>OX380344.1:8424220-9896433 GCA_947425015.1 Pterostichus niger | reverse complement strand
AAGTATAAAATACTTACCATTAGTAATAATCTGATTGGGTTCAAACGAAAGTTCGCCATCATTCTCGCCGAGACACGCGTACAGAGTTCTCACCCTCCTATAAAAACACCTCAATGAATACACATTACTTAGTCAGTATACAACAACGAACTGAACAAACGACATGCAGTGAGAGCAAGAGCTGAAGGTTGCAGAACATGCAAGAGACAAGCTAGAGAGCGAGAGAAAGCAACACAGCTACGGCTCACCTTACACCAGACACGGAAGGACTTGAGCGGCCACTAGAGGCAGTGGTCGGTGAAAATGATCGCCTATAAAACAGTCGACGCTTAGAACCTGAACCAGTTAGTGGATACACACCGCGCGCAACGATTACACATGCTTGCGATTACATCTTTCACTAATTGATCACTCGAAATATAGTCAGTTTCATTACAGTACAGTGGAATCAGGCACGGACCAAATTAGAGTTCTCAGATTTGCTAGTCTGCACAACAGGAACTTAATCCCAAATACAGTAGCTTATAGTTGTATTTCTTGGATATAAATCAAAGTCAGCGAGATTTGAACACGCGAATACTTTAGTAGACGTTATATTCACTGAGCTATGATGTAGGTTTGTCTTTATAAATAAATTTAAACTATTTCCGGAAAATAAAATTACTAATTGTGTTAAAGATCGAAATAATGAGTTATTATTCAAACCTTTTTCTTCTAGTAGTCTACATTTATACTGTATACTTTGTAGATATTCAAATACATTTGCACAAATTTTTTTTTATATACAGAAATAAAGTGATCTTATTTGTGCAGTAATTCTTCATGTATTGAAAGGGTAAAAAGATTTTTAAATAAATAAATATCATTTGCCGATACCTCAAAATATCGATACTTGTTTGCTATACTTGATAAGGTATCGATATTAAATATCGATTTAAACTTCAGTTCAGTTGGTCTTGAACTTGTGCCTAAACTTTTTTTTGTTTATAACTTAAATTAAATTAGTTTAGCTAAACCTAAAATGAATAGCAAAATAATTTTATGGTGTGGAAAATATTAAAAGAGCTGCAAATTTTTCGGAAATTGAATTATGAATATATTTAGTTAAGAGTAAAAAACATATATAGAATGAAAGTATTCTGGACAGAACATGAAATGTGTTGGGAGGAAATTTCTGGGTCATTTCATACTATTAGCGGCAATATTTTTAGAAGTTCTCTAGTTTTAAGAAAAAAATATTAATAATGTACAAGATCAAATTGAAGTTATACATTACGTACGCGTTCATCAGAATTCTAGCACAAGTTCAAATAATTTTAAAACGAGAAAAATAATGGGGGCAAACAATTAAAAATTGGTGCAAATTGGCAGAAAAGAAAGAGAAATACGTAAAATTACAAATTAAATCATTAATAATTCAAGATAATTATAAAAAAATAAATAAATTAGGATTCAAAATTTATTAGAACAAAGGGATTGAAAGAATTAAATATGAATATGGATTTAAAAAAAACACGCAGAAAGAAAATATAGAAGTAGAAATATAATTTAAAAAGCAAAAATTAAATATGTTATGTAGAGATATTTTCAATAACTTTAAAATTTGTTTAATATATTTGTAATATTATGGCAGAATAAATACATAATGTCAATGAATGATTAATTATTTGTATACTAATTAGTAAATAGAAGAATCTATATTGTCTCATATTTCTTATACCTTTCTGATGGTTTCTCATCTAACGAAAATATCGTAGTCGTCCCAATTTTTAATGTGATTTACTCTATTTTTAATTATTTTCGGTCTTCTAACACGACCATGCCGGTCAACGAAAATTAATAATATCTTCGTCGTCCAATAATTCCATTTTTACAATATTGTGACAAATATTTATTACATATAAACGTCAAAATGTACTGAAAAACAGTCGATTATGTTTATAATATTAATGTAGACGACGATTGAACTCTAAAATTAATACTTAAACCAAGGAAATTGACTGTTCAGGTTCAAGAAAAATTTGAACTTAATTTAAGGTTTAAACTACACTGAAAAACACTTTGAAACTTAAATCAATTTTTGAGTTTAAACCGCCACTGAAAAACCGGGCATAAGTGTATAACGACTTGGAAGGATATGATTTGTTGCGCAAATGAAAAATTCTGAAGCTTATATAAACCTTAATTAATGTAGATGAAATAAAAGTGATGTGCCAGATTTATTGCAGGATTAATCTAATGAATAAATGTTCAGTCAATATTTCCTTGGTATGTGCCACCCTCTTGGATCGCACAACGTGATGTTATCTATGTATGAGAAGAAATGTAATGAATTAAAAGTCATATAGGTTATTAGAATATGAGGAAAATCAGTTGTCAACTATGCTAATCGAACTAGGATTCTCATGTTTACAATCCGATACATTGTCTAGAAACTATTTATGAATTAGTAATACTTGCTACTGCTGAATTCCACTGTATTAATAATAAATTTTAAAAATATTTTATATCAATGTAATTATGAGTTGGTACTTTGTTAAAATTATTTAAATGTATAAGATGTTTAATAAAGTGACCAATTAATGCACTTTCAAATAACTCTGATAGAACCGCAAAGAAAAATTAAAATCCACCACCAGACATGCAACAATATTACTTCAACTAAATTTCTAAGTTCTCTTTTATTTCTTTCTTACTTCTCTTACAAATTTAGTTGCTTAGAAGGAAAAAAAATTATCGACTTACACATTGCCTTGATGTGATCTGTAGCCAGTCGCATAATGAATCGGATTGGCTCGTTTGGTTTTCTCAGGAGAGTATGTCGGGTAATGATTCACACTGTGGTTGTGATTCATACTTAGTTCTGTCACTGAAGATACGGATTCGTTTGAACTACTAGTACTGTTTGACATGTCATTTCGCAAAAATGCTGCAAAGAAACAAAACTCATATAGTTATTTGTAGGCCGTGGAATGATTGTTTGGCGTATATGAATTTATATGTCGAGGCAGACAACATTCTGAATATACCAAACACATTTCACGGACGACGTGTCCACAATATTTGTATGCAACTATATTTTATACATTAAAAAACTAGAATATTTTTTACAAAATTTAATTAAAAACTAGTTTTGTTCTTATACAGGTGTCCCAAATTAAATGGGTTAACATTGGGATCTCGGAAACTATAAGAGTTACGAGATCGGTGGCAATGTTGTGCAATTTTTAGGGCTGATTTTGATTCCGTTGAGAAAAATGTAAAATTTCGAACAGTTTGAAAGTTATTCAGAAAATTCCGATAAAAAAAAAAATTCTCAACGGAATCAGAACTCAAAATTTCAGCTCTTATAGTTTCCGAGATCTCCATGGTAATTTAATTTGGGGAATTCTGTATATCATTCTGTAATCAAGAAACCAGTAACACCTTATTTGACATTTATTTGCTACAAATATTTGGTATTTTAGTAGTTTTATCACAAGTTGCCTATAGCAGTGTCCAAGGTTATTTTCTTAGACCTTGTCAATAGCAATGTAGAGTTGCATAAAAAGATTGTTTTGGGAAGGGGAGTAGCTAAAAATAGAAGGATCTCAGGATTTTTTTTTGGGAAGATAACTGTCTGCGTTAGAATTATTACTGAAATTTTTTCTCTAATCAGAGAAACAAAGTTAGTGGAAAATTTAAGCTTGTACGAAAGGGATTATGAATGTGGATAAATACTGTTTGATTATAATTTCGTCTCACTTACATCTATCGGTGATGTTGGGTGGTTTATGCTTGTAGTTGTGTATAGTGTGTAGGTTCCCTTCAGAATGTGTGATGGCGTTCCTGTGGTGTTGCAATAAGGCCCCGCGTACCGGCAGCTGCTGGTGGGAGCCATGGGGCGTATGACTATGCTCACTACGCGTCATGATGCTGTAGAGAGACCCTCCGCCGTTCGTTTCACGTTCACGTTCACGATCACGGTCCAGAGTCACGTTGTGGAGGCTTGAAGACATGTTTACTGTGTTTGGCCCGTCACAATACTACAAGAGTTAGATAGTAACTATTAGTAACTTACAACAAGAACTTACACTTCACAGTCGCAATATTATTTATATAAGTTGAAGTCAACGAGATTTGAAAACGCGAACATTTGCTTAATAGACGCAAATGATATCCACTGAGCCTACGACTGTTCGTTTTGAAAGCGAACGTGTTAACTAAAGAAACAACTATCTTTATAAAGTGTTGTTGTATAAATTGCGTGATAATTTTCTTAATTCTCACGTTACATTTGTAAACTTGTTACGTAATTCATTTATTAAACATAAGGTCATGTTAAAATATTTACTTATTGCGAGTCAACAAATTTATGAATTGTGTCAAGTTAAAATTGTTCTCATCATAAAAACAAAACTTTAATTTGATTAGTCATGTGTTTTCATAATGCAAATGACAGTTTATAAAAATAGATTGTTAACATTTTATAGTTTCTTACGTTACTTAGTTATTTAACAGTCAGTAAATTTTACATATTTCCTACAGGGATAAGTTTGAAATTAAATCAATGTTTGCCCGGAAATCAGTTTATATTTTTGTTATATTTTCGACCATTTTAATGTTAAGTATTAACAAAAAACCATAGAATTTAACCCAATAAAGTGTGAATAATGATGAAAGTACTTAAGCTTGCTTGTAAATGTTTCGCTAATGATGTGTGTGTGTGTGATAGAATGATCTCAAAGCGTACGTACGTAGTGCACGGGCAGTGGCATATGATAGTTATTGCTGTATCGTGCGTTGGGCTGCGGGTGACTGAGACTGGTAGCATGTCGTAAGCTGGCCAGTGGAGGCGTGCTGCTCCTGTGTGGAACATTAGGTTGCGCTGGTGCAGGCACATCACGCGCTATGCCCACACTCGCCTCGCTTGTGTCGGGACGCGATTTGAAGATGGTTTCGTAGTTCTCAATTAGAATTTCCACCACAACATTGTAGAACTTTAGGTCCATGATGGAGGCGACAGTCTCTTCTTCTGGGCGGAGAAGAGTCGGGCCGAAGCAGACGCCGAGGTTGCCGACTGTCATTAGGTTTTTATCGGACCTACCTGCCACCCTAGAAAAATAATATATTTAAATTTCCGATTCTTCCATTTTTTTAAACAATTACAGTAGTTAGCGATTTCAAAACCACTTAGGAACATGTATGATTTTGATATAAATTTCAGTCAGAGATTTTAATGCGTGAACTCTTGCTTAGTAAACTCAAATTATATTCAATGGGCATGTGATCGGTAAAATGCGTTCATTTTAATGTTTCGGGTCTTTTAGTTTAATTATTTTCACAGTATCCTTTCAGAATTTCCAAGTAATAGACCTGAATCATAATTTACCCTGGAGATAGAAAACAACTCCATTAATAATAATAATGATTAATATATAGAAATACAACAATTGATGAAATAAAATTTTATTTTAGAGACAAAAAATTGCACAGTGGAAGTGACCAGAGTGCAAAAGGTGCTAGACTAAATCCAATTTAATTCAATTCTGGTGGTTTTCGAGTCTTTTGCTCTAAAATAAAATTTAAATATCAAAAACATCAAAATTGCAAAGATAATTGCAGATCTACTTTGAAGGATGGAAGAGATGTAAGAATAAGTTTATAGTAATTCAAGGAAAGAAGTTTAAAAAAGACCACAGTAAAACGCGATAACAATATTCATAGATGAATTTGCGAACTTAATTATCAAAAAAGTTATACTTACTTGGTTAAATGTTTGACAAGTATCTCCAATATTTCAAAATTCTGTTTTGGTAACCTGTGAATTAGTGTATGTACATCATTTATCCTTAAATGTCGTGTTTCTTGTTCTGAAAACAAATTTAAAATCAATGTGAAGTATGAAATTGAGAAGAGTGGGTGTGTGTCAATTGAGATGATTTGGACATATAGAAAGTTTGTCGAATGAAAGATTGGTGAAACAGATATGTTGATAAAAATTGAGGGTGAGATTCCGAAAAAAAGAAAACGAACTTGTATGAAAGGAGTTATGATCGTAACCGAAAGGAAGATTAATTTCAAGATGAATCTAATGAATAAATATGAATGTTTTAACTTACTAGCTGCAGCAATGAATCCATTGTGATACCGATACGTCATCAGCGGTTCTGGTAAGTTTCTTAAATAGTTCTTCAGAGCACTTGTAATGGTTTTAGTCTCCCATTCCAGGGGATCTTCCATGGCTACCAACCTGTCGGTTTTTCTGCGGTCTAGACCCATTGTGAGGAGCTTGTTTACCTTGGAAGCTACACCAACAACTCGGTAAAGTCCTTGTTCTTCCAGGCTGCGGTTTTCCAAAATCTCGATACATTTGTTCACGAAGCTGATTCCTACATCATCTAGGACGCGTTCTTCTGGCTTTATTACTTTCCCTGAGTTTATGTAAGTCTGGAAAATGAGAAAAATACATCATTTCATGAAACACGAACCCTTGATATATTTATTTATTTAATTCATTCTATAAATCTGTGTCGAACATTCCTATATTGGAGTACTATTTCACAATATCCATTTTCATAATTTCTTTCATTCCTCCTACTCGGTCAGTCACATTCATTCAAATCACTCCTATTCTTCTATCAATATTTTTCTGATTTCACAATAGGGTGGTTGCAAATATTTTGTGTTTATAAAAGAATATTATATTACAATAGTTTTGCTTATTTGAACATCATTTAATGAAACAAAAATTGTTATAACCTCCACAAATAATAAATTTTGAATTGTTTAAAAATGTATATGTTTTTAATCTCGTGATTAAAAACAGAATGTGACATAACATTATATACATTGTCACCGCCTACAAATGAATAAAATCTATACTAATGATTTAGAATAAACGTCAAAGTAACAAATTGTTTTCTTCAAAAGTTTCTTAACGCTGTTGTTAATAACAATATAACTGTTATTTGAAATGAGTTATATTCTAATGCAATACTGCACAGTGCTTACGAACACCATGTAAAAAATATTTCCTAATTTTAACTTTCTAACACCCCTAATTCAGCAGCGGCGAAACGATCATTTTCTTCTAACTCGGATCAATTAGGAAACATTATTTTAAACTTCATTGCAGTAGGATATAGTGCCGATATATTTATTTGTATTTAGATCGGTCATTTTGAGAATTTCTTTGGACGTGTTATTTATGTGATTTTCAATTATAGATACAAAATGACTAATTCAGCAAGTATAAAACTATTCATTCATTTATAAGAAATATGACAAAGATTTTAAAAATATAAAAAATAGAATTTAGGAAGATTTAGGGAAAGTTATTTCATTTTCTATTCCTCGGTGATATGTAATTTATCAATTTTAATAAATATACTATTAAAGCAGCAATTTCTTTGTCACTATTTATTAAAAATTTAATTATACTCTCAAATCACAAAAAAAAATAAAACAGTTAAAATAAAATAATGCTATTTTTATGTAGTACAAATGTCATATCTAAACGGAAAGCTGAAAGCGTCACATATTGATTGGCTATATATATTCACAGATATTTTATTATAAATCATACAAGTTTGTTGCGTTGCGTCTGTGTTATCGATTGAGTTGCGTCAAACGTTATTTCTTAGATTGCTCTATTATAAATCTCGCTTTGCAAAGACATTACAAACATTCACACGCTGAGTGGGCTTCGAACCCGCGATCTACGGCGTGCAATGCCAAGCAATCGCTACGCTAGCCATTCGACTACTGTAGCCGATAGTTCAAAGAACTTACCAATAATTGTAGACATCAACCGCAAAATAGGCATATGTTGATGTTTATATTTTTGTTCCATCCTATTGGTTGTCTGAACACGTGATGTATGTAATGTGCCGTCAGAAGAGTGGGGAGTAATTTTATTCAAGAATTTTTAGCGAATTTCGTTTTAATTTAATTTTCAAAAAAATATGTATATTATAAATAAATTAGCATATTCTTCCAAAAATATTATTAAAAAATAAGTGCAACCAGCTTATTATTTGTAAGACTTACTGGTTCTCGGCCATCCATAATGTCCATCCAAGCTTTTCTGTCATCCTCAGACAAAGCCTGGAATGTGTAAATAATTCCTGGACGGCCATCCACTTGTATATCGAAACAAAATCGTTTTTCTATTGATTCGGACATGCGGCGTACACATGAGTTTAACAACATTTTGTCTGCATTTGGAACCTGCAAAAATTTTACAAAATAATCCTACTTTGATTACAACAATTATATTGATGAAAATACTTACAACTTTGGATGTCAACTGATTGTAAGGAAGCATTGTAAATTCTTTTTTACTTTTGTCGTACGTACAGTACTGTTTGATCCATGTTGTACCAAAGGCTTCTACAAACAATAAAATCAATGTTAAAAAAACGAACTAAATATTTTTCAGTAAATACTTACTTTTTTCTTGTAAGAATAAATATCCTTCCCTAGTGTTTCCTTTATTAGATCGACCAGGTTCTTCGTGAGCCTGCAAAACATTAGAGAAATTGAAGGTGTGATTTATTTATTTAGTTACTAATCTGCATCCCAGAAAATTAAACCCAATTACAGTTTAGAATTAGAACTTAAAAGAAGTCATATTTTTAATACATTTTTGCTTGTGAGGCGATCAATTCCACAATTGAGTGAAAACTGTTTGTAGAATCTAAACCAGTCAAACCCAGTTGTATTTTTGATTATAGGTATAAAGAGCGAACAAAAAGTTCGTCCACCATCATAGAAGCATACAGTGTTGCCACATCGGCAGAAAAAAAATCAATCCATGAATATTTTGTCCACACGTCGTATAAAACAGTGAAGTTTGAATTTACAAACATTTACTAGTCATCATATTATAACTATTGTATATTCATATCCTGACAGTCCTACTGTAAAGCTAAAATAATACAAAGAAGACACAAATAAAGTGAAATTCAATTCATTCGACCACAATCTTTTTTTTTTATATATAAAACTATAAGGACTAGTACTGCCTGTATTAAGAGTAAGAGTAAGAGTAAGAGAAGACCAGTTTATATAAAAGGAACTATGAATGTTTGGTGAAGTTATAGTTGATTAATAATTGCTTCGTTAGGGTTTGTACTACAGTATGGTGATATCGTATATATTCCGCTGACAAATTTTTCCAAATAATTTTCGAAGAACATGCTTCAAATATATTCAAGATGTTTCAATACACCAGGAAAAATATATGGCAATACTACATGATGTTGAATTTGAATCAAAAAGATTTTTTTTTTAATTCGGTAAATTATTTGCACTTCATATGAAATACACATTTGTCTGTGTAAGTACTTAATAGCTATTTATGTATCAAGTGGTAAAATATGGTGCTTTTTATAACTAGGCGTAAGATTGTTTGTAAAGGCCCAGTCGAGATGAACAAAACGCCGAGTGATAAAATGACACATTTTACCACGTGTTTCATACAAGATTTTTTTCCAATTCAAATATAAAGTTTAAATAATAATAGAGTTATACATAATTTCTCTTTGACATATGGATATAATTTAATAAAATAATCATTGTAATCTCTTATTTTGAAAAGACAAACCTTATTTTGAAGAATCAGGCGTTGCTTTTTACACAATTGGCTTTGTTTTCAATCGGTAAACATTAACTATCAGTTTTGTAATTAAAAATGAATGCATTTGAAGATTCTATACTATCTGACAGAAGATTTCTTTGCTGTTGCCCCAAGAAGAATTGTAAAATTCATGAATTTGGTAAATCCTAAGCAATATATGAAACACTGTTTCCGGCGATCATCTGCCACCATTGAAAAGATATGATGGATTGAAATCCAATGTTGTTGCCCAAGAATACGTTGAAGAATCAATACAAAATAAAAGAATCGTTTCAATGAGGATTCTCGGCGAATTTAATTCAACAAATATTGGAATTGATTCCCACGTACCTCAATTGAAAATATAAATGAAGTATCATTTTCTAATATCAAGGAACCATCAACATTTTAAAATGTTAAATTTTAAAATTGTACTATTAACTTCTACTATAAATTGTTTTTCTAATTTTATAATTTGAATCCTACAAATAAATTACAAATTATACTTTTTATCACTAATGATATAATGTGACTTTTTATAACATCTTATAAGATGAACCACTTTTCACAACTAAATGAAATGTTATAAATACAAATAAATATAAAAATATTATCACGCCTTTGACCCAATACTGGGTGTGGCACTCAACCGTAGCAGATCTCGGTAAGTGATATATTTCTTCGCGTGAAGTGCGGTTACCAGCCGTTAAATCACGCCCCCTCAAAGATTTTAGTGGAGAGGGAACCACAAGAGTAGATTTAATTTGGTGAAAATTGTTTGTCGGCTGTGGGGATCGAACCAGGGTACTCAAGATCTACAGGTCGATTTGATACAACTGAGCCACTTACCCCATAATACATAATGCTATTTATAATATCAAAGATTTGGTCATATTATTAAAGTAGAATGAAATTAGGGACACTACAAATGTGTGCTTCACGTGAAATGCTAAACATTTTGTGATTTAAAAAAAATATATCATGTCGGATCTGCCATATACTTTTTTTTTGTGTTAAAAATTCTGTATGTAGAAAATTACATTTTCTATTACTTTATCAGCGACAAATATACGATGTGAAATAATTATTCTCGTGATTACTTTTTCTACCTGCTGTCGGACTTCAAGCATCTTCTTCTTGAGAGATTCGGTCTGGTTGCGGGTCTCGTCGAAGTTCTCGCGAGTTTTTTGGATGCGGAACTGTAGGTCCTGCATGTACTTGCGGTAGTCTTCGGCGACTTCGTGGCCCTGATGGTAGAACGTGAGCCAGCCGAACATGAAGCTCAACAGTGTTTCCACGAATTCAAATTTCTTGCGCTCCTGTACTTCCTGCAGCAGGAACACGTACTCCATGCTGGCTTGGTAGAAATGGCGTTCCGCCATGTCCAGCGAGGCATCCGCCTGTAACAAATCAGGAAACATATAATAGGGTTTTTCTCACACTGTAGAATACCTCTTTACTACATTCTTATGTTCACCAGTATTGTCAATTGGATTGGTAGACAGAAAAATTTCAGTAGATTTCAATAGTTTTTAAAATTCAATTATTTAAGAAAATAAAGCCAAAATTTTGGTACATTTCGATTAATTTCTGTAGTTTTGAAATTTTTAGTTATGTAAGACAATAAATAAAAAAATAATCTACAAGAAAAATCAAATGTACTGTTGCAATAATAATAAGAATGAACAACATACGTATATTACATTACATAAATTATTTAGTTTTATAAATAAAAAAACATACACTTATTTCCAAAAGTAATAACAATACACGATAAGTAATTTTAAAATTATAAATATGATTATTAACTTTGTTTACAAGATTTTTATTTATTGAAAAATCAAAACAGTTTGAATTTTCTAGTTATTGTAATAATAAACTTGCAATATTTGAGCAGTTTTTATTAAATCATTAGATGAAAATATTAACAGATAATTGAGGAAATATTAAAAAAAGAAACTACAAAACAGCAAAGATAGGAGAATCATCAAAGTTTTTATTTAATTTACTTGACTTCGTCCTAAAATTCTTCAATAGCATTACTATATTTTCAAACACAAATTTAAATCTTAAAGACAGAAACAAAATGCAAATTTTGGTAAATTTCATAAGCATTTTGGTAGATCAGGAGAAAGATGCCTATTTCGGTAGGATTGGCAACACTAATTAATATTCGTCTTTGATACATTACAATATGGTATGAAATAAAATTTGATCATATGCTATTGATTTTAAATTAACATACCAACTTAAAATACAATTACCATATATAACTATTTCTGACGATAAGACGGAATCAGAAAAATTTAACCCTGCAACTGTCCGTTTTACTATATATTTCAACAAAATTTTATCTCGTAATTTATTCGGAATAATAGTTATGGCATTTAATCGAAATCCAGTTTACATTATTACATTTAACAATGGAAAAATTAATTTTCCTTCCCTAGAGAGGATGCAATTTTACAAAAGAAAAAAATACTTACAAAAATTCATTATTTTATTGCAAATTCTTATGTAATATAAATAAATTTTAAATCTTTACATTATCTTTCAATTTTTATTTAAATAAATATAACTTTTATTGCATCAATTAGATTTTTCCCTGAGTGTACTTAAAGTTTAAATAAATATATTTTTTAAGCTTGTCACGAAAAAAATGTTATGTCTAACACGTAGAAAACGCTTTTCCTTCCTCGTTCAAATAACTCATTAGCTATACTCTTGAGACAAACCTCAAAGTCGAGTAAGAAAAATATCTCGTTTGATAAATAACTATAATCACATATTATCAGGGCTGCAAACCAAATCGAAATTTGATTGAACCGGATCTTTTCTTTGCAAATCCTAACCGAATTATTCACGTAGAACCGGCTAATTGAACATGTGAACCAGTTCAAACAAATATTTTTGAAAATATTTACAGACTGTATGGAAATTTAAATTGGAAACTTAGAATTATAAACTATCAACCACATAGCAGATATATGCAAAATATTTAAATAAAAATAATTGAACCAAATCGTCGCAGTGAACTTTTCAAAAATGAAATTACTTTAAACTTAATCGCGAACCAAAATAGAACCAATTTTTTTAAAAGTGCATTTAATTGCTGTTTAAAGTATCTATCTTCGTGAACTTAATTAAAACGTAAAGCAATTTACAGATAATATATTGAAAATTTAAAAATATTTATGGATATATGAAATATAATTTTATTTTTTATTTGATATATTAATAGGTATATATTATATGTAATACATAAAATAATATTATTAATTGATTGTATAATTATATGTAATAAATTATTGGTTTATTACATTTTTTTAATTCTTTTATAAAAAAATATTTTGTATGATTTAATTATCCGTGACTTGTTAAACACCTATGTATTGCTAGTCACCTATCTTATATTATCATGTACAGTATATTCAATAAACGAGTTGGAGGTCTTTGTAAATAATAAATAAATTAATTGAAAATATATCGTGAAAGATATCTGATATTAAAAAAATAGTATAATATATAATTTAGTATCTACTTTTTTGTTTATACCTGATTTAAAAGCAATAGAAGATATATTTCAAACAACAGATCCTAGAAACAAAATCTGTCAACAGTTTATCATTTCCGACATTAGCTAGGGCATTTATTATCTTGATCAAATTTGAAATATTTTGCAGACTGACGAAATTATATATTGTTTCACATATTTTTTGGGCTTTACTTCTACTCTATTGCGCTATATATGATCCTGGTCATGAATGGATGACAAAACATCAAAATGAAGACAGATTTACGCTGTACAAAAAAAAAACACTTTACTTTTCTTTACAGTTAAAAATTATAATTTTTTGCTGAAATATTACATGTTTTATTTTAAACTTTTGTCAGCTAATCATGATCAAGATCAAATACATCCTTTATCTTTTAAACTGTAAGCTCTCGCCAAAGGAATTATAGAAACAAAATACTCATACGTAATATAAAATAATTGAGTTATTAAGAATAAGGTGATTTTAAAAAATAAATAAATTAAACAACTAATTAAAAGTTATAAAATAAATTAAAAAGTATGAGGTCAGTATGACAAATAAATTCGGGCAAATTTTTATGAGTTTTAAGAGTTCAATATTAATACGTGACTAAAATAATATTTCTACACAAAGACTTGTTTATATGTAGGTACGTACGTTTCTTGCATTTTAAATCATTTAAACTACATAATTTAGTATTTATATTTATTAAAATATTATTATATATATAAAATTTTAATTATGCTATGCATAGTCCGTTCAAAAATTATTTGCATATTTTGTATGTTCTTAAAAATATGGTGAAACTATTTTTCATTATCGATAACAATGAAGAAATGTTATGACATAATAATCCAAAATGTCAACGACAATGCTTGAAAGTTCATCTCATTGTCGAATGTTTGCAATCTAAGAATTCACAAACAATATAATTCGTGAATAGCAACTTTTTGTCAACATTTAAAAATAACTAAACAATAGACCCAGTCCATTGTGCTACAGTATCAATAATAAAATAAATACATACTCATTCTACTTATCATCTACGTTTTTTCTTCGTCCATTGACAAAACTAAATTGACACACATTTGAAACGAACACAAACAAGAGAACGCAGATACTTAAGTCACAATTATTTACGCATGGTTAGTACCATGATAATTATTTAATATTTTTACATGATTACAACAGTTAAAAAGTCTTCGCGGTTTATTTTAGCAAACGTCAATCAACTAAACGAAACGAGGGCAAGCAAATGTGAATAAATACATCCGCGCAAACGCACTAGCAACCCTGTCAAATCAATAATATACACCCCCACATATTTGAAATATCAATGTCGTTCTTGAATTATACACAGGGGTAGTTGTAAGCTTCGTAAATGCACCACTAACAAGCAAAACACAGTTGACATCGACACTACACTTCACTTGGGAATTAAAGGTTATGTACAATCAATTTGAAGTGAGCTACGAATGCCTTATGGTTAACACGTGGTGTCTGAATATGTGTGAGTGTGTTGTACATGTAGTGTATTGTACATACATGTGTGTGACATACGTGAACAGTCTGTTAAATGGGTATAATTGTTACTGGCGGAAGGGACAACATTCCATGAACTATTAAGAGACGTTTATCGTACAAACACTTAAGAATTACGATAAATAGAACTATATAGAGTTCATTGTTCGAAGATATTTACTTAAAAAAAAGTTTTACTCTTAAATTTTTATATAGACTTAATTATACTATTGTAACAAACATATTTATGCTTTGTTTATATCAAAATATTAAATGAGTAATTAATAATTAAATAAAAACTTTTCCAAGTGGAGAAAACATTATCAACTAATTAATATTGTTTTGTTTTTCGCATATTATATCGTCGATAGCTTGCTTACCTCTTGCAGCACATTATCTTGTTTCTTTGTAGACAGATTCAGGTATCTTTCTTGACTTTGGCAAAATTTTGCCGTCTGTTTGTCAAATTTCTTTTTTCCTTCTTTGACGCCACCAATATGTTTTTTTCTAAATAATTCAAGTGGAACAACAACTTGATCATACGCTGTTTTCAGCTGTAACAAAGAAAATAAACAATTATAATTTCATTTTAAGAGAAATGCTGTAATTTGAAATGTATTTATTATAGAATAACAAGATAGTACATATTTCAAAGGGTCTCAGCAGAAGCATCATATATTTTTCGCGGTCAACTATTTTTGAGAAAAATACTTTACGTTGTACATTATTCTATTTAAATAAATAAAAAATGGGGTAGGTGGCTCAGTGGCAACGAGTCGGTCTGTGGATCTTGAGAACCCTGGTTCGATCCCCACAGCCGACAAACAATTTTCACCAATTTAAATCTACCCTTGTGGCTCCCTCTCCACTAATATCTTTGAGGGCCGTGATTTGACGGCTGGTAACCGTACTTCACGCGAAAAAATATATCATTTACCGAGATTTGTTTAGGCAGGGTACCACACCTAGTAATGGGTAAAAGGCGTGATGATATATTTATTTATTTATAAAATACGTTTGACAATAATTTAAAATATATTTTAGATCGTAAAAGGAAAGATTGTTAATTTTAATTAGCTATTAAAACATTAAAATGAAGATAAATAACTACAAAAAACTGTTTAATAAATTTAAACTCGGCTGCAATTATATTCTTGGTGAAGTTCAGGCCTGTATTTAAATGCAGAAGGCATGTAAAACAGTGTGCGGCTAAAAAGAAGTAAAATTACAGTTTCATTATGTGTATAACTGTAACACGGGTATTATATGTGTGCCGTAGTTAAATTCATACACCATAGAATGAATGCTAATGTGAATGATCTGAACTTGTGACCCCGAAACAAAAGAAAATACACAACGCACACTTGTAGTTGTGATAGTACTGCACTGCACTGCATTTTGTTTTTTATTAAATGTTTTGAGAGGGTATAAATAGCCTCGTGGTAACTTATAGGACTACGGAAATAAGAACTCGAGTTCAATTCCCACAAACGACAACTGTATTTTACATGTTAAACTCTATAACTCCGAAGCGCCAACATCCAAAATGGAATAAATTACATGATACTATATTTATGTAATTTTAATTTTATATTACTCTGCACAACCGAAATTTATCTAAATTACAGTATAAGGGATCTACTGCTTATAGTGAAATCCAAACAACTTAACAATCGTGTGTTTTTGGTTATGTCGCCGATAAAATATGACAATTCAGGCAATATGTGAATGCAGTAATGAATTAAATATACAAATTTTGTCAAAAACTAATATAAAGACCTGCGTATGTAGAGCGTATTTTCTACGGGGTTAGGATTTGTTTGTTTATAACGCGAGCGAAGCGAGCTTTGCCAAGATGCGTTCATTATTTAAATAAATGTATGCAATTCAAAATAATTTTAACTAAAATCGAATATAACGACTTGCATGTGTGAAGCATGTGTTCTATAGGCTTCGGATTTAAAATAACTAATAGCTATAATGCTATTTTTGTATTTATAATTTTGTACATTATCTAGGCAATGTATACATTGCCTGAATTTTATACTTTGCCGGTAATAGATAAGTAAGTTCAAGTCAGTGAGATTTGAATGGATTACATGTTGTTTGAAACGTATGTTTTTACTTTCTTGTACGAAGTAAAGGAAGTATTGTAATCGTGAAAATTTTCGGTTCTCAGATTTCAGTGGAAATATGCATTTTGACCATCCCTGAATCCATTTTGACTAATTTCGTCGTGATGTCTGTACGTACGTACGTATGTATCTCGCATAACTCAAAAACGGTAAGCCGTAGAAAGTTGAAATTTTGTATTTAGGACTGTTATTACATCTAGTTATGCACCTCCCTTTTTGGTCATTATATAACTTCCGGAAGTGGTACTTTACTTGAAGCCTTTAATAGATTTTAATGAAAAACTATATTAAAATATAACCAAACCTTTTCAGATTTGATATATAAGACTACTATATCAATGGAAATAATATAATAGGGTTTGGTTAAAATATACTAACCGGAAGTGATACATTACATGAAGCTGCTAACAGTTTTTCTTGAAAAAAAATTGTATTATTTAGATTTTAGAAATAAATGCTGCAAATAAAAGGTTTAGAGAATTAAATTCTGCGTCTAGCACATTAAGAATTATTAAATTAGTCTTTTGTATAAGCGAGATATCTAAATTTAAAAATTATATATTTCTTGTTTCATGTAATTAAGTTTGCTATGGATTAGAACAAAGATAAGGAAAGAATAAGAAATTTAATGTCAATGTCAAATTACGTCAAAATAAAAAAATGTGGCTATAGTATAATACGCGTACAAGGAAGTCATGTGGTATCCACATCAGATTTTTTCTGTATGTGGAACTGAAAAACCATAATCTGATAACCACAGCCTGCAATTAAGTTGACGGCTGGTAACCGTGTGATGATATATTTATTTACTTAATTTTAAATATAAAATCTAACTATAAAGAGAACAACTGAAACATATTATATACAAAAACCTAACTTTTCCTAGACAGTTGACAGTCATTGACCTCTTAATAGTCTTAATAGAAAGAGAAAGTCAACATTAATAAATTATTGATTTATTTAAATTAAAAAAAGTGTTGCACAACCCACTAAATTTTTGTTTACAAACAACTATTTTTCCTTCTGTAAATTAATTAAACAAAAATCGATTGTAATTTGTTTTGCACTGACACAGTGTCTATATGTAAAACAGTTGAAAGTTGGTCAGGAGAACAGTTGAAAATGATTCTAAAGCCCACTCGTCTACTCGTCATCTTTAACAGAATCGTGTTAATTTGAATGTCGTGGGTGATGTGTTATGTTTCTTCGGCGTGGATGATTAACGTCTGCTCTTGAAGACGCCACTGACTCATGAGTCACAAACTACACTCACTCAGATATGGACTAATGCATGGTTGACGTCAGCATGTACGCTGCATCTCACACAGTTATTATACAGGGTGTAGCATGAAAAACAGGTCAGTTTTTCTTTCACCACTACTCGCCAAATTATTTTAGAGAAAAGTGCTTCAAATAAAAGTTGTAAACATTCAAATTCTGCATCTAACTCAATTAACATTTTTAGTTTACTCATTTTTAACCCCGAAAATTACTTTTTCTACAACTGTCAAAAAAATGTTCATTTTTTTTCCATTAATATCAATACGCAAAGTACGTGATTTTGTCATCATTTATATTACCATGACAACGCGTATTTTGCGCATTATTTTCACCCTGGTGCGCAAAATGAGTATGAGTATAATGAGTATTTTGCGCAGTTTCGTATTCTAGTGCGCAAAATGAGTATCTTGTGCACGCTCCCAAATTATTTGTTGTCAGGTTTCATTAGTTACTACATATCAATAGTATCAAATTAACATTTTTGAATGCTCAGCATGGAATATAAGTTATCAATCGTTGAAAACATACTCGACAATATCAACAATAATTAAATAACTTTAATATTGTCATCTAGAAAAATTGTAGTGTCGAAGTTTTAATACCAATGCGATGTCATTTGTTCAAAATCAAAAATAGTACAGATTTTAGTCGCTTGGAAGCGTTGATGCTGTGTGAAATGTAATGTCATACTCTGCTTTAAATCACGTGATTTATTAGGATCTTGATAACCCTGGTTCGATCCCCACAGCCGACAAACAATTTTCACCAAATTAAATCTACCCTTGTGGCTCCCCCTCTACTAACATCTTTAGGGGCCGTGATTTGACGGCTGGTAACCGTACTTCACGCGAAGAAATATATCACTTATCGAGTTCTGCTTACGGCAGAGTGCCACACCCAGTAATGGGTATAAAAATAGAATAAAAAATGTTTATACAATCAAAATTATTAACATATAATATTGTTTTATAAATACAAATATCTTGTAATCATCCTATTAGAATCGAAGAGCAGTAAAGGAATGAAGTTCAAAATTCATAATAAGAATTTATTTTATTATGTCAATTCAAGATATTATTAGTATCAAGGCAGATTTATAAAACAGATTGGGAATTCAAATCATTTTGATTTCCAATCTGAACTTCGTTTTAAATTTACAAAAGTAACTGGTAATTGACATCAAGTGTTATTGCGACAAAAATACAGTCTAATATGACGTATGAAACTCTAATTATAACTCCAAATTTAATCTTTTTTATGAATCTGCCTAATAATGATTGACAACTTAAAAAACTTATGAATATTTTTTTAATATAATTTACTTTTATTAGGTTGTTTGCTTTTTTTTGTATTTTTCCTCGAAACGTCGCCCGCTTGATACCCCTGGTTTAGAGTATTAAATTCTGTTTTTAAATCAGTCGAGATATTACTAAACTTTATACATTTGTTGTATTTTTCCAGTTTTATGTCTAACTAGGAAGATAATATAAATTTTTCACAACTTTTAATATTTAATATTTGACAACCCTGGTTCGATCCCCACAGCCGAGAAACAATTTTCACCAATTTAAATCTACCCCTGTGGCTCCCCCTCCAATAACATCTTTGGGGGCCGTGATTTGACCACTGTTAACCGCCCTTCACGCGAAAAAATATATCACTTACCGAGATTTGCTTAGGCAGAGTGCCACATCCAGTAATGGGTAAAAGGCGTGATGATATATTTATTTATTTATATTTTAATATAGTAATGAAATAAGTAAAAGGATATGTATTAATTTTATTTCAAATATTTTTCTGTCATCACCTACGGCACAGTTTTTGTGGAACCAGGGGCGTATCTGGGGTACTTGGCGCCTGGGTTCTGAAGCAGAATGTGGCGCCCCGAAGCGTGCGCCGCAGGCGAAAATTTTGGAGCACAAAAATGCGATATGGTACTCAAAATACGTGGAATTTTATGCTCTACGATACAGAAAGAGTAAGGCAGTAAGCCGACACGCCGTACTATGCGAAACTTGCGTGTAGATTTAGAGCAATAAGCAAACTCATGACAAATAATATGTTATTCACCTAGCGTAGAATAATAGAACATTGTTTGTCTAGAAAAATAACTATTTTTTAAATAAATATAAACCTAATTAAAACTATATAGTTTACATTTCACAATTGCACATACTAGCACAAACAATTATACAAATAACAAAATAAAATATCAATACATGTAAATTAAATTTACAATAAAAATACTTAAATACTCATAACTATACCGCGCGTTCCACGTAAAGGTTGGCATAGGGAAATAACATAGGAAAAAAGGTTTTTGTAAATAAAAATTGTTCGGTAAAAAATTATGGTATAATATTGCACATGACCATACTAGACCTATCCGCACACATTATTTCATACAGATTACTTCATTTTAATGCCACAAATTAGTGAAATTAATGAAAATAGTTGGAGAAAATTGCCTACTAATTATGATTTTTTTGTGACAGCTTTGTCATAGAAACAGAAGCTGTCACTATAACGGTCAAGACTTGTTGTGAATATTAAGAAATCTTGACAGTTAACTTTATATTTCAAACATTAATCACATTACTTCGCGATCTTTTGTAATTAAAGGCCTTAGTACGATAGTAGGTATCTACATTTGGTATTCATTTAATTACTTTATTTATTTTACAAATAATATTAAGACGCAGTATTTGTGTTCTTTTAATATACTTTAACTTTTTGCCGTCTGCCGCCCTTTTATCGTGGCGCCCGGGTTCTGGGAACCCCAAGAACCCTGGGTTGGAACGCCCCTGTGTGGAACATCCTGTTTTATAAAGAATTTTTAAGAAGTTGTAATACTAGCATTGTTTATATTTTCTGCTATAAAACATTACTGAACTATTTAACAGAAAAATACTCGTACTTGACTAAAAGTGTAAGAAAATATAAATCCACAAACTTCTGCTTATACAGTAACGTTACACCACTGTTCCACAACTACCAGTCTAGCTATTAGAAAAACAATTGAATTCGCAACCACATATCCTTCCGGGATTTGTCCTTGTCTCCGTGAAGGATGAATTTGTAGAATACATTAAGGAGTTATTTATCCAGAAAATCCTTTTACGAGTCCTGAGGGACAATTTAGGAGCCAAGTTTAGAACAACGACACTTCTACAACCCCTTGTTCCCGTCACAATCCGTAAGCCCCAGGGGATTACGCGGAATGCCACCCGAACTCAACTTATCAAACGCGTAAATGTCACAAGAAGGTAGTGCCGATAATTTAGCACAGAAATTAGGGTAGAAATTAATCAAAAATTTAATTTTTGTACTCGTAACCTTCAAAATGACACTTCCCGCAAGCAACACTCAATCTGGAACAAGTGCTTCCCAATCGACTCGACTGTAAAAATTACACAAAACACTGGATCTTTGGAACATTGTAAAATAAATCTGTCTTGATTATAAATAAATAAATATATCATCACGCCTTTTACCCATTACTAGGTGTGGCACTCTGCCGAAACAGATCTCGGTAAGTGATATATTTCTTCGCGTGAAGTGCGGTTACCAGCTGTCAAATCACGCCCCCCAAAGATGTTAGTGGAGGGGGAGCCACAGGGGTAGATTTAAATTGGTGAAAATTGTTTGGTTATAATAAAATATAATTTATAAAATACAACTTCCCTGAATTTTCCTTTATTCAAAGTTTGGAAAACAAGAGTAATTTGTTAAAATTCTTTCAACATTTGTCAGTATCAGTGCCTTCTATTTGACAACCTCTGAACTAAGGCGTCATTGATACAACTTCTTGCAGATTGTAATCAAACAAAAATCGCGTCTAATACTATATAAATAATAAGAAAAAACACATATTGTGGAATATAATAATTTAGTTTAATGGAAAAGTAAGATTATAACAACATAAAATGCTTAAATTAATTAATATATTTTAGGTTAGGTTTGATATTTGAACTAAAAAACTATATTTTTAGATTGGGAAGAGCCACAATTGTTCCACGTGTTATTATAAACACTTATAGTAAAATTTTGACAATTAGAAATCGAAGTCCTTGGAGCAGCTTGGTTTGCAATTGATAAAGATTGTGTATAATTTACAGATTCTGGTGTATTCACGCAAGTTGAAATGAATTTTTTTTAATACCAGTACTCGAACAAAAAATATTATACAAACTACGTGCGTGAAGACGTCTTCCGCTCATTCGCGCTATTAAGGTGAAGCATCCGCTTAATTAAATCTTAAGTTAGCTGCAGAACACTTGCTCTGACTTGATCTCTTTCAAATAAGATATCTTTGTTTTTATAAATGAAACTTACGATGAATTGTACATAATTTTAAAGCCAATACTTCAAGGTGTAGTAATAATATACATATTATTAAATTTATGTACAATTAATTGATAGAAAACGGTTCAAAAATGGACTTGAATTTCTAAAAAATGCCGAGTACGATTTTCTTTAAATTTTTTTGTATATTTAATAATACGGCCCTCTATAACATATACAATTTTTATCCAATTTTAATTTGTAACTTTTGAGAAAAAAAAATAAACATGCGAAAAAACGCTCAAAAGCAGGCTTTTTTGAATATTTTAGTTTTTTTTTCAAAAGTTATAAATTCAAATTGGATAAAAAAAATTATGTGTTATAGAAAACTATGTTCTTAAATATACAGAATTTTTTAAACAAAATCGTACTCAGCATTTTTGAGAAATTCAGCCTCGAAATTTTGATATCTTGACCTGCTGCATAACTATTCAAATTTGTTTGTTTTATATACATTTCACATTCTTTATATTGTACATATAAAAAAGTAGAATGTTGTGAGATTATTCTGCACTACTGGTTCCTTCATTTAGATGAGAATAAGTATATAAAATATTTTTTTGAAATTTGAATTTGTTGCAGCAACTTTGCGAAATACTCATTTTACACACTTGATGTGTGCTTTGTCGTACACTCAGCGCAAAAATGAACATCTAGATTGACAGCTGTCATTCATGATATATTTCACAATGTAGATATATGTATACATATGAATGAGTATTTCAGAATTTGTGGTTTGACATATATCTATTTTATTTTTCGTATTATATTACACTAATATTCGAAGTTTATTAGTACGATACATCAGGTTTTACTGCAAACATTCGATCAATTTTAGCAGTGCAGATTAGTAGAATAGGTTGGTTAGTAATATTGAAATGGATTGTTGGTTTTAAAAACCGATATTTTTAACAAATTATTTAATTTGACGTTTATAGACAACAATTCTTATTCTATCCTTAAATATTTCACAAAAGGTAGTAGGAATTAATTTATATTGCTTACAGATTATAAGATGAATGATAACATAAAACAGAACAAATATACCTCGTCGATGCGAAATTAAAAATACGTACATAAATTTATAAACAAATGCTTGTGGAAAAAATTATTTTCATATTTGGATATATAAAAAAAGCATCTACAACTCTGATAGTGCATCTATTTTGTTTAATTGAAGCGTTTACATGTTTTCAATACATTTTAGGATTACAGTACGTAAACATGATTAGAAAATACATGAGAAATGAGAACTGCGATTCTAAAGTCAGAATATTCAAGTTGCTGTAATGTCGTTTTTATGTCATAATATCAAATAAAATACTATATGTTATTACATTTTAGTGTTTATTGTGTTAACATATCATTTAGACTTATTTTGTGTTATTTGAAATAATTTTCTTGAAAATCTTCACGTTTGTATAATTTTAAACTACGTGTCAATACCCCTACCACTATTTAGCATAGACTCATATTTGTTTTTTTATGATTGGTCAGAACAACATTTTTGTTAAAACCACAAGAAACCCTACTTACACGATAACAAATTGTTGGTTAACGAACTTCAGGCCGTATGCTTCACCTTAAAGACACTCGCTCCTTGCAGTTGCTCGTGCTTTAAAAATCCGCTCATGCGGGAACATCGCCTCCCCGCACTTAGTTCCTAAATAACTATTTCGGCTGGTAACCGCACTTCACGCGAAAAAATATATCACTTACCGAGATCTGCTTAGGCAGAGTGCCACACCCAGTAATGGGTAAAAGGCGTGATGATTTCAGAGAAGAATGTTTCTAATAAAAGTGGTAGAAAATTTAGATCTGTGTATCGTGTAATAGTTATTTTGGCTCGATCGGGCTTTTAATAGTTATTTTTGTATCAAAAGCGGTAAGTGCTGTTTTAAGATCGAAGGTTTTGTTCAGGATACGAGCCTTAGTTGAGGATCCCAAAAAACCTAAGACCTCTAAATTTACTGAACTCTCGAGGTACATACAAGTTTTTTTTACCAACAGCGAAAAATAAATTCAATAAATATGTTAAATATTTTGAAATATATCTGTCAAGTTTGATGATTAATGTATTGTTACAATAACAATAATGTTAAATTTTAATTATTTGCAATGATTAATATATTGTTACCATAACAATAATATAAATTTGTATTTATCGTTCATGAGCAGTAAATGACACATTACATCCCTGTTGGCAAGGATATAATAATACTCGAATAATCAATGTACTGTTTACCGACAGGATTTCCAAAACTGTAAGTTATGTTTACAAATTACTGTTCGGAAAGTAAAAACTTACCAATCGAGAGGCCGTAAGTATATAAATAATAATCATCAACCAATCAGGATGCATTTAATACTTAAATAACTATTACTACTATAGTAGTATAGATAAGTAATATTTTAAGGTCGAAGGTTTTGTTGAAAAGGACGTGCGCCAGTACCAGAGGGACTCAAATAAACCTAAAAGCTTTTTTCTGCCAACAGCGAAAAAAATTCAAATGTCTTAAATATTTTGAAATATATATGTCTGTCAACTGATTATTTATTAATACTGGTTTTAATATATTATTGTCATTACAATAATGAAAAATATATTCAGATCTTTTGGAAATATAGTAAAGGTTTCATACACGATTAATAAGATGAAATCAGAATAATGACACCAGCAGGGGCAAACTTTTGTAATTTTTGACTATTGTTTAACGATCGCTTTTTGTATTTTTTGCGCAATTGACAATATAATAACGAATCGAAAAAATCGCAAAACGTCAAAATGATGGACAAATAAGAACCATTATGAATTATAACAGACTTATTTTGCATTGCTTCCGCGATAACCACTCCAAGTTCGGTAAATCATCTATCTGAACATATAATAACGAAGCTGACCCGTCTAAAAATATGAGTCAATAGCGCAAAAAATAAACAATTGTTTCAAATAAATATGACTACGGTCCTATAAAACAAGGTGAATCATTTGAACACATTTCCAATTGAATTTATGTAGACAGACATCATCATAAAGTCTCACTTAAATATTATGTATTCAACTACAGCAGCTGATTCAGTTCTCTTTCAGTTCAAGTGTTAGTTAAAATTGACCCAATATCAAAAACAACGCATTAAACTGTCAGATTCACTTGTTCAGATCTCTAAATCAATTCAGTTTCAATTCAACTGGGAATCTAGCCATCCATGGATACTGCACACTGCCTAGCATTTGTTTTGATTGCGTGTTTGTTTCACCGCCTACTATAATTGGAAAATATGTGTTCTGATGGCATTTGTTTCACTACGCCCACTTGATTAGACGACATGTGAATCTAGAATTTCATTTGTTTGATTAGACTACATATTGTTTGATTGTTATTGCGAGAGTTTTTTTTGTTAAAGAATAGAAATAAAGCGAACAGTTGAACTGTAGGTCATTCTGATGTTGAGCTAAGTTAACAATTGAAATTGTGTCATAACAAATGAAGTAATAGATTGTTTTCGAAGTGATCTACATGTTGATCTAGATCAAGATAAATATGTAGATTGTATCACTGCTATTTTCAGTTCGAGTTACACAGTCCACAAATATATAATACTAATAATACGATTGGAACATCACGCCATTCACCCATTATTGGGTGTGGCACTCAAACGTAGCAGATCTCGGTAAGTGATATACGTTTGCGCATGAAGTGCAGTTGTCAGCCGTTATATCACGGATTCTAAAAATGTTAGTGAAGGGGAAAACCATAATAGTTATTTTTGATTCTAGATTGCGAAATGTTACTTTTGCATCCGAGAATGCAAAAGCATTTCGCAATCGAGTATCAAACAACGTTTTTTCGAAAACTATGTCCCAAAATTAGTAATAATGTAATGAGAAAATTTAACGTTTAGGATTAATTAATGTGACATCTAATGTCTCCATGACAACAATGTATGTAATATAATTGCTATCAAATCTGGTATTCTCTGACCAGCAATTGACAGCTGGTTGGCAATAGAAACCAAACAAACGTTCTAATTTTTTTCTGCGATTTATTGGGATTTACAATGCATTTCGCATTGCATTTCTCAAGAAACTATTCCAGTACACCAGTTAGCTTCCTCAAGCGGGATAAATATGAATAATTGCTCAATTGTAACATTAATATAAATTTTGTTAAAGAATAGAAGTATTGTTTCTAAGCAAAAAAATAAAGTGACAAATTTTATTAAATTGTGAGCCTTCCTTCTATCAAAAAATTGCAGGATGCAAAAAAATTTTGCATCTTGCATGCAAAAGTCTTTTGCGTTCTGTAGACAAAAAACACTCATTTCGCGTGTTGATAGTTGTCATGTAAATTTTAACTTTATATGACAGTTTTCGAAAAATAGTTATTTATTGTATAAGTGTTTTAGGTGAAGTTTTATCCACGAAAGATTGTTTAAATGCGAGAACGAAGTTCGAGCACTTTATTATCTTGAGTGGATAATGCGCAACTAAAACAAGAATACAATATAACGTTTTATCCACAATCAAAACTTTTATTCAAAATTAATTCATTTTATAAAATGTCATTTTTTAATTTATCAAATTCTAGATACATGCTGTCAAAAAAATGCATTACTGTGGCATTTGTTGCTATGACAGGATGTTTGTTTATCGTTTATTACATTGAAAAAATTTATGAATTTGATAAAAATGGAAGAAATTGACTCTATTCCTTGAAGAAGCTCGGGAAGCAACTCGCGTTTATTGCCAACGAAGTCTAAGGAATTGTATGAAAAAGAGTAAATATAAATATTTCAAAATTTAGCAAGCTGACAGCTTATTTGAAGAGTGAATGTAAGGGATACAAACCGAAAAAAGCAGCCGTTTTGAAAAGAGAACATCAAATTAGATAAAACTAACAATGATTTAAGTGTTAATATAAATTTAAATGTTAATATTAATAAGTAATTCAATAAATTTGACTTATTTCTGTGCATTATTCCTTCATTCTTTTAACAGTGGAATAAAATTACTTTATTCCACTAGTGTATAATTGGTCCCTTTATACAGTTGCAATGAGCACAAATAAATGCATATTATGAGTTGATTGTGGATAAAAGTAATTTTTTATGATTTTCACTATTTTAAAATTTTTGGAGGCCTTGTCATTCTCATGAACAAAATTACCTATAGACTATTTGCTCAAACAATTTATGCATATCATTTTGGCAAAAAAGCAAAGAAAAATTCACTAACACTGAAATATGAATCTTCAATTTTCATGTTTTCTTATATTTCTGTCAGGCAACCAGTAATGATTATGATATTTTTTTTATTTGGCTACTTTATAATATGTATAAACCGATCTAGAAACTAATTGAGTAAATAGATCATAATATGTCACTAATTGCGGAATGCCATACTTTGAGATGGATCATATAAAATAACTGCTACAAAAAAAAAATATAAATATATCATCACGCCCTTTACCCATTACTGGGAGTTTCATTCTGCTCTAGCAGAACTCGGTAAGTGATATATTTCATCGCGTGAAGTGCGGTTACCAGTTGTCAAATTGCGCCCCCCCCCAAAGATGTTAGTGGATGGGGAGTCACAAAAATATATATATTTTAGGATACAATCAATATGTCCTAATTAATTTTCTCATTTCAAATGACAATTTAAAGTTATAAAAACTGTCAACACAATTCTTGCTCAATTCAATCAACCTAATGTCTAACTTTCGCTGAATTAATTAAACTCGTCAACAACAAATGTTTTTGACCTTCTAAATAATCGTCAAAATGAGTTAAGATTCCATTTGTAATCTTTAGAAAATATAATACTATTCCAAAAATAAACCTACTTGAACAGAAAAACTTTTAAAATTTATTTCTGTATAGTAATAAAGTTTAGAAAGTAATAAACCAAAAATAAATGAACACGTCGATATGAAAATCTTATTTAAACATTTTAAGCATCGGTTTAAAATTATTTTAAAGGAAATATTCTACCATTTTTCTCTAAAATAATTTTAATATGTAATGCTAAATGTTCAAGATAATTTAAAAACCGGCATCACAAACATGACTGTTCAGCGTTTTTATAAAATAAATTATTCAGAGAAAAATGTTTCAAATAAAAAAAAGCGGAGATATATATATTTATTTGATATAAAATTTAGAAAACTTTAGCAGCGGAAATTGTGCAATGCCAAATGTTCTAATGTTCAAGATAATTTAAAAATAGCACAGGTCAAATTTTATGCAAAATTATTATCTAAGAGAAAGTATCTGCTTCACATGTCCATCAAAATGATACTAAAATGGAGTCGATAACATTTGACAGTCAAATAACAAACAAAAGTAAGAGTAGAAAAAAATATGAACTGAGATATGATACACACGAACTAATATAGAAACTGAAAGTTTTCATTAACTTTCTTTAGTTAATTGAGTCTTCTGTTCAACTGTGTAATTTACGTTTTAGATATGACCACTTTCATTTTTTAGTAATTTTAAATGGTATTTAAACTATCATTAAAATGCTTTTAAAGTATGTAAGTTTTAAAAATAATATAACAATATAAAATAAATATATCATTACGCTTTTTTATCCTATAGGCTGACACTCCGTCGTACCAGATCTCGGTACATTATATATTTAAGTGCATTTACCAGACATCATATCACGGCCCCCAACAATGTTAGTGGTGAGGGAGTAACCGAGGCAATTGTTTGTCGGCGGTGAGAATCGAATCTGGGTTCCTAAGTCTACAGGACATGGAAACATATTAACTTGCATGACCTTAAAGAGAAAAGTTGAAAATTTTCAAAACTCAAAGAATAATCAATTTTCATCCAAATTCAACCGAGCTATGGCTGTCTAAATATTTGACATTTTTTGTGTATTTTCAAGTGGTGCGTTTTTTTTTCTCGTGTATTTTGTTTAATATGGGGTAGGTGGCTCAGTGGTATCAAGTCGGCCTGTGGATCTTGAGAACCCTGGTTCAATCCCCACAGCCGACAAACAATTTTCACCAATTTAAATCTACCCCTGTGGCTACTAATATCTTTGGTGGCCGTGATTTGATAACTGCCGAGATCTGCTTAGGCAGAGTGCCACATCCAGTAATGGGTAAAAGGCGTGATGATATATTTATTTATTTTGTTTAATTACTTAATGTATCTATTCGGTTAAGAAAAATATAAATAATTAAAATAAAATTTGTTAATCTAATTTGGGCAAAATTAATTAATTAAATTAAGTAATTATTTTAAAAACTGGATTGCACGAACCAGTGCAACATTCACTAAACAGATTTACTAGATTCATCCGACACTTAATCTTCACCAAACATTCCTATCCTAACACACCATTTTCATTCATATTCATAATTCCTTTCATGTAAGCTCGTTTCATTTTTCGTTCAGGCAATATATCTTTTACAGGCGCGGTGACCGAGCGTGTTAAGGCACATCTCTTAACATACTGTGACGTCACCCGAACCAAGGTTCGTCAGTTCGAATCCGCCTGTCGACAATGAGTGATTTGTCGTTAAATATAAAATACAGTAACATGTATTTATCACACTCGGGCGCTATAATCTAGTCACTTATACGCCTTAAATAATATACCATTCGACTACGAAAACCAGCAGTATGGCAGTGTAAAAACTGCGGTTCGGTGTGTCCGGTAGGCCCAGGCCAGATTTGGGCCATAGTGCCATCAGAAGAATATATCTTTAATCATATCCATCCATTTATTCGCAGGTCGTACACACAATCTCTCGCCCTGAGATTCACCCATATATACCTGTTTCATGAATTTTAAATTCGACATACATATTTTAAACACGGATAAACTAGTCGAAATGAAAGACAGTATTTATAGTAAAAGAGCAAAAAAGAAATGTAAATTTTGATGTCACGTGATGTGCTCCGATTGCTGTCAGTAATGTCATTATGTTTTTGTTCGTTTGAACTAAATACACAACATTTTATGTCAATGAATATTTATAACAAACAGTCTAGTTCACAATCTAACTATGCCTCATCAATCTGCAATTGAAGAGCTGTATTTATAACAATAATAAAAAATGTGGACATAATTATTGCTTTCAAACGTACCTAAATTATTTTCGAGAAAATTGATTTTTTACGACATGCATTCAAAATTCAAGATAGTGAGAAATTTTAGTTTTCTCTCTAGAAAGGAAAAATAGTTATTTGCACTATTGCAGCTCTCGCCTTCCGCTCGCGCTGCAACTACCGTGCTCGAGTAACAAAGCGTAATTGTCAACTTTTCATAGCAATCGTAGAAAATAGTTATTTCCTCTTGCACTATTGCAGCTCTCGCCTTCGGCTCGCGCTGCAATTACCGTGCTCGAGTAACAAAGAATCACTTTACGCTCTTAATACACACATAATTTTTTATACGATTGCATCTCAAAGTTATTAAAAAACGTAGGTATACGCCTAAAACTAAATTTGTTCTGTTAACTGTCAATATGACAAGTTTCTGTTTTGTTTGTATCCCTGGTAACTATTGAAATAATCTTTTTCGCGCGTTGCCATTAAACGCGCGAATTTAACGTCTTTTTCGCGCGTTGCTATTGGAGACGCGCAAAAAAGATATTTTTCGATTGTTCCACAGAAAACGTCAACTTTACGATGACAAATGAGAGCGTAATTGTCAACTTTTCATAGCAATCGTAGAAAATAGTTATTTGTGTATTAAGAGCGTAAAGTGATTCTTTGTTACTCGAGCACGGTAATTGCAGCGCGAGCCGAAGGCGAGAGCTGCAATAGTGCAAGAGGAACAAAGACACTTTACACTCGTGATACACACATAATTTTTTGTACGATTGCATCTCAAAGTTATTAAAAAACGTAGGTATACGTCTAAGACTAAATTTGTTCTGTTATCTGTCAATATGACAAGTTTCTGTTTTGTTTGTATCCCTGGTAACTATTGAAATAATCTTTTTCGCGCGTTGCCATTCGAAACGCGCGAATTTAACGTCTTTTTCGCGCGTTGCTATTGAAGACGCGCAAAAAAGATATTTTTCGATTGTTCCACAGAAAACGTCAACTTTACGATGACAAATGAGAGCGTTATTGTCAACTTTTCATAGCAATCGTAGAAAAAATACATTGTTACATGGATGTTAAATTACAAAAAAAAATATTTTTTTGTAACTTTTTATATAATTTACTTGCTCAGTGGTATCGAGTCGGACTGCGGATTTGAAAACTCGGGTTCGATTCCTACAGCTAACAAACAATTTTCACCACATACAAATTACTCTTATGGCTACCTTCTTTTTGGACCGTGATTTAACGGCATTTGACACGCATAAATATATCACTTACCGAGATTTGCTACAGCGAAATAACACACCCTATAGGGTAAAAGGCGTGAAGACAAAAAGAAAAAATATGATGCCAAATGTACATGACAGGTGTTGCCCTCTGTTCAAAGTTGCAAGAACTAAAGTGGTTGAAATTACTCAACGACGAAAGCAAATACTAGGGTGTCGCCTAGCAACACATTGTAACCAAAATATACCCATTATCATTATATCAAGTATTCAATCAACACAAGATGTTTTCAAACAAAATATATCATCGCGAAATTTCTGAGGTGGTAGCAGATTGCTGCAGTAAACCTTAATATTCAGGGATGTTTTTTAGGTCAGAAGTGGAATCTCGACAACCCGAAAGAAATACAAAATTAGTTAATTTACCAAAGAATTGCCATTTTAAGAGACGTGTTTAATAAAATGGTTTTTTTTGAAAGCGATAAAAATAAAATATATAAAATCGACAATTTTTATTCTTATTAAAAAAAGTAAGAAATAAAAAAATTCAAATAAATCAGGAGCAATAAGTAACTTTTAGGCGAATTCAGTGGCGTAGATAAATATTTTTATTTTTCACTCGAATACTATTTGTTGTTTATTGCTATGATACGGTATATAAACAATACTATAAAGACCGGGGCACAATATTTTTAGTTTTAATTTTATTTTATGTTTTAACATATACAAGGTGTTTCTATACCTCTGCACGAAACTTTAATGACATATAAAATTTGATATACTCATTATAGAACAAAAATAATTTTTAAATATACTATTAACCGTCAGTACGGTGGTGTGGATAGCGATACGGAATTCGAATCCGGAGATCCCGTGTTCGAATCTCACTCAAGCTAAAAATCATTTGAACTACCACACTGCGACTCGATGAGTACGGACCCTGTACTGTAATTGGGATTAAGTACAGCGTAACATAAATAAATAAATAAATTAATTAAACCACTGACACTAAAAATGTTCACTAGGAATGAAATTCTCTAATTTTTTTTTGCGAATTTCATTCCTAGTGAACATTTTTAGTGTCTCCTGGTTTAATAGTACATTTAATTTTTTTTAAAAGGCATTACACCTACATAATAACTAATTAATAAATGATTATTTGTAGGCAGTGTTTATACTTTTATTTCATTAGTAACATAATTATAAATAATTAAATGAACTATTAAACCAGTGACACTAAAAATGATCGCTAGGAATGAATACCCTATTTTTGCAAATTTCAAAAAAATCTTTTTGTTCTATAAACAGTATATCAAATTAAATATGTCATTAAAGTTTCGTGCATAGGTATAGAAACACCCTATGTACATAAATAGTGTTTACGAAATTTTGTTGTTGGCTTTAATTAGTAGCGATATCTAGCGACAAATATTATAAAGAAATTTAGATGAGCACTGTACTCTAGTTGATTAATATTCTTATACTACTATAGTCATAATTATTATAAATTAAAACTAATTCTACATACCCTAGTGAAAATTTAAATTATGTATGCAACTCCGACGTTACTATTTATGATGACTTCGAGCAACATCCATCCCTCTGTGCAATATCAACACCTTTGATGCATAAATTACTATTATCTACTACTAGCACCATAAGAAAATCATTTTTTCTACGATTGCTATGAAAAATTGACAATTCATCGTAAAGTTGACGTTTACTGTGAAACAATCGAAAAATATCTTTTTTGCGCGTCTCCAATGGCAACGCGCGAAAAAGACGTTAAATACGCACGTTTCCAATGGCAACGCGCGAAAAAGATATTAAACACGCGCTTATTTCAATAGTTACCAGGGATACAAACAAAATAGATACTTGTCATATTGCCAGTTGACAGAACGAATTTATTTTCAGTACGCATACGTTTTTTAATAATTTTAAGATGTAATTGTAGAAAAAATTATGTGTGTACCACGAGCGTAAAGTGTCTTTGTTCTTCTTACACTATTGCAGCTCTCGCCTTCGGCTCGCGCTTACCGTGTTCGAGTAACAAAGAATCACTTTACGCTCTTAATACACAAATAACTATTTCTCCTTGGTAACAATATACTCATCATCGCAAATAATAAAAGTATTACATTATTGTTATGCTAATAAAAATAATTAATCACCACATTGGATCAGAGTTGGTCTCATTTAAATTTGATTTAAATCGACATTTAAATCAGTGTGTTTTTTTAAATCATTAATTTAAATAATGTTTTTCTAAAACTGTCAAAAAATGTTAATTTTTTTTCACTAATATCAATACGCGAAGTACGTGAATTTTTCATCATTTACATTACCATGACAACGTGTATTTTGCACCCTAGAGCGCAAAATTAGTATCTCACGCACGCTCCCAAATTATTTGTTGTCAGATTTCATTAGTTACAATTACTATTGTTGATTGTTTTCCTTCAATTTACTTAAATAAATCAATAATTATTGTATTATTTTTTATTTACAGTTGTAGAAAAAATATTGTTTGTATTTCGTGGACAAAATTCTTGTTTTTTGGAGCATTCGAATGACTTTTATTGTCTCGACCTGCAGTCTCACGCGCAATAAAAAAAACACTCATTTTGAGCACTTAATACAAAAATGACTATTTAGATTTTCATGTTGTATTTTGTATTAATTTAATTATATATCTGGTAGAGAACAAAACAAGTGTGTTAATAAAAATTAATTTGTTTAAAAAACTTTTTTAGATTTTTTTTTTGTAAAACACAAAATAATTTTTGTTATTTATTTATTAAATGAATTAATATTAAATATGAGAACATCAAATTTCATGTACGAACATATTAACCTACCGTGACCACCCAAGTTGTAAACACGTCTAGTCAAGCACATAGTTTAAGAAATTCGTGTTAAAACTGTGCAACCATAATTGAAACAAAATATTTGTTAAAGAAATTTTTTTATATAAATAGATAAATACTTATAATTTTTACTCCAATTAAAAGTTTTAAAAAATCTAAAAATCATGATTAATTAAAAAAAAACTAACGATTTTTGATATTTTTATTAATCATGATTTTAACCAACCCTGTATTTGATACATATATTTCAAATTATTTAAGACATTTTCATTTATTATTCGCTGTTAGTAGAATTTTTTTATGTCTTAAGTTTTTTGAGACATAATTTCAAAACTCGTGAAATTACACTGATACTTTAATAGTTTGTATAACTTTTTATTTCTTATGCTTTTCAAGATTCCAATGGTAACCCAAAAAAAAATCATCTTATATAATATATTTTTGCACATAAAGTGCTGTTCGTAGAGTAGATGAAACTTTATATCGGCTATTAGAATCGAACACAGAGTCTCATACGTTACCACGGAGCTATGTACCTCAAGAAATTATTCAACTTCAGGTCTTATAACAAGCTATAAAATGTAACTAAAGCAAGTTTTACATCTTACACCCTACATAAACGTCTGTTAATTAAATTCTGTAAAATTAACATCCTATTCCCTTGTCTTCCACATAATTCTCACCCAAAGTTACAAGCAGTGCATTACGCATGAGTAATTAACCCAGCACGCTACATTGCTCTAACTCCTGTGTAGTAACCCGTAACCGGAAAACCGGAATGTCAATTCCGGTGTGTGGAATAAAATGAATCTCATGCTACACGCATAGTCGATTCGGTTTTTAACTGGAACAAAAAACTTATTTCCTCAAATGCAGAAATCATTCATGTGACTAAACGGCGTTACACATTATGGTAGCTAAGATTTAGGTCAGTTACATGGGGCTATAATCATTAAATGCCCCCTCACCCTCGCCCATAACACACATACTCACTTGAAAATAAATGCTACTTTATATAGGTACGTATAGAATTATATTCAGTTGAATAATAATTATCCCGCAAATATTTTAAATAGTTTAATCTTAATTTATAATTATTTATGTACCAAAAGTACACGTTGACACTTATACACTCGGAAAAAAAACGCACCACTTGAAAATGCGCCAAAAATGACAAATATACAAAAAGTCATAACTCGGTTGAATTTGGTCGAATATTGATGAATCTTTAAGTGTCTTCGGTTCGCGCTGCATTAGAGTAAGAGGAACAAAGACACTTTACGCTCGTGATATACACATAATTTTTTTTATGATTGCATCTTAAATGATTAAAAAACGTATTCATACTGAAAATAAATTCGTTATGTCAACTATCAATATGGCAAGTTTCTGTTTTTTTTGTATCCCTGGTAACTATTGAAATAAGCGTGCGCATTTAATATCTTTTTTCTACGATTGCTATGAAAAGTTGACAATTACGCTCTCATATGTCATCGTAAAGTTGACGTTTTCCGTGGAATAATCGAAAACTATTTTTTTTGCGCGTCTACAATGGCAACGCGCGAAAAAGACATATGCGCGCGTTTCTAATGGCAACGCGCGAAAAAGATATTAAATGCGCGCTTATTTCAATAGTTACCAGGGATACAAATAATACAGAAACCTGTCATATTGACAGTTGACAAAACGAATTGATTTTCAGTACGTATACGTTTTTTAATCATTTTAAGATGGAATCGTGGAAAAAATTATGTGTGTATCACGAGCGTAAAGTGTCTTTGTTCCTCTTACACTATTGCAGCTCTCGCTTTCAGCTCGCGCTGCAATTACCGTGTTCGAGTAACAAAGAATCACTTTACGCTCTTAATACACAAATAACTATTTATTGAAATATTTCTTTTTAAAATAATTTATTAACGATTGATAGTGGCAAATACACGATGGCAAATATTAAAATTGTTTATTATAACATTAATGGTGCTATTCTGTAATTTTTTATAATGCTACAGATCTGTAAATCTAAACAAAAGTGCATCATATTTAACTGTCAAATAGCATTAAATGTATTTGTCAATAAAAATCTATGCGCTTTTGTTCAAATTTACAGAACTGTAGCGTTATAGAAAATTACAGAATAGCACCATAAATTAATAAGATAATATAGGATTATTTTTACTTTTCTTACAAGTTCATAGATTTTAAAGATATTTTTCGATTGTTCCACAGAAAACGTCAAGTTTACGATGACAAATTAGAACACAATTGTGAACTTTTCATAGCAATCGTAGAAAAAATATATCGAAGATAGTAAAAATAATTACAACTTGGACCATATATTACCACTGTATTTAATTTATTAACTGTAGTGAAAATCTCTTCTGCTGCGAAAATCAAACTTGAGTTTGTTTAGTGCACATATTATTACATAATTACAACCATTATAAATGCATGCAAACTATAAAATACCCATTAAACTCATTAAAATATTACATAACTTCTACGAATATAAATAATAGTTAGCAACTTCTAACATCCATCTAACAGCAAATAACATAGAAAATAGCTATCAAATTATTTTCTCAATAGATAAATTCATGTTTCAGTATTACCAATTTAAAGATAGCGAAGAAATCTTATGTTGTAAGTTGCAACAAACATACCATGCACATATCGCAAGAAACAACATATGTATGTAATATGTTACGTACACATAGCATACACATAACGTAGAGTTTGACATAGTATATTTATCATGCAAGAAAGTTAGAGCTATCCTCCTACTAAGAATAATTATGCAGTTAATAATAAGTGAAGGGATCCAATGACCTACGATGTGCAAATAAATTATTAGTAATTTTATAATTTTTCTTCCTACAGTGTGCTTTAATAGTACGTGATGCAATGGACGTTTTTGGCAAAAACTAATTTATTTATTATAGTAGGATGAGTTGTGAAATAATACCAATACTTTAATAAATTGATTTTGGTTTCGAAAGTAAAAAGAAGCATTTAAAATTATGAATAAATTTGCACGAATATAGTTCACACTTCACACTTCGTAAAGCATTTTGTACAAGAAAATTTATTCAAGAAACAAATGATCAGAGGTGTTGCTGTTAAATAATTCATAAATTTTGGCTTTGAATTGTAAATAAAATATCATTATACCATTCTACCAATTTCTGAGTGGTGTCCTCTGCTATATCAGGTCTACAAATATTTTATGGGGTCTTCCAATATTTTTATTATTGTTTTATTAAATTTTATGGGGACTTCCAATATTTTAATTAATATTATATTTCAGCAAATTTGGCGCCATATGCGTAACGCATTTTTTTAAAATTATGTAATATTCCATGTCTATTTAAATTTGCTTTGACAGCTTGCGTTAGCACAAACTGCTAAAATATTTAAGAAATCCATATTTCACTTGTCAGTTACTGTGGTTATGTATATCGTGTTTATTTAACAAATGTAAAAAATGCGTTCTTATTGTATTTAGAAAATTTTTAAAAGTCTCATACATTTTCAAATTCCACTTACAAGTAACCCTACCCAACAGTCATTCACCAATTTAAATGAAACTTGGCACACTAATAGAACTCTATAAAATATTGAACCCCTATTTTTTTTTCTTCTAGAAGTTGCTTTTTAGGAATACAAATCACTCCTGAAAGGTGGTAAAATCAAGAATTGCCATAAATTAAATTAAATAATACCAAAATATTACGCGTTCAACATTGGTTGCCCCCGGGGTAACCTCGAAAATAGATTCAACGACCCGAAAAACTCTCGAGTAACTAGTTTTAAACCTAAAACTGTATTTCAGTTGAATATCGTAATTTCATCCCCCCGACCCCTTTTTAACTCCTTAAAAAAGTGCATATGATCAAAATAGATTTTGGCGATCTCAAAATCCCCTGGGTAACTTAGAAAAAAATATATTTGCGGTTAATGTTTTATGAATCTGACTCTAAAAACTTGTTAAAACATTATTCAATATTGGGTGTTCAAGCTCTACACTTGGTATGCAACTACGGATAGATGTCAATTAATTATTATTTTTTAAACACAAAAATAATATTACAATTTTCTGTATTTTTTGCTAAAGGATCTGACATCCGTTCAAAGTTAATCCTGTTTCATCCTCTTCCCGTTCTTGCAAATATTCCTGTTAAGACTTTCCCGCTTTCCTGCTTATCCCGTCAATCTCCCAGGACCTTTCATTCATTTTGCATGACTCCGAGTTATCCCAGACTAGATTAAACATAAAGCAAAGTAAACCGCTTGAAAATTTAAAGCAAAAATCAATTCAACATGAACGTAAAGGTAAATCAACGTAACCGTGGAACATCTAATGGAGGAGTAACGATAACGAGAAAACTTTACAAGGAAAAGTAAAACTAGGAGCGTCATCTGCGACAGACGTGCGGCAAAAACGACACTAACTTTGAGGAGATATAATTACATCCAAGCAAGAAACTGAAGCTTGTTTTACACAGTGCAATATTTGAGATGAATTAGTAAGCGTTATAGCTGATGGCTTGTGGTGTCAACTTACGAAAGGCGTAATAATCATCACCCATTTGGGTGATGGTAACTTTATGATCCAAAATCAAACTTCGATGACTTATAATCAAAAGTTATTTGTGTATCATGATTGTAAAAGTTATACTTTTTTGGCCGATGCTGAAGTTTGCAAATCGGAAGAAGCTAAAGAGAACTTTTCAACAGACGTATACAAAAAGTTATACATTTTTATTTAAAAGTGTATCATGTGTTGTGATGTGAGTTGGGTAAATACCCAATGGGTAGGTAAATAAAATTTGGGTATTTATCCGATATTTACCCGAGGTTATATTTACCTACCCAATTGTAAAAATAGTAAGTTTATTTTGTGTTGAACAATGTAATTTACTAAGTCTGAACAGAAATAATCTACAACTATAGAAGTCGACAATCCTTTTAAAATAAATACTATGAACATAACATAATACATGTTTAAATATATATTTCTTTATTTTTGTGATATTCTTTTGTATTTATTTTATTTAATAAATAAAATATTTTTTAATAACGTACTTTTATGTGACTTGAAATATTTTTCAATGATATTGCAAATCCATATTCTTACTATTTGTAATTACTAAATTTATACCTACGTGTGTTTATTCTGGGTATTTACCTTGAAAAATAAATACCTGGGTATCTTGCATCACTAATCACGTGTCATCTGAACAATAATTATCAAAATAATGTCTCTCCTGTCAAAATATTTTAAAAATAAAATAACTATGTTAATTAAATTATTGAATAAGAAAATGAGCAATAGAAAGAGCGGACGAGTTTTTCAATATTCCGTTTGAAATTTATGAAGCTTCAAGAAAACCTACATAAACCGAAAAAAAAATATTATTTAAGGAAATGAATGGCTGGTTCTCAAATCCACAGTCCAACGCGTTGTTTTTTATTGAGCTATCTACCCTATTTCTTATTTTTTAATATAATTAAGTATGTAAGAAGAAACTTGAACTTAGCAGCATGTAAAAACATGACAAGTCTACACGTTAAAAAAATGGTCTAGTGATAGCGAGCCAAATGTGGAGATTTTGTGATCTACATTAAACGAAAGTGATGTAAAGAATACTTGAATTAAAACTGTTTTAAATTAATAAATCTGGTAAAAGCAGTCATATCGGTTAAAAAGAAAAACATTTTGATTGTTGTGCGAACAGCGAGACAAATTAACAAAAATCGGGACTGTTCCACTTTATGTTCCAAGGTATCTATCGTAAGCGGCTCACCATTACTAACTTTTTTACTTCCTTGTACGAAGTAAAGGAAGTATTGTAATCGCGAAAATTTTCGGTTTTGAGATTTGAGCGGAAATATCCATTTTGACCTTCCCTGAATCCTTTTTACTAATTTCATCGTAACGTCTGTACGTACGTATGTATCTCGCATAACTCAAAAACGGTAAACCGTTGAAAGTTGAAAACTTGTATTTAGGACTGCTATAACATCTAGTTGTGCACCTCCTTTTTTGGCCATTATATAACTTCCGGAAGTGGTACTTTACTTGAAACTTTACATTTTTCTAGTTGTATCACTTTTATATGCAATATCATCACGCCTTTTCTCATTACTGGGAATAGTACTCCGCCGTAGCAGATCTCAGTTACTGATATAAAGATGTTAGTGATGAAGAAGTCACCTAATAGTGGTTCAAATTTAATTATAAATTGTAGTGTTCCTATATTGTCTCACCACTATAATACATACATACATATCATCATCATCATCTGTGGCGCTACAGCCCAAATCGGACCTGGGCCTACCGGACACACCGAGCCGCAGTTTTTTTTTTTACACTGCCGTACTGCCGGTTTTCGTAGTCGAATGCTACATTATTTAAGACGTATAAGTTACTAGCTTATAGCGCCCGAGTGTGATAAATACATGTAGCTGTATTTTATATTTTACGACAAATCACACATACATACATACATAACATCACGCTATATCCCATTAAATGGGGTAGCACGAACCCGTCAACATTCTCATCCTGACACACGATACTCGTTAATACTTCCTCCATACGAACTCTTTCTTTTCTCACAACCAAATCCATCAACACGCAACAAACATTCATCCATTCGCCCGCTTCTCTAACACTATAATAAAGTAGTCAAAATCTACAATTGCAGAGAGAAACAAAAAAAATGGACAAATTACGGTATCACCTGAATAATGAGAAGATTCACAAATTAAAAACTAGCTAAGTTCAACTAATAACAAAAAATACAATTACATCGTAGTATTTCGTATTAGCAAACATGAATTTCCTGTTGCCTAGCATAGTAAATAAACCAGGTAGACGTATGAATCACAAATGCGCAGAAACTTTTCTCTTTTTTCACACCAATCTCAGCGTGTCACCTCTTGAAACCTACGCGTTATTATGTAAACCCACCCAAGTGTGTTTGTACACATCATGCAGCATACAGGTTCCTGCTCTTCGAGTGCAAGGTCGCTAGACCGTTAGTTAAATGATACCGGAATTTACTAAATAAGAACGAGATGGCATTTATATCAACGTGGGTTGTGAAAAACTAGGCGTCTACAGTGATGGTTGGAGTATAATCATATGTTGTTGGTATGCTTTGTTATGTTAGAGGTAGTAATGCGCATTTGAAATCTGATATATTGTGAAGTGTTCCGATTGAATGAAGTGAAAAATACAGGAGAACATATATTGAATTTATTGGCAGGTGTTGAAAGGTTGGTAAGATTTCATTCAAGACCCTTCTCATTCTATCTTATCCTTCAATATTCCTACATCCGCCATATATATACAAACATGTCTATATAGTATGTTCAAAGATATTCCGTTATGGTTTTAACTTACTGCCTGTGTTGAACCGCACACAGTAAGAGATTCTACCTGTTGGCGCTCAGGGTAGGATTGCAAAATATTTAAATTCGGAAATCTCTAATCTCATTATTTAACTAAATGACGAATTGTTATACAATGATACTTTCATGTAACACTTTTTTTTTGCTTCATTATCAATAATAATATTTGTACAAAATTCTCTGTTTCATTATTATAATATATATAAAAATTAAATTAAATTGGGCAATACTGAATACATATCTGTCCTTGCACCCCTATAAATCAAGCTTAAATCCCTAACAATAGACCCGCTGAGAGGGCCATAACGGAGTATCTTTGAACATACTATATCTGCAAATTCAGAACTCCAATGCTTAGAAATAGGTGAATTATTCGATTTGAAGATTCAAATGATATTGTTATTATAAAGGCAGGTATTTCAATCTTCTCCAATAAATAATTTGAACCCAGTACATTATTTTTAATAATATCTAGTCTATATGGTTTGGTTGTGCTATATATTGATTAAAAAGTGACGTTACGAAATTGGTACCGCAAAACTTTATTAAGAAAATTAAGAACGAAAAGTTTTAAATTTTTAAGGAATATTATTTTGATGTCAATGAAATTAAATTGCAAAAAATCTTTCTTTTTAAAATGGGATGAACTATTGCGTTGTTTATTACACACACACAAAGAACTAAAAAAACGCATCTAAAAAATATCAAAATTTATGATAGTTCACTATTTTAAAAGTGCTATTTAAATAACAATAAGCATTTTAATCCTGAATATAAATTTAATTATAACATTAAAATCAGAAAATGTGGTGTCATCCATCTTGGCCAATGTATCTAGGACTTGATTCATTTATTAAGGCTTAGAGGTTACATTCTTTATTAGTTAGTTCTAATTTATTTTAGTTATGGCTTCCCGGTCAACTGAATTAAATACCTATTTTAAACTCAAAACGAAAATAAAATTAACCAACGCAGATATAATTTTCTTAAAAAAATGTAAACTAAATTCAATCTTTCCTAAATTCAAGTAAATCTTTCAAAAAACTGTAAAATACCGAAAACTATAATACAATACGCTAAACGTAAATGGTTAATTCTGACCTGGGTCCCAATCCTAACAGTAAATTGTTTGATTTCTTAGATAATTAGGTTTAGTTGACTTAAGAGTTATGCTTATTAATTTCTTGGACACGGCTCATTGCTTCGTTTTAGTATAAATAGGTATGTCCCCTTTTGGGCAAATTGGATTCTATCTTGACCACTGACTTGGTTCACAAGTCGTGTAATCTTGATTTTTTCCTTTTCTACTGAGGATGACAACTTAGTTCTCGAAATACGCATCTAGATTTGATTCATTTATTAAGGCTTAGGGGTTAAATTCTTTATTAGCTAACAGTATAATTATCATCAATTTAAAATATTTTTCTCTACAATAATTTAGAAACGTTTACCAGTGGCAAATATAGTACGATACCGGAACTTCTGCAATTCTATTTAACTGAGCAAATCTTTCTCGATGTTGGTAGCAATTCCTATGAAAAACTATGCGGTTACCATGATGGAAAAACAAATTGTTTATTTGTGTTCGTCACGGACTACTAGATTTAAACAGCAAACCAACTATCATATTATCTGTTTTGTGTCCGACAAAATTCTAGTCCAATGACTCATAGCTGATAAGCAGTTTTACCTAACAGATATTGTTACAAAATTTTGGTTATTTTATCGCAAATTCCTTGGTTTACCATTATTCACAACAATTGATTCTTTTCAAGTAAAATTGATGTCATCATCATCATCATCATCAAAATATATCATCACGTCTTTTACCCATTACTGGGTGTGGCACTGTGTCGAAGTTAGTTGTATTTCATTTGCACAAACGGATCAGATTTGGACTCACTTTCTTCTCAGTGCTAGATTGATTAATTTATATTCAGGTTGAAGTAATTCATTTGAAACCTCAATAGCTATGTTTGTTGAGTTTGTACAGTTCAGTTCAGTTCAGTTAGTCATGTAGTCTAATTTATTTGAACTGATTTAAGTGAGCCAAGTGCAAATGGAATACAACTAGTATGATGAAACAGTTTCACATGCAGTCAAATCGTTTATTAAACGGACATCTATACCAAAATAGATCGGAAATGATCTCAGGATCAAACAGTGAATTATAGTCGGTTCGGTGAGAGATTTCAGTGATTTTGTTGTATAAGTTGTATTTGATCTTAATTTGGAATGGCTGACCAAAATGTCATAGTGAAATAGTTATTTATGTAAAAAGTCAGGAATGTGTTAAATTACAGGATGAGTAGATAGTTGAAACAGTTTACGAATCCTGTACGACGCTTTACTGACGTGTTACGTATAACATTTTACCTGAAACTTATAAACAAATAATACATATTTTAAATTAAAAGAAATATTTGACTTACATATTCAGTCAGTATTTTAAATTACTAAGTAACTAGACAATCACGTTTCTTTCATTACCTGCCTAGGCAGGCAATATGTTATTTTCTTGACTAGGCATGCAAAGCAAAGCTGTCTTGAGTCTTAAAGCTCAGGCAATTGTTTATTTTCTTGTCAGTTTCAGGTAAACATGTTTATATAGCCATGGTATTTTATAAGATTTAAAATATAAAATTCCAGGAGATATAGAATTTTAAGAAATATATTCGTATTCCAGAAAAATTTGGGCCATTTCATAGTAAAATGGTCTTCAAATCCCACAATACGACAAAATTTTGTGAATAATAAAATTCCGCATTTAAATATTTTTGAGTCTCTTTGGTTATTTACTGTAACAGCGATTAGCGTAGCAAATCTCGGCAAGTTTTAGATTTATACGAAAGAAGTGAGGTTATTAGCCGTCAAATAAGAGCCATGAAAAATGTTAGTGGAAGAAATACCAAAGGGATAATTTTAATGTGGTGAAAATCAGTTTGCGGGTGGTAGCAATCGAACTCGGCTTCTCAGTACGATGCACAGCTACTTATATATACCGTTTTTTAATAAATAAAAATAAATAAACATATCATCACGCCTTTAACCCATTACTGGGTGTGGGCACTCTGCCGCAGATCACGGTAAGTGATATATTTCTTCGCGTGAAGTGAGGTTACCAGTCGGCAAATCACGGCCCCCAAATATATTAGTGGAGAGGGAACCACAGGAGTAGATTTTAAATTGGTGAAAATTGTTTGTTGGCTGTGAGGATCGAACCAGGGTTCTCAAGATCCACAGGTCGACTCGATACCACTGAACCACCTACTCCATTAACCTTTTAACCTTCTTTTAAATTAGCTGGTTTTTTTAATGAATCTTTTATTGGATGTTCTGTGAATGTTTCAGGGGTTCGTGCTACCCCATTTAATGGGATATAGCGTGATGTTATGTATGTATGTATGTATGTATGTATGTTAATCCTATTTGTGTATAAGTCTATTCGCTTTCAGAAATATTAATTTACTCTTACATATTAATGTACAAATAAAAAACGAAGCAAATACCGACTACAACACATAAGAACATAAATATTTTGCTAAATAATGCTCCAATTTTTGTCCGCTTAAAAGCGATGTCCGTTATGAAAGATTTCCCTGCATTCTCTTTCCTCTTAAAAACAAAATTACCAGTAGTTTCTGACAGTACGTGAAGTATAAATACCTACATATTCAATTTTAAAATAGCTGTCTTTCTTTTAGAGTCTCTTTTAACCAAGCGAGTAAGTTCATTAGCTTTTGGCGTCATATGGTGTGCAACTTCGCTGTGCGATGTTTTTACAACATCCAGTAGAATGTTGAGTAAACGCAGTCTCAAATAAATAAACTATATGCATTCTATTGCACGACATATGATGGATAGAAGGTTTTTTTAAACTGACAACTGAACTGTAGTTTTTTAACAAGGCTGTAATTCTTTTATTAATTTAATTGTATGTATCAAGGTTTCAAATAATCGCCTTGAACTCTTTGGAATAAAAACATATGAAACAAATCTTGTAGAACAATCAAAGATATACGTCATTATTAATTATATAACTGAGTACAGTCTGTTCACACAAGCATATTAATTAATAATTGTTTACATCTGCTTTATCTATTAATTTAATGTTATAATAAACAACTTGAATTTTTGCCATCGTATATTTCATCATTAATAAATTATTTTAAAGAGAAATATTTTAAATAAAGATACTGAGAACTTAATTTTCTACCATTTGCTATCATCCGCCTAAATGAATCTGAAGTTAGCAGCAAAATAATTGACCTAATTTCTTATCTTTTAAATAAAATATATTTTTTTATTATAAATGAAAGACATTATACAGGATGTTTTACAACTTAGAGCAAAAAGTTAAAAGGTATATTCTGTACGACGTGCTGATCATGAAACAAAAAGAATTTTTTTGAAATTCGAAAAATTAAGGGTTGTTACCCTAAAACATTTTTTGTAGTACTGCACTGGATTCGCTTTCCTATTAAACACAAACAATGAAGTAGGTATCAACTAAGAAATAATAATTACACAATTCAATTATTAGCAGTTATTTATAATAAAATTTTATTTAATTAATAACCTTCACATAATCATCCACCCAGTGGCAGTGGCAACGAAAAATTTTGGACTGGGAAACATGGAAAATAGTTTTGCGATTTAAAAAAACATTCTTTTTGTTTCATGATCAGCACATCGTACAGAATATACCCTTTAATTTTTTGCTCTAAGTTGTGAAACACCCTGTATATTCAATTTATTATGGAACAGGTGGCTCAGGGGTATCGAATCGGCCTGTGAATTTGAGAACCCGTGTTCGATTCCCACAGTCAACAAAACTCTTTTCACCAAATTAAATATACCTCTGTGGCTCCCCCTTCATTAAAATCTTTGGGGGTCGTGATTTGACGGTTATTATTATTAACCGCACTTCACACGAAGAACTATATCATCTATCGAGATCTGCTATAGCAGAATGCCACGCCCAGTAATGGGTAAAACGCGTGATTATATATATATATAATTTTATTTATCAATTTTATTAAAAATAATAATAAGTAGGTAATCAAAATAAATCATTTATCTAAATTTTGGTCTTCTATATTGAAATATATGTGTTGGAATTACAAAAAAAAATGAAGGTGAATTTTGTAATATTACAATGTAAACAACTGTTAGCTAAATGAAAAACATTGCGTCTTAATGTACGTACATTGAAAATCTAAAATAAAGAATGTCTTATGCGCATGACAGCGGATAACAAGAACAAATCAAACTCAAACTGTAATTAACTAACCCCGTTCAAACAATCAACATAAATAGTATTCGATCAGATATTGTTGTTTTTACTGATAGGATAGGAATTTAAATTTGTTTTGATCTATGGTTTTAGTTGATAAATATTTGTTTCGTTAAAATGAAGTAGTGTGTAGTACGAATCTATGAACTTGTAAGAAAAGTCAAAATAATCCTATATTATCTTATTAATTTATGGTGCTATTCTGTAATTTTCTATAACGCTACAGTTCTGTAAATTTGAACAAAAGCGCATAGATTTTTATTGACAAATACATTTAATGCTATTTGACAGTTAAATATGATGCACTTTTGTTTAGATTTACAGATCTGTAGCATTATAAAAAATTACAGAATAGCACCATTAATGTTATAATAAACAATTTTAATATTTGCCATCGTGTATTTGCCACTATCAATCGTTAATAAATTATTTTAAAAAGAAATATTTCAATAAATAGTTATTTGTGTATTAAGAACGTAAAGTGATTCTTTGTTACTCGAACACGGTAATTGCAGCGCGAGCCGAAGGCGAGAGCTGCAATAGTGTAAGAGGAACAAAGACACTTTACGTTCATGATACATACATCATTTTTTCTACGATTGCATCTTCAAATTATTAAAAAACGTCTACGTACTGAAAATAAATTCGTTCTGTCAACTGGCAATATGACAAGTTTCTATTTTGTTTGTATCCCTGATAACTATTGAAATAAGCGCGCATTTAATATCTTTTTCGCGCGTTGCCATTGGAAACGCGCGTATTTAAGTCTTTTTCGCGCGTTGCCATTGGAGACGCACAAAAAAGATATTTTCCGATTGTTCCACAGAAAACGTCAACTTTTCTATGACAAATGCGAGCGTAATTGTCAACTTTTCATAGCAATCGTAGAAAAAATCATTCTAGATTATCCTACCACATGTAAGTAGCTTTACTAACTATCATATTTGAATAAACAATCAAAATGCACCAGAATTATCTCCTATAGTTTCAGTTGCACACTTCGTCGATTTGTACATGACAGCTATTCTAGAACCAAGCTTTCTTTGGGTCATGAACTATAGCAGTTAAGTAGCTAACAAAGGAAAAAAAACTATTATAATAAAAAAGAGCGTACACGATTATTTTATAACTTCAAATACAGCATCACCGAATATTTAAGATGATACAATTCGGTAGAAAATAGACCAATCAGATAGAAACATTTTTCTTAGTTACGCTGTATAACATTGCAAATTATTGAGTTACTAAGCGTGATTCGTGAAACGAAAAAGTTTGCGTATTTCGGTAACCAACAAGTTAATAGTTATTTACGAACTAAGTGCGGGAACACGATGTTCCTGCATGAGCGCATTTTTAAAGCACGAGCGACTGCAAGGAGCGAATGTCTTTAATAGCGAGAATGAGCGGAAGACGTCTTCACGCATGTAGTTTGTATAATATTTTTTTCGAGTACGGATAAATATAAAAAAAAATCTTTAATTTCAACTTGTGTGAGTACACCAGATTCTGTAAATTATACACAATCTTTATCAATTGCAAATCAAGCTGCTCCAGGAACTTCGATTTCTATTTTACTAAAAAAAATTATAATAACACTTGTAACAATTGTGGCTTTTCGCAATCTAAAAATATAGTTTTTTAGTTCAAATATTAAACCTAACCTAAAATAGATTAATTAATTTAAGCATTTTATGTTGTTATAATCTTACTTTTCCATTAAACTAAGTTGTTATATTCCACAATATGTGTTTTTCTTATTACTTATATAGTATTAGTCCCGACTTCTGTTTGATTACAATCTGCAAGAAGTTGTATCAATGACGTTTTTAGTTCAGATGTTATCAAATAGATGGCACTAATGCCGACAAATGTTGAAAGAATTTTAACAAATTACTCTTATTTCCCAAACTTTGAATAAAGGAAAATTCAGGGAAGTTGTATTTTATAAATTAGATTTTATTATTATCAAGATAGATTTATTTTAGAATGTTTCAAAGGGCCAGTGTTTTTTGCAATTTTTACCGTCGAGTCGATCGAGAAGCACTTGTTCCAGATTGAGTGTTGCGTGCGGGAAGGGTACGAGCATAAATGATATTTAGTAAAACATTTAATAAAACATAGCCGATTGACTCCTTGTATAATCTAAATATATAAAACTCGAGCATCGACAATCATCTAAATATACAGCCTACGGATTCGATATGTTACCTAAGCAACTCATCTTGGCTTCTTAACTGTATATTCGGTTATTTTCGAAGCTCTTCTTATATAACTACTGAATAGTGCATCCTGTCTCTGTTTATTACATGATGTTCTTAGTACTAGTAGACACATAAATTTAATGTTTTAAGTTCTTCGAATTGATACAAAATCAACTTTATTATTTTCATTCTTTAAATTTTATTCTTTTTATGTATGTAAATAGGACAAAGATGTGTCACAAAAGTTTTTATTATTGTGGAAAGGAAATCATTAGTAACTTCTTGCTTGATTAGATATTGTTATTGTGCATTCGATCTGCGTAATGTTGTGACTCACTCGTCAACGTTCCTTTTTACAAATGATTCTTAGTTTAGATAATTTACGAATAGAGTTAGTCACCCTTAATTTTTATAGTAAAGTGCGGTTACCGGTTTCTTAAGTATTATCATTCAACAGCATTAAATGGGCGGTGAGCCAATGAGATGATCTAGTAGGCTACATCAATTTTGAGTGCTATTTGTGCTGCATTTTATAAATGATTCATTCTGAGATTTAGATAATATATGAATAAAGTTAGTCGCCCTTAATTTTTAAATAATAGATTTTTTTGTATTCGTAACCTTCAAAATGACACTTCCCGCACGCAACACTCAATCTGGAACAAGTGCTTCCCGATCGACTCAACTGTACAAATTGCAAAAAACACTGGCCCTTTGGAACATTCTAAAATAAATCTGTCTTGACAATAATAAAATCTAATTTATAAAATACAACTTACTTGAATTTTTCATTATTCAAAGTTTGGGAAATAAGAGTAATTTGTTAAAACTTTGTCGCGCGTGTCCAAAAAGATATTAAATGCGCGCTTATTTCAATAATTTGTCATATTAACAGTTAACATAACGAATTTATTTTCAGTACCCATACGTAAAGTATCTTTGTTCCTCTTACACAATTGCAGCTCTCGCCTGCGACTCGCGCTGCAATTACCGTGCTCGAGTAACAAAGAATCACTTTACGCTCTTAATACACAAATAACTATTTCCGAAAATCGCAAAAATAATTGCACCAGAAGCAAACATTTTTGGGGGGGATTGGATTAATAAATTATAGTAATAAATAAAAATTTATAAACAATAATATTTAGTTTTTTAATTGAAATTGTGTAACAGTTCTTTCAATGGTTAATGTTTATTAGTTTTTATTCATTACTGTAACCTATCAATTCTGTGGAACGAAAAAGGTTTGCTTCAAATAATGTACAATTATTTTTGCGAATTTCGTTGTTATCAGTACATCAAATATATATCATTAATTTTTTTTGCAGTAATTTTAAAACACTTTTTTTTTTAAATAATAACACTTTGGTATACAAAGTAATTATTCTGATCACAGAATACCACAAATTTTATCAATCTAAAAAGTAATCATGTAATATAAAAAGCTGTCATTGCCATATTGATTAATTACAAACAATGATCCAGTTACAGAATAAGAAGGAATAATGTAACCGAGAACACAGCCTCAATCACCATGGAAACAAACACAATTGGGATATAAACTAAAACAAGTACGTATCTTAATGAATGTGGGCGTCTGTATTCGAATGAATTTGTTTTTGATAGATGGTCAGAAGCGATCAAGTGTTTCAAACAGCTAAATGCTAAATACTAGCGAACGGATACGGAAATCAATACATGGGACGATGATTCTATTTCCAACAAACCGAAAGCTGGTCGGATGTAATTTGCTGTTGAATAATTGTGTGACGTCAATCGACAGTGTTACTACATACAGATTCCCTTTTGCTTAGTGTGTTTACGCCTATTGGATGGATTTCGCAAAATATTTATCTACAACTAATTACTAGTTTCACCAACATGAGTTACAATGTAAACTCGGTTTAAATAAATAAAAGCAAATCGAATGTATGGCACCAATGTCAATTATTCTTTTTGACATCATTTTGATTTGCTTTCATTTATTTAAACTAAGTTTAAAGGTGACTCAGTGATGTCGAGTGGGCCTTTGGGTCTTGAGAACAATTTTCACTAATTTAAATCTATCCCTGTGGCTCCCCTTCCACTAACTCCTTTGGGGGCTGTGAGTTGACGGCTGGTAACCGCACTTCAGGCGAAAAAATATATCACTTATCGAGATTTGCTTACGGCAGGGTGCTACACCTAGTAATGGGTAAAAGGCGTGATGATATATGTATTTTTATTTAGTTATTTAAGTTTAAAATTTTACTTTTGTTGGAGAAACCGGTTCTAAGAGTTTAAAGTTTATATCAGAAATAAATTAACTATGGTTAATTTTGTTTTTAAGTTTTATAACTGAAAAACTGATTAGTGACGAACTATCAATTTTATTACATAATTTGACAGCTGTCATTATTTTGTCACAACAAAATGTCTATCATCTCTTTGTTTATAATAGAGACTAGAATAGAAATCCATGTTTTTATATTTTACATTTGACAGAAAATGACGGCTGACAGTTATTTTACAATTTTCAATGAACTTAACATCTCGTTGTCAGCCATGATAATGATTTTAAAAATATGTATTTTAAACAGAAAATCACAAAATGGAACATATTCCATATTTTCCGTAAATAAATTATCAAACTGTCCAGACAGGGTTTATTTTGAAAAATGAAGTAAAGAAAAAAGAGAGATTGTATTGGCTGATTATAAATCTGCTTGTGCATGTTTTTTTACACAATTATAAAATATTCATAGAGTAATAAATGTACATAATTTATTTTAAATCTGTTCTGTCCGTATTTATAAATTAATAATAAATTATGTATTTAAAAATGTACAGCTTAAACGCTTACAGCAAGCCGACAAAGCATTAAATCTTAATAGCAATTTTATATTTGATATTGATGATGGTTACAAAGTACAAAAGTGCAATAAACTATTTGTTTTTATTTTATTTGTTTATCTTAATCTATTTAGAATTTATTTATGTTACATATCGGACACTGGATATATAACAACTTGAAGTTGAAGTAAATCAAGTTAAAATGAGGTATTGCATTATAATTTATTTTCACTTATATTTACTCCGCATTGTTCCTAACTAAACAATGTTTACAAGTCATTATAAAGTAATTGAAGATTATTTGATGCTGCCTGAACTAAATAATCTTCTAGTACATCGAAGTGTGAATTTTATGGAAAAGATAAAAAAAACTTGAATATCATTTGACATATTCGGATGTAAATGTCACAACAAGGTCGAAACTAAATAATGTTATTAATAACTTACATGGATGTAAAATATAGAAATTTATTTGAGAAACTAAATTTGGTATAGATTTATTTTCAATATAAATGGAGTTTATTTATTTATTTATATTACTCTATTTATATTGGAATTTTGTGTAAATTCATAAGTTTTGTAGATCCGTAAACCAGTAAAAAAATGAACACAATCCCAACATAACTTATGATATGATATGATGAATATTGATGTATTTTGTTCATTATTTACAAATTTACAAACCTAACCTAAAATAGATTAATTAATTTAAGCATTTTATGATGTTATAATCTAACTTCTCCATTAAACTAAGTTATTATATTCCACAATATGTGTTTTTTCTTATTATTTACAATATTATTAATCGCCATTTTTGTTTGATTACAATCTGCAAGAAATTGTATCAATGACGTCTTTAGTTCAGAGATTGTCAAATAGATGGCACTGATGCTGACAAATGTTGAAAGAATTTTAACAAATTACTCTTATTTCCCAAACTTTGATTAAAGGAAAAAATTCAAGGAAGTTGTATTATATAAATTAGATTTTATTATTATCAAGACAGATTTATTTTAGTATGTTCCAAAGAGTCAGTGTTTTTTGCAATTTTTACAGTCGAGTCGCTCGGGAAGCTCTTGTTCCAGATTGAGTGTTGCGTGCGGGCAGTGTCATTTTGAAGGTTACGAGTACAAAAATTGCTTTTTTCTACGATTGCTATGAAAAGTTGATAATTACGTTCTCATTTGTCATCGTTTTCTGTGGACCAATCCAAAAATATCTTTGTTGCACATCTCCAATGGCAGCGCGAAAAAGATGTTAAATACGCGCTTATTTCAATAGTTACCAGGGATACAAATAAACCAGAAACTTTTCATATTGTCAGAACGAATTTATTTTCAGTACATATACGTTTTTTAATAATTTAAGATGCAATCGCAGAAAAAAATGTGTGTGTCGCGAGCGTAAAGTGTCTTTGATCCTCTTACACTATTGCAGCGTGAGCCGAAGGCTCGATTAACAAAGAATCACTTTACGCTCTTAATACACAAATAACTATTATAAATTTAGAAGCTAGTTTCAACTATTGAATAACATTTTTTATTTCGATAACTTAAGTTTCAATGTACATTTAATAGGGCAATTAAATAGTGTTTATTTTTTAGTATTTGGGTGACTATAAAATAGTCTACGAGATGTAAACACCTTGTACAGCTTGTTAAAAAGGGTTAAAAAAAATTGAGGGTATATTTATTTATTTATGGTAGTTTGTACTACAGGAACTTAATTCCAATTATAGTATAGAGTCCGGACTTATCGAACTGCAGTGTGATAGTTCATTTATTGATGTGAAACATCTATAGGCTCACTTGTAAACCGAATTGTTGGCGTGGCGACGCTTGCCGTGGCGACGGGTCGCCACGCTATACTAAGGTATACATATATATATTTTATGTGTAGTAGAGTGTACGGTGTGGCTTCTCACTCAGTTCGACGTTGTTGTTTACTACGGTACACATAACCTGCGTTTTATTTAATTTTTTATTTTAATTTTTGACAATAAAATATGTGTGATAGTGATAACTCAGAAGATCAAAGTGATCAACCTTGTGCAAAGAAAGTGAAACTACACTATGGCATACTACCAAGTCATCAGTAAGTAGAATTTTCTGTAAGAAATTCGTAATACTTCATTTTTTCATTAGGCTATATTTAATTCCTGTAATAATATTATCTTTTATGCATATTACTTGTACACACACGATGTTTCACATCTGCCAGGCGTCCCATGACGGCTCACATTTTTTTTTTAATTTGATGGGATTCAAACTTGGAATCTTCGAATTCCATAATGCTAACCGCACCATCTTACCTCTAGACAAATATACATTTTGATATGTTAATTTTCTGACCATTTTTTTTACAATTTGCATTAATTTATTTGTTATTGATTGATAATTCATTATTATTTTTTATTTAAAAAGTCGTACCGATCATTGGAACTAAAATGTGCATTTCAAGAATCACGTCCTAAATTTAGCAAATTTTGTTAAAAATATTTTTGCTTGAGAGTCCATCAAAATTTATATACCCTCAAAGTTTGTTTATTCTTTTTTTAAGAAACATTTATAAATATTCTCACATACCATTCGATCTCGCTCCTCTTCGATGGCAGCAATCAGCTTGCCAAACTCTCTAAGGGACGAAGAGATAATAAGTTCATCATCAGTTTGCGAATCTCCAATGCACTCGAAACTGAAGCCCTGCAGACTCTTGGAGAAGGTCCTCTGGGCGTTGGACAACTCTGTAACAGATATAAGACATAGTTTTAGAGGTTTTCTCTCGCGCCAGGCAGTCACGGGTACTAGAGGGTGTTGCAGGCGAGGGGTAAGGGATACGTGGCGAAAACAGTGGAAATGCACTTGGGCTGTATCGACCCGCCGATATCATGTGCGTGCAGGCGGGCTGGACGCAGAGGCACTTTTATCAGCAGAAATCACGCACGGTTATTTTGATAAAGTGGGGATTAGTTTTATGTTCATTGCTAGTTTGCTAAAGCGGGATTTAAATATAGTCCAATGTTTTATTTTTAGGGTTAAATAAAAATTTCATCATCCTTAATAACATCTTTGTCGGACATGATTTAAAGGCACTCTGAATAAAATTCATCTATAGGCCGAATTCGCTCAAAATACAGTACTGATATTCTAGAAAGTATTTTTCCATGATTGTGATGATCTGAATAAACGTCAAAACAAAGACATGCTTACACTAAAATTAATACGAAATTTATTATTTTGATTTGTCATTTGTCTATGTTGTCAGTGACAACATGCAAAGTGCCCGTGACATGTGTCAGGAGAGTAATTTAATATTCAATTGTTATCTGACATGTGACTTTTCTGGCGTTTGCATTATTTTTACTATCAAGAACTATTTAATTTCCATATATTTATTTATTTATTTATTTATGTTACGCTGTACAACAGGAATTCAATCCCAATTACAATACAGGGTCCGCACTCACCGAGCCGCAGTGTAGTAGTTTATATAATTTTTAGCTTGATTGAAATTCCGATTCGGGATCTTCGGATTCGAATTCCGTATCGCTATCCACACCACCGTACTGACGGACAAAATATTAAAACGGGCTACGAACGATTGTAAAGACATTTGCTAGCATCTTATTGTATTAGAAGTATAACTTGACTATTGAAAACCCTTAACATCATCCATTTCTTATCCTTCATAAATTTAGTAAATAATTTAATCCAGTGGACTATTTATGATATGTTGTGTATGAAATTTAGAAGTTAACATAATGGGTATATGTATGTTTGTTAGAAAAACTAGCACAGTGGTCTTCAAACTTTTAACACCTTCGAAATCGTACGTTTTAAACCACCACTTTTTTTAATGTAGTATATTATTTTAATTATGGGGTAGGTGACTCAATGGTATCGAGTCGGCCTGTGGATCTTTAGAACCCTGGTTCGATCCCCACAGCAGACAAACAATTTTCACCCATTTAAATCTACCTCTGTGGCTCCTCCTCCACTAACATCTTTGAGGGCCGTGATTTGACGGCTGGTAATCACACTTCACGCGAAGAAATATATCACTTACCGAAATCTGCTACGGCAGAGTGCCACATCCAGCAATGGGTAAAAGGCGTGATGATATATATATATATATATATATATATATATATATATATATATATATATATATTTATATTTGAAAAGTACGATTATAATGACAGATGCATTGTAATCAGTAGATCAAATTTATATATCTTTAAATTTTTTGCAATAATTTTGAAATCTTCTGTATACATACTGTGTAAATGTCGTTATAATTATTATTGTGCATCGTTTGATTTCTCGGCTCGGCGATAATAAAAATTCTGCATCAGACGCGTGATCTCTCATGTTAAACGGTTATATATTTATTTATTTGTGACCCATGGCAGGTGGGTATATTTATATAAATTCACAGACGTAAAAGTAAAAATATATTTCCAAGTTTCAATTGTAAAAGATACGAAACTTAAACAAGATAACCTATCTATTGTTTATTTAAATATAAAAATCTTGTCAACTTGATAAGAACAATAAATGTATGTGTCAACTTTCTGACATTTTCAGTTCTAAATTAAACAAACCCTAATAAATAATAATGAAATATACATACGAGTATTCATACATCGTGCGAAAATTACTTGCTTCATTTAACTTCAACTTCATTTACTAAACGTGGTTAAATTTGTGCGTTGGCAAAGAGCCAATACATTAGGCGATTTTCAGATTCACATTCATGTTAAGGGTAACCCGTATATGTGGGTTCATCCCCTTTTTGAACCCCCTCAAGTTGCGAAATATTGCTGATGTAACTAGTATGCATCAAAATTATAAGGTATAATTTAATAATTCTATTTTCTATCGTTCAATGATTTATTATAGATATCTTCTGTAATTGTTTCTTATAAAATAAGGGACGGTAAGCTTTATTTATTGCCTTGTAATCCAGAACCTACAATGTTTCATTCTTTATTATGTTACGTTTCTCTTAATGTAGTTTGAGCTGTCCAAAATGACGTGAATAATATCAGGAGAAATTTATCTTCTTGAATCAAGAAGGAAAAGAAAAGTAAGTAATTTTATTAAGAAGTTTTAACTTAATATTATTTGTTTTGTATTTTTGAAACCATCATATATGCAACCAAAAACGAAATATATTGTTACTTTTTTGACAAAAATATGGAATATGGTGTCTATGAATTTAAAAATGCATAATTCTTGGAGATAAAAGGTTGTTTCATAGGTCGGTATTTGCATCTCAAAATTAGTAAAAATATTTTAGTATAAAATGTTTCAAACAAAAGTAGCAAAGAATAAAATGTATTTAAATATGTTTTAATTTATTTGTTTAATTACTGTAATTAGGGTTGTGCATTTGACCAGTCAAATGTTTTTCGGTCAATTGACCGACTATTTTACCGGTCAATTGACCAAGAAACATTTAATAAAAATCACAATTAAAATTGTAATTTATTTATATAGTACTGTTTACTACATCCAATATTACTGAAAATGAAAAACCAACAACAACTAATAAACAAAATCACATCAAATTCAAAATAAAGTAAAAGACGTTATGAAATGAAATAATATGTATTTATTTTATTTGTAAAGTAAAGTAAGCAAATTCTCCAGAACCCAGAATACCAAACTAGATATATTCATGTAATAATAGTAAGTAGCTATTTCTATTGAACAACAGATGTCTTGGCGGTTCCATTTAGATTTTTGACCGTTTTATTTGGTCGTCAAATATTTTTGGTCAATTGACCACGGCACAACCCTAACTGTAATACATACATATATACATAACATCACAGTATATCCCATTAAATGGGGTAGCACGAACTCCTGAAACATTCATAGAGCATCCACTAAAAGATTCATAAAAAAAATCAGTTCACGTCAACATTCTCATCCTGACACACGGTACTCGTTTCGACCACATTAACACTTCCTCCATACGAACTCTTTCCTTCCTCACAATCAAAAACCATCATCACGCAACAAACATTTATCCATTCGCTCCTGTACACCTATTTCGTAAATCTTCACTTACGCCCACTTCTCTAACAACGAATTTATAAAGAAATGAAGATAGCATCGCCTGTGCTTGTTTAAAAATACATTTAACACAATTTCAGTTAGACACTGTATAGTAATACATAGATTAAAATTGCCAGAAATAGGTATTTTTCAATTAAATAGATAATAGCTACATCAAATTTGATTTTTTTTAAAACACTGTACAATGAAAGAAGGAAACTAAAGTAAAAAATTAATTTTTTACTGTAAATCAATTTTTCAAGTATTACAAACAAAATCAAAAATTTTAAATGATTGCATTTAGTTAGATTTTTCATTTCCAGGCTTTTTTCAGGATTTTTATAAATTTCAAGCTAGTAATTTATAAATAAAAATGTGTAATTAAAAAAAAATGTTCAGAATTCAAAATTGTATCTAATAAGATATTATTATTTTTTTGTTAAATATGTTTCATTGCCGAAATAGACACAAAACAACAGAGAATATTTATAGATTTCCGTTAAAAATCAAAAATATATATTTATTTTATTTCTCATGACAATCTATAAATAGCTACAAATGTTATTTTTATTTAATTGTATTACGTGAATGACACATTTGATGGAAAAAATAGTCTTATCAAATACAGTTTTCCAATTTTGAAAATTTTTTTGTATTGACAGTTTTATTTTTAAATTAATACGACAGAAATATAAAATAACTGCTTAATTCAAACAGCCAGTATTAAATAAACAATATGAGCAACGTATATTTTGTACCACAAACAAATTCCAAACATGGAGTATATTTGAACTTTCATGGTTTTAATAATAAACATATCATTACATGACCTGCAACTATAGAACTATCACAAAGCTTAAATATAAATTGTCTGTTAATATAAAATGCATTTTACGTTTTCCACTGCTACATTCAGCAATCAATACAGCCCCTATTTGATTTTCCAGCGCCGCCGCCACTGTACTGTAGCGGGGTGGTTGACCTCCACGCTCCACCACGTGGTCGCCGCATCACGGAATGCACAAGGTCTGTGTTATCACCCCGGACAACCCCTCGGTATGGGAGCTGTGCTCTCGGCTCGCTCGATCCGCGAATGTCAATATCACACTCACAGGATGAAAAGGGGTTGCGTGATCAAGTTGCCTTGTGCAGTTTTCTCACTAGATTCTAGTATGAGATTGTGGGTGGTTCATTAAGAATAGGGAACTTGATTGCTTGATTTTGAAGGGTTATTATTAAGAAAAATTAATATGAATATGGAGAATAATATATTTTACCTGAAACGTACAGCTTTAAGACTCAGGAAAGCTTTGCTTTGCATGCCTAGGCAGGCAAATAACATATTGCCTGCCTAGGCAGGTAATGAAAGAAACTTGAGTGTCTAGTTACTATCTATTCATCCTGTAATTGAACACTTTCCTGACGTTTTAAGTAAATAATTATTGTGGTTTATTGGCGTTTATTGAAAAATTTCAAAATTTTTGAAAATGTGGAGGTCGTTGCTGACTTTTATATCGTCCTTAGTTTTTAAATTAAAATGATTTTTATGATGTTCAAAATCACATCTTTCGGTAGCAGTAATTATTATAAAACGAAAAGATATGAAAAGAAAATTTAGTTTTCACTAGTGTATTTAATAATAATTAATTATAAAAATGGGAAACCAATATTCAAATATCTAAAAATAAACAATGATATACAAGATTGTCATTAATCATACAAGTACATACAAAACTATAATAAATTCATAATTACACCTTTTACATATTACTGGGTGAGATACTCTGCAGTAACAGATCTCACAAGTAACACTACCCAACTGTTACTCACCGATTTAAATAAAACTTGGCACACTAATACAACTCTAAAATATATTGAACCCCTATTTTTTTTCTTCCGGAAGTTGCTTTTTAAGGATACAAACCACCCCTAAAAGGTGGTAAAAGCAAGAATCGCCATAAATGAAATTAAATAATACCAAAATATTACGCTTACACTTACATATTTCTTCGCGTGAAGTGCGGTTACGAGCCGTCAAATCACGCTACCCAAAGATGTTAGAGAAAGGGGAGCCACAGGAGTAGTTTAACGTGGTGAAAATTGTTTGTTGCCTGTAAGAATCGAACCTGAGTTGTCAATTCCACAGGCCGACAATTAATGTTAATAAATTTCAAGCATTATATTGATAATTGTACAGAAAGCTAGTTTTGTGCGCGACTGTATTTTACGATAATCCATATTAAGCTAGTATTATTATTATCTCAAAGACAATATTTATGAGAAGAAAATAGTTGAGTGAAAAATGATGCACTTTCAACGTACATGATAAACAATCATATCTTAATTGTGCTGGTTCAGAATTTATAAACATACATAGGACAATGCGTATACTACACTACACGAGCGAGCGAGCAAGCGAACAAGCAGGCGCTGCAAGGTTATCGCAGTGCAAGCTTCTGATATACATTACACAAATGCTAAACTGAGTAAATACGAACATTTACTAAATTCCTTTCTTAATGCGACGCTGATAGTACACTCAACACAACACTGACAGTAATTACATAATTACTTAATTAACTCAATCACATTTTAAATGAATCTTCTTTAGAAGTGAAGACACACTAATTATTAAATATGTTATTAAGAATTAATTTTAGTATTCATATATTATAATTAAGTTACGGAGAGATCAATGATATAAAAATTAATTAGAAGGTTATAATTAATAATACCGTAACTAATATACATATACTTAACATCAAGTTATGTCTCAATCAGATGGGGTACAGGAGCGATTGAAATATTCACGAAATCCTGTAATTAATTTTCGGCATAATAACCCACCTATATTCATAATTCCTTTTATATAAGCTCGTCTCATCTTTTGTTTACGCAATAAACCTTCAATTATATGCATGGATAGCACGAGTCCTTGTTACGTATTGATAATTTATTAACTAAATTCATCCTACAATAAATATTAACCAAATATTTATATCCTTACAACTCAGTTTCGCTTTATTGTCACCCATATTGTTAATTACATTTATACAAGCTCGATTATTCCTCACACGCGGAATCTATCGGTCACGCATCAAACCTTCAATCATATCCATCTATTTATTCCTAAGTCGTTCAAGCAATCTCTAACTTTAAATTTCAACAATATACAGGGTGGTGACTCTCTCAGCCGGCCATAGGGATTTTATATCGGAAATCAGTTTTTTGCAATTTCCTGCTACCCTAATTATTTTAAGCAAAAACTCGTCAAATAAAAGTTTTAGGGCATCAAATTCTGCATCTAAATCAGTAAACAGAATTACTGTTACGTGCTTTGTAACGACAGAAATTAAATATGAAAATATCGAAAATTACGTTAAAAATATTGACAGCCATGGAATTGAACAAAGAAAATAAATAAATGCTCGACGTTTTATCTGTCAAAATATCAACGTTTGACGTTGTGACTTGAAGCGTTTTTGCTTAAAATAAATAGGGAAGCAGGAAATTGCAAAAAACTGATTTCCCATGTTAATGTCCTATGACCGGCTGAGCGAGTCACCAGTCTGTATATAACTGTGTCACCAGTCTTTCATTTGTAGCGTCGCTATCAAGTAGTTTGGCGACGTTACATTATTTAGTCTCCAAGTAACTTCTGATTATTACTCTATTGTTTATGTTTACTTTTCTGTCAACTATTTATTTATTTTCATTCTTCTTCCAAATTTCATAGTGTAAACATTATCTTCTTAATAAAAATTATATTAGTGAAAGTTTTCTATTATTTAAATCAAATGAAGCCTTATATAACTAAATTAATTTGAAATACATATTCGACATATTTGCTACAAAATCTGCTGATTCCTCGACTGTCTCCTTTAAGACTCTTCTAATAACATTTTTCTCATTAATATTGTCTTTTTGAAACATTCACTGAATATTTATTCATTAGATTCCTTGATTAGATTATCGAACCATCTCAATTGTCCCATTCACACACCTACTTGCTTTTCGAACATTCATTTTATGACCAGTTAAAGCACCAAAAGTTTAATTTTAAATTTAGTTTAAATAAATAAAAACAAATCGAACAACAATGGCTGGTAGCACAAGCTCTATTTTTGCTTGTTTTAAGAGCACTGTTTTTGGGTGTTTTAGCTATTTCTAACATGTTAAAACCGTGCTCTTAGAACATCTAAAACATAGCTTGTGCTACCAGCCAATGATTCTGTCATATAACTTCAGTTTTCTTTTATTTATTTACACCAAGTTTAAAATTTAACTTCTAGTGACAGACATGCGCGTATTAAGAGGCAGAGGAGTTCAAAATGTTTATTTTAGCCCTTTCTCCCATTAGAAGTTTGTGGTTACGCCACTGGGTTGCGGTGCAACATTAACCATGTCATCATACACGTATTCCGAACACGATTCAATATATACCCAACATAGTGTGAGAATATGTTATTGTACTTTTTTATCTTTATTTTCCTATTTCAATGGAAAAGCAATCCCCAAAAATGGAAAAGGATGTTTGACTGAACAAACTTACGTGTTACGTTCTTTGACTCACTGAAGAATTTTGTATTTTCTCCGGGCGTCTCCCTAGATAAAAAAGCAACCCCTAAGATACTTTAGGAGTTTCCAGTTTCTCATTCTTTGTTTGAAGCCATTTGTTTTGGATTCCGTGACAAGAATCCGCCCCGAGATTCTTATTTATGTTCTTCAGGGTAGTTTTATCATTGCAGGTGCTACAGCACAAATAATTACCCTTAGAACATCTGCAAATACCACATTGAAAGATGGGTTCAACAGGGAAATGTAATAGTTTTATGGAATTAATATTCTTATTTGTTTGTTTAGTTACTAGGCTGAAGCATCACGGATTTGGCCAGTTGCAACTCAAAAAGTTGATTTTAAAACTTTGCTTCAATTAACAAAGCAAATCGAATGTTTGAAAGTAAAGATAATTTAGCTGTATTTAAAAAAATTGACAATGTAAAAAACACATTTAATTAGGATTGGAAAAATAACTTTTTCTAAGATTGCTATGAAAAGTTGACAATTACGCTCTCATTTGTCATCGTAAAGTTGACGTTTTCTGTGGAACAATCGAAAAATATCTTTTTCTACGATTGCTATGAAAAGTTAACAATTACGCTCTCATTTGCCATCGTAAAGTTGACGTTTTCTGTGGAACAATCGAAAAATATTTGTTTGTGAGTCTCCAATGGCAACGCGCGAAAAAGACGTTGAATACGCGCGTTTCCTATGGCAACGCGCGAAAAAGATATTAAAAGCTCGCTTATTTCAATAGTTACCAGGGATACAAACAAAACAGAAACTTGTCGTATTGACATTTGACAAAACGAATTTATTTTCAGTACACATACGTTTTTTTAATAATTTAAAGATGCAATCATAGAAAAAAATATGTGTGTATCACGAGCGTACAGTGTCTTTGTTCCTCTTACACTATTGCAGCTCTCGCCTTTGAGTCGCGCTGCAATTACCGAGTTCGAGTAACAAAGAATCACTTTAAGCTGTTAATACACAAATAACTATTGTCACTCGTCTCCAATGGCAACGCGCGAAAAAGATATTCGAATCGCGCATACTTCAATAGTTACCAGGGATACAAACAAAACAGAAACTTGTTATATTGAGCATTTGTTATTATCCGTTTACACCTTTATAACGATTCCCACCTGCATAATATATAAATTTTCATTCTGATATCTAATAATAGATTAATAAATGCAAAATTGTAATATTATTAATATTCATAAAAAAACATTTCAGTTGTCAATCATTGCGAATGATGGCTATGAAGTAAACATGTCAAGTAACAAATGAAATTTGGCGTCATTAATTTAACCTAATTGAAATTCTGTCAAGGGTGAAAGATAATCAAGCTAGCAAGCTACTTCATTATAGGCATAGCAACCGTTGTTAAGCATTTTTTATCTATTTATATTTTAATTATTGTGCTCTACATTTTATGATTTTTTTTAGTGAAAACAAGATATTTAAACTGTTATTATAGTTTATCAATAACTATTAGCCTAATTTTATTTAATTTCCATAATTAGTAACAGAAAAATAGCTTCGTGGTAACGCAGTGAACTATGGAAATAAGATTTCATGTTAATTTACTGTAAAAATGTTGATGATTCCAAATAAATGTAGTTGTTTCTTAAATTTTAAAAATGGAATTTAAATGTATTCCTTTACTAATATTGTACAACATAATATGTGCGTTAAAGAAGGCAGTTTGAAAAGTTTTAATTTATGACGAGTTGGAGAATGCAACGGCGATATGTCACGATGTTATAGTTTTCCATCGAAAACGAACATATTTCTTGATATCTGACAATTTTATTAAAAATGTAGAAACATACCTAATAACAAATAAATTAACGCTTTGATTATTTGAAGTTTTCAAAAAAAAAAAATTATTGAAAATTTTCATATAATTGTTTTCTTTTTGATATATTATAAATATTTTTTTATTTAAACGTCATAACGTGGTCAGCTCTAATTTGAAAAGCTGTACAATTAATATATGTATATTATGATAAGCAGGAGAAGTAGATAATCATTGTATTATTGTTGTTTTGAGTTCCGTTTAAATTAATAGTGTTATATTATTATTGTGTTTTATTTTCATTTTTTTGACTATTTTGACAAGTCAGTATGGTAATATTACCATACAGATTACAGTTATTACTTACTTACCAGCCTACTTTTGTGCATGTATACATAGGTTTAATATCCTGAAACCGGTAAAAAAAATAACACGACCACGAAAATAAGTTTCAGTTCGTATATCATTTTCTCTCCTTGCTGCAGGTCTCAACCAATTTTTTTAAATCGTGTTTATAAATAAAAATATATATTGCATTATTTTTTTAAACCAAAACAGAAAAATCTTAATGTTTTTCTGAAATTCATACAATAATTTTAAAAACTTCACGAACCGGAATAATATTTGCCATATTTTTCACGAACTAAAATAATATATATCATAATTCTGTATGCCTTGATACATTTCGAGCTGATATGCAACAAATTAAAAATCAATATAAAAGTTCATTTAATTTTTGTATAAAACGTATAAAAGAAGTGATCAAAATGTATAATATCATTGAGTATATATATATATTGAATAGATACTCACTGATAATATGTAATAAATCAGCAAATTTAAAACCGGGAAAATCATAAACCGGTTGACAACAAATTTTCACCAAATTCAAATTACCTCAGTTTGTCATACACCAGTAACATCAGTGGGGGTTGTAATTTGACGGCTAGTAACGCCCATAAATATATCAATTACCGAGAGAGTGTCACACTTAGAAATGGGTAAAATGACATGATAACATAATTATTTTTTAATTTTAAGATGCATTTAGATAACTTTATTAATTAAAATCATCTCTAAACCATGTATTAAATAATGTAATATCCGTTTTTCTTGTTATTAACTGTTATTGTTGAAAACAAAATGCATTGTTCTTTTGTCAAGTAGTTAAAGAGACATTACATGGTATACTGTGGTTGACACTGTTTTGTTCTGTAAAATTAGTGTCACTTTATGTCATAACAATGTCAGACTTTCCTGCTTTGATGAAGAAAATTAGCGCAACGTATTTGAAATTTAAGGAATTGTGTAATAATACCTATTGCAGTTTTGAATTTCGCTAATTTTTGGAACCTTCTCAGCAATACTTTATATAACGGTAGATTGTATTTTACTTTTATCTTTCTACGTGCCACGTGTAGTCGGCTTTTGTTACACCGAACGTACCTATTTTGTTTTTGTTTGATTGCCTTTGTTTCTTCACGCACATCTACTATAATTGACATTTGCAGACAAGGACTGAGATATATTTATAAGACATTATTAACATACATTCACATTGTTTTGGTTTTTGTCACGTTTTGATCGAAAAGACATTGACTAATTACTTTCATTAACTTTCTGGTAACATAATATAAATATATTAGACATTTTGAGAAATTGGCTGCCTTCAAAACTTTTTAAAAGATGGGTAGGTCATTTTAGAAAATAAATAAATACACCATACAGAAATCGTAGACCACTGAATAAAATCAAAACTTGCGTCTTAAGACGCAAAATATTGGACATTCTAATGTTGGGGACTTCAATTTGTAAAGAAAATATTTTTTCTACGATTGCTATGAAAAGATGACAATTACGCTCTCATTTGTCATCGTAAAGTTGACGTTTTCTGTGGAACAATCGAAAAATATCTTTTTTGCGCGTCTCCAATGGCAACGCGCGAAAAAGACGTTAAATTCGCGCGTTTCCAATGACAACGCGCGAAAAAGATTATTTCAATAGTTACCAGGGATACAAACAAAACAGAAACTTGTCATATTGACAGTTAACAAAACGAATTTAGTTTTAGACGTATACCTACGTTTTTTAATAACTTTAAGATGCAATCGTAGAAAAAATTATGTGTGTATCACGAGCGTAAAGTGTCTTTGTTCCTCTTGCACTATTGCAGCTCTCGCTTTCGGCTCGCGCTGCAATTACCGTGCTCGAGTAACAAAGAATCACTTTACGCTCTTAATACACAAATAACTATTGTTTGAGTAAACCCCTGTACTGTAATTGGGTTTAAATTCCTGTTGTGCAGAGTAACAAATACACAAATTGTAAACAATGCTTTTTATTTGAAAATGTCAAATTATATTTAGAAATTCGCTAATTTAACATTTTCGTTCATATATTTCTACACTACCCTCCAAAATAATTTTAGAGATAAATTTATAAAATATATTTTTTAGAGATTTTAAAATACACACTTGATTCAGTTAACAAATTTAATTTAATTTAGGATTGGCACTTGATAAAAAGACCGTGGCCATATAACCGATTTTGATCATTTGACGGTCAGGTAAGATATATAAATGATCGAGCATATTAAAACTTCGCGCCATATAATCAAACACTAACCATACTTATGTTGATTTTCTGTTCAAATAAAAAAATATTTTTCCTATGATTGCTATTAAAAGTTGAAAATTACGCTCTCATTTGTCATCGTAAAATTAAAGTTTTCTGTGAAACAAACGAAAAATAACTTTGAAAAAGATATTAGATGCGCGCTTACTTCAATAGTTCATAGTCATATTACCAATTTTTAAATTATCGTCATTTTTCCAACTCTAATCTACAAAAAAAAACAAAAGATTAAATTGTATAATAAGTAACAAAGCATAAGTTTGGGTTGTTAGGTAATAGTTATTTACATTGCAAGACCGTTGTACAGAAATTTTCAGGTGAGCATAGAAAGCTAACAGGCGAGTAGGCTGGCGCTCGCCTGTTATCTGTGTGAGCCTCTAAATTTCAGGTAACGGTCGAGCATTGTACAATGTTTTATGGTCATTTGAATCGCAATATATTTATATTTAATAAAATTAATTGCAGTAGTAAAACGCAATAACTAAAATGTTCAATCAAGGTAAACTTTGAAAATCTGACAGATTTTGTTTAATGTTGTCATCATATCATATTTATCCGTCAGTACGGTGGTGTGGATAGCGATACAGAATTCGAATCCGAAAATCCCGAGTTCGAATCTCACTAAAACTAAAAATTATATAAACTATCACACTGCGGCTCGGTGAGTGCGGACCCTGTACTGTAATTGGGATTAAATTCCTGTTGTACAGCGTAACATAAATAAATAAATAAATAAATAAATAAATATCCATGTCAACAGCTAGTTATAATTTTTACACGGGCTAGCCCGTTAAAAGTCTCGTAACCCCTAGAGACAAAGCTAAATAAACAGTTCTTTACAATCCAAATGCGCATAAAATAAATAATTTATTTAATAAATATAAAAAGGTTGCGAAATTCAGACTGATTTATTAGTAAATATTATAACCTATTGATAATCTTTGATGCTTTGTGTATTATATACTATTAAAATAACTTTGATTAAATTTGCATTTTAATAGCTAAATTATAAAGTTTTCATTTACTATTAGTGTTGCAACAGATCACTTTTAAAATGATCTAGGTCAAGATCAAGATCATACTGCTCATACCGATTTAGATTAAAAATTAATGATGATCATTCTTAGATCAGATCAAATATATACTCGTATGTAATATAAAGAAACACAGTTTTTGTTTGTATCATAAATCTATATTTTTTATCTAGATCAATATAAAAGTCTTTAATTATAAAATAATCCAACTCAGCCCAAAGATCGACTAAATTTGATCTAGATCAGTTAATGGGGGAGATGCTTAGTGACAATGTAGAATACTGTGAATTTTGAGTTCGATTTCCACAGCCGATAAACAAATACATTAAAATTATCCTTGTGATTTCTCCTCCACTAACATCTTTGTGGGCAGTACTTTGACGATTGTTAACCGTACTTCATACGTATAAATATATCATTGATCATCATCTGTTGCAGCAGAGTGCTTCACCCAATACTGGGTAAAAAGAGTAATGATATACTGTTTATATTTATCAGTTACAACGTTGTTTTTTTTTTATATAATCAAAAGATTTTAATCCTTTTTTAATAAACCGAATGGTAAATTTTTAATTTTTTTATATTAGTGGGATTTCAGGCTTTATTGGAATTAAAAAGGTAAAATTAAATATTCATTTTTAAAACTTTTTTATTAACCTAAGAAGGCGACGATTCGGCCAATATTTGGGCCAATGTTTACTACACATTTGTAATTCAGTTGAATATTTCATTTTAATTCTTCCAAATTTTTAGTTTCTACTTCAATAATTGTACATTATTATTTTAGGATAAACCGCAGGTCCACCTGACCAGACCACTCCTGGCCCATAATCAGAGGCGTATTAAGTAATTCTGACGCTAGAAGCCCTAGAAATTTTACAGTTGACCTTTTTTTATAAAAAAAAATCAGGAATCAATGAAACTCGAAATAATAATAATAAATTAATGGGGTAGATGGTTCAGTGGTATCGAATCGGCCTGTGGATCTTGAGAACCCTGGTTCGATCCCCACAGCCGACAAACAATTTTCACCAATTTAAATCTACCCCTGTGGCTCTCCGTCCACTAATATCTTTGGGGGCCGTGATTTTAACGGCTGACGCGAAAAAATATATCACTTACCGAGATCTGTTTATTCAGAATGCCACAACCAGTAATGGGTAAAAGGCGTGATGATATATTTATTTATTTATAAATTAATAATTCGGACAACTGTACATTCTACAATGGAAGGAATGTTTTCTTGCCTTGACATTGACTAAAATATTCACAGTATCGTCAAACTTAGATTTCTCTCGATGCACATAATAGCCAACGAGTTCAATTTTGTGTCCGGTAATGCTAATCTGTCATGAGTGATTTAACATTACCGGTAATATTGCAACAATATTACTTACTTGTAAATTACCGGTAACATTGTTACCAAATATTTTTAATATTTGGTAACAATTGTCGTGATTCACTGTGTTAGCTGATCTATTATCAGAATATATTTCAAAACGGATATTGTCGTCTGTGGCTGACACAATATTTTTACTTGTTGATGGAGAAAGTAATGATTTGATACTTGCTGGTGTTTGCTTACAATTTTTTATGTGATTGCTCATTCTTGTTACATTTAATTTATAGAATTGACTACAAAATTTATATTTGTACACATATTTCTAGTTATTCGCTTCCATGAAGTATTTTCTGACCGCAGAATATTTTCGCATTATGTTTGTTTACTTTCAACACAACAAAACCTAACCAAAACTATACCAGTAATACGCAAGTGCCAAATTAGGTTCTAAATTTGTGTAATAGATGGCTGTAGGTAAAATATCAACATGGCCAACTTCATTTAATTGCGCGAACGCTTATTATGGTCGTTTCGTTCTATCGTTTTGCCATCTAGTGGTTCTTATTTCAATTAAATGAAAGTGTTTAAGGTGTCAAGTTACAAAAATAAGCTTAAAATATTTGAAAATTAAAGTAAAACAACCTTAAAATATTTGAAAATTGATGTTTATGTGATAAAATGAAATACATTTAATGGAATTACGTATTTTTCTATACATTCAATATTATTAGATTAAGTTATGTTAGTTACAACGTATCTTATCAGAGGCGCTGGTTGACGTGAAGAAATTCCATTGCCTTTTGATCTACAAATGATATCAATACATTTAAGTTTATTTAAGTCATTTTAGTCGACGTCAAACAATGTTTTTACAATATAAGAATATTTTAACTGCCAACCGGAATCATTTAAATCTAGAAAACATTGAATAAATTTTGATATGCTACACTGCAGCGGTTCCCAACCGGTGGGTCGCGACCCACAAGGGGGTCGCCTTAACTTTTTTGGGGGGTCGCCTTGGCTTTTTTGAGGGGAAAAAATATAATCACTAACTCTTAAAATATATTTTGTCAAACCTTTTATTTTTTGTTTTATTGATCAAATATGCGAAAGGGGGGTCGCGAACATTTTTAAAAAACTAAAAAAGGGTCACGATTAAAAAAAGGTTGGGAACCACTGTGCTACAGTAACAGAAAAAAACTCAGTTATGTAATAAATTTGTAGCAATAAATAAAACCTCAGTTATAATACGTTTGGTAAACTTTTTAAACCTAATTTCATTTATTATTCTACCTATTTTAATGCTTTTAATACCTAAATAATATACCTATTTCAATAGTTTTTATCATCTAAACATCACATTTCTACTTAAATATATGCAAAATATAAAAATATATACACGCAAAAAACAAAACGAATTGAGAAACCAAAAAATAGGTCCAAAATATTTCTATCGAATGGCACCAAATGAAAGTTCCCTCCCTCGGCCCCTGAGGTGAGGGAGGAGGGTAACTTCGTAATCTTAAAGGGTAACCCCCAGTTTTTATTGCAGATTCGGATTCCGTTATATAAAAAATGAAAGTTTTGTCTGAAAATATAAATAAATATAGTCGCGAAAAACTATATTTCAAGTTCAGACGATTTTCAAGGTCAGATTCGAAAAATAAAGGAAAGGCGTGTTGATATTTTGTAAATGAGTAAGTTTAGGGTTTATCGTACCGATCCCTCTTCACCCCCTAACCACCCTTACTCAGAGGTGAAAGAAAGAATCAATTTCGGATTTAAAAAACTAATGTAGCATTTAAATAATTTAAAAAAATTAAAAATTCTTTCACCTCCGGGTAAGGGCAGCTTGGAGGGTGGGGAAATCAATACAATAAATCCTAAACTTATACATTTACAAAATATGAACACGCCTTTACATTATATTTTGAATTTAACCTTGAAAATCGTCAGAATTTGAAATTTAGTTCTTCGCGATTATAGCGCCATCTTTCACGAACCGAAAAATTGGTTTCAGACAAAACCTTCATTTTTTATATCACGGAATCCGAATCTGCAATAAAAACTGGGGGTTACCATTTAAGTTTACGAAGTATCCCTTCTTCCACACCTCAGGGGACGAGGGGGAACTTTCATTTAGTGCCATTCGTTAGAACGTATTTTTTTGTTTCTCAATCCGTTTTGTTTTTCGCGAGATATTCGGGGGTTCGGGTGGTCTAAAACACCCTGTATATAGAAATCCTGGAGTTCCTAGATGACGAATTTGACTTTGGTTTAGGTGCATATATGTATGTATGTCGTTCATTCCATCATAGGTCGATTGCTTTGTTTTTTATTCCACATACTCCTCTTGCAGTTTTTAGCCGATTTCAACAAAATTCTTCTAACCAGTTAAGTACGAATATTTTTTAAATACTACCAATTTTTTGCCATAAAATATTTTCACGGTTTTCATCGATTTAAATTTTAATATTATAAATATTTTAAATCTGTTTACATAGTAATTTTTTTATTTTTTTCAAATTTATTTATTTACTTATGTTACGCTGTACAACAGGAACTTAATCCCAATTACAGTACAGGGTCCGCACTCACCGAGCCGCATTGTAGTAGTTTATATAATTTTTAGCTTGAGCGAGATTCGAACTCGGGATCTCCGGATTCGAATTCCGTATCGCTACCCACACCACCGTACTGACGGACAATGTATAATACATAAAAAAAGAAGTAAAATATGAGGTTTGTTAGAAAAGTAACCGATCAAATAAAAATATGTTGATAGCGATAATGATTCCAACTATTTATTTGACTCTACTTGAAATTTTGCGCCACAAGCCCGGGTATTTCGTGTTTCTGCGAGAATAATTTAATAATAATTTATTTTTCTATTACCAACTGAATTGATCTCTAATTCCCGTCTAAATAAAAACCTCAGAAAATAAATTCAACAATCAATAGAAAACACGAAAACTGGTGAAAATAAACCGAAAAAGATATTGTACAAGTCTAACACGAATACGGTTGAATGAATACATTGCGTTCAGAATAAATTTTCATTTTCATGACTAATCTGACATTGGCATGTTTGGTATTCTGCGATCACGATATCTGCACATAATGCGAAACAATGCCCGTGATTTTAATGAAAACACTATGCATGATACGCAAATTACTCACAACACGTGCTGTCAACTATAAGTTCTATAACAATGGATATATTTTTATATTGTATCATTGTTTAACATTTCTTTTATTGTGTAATTGTTACAATTATCAAAAACGTATTTTATTTATTTTTAGTAACCTTCGATTCAAAGAAACGTAGAATATTTCTTAATTATTTTTAGTGTGGTAACTTACACAATACCTTATGAGTTGTATTTATTTTCAATGACGAGGAAGTATACTTTCCTGCTACATCGTATAAAAAAACCTTAAATACACGTCATAAAAACGTACAAATAAATCTCGACAGATAACACTGTGACTCAACATAGTTATAAGAAAAAGTTGCACACACATAAAACTCATATGCTTCCATAGCTTCAGGTCAACATAAATAAAATAAAGTTGTATTTCATTAGCTACTTGACTCACTTATATCATGAGTTCAGATCACGATAAATTGATAGTTTTTTTCTCGTAACACATGCACAAGAAACACGTTCTTATTCCCTAATTTTAGAAAGAGAAACACTGCTCTTCTCCCCTAGGGAGAGGAACATTATGTTTCTCTCCCTAGGTAGGATGTTTCTCTCCCTAAGGAGACATTTGTCTCCCTATAGACTACGATTATTAGCTGTTTGCGGCGTTTCCTAGGTAACTAGTTACGCAACCCATATTTGACATTTGTCCCAATAAGACAGTCATTTTTGTGCACTTGTTACGAAAAGTATAATATGCTTCACGGGAGGGCATGATTATCCCTTGTTTCCCTCCCTTGATGCATAACATACTATTTAGAAACTTATGCTGCCAAACCGATTAGTTTTAGTCCTCTACAGCGTACTTGGAGAGGGTGAAATTACAATGACTGAATTAAATGAATTAAAATAGTATGTTATGCATCAAGGGAGGGAAACAAGCGATTATTCTCGCGTGTGAAGTTGGCAAACCGAGACGTAAGCGAGGGCATAAGGCTCGAGCTAAATTTCAACACTGTCTTATCGGGACAAATGTCAAATATGGATTGCGTAACTAGTTACCTAGGAAACGCCGCAAACAGCTAATAATCGTAGTCTCTAGGGAGAGAAACATCCTATGTAGGAAGAGAAACATTGTTTTTTTCCTAGGGGAGAAAAGCAGTGTTTCTCTCTCTTAAATTAGGGAATAAGAACGTGTTTCTTGTGCATGTGTTACGAAAAATAAGATGCCGCCACCATGATTTTACTAAATTTAACATACTTATAAATTAGATAAATTATGTTTATGGGGTAGGTGGCTTAGGGGTATCGAGTCGGCCTGTGGATCTTGAGAACCCTGGTTCGATCCCCACAGCCGACAAACAATTTTCACCAAATTAAATCTACTCCTGTGGCTCCCTCTCCACTAACATCTTTTACGGCCGTGATTTGACGGTTGGTAACCGCACTTCACGCGAAGAAATATATAATTTACCGAAATCTTCTACTGCAGAGTGCCACACCCAGTAATGGGTAAAAGGCGTGATGATATATTTATTTATATTTATGTATGTTTATTACAATTTACTTAACATTTTATAGAAAAACTTTAATTTTTAACAAGTTTTAAATTTAAACATTATTACATATCATAACGGACTCGTACATACAACCAAAGAAAGTGCTAGTTTTGTACAATGACTACATTTTTGACATTTGATATTTTGTTGATTGAGCGTTGACCGAGTCGACTTTCAAATTTTTATTTTATCTATTTATTACTCTGGACAACAGGAACTTAATCCCAATTACAGTACAGGGAGTCTACAGCTTATAGTGGAATCAGAATCACTCAAACAAAATCGTATTTTTGGATAAAAGTCAGTGTGATTTAATCGCGTGACCTCTTGTTTATTAATTAAGAAACGGAAGTTTTACCTTGTTTCTTACCAACGGGGTACGATTGCTTCTAAATCTTATTAATATACAGGCTGTTCATTTTATTTTGTCCACTATTGCTATCTCAAAAACTATAAGACCTACGAGGTCGGTTAAATTAGCAAACAATTTCAACCAGTGGTTTACAAACTATGGACACGAATTTTGTTATTTTAAATGGAACTATATTTTTTTATTTGCTTGTTCGATATATAATTTTATTCTAAATTCAGTGATATAATATTTGTATGAGAAATATGCATGTTTAGACTTATTTTATTATAGGTAAAATAAGGGCGCCATGGACGAAACAAGTTGAATATGGATTCAGATTTTAGAGTGCTGCGACCGAAACAATTATTTATTATTGTTTACAAATGTCAGTTGTTATTAGTAAATTATTATTGTTGTGTGAATACTGAATAAGCTCAATAAAATAGAAAAATACATAGTTTTACTCATAATGAAAAATTTTATATTCATTTATAGCGCCCTTATTTTAACTATAATGAAATAAATCTAAACATGCATATTCCTCATAAAAATTGTTATCTAAGTGCATATAAATATCACTGTTTTCAGAATAAAATGTCCTATCGAACAAGTCCGTCAGTACGGTGGTGTGGATAGCGATATAGAGTTCGAATCTCACTCAAGCTAAAAATTATATGAACTACCACACTGCGGCTCGGTGAGTGCGGGCCCTGTACTGTAATTGGGAATAAATTCCTGTTGTACAGTGTAACATAAATAAATTAACAAAGATAGTATCCACAGTTTGTGAACCACTGGTTGAAAAAAAGTTGTTTATGCTCATTAAAATAATCTTGTAAAATAGAAATTTAAACAAAATGTTCATAAAAGGCCAGCGAAATTTGAAACAAAAGCTGTATCAATTGCATTACGACTATATCTGACAGATAAGTTATCTGTTACTTTATTCCAACGCCTATAATTCAGTCCTTAGTGAATTAATTTAAGTTTGCAGAAAAAATTCTTTTGAAATTCTATAATGAAGACCACCAATTTAAAATTTCATGCTTTGAACATAATTTCAGGCCTCCAAAATTCTTTCAAAACTATACCTAAGTACATATCTGATATAGTAGTTTTTTTTTTTTGCCTACCTACGTATACAGAATGTGCAACGAAACGCGGAACATAAGAGTTAAACATGAGATTTTTAAAATGTGCGGCAATTGGCTCTTTTAGTTCAACTTTGTTTTTTATTTTCATGGCCATCAGATTTTTGACGAAAATATCATATTTTATTTTCTACATATCTAGTGCTACTGATAATCTATTGCGATAAATGACAACTTTTTAAAAGTAGAAATTAATTTTAAACAACTTTTCATTTTTGTACTTTTACTCTAAAATGTACAGAAGACCAAATTTCTGCACATTTTTAAAATCCCACGTTAAACTTCTATGTTTCGTGTTTTGTTACATATCCTGTATATATTGTCTCTAATACGACATACGTAAATGTTTCCAAACTGAATATAAAATGAATTTTATTATATATGGATGTTACGAATAAATATTTTAATGATTCCCATATCAATTTTGTATTGAACTTAAAGTTTTACAGACCATATTTTGAACTTTTATTTATTTGTTATTGCAGAACATGAAATTTAATTCTAATTATAGTACATACAGCTAAAACGTATGGGGTAGGTGGCTCAGTAGTATCGAGTCGGCCTGTGGATCTTGAGAACCCTGGTTCGATCCACACAGCCGACAAATAATTTTCACCAAATTAAATCTACCTCTGAGGTTCCCCCACCACTAACATCTTTGGGGGCTGTGATTTGACGGCTGGTAACCGAACTTCACGCGAAAAAATATATCATTAACCAAAATCTACTACGGCAGAGTGCTACACTCAGTAATGGGTAAAAGGCGAGATGATTATTTATTTATTTATTACTTATAGTAAAATATAAACCATTTTGAAGCAGTTATATTTTTAGAGTCGCTTATGAAATAAGACTGCAACGATAATGCTACAACTATCCGCGTGGCAACTACAAAACTCGATAATGAGGTCCTTCATTAAATTTTATGAATTTTTTTAATGAAATTTCATTGAAATCGAAAACAATGTATATTTTAAGAAAGTTTTAATTGTTATTCATTAAGCTGTAATGACTTTTTAAAATTTTATATATATAGACGTCAAACAGAAAAATATATAAATGGAGTAGCAATTTAAAATGTGTAAGAATATCGGATATTTCAGAAATAAAAATAAATAAACTGAAAGATTATTATAGTCAGAACCTTTTATTACCACTGGTAAGATTTAAATATAAATAAAGAAATATATCATCACGCCTTTTACCGATTACTGGGTGTGGCACTCTGCCGGAGCAGATCTCGGTAAGTGATATATTTATGCGCGTGAAATGCGCTTACCAGTCATTAAATCACATCCCCTAAGATATTAATGAAGGAGGAGTCACAGGGGTAGTTTTAAAGTGGTGAAAATTGTTTTTCTTAATTCCACATGCATTTTTAAGGTCTTCAAAATTAATCTCTACGTACATAGTGTCGATCTTGCTTTCACACTATCATTCATATCAAGTGTTGCCAACCTTATTACGACGAAAAGGACTACAACTATATAAAAATTTAAAATTTATATTCTTCTTCGTATTCTTACTATTTTAGTTTCAATACGTTATTTATACCAATTTAGTGATTTGACGGCTGGTAATCGCATTTCACGCGAAAAAATATATCACTTTCCGAGATCTGTTTAGGCAGAGTGCCACACCCAGTAATGGGTAATAGGCATGATGATATATTTATTTATTTTTATATAAAAACCCCTGTGTAACCAATGTTGAACGCGTAATATTTTGGTATTATATAATTTTATTTATGGCGATTCTTGCTTTTACCACCTTTTAGAGGTGGTTTGTACCCCTAAAAAGCAACTTCCGAAAGAAAAAAATAGGAGTTCAATATTTTTTAGAGTTCTATTAGTGTGCCAAGTTTCATTTAAATCGGTGAGTGACAGTTGGGTAGTGATACTTGTGAGATCTGTTACTACAGAGAATCTCACCCAGTGATAGATAACAGGTGTAATTATGAATTTATTATAGTTTTGTATGTACTTGTATGATTAATGAAAATCCTGATTGTTTAGTTTTAGATATTTGAATATTGGTGGAAAGCAGTTATATTTCTGGTTTATAATTTGAAGTCAGCGACATGTTTAATCGTATGTGATGCGACTGAGATTTGTTTTAATACATTTAAATAAAACCGCTTTTTGACAGTTTTATTGGCATCTGCTTTTTTTGTAAAAATGTTTGATATAAACACTAATTAATCTTGATAGATGTTTTCCCGGTTTAAATGTGAAACAAGTTAGAAAGTTGTACAAAAACGAATGTCCCTAAGTAATGGTAGCAAAAACATGTCTTAATAACCTGTTGGAATCACGTAAAACTGCAGATTTCTCTGTAATTTTACAGAAGAAATTTTAATCACACAGCAAAAACATTTAGCGTGGCGCCTGCTAACGATCTGTAAGATAACATTTTTTGAAATTTTTATGCATTTTTAAATACACTTATTTGCAGGAGAAAATATACGATACGAATCTATGATCTCGGATTATTATAATTTAATATTTTCTGGAGAATAAGGTTGTACTATTTTATGCTTCCTTTTGAGCAACATAACTTATAAATAAATGTACCATCGCGTTCTTTTACTTCATAGCTGAGATTGTGGAAATCTGCTATAGAAGATTTCGGTATAAAATATAGCGGATATTACACGAAAAGCGGGACATAGACGATTAATTTAGCAAATTTATTTGAGAGCACAGTAATCAGTGCCGCATTAACACTAGTCGGAGCCCTAGGAAATCGCAAACGAGGAGCCCCAAAACCCCACCCCCCTCTAACCCGACATGAAAATACACAATAACTAAAATTCAAATAAACTTTATTCATAATTCAAATAAACAGCGAACATAAAACTTGATATATAATTATTCATAAAGAAAAACAAACATTTGCAATTACTACTCCAACGGTCAACTCAGAAGAAGCGTTTTCTGCATTTCAACGCGCTGAATTGAACAATTTTTTTTTTAAATTCATTTTGCGGGACCCCTATTTAACCGGGGCTCCTAGGCAATTGTCTAGTACTGCTTATTGGTTAATCCAACACAGACAGTAATTCAAATAAAAATTGTAGAGATTTAAATTCTTTATCTAAATCAATCGCCGTTAACCTAATCCTTCAAATTAAATCTACCACTGTAGCTCTCCCTCCACTAACATCTTTGGGGTCGTTATTTGACGGTTGGTAACCGAACTTCACGCGAAGAAATATATCACTTACCGAGTTATGCTACAGCAGAGTACCATACCCAGTAATGGGTAAAAGGCGTGATGATATATTTATTTATTTATTTTTGTTACAAATGTTCTTCTTCAAAATATCTATTGAATACATGAGTAACAAAGCCGCGAGTTTGAGTTTTTAAAATATATTTTTGCAATTTACTTTTTTATTTCACTCTAAACTTTGAACATAAATAAAAATAACAATTACATATTTTTTACAAACTCTTCCCTTGCGTTAAATTAAGTTAATGCGGGAGCGATGGGCGGCAAGGAAAATTATATTATCAACAAAGATATAAAAATTGATGGTAGATACGACAAAAGGTACACAGCCTTTGATCAAAATCAACAAATAAATTTTGTTTTAAACAGTTTATTACTTCAAAACTTATTTAATATTTCTTAAACATTACAATTTGATTATCTTCTAAGAATAATATAATAATTATAAAAAAATTTAAAGAGTATTGTGGTCAAGTAAAATGTAAAACATTTAATCGTATTTCGTTCATTCGTTCGTGCATGGTTATCCGTCTTAAAATAATTATTCGTATACCAAGCGTTGAAAATAGCTATTTGCTGACCGAGGTTAAAGATTATGGTACAAACGTAACGAGAGCTGTCACTAATTTATCTAGGATACTTGCAACCTGAGAGGTACACAGTATTTTTTCTACGATTGAAAATTAAGACGCATTGGTTGTTAGCACAAGCTCTGTTTTTGAAAGTTCTGAGAGTACGGTTTTAACATGTTAGAGATACCAATGTATTATGCAAATAAACATCATGTAATTTATTGAATTTTAGGCACTACAGCGCCGCAATTTCAGATCTTATCATGTTTGTATAAAATAAGAAATATAAAGTATCCCTAATCGTTTAGTTGAGATGTAACTCAATAGAAAAATGCAAAATATTGAATCGAATTGCTGACATTAATGTTAAATGTCTCATTTGACAGTTCATTTCGATACGGTGTTGTTCATGTAAAATATAAATAAATAAATAAATATATCATCACGCCTTTTACCCATTACTGGGTGTGGCACTCTACCGAAGCAGATCTCAGTAAGTGATATATTTCATCGCGTGAAGTACGATTACCAGCCGTCAAATCACGGCCCCAAAGATGTTAGTAGAGGAGGAGCCACAGGGGTAGATTTAAATTGGTGAAAATTGTTTGTCGGCTGTGGGGATCGAACCAGGGTTCTCAAGATCCACAGGCCTACTTGATACCACTCAGCCACCTACCCCATATAAAGAAAACTTAAAATTCAAATAAATGCGATGCAACTGACCAGTAGATATTTATTTATTTATTGGCTGTCGGATGCTCATTGCATTTCCACGTCGCTATTTACAAATCCTACCAGTATGTCACGTGTCAATTGTCAACATAAATCTTGTAATATCTTCTGTCATTACTGGTCGATCTACAACGGGATTTAAACCCGACAACTGTGCTCATATGACATGGCAGTCACGTCGCTAACGTGTTGTGAACGTTGATTGAGTGGAATGAGACAAAGAACGTCTTAGAAAGGACGACATCAATACATATGTAAAGTGGTTACGTGGTTCAATGTGTGTGTGTGTATGTGTGTGGTAATGTGTTCTCCCTGTTAAAAGTGGTAACATCCTTTTTAATGGCATGACGTCATAAGAAGATATCGTTGCTGCAATTTGAATCAATGTAAGTGATAGCTCTTGCGCCGGAAAATATTTTAAAGATACTAATACTAAAGGGGAGAGATATTTATTTGTTACACTGCATAACAGGAAATTAATTATAGTTACAAAATGGAAAATTTGTCATTTATATTAATTTGTCGGTATGATGGTCGAACGCGCAGACTACTGTCAGTACAGTGGTGTGGATAGCGATACGGAATTCGAATCACACTCAAGCTAAAAATTATATAAACTATCACACTGCGGCCCGGTGAGTGCGGACCCTGTACTGTAATTGGGATTAAGTTTCTGTTGTACAGAGTAACATAAATAAATATCTGCTGGCACAGTCCTTCGTCACCAGCTTCTTCACGTGAACTTTGTTCTAGGTGAAGAAGTAGGTTATACCATACTGATGAGCTCTAACAAGAGCGAAACGCGTCTATGGTTACCAACTGTGCTGGCCAGCCTCTGACGATGCCCTCATAAGGTGACTTGGAGGCTGAATTTTGTGAGACTTAGACAAGTGTTTATTTTGATATTTTATTATTAAACCTAGTTTCACCAAGTGAGCATTTAAAGACAATTAATTTTGTCTTTGTTGTTTTTTATTTAAATATCTGTTCATTCCCGGGATCAAGTTTACCAGGCAGCAAATGTATATGCCATTAAATGTTGTAATCTCACATACTGTACTACAATTGGGATACAGTTCCTATAGTGCAGAGTAACAAATAAATAAATAAATTAAATTATGGACTATATTCTGTTGCACAACTTAGAGAATAAATTTCCGCGTCGTAGATGATTTATCGCCGGATCGGATTTACAATGTAAGAAAAATACGGTGAAGTAACAATCATTTGCATTTTTTGTTTATTTATTTATTTTACTTTTTATGGGGTAAGTGGCTCAGTGGAATCGAGCCGACCTGTAAATTTGAGAACCCGGGTTTGATTCCCACAGCCGACAAATAATTTTCACCAAATTAAATCTACCACTGTGATTCCCCTACCACTAACTTCTTTAAAGGCTACGATTTGACGGCTGGTAACCGCAATTCACGTGATGAAATATATCACTTACCGAGATCTACTACGAGGGAGTACCACACCCAGTAATGGATAAAAGGCGTGATGATATATTAATTTATACGATTTACTTATTTATTCACCCATTTGCAGTGTGGTAGTTTATATATTTTTAGCTTGAGTGGGATTCGAACTCGGAAAATATTGAATCGAATGTTTATGTCAGTTAATGCATCCTACTCCTGTAGCTCCCCCACCACTAACATCTTTGGGGGCCAAGATTTGACGACTGGTAACGCGAAGAAATATATGACTTACTGAGATATGCTACGACAGAGTGTCGCACCCAGTAATGGGTAAAAGACGTGATGATATATTTATTATTTTTAATTCATCGTTTTAACGGGTTTACTCAATTTTGTAATTGTGGTGATATTTCCAAGATTTTAAAATTCCTTTAAATTAAATTTTCCTTGTGTAAATCTGTCTTCTATGAAGTTACAGTGAGACACTAAAGTTCGTAACAGACGATAAAAGTTTTAAAAATGTTATTTGTTTTTAACCCAAACATTAACATACCTAACCTACTTAAAATTATTTCTACTTTTTATGTCTTCGTAATATAGATAGCTAATTTTGAAGATATTGTTTTGTTTATGTCGTTGTATACAAAACAGATTTGAAATATGTATTCTATATTTTTCAAAATGATAAAAGTAATTAATTTATGTAAGCGATATCCAAATCCTCGTCACCATTTTTTTTAATCATTACACAAACAATTTTCACCAATTTAAATCTACCCCTGTGGCTCCCTCACCACTAATATCTTTGAGTGCCGTGATTTGACGGCTGGTAACCGCACTTAACGCAAAAAAATATATCATTTACCGAGATCTGCTTAGGCAGAGTGCCACACCCAGTAATGGGTAAAAGGCGTGATGATATATTTATTTTATTTTATTTTATCTTTCTTAAACTTCAGATTCTTTTCACTTTGGAAGAAGTTCCACAATTTATTTTTTTTAAATAGTGTAGGAAAGTCACAATTTATAATTGCATCTCAACCACTCAGACCCAGTAGTATGTTTTTAATGTGAAATGAGAAACATTAAATATAAAAATGCATTAATCATTCCACGAATTTTTTGTTTAAATATAGTTACTTTGCAAGAAAACCACATTAAAAAATCTATTGTTTCAATACTATGACTAATAAGAAACTATTTTTATAGTATATTTATCCTCCATTTTTCATGGTGATTATTGTTGTTGTTGGTCACAACTTTCTTATATTGCGGTCTAATGTTTATCTACACAGGGTGTCCCAAACAAAATGTTGGTATAAGAAAATTACCTCAGAAAACAGTTTTTTGTAGTTTATGAGTTTCCAGCAAACAAAAATTGGACGGCTGGTAACCGCACTTCACGCGAATAAATATATCACTTACCGAGATCTGCTTCGGTAGAGTGCCACACCCAGTAATGGGTAAAAGGCGTGATGATATATTTATTTTTTAATACATACATAACATCACGCTATATCTCATTAAATGGGGTAGCACGAACCCGTCAACATTCTCATCCTGACACGATACTCGATTCGACCCCATTAACACTTCCTCCATACAAACTCTTTCTTTTCTCACAACCAAAATCCATCATCACGCAACAAACATTCATCCATTCGCTCCTGTACACCTGTTTCGTAAATCTTCACTTACGCCCACTTCTCTAACAACGAATCTATAAGAAATGAAGGCAGCATCGCCTGCTCTTGTTTAAAAATACATTTAACACAATTGCAGTTACACACTGTATAGTAAAAACTGAAAATGAAGTAAAAAAGATGAGGAAGGAAGGGAGTATCTCTCTGCGCTTGTTTTTGAAACTGAATTCCACACAATTGCAATGGACACTCTATAGTAAAAACAAAAAATGGACCAAAAGATAAGAAAGGAAGGGAGCATCTTCCTGCGCTTGTTTTTGAAGGTGAACTCCACACAATTGCAGGTAAACACTCGAAAAATCTAACCAATGAATCTAAAATCAAGAATCATACGCTTGTCCTCATTCATCATATTTATCCCGTAATTAATTTTCTCCAAACATTCCTATCCTGACACACCACTTTTGCTTCAACCACATTCATAATTCTTTTCATACAAGCTCGTTTATTCTTCACGCTCAGAATCTTTCGCTCACGCAACATCCCTTCAATCATATTCATCCACTTGTTCCTAGGCCGTCCACGCAAACTTTCACCCTCAATTTCACCAACATACACCTGTTTCACCAATCTGTCATTCTACATACGTTCTACATGACCAAACCACAAAATACAGAAAACTAATAGTACATTATGTACCAAGTTTTAGTTAAGAGTGTATAAAAAACAAGTATGTAAAGATTTTATAAAACGAGTAATATACCTACTATACTTTTTCTACGATCGCAAATATAGTTTTTTGAATTATTTAAAAAGTAAGGTTGTTACAATGACAGATGTCTGTAGCTAACTTCACCCCGTGCTTAATATCTTATAAATACTAAAATTGGTAGGCGTTTTTCTCGAACTATTTTAATTAGTTTCTTTATGGCGTTAAAATGATTTGTATTTGTCGACAAATTTTAATTTATTAAAGCTAATTTCTTATACTTATATTATCTTCGGACATATAAAAAATACTGCAAATAAAAGTGACAGAAATCTAAATTTTTTCTTAGTTTAATATGAAGTATTTTCCTATAAACTATGAAAGAATGTATGACCGTGGAAAATAAACCATATATGTACAGATTGTTTTGAAAATACTATGGTATAAAATGAATCATTCTGTTCGCAATTTAAAATGCATTATATTTTTCCACATAATAGGAAAGGAATAAAACTACATATTATGTTTATAGTTGTCGTCAAGGTTACCACAATAATATAAACACTTCTTCTATGAAACTCTTTTGAATTATTCTAGAGTAAAATACTACAAACAAAACTAATACAAAATTTAATACTATACACATATAAGATACTTCATGCGAAAAAATATATCACTTACCGAGATCTGCTTAGGCAGAGTGCCACACCCAGTAATAGGTAAAAGGCATGATGATATATATTTATTTATACATATAAGATTGAAAATATTGCTGATTGATACCGATAATTAATATCAAAATCGGCATCGTTACTACATATCTGTATTGAAAGTGTACAAAAATAAAACACCCTTGGGGGTGAGAGTTGGGGTTTGCGTTTGGTGTGCTTAGATAGGTTTTTTCAAAATATGAAACACGTGCTTTTTTGTTTCTTGATTCGATGTGTATTTCTCGAGATATTTCACCGTCCCGGAACTTTTTTAACACCCTGTATATATATATATATCCATGTACATTCAGTTACAAAAGAAAGGAGCAAAATACTGTGAATTTATATAAATATGGTCGGCAGTACAAGCAATACGACTTTTTTTTAATTTTGAATGTATTTTAAGGAGTGGGGATACAGTTTTGGTTTAGTCTTCTAACTTCACTTGTAAATCCTTAAATGGTTTGAGATGAACTACGAGTATATCTTAAATATCAAAAATATTTCTTTAAAGTTATAAATAACCGAAAAATTAACAAATCACTTGTTAAGTGTAATCGAAATATTTACTCAAAGCGTCATACCAGATGTATCAAGTTAAGATTAGATAAAGTTATCAAATTCACTAAGCGATAAATCATGGAACTCGATTTTCAATTACCTGCCACGCAACAGTTTTAAGAAAAAAGAGTTACTCACTTTTTAATTGTTTAAAAATTCATTTTATTTTTAAACAAATTTATCAAAACCACATTTGTAATAAAGATTATTTCTACATGCCACCCATTTGCATTTGCAGCTATAACAAGTAAAAACAAAATAGCAAACACCGAATATATTGTTCATATATATTTTACAGAAAAATACTTCAAATACAAATCTTAGAATATTTATATTTGTTGCATTTCCAAAATTATTTGCCAGCGGAAAATATACTCACATTTTTTATGATGTTTATCAAATTGAATATTAGGTATTGTATATTATCTGATGTAAACCGTTTCTAAATTATTATGGATAGAAATACTTCAAATGGAAGTTAAAGAGAACTAATTATTCTACCACTTTTTTATATTTATACATTTTAAATTACACACAGAATGATTCGTCTTATATTACAGTAGTTTCAAAATATTCTGAATATTTGATATATTGATCAAATGTATGTAATAGTATATTACATAACGAGAATTGTAACAAGCACATTACGTACGAGTCAAAAAGTTGCGCACGAGCCTTGGAGAGTGCAGTAATTTCACGAGCAATGTACGTTACAATTCGAGTTGTTTTATACTTTATTTACGTCTATAAATAATAATAAGAACAATTACAGAATATTTGTTAGGATATACATATATTACGTAACTAGTGCAGTAAACCCTTAGCAACCGTAAACAAGCATTTACTGTTCTTACAAATTGTTTTTATTTGCCTACTTACATTTATGATCGTAGATACATTATTTTAGAGACAATTTCTTCAAATAAAAGTGATAGAACATTTAGTTCTCTAACTTTTAATTGAAACAGTTAGCCGTGTTCTTTTTACGTGAAATCTCACTTCATCTTAGCTCACCTCAGTTATCTCAGTGAGGTGAACTGAGAATGAAGTGAGATGAATTTCTCTCCCCTTGCCTATGCTGAGCTACTTAGCGGGGTAATTGCTTGTTATTTTTTTAAGTGTTTGACACATCGACGAGTATTGTCAAATTATTTCAAAATGAATACTGTTAATGTTAAAAAAAGAGTTATTTAGTAAAAAGAATGCAACTTTATTTTCCAAAATAATTTGGGAACTTTTGGCAGCATGAAATGTGTATCTTAGGCAGACCTCAAATGAATGTAAAAAATCTAAGGCTAAGAATTAACTAACAAAGAATTTAACCCCTAAACCTTAATAAAAGAATCAAATTTATATACGTATTTCGAGAACTAAGTTCTCATTTTCAGTAAAGGATGAGAACTTAGTTCTCGAAATACGTATCTAGATTTGATTCTTTTATTAAGGCTTAGGGGTTAAATTCTTTGTTAGTTGGGCAGTCCTGTCTATATTTTTTGAATATGGTATATCTAATTCATTTAATTTCGTCATATGACATTTACTTTCTGTTTGTTTGTAGTACAGCTTTGCATAATGTAGCAACCTTCAGTTGGTATAATACTAATCATTTCACGATTTAAAATATTATATATATATATATCTATTCCAGTGATTTTATTCTTGGCCTTCATAACACCTTGATATTCTAGCTTCTAACATATTAGATTTCTGCCATCCGTTAGTTCTTAGCAATCATATTAATCTATTTTGTACTTGTCTAATACTATCACAATATTGAGAGCTTTAAAGGTTGCTATACAAAAAAAAATTAAGCAGAAAAGAGACGTCATCAAAATTTGTAACTAGAATAATGACGTCAAAGACGGTACGTTTATAGGATATACAAAAAATTAAATGCAATTATTGTTGCATAAATGTATAATAAGTTTCCTAACATTTTAAATGCTTTAGACATTATTTATCAAATATATAACACACAAATCACAACAAAATTGATAAACGACAACGCGTAACAAAATGGAGTGAGAGTTGAATACAAATGTAAACGTTTTCAAAGCCAGTAGGTACCAACGCATGGTAAAGAAATGAACTCCAATTCCTGTAAATAAATTAAAATTTCTTTAAAAACAGGGGCTGGTAGCACAAGCTCTGTATTTGCCTGTTTTAAATGCAGTGTTTTTGGGTGTTTTAGCCTATCTCTAACATCTTAAAACCGTGCTCTTAGAACACCCAAAAACAGAGCTTGTGCTACCAGCCAAAATGTTGAATTATGTTTTAATTTTAAATAATTGTAAATATCATTAATGTGTACTTTCTTTATAATATTTTTTGCTTTTATTTAACTACAAATAACGTTTATTTTGTGGAATAACAAATATATCCAACAATTCCAATTCAAAAAACTCTGCTCAATTCAATATCGAAGTCCTCAATTCCGTATCTAGTGTAGTATTCGAGAAACTGGTTGTAAAATTCAACGAAAAACTATTATCTCAAAAGAAAGCTATTAAAAAATAATAAAACAGCATCATTAACGACGGAAGAAAGACGTTGTTATGGTGATGGTATCACCATGGTAGCAGGGAATATTCAAAACACTTTGATAAAAATAAAGAGCATCTGGTGGAAAGGTGAAACTGGTAAGAAGAACAAGTGAAGGGCAAAATGGCACGATTTTAAATGTCGACATAAGTGAAGATGCGCCGCTATTAGAACATAAAACAGAACTTAAATACCACAGACGTAGATTGCAATATTGTTATTTATATTTACAGTTTATGTTGTCCTAGAAAGCCTTATGAGAACTTTACATTATTAAGAATTACTTAATATATATTATAGGCACTCGTAGACAAGTGGATACACTTTGCGTCTAAGAAACAAGAGTTTACGAGTTTAACCTTTGCTTTCTGGGTGGACTGGATTCCACATATAAGCAATGGTTCTTAATCTTGAAAGTAATTATAAATGTTACATATTTGTTATGCAAAAAAATGATGGTGGTTCAGTGGTATCGAGTCGGCTTGTGGATCTTGAGAACCCCACAGCCGACAAACCATTTTCACCAATTTAAATCTATCCCTGTGGCTCATCCTTCACTAACATCTTTGGGGGCCGTGATTTGACGGCTGGTAATCGCACTTTACGCAATAAAATATATTACTTACCGAAATCTACTACGGCAGTGCCACATCCAGAAATGGGTAAAAGGAGTGATGATATAATTTATTTATATTTAAATTAATTTATACACAATTTTAAAAAGTATTCATATTACTCGATATTTTTGTATTTGTAAAAACAAAATAAGCTTTTATGATAACTGCCCATTCAAAGATAATTATATTTACAAATAAAAATCAAAAGATTTCATAATTTTTATCACAACTATAAAATTTATTTGCATCTCCATACATTTTTTAACAGAATGAGAAGATTTAATAATTTTACAATTTAAGGAAATGCAAAGAACCACTCCTGTACTGTAATGGGAATGAAATTCCTGTTGTGCACGATAGCAAATACATAAATAAATCTGAATTATTAGTTAATAGAAGGTAGAATAATTTTATTTTGTAAATATTGAAAAATTAATTACAGGTGACAAATGTTTCTAATACATTTAACAAAACTAAATATTCTACCATTTGTATTTGAAATATTTTTCGCTAGAATAATTTAGAAACGTTTGATAGATATTTTGAAAACCAAATTGCATGAAACTTCTTAAAAAATATAAACAATCCCACTGATAAAATTGAATTTTTGAATAACAGGTGTATCAGTATTTCGCGTAACAAATCTTTTAACATCACCACCATCATCTTCTCAAGAGAATCGTCGAGACCGGAACGGGAACAAGACTGAAACCTCAGCAGTGCCACAGCCAGCTGAGTATCAGCCACATACCATATAAGTTCAAGGTCAGGACTACGTTTCAATGATATATTTCACCTTCGTTCACCTAAACTTTATACAAATGACGTAGCGGCGAACCATGACGCATATTGTTTATTTATTTATTACTTTGCACAACAGAAACTTGATCCAAATCACTCACACCTAGTTGCAATTTCTATGTAATTTGAAGTCAGCAATATTTGAACTCACATGTCGCTTGTGGAGCGAGACTGAGACTACAGAGCTACAGCTACCCGCTGTGCAATTGCAGATCTCGACAATTGAACCTACAGTTTATAGTGAAATCAATACAACTTGGATGAAGTCATGTAGTATTTGTTTGTTATTTTGTACAACAGTAACATAATACCAATTACAGTACAGGGGGGCAATTGGGATATTCAACTACTAAGAGATGGCGTTGAACACAATATGTTATATTTGAGACAAAAGTACTTTTAGTTTGTTCTTTGTAAGCTTAGCATTGCAGTCACTTGTATTTCTTTGTTTTTTATTTTATATTTATGTTTGCTACTAGTTATTTTGCTATTAATTTACATAGATTATCCTTAGTTGTAGCTTTAGTGTTAGTTTCATTTATAGTTTATCTTTTAGGTACAAATTTAAGTATACAGGGATGTTCATTTTATTTTGTCCACTATTGCTATGTCGAGAATTATACGAGGTCGATTAAACTAGAAAACAATTTCTATTTTACAAGACTATTTTAATGAACATAAACATATTTTTTTCGACTAGTGGTTCACAAACTGTGGATACCAACTTTGTTATTTTAAATGAAACTATATTTTTTTTATTTGCTTGTTCGATAGTAAATTTTATTCTGAATACAGTGATATTTGTATACCGTTAGATAAAAATTTTTATGAGAAAAATGCATGTTTAGATTTATTTCATAAAATAAGGGCACCATGGACGAATATCAACTTTTTCATTATGAGTAAAATTATACATTTTTCTATTTAATTGAGCTTATTCAATATTCACTCAACAATAATAGCAACTAACATTTGTAAACAATAATAAATAGTGCTATTGTTTCGGTCACAGCACTCGCAAATCTGAATCCACATTCAACTTGTTTCGCCCTTATTTTAGCTATAATGAAATCAATCTAAACATGCAGTTTTCTCATACAAATATACAAGGCTCGTGCGCAACTTTTTCACTCGCACGTAATGTGCTTGTTACAATCCTCGTTATGTAATGTACTATTAATCAGCTACTAGGGTCTTTTTAAGAAGCAGTAGAGATTGTTGAAAATTTATTATAATTATTGTTTATTTGTATTTCTTACAACCAATCAAACCAAATAAACATTGGTAAGAGAGGGTTCAGATTTAGATAAATAAAATTGCTTCTGTTATCACTCAGAGGATGTAAATTTATTATTTATAAATTTAAAAACATGAGTAATGTGAGCGTTCAACAACTATAGATAAAACATTGATTTACATCAGGTTTATTATTTAAAAATTTATTTTATTTTGCACAACCAACCTAAACAACACAGTATTGTTTAATTTTTTATGTACAACAAATGTAACCTACAAATATTTGAATCACATCTGTTTACATCACATTTAAATATATTTGAGTAGCGTAATAATATAGGCTGGAACAAATGAAAAGTAGATCTGAGTCGAAATCAGATCACTATATATTGAAACGGTATACACTGTGTTACCTATTTTAATTTAGATGGAATATTAGGTTTAGAATCTAATAATTCAACATTTCATCCTCTGTATACGTTTATTTAGTCAAACATTTTTACTAAATAATGATAATTTAGAGAATAGATTTGTTATGGATAATATTAAAGAAGCTAAGAGATGATAAATTCCACAAATATGTGATTCATGGTAAAAGTACTTATAAACAATTTAGATTTTCGCATGCATATCATAATTATTAACGGTAGCTTGCAAACCTAATTACACATGATGTGTGACTCCTACTAAACAAATGTATAAGATCACATCATCATCCTTGACTTATATTACTATAACAAAATTATATACAGAAATACGAATTTTACGTTCATTGTTATCTATAAACATTATAGTTAAGATAGGGAAAAACCTTTCAGAAAACATATATATATATATATATATATATATATATATATATATATATATATAAATAAAAGGGGCTTCGGGTTTAATTCTGTATATACAGGGTGTTTCAGGACTAGTGTAACAAAATTCACCAGCTTATTCCTGAGGTCATTTTGAGCCAAAAATGTCATATGAACATATGTCCTATTCCTTCTAGTTACCAAAATACAAGAGGTTGAAGTTCTATAAATAAAACGAAATTTTCAAATTTTTGTAATCAAGATACTTTCGGAAAACAAAATTTCGCGCAAATAGGGGATGGGAAAGTTGGCGTCTATTTGGATATCTGTCTTGGTATTTTCTGGACGCATAACGGGCATTACCATTACATAATCCATAAATAAAAATCATATCTGCATATTCAGCAGTACTATAACCATTCATTATGATACAAAAATACAATCAAAAGTACAACAATTTTTAATTAAGACAAATAAGGTATGACTTTTCAATAAAATTCTTGTTTTCCGAAAGTATCTTGATTACAAAAATTTGAAAATGTCGTGTTATTTATAGAACTTCAACCTCTTGTATTTTGGTAACTAGAAGGAATAGGACCTATGGTTATATGACATTTTTGGCTCAAAATAACCTCAGGAATAAGCTGTTAAAGTTTGTTACACTAGTCCTGAAACACCCTGTATTTAACCCTTTGCACTCCGTTGTCGCCGTGTTTGCGACATTTTTACATTACATGCATGTACTTGTATACTATGTATGTATGTAACTAATATAGTGTTGGAGTTATTGGTATCCTCTATAAGTATTTAGGCTGGAGTGAAAAGGGTTAAATTCAAAAAAACTTGACGTTTCGGTACTTTATACAAATACCTTCATCAGGACAGAAATAGTCAAAATAAAAATGACAAGTCATGACTTCTCATTTTTATTTATATGTCATTTGTTTATTTTTATGTCATTTATGTGTTATTTTATTTTTACTATTTCTGTCCTGATGAAGGTATTTGTATAAAGCACCGAAACTTCGAATTTTTTGAATTTAAATACATACAGAATTAAACCAGAAGCCCTTTTTATTTATTATAGTTAAGAATAACTACTTTACCAATCATCAGATAGTATCATTTATAATCAATTGAGTAAATAAGTAGACATACTGATAAATATGACTCAGTGTCATACTAGTATATAGATAATGTATGATTATGTATTGTTATACTAAATTTAAACTTAAATTGGAACTCAAAATTACAGTCGGTCTATTCGAACCATTCAGTCATACTTTTAAATCTAGTTCAAGTCAACGAGGTTTAAATTCGCTAACTCTTACTTGATATACACAAATAAGATATTTTAATGATTTTAAGTAATTCCTGAATAATTAATAAGTTCTCATAAGGCTATCAAGGACACCATACATCTGTTACAAGCCAATACAATGTAGATTACGTATTAATCACAGCTATGAACAGAAACTGTATTCATAGGGTAGGTGGAGCTCAGTGGTATCAAGTCGGCTTGTGGATTTGAGAAACATTAAAATTATCCCTGTGGCTCCCCTTCCACTACTATCTTTGCGGGCCGTGATTTGACGACTGGTAACCGCATAAATATATCACATAACGAGATCTGCTGTGTGTCCTACTGACACGGGATGCAAAATCAAGAGGTAACTTTTTCCGTTCTCTCTCATTTTTTGGAATTTAGTCATCCTGACTTCGTGTCGACCTGATTTACAATATTTTGAGGATTCAAAATTCGCCAAAAATTACTTGGTCTTGTTTAAAAAAACTTAACATAATTAGTCACAAATTAAAAGAATAATATTATCATTATATATGCGTTTTTTGCTATATAATGCTATATATTAATCCCGCCGGGAATAATGAGTCGGGAATAATGGTCATTATTCCCGCTCGTGAACCAATCATTGTTTTATTGTGCCATCGGAACAGTGTTGCCATAGCGACTCATATTTAAATTAAACATACTCGTTGCTAAGTTCACTGTTGTTAACGAATCGGAAACAAACAAAACGAAATCATCGTTGAGAAGTTGTCAAAAACGGTCTTCCAAATTGTGTTAAATTATTGTGTTTAACTGTAATTGAAAAAATGGACAGTATTACAGAAGACAGTATATCTTCTACACCAGCAGAAATAACGAAAATCGCTGATGCTACTACTTATGGTTTATTACCACAAAAGTCTAAAAATTTCTATGACAAAGCATACCAAAGTTTTATGGACTGGCGTATTAAAATGAAGACAAATTCGTATTCAGAAAATGTATTGTTGGCATATTTTATTGAATTAGGTGAAAAATACAAATCATCTTCATTATGGTCTTTTTACTCCATTTACTCATTTCAATTAGATGTAAATTTATTAGGTAAATAGATGTAAAATTAATAGATAATAAATAATATAAAAATTGACTAATTTTTATTAAATTAGTCATATATGTTAGTCGTATATAAAGTATAGTATACAACTCGCTATAATGGCTATTATTACCTCGGATGATTACAACCCTTGCTCGCTCCGCTCGCTCGGGTTGCAAACTTCATCCTCGGGAATAAGAGCATCCATTATAGCGTCGTTGTATAATATACTATTAATTTGTGACTAATTATGTTAAGTTTTTTTAAATAATTTGTTTATGTCAATTATTAGACGTTACATATCCCTGAAGAAGGCGATGGTTATCGCCAAAACGTCGGAATTGTAACATTTTAAAAATAAATTAGACTGATATTCCAATTATCTAAGTTTCTTCATTATCTAGCCTATATTCAGACGCAATTTTTTATCAAAGTTGATGTCAGCTAGTTTTAAACTCGCAAATTGTTCCATGATAGACGACTACTTTAATTGTATTCATATTAAGTAAGAAAGTTCGCATCACATATAGTATATCTCAATCAGAACTGACTAACACAGTAATAAATTTTGATAAAAATCATTCAAAAAATGTCTCAATACCCAAGAAACATATTTCATAATCCCCAAAAGAATTCCAATCATCAGAATCAAATCTGCGTATACATTTCTACTTCCCAGTGTGTGCTATACATCACTGGCTTTTACAATCGTCCGGGGGTTAAATCCTGCAGGTCCTAGGAACTCTAGGGTAGTCTCTAATAGCGTTGGATCGTTAGTGTGAGGGGGTTGCATCCTGGTGTAAGGGCGATCGTTGTTTGTGTGAGAACGATGAATAGAGCTCCACGAGGCTTATTTTTTGTGGTGTTATTTTAGGAAAAGGGAATGCTATTAGTTTTTTATAAACTAGGGTGGTTTTTTGTAGTATTAAGTTGTGTTTATTTACTTTTAGGGTAGCGAGGTGAAAGTTATATTGTAAATGGAAACAGTTAGATGTTTATGGTGGTTTTACTTGCGAATTGTAATACGTACATAACATTACGCTATATCTTTTACAATGAGGTACTCTTTTTTTTACTTTTTACTGTAGTCCCTAAATATTACGTTAAGATACAATAAAGGAAAACCACTTTTACTTTTCTATCACTTATAAGTTTGATATATGCTTCCATATATATAGTCGCCTTGTGGATCTTGAGAACCCTGGTTCGATTCCCACAGCCGACAAACAATTTTCACCAAATTAAATCTACCCTCCACTAACATCTTAGGAGGCCGTGATTTGACGGCAGGTAACCGCACTTCACGCGAAGAAATATATCACTTACCGAGATCTGCTATGGCAGAGTGCCACGCCCAGTAATGGGTAAAAGGCGTGATGATATATTTTATTTTTTATATTTTATATTTCCAATTTTCAGTTGTTTCATACATATTTCAAGATTTAAGGTCAACCTAAATTGACTTGGCTTTCTTTATTTTTCTACTTTCTTTAGAATTCCATCAATTATTTCACTTTGAAATTTGATCTTTTGTTCAAGTTTTAGTAATTCATTTTTAGCATTTCGTTTTACATTACCATGACAACGCGTATTTTGCGCATTATTTTGCACCCTACTTGCAAAATGGGAATATTGCGCACAGTTTCGTATTCTAGTGCGTAAAATGAGTATATTGCGCACGCTCCCAAATTATTTGTAGTCAAGTTTCATTAGTTACAACAAATCAATAGTATCAAATTAATATTATTGTTGATTGTTTTCCTTCAATTTACTTAAATAAATAAAAAAATATTGTATTACTCTTTATTTACAGTTGTAGAAAAAATGATTATTGTATTTAGTGGGAAAAATTCTTGTTTTTTGGCCCGTTCGAATGACTTTTATTGTCTCGACCTGCGGTCTCAACTAAAAGTAACATTCTCACGCGCAACAAAAAAATACTCATTTTGCGCACTTAATACAAAAATAACTATTTTCTACGACCATTCTTTTATGTCATTTAAATTTAAAATTCCTATGATATATGAATAAATAAATATCTAAGACTGTGCTGAGGTTGCTATAAAACAACTACAAATAATGGAAGAAAATAGTTACTTTTCTCCCGCTGAGAGAGAATAAACCTACTTTTAATACAAACATGTCCCACGTGATGGTCGCGCGGGTTGAGGGCCTGACTCGCAACCATAAGGTCGTGGGTTCGGGTCCCGCCCGTGGCGACCATACAAAGGACATATCGGCATATGACCTTAGTAGTTGGCCCGATATATAAATTAAAAAAAAAAATACAAACATGAGCCTAGATTCGGTTAAGATCGCGGAAAAAAATGTTAATTAAAACAAATAATATTTGCGATTTAAATTTTATACATAAATTTACAAACACCCTGTATATGACTTAATTACACATAATACTAAACAATCCAGAATAATTACAATTTACCGTAATTACAAGTGAACAAAAGATATCTCCAACATCCAAATAAACAATTGATAGGGTTTGCAAGCTCGTACCAGGCAACAGACAAATGAAAACGAAACAGGAAGGAAGTTGGTTCGACTGTGTCCCATGTAGTGTAATGACAATGCCTACTTGTATGAATGTGTGAGTGTAAATAAATGGCAAGTTTAAAAGCGCAACGCATGCGACACAGAACTATGTACGTTGTGTTCTGTTCACCGTGTCGTGTGAGCCACACTGGAATTATACATCGTAGTGTGCTGTGGACCAGTCAAGGTTAACCTTAAATTGCTGCTAATTATTTGAATATCACTGTAGAGTTTGTTACAAGTTAGAACAAAAATGTGATTGTGCTTTGACATAAACAGCAAAATTGTTTAAAATGTTTTAGTTATTTTGATTTTTCGAGTGTTTACCTGCAATTGTGTGGAGTTCACCTTCATAAACAAGCGCAGAGAGATGCTCCCTTCCTTTCTTATATTTTTGAGTCATTTTCTGTTTTTACTATAGAGTGTCCAACTGCAATTTTGTGGAATTCAGTTTCAAAAACAAGCGCAGGAGATACTCCCTTCCTTCCTCATTTTTTTTTACTTCATTTTCAGTTTTTAATATACAGTGTGTAACTGTAATTGTGTTAAATATATTTTTAAATAAGCGCAGGAGATGCAGCCTTCATTTCTTTATAGATTCGTTGTTAGAGGAGTGGGCGTAAGTGAAGATTTACGAAACAGGTGTACAGGAGCGAATGGATGAATGTTTGTTGCGTGTTGATGGATTTTGGTTGTGAGAAAAGAAAGAGTTCGTATGGAGGAAGTGTGAATGTGGTTGAAACGAGTATCGTGTGTCAGGATGAGAATGTTGACGGGTTCGTGCTACCCCATTTAATGGGATATAGCGTGATGTTATGTATGTATGTTAATTTTAAATTTGCTAAAGTTATTTGTACCTTTATACTTACTAATCAGATATTAAATAATTAATTCAAATTAAAGTCAAACGAATTTGAAATTAATTAAGCCGTAATTTGATATTATTTGAACGTAGGAATGGAAAATCTAAAAATTCTTATTGTTTTGATTTTATAAAATAAATACATATATCATCACGCCTTTTACCCATTACTGGGTGTGGCATTCTGCCATAGCAGATCTCGGTAAGTGATATATTTCTTCGCATAAAGTGCAGTTACCAGCCGTCAAATCACAGCCCCCAAAGATGTCCGGGGAGGAAGAACCAGGGGATCGAACCAGGGTTTTCAAGATCCACATGCCGACTCGATAGGATTAGGTTTATTTTTTTAACTAAAGTTTTTGGCATGTTGAACATAAATTTTGTTTCATATAAAATTCATACTTACTTGTAAATGGGGAACCAATCAGTCTTCGGTTTTCCTAAATAATATTTAATTGTTCTAATAAAGCTAAATAATCCAAATAACAGGTATTTTTTGATTTTCCTACGTTAAACTTAATTTGCTAAACCAAATCTAGGATTATTTTTTTTTGAGAATTTTGCTGATAGTTTTTCCTTCTCCACCTATACAGGGTGTTAAAGAAGGGTAAGAAAAATTAAATGTATATAACATACATAGCACAAGATCTGTTTTTGCTTGTTTTAAGAGCAGTGTTTTTGGATGTTTTAGCTATCTCTAACATGTTAAAACCGTGCTCTTAGAACACCCAAAAACAGAGCTTGTGCTACCAGCCATTGTGTTGTGCTGAGACTCAATCAAAAGGATTTTCATTTTATATTCACATAATTTATTTGTTATTCAACATCAGTTATATGATTAAATAATTCAATTTTTTATTACAAATTTTAATAAAATTTAAACTTTTGACCTTCAATATTCATTTCACAATGGCACAAGATTTCACCAGTTTTATTTAAAATAAATATTATCGTAAAATTATCTTTATAGATTAAACTAAAAGCTCGATTCTCATAAAAATTTGAGCTAATCCTGAATTTTAGATTAACTTATCTTATTTCAGGCGCGGTGGCTGAGCGTGTTAAGGCACATCTCTTAACATACTGTGACGTCACCCGAACCAAGGTTCGTCAGTTCGAATCCGCCTGTCGACAATGTGTGATTTGTCGTTAAATATAAAATACAGTTACATGTATTTATCACACCCGGGCGCTATAAACTAGTCACTTATACGCCTTAAATAATGTAGCATTCGACTACGAAAACCGACAGTACGGCAGTGTACAAACTGCGGCTCAGTGTGTCCGGTAGGCCCAGGCCCGATTTGGGTTGTAGTACCATCGTAAGATCTTATTTTAATCCGATTTAAAAAAGTTAAACCAAGTGACTTTGTGGAAACCAAATTGTAACACGATTTTATTAAAATTTATTTAAAGTTTGTTTGAAATTTGGGCGAAACATGATTATTAACCCGATCTAGTATATATAAGAAATATTAATTCACTTTCATATTCAATTCCTTTTTGATACTTATTTCGTCAATAACTTTCTCTTCCTCATATATTATTAATTTTCTATTAACTTTTGGGCAGAGAAAATTATGTTCATGTTTAATATGACATCCGTCAGTTTCAAAACAATGTATTTAAATAATGGATTTCAATCAAATTTAAGCAATCTTCCTTTTTCGAACACATTGTACCCAATATGTGCCAACAAATAACAACAATCAATAATACAATATTAAGAACAATAAAAAATATAAATACAGGTCTGGCATTATATATTTTCTATTGCAAATTGTTCCCAAATAAATTAAGAAAAAAAAACATCAAATAAAATATACAGGACACTAGAAACAATAGTAAGGGAAGTAAGTTTAGGTTAAAGGTTCTTTTGGGACAAAAGGTGCAGCAGAAGGTTGCAAAAAAAACTTAAGATTTTTAAACTCACTTAGCGGTCATGGTACATACAATTTTGTTTTCTATCAACATTGAAAAATAAATTCAAATATCTTACAGACAGATTCATAAAGTGCATTAATACCATTTTTACTTCGTTTTTAACTCTCTTCTCAATTCACAAATTAAGTTTATTTCAACCCGGGGTAAAAAGAGGATGAATTAGCATCAAATTTCATTCAATCCAAGAATCTGTTTAATTTGAAGCAGAGTTATATATTATGTAGGTAATATTAAAATAAAATAAATATATCATCATGCCTTTTACCTATTATTGGGAGTGGCACTCTACCATAGCAGATCTCGGTAAGGGACATATTTATGCGCATGAAATGCGGTTATTAGCTATCAAAATCACAGCCCCGTCAAGATGTTAGTACACCCATACCTCGCTATACGGCATTTCGCTATAACGGCCCTTTTCAATTAAGGCACGTTTTCGATTTACGGCCTAAAATGTTTCGCTATAACGGCAAAGAAACCTTTTTTCCCATTGAATTTGTATTAGAATAATTGAATTCCTTATACGGCTTTTCGCTTTGTGGTCAAGTTTCGTGGAACGTATCTAGGCCGTAAAGCGAGGTATGGGTGTATCCACAGGAGTAATTGTTTGCAGGGTTAGCCGGATTTCATTTTTGATTTAAATTTTTTTCTGTATAATTAAAAATACTACTAATAACTTTTACTTCATTTAGTAATATAACTTTTTGAAAATCAAAAAAATAATGAGTAATTCAAAAAAAGCAATGATTTTTTTAATTGTGATTTTTGTCAACCCTGCTTGTTTGTCGACTATAGGAATCGAACCGACGTTCTTAAATCCACAGTTCGACTCGATACACCCCCACTAAAAGTGGTATTAGCGCGTCCGCTTTATGAATGTTCCTGTAAAATATTTTAAAATATATCTGTCCAGTGTGATTATTAATGTATTGTTATAATAACAAAATATCGAATAGTGTCAAACTTTTCTTCACCGCCCGAGAACAGTAAATAATTCATTAAATCTCTATTACCAAGGACATAATGATATACATACTGTGTTGAAGATATAAAAAAATAATTTCGCTTCAGTTGAACGCCTCCCGGTTATTTCCAAGCCATCTTTTGACTGTTTCTCATTGACACCCAAGTCTTATTGCGCCGCGTTATAATCCCAAAAGGAAAAGGGGACATTGAGAGCCCGCGTGTTTTATGATGTCGACACGACAGCACGACATAAGGATGTTCGGACGTGAGTATGCATATGATTATTACCAGTAAAGGATCTCAGAACGTGATAGAATGAACTGCAGGACGTTTTTGGTGTTGGAGATTTATTTCAAGGATATGAATGAGTAACTAGCTATACTTTTTCTTGGAACTTTATATTAGACACTTTTGAAAATTTGTTACAAATATGTACCAGGTAATTGCGACTTTAGTGGAATTAGACAAAAGTTATTACTTTCGTAATAATAAAGGCATTCCTGAAAAAATATATTTCCCAGTTCCCACCGAAAAAAATATTTTTTTCTATTTTGCGTTCATAAGGAAGCCATTACGAAACCCTGTTTCGATACGCAACATTTTGTTTTAGACGGTTGGTACTAGCGGATGAAATCAAGCTGAGAACATCAAAATTTCAATATAACCTCAAAATCTGAACAATTGCATTAATGTCAATAACAGTTACAAATTACAAATACAAATATACCTATATTGAATCAGTTTAAAATATCGTAATTCTTTTAAATTTAATTTATAAAATAGTATAAATAACTCATTTTATAAGACTTTTATCGCACTTGTCCTTTAAAAAACGTGCCTGCGTCTATTTATTATTATACATTTATGCAACAATCATTGCATATAATTATTTGTATATCCTATAAACACAGCCGTCTTTGACGTCATTATTCTAGTTACATTTTTTGATGACGTCTCTCTTCTGCTTAATTTTTTTTGTATATCTAAAATAACTAAAACCGTAACTCTTACAGTACTCAAGATTTTTTTTAAATACATGATTTAAATCTTTTTTGATTTTTTGTTGTATTTTGTAAATTTAATTATATTTCTGGTACAGAACAAAACAAGTATCTTAATAAAAATTCAGTTATTTAAAAATCCTTTTTTAAAGATTTTTTTTGTACAACAGACAAAATAATTTTCAATATGTATTTATTAAATGAATTCGCGGCCACAAGTTGTAAATACGTATAGTCGAACATATTTTAAGAAATTTGTGTTAAAACCTGTAATGTGCAATAATAATTGAAACTACATATTTTTTAAATGAATTTTTATCTAAATAGTTAAATACTAAAATATAAACTAAACACTTGGCTAAGCCTCACAAAATTCAGCTTCCAAGTCACCTTATGAGGGCATCGTCAGAGGCTGGCCAGCACAGTTAGTAGTTATATTTTATTAAACCTAGTTTCACCAAGTGTATGGATGACAATTAATTTTGTCTTTGTTGTTAGTTTTACTGATATAATTTTTTGACATAAAAAATCAAAATAATCATTATTAATTTTTTTTAAAGCAATATTTTATTTTAAATCAAGATTTTGGCAACCCTGCAAGAAACCAATAGTGGCCTTTGTACGGGAAATATTCTATATTTATTTATTTGCTATTCTGCATAAGAACATCATCCTCTTTACAGTACGGGATAATTACAACTTATAGTAGAATCAGTACCATTCAAACATATTGTATTTTTGATTATAAGTTAAATAATAAAATGTATATCATCACACCTTTTACTTTTAATGTTTTAACTATCGGCTGTAGAAACAGAACCAGAGTTTTCAAATCCACAGGTCGACTCGATGCGCCATAAGTTAAATAATTAATATAAAAATTCTGAATCATAAACAAAATATGATAATTTTGAGGAAATAACCTTGGCATATTTTCCATTATTATTATTATTATTGTAATATAAATTATGTGGCCTTATCATTTTTAATTGTTATTTCCTCCTAAAATTAATTAATTACCATACAATATTAAAAATAAATCTTTTGACCTGTTCAAATAATTTTATAGATATATTTATTTATTTATTTATGCTACTATGTACCACATGAACAGTAAAAGGGTCTGGACTCACCGAGCCGCAGTGTGCTAGTTCAGATAAATAACTACATTTTTTACTACTTTTATTTAATGCATTTTTCTCTACAAAAACACATAAATAAATAAATATATCATCACGCCTTTTACCCATTACTGAGTGTGGCACTCTACCCAAGCAGATCTCTGTAAGTGATATATTACCAGTCGTCAAATCACGGTCCCCAAAGATATTAGTGGAGAAGGAGCTACAGGGGTAGATTTTAAATTGGTGAAAATTGTTTGTCGGCTGTGGGGATCTAACCAGGGTTCTCAAGATTCACAGGCCGACTCGATACCACTGAGCCACCTACCCCATAAAAAAAAAACATAAAACTAAATAAATTCAAATTAACAATAGTCTTTAGAGAATACAGTAATATTTTTATTTCTATATAAGTTGAATTCAACTAAGTGTGAATTTATGAATGCTTGCTTGCATTCATTAAAACACAAGTGCCCGTATAAAATTATTTTAACTATCCTTGAATTACTACTACGTCATAAATATTTCTCAGAACAAAAAACAATCAGTGTCAATCAAACTACATAATCATCACGACAAAACACTGTTAAATTTACCGCCTACAACATTAAAAACAAAAACAATGGCAATTATATACCTACAAACAAACGTTTTCATTTTATTTTACTTCATATTACTGTATTAATTAATCACTTTAATTAATCACAAACTAACATAAAATTATTATAGACTGTTGGATCAATAATACTTACAGTTAAAGATTTGATTAAATTTTAAATAAATAAAACTAAACTCAAGATTCGACGTTGATATTAATTTACTGTAAAACATCTAACATTTGATCTGATATTGGTTATATAAAGTGAAACATGCGCGAGTGGCGTAACTATAAATTGGCGACGCCCACACAAAGTTTTTTTTTACCGATGTTTCAATAAGGAATTTATAATATGGATATATTTTGAGAAATAATATATACCACACTCCTAGAACAAAAAATTAACAAAACATTAATTAAAACTACTTTTCTAGATTTCATCTTGATTTTTTATAAGCCTACTACAATATACTAATAGCTTCATACCTTATAACAATAATAAAAAAATCTGATGTGGACACCACATGACTTCCTTGTACGCGTATTATACTATACCTACATTTATTTTATTGCACATATTTGACGTAATTTGCCATTGACATTAAATTGGTTTTTTTTTCTTATCTTTTGTTCTAATCAATAGCAAACTTAATTACAAAAAAATATAATTTTTAAATTTACAAATCTCGCTTATACAAAAGGCTAATTTGATAATTCTTAATGTGTATTTATTTCTAAAATAATACCATTTATTTCAAGAAAAACTGTTAGCAGCTTCATGTAATGTATCACTTCCGGTTAGTTCATTTTAACCAAAATCTATTATGTTATTTCCATTGATATAGTAGTTTTATATACCAAATTTGAAAAGTTTTGGATTATATTTGAATATAGTTTTTCATTAAAATCTATTATAGGCTTCAAGTAAAGTACCACTTCCGGAAGTTATATACTGACCAAAAAGGGAGGTGCACAACTAGAACAGTCGTAACTACAAAATTTTAACTTTCTACATACGTACGTACGTACAGACGTCACAACGAAATTAGTCAAAATGGATTCAGGGATGGTCAAAATTCGTAGTTCCGCTGAAATCTCAAAACCGAAAATTTTCGATATTACAATATTTACTTCCTTCACTTTGTACAAGGAAGTAATTCTGTAAATAATGATTAAAATCACAACAATATTTGTAGATAAGTAGAAAACATTTCATAAACTCATAAGTTTTGATCCGATTTTATTTATTATTTACAAATCATTTCATAAACTCATAAGTTTTGATCCGATTTTGTTTATTATATAACAAATTTACGAATCTACAAAAAATATAGATTTACACAGAATTTAAGTCTACTATTTTTGAAACAAGATATTATTTTTTCTATAATTGTCATAAAAATATTCTTTTTTTCTCACTAATATTAATACGCGAAGTACGTGACTTTTTTATCATTTACATTACCATGACAACGCGTATATTGCGCATTATTTTGCACCATAGTGCGCAAAATGAGTATCTTGCGCACGCTCCCAAATTATTTGTTGTCAGGTTTCATTAGTTACGACACATTAATAGTGTTAAATTAAAATTATTGTTGATTGTTTTCCTTCAATTTACATAAATAAATCAATAATTATTGTATTATTCTTTATTTATAGTTTTAGAAAAAAACGTTGTTTGTATTTCGTTGATAAAATTCTTGTTTTTTGGCGCGTTCGAATGACTTTTATTGTCTCGACCTGCGGTCTCGACTAAAAGTAACATTCACACGCGCAACAAAAGCACACTCATTTTGCGCACTTAAATACAAAAATAACTATTTATTACAAATGAAACATATTTTAAGTTTAAATCATTTTATTTATTTTTTATTATTATATATATCGGACCAACTACTAAGGTTATATTCCGAATATATCCTTTGCAAAAGGCTGCCACAGGTCCGACCCGCGCGGCTATCACGCGGGACATTTTATTTATAAATATACTTATTTTTTTATTACCTTTGTTTTTGAGAAATTAAATCAAAATATTGACATCATTTTTTATTTTTATTTGCATATAAATTTACAACGCAATTCTCAAATAAGTTTTAGATAACCTCGAATTTTAGATTCGCTAATCTTATTTTAAATTCATTTTTAAAAGTTAAACAAAATAGTAACATTATTATATTAGAGTTTATTTAAACTTTTTTGAGAATATGGTTTAACTAATCCAAACTTCAGGAGTAGGTAAAATTGAGAATTGGACTGTTCGTATTTTCAAAAATATTACAATACTTTCAAGCTATTCCCCACAGCCGTGAAACAATTTTCACCAATTTAAAATTACCCCTGTGGCTCCCCCTCCACTAATATCTTAGAGGGCCGTGAATTGAGGGCTGATAACCGCACTTCACGCGAAAAAATTTATCACTTACCGAGATTTGCTTAGGCAGAGTGCCACACCTAGTAATGGGTAAAAGGCGTGATGATATATTTATTTATTTACTTTCAACCTATGTATAATGTCAAAAATATGTACAATCCATAATATATAAATAACAATAAAATCTGGCCAGTGTTCATGTGCCAACTTCAGATATAATTATGGGTTTGCTTCACGTTAAAGCATAGAAGTTTTATTGGTGCAACAGCCCATTAAAAGTACAAGTGTTTAATTTTTATGAAACCTAGTTTCTATTTCTAATTACAGACCGTTTATTAATGCATACAATTAATAGTTAGAAAGAAAAAAGAAAATTGAGAAAGTCTCAAGGGAGCACTGCAATCCGCAATTGCATTGCAATTTATCCGGATTTAACGATCAGTTCTGAACCAATTAGAAAAACTTGTTTCATTGCAATCATACCTCGGGAAAATATCAAAATGCTTATCAAATAGCAATAAATAAAATTAATCGATATATTAAATTATTCCTGCGTGCTCGTACCAGTCTACCATTGCACTAACAATTCTATAAAATTCGTTCAACATATTTTTGGCTATTTAAAATAAATAAATAAATAAATATATCATCATGCCTTTTACCCATTACAGGGTGTGGCACTCTGTCTAAGCAGATCTCGGTAAATGATATATTTCTTCGCGTGAAGTGAGGTTACCAGCCGTCAAATCACGGCTCCCAAAGAAGTTAGTGGAGGGGGAGCTACAGAGATAGATTTAATTTAGTGACAATTGTTTGTCGGTTGTAGGAATCGAACCAGAGTTCTCAAGATCCACAGGCCGACTCGATACCACTGAGCCACCTACCCCATTATTGTTTAAAATAAGTATATCGTTAAGCAATAATTTGTGTATTTTAGAGTTAATTTCTTCGTGTACGACTCTTCCTCATCAGGTTTTTGTAAATGACACATTTTTGCAGTTACTAGCTGACAAATAATGACCACCAAAGATATTAAGGAAACAGAGACACAATAATAATTTATAGATTATTAAATTTTGTTAGAATTGAACGAGAACTACATAAACAAATATTTCATCATATAATTTACTAAGTTTTATTAGTATTAGTGTATTATTAAAAAGTATGTTATTACGCAATTAGTTCAATTCTGGGCGCTACAACACTGTAATTATAGATCTTGGTATATTTTTTTTAATTGTCAAATATAGAAAAAAATTTAAAGTATTTTGATTCGTGAAGTTTAGGTGTATCTAAGTAAAAAAAAGTCGCAGAGATTTATTCCAGTGAGTGATGAAACGAAAATCCGGTCTTGATACTTAATCTTTCTGGGTGTAATTCCGGTTTCGTCGGCTGAACCATACTACACAATTTTTCATCATTTGATATTAAAATATATAATAAAATTATTATTAAAAAATATATTTTTGAGCAGGAATTTTTATCTCGTAAATATATGTAACAAACATGTAATAGTAAATATTATGACATGAAAAATTTATAGAGAAACTTGAAATTTGGATTGATTTTATTTTTATTTATTTATATCTATTGATGGTCTAGTGGGTATGCAGTCGGCTTGCGGTTCTTGAGGACCTGAGTTCGATTCCCGCAACCGAAAAACTGGCTATCACCAATTTAATATCAACTCCTGTGGCTCCTACTGCACTAACATCTTTGGGGGCCGTGATTTTACGGCTTGTAACCGCACTTCACGCGAATAAATATATCACTTACCGAGAGCTGCTATGGCAGAGTGCCACACCCAATAATGGATAAAAGGCATGATGATATATTTATTTATTATTTATGTACGAGTTGCATACAAAACTGCGTTGGAGGCGATTTGTTTTCTTAAAATATGTTAATGTGAAAAATTTAGTTGCCTTTGTTTAACAATATTCCTTATTTATAATTATTAAACAGTCAAATTTGCTAAAAATGGTGACAAAAATGTATTCATATTATCTCAAAAATTAGAAGAACCTCAAAATAATTCCATTAAATTCAAAGAAACTAATAACTAATTATTATGTGAAAATATAGACGTTTCGGCTAACACTTTAGCCTTCTTCAGGACTCTATTATATAAACAGTCGAATTAAAAATGTATATCCTTTTACTAAGTATTATATTTCTTTTTTGAGTAATAGTTGATTTGGAATTTGGAAAGAAAATAAATTTAGGATATTTGTTTTTCACATTGGCAATTGTTCAATTTTATTACTTTATCATCTTAGTCCCGTAACATTCTATCTTATGGACACTCGAACATAAAAATTATTAACGAAAAGTCAAAGTTTAAGGCCCGTACGGACCTCAGTCCATCCTGTTGAAGATTAGCAATATTTAATCGTATGATTTGTAGTTGGAACGATATTATCACCCTCTCCGGTAACATCACTAAATGTGATAAAAATCAGTGCGATGATACAATATTTAGCTATTAACTTTACACATTCTACTACAATATCCAATTAGTTATAGTTAATTAAACACTAAAAAATTCATTAAATTATCAATTCAGTAAGCAATTGGGATCAATCGATCGGATTAGTTCATCCCCTAACAAATTGAATTATCATTAAGCAATGAAACGAATCTACTTGTGTAAACCAACCCTAAATCCAGTGAGCCATGAGTTTCCCACCCTCTATCTAAAACATCCGAGCATCACAGAGAGCAGAGCAGACACACCAATTAATCAGATTGCGAACGATCTATCAACGACATACGACATTTATTTATTTGATACTTTGCACAACTAATCTCAATTACAGCAGCTTATATGGGGCAGGTGGCTCAGTGGTTCGAGTCGGCCTGTGGAATTGAGAACCCGGGTTCGATTCCCACAACCGATAAACAATTTTTGGCTCCACCTCCTCTGGGAGCCGTGATTTAACGGCTGGTAACTGCACTTCACTCGGATAAATATATCATTTACTAAGATCTGCCTCGGCAGAGTGCCACACCCAGTAATGGGTAAAAGGCGTGATGATATATTTATTTATAGTAGGATCCGAACAAATCGAACACAGTTATATTTTTATATTGTAAATTAAAATCAGCAATCTCAACCAAAGCGAGACCACAGCCCTGGGGCTCCATCTATCAGTTCTGTAAGTCATAGTTCTGCAATTGTAGATCTTAACAATTTTACTGTAAAGCTAAGATAATATTGAGCAGCTACATCATATAATGCAGCGGTTCTAAACCTCCCAGGAAGACGCGGTCTGCAAAAATAATATCAGTATAATATATTTCTTTCTCTTTTCTATTCTTCTATTTAATAATTATTATTGTCATTATTAATAATGTGGGGTGGATGGCTCAGTGGTATCGAGTCGGCCTGTGGATCTTGAGAACCCTGGTTCGATCCCCACAGCCTACAAACAATTTTCACCAAATTAAATCTACCTCTGTAGCTACCCCTCCACTAATATCTTTGGGGGCCGTGATTTAACGGCTGGTAACCGCACTTCACGCCAAGAAATATATCACTTACCGAGATCTGCTTCGGCTGTGTGCCACACCCAGTTATGGGTAAAAGGCGTGATGATATATTTATTTATTTATATTAATAATATTATTTTTGATAATCAATAATATAAACTGGATATTTTTTTTATTTCAATCATTTTATTTAAATGTAATTGTACATTTTATGTACTTTTCTAATTATATTTTTCTTCAGTTCTGAAAATTGTTATAGTAATAACTTATTTATCCCTTCTCTCCATATATGAAAGCCCTTTACACCAAACTTTAAATAACTATTGAAAATTTGAGTTTAAGCCTTGGTGGATTATGGCCAAGGAAAAATAATTTTAAAGAGGATCCGTAATAAAAAAAAAGATGAAAACAGCTGTTGACATAATTGTGTTTTTAACTATACAAGTTCAAGTCAACGAAGTTTATATCCTATTACTCTCGCTTTTGAAGCGAAAGCGCTACCAAAGAGTTACAATGAGATAATATATTAATTTTTGTATTGACTATTATAGTGCAGAACTGAGAAAATTCTATATGTAACACGACGAAGAAGAAGCAAGTTAGAGTGAGATAGCTTGGGGATAACGCACCCTGTTTCTAGGGATTTGCACCCTGGCAACGATGGTGCATAAGCAATGAATGCAATCACTCTTCCATAGGAAACATCTACATTTGCATATTATTGTAAGTGTCTAATCAGCAAGGTACAAATTTAAGGGGTTTGAATCGATACAAGATTGTTAATAAGTAATTAGTTTCATGGCTATTTAGTTTTAGGACTTAAAATTATAAATCATTCAACAATAGACATTATTACATTTTTAGTTCGTAGATATAGTGATTCAAAAGTCACGTTATCTATTTCATATTTGGTTTGAAGCAAGATAAAAATATTGATATCTAAAGTAAAGTGATAAAAGTATTTATAATAATATTTTCAAATCCTAGCTATTTATTTTAACTGTTCCAGTATAGACGATTTATAATAATAATCCTATTCTATTTTTCTTACAGATAACAAGTATTGTTATATTGAATTTTATTTTATCCCTACAACAATTATTTCGTTTTAAAAGTTCATTTCCTTTCGCGATTGTGTAACGTAATATTTTAGCTATTTTGACCGTTACTGCCGATATTTCTGATTACTACTGCGGTTTACCTACATAGCATGATAAGATTTCATATGTTTTATATAATAACTTTTAAATTACAGTAAATTTCTAGTAGAAAATTCAAGAGACTTCAACGTTTAGACAAGTCGGAAAATGTTTAAAAACTACGGGAAAACTGAATGTTATGTTAAAAATAATACATTATCAAGTTAACAAGTTCATGTAGACGTTATTTTCCGAACGAAAATAAACAACTGTAACGTAAGAATTTAGAAGACAAACATTCTTGTCAGTGGTTAAAGGTTATAGAACAACAAAAAATGTAAAAATGATCATCAAACTCACGTTTGGCTGCAGCAATAAGATCCTTCACTTCCTTGATGAGCCTCTTAATTTGCTGGCTTGTGTTTTCCAGTTCTTTTTCATGTTTGTGGAGATTTTCGCGAAATGACGGACTGTCATACATACATTCTGTAAATTCCAGAGGAGGTAATCCTACACCCATTTTGAAGCAGTTTTAGTTTAAAGTCATGCAATGATTGTTTATTTGTATATTTTAATATAACCACAAAATATTTAATGTTTTATAAGTAAAGTAACTGTAGCACTACACACATAACTACATTCCATGAAGTCTGGAACATAACTACCTGTTGTTGCTGTGAGAACTTTTGAGTAGGCACAGAATAAAAACATGAAAGTGCGACAACAGAGACATCTTGTGACCATAGTCCGAACTATAATAACAGCTTGCTGCAATACCGATTCCTTAGAATTTACCTTTTTGAAATTGAATTGAAAGTTCATATATTTATAAGTTATTTTAGATATCTTAATATTGATTAAAAATTAAAATACTTTATTTTCGTTTGACTTTTTATGAAAAGATTCATAAATAGCATTTAGAATTTTTTAAACTATCATCCCCTGTTTTAATACCATACATAATCAAATTATATTTTCAGAGGTTGTTAGTACATCTACCCTAAATATTAACTAGTAAAAATATCATATTTTAAGGGATGTTATTAAAAGTAGCACAGTCGTTCCAATTTGATTAACTTTTAAAATTTACCAAATATATAAACTACGCAATTAATTTCTGTAATAAGCTACATAACAATAAATTTATTACTATTACAGTGCAGGATATCAAATTATTGAATGAAATTTGAACCATTCTGAGGTAGTTGGAGTCAACAAGGTTCGAACACACAAATGCGGCAAATGTGATCCCTCTGAATCACATCCACTCAATTAATATTAATATGAAATATAATTATTAATTAATAAAAATAAAATAAACACATCACGTTTATCAACATTTTATTAGTGTTATTTTCAGTCATAATCAGTAGCATAGATTACAACAATATAGTTTATAAACAACGTTACTTGAATAGAAATAACTCTCAATAACTTACTCTATTTGAACATTACATGAAGTAACAACGTTACTTAGTTTAATTTATTTACTTGAAAGTAATGTACTTGGCCAAATGTCAATTACTTATTGCAACGAAAGGATGTACAAGTCCTACATGTTTATAATTTGTTTATATTACATTTGTAAGTTTTGCCAAGCTCTCTGTAAATAGCGTTCGGTTTAGGCACGAATTTAAGACATTTTCAGTAACTATATTGTATTTATTTATTGCAATAATAACTTACCATCACGATATTTTTGCATACTTTTCTTATAACATAACAAACTATTTATTATATTTCCCATTTTAACATTTTCTACCGATGTCTATTAACACCATGGAAAACAAATCATTACTGACATATTTTCTTTTGAACCTGTATGCAAGTATTTGGACGTTTCGACAAGTTCGGACAGTCTTAAACCTTTAGAATCACCATAACAGTTCAATGTTTACAACATATTTAAATTAAATTTTATTATTTTTAATGGACAGACTTATTAATACGTATTATATATCTTTTTAATATAAATTAATTAACATGATTAATTATAATGATGATTCTAACGATACTGACTATATCTGTATTTTTTACATGATTTAAAAATAAGATACTGGAAATTACAGTTCTTTGTTCTCCCAAATTATTATAGAACATTTTTGTTGACAAAATTCCAAAATTATTTTAGAGAAATATACTCAAATAAATGATTCAATAACATCTTTGGGGGGCCGTGATTTAACGGCTGGAACAGAATGCCACAGTCAATAAGTATTTTTTTGAAAAATAATTTAAGTACATTTTTTAAGAAAAATACTTTAATAATTAAACGAATATATCGGTATTTTTTGCGTTATTAAATATTTTTATACTACTTTAGAAAAAATGCTTCAAATAAAATATAAAAAGAACTACATTTTCTACCTATTCATGTGACTTATTTCGTTCTAAAATAATTTAAGAATGACAGCAGCAAGAATAAAATTAGTCTCCATCAGTGACAATTTTATTTCAAGACTTTTAACTTTTATATCTATAATAATTTAAGAAGTTCAAGTTACTGATTCTGTTCGATGTGCGATGAAATTTTGTTATGTCATACGAAAATTTGGATAAATAGTAGGCGCATTCCATTTTACTAAATTGACAAGTAGGCCTTCTGGCAAATGGAATACGTCTATAGTCGAACAGAATCGTACAAAAGCTGGTTTCATCTTCCTTGTCTTAAATATCGCGCCTTGAGATTTCTCTCTCGCAAATCTGTCGAACTGGAGCAGGCAACTACTAAGGCATCGCCTCCTGGAGGCTGCAGGTAAATCAGTCATTCATTATATTATACACAACATGGGGAATATAAATATCACAAATGATTAGAAATGCCGTGGCACTGGTTCAGGACGTATTGGAGTCTGTGTTGACATCAATGGCGACGGTGGTGTTAATGTTATCGGGGCTAGGTGACGGAGACTCTTGTTGTTGTTGTTGGTTGGCGGCTAGAGCTGCTGCTGCAGCTGCTGCTATGCAACTTACGCAGAGCTCTTGGCGCGTTGGGCGGGCGAGAGATGGAGTTAATTCGTCGGGGGTGGATGCCCGGCTGCTGCGCCCACTATCACCGTCCAAGGAGCTATCCAGCGAAAGCTATGAAGTATTACAGAATTTATAAACAATTTGTATAAAAGATTGGCAATATTATGTACATATGTATGTGAGACTGACGGTGTGAGATAATCTAGAAATAAACGGATGAATAAGATTGATGGTTTAAAACCTGTATGAAAGGAATTATAAATGTGGATAAAGAGTGGATGTTAGCAAGCGTGCAAATATATGTAGGTGGATTGAGAATGAATGATTCAGTAAACGTTCTAGGAGTAGATGGATGAATAGAATTGATGGTTTATTCCGTAAACGTGAGGTAATATGACAGGATTTATGAATGTAGGTATAGCAGAACAGAATGTGGAACAATAAGAATGTTGAGCGAAGGTTGATTACAGACTGATTCTGAAGTATATGTATAGATTATTGATTTATTTGTGCTAAACCGTATCAAATGGTTCGACATTTACGTCATTTTTTAAAATTATGATAATAGAACAAGAAACGAATATGCTGTTATTTTCTTAAGAAACATTGAAAATTTACATAAAAATAAAATAAATAACATCTATCTTGTACAATAAATTCAATGTAGTAATTGTCCAGCTATTTGATATGGTCTGTAGTAGTAGGTAGTCGTAGTTTTAATTATTTTCTACCTGTCTGTCAACAATGGACGCTCTAATCTGGGGCAAAGGACTGACACCTCCTCTCCTAGGGCTTCCGGAATCGTGGCTGTCGCTGGAGCCGAGCCCGACCACTTCGTCGATCTCCATGTGTAGAATGGATTCTTGGCTGCCCGTGAACTATACAATAACACCTTACACTCCACATCATTGTCACAAGCTTCTGCCTCATCGTCATCAACAAACACTCGACGTCCGATATCCCACCAACACCAACAACACTACCACTTATGATGCTTACGCAGAGAATAAGAAGCTGTCGTCTTCGAAAGCGATAGTGCACAAATATTTGCGTCACCTTAGAAGATGATAACTTTTATACATATTCTTGAGATTTTAATTCAGTAATATGGAAGACAATATGAGTTATGTTTCTTTATAATTCTAACTGTAGAAAACAAACAAAATTATCTTGTCCTAATAAACATGTTTTAATGAAAGTTTAGCGAAATTGAAGGATTGAGATTATATGAACGCCGAAGAAATAAATGGATGGAAATGACTGATAGTGGGAGAAATAAATAAGCTTGAATGAGAAAAATTATAAATGAAAATGAGACGAAAATGATGATATGTAGAATAAAAGCTTGGTAAAATTGACGCTGTGAGATTGCGTAAACATTCTAGGATAAAATGAATGGATATGATTAAAAGTTTATTTCATGAGAGAAAGATTGCTACTGTGAAGCAAAAATAAGCTTGTATGAAAGAAATGATAAATGTGGATGAAGCGAAAGTGAAGTTTTAGGATAGGAATGATTAACGGAAATTAATTATAGGATGAATCTCATAGATATTTCAAGGGTTCTTGCTTCCCCATTTGATAGGGTATAACGTGATGTTACGTATGGTGTGAATACTACACAAAGTTATTTTTTGTTTGTTTTTTATCATGATATAATTCACACAATTATTTAAAATTTGTATTGTTAGGAAATAGTACTCTGCCGAATTAAAAATTCAAGAATATGTTATTTGAACGGACAATATCCGAAATGTCAAATTGAATATCGATAATCAACCAACTAATAAACCTGATTTGTTGATTGTATGATGCACATTACTAAATAAAAAATTGATTATTGTATTGTATTTCTTTATTAGGTATTTTTAGTATAAACTGATTTGTGCTTGTTGCATGCTCATACATTATTAATAATTTCTGTCTATATCATTTGATTCATCGATACTCAATGATTACAAAAGAAATACACCAAAAGCTTAGCTTAAAACTTTATCAAAGAAGCATTATATTAAAAATCCCATTCTTTGAACTCTTTACTTATATTAACAATAAAATCATCTCTAATATAGAGCATAATAAACAAACTAACTTTAGCAGAGAGTTCAAGCAACGGTTCAGCAATAAACAAATAATAAAAATCCTCAAATAAATCAGCGGTTCTAAAACTACAGGTAGTGAAACCTCCACCATATCACAGATATAACATTGTCTTGTGCTAGGCTAGGCTAGAGGGTGAAGTAGTGTTTAATAGTCGAGGTAGGCTGCAGCACTAGCGGTGGGTGAAAGTGGGAGACTGACCACAAAGCCGTAGTGCTTCAAGATGTCCATCTTGCACATTGGACACGTCCGGTGCTCCAGCAGCCACGGGTCGATACAGTTCTTGTGGAATTCGTGCCTAAAAAATCACAGTTATTATTAGTTCCTAATCACTTCTTTCAGTGGATGTACAGCTTATAGTCAAATCCGAAATTATGACAGTGCTCTGCTGTTTTATATAATCTATTTATATATTTATTTATTAGCTAATTTGTACAGCGGAAATTATTATCCCTTACCAATTACAGTACAGGTTTATAATGGAAGAAGAGCAGCTTCATTGCAGTTGTATTTTTGGTTTTAAGTTAGTCATGTAAACAATAACTTCTGAAGCAAACAATGATAGTACTTATAACTGTCCAGTCTGTATATAACATCTCAACAATATTAAAGCTGAATTTAAACTACTCGGTATTTTTTGTTGTAAGTTGAAGTCAGCAAAATTTGAAAACGCAAACTTCAACAGTCCTGTGCTGTTATATTTTATTTATTTACTACGCTAAACAACAATAAATTTATTTTATTTACAATACGGGAGATCTACAACTTACATTACAATTCAATTCATTTGGACGAAATTGTATTTATGGTAAAAATTGTATTCAACAAGATTCTTGTTAATAAAGTATAACTATGATTATAAAATTGCTTATTAAAAAGCTCAAATATTTTAACTATATCTTAAAAAAATTATCTACATACATTAGAGATGAAAATTTATTGTTACGCTTTTGTGTACAAGCTATATATTTTATAATTGAAATGTATAATAGGAGTATAGCAATTAAATTTAATTGCTTATAACAAGGAAAAACGAAATTCAATTAATTTTTATTTTAATGGGATTTCTGGCGTCCAATCCATGCTTGACTTTATTACAAACGATAACGAAAACAAGAGTTAAAGAAATTATAAACTGCTATTTCTATCTGACAGCTTCAAACAAATATCTCTCGGTTATTATTATTATTATTTTGCTACTCTGCACAACAGAAACTTAAGCTAAATTACAATGCAAAAGGTTTATAGCTTATAGTAAAATACAAACCGGACGGGTACAGTTATATATTTATAAATATAAATTCTGGATATAAATTAAGTCAACGAAATTCGAACGCGTAAATTTGTGCTAAATAAAAACAAATTGTAATTACTGGACTAATGATTTCTATAATATATAATTATTAGTTTTTGTGATATATTTGTTCTTGTTTTTTTGTCAAATTTTTATTGATATTGAATTAGGTATTGTCTTACAATAACAAAATTAAAATAAGCGCAACATCTTGAAAAAAGTAGATTGCCGTATCTTCCTTGAATTTAATTCCCAATTCTAATACAAAAATTGTTTAAATTCAGTCTTGTAAATAAGATTTGGAAATAGGATGTACGAAGTTATTTAAATTTTTACTGGGATGAATAATGTATTTTAAGACGACACGGGGCTGTATTAGGCCCAAATATACTTCCTTACTATCCTTATAAATTTTTTAACAGTCGTAGAATGACTATAAACTGTGCAATGGCGTAATACATCCCTGACGTCTAGAACACGATACAGGACCGTTCTAAAATTTTATCTCTATGATAATGAAGTTAAATATGCCAAGAATTGGCCAGTCGATTATCAACAGCATAGATAAAAATTGTGTTTCAGCAGTATTCATTTAAAAAAAGCGATACCAGTAGATAAAACTAGATAAACTTACAAATAAATCTATTCTAAATCCAACTGTAAAGTTCACAAATTCGTATCTATTTTAATTTTTGAATTAATTCAATAATTTTAAAAAGCAAAATTAAATCACATATTAAATCATAAGTATCACACCTAGAACTTAGTATAGGATATTTAATAAGAATTATGAATGTATATAAAGCGTAAATATTAATTATGGCATATTTTTTATCTATAGTATGTTAAAATTATTATGGGCATTTGAATCGCAATATATGTATATTTAATCAAATTAATTGCAATAGTATACCTAACGCAATAACTGAAATGTTGAATCAAGGTAAAAAAATCGGACAAATTTTGTTTAATAAAAAAATATTTAAGTGTAAAACGTTTCAAATTAGATATGTTGTCATGATAACCAATGTCAACAGCACGTTATAATTTGTACACCGGCTAGCCCGTTAAAAGTCTCGTAAGCCCTAGAGACAGAGCTAAATAAACAGTTCTTTACTATTCAAATGTCCATAAAAATTATTATTAACATTTTATATCGCATTTTTTTTGTCAAATATTTTAAAATTATTTTACTTAAAATAAAAGTAGAAAATTTAGTTTTTCAGAACTTTTATTCGGCGTATTATTCTCTAATAGTTATTTATGTAGGTACCAAGTGGGCAAAGTGCCTGTTTAGCGCAGCGAAAGTAAATGTTTGTTGAGGCACTAAACGTATTTCGCGTATGAGGTACATATATTTTATCTGACAGTATTGGATACATTATACAACGTTTTCAGCAACTAAAATTAGCACTTATTGACATGGGATTCAAATGTTAAATTCACGACAAGTATAAACAACTATTAATTTATACCAATGCAACAGCTTGGCAACAGCGATATTTCACTTATTTGACAGCATCTCCATTCAATTTAGTTTCAACCTTTTTCTAACTTTATTGCAGAAAAACCACTCCTGTTAGATAAAACGTTATATATCACATATGAGTTAAATGTCATTATATGCTCATGAGAATTATAACACATGCGCTTACGCGCTCGTGTATCAATCATCTCATTCGCGAATAATGATTTATTTCATTCAATTATAATATAATGTACTACTATCTTACAGTAGTGGTTTTTATATAAATTATACAGTCGTTTTCATTGAGTAAAATCAGTAACTAAAACGTTTAAATTCATGACAACCATAAACAAGTAATAATTTAAATAACAACAAAGACAAAATTAATTGTCGTCCATACGCTTGGTGAAACTAGGTTTAATAAAAAATATAAAATAAACACTTGGCTAAGTCTCACAAAATGTCATCTTACCGTTTGTTAGAGATCTTATTCTCTGCTGGCACAGTTTTTCGTCACACAGCTCCTTCATGTGAACTTTGTTCTAGGTGAAGAAGTGGGTTATACCATACTGATGAGCTCTAATAAGAGCGAAACGCGTCTATGGTTACTAACTGTGCTGACCAGCCTCTGACGATGCCCTCATTAGGTGACTTGGAGGCTGAATTTTGTGAGACTTAGCCAAGTGTTTATTTTATATTTTTAATCATTTAAATCATTGCAACAGCTTGACAACAGTGATATTTCATATATTTAAGCGGTCGTGTGTCAATCATATCACTTATATTGTATATCTCACGTGATTTAAATGATATTACAAACATCTCACTCGCGTATAATGACTTATTGCACTCACTTATAACATATTTTACAACCGGATTACAATATTAAATAAACAAAAATAATAATTTTTTATTCAACTGTCAAAAAATGTAACTAGAACGCGAAACTACCTATTTACTACGCTATAATACAAGTTGTTATGGAAATGTAAACGATGAACAAGCGAATGAAGTTAACATAATATTCAAGATAATTTGATTGTTTGAAGATAAACTTAAGTTAACTTAAAACAAATCCACACAAACAAAGGAGCAAATAATACTCCACTCACGCCACAAAAGAGACACAATTACCATGTATAACAGGAATATTGGTCTGGTATTTCATTTATTAAAAAAAAAGAAAATAAACTGATGGATTATATTAATTGTTTGTGTGGTTGGCACTTGGTGAAACATTTTAAATTATAAAATTAAAACACTTGGTATATTTCACATAAACTTTTTTTATTTATTTAAAGTTTATGTGAAATATACCAAGTGTTTTAATTTTATAAACTGATGGATGATTTTGCTACCCCACTTTGTGAGCTACTTGCAGCTAAATACCTAACTAAATGTAGATTTGAACTAAATACTGTCCTGTCTGCATATTGTAAATATTCCATAGTGAATTGAAGAACTCACCCGCACGGTAGGATCCGTATGACATCAGAGACTTTGTACGGTTCGATGCATACAGCACAGCACTCGCCATCTCCTTGCATTTCCTGTAACCATGACAACCAAACATCAGCACAGCGAACACACACGTTCGATTCGCAAGTGTCTACGTGTGACCTGCTTATTTCTGTTAGCAGGAGCAGGAAGGACACGTCGTTAGACGTGAGAGAAAGGGAAAGGACGAGTTACGAATTGACCTTAGATTTTCTAGGATTTTAGTATTTACTTGCGATTGGAGAAAGTTGAACGGTTATATTGAATGTGGAATACAGCGAAGTGATTCGGGTTATATCAATTTTATAAATCGTAAGAATGCAATAATTTTAAATGTTTTATTCAAAGTAAAACATTTAAATGAGGATAACAAAACTATTTTGTGAATTTAAATAGGGTTTCTTAAAAAGATTAATGAATAAGCAAGTTTATAATTATTCTCTATTACAGTGATTATCAACCTTTGCTCTTGTTATACCCCTTAGCGTATTTCAAATACATAATATAAAACATCTAAGACTATTGTATAATATAAGCATAAGAATAATTATTGCAAAATAAAAAATATTCATAACCGATTGTCGCGTTACTTCACAAACATAACAACACATTTAACAAGGTATACAAACATTTCATTTTTTGTTAAATAAAATCACAGAAAAATATAACATGAAGACAAAAAAAAAACAATATAAATATTTTAAATAAAGAACAATAAAGTTAAAATAAATAAATTAATATTTCAAACAAAATGAAGCACAGAAATAACTTTTTTTGTTAGTCATTCAAATCGGTCAACAAAACAAATCCGTCTAGGTGTACGCAATACGTCGATTGAGAACCATTGCTCTACTGCATTTTTCCGTGGAACAAAGTATATTTCGTAAATTCATGATGCACGAGAGTAAATGGTTTGTAGTTAGGGTAATTGAGTTTATGGAAATAGGGCAAACAAAAGGAGAAAGATAAGTGAAAAAAGTAATACGACATAGTTAATTTATCTAGGTTAATTAAGGACAACACTAATGAGAATTAAATTAAAAGTTGACTAAATATAGCTACACGTTTTGCAGATCTCAATGGATGACATTTTTTATTCTGTATTCACTTAATTCTTAGCAATTGCACATCTTGACATATAAACGACTTAATGATATTTATTTATCAGCAACTCTGCACAGCAGGAATTTAATTTCAATTACAGTAGCTTATAGTGGAATCCGAATCATTCACATGAACAATTATATTTTTTAAATATACGTTCTCGCTTGTGAAGCGAAGGTTCTATCCAGTGGGTAACAATTTATAGCACATTTATTACTTTATTACTTCAATAAAAAAAATATCTTGTATAATAATTATGACTGTCCCGCGTGGTGGCCGCGCGGGTTGAGGGCCTGACTGACGACCATAAGGTCGTGGGTTCGGATCCCGCCCGTGGCGGCCATACAAAGGACATATCGGCATATGACCTGAGTAGTTGGTCCGGTATATAAATTAAAAAAAAAAAAAATTATGACTATCCATAAAAAACTAGATTTTAATATTCAATCAAAGGATATTTAACTATATAAAATTCTACAGCGTTATAAGTACTTAGTTTGAATGAAACAAATTATTTGACAGGCGCTAAAAGTATTTGTGATGTCAAAAGTTGAATACAGAAATTTAAAAAAATAATATCTCACTTCATATAAGCAATTTTACGTTTTCACCCTCATAGATTTGCATGATATTTCATGACAAAAAAAATATTTCTTCGGTCTGATAAATAAATGTATCATTACTTAATTATAAATGTTACTGTTCTGCAATTACTGATCTCAACATGTTTATATTTGTGAAAGATATAGTTTTTGAGGATAAGACAGTGAAAAGGGATTATTAATATTGAAGTCGACAAATAAAAATAATAACCCATTACTGGGTGTGGCACTCTACTGTAACAGATCTCGGTACCTAAGTAAAATATTTCTTCGCGTCTAGTGTGGTTACCTGCCGTCAAATCACGGTCTCCAAAGATGTTAGTGGAGGAGAAGCCACAGGGGTAGTTTTAACGTGGTGAAAATTGTTTGTCGGCTATGGGAATCGAACCCCTGTTCCCAAATCCACAGGCCGACTCAATACCACTGAGCCTCCTACCCCCAGTTAACCTGTCTGAGGCATTTTCGGCATCCTTATACCTTCTAGAATTTTGTGTCAAAATGCTAATTTAATTCGGTGCCGGAATAGCAGAATGAAGGTAAGTTGCTGTTAGTCTGGTGTTTAACGCGATATAACTTAAATCTTTACAAGTATTTTTCTCGAAACCACATTTTTTACCTTGCGAGACAGGGATCTCTGAAACTATTCGATCAGTTTTGCTGATTCTTTCAGTTTGCGATGTAAAATTTTTTGGAAATTCCAACTTTTCGATTTTTTATATCCATTTTAGTAGCGATTTTTTTAACGAAAAATCGAATTTTTTTTTCGAGCCTCATTTTGGTAATTTTTCGAATTTCGAAAAAAATGCTACCTTTTAGATAATTAAATTAGGACCCCAAACACTAATTCATTTTTGTCTTTGATGTTTCTGTACTGACCACGCTGTCCCGCAAGCAACCAGTACATCGCCTGCAGCTGTCTGTTCGCAGGGCTGCCAATAGCGGAGAAACTAATATTTTCTACTGGAAATTTTTGAAAATAAAGCTCAAATATTACTTAATAACATATTGAAACCTGGAAGTGATTGCATTTATTCTTATGTTCTAAATAAATAAACAAAATAATCTTTTTTAGAAGACTCAGACAGGTATCCCCCCCTTAAAATTTGTTGTGCTATGAACTACACTTCACGGCTCTACTTGTACTTATATTTGTAGTTTATAATTGTCTTAAATAGCCGATGTCATTCATTTTAGATTTAGATAAAATAGAATGATCAGCTGTGGTAATTGAAATCTTGTGTCCTCATTTCCACAGTCCGATACGTTATCCAACTAAACTTGCTGCTATTTATAGAAGAGGGTAAACTACAGTGGTGATAAAAGTAAAATATCTTACCTTGTCATCAGACTTGATGTTCTTGGTAGGTATTTTTGACAACGCCTTTTTCGCAGCGTTGCACAGTCTTCTCTGTAAAACGAATACAAATTAAAAATAATGATTTTTTTTCCTTTTCAAAACTTTTTGCTTTGTTAAATATTAATTACCTCAAACACGTATCATTACAACATTGTAATTTTCCAGTTACACGCTGATTTGATTACACAAAATTATTTATTAAACAAAAATTGTATAGCACAGAACGAATATCGCGAATAAATCGTGGAAATATAATAAGTAAACTGATAAATTCAATTAGCACAAAAAGCAAAAAGTAGACCTTATTTTTCATTGGATGTAATTTGAATATTAACGACCGGCCTCAAACTAAAAAACCCGTATATAGGTACTCTTTACCTTGGCCCAAATAATTATCTCAATAATTAAAATGATTAATTAACAGAGTGGAATGTGTGTACTTTCTTGTATATGATATTCAATGTCAAGAAAGAATATTGCATTAGATTAAAAATTCATCGGAACAACTCAAATAGAGATAAGAAATAATTAATTGACTCAAGATGGGAGCTAAAAAGGTTTTATGTTGCAGATTAGTTAGAGGAAATAGAATATTTCCGTAGATTATGGCCCGGTTGCATTAAGCGATACGTTAGGCCAAGAAGATGGCTAACACCACATTTTACATATGTTCAGATTTTTATGTTATAATTAATTAATATTAGCATTAAGATGCTTATTGGTAGTTAAATAGCAATGGTTGAACGATATTTGTAACAGATAATTATTAGTTTAACGCATACTACAGAAATTATAACGTTTTAAAATATTAACTATCAAAAATTTTGACATTTCTGATGCGTTTTTTTATTCTAATTCAACATAATTAGGTGACAACGTTTTATGCAACCGGGCTGAAATCTCACAAAGTAGACTAAATATGGATCTAGATACTTCACCATTCTATACAGTATAGTTTTATGCGGAAGGATGTATATTTTTATTGATTTAAATGACACATTTTTACGGCACCAAATATGAACAAGGTAAAAGTTATATATGTAATTTTAACAAATGCGCCTCCACCAAAATTTTAAATCAAAACAGATTTTTACATTTTATGTAATAAAATCCATATCCGTATATTTCCGATAATAAAAATATTCACAATTGTGCAGAAAACTAGGTTTAATTCAATGGTAAAATCCTGAGTCAATTATCTAATCTAGTGTTTACACTGAGTGTTGCCTGTATGAGAGATCTTTAGAATTGTACGAGCTGACTTCAATTAATTTAGATAAAAGTTACTACACTTCTATAGGCCAATTTAACGATATTTTGATTTTTTTAAACATAACGTAATGTTACTAGATACGAACAAACTCATTTTGATCGATTTCCACGTCTTAAAATAATTCTTAAAAAATCAAATATTTAGAAAAATAGTCCAAAAAAAAGGATTGATATCGGGTCTGACTAGTGACATAAAAACATTTTTTTAGGATCATTATCAAGATTCGACATTGACTATAAGTAGTTGAAAATGTTAGGATAAAATAGCATTTTTAAAATTATTTTAACCATGCCAATCTCACTTTGATGAAAGTGATTGTTTTGATAACAATAAATAATATTGGTGTTTATTGAGTAGTCTATGATTTTTTTATTTATTATTTTACGTAATCATCCTATTACTACAACAAATACCAGTATTCATCAATATAAACAATAAATATTATAATTTTATCCGCATTAAATAAAATGTTTATTTAGTTCACAACACTAGTACAATATCCTAATTAGAAAACCTCGTAAGTCCATTAAAATTTATAATATGTGCAAATAGTTGATTTTTATAACTAATATTCTAACTTTGACTGCTGGTAACCGCACTTCACGCGTAAAAATATATCACTTATCGAGATCTGCTACGGCAGAGTGCCACACCCAGAAATGGGTAAAAGGCGTGATATATTTATTTATTTATATTATAACTTAACTTCAATGATTTTCTTTAAAATAATTTTTACTTAATTTTGATTATAGCTATACAATAATATAACAGATATATACATAGTTTGTCTGTGTTAATTATATAAAATAAATATTCACATCGTCAGTTAACAAAAAAAAACCTATTTATTCAAATAAATGATTCGGTTTTTTGTGCCTTCTGCAAAATTAGAATTTACGGAGTTACCAGGTTTTCTGATTAGGGTTATTATTTGTTATGTAAGTAAATTATAGTAAGCATAGCATAGTTAAAATTAAAAAAAAAACTATTTTTCTACTTATTCGTAATTATAAAACTGTGAGATAATCGGTTTTGTTTCGGTTAGCGGTTCATCATACTTTATGGGTTCGGTATTTGTTCCGATTAAAAGTAATTAAATTTTAAAACATTTCATGAATCGGTTCACAAGATCAGTTTAGTTCAATTGATTTTATTAAAATATAATAAATGATAATTTATAATTTTAATTTTCCAATTTTAAATTACAGGTACATATGGTATCTACGTTCTGCAAATATTTAAAAAATATTAAATACAGTTTCATTATGTTTTAGATACTAAAAAATAGACAAAATATTTAAACTGGTTTACGAATTTGATTCGACCTTCATGAACGATTCGGTCTGGGTTCGCGGTTCAAGAAAATGAACTGGTTCACAGTTTGCAATCCTGATTTTAATTATTGGTTGTTTTTAAGTTTAAGCAAAATAATTTTCTACGTCATTAGATATGTACCTTCTTTATTTAACGCTTATTTTGTAATATATGATTGCTTAGAAATTATTTTAAAAAAGAAATTGACTTAAAACTAGTTTTTCTTTTCTCTAGTTACCTATATACGAGTATGTTTTTGGAAAAACAAAAACATTATTAAATTGATCTAGTAAAACTGGAAACTTTAGGCTAATTTAGGCGAAGTCATGTTCGTGGTTTTCATGGAGGAATACTCTTTACAGACCAGTTAGATATAATTCTTAGTTCTTTAGTCTCTTGCAAGTAAAGAGCTTGGATACGACACTGAGAACACTTACTCCACTTTTAGAAATACTAATACAACGACAAATATTTGAAGTTTTGATATCTTGCCAGATAGAATTCAGAAAGAGAACAATGGCGCCGAAAATAAACATAAAACTTCTTATCTCCATCAGGGAGTTAAGTTTATGAATATGAGTGTACTTACCGACAGTCTATCTTTGGCATGAATGTATCGAAACCGCTGGACATAGTAGAACACTAACCATGCCAGCGAGATTATCATGAGGACTATGAATGTGATTGACACGAACAGCACTGATGTTCTGAAACAGAAAACAGACATATAATCACTACAAGCTCATATTATAAGAAAAGTATTTACAAGAAACTAGGGTTGTGCCGTGGTCAATTGACCAAAAATATTTGACGGCCAAATAATACGGTCAAATAATCTAAATGGAACCGCCGCGACAACTGTTGTTCAATAGAAATAACTACATACTAATATTACATGAATATATCTAGTTTGGTATTCTGGGTTCTGGAGAATTTACTTACTTTACTTTACAAATAAAATAAATACATATTATTTCATTTCATTACGTCTTTTACTTTATTTTCCCCTTTATTTTGAATTTGATGTGGTTTTGTTTATTAGTTGTTGTTGGTTTTTCATTTTCAGTAATATTGGATGTAGTAAACAGTACTATATAAATAAATTACAATTTTAATTGTGATTTTTATTAAATGTTTCTTGGTCAAATAGTCGGTCAATTGACCGAAAAATATTTGACTGGTCAAATGCACAACCCTACAAGAAACACTAGATGCTAAGATTATTAAATATTCTTTTTCTACCACCGAGAGTAAAAATCGGTTTCTATGGCACTAAAATCGTAACAGAAATAATACATTTTAATTAGTAGTTAGTAACTAACAACTGGTTAATCAAATATCTGTTGTACGATGAAATGTTAAGCATGGTATTCACCTGTATTTTGAACAGGGCGTTAGCTTGACAGAAGATTACGTAACAATTAGACACATAACTGATTCTGAGTGTGCTGTGCCACAGAAAAATTGTCTGTTTATGGTTGTTCCATTGCTAGATTGTCGGGACTAAACAACTTTTTTTTTCGGTGCTAATAAAGACGGAAGAAAAAGTGTATTTTAGTACCGTTGCTAAAAACAATTTACTTCCGTTGCTAAGGGAAGAAAAAAATCAAACAAATTTCATTTGTTTATTTATTTATTTATTTTTTTTATAATATTTTTTTAAATACTGGGGGTCATGGTGCCATTTCTTTCGCCTCATATTTCATTTTCACATCTCAGAAAAAAACATAGTCTTCTGTCCCTTGGTGTATAATATACTTAATCAATCTTAAACTCATTCCACACAAACTTATTTTTATTAATATCCTGGTACATTATTTTGTTTCATTCACATTCATAATTCTTTTCGTACAAGTTTGTTTATTCCTCCCATTTATAATAATATCCCATTCATTTATTTTCTAGGTCATACACACATTCTCTCACCCTCAATTTCACCTACATAGTATATTTCATCAATCTCTTGCGACTTACATTCCACATTACGAAACCACCCTACCTAATCCAATGAAAATAATTATATTATTTATATGTTAGCGTGAGGAAGGTTATTTCCGGTGGAATAACAATCTATTGATGTCACAACATTAGGGGAGAATGCTTTCCAGTTATCGATTGATGAGTGACATTCAGGAAAACGTAATTTTCTGTATTAAACTTTTATATTGCCTCGACCTTTGTCAATAAATGAACTTTTGTATATATTATTACTTATATTATACTTTATTAAAGTTTTATTCTAATTATAGAAGATGTACAGATATTAAGTTAATTTTCAAATATACTTGAATACAACAATTTTTGTTGCATTCAGTGAATTTTACAAATCGAAAGTGCAAATGCAACTACATAGTTTAAAATAATTGAACTATATTAGAATTTACACTAATTTTAGAAATGTATACGGTTATTATTTTAGTTCAGCATATAATCATTGTTGTATTCAGTGAATTTTAGAAACTGTAATTTTGAATGCAACCAGCTTAGCTGCTATATGCTGTGTGTTGTATGTTAAAAAAATAATCAGGCGAAATATTATTCTGGTATTTTTGAAACATAAGTTCCGCGATCAAACAATTCCAAATTATATATATATATATATATATATATATATATGAATGAATGATGTCCCATCATTCCGTTTCGGAACATAGGGGCCGGGCACACCGAGCCGCAGTTTTTACACTGCCGTACTGCCGGTTTCTTTAGTTAAGTTATTTTAAGGCGTATAAGTGACTAGCTTATAGTTCCCGAGTGTGATAAATACATGTAACTGTATTTTTATATTTAACGACAAATCACACATTGTCGGCAGGCGGATTCGAACTGACGAACCTTGGTTCGGGTGACGTCACAGTATGCTAAGAGATGTGCCTTAACACGCTCGGCCACCACGCCTGTATATATATATATATATATATATATATAATTATAGCAAAAAAAATTGCAGCGTATAAAGGCAACATTTTGTTATCCACTTGTTGATAGCTATTTTTAATAATTTTATATAAATCTTCTTACAAGTAATTGTTTACACAACACCAAATAAATGTCTGATTTTGTGAAATTAATAATTTAATTTAGTTAAATTCAGCAGGTCAAGCAATAAAGTACGCTAATCCAGTGGCCCTAAAAATGTTCATTTTAAGTAAACCATCCTTAATTTAGCGAATTTAAAAAATATATTTTTGTTCCATGATCAGTACGTCTTATAGTATTATACCCTTTAATTATTTTCCCAAAGTACAGATACACCTTTTATATATCCTAGCAACGTCCGTGATGCACGCAAAAATATATTATTTACTAAAATATGTAAAATTTTATAATCAACTGTGGTGTTACGTGAACGGGGAGGGCATTATAATCGAGCATTATGAATCTTAATGTCCGCATATAATGCCTCGGTTGTTTTTTTTTTAATTCAAATATCGGACCAACTACTCAGGTCATATGCCGATATGTCCTTTGTATGGCCGCCACGGGCGGGACCCGAACCCACGACCTTATGGTCGCCAGTCAGACCCTCAACCCGCGCGGCCACCACGCGGGACAACCTCGGTTGTTATTTAGATGTTTATATACCTCGTATCACGGCAACAAATAATGTTTAAGTGTAAAATAAAATAATAAAACAAACATTTAAAAATTAAATATATATACGATGTCCAATGTTCTAGTTTTTTTTGTTGTGACGTAAGAAACCCAAGCAGTTCCGAGTTCGAATCTATCGGTTAAAATGCCGCAATACTTGACATTTAAACACACATTTTGACGGCTGGTAGCCACAATTCACGCGAAGAAATATATCACTTACCGAGATCTGCTCCGGAGGAGTACCACATCCAGTGATGATATATTTTATTTTATTTATTTATTTTGCATATAACAAATAAAATTAAAGAAGTAAAATGAATTATCTATAATTATTTAACATTTCTTGGAGATAATCCCAATTACAGTATAGTAGAATAAATAGGCTACAGCTAATAGTAGAATCTGGACCACTTGATCATGTATTTACAAATTATTTATCAGACGGTAAATCTAATTACCTGATACAATAATAATAATTACCTATACTTTCACCATGATAATTATAATTACCTTATAAATAATACTTAAGAATAAGTGACATTTACTGTAGGTAATTTAATTTCGTAAGCTATTACGTTTATCACGATTTATAGAAAAGTATTCTGTAACAAAATAAATTGACAATTATTGGACTAATAGATATGTTTGATAAATAATAATATATCGTCTTGATTGCAATAAATAATAATTACTCATATTCGACGAATATACATTACTGAAAACGTGAATTCGATTCACAAATGTGAAGTGAGTGTCAACAGATTAAAATTACTTCTTTGACTCGTATGGCGCTAATATTTGACGGCTACTAAGAGCATTTCACTTGAAAAATATATTATTTACCGAGATCTGTGGTAACAGTGACAAAAACTCAGGTTTGGGCAAAATGATGCGATGATATTGATGATGTATACAAAATATACATTTTAGTGCCACTGACAGACACTATAAAAAGTCAGTTATCTGATGTTATATAATAAATAAACTGATTGTTGTAGTGTTTTAAATAAAAGCTATTAACATACCTAGGAATGTTATTAATACGAATATCATTACAGCCGCAGATGTCAGTTTGAAATCCGTGCTCGTAGATTTAAGACATCTAAGGCCTGTTATGACTCATAGCATCTGTGGCTTGTTCAATAGTTTACCGGTTTCAGAATATAAACACGTTAACGTCATTAATAAATATTATTTTTTGAAATTATTTTATGAATAACGTCATTATCATCATTTTAGAAGGTGATCAAGTAAGTCTGTGGTCTGTATGTTTTTATTTAACGCCATGGTTACAATTTTGGTGAAAATTCTCGGTTGTGGGTTTTCTAATCCATAGACCGACTCAATACCAGTGAGCGTAATATTTTGGTATTATTTAATTTTATTTTTGGCGATTCTTTTACCACTTTTAGGGGTGGTTTGTACCCCTAAAAAGCAACTTCCGGAAGAATAAAAAAATAGGGGTTGAATATTTTTTAGAGTACTATTAGTGTGCCAAATTTCATTTAAATCGGTGAGTTGTCAGTAATGGGTAAAAGGCGTGATGATATATTTATTTATTTATTTTACGTATATTTATTTATTTTAAATTATGCCATATATTGCTTATAAAATAAGTCTGTTGTGAATCTATGTATCCATGACAACTTTAGCATGTTGATAAAGAAAAACACGTTCTTTTGTCCATCATCTATTGTCATTGCATATATAATTAAACATATAGTTAAATTAGCAAAACATATGACGACTCAATGTACAACATTTTCATAAACAAACGAGTTAAACATTAAATACGTAATTTGTATATCAATATTATTGTTGTTTTAACAACTTGAGTCGCACTAAATTATTTTGAATATTTGTCATTGTATATATTTTGCTAGTAAACATTTATAAATTATTTACATTCTTTAAATAAAAGTAGTACGAAATTTAATTTTCAATATATTTTATTTGAAAGATTGTTTTTTTAAGAAATAATTATTTAGAAATGTCGAACAGCGGAAAATATACTACATGTTTAACAAACTAATAAGATAGGTATCGTAATTTTCTAATTTCTAACAATAAATCAAATAATAAATAAACAACACGACACGATTGCAAAGTTTACACATAAACATAAAGAAAATGTTGCGGCTTCGTTTTAGAGAAATGTCACTAGAAAATATAGTAAATAATAGAAATCTTCAAATTAGTGAAAATCCTTGAAAATATAAATCCATAAAACAGCTGAACATACAAACAAATGTCAGTTACTTGATAATTTTATACGCGACGTTCACTATCGTTAAATCAACAACATAATCGAATATTTTTTATAGAAACTATTTAAGTCAAACATAAAATTAAATTTTCGGTGGTGCAAATAAACATGAGAGGAAACAGATACGAGTATTGTTAAAATTGTGCGATAATTTTTTTGATAAACAGATAATACTAATGAAACATTTTTAAAAGGAATTCTTTAATTTAAGTGTTCTATACCTATTTCTAAAGGCTACATAAATTATTTTTTCTACGATTGCTATGAAAAGTTGACAATTACGCTCTCATTTGTCATCGTAAAGTTGACATTTTCTGTGGAACAATCGAAAAACATCTTTGTCGCGCGTTGCCATTGGAGGCGTTGGAGAAAAAGATGTTAAAAACGCGCGTTTCCAATGGCAACACGCGAAAAAGATATTAAATGGGCGCTTATTTCAATAGTTACCAGGGATACAAACAAAACAGAAACTTGTCATATTGACAGTTGACAACATGAATTTATTTACAGTACACGTACGTTTTTAAATAATTTTAAGATGCAATAGTAGAAAAAATTATGTGTGTATCACGAGCGTCAAGTGTCTTTGTTCCTCTTGCACTATTGCAGCTCTCTTAATACACAAATAACTATTATTTTTCACTTACAAATTTCTTAACTTCTAGTTAACAAATATTTTGAACTTTTTATCAGAAATTGCTCTTGATTTCGTGAGTATCAATTCTTCAGCAGCCTTCTTCATTCTCGCTAAACTATTTTCTAAAATGTGACATTTTTCTTTCTTCATTTCCAAAAATAAATAATGTAACGTAATTGACGTTTAAAATAAAGAAACAATATTCTTAGCAAATTTACGCCACAGTTGATTAATACTTTTACAGGCATTACTATAATAATAATTATTATATATTAAAACTAATTCTACATATTTTAGTGATAAAAATAATCTTATATGCACTACGGGCGTTACTAAATGATAATTCCTAGCGGGAGACGTGATTGTTACGGTAATAATACATTAATCTTTACAAATAATAAAAATTTGACATTATTGTTATGGTAGCAATACATGAATCATGACACTTGACATATATTTCAAAATATTTAAAACATTTTAATTTATTTCTCTCTGTTGATGGAAAAAAATTGATATGTACCACAAGCGTTAAGTGAATATAAAGGTCTCAGTTTTGTTTGTTTATTTATCAAACAAAATCTTAAAACATCACTTACCGCTCTTGAAATATAAACAACTATTTCATAATATTAGTCCTTTTAAAACTAGTAAGTAATAATTCTCTTTATTAATTTAAAAATATTATATCACCAATTGACAAGGAGTACGTGACTCTTCGCAGAGAGGTCAAGGGGTACATAAATTGAAAAGAATTCTAAATCGTTGCTTTAACTAGAATTCTATCAGTTCAGTTACAAAATTTGACAGCTATGATTATTTTGTCAAAACAAAATATCTATAATTTGTTTATAACAGCAACTAGATTACAAATTAATTATTTTTGTATTAATTGCGCAAAATGAGTGTTTTTTTGTTGCGCGTGAGAATGTTACTTTTAGTCGAGACAGCAGGTCGAGACAATAAAAATCATTCGAACGGGCCAAAAAACTAGAATTTTGCCCATGAAATACAAACAACATTCTTTCTACAACTGTAAATAAAGAATAATACACTAATTATTGATTTATTTAAGTAAATTGAAGGAAAACAATCAACAATAATATGAATTTGATACTATTGATGTGTTGTAACTAATGAAACTTGGCAACAAATAATTTGGGAGCATGCACGAGATACTCATTTTGCGCACTAGAATACGTAACTAGGGTGCAAAATAATGCGCAAAATACGCGTTGTCATGGTAATGTAAATGATGAAAAAATTCGCATAGGTATTGATATTAGTGAAAAAAATGAACATTTTTTGACAGTTGTAGAAAAATATGTTTTTTGATAATAAATATAATAGCAGCAATGGTATGGCCTTGAATCTTTTGTTTATTTCAACAACGTTTCGACCGTTTTTTGGGTCATCTTCAGGTCCGTACTAGAATTTTAATAGTAAGAACCATTGTCTGAATACAGACAATTGATGACAAAAATCTTTACATATTAAAAAAGATGGTAATGTACACTACCAGAGTCCACTAGAGATTTTTTGATAATAGTTTTTGAAAGATATTTTAAACGCATTGCCTATACCAGCAAGAAAACTGTTTTTTGCATATAAATTGTTAAATGAGAAAGATGAGATTTATTTATTTAAGTTATCTTGTACAACAGGAACTTACTTTACAGTACAGGGTTCGGACTTACCGAGCCGCAGTCTTGTAATTCATATATTTGTAGCTTGAGTGAGATTCGAACTCCGGATTCGAATGCAGTAACGTTAGCCAGGATTATCATGTGCGATTTTACACAATTACAAAACAAGGTCAAATGTATCCTCTCTTCTCTAAGCAGAATTCTTTTTAAAAATGACCTATACATAATTTTCGGAATATATATAACTACTATAATGATTATAATAAAACTAAATCCATAGTACAATAGAAAACTAGAGTAACTTTTTAAATTTTTGTATTCCATGAAAATTAGGAGTAAACGTTATAATTTGTTATCCGTTTAGTCAAAGAAATTTGCAAAATGCCTTCGAAGAATTACAAAGATAACTTAATTATTAGCTCATTTAAATTTAAAGGAATAATTTTATTATAAACATCAATATCTTATCAATTTGCAAGCTAATTATGTCAGTGTATTAAAAATTCCATAATAATAAAAAAATAAAATGAGGCAATATTAATCATAATTTTATTCTCGTTTAATCAACTCCAGTTTCATTTACTGTCCTTGTCCAAAACCTTAGATCAGTATGCAAATCTTAAAATTAAAAATCGCACATTTATCGATGACCATCAAACACAGGGTCGCAAATATTTGTAAGACACCTTCCTTTTAATTATCAATAACCTTATTTAGTATCGTGTTTATTAATAATGACATTGACTGCAAGATAAGTATGACCGCAGATAAGGGTGACTTAACTTTACATCTCAATGTTGAACATTCTTCATTTATTTAAGAAAGTTCTAGATAATTTTGTTCTCTGCAACTTTAATTTAAAGCATTTCTTTCTAAAATAATTTAGAAACTATTGGCAGCGGAAGATATACGATGTCATAATATGCTCAAGACAAAATTTTGCACTCCTGAGTGGTAAGTGTATTTAAAGTTCTAATAATTATTCTTTTCTACGATTACTAGGAGTTTCCAATGGCAACGCGCGAAAAGGATATTAAATGCGCGCTTATTTCTATAGTTACCAGGGATACAAACAAAACAGAAACTTGTCATATTGATAGTTGACAGAACGAATTTGTTTTCAGTTTGTAATAATTTGAAGATGCAATCGTAGAAAAAAATTATGTGTGTATCACAAACAATTTTCAGCATATTTAAATTATCCATCACCTACCGAGATCTGTTACAGCAGAGTGCCACATCCAGTAATGTGTAAAAGACATGATGATATATTTATTTATTTATTTTATATTTATTTGCACATGGAGTAGGTGGCTCAGTGGTATCGAGTCGGCCTGTGGATCTTCAGAACCCTGGTTCGATCCCCACAGCCGACAAACAATTTTCACCAATTTAAATCTACCCCTGTGGCTCTCCCTCCACTAACATCTTTGGGAGCAGTGATTTGACTGCTGGTAACCGCAATTCACGCGAAGAAATATATCACTTACCGAGATCTGCTGCGGCACAGTGCCACACCCAATAATGGGTAGAAGGCGTGATGATATATTTATTTTATTTACACAATAGGATTAAGTTAGGTTATAGTAGTTACGACGTATCTCGTCAGAGGAGCTAGTTGACGTGTTCGTAAATTTGAAACTAGGAATTTTAATGGTATATGAAACGACTATAATAACAGTAGCGTAATCGAATGAAGTTGGTCAAGATTATAGAATACTATAGAGTCATCTATTAAAAGTGTATAAACAATGTACTAATTCTTTATTATAATTATTATACTTAATCAGGTACAATGCGGACTAATGGGTTAGGATCGATTGATATTGCACAATAAACTTTGTCAGTTTTAGACATATAGTTCAGGGTGCTATTTTTAAACATTTAATCGTGCGTATTCGTTAGCATTCAGGAACTTCAAATTAAAAATCTAATGTCAAATCTGAAGGTTTTACGCTCCTAATGATGTTTTCGTCTAATTCAATGTCAACTTCAAGATATCGTAAAAGGCTACAAGAACATCAGTTGCACTTTATCTATTTATTTAACCAATCAAATCAGTATTTAAATACGTGCGTAGAATTTATCCTTTCATAAATTTTATTAGCTTTTAGAAATTCTCTTTGCAAAGTAATAGCAATCTATGGCAATAATAATAATAATGAATGCTTTAATTTTTAAACCTGAATTGAAATAATTATTCCAGCATCTTCTCTTTGGTTGCTTCAGCAAATAAATCTATATTAGAAGTACCTGGATTGTTGTTTTATTAAGATATTTGTTTTTGATTGGGCCGTACGAAGGACAAATAAAAAGGAAGCTTAATTTCTTCGTAAAGGTTGCTTCTCGATCGACTTGTAAAAATTGCAAAAAACACTGGACCTTTGAAACATTCTAAAATAAATCTGCCTTGATAATACCAAAATCTAATTTATAAAATACAACTTCCTTGAATTTTCCTTTATTAAAAGTTTGGGAAATAAGAGCAATTTGTTAAAATTCTTTCAACATTTGTCAGCATCAGTGCCATCTATTTCACAGCCTCTGAACTAAAGACGTCATTGATACAACATCTTGCAGATTGTAATCAAACAAAAATCGCGACTAATACTATATAAATAATAAGAAAAACACATATTGTGGAATATAACAACTTAGTATAATGGAAAAGTAAGATTATAACAACATAAAATGCTTAAATTAATTAATCTATTTTAGGTTAGGTCTGATATTTGAACTAAAAAAACTATATTTTTAGATTGGGAGAGTCACAATTGTTAAAAGTGTTATTATAAACATTTATAGTAAAATTTTGACAATTAGAAATTAAAGTTCCTGGAGCAGCTTGGTTTGCAATTGATAAAGATTGTGTATAATTTGCAGATTCTGGTGTACTCACACAACTTGAAATTAAAGATGTAGTTTTTTTTTTTATACCAGTACTCGAACAAAAAATATTATACAAACTACGTGCGTGAAGACGTCTTGCGCTCGTTCGCGCTATTAAAGACACTCGCTCCGTGCACGCTCGTGCTTTAAAAATGCGCTCATGCGGGAACATCGTCTTCCCGCACTTAGTTCGTAAATAACTACTTTAACATCGTATTCCCCGTATAAATAAAATATTTTTACTGCTTACTATTCAGAATAGTAACCAACAAAAATTAATAACTGTCAAATTTTTAGGAAACTTTGGCTTGCATACAAAAATGTATCTCATATATTGTTCTGAGTTTTTGTGTATGTTTTTAAGTTTAATAAAAACCAGAAATCCCAACATTTGACAAGGTTATTTGTAATAATAAAATTTCCTGAATCTACGACACAAACACATGACAATAATCACGTTCTATACAGTAGACACCATATTTTTTACTACAAAACAAAGTAATCAATAAAAACAGAATTGATTTACGTCATATGAAAGTTTATTTATTAAATTAACTTTATAATCTTCTAAATTTCTGTAAAACAAGTCTTCTAAACTTGTCATCATTTTGTCAGTGTGAGAAATCTAAATTTGTTAACTACATCGATAACTTAATTCTGGTAATTAATTGACTATTTTTTTGTATTTACTACTATTTACCGGTCAATTATATGTACAGGAGATCTACAGCTTATAGTTAATTCTCAACTACTTGGACGCAACTTTATTTTTGATTGTTATAAGTTGAGATTGTTTGGTAATCTAGAATTTATATCGAAAGGTGTACTTTAGTGAAATTGAGAGTGAGAGATTGCGTGGACCTGGCAGTAAATAGATTGTTATGATTGAAGGTTTGTTGCGTGAATGAAACAAATGAGACAAATTTAAGTTGACATGCAAGGTGTTATGAATTTGGATGATTTTCCAAAATCCGAATGTTTGGCGAAGATTAATTACATGATGAATTTAATGCCGATGTCACACTATTATTCATATGAATGATGGTAAATGAGAAATAAAAAGTTCTCCATGAATGATTACATTTTCACGGATCGCAAATTCTCGTCAATTACCATAAAAATACATATAAAATAACTAACTTCATTTAATCGACTATTTTGACATTTAATTATCTCTTTAAATAATAAGTAAATCTTGTTACAATTATAAATTAGAATAAAACAGCGTAAATAAGTGAAACAAAACTAATGAGAATTATTTAAATATCATTTATAATGTGAGAAATCTATCTATAGAACTTTTCATAAAATATAAAACAAAACTAAAAGAAGAAAAGAAAGTCAAGTTAAGTAGTGGTCTCTACATACCATATGCTACTAATTACTTACTAACACTTTAGTTAGTATAAGTTAGGTAGGATATCCGGATAAACGAGCCAATTACGAATTTTCATCGATTTAGAGTCAAGTTACAATAGTTGCTAGTTGTTGAAGTTAAATTTGAAGACAGTTTATTAGATATAAGTTGAAGCGATATCTGTAAAGCAGAGATATTAATCAGATGTACAACTGCTAAACTTCAGATATTTTAAAGTTAAGAATATAAATGTTTTCTTGAACTTTCCAACTATATCTTGTACTTGTAAAGAAAAATAAATCTTTTTTTAATTTAATAAATTATTCGCTTGGCTAGAAAACTCGCTTAGTTTGTTTTATCGAGATTTATATTTGTACAAGTTACTGAACGAAAAGATTGACTGTCTACTATGGTTAAATAACTTTTAGTGCCAAAATTTGTTTCTAGATATTCTTATACTCTTTACTGTTCAAGTAGAGCCCAACTCAAATACACTTTTGGTTTAAGTTTAATTTAAAACTAAACTAAAAGTATATTTAATTTATAACAATAATGTGTTCATTAATAAATTAATTATTTTTTCGTTCTCTCCATACATTCACACCCTTATAACAAATTTTAAATAAACTTTGAAGTTTGAAATCTTAAATTAAGCCTTGGTGCCCCAAGGCAAAAAAAGATTTTTAAAAAAAGTTCGTAATAAAGAAAAGGTTAAGATCCGCTGGTATAAATCGTCAGTCAATATTATTTGTGGAAACTTCCATAACTTACATATTTTTAACAATTCACTAACAATAGAATTAGTAAATAGTTCTATTCCATCATTTAATTTTAAAAATTTGAATTTAGTTACGCCAAAAAGATTTTTAGATGAATTGACGGAAATCAATAAGTTTTGTTACAGGCTTGAGACATTTTTAAGCTAAATTATCAAAATATTTAAGTTGTTTAATGTAACTTCAATTAATTAAAAGCCTGAAATCGAATAAAACTTACTGATTTTCATCAATTTATCCAAAATTTCACTTCATTGTTTCATAATCCATTTCCACCACATTAAAATTAGCCCTGTGACTCCTTCCCCACTATCATCTTTGTGAGCCTTGATTTGACGACTGGTAACCGCACGTTATGCGCATAAATATATCAGTTACTGAGATCTATTAATGGATAAAAGATGTATTTATTTTATTGTTTCATTGCAAAACATGTTAATTATAATTTAAGTGCATTAAATTTTGATGTAATAGATTGAAAAATAGTTAGGTAATAAATATATTATTATGTATTTTGTATTAACAACCCACGGTTCACAGAATACAAGTGCGTCTACGTGGCTCCAATTCCATTGTAAGCTACTGTAATTTAGATTAATTTTCAGTTGTGCATAGTAGTAAATAAATAAATGAATTCTAGACAGACAATACTTTCCTTTTCGTTGCTATAGCTATTGACAAACACGTGAATAAATTCCCCATTTATATCGAGTGTGTTGCGGTATCTGGGGATATTTTCACATCTTTAACCTAGAAACGTTTTCGAAGAGTTGAGGGTGAGCTAGAACTGCCCTGGGGCTGTTTGAGAGTTGATTTGACATTTTGTCCGATGCGTGCACGTCCACGCCCTAGGAAATGCGAAATGTCAACCCTCTGTCCTTTACGTTGACGCTACGGGAATATTACAAGTTATATTTGACAGGAATTTATCGCATTACTACCCTGTTTACTAATTTAAGTTCTCGTTAGTTATTCGAGGTAAAATATATTAGGAATTTATTATTTATCTACAACCGATAACAAACTGGTGAAACTGAATAAATAAATAAAATATATCATCACACCTTTTACCCATTACTGACTCTGAGCAGATCTCGGTAAGTGATATATTTCTTCGCGTGAAGTGCGGTTACCAGCCGTCAAGTTACGGCCCCCGAAGATGATAGTTGAAGGGGAGTCATAGGCGTAGATTTAAATAGGGGAAAATTGTTTGTCGCCTGTGGGAATCGAACCAGGGCGTCTCAAGATCTACAGGCCGACTCGATACCACTGAGCCACCTACCACTGGTGAAACTTACAGGGAAATTTACCAGTTTCAAAATTCCAAGAAATATAAGTATTTCAAAGTATATAATGTTAAAAAAATCCAGGCAGGTTTATAGCAGTCAGCAAATGCCTTGTAATAAAAGTTATAGAGAATAAAATATTTTCAAACATATTTAGTTAATTATTGTAAATGCTACAGTAAAAATTTTCCGAGATAGATATTTTTTCAATTAATTGGAAAAAAATTGCTGCGAATAAACGGATTTTCCAATATATGAAAAAAGGAATAGTTATGTTAATAACGAAAGCAATTAATTTTTTCACGAATTTCAAGTTTGATGAACGACGGAGAAACCGAAGAATATCAATCAAATGAGTAAAAAAATATGCTTTTATTAAGTATTGCACAAATATTTTTTGCATATTGTTATCAAATTAATTTTGCGGATATATTTTTTTTTTTTTACATATATCAAAATGTTGATATCGTGTATCGAGTCAGCCTGTGGATTTATAAACTCAGGTTCGATAGCACACAGGCGACAAACAATTTTCACTACATTAAATGGTATAATGATAATTTTTATTTATTTTATATTTTTTTTATACAATTTTGTTTGTCAGAAATTGATTAAAATTCAAATGAACTGTTACTTTGAAATATATCTTGTTTTATTCCCATAACTTTAAGTACGTTCTTAAACCGAGTTAGAGTCCTTACGGGTAGGTATTAATGTTCCTTGAAATTTTAGTACCTCTGTAAAACTGAAACTGAAAACTGAGCTCTGATGAAACGATAAAAGGAGATTTGATATTCCCAGGGATCAAATTATTAAGATGTAATTATTTTCAAGTATGAAGACAGATGAAAATGTGGAGACCTTTATTAAATGACACAGTCTTTTATTTTCTGAACATAAACAGAATAAATAAATATGTTTAAAATTATTCTCTTTCTACTTACTATTAGGTAAAACTAATGTACTAATTTACTTAATATTTTAATTATTCATATTTATGTAATATTAAATATTTATTTGACAGCAAAAACGTTTTATATTAATTTGCTGGCATTTTGTTGCATTTTGCATCAAGTTAATTTAAAACAGTATTTTAAAATATATAGGTGTTTCAAAATTGTTGCAAAAAATTTTAAGGGTATATATTATTTGATGTACTGATTACAACGCAATAGTCAAAAATTAGTAACCAATTAAAATTTATTTAATTTAATTGTAATTTGTAAGTATTACATTTTTATTCATTTTTGTAACATATCAGTCCGTTGGCACTAACAATATTAGGTCCATATAAAATGCATATATTTTTGCGAATTTCAGTACACTAGTAATATATACCTTTAAAATTATTTACAAGAATTTTGAAACTTTTGTATATATAAAACAAGCGCAGGAAGATGCTCCCTTCCTTTCTTATCTTTTTTATTCAATTTTACTATACAGTATCTAACTGCAATTGTGTTAAATTTATTTTCAAACAAGCGCAGGCGATGCTGCCTTCATTTCTTTATAGATTCGTTGTTAGGGAAGTGGGCATAAGTGAAGATTTACGAAACAGGTGTACAGGAGCGAATGGATGGGTGTGAATGAAGGTTTGTTGCGTGGTGATGGATTGTGATAGTATGGAGGAAGTGTTAATGTGGTTGAAACGAGTATCGTGTGTCAGGATGAGAATATTCTATGAATGTTTCAGGGGTTCGTGCTACCCCATTTAATGGGATATAGCGTGATGTTTATTTATATATACGAGATAAGTACCTTAAAAAAAAGATTATTGATTATAGATAATAAATGTGTATCTATGAGTATATCTGATATTTGAAGCACGTTTCTAAATAATTTGGCAAGAAGAATTGACTAAATAATAATTTACCATCTTTAAAACCTAAGGCTCGTTTTTAGTGTTCCATTAGATACATTTTACAAAGTACAGTTAATCACACATCTCAAAGATTTTAGTAATGGGGAAGCCACTGTGGTAATTTTTGTGCAAAGAAAAAAATATGATCTCTATATTTGTCCTTCAACAACCAATCACCTTTTAATAGTTATTTGTTATTTGTATACGTTGGCCATGTAATATTCCGTCAGTTTGGTGTATCAAAGAATTAACTTGTCGGTCGAGGTGATAGCCGAGGCAATCGACCTTCTGAGTACGCCACATATTTCACAGACGAGGCGTATAAAATATTTTTCCTGCAACTGCATTATAAACAATAAAAAACTGCAACATTAAGTTTAATTTTAATAACTATAAAATGCGGTTAGCATCTCTGCCCGGCAAGCGGGAGTCTCTGGTTCGAATCTAGGCCGAATTTTTAACTTTGGGAAACTTTAAGGAAACAATAAATTTGACATTTATTTCTAACAAATTTGATAGTTTAGGAGTTTTAGCTCACATTTCCTATAGCAGCACCCGAATAAATCGTTTTAAAGGACGCTGCTATTGCCAACGTTCGATAAAGTAATATTACAAATAAAATCAACTTAATAAACAAAAACGCATACGCAATATTTATTTGTGTATAAAGAGAGTAAAGTGTTAATTATGTTACTCGAGCATGATAAATATTGCGCAAGCTGCAATAATGCCAAAGTAACAAAGACAGTCTAAGCTTGAAATACACATATAATTTTTACTACAACTTCTATACAATGACCAAAATAAAATAACAACGAAACACCATGGATGTGCATCTGTCTGTTGCGAAGATACTCGTACGAGATTTTCAAATGTTTCTTGCTACAATATACCGAGGACATCCACCTTATTAGGGCACTTGTTCCTGTGTCTTGCGTGTCGTTCGGTTTCCTATACCACTCACTTATACTGATGCCAACATAAAGGCAATAATTAACACTATATCTCTCCCTATCTACCTGTATCATTACAACAAATTCTCAGTTCTGAATGGATTTAATGTGGATGAGAAAGTATTTGTTAAGTGAAACAGGTGGTCTCAAATTCGTTATAGTTTAATTAGAGGATCTAATACAATAGTAAATTTTATTAAGGAAATCAAATTGAAAATATCTATTAAAAAGCATGATGCAGGTTTTCTAATAACAGCACCTATTTGATAATATAATAATATATAATGTGGTAGGTGGCTCAATGGTATCGAGTCGGCCTGTGGATCTTGAGAACACTGGTTTAATCCCCACAGCCGACAAACAACTTTCACCAAATTAAATCTACCCCTGTGGCTCCTCCACCACTAACATCTTTGGGGACCGTGATTTGACGACTGGTAACTGCACTTAACGCGAAGAAATATATCACCTACCGAGATCTGCCACACCCAGTAATGGGTAAAAGGCATGATATATTTATTTTATATTTATATATTTGATAATATAAATACAAACAACTCATTAATTTACAATTCGATTTTTAAAAAGATTTTAGCTAATCCTGCGTATTAGTTTAAACAAATTCTCAAAAGAAATTAAACGAATCATAATACATTCCTGTTAACATTTAGTTTTCAGAACAGGATTTGGATTAACTTTTTATTATCGGGTTGGAATGAATATTGCACTAATTTGTAACAGCTTCTTATAAACTATTAATCTTCAAGTTTGTATTGAGATACTTAAAACCCACAGCACTCGAGTAAAAGGAATATTTCTGGAATCAATTGTGACAAATATAAATTAGTTCTTCTATATATTCTTATTTAAATAAACTAACAATTAGATCAACCGACCTGCACGGACACTGATAAAGAATTCATATTGGTACGATAATTGACAATCATTTAATGTTTGTCAATTTTACACGCGAGGGCTCTAAAAGTGATAAAAGTACCCATATCTCAAGCTTATTAATTAACTAAGTATGCAATTTTTAATAATGCGGAAATGAATTTTTGCCCAAAAGTTTGCAATATTATTTTTTTTAATTGAAATATCTCGATCATATATAAGATAAACTTAATAAAATTTGGTTCAAATCAATTGAAAACTGTAGTAAGAGTTTGCAGGACAAAAAAAAGCTATCGACCAACGACCGACAATTGAGTGAACGACATATTTATCCAACTATCAATATAATTTTTTTTTAAATAGGGTTCGCTATCTAAGGGATCTGCTCAAGATTTCTAAATAAAATTTTAAACTTTTGTCCACGATACAGATTGAGCTCTACAATTGTAGAACATTTTAATATATTTATTTAGTAAATAAAATTTCAATTAAATAATTATATTAATACAACCATTTTTCCATCAAGGTTTTATTTCCACTTTTTTATTATATCGCTGTTACACAAAAGATCAAGGAGCATAGTTTTTGGTTTATAAACAAAAATAATTAAAATTGTAAATAAAATTCTAGTTTTGATAAAGACTTATCAGTTTTTTTTTTACTGTGAATTATTTGGTAATGTTTCTATATTCTTCTGAAAGATTAGAAAATAAAATATTATTAGGAAAAGTAAATAAAATTTGTCTCTCAATTGTCTCTGAATTCTCGTCTCCTGCGATCGATTATCTTATTTTTTCTTGTCTGTATTCTTTTCATTCCTGCGTCGTCTCTTTCACAGCTGGGATAAGGTATTGCTTTCATTCATTTGAAATTCAATCGTTATCCAAGCCAATACGATTTCAATTGTGGACTTTAGAAATTAGGCCTTTTATTTCAATTAATTACTTTCTTTTTAATTATATAAACTCAAGATCTCTAGGTTTTCAGCCACTGTTTTGACAGTCATTACCATAACATAATTAGAGTATTATTATTTAGAAGAGTTGTGATAACAACTCATACTAAATGTTGTTATAGCCCAGAGGTCCTCAAACTATTTTGTTTCGTAGACCACTTGCAATGTTTTCAGTTATGGGTAGACCCCTGCTTACTTAATATTGAATTTTTGCAAATTCATCAAGTTCAAATGTGCTTTTGACAGCTGGTATAGTGCTACTCACTTTTAACGATTTAAATTTTTAGCAGTAATGAAATATAAAAATAAAATAATCATGACGCCTCTGCCGAAGCAGATCTCGGTAAGTGATATATTTCATCGCGTGAAGTGCGGTTACCAGCCGTTGAATCACGCCCCCCAAATATGTTAGTGGTGGGGGAACCACAGGGGTAGATTTAAATTGGTGAAAATTGTTTGTCGGCTGTGGAGATCGAACCACGGTTTTTAAGATCCACAGACCGACTCGATACCACTGAGCCATGTAGTGTAAAAAACTTTAAAAAACACATGTTAAGATTTATACATTTATTAATTAAATTCAAATTAAAACGAACCAAATTAAAATTTAGTATCTGTTACATAAAATGGCTAAGCAAAAAATATATACATTCAGTGGGAGGCATGCTTTAATTTTTAATTTTTTTTATATTAGTTGGATTTCAGGCTTTAATTGGAATTAAAAAGGTAAAATTAATTATTCATTTTTTTAAACGTTTTTTATTAACTTAAGAAAGCGATGTTTCGGCCAATATTTTGGCCATTATCAAGCAATTTTAGTATGAAATAACAATTAACAATTTAAATTTTACAATCAAGGGTAACATAATTAGTCAATTGAAAAATTAAAAAACTTGTTGAGGTATACACCTCAAGAGTCACATAAATAGTAACTGAATAATTGAAGCTTTAATAATAAATTTTCAACATTTGGAATCAATTTAGTTAGGTTTAATTTCAAATCTCCTCGGCGCTGAAACCCCTATCCACTAGATATGAGGATGGAAAAGCAATCAAAAATTTTCTCGCGATATTCCATAATACGAGATAAGTAACAACAAATATATCTGTGTATGTGGATTATTGCATTTATTGCTTAAATAAATAAAATAAATAAATAAATATATCATCACGCCTTTTATCCATTACTAGTTGTGGCACTCTGCTGCCTAAGCAGATCTCGGTAAGTGACATATTTTTTCGCGTGAAGTGCGATTACCAGCTATCAAATCACGGTCCCCAAAGATAATAGTGGAGGGGGAGCCACAGGGGTAGATTTAAATTGGTGAAAATTGTTTGTCGGCTGCGGGGATTGAACCAGGATTCTCAAGATACATAGGCGGACTCGATATAATAAATAATTATAAATAATTAAATGTACTATTAAACCAATGACACTAAAAATGTACGCTAGGAATGAAATACCCTAATTTAACAAGATCTACAGGCCGACTCGATACTACTGAGCTACCTACCCCATTGCTTAAATGAGATCTACTATCGTGGACCCCCATTTACATATTATATACCCCCAATTTTTTTTTTCGCTGGCATGGACCCTTGCAGGTCATCGTCGACCCCTAGAGGTTGATATGTCAGACCACTTTGGGTATCACCGTTATAATTATCCAAAATTAATTTAAGCTAATATTATGCCACTAATGTGCCCTTAATCCAATATTCTATAAAATATTTTCATTCCTGTGATTCTAAAACGATAAAACAATAATGATTTTTAGTTAATTTGGTAGTGTTGAATTAATCTCTTTATAAATATTCCACATATGTTGAACGGTGATTAACATTTGATTATGTTTATAAGCACATTTTATTATTGAACTCACGCAGAAATGAAAACACAGTCAGTAAAATGGAATTAAATTAATTACGGTTTGTGGATTTTGCGATTCTGTATTTACAACTCAATTAATACCTCAAATTTTATGTTGTGTATACTCAATTTATTTACTTTAAATTATTTATTATTCGATGCACAATAGGAAATAAATCCCAATGAAAGCATATAAAGAGCAGGTTTATGGTGCGCCATCTGTCGATATTTTTTAACTACTTTTACTGATATACAAACAAATCGGCCATAGACAGTTATCAGCTGTTAAACTGTTTTCATTATTAATATTTGTTATTTGGATGTTCCTCCAATGTCAAACTGAAAATAGTGACGTTTCTATATATACAGACTTAATTATTTTCTTTTATTAATGGGGTAGGTGGCTCAGTGGTATCGAGTCGGCCTGTGGATCTTGAGAACCCTGGTTCGATCCCCACAGCCGACAAACAATTTTCACCAATTTAATATCAACTCCTGTGGCTCCCCCTGCACTAATATTTTTGTGGGCCGTGATTTAACGGCTGATAATCGCACTTCACGCGAAGAAATATATCACTTACCGAGATCTGTTTCGGCAGAGTGCCACATCCAGTAATGGGTAAAAGGCGTGATGATATATGTATATTTATTTATTTTTTATATTAATTATTAAATTAGTCTATTGAGATTTTTAAAATAAGAATGTGGTCATAGTGGCGAAAATTGGAATTACAACCAAGGTACATTTTGCTTCTAACCTAATAAACTAAGTACTTGAAAAATAAATTAAAAAGAATAGCAATATAACTAATATTTACAATAAATAATAAAACTATAATTATCTAATTTTTAATAAGAAATTTAAAATAACCTGTAACCTATATACTTAAATTTGTACCTAAAAGTTAAACAATAAATGAAATTAATACTAAAGCTAATAACAAACCCCTACTAACAAACACAAAATAAAAGAAATACAAGTGACAACAATGCTATGCTTATGGAGACAAGTGAAAGTGCACCTTTTGTATCAAGTTCGGCATATCGTGATCAACGCCATCTCTTAGTAGTTGAGTATTTATTTTATATTAGTCATCATAATATAGTCACTTCAAACTTTAAGTACAGTATACAGTTATATAAATGCAAATTGTTATATTTCAAATCAGATAACTGACATTAATTTACATTAAACACGCTTTTATATTAGATATGTACCTGAGAAAAGTACTATGTCATTTGCATAACAATTTTTACGTCATTTGATATTTCCATGTTTACAGATTCAAATTTATACAGTTTGTTTCATTATATGTTACTTTTCACTTGATAACTCACCAAAAATAATTACCAAGTATTAAACACTAACAACAGTTAGAAATTTCCAAGGATAACATAGAGATGAAAAATATATTGGGTCTGTCAGTACGGTGGTGTGGATATCGATACGGAATTCGAATCCGGAGATCCCGAGTTTGAATCGCATTCAAGCTAAAAATTATATAAACTATCACACTGCAGATCGGTGAGTGTGGACCCTGTACTGTAATTGGGATTGTTGTACAGCGTAACATAAATAAATGAAATACGTAACTCTATATTAAAATAACGGGGCGCTATTTGACGGCTGATAACCGCACTTCACGTACAAACATACACTGCTCAAAATTGTACAGGGATATTTTAAAAATTGATTATAAAATTAAAACTATAAATTCTATTCAAATATTTGTAAAAATACCTAAGGTATTATTTTTCTTAGAAATATTTGAATATAATTTATGTATATTAATTTTTATGTTGCTTCTTTAACACTTACAGTTTAAATATTTATTCCTGAACAATTGTGAGCAGTGTATATCACTTATCAAAATCTGCTACGGCAGAGTGCCACACCCAATAATGATAAAAAGTATTTTATTTTTTATGCATGTTTCAAGGATTCTGCTATGTCCCAAATAAAATAAATATATCATCACGCCTTTTACCCATTATTGGATGTGGCACTCTGCCGTAAGCAGATCTCGGTATGTGATATATTTCTTCTCGTGAAGCCGTCACAGCACGGCCCCCAAAGATATTAGTAGAAGGGAAGCCACAGGGGTAGATTTAATTTGGTGACAATTGTTTGTCACCTGTGGGAATCGAACCAGGGTTTTCAGGATCCACAGGCTGACTCGATACCACTGAGCCATCTACCCCTTAAATATTGTGATGATATGTATTTATGAAATATATTATAATATGGGTTTTTCAGGATTGTTCCGATTTGTGCTTTAAAATCATTATCTCCCGATTTGAGATTTCGGGACAGTCAAATTGCCCGATTTATCAAAATTAGTAACATAAAAAACTGAAAAAAAATATAGATGATTTTATTAAGCCGTTAAGGATAATTGAATATGAGAAAAATAACAGTTCCTTGTCGATTGTATTTCTTGGCTTTTATTTTAAACAAAACAAAACATCATCGTATGTAATTTATTGTTTAAAATGAAAGCCTAGAAATCCAACAAGAAAAAAATATTTTTTCATATCTTGAAAAAAAAATTAAAATTTTTTAATAAAAAGCTTATTCTGATAAAAAATTAAATACCTTGCAAATTAGCTAGTTTTAAATTATATTAACTATAAGTATATCATCACGCCTTTTACTCATTACTGGGTGTGGCATTCTGCCGTAGCAGATCTCGGTAAGTGATATATTTCTTCGCGTGAAGCGCGCTTACCAGCCGTTAAATCATTTAAGAGTGTTTCAAATAAAACATGCGGAAAACCAGATTATCTACAACCTTTATTTGAAACATTTTTGTCTAAATTAATTTAGAAACCTTTGATAAATTAATTTAGAAACCTTTGAAGACAGTAACAAGATCTTGTGAAAAGCCTTTTTCGCTGTTTAAACTGAATGTCACGTAGTATTTTACAGTGTATTAGAAAGTGAAATTGTCCTATATACTCGCAATATGAAAGTACGTACAAACAAATACTTTAATGTAAGCCTACTCACTTCATAAAATCGTTAAACTAATCAATTGTTTACAGAAATTAACTTTAGAAAACGATCATTAAACACAAAGGTCACATCGAGTAGTTGGAAAATATTATATTTCATTTCTTTCCTCACATACATTAAATAAACCACAGACAATCATATCCCGATGGATATAACTTGCTTCTTTCAAACAAGCTTCGCGCGTTCAAATGTCAACTTAAACCTATAACATATGTAAAAAATCTGATGTGGACACCACATGACTTCCTTCTACGCGTATTAAACTATAGATATTTTTTTAATTGCACATATTTTAAATTAAATCTTTTTTTTCTTATTTTTTGTTCTAATCCATAGCAAACTTATTTAACTAAAAACAAAAAACATATAATTTTTAAATTTACGTATCTCACTTATACAAAAGGCTAATTTAATAATTCTCAATGTGCTAGACGCAGAATTTAATTATCTAATACTTCTATTTGAAGCATTTATTTCTAAAATCACAATAATTCAATTTTTTTCAAGAAAAATTGTTAGCAACTTCATGTAATGTATCACATCCGGTTAGTCCATTTTAACCAAAATCTATTATGTTATTTTAATTGATATAGTAGTCTTATATACCAAATTTGAAAAGTTTTGGATTACATTTTAATATAGTTTTTCATTAAAATCTATTATAGGCTTCAAGTAAAGTACCACTTCCGGAAGTTATATAATGACCAAAAAGGAAGGCGCACAACAGTCCTAAATACAAAATTTTAACTTTCTACGGTTTATCGTTTTTGAGTTATGCGAGATACATACGTACGTACGTACAGACGTCATGACGAAATTAGTCAAAATGGATTCAGGGATGGCCAAAATGCGAATTTCCGTTGAAATCTGAGAACCGAAAATGTTCGCGATTACAATACTTCCTTTACTTCGTATAAGGAAGTAAAAATACGGCAGTGTTTGGGTGTTTCTGACTCTACTGTAAATAACTGTAATTGAGGTTAAGTTCCAGGTGCGCAAATAATAATTTAAAATTTTCTTTGTAAAACAAAGTTAAATTTAGTAGGTTAGTAATTATTTAGTTTGTAATTTATTGTGAATGCACCAGACTACAAAACAGTTTGTTCGAAGTTTGCTGTTGCACAGCACTTTGGAAACAGTGTTACCATTACCACCAGGTGGCTAGTTTGTTGGTTAGTGATTTTATTAAATTTACCTGAGTTGGTTACACTGCACTCAAGGGGACTGGTAACTGAATTATTGTTGCTTTTAACGTTAAGGTGACAGAAATTTATTCAGAGATATTGTGTTAATACATTGATATGTTGGTACAAATATCCGTTTTGTATGCCACAGTTTTTGCAATTGCAGATCTCAACAATAAAGCTATGTTACTAAAGTAAAGATAATCATGTTTATTTATTCACACAAAAAGACAAAAGAAGTACAATTTTGAAAAAATAAACAAATATGAAAATATATTAAAACGTATTACAAATTACATTTTTCTACAACTGTAAAAAATGTTCATTTTTTTCACTAATATGAATACGCGAAATACGTAATTTTTTCATCATTTACATTACCAAGGGAACGCGTATTTTGCGCATTAATTTGCACCCTAGTGCGCAAAATACTGCATCTAATGAATACTCAGCTTATTGTTCAATTGTTTTTTATGTACGGGTTATAAACAAACAAAAGAACATAATTAAAGGCAATTATCAGAGCGCCATGAGAAATAAAACAATAATTATTTATTTGTTTCTAATAAATCTAACAGATTTGAGATTTCTTTTGATTTTATTATTATTAGTATCTATGATTAGATTCCATCTTTCCATAATTAACATATTTAGGGACAGTGATAAATATACCACTTACCAAAATCTGCTACGGCAGAATGCCACATCCAATAATGGGTAAGAGGCGTAATAATATGTTTATTTATTTATTTCAATAATTCTAATTCTAGATTCTTCTTCTTCTTTTATAATTCTACATTCTTTTATAATTATAAATTCTGATAATAATAAAATCAAAAGAAATGTCAAATCCATTAGATATCAAATAATTATTGTTTTATTTGTCACGGCACTCTGACAATTGCCTTAAATCGTGTATTCTGTTTTGCTTCTAACTTGTCTATAAGAAATATTTCAAGGATTCATTCGGTGCAGTTTTTTATTCTGAACATTTTTCTTCATTACATTTTTGCTCTAAAATTAATAGGTAAAAAGATATTGCCTAATGAAAATTTTCACATTCAATTTCCTGTTCGGAATAAATACAAGACAGCCTATATATATATACTCTTAATTTTTTTTCCAGAACTATAAAAATACCCTACATAATAAAAAGCTTCAATAACTAAAATGTGGAAATATATATTTAGCTCGCCGTGATTGATTTCAAGTATTTTTATTTAAAATGTTTGACAGCAGTAAAATTAATCAACCTTAATCATTGTCTATACCAGCAGGCAGTTTTTACTGTAGAAGGGTTGTTCAACCCCGTGACACAATTACAAAACACACATCCATTATCTGGATTAGATCACTTACATCTAAGTGACCGCTCACTAGATCTGACACATTGTAATTCTAACTGATCGTATCAGTTTTCTTCTCGCGAAATTTCTCTAACAATATGTTAGTGTTAGTGTATGATGAAATGAGTATGAGATTGACAAGAATGTTATTAAAAGAGTGGATGTAAATGCTAAATGAAGGATTGGCTGAAAAGTTGTATGTCAGTGAAATTGAAAGTAAAAAATTGCAATAAAAACCTAAAAATAAATAGATAGATATGATAAACGACCTTGTATAAAGGGAATTATGTAGGAGAATGAAGTGTGGTGTGATATGATTAAATCAATATTCGTTGAAAAATAGGAGCACTTTATTAAATAGAGTGTTGTTTTTTCAATTGATATATCATGAAATAGATTGCTCAGAATTGTTGTTTCAATAATATACTTTTTCGCACGATCATGTTTGTTAACGTACTTACAGACGTTGTTTATATAGCATGTAAGTTGAATATACAGCACAGCGATAAGTTGCTATAGAAACGAGCAAAATAACAGTGGTGTTAGAAGTTATAACCTAATTAGTGTAGTAAGTAATAACACAATTAAACTATAGTATATTTTCTAGGATTTTGCAGGTATTAAAGTATCACAACCAATCTTCCAAGCTTCTTCTATTTCACAGTTCATAATACTGTCTCTGATAATGTTTAATTTATGAATTTGTCTATAAATGTCACTTTTTAAATAAAAGCAGTTTATTTATTATAAAAATTTTATTCCTTAGCAACGACATGCAATTATAATGTTTATTGTGATTTAATGAAAATTTTGATATTGATATTTGTTAAAATAAACTAAAAAATCGATAGTACGAAAAATAGTATGCAATACACGGTTATTTAGTGTTAATAACCGAATCTCGGAATGTGAAACTTTTCCTCGATTCTGTTATATTGCATTTACCAACCTTATATCGCAATATACTATTGTGTTTGATTTAGTGTCACTATGAGATCGTATTTTCGCTAATTTGCAGAAAATGAATTATGTTATCAATTGCGCAATGAATGAACTATTATATGTGAAACTTACAAATAATATATTTCCTTCTATATTGTAAATATAGGGTAGGTGGCTCAGTGGTATCGAGTCAACCTGTGGATCTTGAGAACCCTGGTTCGATCCCCACAGCCGACAAACAATTTTCACCAAATTAAATCTACCCCTGTGGCTCCCCCACTACTAACATCTTAGGGGCCGTGATTTGAAGGCTGGTAACCGCACTTCACGCGAAATAATATATCACTTACCGAGATCTGCTACTGCAGAGTGCCACACCCAATAACGGGTAAAAGACGTGATGATATATTTACGTATTTACAGCTTAGTGGTATCGTACGTTGTACAACGGGAATTTAATCCTATTTATAGTAGAAGTCCGCACTCGCCGAGCGCAGTGTGGTACTTCATATAATTTTTAGCTTGGGTGCGATTCAAAATCTGAATTTCTGGAATCGAATTCCGTATCGCTAACCTACATAACTTCACTGTACATTCAAATTACCCCTTCCCACTAACCTATATTTCACGGTCGGTAACCACATATCACCTATATTCGATAAAAAAAATTTAAAAAATGTTTCGTGAATGTTTCAAATGTTTGTTCGTGAATTCATGTTATCCTATTTGATGAGGCATACCATAAATAAAGTTTTGAAAAATGCTATATTCTCAAAAATATTTCTTGTATTATGTGAGCTAATGACAACAAAATTATAAAAAAAGTTAAATACAAGATAAAAGTAAAATGTGTTTTTTGATTGTCTTTAGAGTTTTTTCTCAAAACGAAATTATGTTATAGAATAATATACGTTATCAATTGATATACAGGGTGTTAAGAAAATTCCGGGACGGTGAAATATCTCGAGAAAGACACATCGAATCAAGAAACAAAAAAACACGTGTTTCATATTTTGCAAAAACCTATCTATGCACACCAAACACAAACCCCAACTCCCACCCCCAGGGGTGATTTTGTGGATCACATTTATTATTTTTCTTTTTGTTACATTTTTTTGGGTGTTTCGACAGCATTGATCATCAATACTCGGGACAATAAATTAATTGTTACATTACATTATATTATATGAAAAATGTACATTTAATTTATTTTGTTAAGAGTAAATAAAATAAAAAATAAATATATCATTACGCCTTTTACCCATTACTCGTTGTGGCACTCTGCTGAAGCTGATCTCGGTAAGTGATGTATTTCTTCGCTTGAAGTGCGATTACCAGCCGTCAAGTCACGGCCCCTAAAGATGTTAGTGGAGAGGGAGCCACAGGGGTAAATTTTAATTTGGTTTATACAGGGTGTTTCAGGACTAGTGTAACAAACTTTAACAGCTTATTCCTGAGGTCATTTTGAGCCAAAAATGTGATATGAACATAGATCCTATTCCTTCTAGTTACCAAAATACAAGAGGTTGAAGTTCTATAAATAACACGAAATTTTCAAATTTTTTTAATCAAGATACTTTCGGAAAACAAAAATGCGCGCAAATAGGGGATGGGAAAGTTGGCTTCTATTTGGATATCTGTCTTGGTATTCTCTGGACGCATAACGGGCATTACCATTACATAATCCATAAATACAAATCATATCTGCATATTCAGCAGTACTATAACCATCCATTATGAAACAATAATACAATCAAAAGTACAACAATTTTTAATTAAGACAAATAAGGTATGACTTTTCAATAAAATTCTTGTTTTCCGAAAGTATCTTGATTACAAAAATTTGAAAATGTCGTGTTATTTATAGAACTTCAACCTCTTGTATTTTGGTAACTAGAAGGAATAGGACCTATATTTATATGACATTTTTTGCTCAAAATAACCTCAGGAATAAGCTGTTAAAGTTTGTTACACTAGTCCTGAAACACCCTGTATTATTGAAAATAATTGGATTTTCTATAGATCATGTCACATTTTCTGGCTTTTTTCTTTTCTAGCAGCTGAAAAAAAACCACCAACGAATGATTTGCTTGTAACATTTTTCCACGACTGCGGTGGTATAATTTGTGCGTATCTTGTAACTTGTTAGTGTTTACTTCAGTCAGCATGGTGTGCTGTGGCTGGAGGAGAGTCGTTGAGTCGTCGACCCTCCGAGTCAATGTACTGAGTCTCTGTTTATAATAAAGGTGCTAGCTTGTTTGACTGAGGTCTACAAGAGAACTCTGTATGTTTGTGAGGTTGTGTGTTGGATTATGTGGGTTATTAAGGGCGCTACAGGGAGAAAGATAATGATGAAAACATTAAAATGGACAGTTGTGGCTTCGAGGTTAGAATGCTTCTTTCATAACTTCAAATAAGCGACATCAAATTGAAAAATAGAGATATAGTTAGCATTTGAACCTGGGACTTATGAAGTCCGGTTTAAATTTGACTAATTAAGCTAAGGTCGCGATATAATTTAAATCTTATTTTTCTTTCTACTATATTCTGAGTCGGATTACCCATTAGGCGGAGTAGGCAATTAATTGCCTTTGGGCCCCAAGCTGTATAATATAACAAAATCCTAAAATGAAGAGATTTTAAAATAAATATACACCTTTTACCCATTACTGGGTGTGGCACTCTACCAAAGCAGATATCGGTAAGTGATATATTTCTTCGCGTGAAGTGCGGTTACCAGCCGGAAAATCACGGCCCCCAAAGATGTTAGTGGTGGAGGAGTCAGAGGGGTAAATTTAATTTGGTGAAAATTGTTTGTCGGTTGTGGGAATTGAATCAGGGTTCTCAAGATCCACAGGGCGACTCGATACCACTGAGCCATCTACCCCATGAAGAAATTTTAATTACAACAAAGATATGTTTAATTGCAGTATTAACAAATATTAATGAATTCCTACAAACAACTAAACAATATCGAGGTGCAATTTACAATAAATATTAAATATTTACACATGTACACATGTATTACATTTGTTATTTGTTGTAATATATACTTGTTGTACTACATTAACATTTTTATTATATTAACGTAAATACAAGTGTTTATTTATTATTTTCATAATTCTTTCTTGCACAAAGGTAGTCTAAAATTATTTGTATTTACAATAATTTTAATAATAAGGTTGAAAATAAACCGTTGTGTAATAAAATCATATTAGTAAAATGATTAGGTGACAGGGCCCCGAGATTTCGACTGCCTAAGGGCCTCCATCTTGTTTAATCCGGCTCTGATTATATTTTGTGCTATGGCCGCCTCGATCCAATGATTCTTTCTTATACAAAGGCAAGACGAGAGACGTGTCTGCATTGACATTGTTATTTAAAGAAAATATTTACCAATTGAAGTTTAATTAGTATTTTAAGTACATATTGATCGGTTTTATAAAGGACAGAATTAATTTATTTGTATTATAAATATATTTAAATTATCAAATTTTAATCAACTTAATTTATTTTATAGCATATACTATGAAAAATTCTACTATCATTTTAATGAATAAACTTTATTTACTTTGGAAGTCAATTAATTTCTCCTTTATAAAACCGGCCAGTAATAATTCAATTAGATTTAATCAATTGTCAAGTATTTACTTAAAATACTTCATAAAAATTAAAGCGAGTTGAAAACTCGATACTTCAATTTTCAACTAGAAATACAATTACGTCCAAGTAGTTCAGATTTCATTATAAGCTGTAAATCATCTATACTATCATAGCTTTCAAGATCTGCAATTGCACAGTTGGAACATACATCAATGACAGTTCTAAGTATGCTATGATTTACACGGATTTATATTTCACAGAGTTGTATTATAGCTATTAACATACCTAGGAATGTTATGAGTACTATTACAAACGCATATGTCAGTTTGAAATCGAGCTTGTAGAGCGAGGATTTTAAGACATCTAAGGCCTGTTTGACTCATAACATCCGTGGTTTGTTCAATAGTTTACCGATTTTAGAATATAAACACGTTAACGTCATTAATAAATATTATTTTTTGAAATTCTTTTATGAATAACGTCATTGTCATCATTTTAGAAGGTGATCAAGTAAGTCTGTGGTCTGTATGTTTTTATTTAACGCCATTGTTACAATTGTTTTGTATCGTATTTATAAATAATTTTTTATTTAAACGTCATCTCTAATTAGAAAGACTGTACAATTAATATATATTAATATAAGCAGGAGGAGTAATCTTTCTATTATTTTTGTTTTGAGTTCCGTTTGTATTAATAGTGTTATATTATCATTGTGTTTTATTTGCATTTTCTTGACTGTTTTGACAAGTCAGTATGGTAATATTACCGTACAGAATACAGTTATTACTTATTTACCAGCCTACTTTTGTGCATGTAAACATAGGTTTTATATCCTGAAACCGGTAAATAACTAAAAATACAAGCCAGTTTTGAGTGATTTGAATTCCATTATAATCTACTACGATTAATTTCTTGTTGTATAGCTTGGCAAATAAATAAATACATATATCATCGCGTCTTTGCGATGCGAGCTATTAAATCACGTTCACCAAATATACTAGAGGAAGGTGGCAACATAGGAGTAATTTTAATATGGTGTAAATGAATCGGGTCCTCTACTGTTATGGTTTTTTTTTTGTAAAACTTCATCTACATTTAAAATAATGTGCAGTTCTAAAAAGTCTTAATTGATATTCATTAAGTCGTGATGTCGACTGTGGAAATCGAACTCGATTTCTCAAATCCACAGTTTTTCCATATTTTTCTGTATTGCTATGAAAAGTTGACAATTACGCTCTCATTTGTTATTGTAAAGTTGACATTTTCTGTGGACCAATCGAAAAATATCTTTTTTGCGCGTCTCCTCTGGCAACGCGCGAAAAAGACGTTAAATGCGCGCGTTTTCAATGGCACCGCGTGAAAAAGATTATAAATGCGCGCTTATTTCAATAGTTACTAGGGATACAAACAAAACAGAAACTTGTTATATTGACAGTTGACAGAATGAATTTATTTTCAGTACGCATACGTTTTTTATAATTTTAAGATGCAATCGTAGAAAAAATTATGTGTGTATCACGAGCGTAAAGTGTCTTTGTTCCTCTTACACTATTGCAGCTCTTGCCTTCGGTTAGCGCTGCAATTACCGTGTTCGAGTAACAAAGAATCACTTTACGCACTTAATACACAAATAACTATATTGTATATTATTATTATTGGCATGTGATAATCATAACTCAATCTGAATTGATGAGCAGTCCTAGCGACTTTGACATAAATTCAAGGCCTATGAAAATGGTGCATTAAATATTAATTGCGACCTAATTATTCAACATTGAGTCCGGTATCCGAAAAACTTTGTATCCGCAAAACTAGATTCCGGAGAAGGCGGTATACATGTCTGCCTTGTCAATATTTTTAGATAAAGTATATTTTTTGTTGAATATTTTTCTGTGTCGTTGAATTTGTATTATAAGGTAAACTTTTGTACCATTCCTCAAACTGTCAAGAACTTTTTCTTTTTACTGTCAAATAAAAAATAATAAAAATATATGTTCAGAAAATAGAACACATTGAAGTCAAATCAACTATGTACTCTTATTGTAAATTAAGTCAGTTGTTTATATCTCTAGGCAACAACAAAAGTGGTGGCAGTTGCAGACAAAAATTGTGTCTGCAGTGACTCACGCATAGGGTGTGGGGGGTACACTCACCCGCACAACGTCACTCACTGAATAATAAATACACCACTTGAACAAAACATACGAGACAGAATAAATACGTTCAATCAATAATTCGTTTCAGTTTGGTATGGTTACATTGATATGTTGAATTTTAGTACGGAGGAAAACGCAATCAATTTTGCACTTTTGGAAAAAAGTATGAGTAATTTGCAGACATATAAGAATATTTTAAAGATAAGGCCCAAAAAAATATGTCACTTTAAAAAAAAATGGTAATTTTTATCTTGTAGAGCAAAATCTATAAATATCTTGAAAATGGTACTTAAATGAAAAAAAAATATAGTAAGGAAGGTGATGATATTCACAATTATTTAAAATTAAACCATAATTAAATATAATGGCTGGTAGCACAATCTTTGTTTTTGGGTGTTCTAAAAGCACGGTTTTAACATGTTACAGATAGCTAAAACACTCAAATACACTGGTCTTAAAACAGACAAAACCAGAGCTTGTGGTACCAGTTTTTCAAGAAATATTAACTTATTTAAAAGAATTGAAGTTTATTTCTTGTTTACATTTGTATCCGACTCTCAGTACATTTTGTTTCGCGTTGTCGTTTGTCAATTTTGTTGTGATTTGTGTGTTACATATTTGATAAATAATGTCTAAAGCATTTAAAATGTCAGGAAATTTATTATACATTTATGGAACAATCATTGCATTTAATTTTTGTGTATCCTATAAACGTAGCCGTCTTTGACGTCATCATTCTAGTTACAAATTTGGATGACGTCTCTCTTCTGCTTAAATTTTTATTGTTAACATTTTTGGTTTAACTAAAAAGTGCTGAAACCCACAAACGTTACAATACTATTTAGTAAAATTACAAAAACGTTTAGTTAGTTTTTAGAGTTTCCTGATCAGTTCCGAACACGCTACCATCATAATTTCCTAATCGCGGGTGTGTAGTTTATGGATAACCACGTGACTACTTCCTAATCTATTTTATAAAATTGCTCACGCACGGAAAATACATGATTTATATTCATATAAAAAGTAAAATATCCTGAGCAGGTCAAAGAAGAAAAAAGAAAAGTTGTTTGAGAGCTTATAATTTTAAGAAGAATGTATCGTTTGGATTCAAAATTTAACTGTGGTACAGTAACAACATATTTTAATTTATGTTATTAAAATTTAACTAAATTTCCTTGCAGAAAAACTTCAAAGTTGATATTAAGCAGAATAATTATTAAAACTACTCTCAGACTTAAAGTTCAATAATGCATTCAAAATAATTTAGAAAAATATGATATAAAAGATATCAATAATTTGAATATTTTTATTTAATAATCCAGAATTTACATTTTCAGTTTATTAACACAAGAGAAACTAGAATTTATTGCTAAAACGAACCACTATATCAGCATATTTTTGAAATGGTCATTTATATTTTAGTACGTTATTATATCACAAGCCTTTGGCAAGTTTTGTTAATATCCTTATTCGTAAAACTATCCAACTAATCGTATTATTTAAGTAATTAAAATAATTTTTGGTTTCAGTTTTGTAAAATTTAATGTTTCGGTATATTAAACGTGTATTATTATTTTGTTTTCCTGGCGAAGATACACATTAAGTTTTTCGAAATTTTAAATAAATTTTACAAAACTTAAAATTGTTTCAATTATTTACATGAGTTCTGGAAGTTTTTCCAAAAAATAATAATTCTTTGTTATAGCTAACAAAATACAATTATAAAATCTGCGAAATGAAATGAACAATTACAGCGAAACTTTATTGGAGTATTACTCTTATTAAATTTTAAAATATAAGTACCTTACTGTAATTTCAGTAATTTAATTTTTAATTAATAGGCATAACTTTTTTGCGGTTTATTTCTCTTTTAAAAAATGGTTTATAACTAAATGTTGTAAATTTTTATTACAAAAAGATTATATTTTTAATTAAAAATCTTATAATGTTATACCAGCAAAGTTAGGCTATAATTGTTTACACGGTTTCATAGACTTTAATACTTGTATTCTTTTGGTTTGAACAAAAAAGTTTTTTAAAAATATATTTTTATATTATCAAATCGCTTCAAAAGGCTTGCAAAAATAACAAATTAAAGTGTAAATCTATTTTACAGGTTGCTACAGAAAACCATTTTTGTTACAAATATTAATAAATATAACAAATGTAAACTCAGAATTATAAAAGTTTATTAAAATTTTTCTGAGAGTTGCTTAACCTTTTCTAATGAGTATTTTTGAGACTTACCGATTAATGTTGTTGGGTCTATGTAAAGCATTGCCTGCTACTGTAATATGAACGAAAACTTTAGAACCATCGTCCACTAATTTAGCTAGATGCTCGCCCTTTTCTTTGTATGTGAATACAGCACTAATATTTCCTGAAACAAAAAAATTATAATCAGTTAAAATATTGTTAAATTCAGAACAGGAAAAATAATAGGAATACTGTCACTTGAAGTTCAATCCAATTTCAGTATGTTTAGTAATTATACTCAATCAAATTGTGACGGCAAATGTCCTGATGTGAAAGCGTTTTGATTGGTAGAATTGATTAATTGCCAGTTTTAGCTGTAAATTTTGTACAATGATTGTGAAAGTGTGTTTTTGTTTAAATTTTTACAAGAAGATTAATTTATTACTGTGATTGAATTATATGTTTATGTTACAAGCAAATTATAAAATTCGGACAGTGTATACAATGTCTAGGCAATGTATAAAATTCCAAATGTAAAAAATGTATTATTTATATTAGAACGAATTTTTGGCAAGGCACGCTTCGCTCGTATTTTTAGCAAATAAGCCCAAAACAAACAAACCCAAAACTCATCAAACTCACATTAAAAAACTTATGCTTATTTTTGGCAAAATTTGCATGATTTCATACTATTCCTATCAGCATGAAACATTAATTAGATTTATCCTACTATTATTCTTCGATAAACTAAACTTCATTTAGTAACCATCAAATCTTGGCCCCCAAAGATGTTAATGGAGGGGGAGTCAGATTTAAATTGGTGAAAATAGTTTTTCGGCTGTGAGGATCGAACCAGGGTTCTCAAGATCCACAGGCCGACTCGATACCACTGAGCCACCTACCCTATCTAAATTTTATCATAATTGTTATTCTTTCTACATGCTATTTGTATAAATGAAAAGAATTACAATCTGATTTATAATTTCACAAATACAAATAAACCGCCATTTCATAAATTCAACTTTTGACATTGAATGTACCGTAGACAGCAGCAACCTCCAAAGACACCCCTCTCAGTATTGTAAATCTCTTCGTTCAACTATAACTTTTTCACCATTGATGAGGTCACTTCAACATTTCTACTATACTTACACAAATTACGGATGATGTATTAACTAGCTGCTCACCCCCACTAATATATGTGAGTATATTTGTGTTATCCTATTTATTAAAAATGTTATTTTGTTTTGTTAATCTTAAAGCAATTTAAATAAAATAAAAATTGAAATAACTTTCATTTTGAAGGATTTCTTTGATTTCCGTGGAACAATTGAAACAAGGAAAATTATGATGGAAATTTTATTTGAAATTGTTTTTTGTCCCACGTACACGATAAACATAACAACAGCAAGTGCATAAACATGTTATTAAACAATAACAAGATGCGTACATACACAAAAAGTTAAATATATATTTTGTTATATTACTATACTAATATATTTGACTAGATATTAAAATAGGTGGAGTTTTACTTTTTATTTTCAATGCCATTGAGATCTCATAATGCACGAGTACAAATATAAAATCATCGATTTTCTTTAAGTAACTATAATTATGAAATAATGGGAAATAAAGAGTTATATGTTATCAAGATATACCATCGACAACGAGATCGACAAAGACAGATTTTGAGAGATATAACAAACATTTTTTTTAGTGGAAACAATATTTAAAACAATCTTTAATAAAATACATTTATTAATGATTTCAACTATATAGCAATAGTTGCTCGTATTGCGTAAGCAAATGAGTGAAAAAATATGCTTTTTTTATGTGATGTACGTATTTTTTTTGCATATTGATATTAACTTGATTTTACCCAGATAAATATAAAAAATTATTTTAATAAATGTCAAAATTTCGGTAGTATTGGTAAATTTTAAAACTGTAGCACATCTCGGTAAGTGATATATTTATGTACGTGAAGTGCAATTACCAGTAGTCAAATCACGGCCCTCAAAAATGTTAGTGGTGGGGGAGCGACAGAAGTAATTTTAATGCTGTGGGAATCGATCCCGGGTTCGATTCGATACAACTGAGCCATCTACTCTTTTTATATGAAACTTTTTGTTTATCTCCCCTTATTTTGGAATTAAAATTATTTAATAGTTTGTTATTCGAGCACAGTAATTGCAGCGCGAGCCGAAGGCGAGGGCTGCAATAGTGCAAGAGGAACAAAGACACTTTACACTCGTGATACACACATAATTTTTTCTACGATTGCATCTCAAAATTATTTAAAAACGTATACGTATTGAAAATAAATTAATTCTGTTAACAGTCAATATGACAAGTTTCTGTTTGTAGATTTTGGAGAAATCTGCCATTTTAAAACTACTCCACTCCAAAGACAACATTATATAGTAATTTTTCTTTTTAATTTTTAAGCTGCAATTATTTTCATTACCTACTCGTACATTACATGCAATTTTTCTTTTGTGTTTTACTTCATTTTATTAAACAGTTTTCTCCAGGGAAATTTAATGTTATATTAATTGTAAACTGTAATTTTTTAGTCTCATCAATGTATTAATTTTTCATAAGACCTTGAGAATAATGTCAAGAAATATATACGTACTTTTTCCGTTGTCAAACGGTCATAAATTATTTTATAAATAAATGCTTCAATTTAAAAATACGAAGAACTTAATTCTTCATCACTTTTATTTAAAGCATTTTCCGCTAAAAGAATTTATAAAAGTTTAACAACAAAAAATTATTAAGATTTTAATATTTATCATTATATATTTTCATCTGTCAAATGTTTCTAATTTATTTAGCGACAAGTGTTTCAAATGGTAGAAAATTTAAATGTGAACATTTTCGATAAAGTAATTTTTAATGGTTTTAAACAATACTTAATAATGCTATTCTCACATAAAATTTCAAATACTATAGCCTATCCATACGTTGCAAAAATATGTCTTATCTTCTTTTGTTTATAAAAACCCACTAAGTTTTTATGTTAGACTATAAATAAAATAGTTGCACACTATTTTTGAAAAACAATCTGAGTTGAAACAACTATTTGAATATGACGTAAATACATTGACAGACTTGTTGTTTACACTGTCTGCGAAAATTATTTGGCAAATATTCGAGAGGTATTATTTGGGTAAAAACAAAACGTTGTTGTTAGCAACCGTTATCTTTTTTATCCAAAATAGGATTTAGTTATTTTTCTACTAATTTTATCAAAGTTCATCTTAAACGTAGAACATAATTTAAGTAACTAAGCTAATAAAATAGTCTTGTACGTAATACACCCTCTGGAACTTCCACAAAGTTTGTTACTTACCTTTATTGACGCGTATTACAGGCAGTCCACGAATAGAATATTGGCCTCAGAAACGAATGTTCGCTGACTTCAATTTATACCGAAAATATATGACTGCATCCGTATACGATTAATGCCCGTATCCACCAGTGAAACTTAAATTTTAAGTTTGACATAAACTGATATTGGACAGAAATGTTAAGGAAGTCCTCCACTCTTTTTTACTTCCTTGTACGAAGTAAAGGAAGTATTGTAATCGCGAAAATTTTCGGTTGTCAGATTTCAGCGGAAATACGCATTTTAACCATCCCTGAATCCATTTTGACTAATTTCGTCGTGACGTCTGTATGTTCGTACGTATGTATCTCGCATAACTCAAAAACAGTAAGCCGTAGAAAGTTTAAATTTTGTATTTACGACTGTTATAACATCTAGTTGTGCACCTCTCTTTTCGGTCATTATATAACTTCCGGAAGTTGTACTTTACTTGAAGCCTATAATAGATTTTAATGAAAAACTATATTCAAATATAATCCAAAACATTTCAAATTTGGTATATAAGACTACTATATCAATGGAAATAACATAGCAGATTTTGGTTAAAATGGACTACTCGGAAGTGATACATTACATGAAGCTGTTAACAGTTTTTTTTTTTGAAAAAAAAATGGTATTATTTTGATTTTAGAAATAAATGCGACAAATAAAAGTTTTAGAGAATTAAATTCTGCGCCTAGCACATTAAGAATGATTAAATTAGCCTTTTGCATAAGCGAGATTTTTAAATTTAAATATTATATACCGGGTGGTGCTCGGTGAGTGCGAACATAGGAATTTAACATGGGATATTAGTTTTATGCAATTTCCTGCTCTCCTGTACATTTTACGGAAAAAACTGTAGAGGGAAGATTTGTTCAGAATTAAAAGTTACCCATGAAACTGTTTTTACATGTTTTATTAAGTTTTTGGTTTAGCCGTAACATTAAAAATAAATTTCGAAATTTCTGTTACTTTGTAGCAATAGCCGTGACTTTTCTTTTATTTTTATGACAAATGCGTTAAATGTCAATTTTTGATGTTTATTAAAGTTAATCTTATAATTTAAATTAAATCTTTGTGTAAGCTATAAAATGAATGTTTATTCAAACGAAGAACGTGTCTTCATTATTAAAAATTATTATGGAGGAAATAGTTATAGGAGGGTGCGGGATTTATTTTCAATTAAATATGAAGATAAACCAATTCCAAGTGTATCAACAATTTCAAAACTGGTTACAAAATTTGAGAGTACAGCTAGTGTAGCTGTGACCGATGGTAATGAAGGCAATAATAATAATAACAGAATACGTCATAACGAAGTGAATGAAGAATTGGTATTGGCTATGATATCTCAAAATTCAAGGTACAGCATAAGACATATTGCTTCTGAATGTGGTTTGCATCATTCAACAGTTCTGAGAATTTTAAAAACACATGGATATAAATCTTACAAATTTCAAACACATCAAGAACTTCTTTTGGCTGATTTTGAAACTAGAAGTACATTTTGTGAAATTATGCAAGAAAAGGCAAATCGGGACCAGCACTTTATTTCGTCGATTTGTTTTACAGATGAATGTACATTTACTTTAAATAATGAACCAAATGTTCAGAATACTCGTATGTGGACCACAGAAAATCATCATTTAACTGTGTGTACAGGTACCCAATATCCTGAGAAAATTAATATTTGGGTTGGAATTTTTAAGAACAGGATTATACCATTTGAAATTATGGGAAATTTAAATTCTGATATGTATTTAGAACTTCTGCAAAATCATATAGGTCCTGCATTGGATGAGGCAGCTGCAGTAGATGAGGATATTTGGTTCCAGCAGGATGGGTGCCCGGCTCATTATGGAATAAATGTGCGGGAATATTTAGATTTGGTTTTTCCTAATCGGTGGATTGGTCGTGGTGGTGGAATAAATTGGCCTGCAAGATCTCCGGACCTAGCTCCTTGCGATTTTTTTTTGTGGGGGCATCTTAAAAGTAAAATTTACTCTAAACACTACGAAAATTTAGATTTACTAAGACAAGCTATATTCGAAGAATGTGATAATATTACTGACAGGCAATTAGCCAATGTTAGAACTTCGTTTTACAATAGACTTGGTTATTGTCTTGCTGAAAATGGTGGCTTGTTTGAACATTTATTGTAATTTCTTTATTTTTTTATGTAGGTATATTAAATAATATTGTTACAATTATTACTTATTATTTCACATTAAATTATTGTAATTTAAAATTTTTTAAAAAAATTGAAATTGTTGATAAACTTGAAACTGATTTATTATTAAATATGAAAATAAAACTTTGTTCAAAGAATAAAAAATGTGATTTTTTTGATTTAATTTAAATTATAAGATTAACTTTAATAAACATCAAAAATTGACATTTAACGCATTTGTCATAAAAATAAAAGAAAAGTCATGGCTATTACTACAAAGTAACAGAAATTTCGAAATTTATTTTTAATGTTACGGCTAAACCAAAAACTTAATAAAACATGTAAAAACAGTTTCATGGGTAACTTTTAATTCTGAACAAATCTTCCCTCTACAGTTTTTTCCGTAAAATGTACAGGAGAGCAGGAAATTGCATAAAACTAATATCCCATGTTAAATTCCTATGTTCGCACTCACCGAGCACCACCCGGTATGTATTTTATTTTTTTACTTAAGTTTGCTATGGATTAGAATAAAAAATTAAAGATTTTATGTCAAATATGTGCAATTAAAAAAATATCTATAGTTTAATACGCGTACAAGGAAGTCATGTGGTGTCCACATCAGATTTTTTAATTAAGTTTCCTATGGATTAGAACAAAAAATAAGACAAAAAATTAAAATTTAATGTCAAATATGTGCAATTAAAAAAATATCTATGGTTTAATACGCGTATAAGGAAGTCATGTGGTGTCCACACCGGTTTTTATACGCAACTGGGTTTCGTAAGGACTTCCTTATGAACGAAAAATAGAAAAACTAAATTTAAATGTTCTTTTACGTATTTAGCTCCTGACTACTATAATAATGTTTCTAATGATTTGAGTTCTTTAACATTTTTAACTTTTAAGATCTGTGTTAAGTAAATGTTTACCTTAAGTGACTGAATTATGTGTAATATTTTATTTATGACTGTATTCACGGATTTTAATTTTTTCAAGAGTTTATTTATTGTAAATTATGTAATTCGAGTTAGGCGCAATATCAGCCTTGGCTGAACCTTGCCCTTGAGTTTGAATCTCAATAAAGATCTTTATTATTATTATTTGGTTGATTTGTTCTAACATTGTTTAATATCTTCGAAGAGATACATGTTTGTGTGCTACAGGTATTAAGTTTGTGTGACAATTAAACTGCAGGTTTTTATCAAGTAATATGCGCAGGATTTAAATCATGTTTCAAGAGGCCCGACTACCGCAAATTTATTATTCCAACTTAAGCTCTTTGTTTAATTAACTAAATATACACATTCGTTTACGTAACTTGCAAAATATTTCATTAATAATTCATTGTAACTAAATGATCATCCTATTTTATTCATTCAACTGTTAAATTACATGCCCAACGACGCGCCTTTCTTTTTCGTTGTCGAACAGTCCTAAAATATTCAGAACTAAATTTTCTATAACTCTAAAGTCAAAATAAATTTAATTGCAAAATAAATATATTTTTTCTACAACTGTCAAAAAATGTTTGATTTTTTCATCATTTACATTACCATGACAACGCGTGTTTGCATCCTAGTGCGCAAAATGAGTATTTTGCATCCTAGTGCGCAAAATGAGTATTTTGCGCACTGTTTCGTATTCTAGTACGCAAAATGAGTATCTCGCGCACGCTCCCAAATTATTTGTTGTCAGGTTTCATTAGTTACAACACATCAATAGTATCAACTTAATATTATTGTTGATTGTTTTCCTTCAATTTACTTAAATAAATCAATAATTATTATATTATTCTTTATTTACAGTTGTAGAAAAAATGTTGTTTGTATTTCGTGGGCAAAATTTTTGTTTTTTTGGCGCGTTCAAATGACTTATATTGTCTCGACCTGCGATCTCGACTAAAAGTGATAATCTCACGCGCAACAAAAAAACATTCATTTTGCGCACTTAATACAAAAATAATTATTAATTTATCAAATGAGAGACAAATTTTTGACAGGAATGGGGTTAATGAGTCATAAGATGTGTCAAATTGATGCGAATTTGTTGAAATTTATCATGCAAGTAAATTCATAAAAGAATATTACTTGACTAACTTTTTTTAAATGGTTTATAGCGGGACAGATAAGTATATTTTTGTTAAAGTTATTATCAAATTGTGTTAAAAATATTATATATACAAATTTCGGAATTTATTTCAGTATTTCAGTAACATATGACTATTTTATTCCTAAAAACTAGCACGCAATATTTTCACTTGCATGTACATTTGTTTCACTGTAATTTTCATATTAACATATTTAAACAATTCTGTGACATTTTATTTCTTTTATCATGCTTAATTTCGTTACTTATCTTCATTATTATTTTAAAATTCATTAACAAAAACCGCAAGACAACATTTAATTAAAAATTTAATTAATTTTTTTTAGTTAATTTCTTTTCCAGTTTTCGGTTTTATTTACTTTTTAAATTGTGAAGAAAAAATGCGGATTTCATTTAAAGTTTGCAAGTTTTTGTAAACAACTACCCACTTAGAGTTGAGTGTACGCCATGAAGTTTGTACTGCAAACAAATGAATGAATGCAGGTCGCTATATTTGTCTGCAATCAGTAAATTGAGTCAAATAGATGAAAGCAATACATTATTTATTTCGTCATTCTGTTATAGCTCTACAATTACAGTAAAGTAATAGTTTGGGGGATATAGTTTTATTGAAATCCGAATCGAGACTAATCATCAATTTGAATTCGTAATTTTAACGTTATATGTCTTTTGGGAAGACTATAGCGTGGTTGCATAGGGTGTATTTGATCTTGATTCTGTTTGACTAACAATAACGTCATAATAAAGATGTTTACATAGCATAAATAACATCATATAGCATGAAGCGTAGTTTTCCACGTAATAATAGTGTTCAAAGTATAAATTTATTTATTAAATTGACACAAAAGCAATTTGTATCTATTAAAGTTCTGCACAGTGTGCTGGATGTGCCCCTTTGGTGCGCTCCACATAAAAGCTGACAATATATTAATAAAAATATGAAACAAGAAAATTATATGGGATAGATAGCTTATGGCCATTTGCACCATTACAGTTTAATTCTGTCGTTTAGCAAAGCCTAGTTTAAGCTAAAGCAAAGCTTACATTTTTAGTGGTTTGGACAGTTGACATTAAACCGCAGTTTAGTTAAACCATACAATTTATGAAAGTGAATATTGGCACACAGCCCTGATCTGTCATTTGTAGGGAAATCTTAGTATTCCCTAAAAATCTAGCGATTATTTTAGAATGAAAGTTGCAAATCCTTTTTGTTTTATTTCATTATTTGATATCTTCAATGTTTAGACGTGCAGAAACATGTAAAAATTAGTGATGCAACGAATAGTAAATCTGCCGAATACCGAATCCCGAATATTAGGCGGAACCGTGTGCCGAATAGCCGAATATTCGGCGAATATTCTGCACATTTTTGGCGTCAAATGATAAACCGGTAGGGATTGGCGGAGCGAAATTGCGCTCCTCCCCCTTCAGCAAATCCCTTGCAAATGACATGTTGTGTCTAGTTCGTTTGCACATCAGTGCAGTTCAAGCTTATTGTAAAATTAAATGTATATCACATTCTGATAATCCATATACATGGTGGGCAACCAATAAAAATCTATTCCCGCATTATCTAGCAAAATTTGCTAGAATTTATCTTTCTTCCCCAGGGAGCAGTGTTTATTCAGAAAGACTTTTCTCACTTTGCCACTTTTAAATTTTAATTATAATTAACCTTTCATTAGTTATTGATAATATTATTTATTATTATTATTAGTAATTGACATTATTTATTATATTCTTATTTTTTAGTTATTGACAGTATTTGTGATTTTATTTGTATTTCTATTATACTGATTGAATAAATATTTACATAATAAATAAAATATACATGTGTTTTTTTTTATATATAAATTAATAAATTGAATGCAACCGCTGTTCATGTTTTAGATGTGTTATGTCAAACTATTCGGTATTCGGCCGAATAGGAAACTACTATTCGGTATTCGGCCGAATAGTGAAACAGCTGCCGAATAGGCAGAATACCGAATAGTTGCCTAATATTCGTTGCAACTCTAGTAAAAATACGTCCATGTTTATGTTTTGACCACGTTTTGATTTGTCTTTTGAATATTTTGTTTGGAAAATATTTTAGCGGTAAATTTTACTTTATAACTTTACCTATACTTTTATAAATTACATAATTATTTTTTTTTTGTATCAGATGGCATATGGTAGAATGTTAAACTTACAAATTATATGGGTGTTTCTAAACGATTGTCTATTAATGTTAATAAATTATAAACACCTTCTTTTCACAAATAAAAATGTTTAAAGAAGTCAGATATCATGAAAACTATGAAAATAATCTGTTTTACGTTTAAATTTTCTATAAATTCTATTGCATATAATTCATCCAAATCATTTTCTATTAAATTGTTAATAAAAATATCATCCATTTCTTTAAATATTTACATGTTCATACAATTATACATACCTTTTTGAGGTTAGATACACGCTTAAACCTAAGACAGACTGCGGCTTAATTCAAACCATAGACTGGCAGGTTAAACGTACGCTTAAAAGTCTATACAAGTCAATTTAACTTTAAACCGAGGCTCAAATCTTAAACTGTATTGGTTCCATTAGTGGCAACGCGTTATATGGTTCAGTGGTATCGAGTCGGTCTGTGGATTTGAGAACCCGGGTTCGATTCCCATACGCGACAAACAATTTTTACCACGTTAAATCTACCCCTGAGACTCTTCCTTCACTTACATCTTTGGGGGTCATGATTATGATGACTTCACGCGAAAAAATATATCACTTACAGAGATCTACTCCGACAGAGTGCCATGCCAAGTAATGGGTAAAAGGCGTGATATATTTGTATTTACATGTGGTACTTAAGGTCGAGCTGTGGATTGAGAACTCAAGCAATTATAATTTGAAATACGATTATTAAATAAATATCATATAAAATAAAGCAGACACTTCCTAGTTCTAAAATAATCTAAAACGTCCTTCAGGAATACGAAAAGTAATTACATCTAATTTTAAATTAAAAAAACGAATCAAAATAAAATCGAATATACTCGTAGATAGTAAACAAAATAATGACGCATATTCTGTCATTCTATTTAACACTTAAGTAATATTGTAGGTGTTAAGTAATTCGTAAGCATTTTACGAGTAATTACAAAAAAGTTTTCGAAATATTTTGTAGTAAATCTACTTCATGGCCAATGCTTTAACCTTCGGTGTATTTTAGAAATTTAAAAGCATTTTCTATATAATTAAATTCATTCAATGAAGTATAAACATTGTTGTTTCTTTCTTTTTATCATGACATTGAGAAATGTAATTGTCTAAAGAATATACTTATTATCTCTTTTATTTATGTTTACATGAGTTACACACTTGGCTAGGTATTTATTCTGTACTCTTTCGAAACATTTCTTATTCTATTTGAATTCGTAACGGAAAGAACTTTTTAGGTCATTGTTTTGTATTGTGGAATTAACTCGCTTTTATGTTTAAATTCATTGTGCGCCATCAACAAATAAATTACGTAGTTGTACACTAAAACTGCGATAATTTTACTATAAATATTTGCACGTTTCACAAGACACTCACCTGTACTTTATTGGTGCTTTGAGCACGACTGTCAACTATCTTTGTTTATATGCAAAACAGCTGACATAGGTGAATTATGAATGCAGTAACACTGTAATTTTCTAAAATATAATTACGAAATAGTAATTCCTACGGCAATAATCATCTATTATTTAGTTCCAACTATAATTTACATACTTTTGCTTGGGCCTGTATTCTTTATTACAGTGTACACACAGACAAGCAAGACCAACAGTATATTATAATACCGCCAGAAAATAAAATCCAGGCCAAATTGAAAAATTGTATTATTTTCCATTTATTTTTATATTAAAATGCATTCTTGGCAAGGTTCGCTTCGCTCGTACTTATAACAAACAAATCCTAAACCTATAGATCATATCAAATACGCAAGCCGTTATATTCGATTTTAACTTAAATTATTATGAGGTAGGTGGCTCAGTGGTATCAAATCGGCCTGTGGACCTTGAGTGTCCTGGTTCGATCCCACAGCCGACAAACACTTTTCACCAAATTAAATCTACCCCTGTGGCTCCCCTTCCACTAACATCTTTGAGGGCCGTGATTTAACGGCCGGTAACCGCACTTCACGCGAAGAAATATATCACTTACCGAGATCTGCTTCAGAAGAGTACGACACGCAGTAATGGGTAAAAGGCGTGATGATATATTCATTTATTTATTTAAATTATTGAGAATTTCAAACACTTCGCCTGATTCCATACTTTGCCAGTGACCTATATAATAGTTATTTCCGATACATACAGCTAATCTGTAGTCACGAGCAAGTCAGTGTTAAAACGCAAGACTAGCGAATGTTTCCAGACCAGGGAATGACTAAAGATGCTTTACATATTGTATCGTATCACATTTTTGATCTGCTACCAAAAACATGAGCAAAAATATCAAAATTATTGATAAGAATGTTATCTTTCAATATCTTCCAGTAGCTATTTGTCTAAAATAAAATTTAAAAAAGGTGTCAAATAAGAGAAATATTACTGTTGTCAAGCTGCAACTAATGTTTGTGATTACCATGGAATTAAATATTTTAGTCACAAGTGAATAATTTTAGATTTTACTCACTGAAAAAGATTATATAATGTAGATAAAAAGCCGCTAATAAATATAAGATAAAGTAATTTTTCTACTGCCGTTATTTAAAAAAATATATTTAACGTCCCGGTTTTTATGACACTAAATAAAAATTTAATTTTGTCCCACGTGATGGTTGCGCGGGTTGGAGCCTGATTCACGACCGTAACGTTGTATATAATAAAAAAAAATTAATCACATGTTGACAAGCAGTGGCTTCGAACGATTTAATCACAGCTTGAAATATTAAGCACGGGATGAAGTTAGCTTCCTACATTTAACCATACTTTACATTTTTTGTTGTCTTAATTTGCGATCGTAGAAAATGTATAATATGTGAATAGTTTTATAAACTCTTTAGATACTCGTTTTTTATACACTCGCTTTGCTTCGATCAGCTCGTGTCAAAAAAACTCGTACGTAAAGAAACGTTCATAAAACTTGTTACATAATATACTATATACTATTAAGTACACGTTGCTGGGTTACTCGTAACTAATGAAATTCTGTTACTGAAAACAGCCAACTGAAAATCAATATTACACACGGCCGTAGAAAAAAGTTGGTGAAGTTTTCATCTCGTATATTTTCCACTGTCAAACGTTTCTGAATTATTTTAGAGACCTTTAATTGACACATTTTTTAAAAACTATATAGATATTAGTTAATGTGGCTGCAGGGTTAAATCTGTATCTTTTAAACTAATATTCAAAATACAAATTTCCGTTGTCAAGGCTGGTTTACCATAAAACAAGTGCTCCAGGTTTCCAAATATCATAGACTTAAAGTAAGAAATTGTATAATCGAATTAAATTATAAATAAAAACTAGCTATTTGTTTCTTTTAAATTAGTGGACAAAAATATTAATAAACTAAAATAAATATATCATCACGTGTTTTATCCACTACTGGGTGAAGCACTTTTTCTGTAGCAGATCTCGGTAGGTTATATATTTATCCACATGAAATACGGTTACTAGCTATCAGATCACGGCCTCCAAAGATGTTAGTGTCGGCTGTGGGAATTGAACTCGGGTTCTCAAATCCACAGTCCGACACGATCAATTTTTAGTAAAGCTCGCTTCGTTAGCTAATTAAACTAAGTTATTATATCTCAAACAGTAATAGTTATACAGTTACGAAAAAAGTCAGGAAAGTGTTCAATTACAGGATGAGTAGATGAAACAGCTTACGAATCCTGTACGACGCTTTACTGACGTGTTACGTATAATATTTTAAAAGAAACTTATAAACAAATAATACATATTTTAAATTAATTTAAATTAAAAGAAATATTTGACTTTTACATATTCAGTCAGTATTTTAAGTAACTAGGCACTCACGTTTCTTTCATTACCTGCCTAGGTAGGCAATATGTTATTTTCCTGACTAGACATACAAAGCAAAGCTTTCCTGAGTCTTAAAGGTCAGGCAAATATGTTTATTTTCCTGTCAGTTTCAGGTAAAATATATTTACGGCAAATTATATTTTAGCAAACAAGAAAGATATATTAGTGAATATTAAAATTTTTTGTGCTCACTTTTTCGCAAAATAAACTCATGAAAATTGTGTTAAAACGCAATAACTACAAATCGTTTAAAAAATAGCAATATTGTCAACGGCCATGGCTCAACTCGTTGGAACTGATCTATGCGATAACGCGAGTTAAGCAACGTTGCGCGCGGGGAGTATTTGGATGGGTGACCGTCCCGAGAAACCCGCGTTGCTGTTGACTCCAAGATCTAAAACGCAGGATCAGGGCGTAATGGCGGCATATGACCTTAGCAGTTGGTCCGCCAGAAAGCCAGAATAAAAAAAAATTTAGATTTTTGTATAAATAAAGATATAAGGGAAGCCCTACAAATAAAACACATAGAAAATAAAACTCTGCTTAGGCAGAGTGCCACACCCAGTGATGGGTAAAAGGCGTGATGATATATTTATTTTTATTTTTTCTAAAATAAAATCGAAGAAAGACAACTGAGATGGTTTGGACACCTATCCAGAATGAAAGAAGACAGAACAACAAGAAAAGTATATGAAGCAAGGACATCAAAGGAAAAACGAAGAGGAAGACCAAGAAAAACGTGGACAGAAGAAAGCTCTGGAAAGAGAGACATCAAGTGGGAAGTAGCAAAACAGCTAACGAAAGAGAGAAGCACGTGGAGAAACATATGGAAAAGAAAGCCCATTGAAGAGGCAGAACGAAGATAACCTGCCCATGACCAGCCTTACACCCAAAACGGGTAGAAAGCCCTTGGATTAAGTAAGTAAAGTAAGTTAGATTTTTTAAATAAAGTTAAATGATATATTTATGTGTTTTTAGTTTCTAGTAACAACATAATAGCCCCAAAAATATTATCGCTTCAGGTTTCAAAATATGTAAAACCGATACTGCATGTTGTACAAAATAGCAGATCAATTAATAACTGACCATAATTATAATCATCTATCAACACTTGTATACTTTCAGTTTCAGTTTCTATTAAAATACTTAGTCACACAAAGTTTCCGGTTCCCAAATACATATTTCCGTTATTAATTCAACCAAGTCGTTTTCCATTGCAAAAATATGTAAATAGTATTCCACCGCATGAAACCAAGGCTCTCGTCAGGATGTTGTAAGAAAACATTTGGTTTGTTTCATACCGCGTGAAAAATAACCTTATGAAGCTGAAAAGTCAAGGGCAGTAGCCAAATTTCAAGCTGTAAATGTGAGTTTGTTTCAGTAACAGTTGCCTTGCACAGGGATTGTTCAAGGTGGATGTATCAAAATATAGGCGCTACGAAATTTTAAATAACTTATTGCTGTTAGGACCTTGACTTTTTATTTGTCGTTCCGGTTTAAAAATATAGGAAATATTCTTCATGTATTTTGAATTACGTCCGGTTTCTAAATAGTTTTATTTAATTATTAATATCAATTTAAAAAATTACTTCCCAGAGACGGTGTTACAACTGTTTATTGTGTACGTAACTCCTATGCAATTGCAGATCTCGGCATATTTATTTATTTATTTATTCATTTTAATCTTAATTACAGAACTGGGGCATACAGTTTATATACAGGGTGTTTCTATACCTCTGCACGAAACTTTAATAACATAATTTGATATAAGTAGTAAGTACTGATTATAAAACAAAAATTTTTTTTTTTAAATTCGCAAAAATTAGGGTATTTCATTCCTAGCGTACATTTTTAGTGTCATTGGTTTAATAGTACATTTAATTATTTATAATTATTTATTATATCGAGTCCGCCTGTGTATCTTGAGAATCCTGGTTCGATCCCCGCAGCCGAAAAACAATTTTCACCAATTTAAAAAATCTACCCCTGTGGCTCCGTCTCCAGTAATATCTTTGAGGGCCGTGATTTGACGGCTGGTACCCGCACTTCACGCGATAAAAATATATCAATTATCGAGATCTGCTAAGGCAGAGTGCCACACCTAGTAATGGGTAAAAGGCGTGATGATATATTTATTTATTTATTAAATTATTATCAATATGTCATTGCAAACATTTTTGTATATTTTTTACCTACATGTGTACCTAGACCAGCATTTCCCAAACTGTTGTTCGTTCCAAGGATCCATCAAGGAGTATTCAAAACTTTTGCTATTAAATATTTTTTTACAATTATTATTTTCTGTATACATTTTTTAAGAATACAATATTATGCTTACTATATTCCAATTTTCACCTAAATTAACTTTTAAACAATGTCACTTGCCTCATTAACTTTGTTTTGAAACCTATTTACTTTTCCATTAAAAACGTGTAACTATATGGTTTATTTTATTTTAAATTAATAAAGAAATAAATATTAGAAAAATGTCTCAGTTTGTAATATATACGGCAAATAGCTCACAAAATTTCACGCAAATAAAAAGAATACGTCTTTAGGGTCGTTAATAATTTTTAAAAATATAAAAAAGTCTTAAACAAATGCTGGACTGCACACAAATCAGTTTGAATTTACAGTTAAACTAAATATATTTGTTACGGCATTTTAATACTCCTTGTTTCATTCATACAAGAATAGTTAAACGGCGATTATCTGAGGCTTATGTATCCGGAAATGAGATTACAGTTTATTATTTATTACAGGAATATTTAAATTAAATCTGTTTTAATTAAAGTTATGTTCGATAACAATCTTAATCCCTCTCTTAATCCAGTAATGTTTTGTTGTACTTATTCTTTAGTTTATAACGTCATCGCGTATTAAAATAAGTCTGACACCTTAAACCAATAAATATTTAAAAATGAAATTTAACTAGTTTTCATTTCTTTTATTTCACCAGGGCATTTTTAGGCGCTTCAAATACATTTTTAGAGCATTTTTTTTGTTAATATTTCGTTGAAATAATGCAATATGATATTAATAATTTCATTGATCTTAAGGGACATTAAGGGACGATATTTCAATCTCCTAACAACATTCTTTATAAATGTATTTGTCAAACAAAAAAAGTCGCATTTCAATCGTACTTCAAATAATGAAAGTTATATAAACTTTTTTTTTTTTTGTTATGAGAGGCGGTCTGTTGATCTTGAGAACCCTGGTTCGATCTCCACAGCCGACAAACAATTTTCACCAAAATTAAATCTACCCCTGTAGCTACCCCGCCGTGGTCGTTATTTGACGACTGGTAACCGCACTGCACGCGAAGAAATATATCACTTACCGAGATCTACTTCGGCAGAGTGCCACACCCAGTAATGGGTACAATGCGCGATATATTTATTTATATTTGTACGAAAAGTTAACTTTTTCAATGATATATGAATGTTTATTGTGGTTGTTTTACTTTTCGGTCGCTAAAATAAACAATTTTCACCAATTTAAATCTATCCCTGTGGCTCCCTCTCCACTAATATCTTTGGGGGCCGTGATTTGACGGCTGGTAACCGCACTTCACGCGAAAAATATATCACTTACCGAGATCTGCTTAGGCAGAGTGCCACACCCAGTAATGGGTAAAAGGCGTGATGATATATTTATTTATTTTATTTTACATTTTTCATCCATGTGTAATAAATTATTATTTTTGTTATCAAAATCTTTAGTTTGAAGTTAATTTTAATAGGAAAAGTAAACATTGTTATTCAGTATTTAGAGTAATGGTCAACCGCTTTAAACAATATCTTGTTGCGTTTCCTGGTTGATATTATTCTATTCCGGAAGACTCTACGAAGGATGAAATTATGTCTGAAAATAGGATGCAAGGACAAGATACACACATACGTAGGTACTATGTGCATCTGATTTATTGCATTAAATAAAAACAAATGGTGGACAAGACACGTAATCATCATAACAAGTGAATGACTGCTTGGTTGCTCACTTACTTCACTTGAATTCAATGTCATATTTGTACACTTTAAGTCGAGCTTAAGATCATTATTTAAATCTTCTAGAAAAGTAAGTATGATTCACAAGTGTTTTGTAGTTTTATTAATTGTATATTTGTAGGTAGTTGCAAAACCTTCAAGCATATTGATAAAAATGTAAGTTTGTTTGTGTTGAAAATTCATATCTTTATTATTTAAATAGCTAGTTACATTTAAATATATTTTATAAAGTATATATTTCATCAAATCTTTGTATCAAAGCAAGAATTGCATCCGAATGATACGGATTCTACTAACTTAGGATTAATTTCATTTTGTGCAGAGCAGTAAATAAATAATTTATTGGTATGTTTTCAAGCTTCATGACCAAATTTAATGAGTCTAATGTATTGTAAACAAAACCAAGTTTAGAAACAGCCTATAGAATCAATGCAGACAAATAGTGTACCGTAAGTTACTATCAAATTTAGGGCTATATTTATTTTTTATTTTGAATAATTTACCTCATTTTAAACATAACAGTTGAATGAAAAATTCAGCATAAGCCAAATATTACTGCAGTAAAGCTGTAGCTTTAATATATTTATTTATTTATTGAATTTGGCATACAAGTACACAGGATGGTAAAAAAGTTCCGGGACGGTGAAATATCTCGAGTAATACACATCGAATCAAGAAACCAAAAAACACGTGTTTCATATTTTGAAAAAACCTATCTATTCACACCAAACACAAACCCCAATTCCCACCCCCAGGGGCTGGGGCGGGGGGGCAACTTTGAAACTTTAAATAGGAACCCCCATTTTTTATTGCAGATTCGTATTCTGCGAAAAAAAAAAGTTAATTTTATCTGAAACTTTTTTCCAATTCGGAATAGATGGCGCTTAAAATAATGATTCTTGCGTAGATAAAAATTACAATAAAATAATAAGTTAAACACAAACAATATAAATTGTTAGTTATTTATGGTTTGCCATGGATTTAAATATTTTAGTCACATGTGAATAATTACTCATTTTAGTCACTGAACACGATTATTTGTTATTTATTTATTAATGTTACGCTGTACAACAGGAACTTAATCCCAATTACAGTACAGAGTCCGCACTCACCGAGTCGCAGTGTAGTAGTTCATATAATTTTTAGCTTGAGTGAGATTCGAATTTTGGATCTCCGGATTCAAATTCCGTATCGCTATCCATACCATCGTACTGACGGATTATATAATGTACATAAAAAAACCACTGCTGTTAACCGGACGTTAAAAATTTACTTAATACATTTATATGTTGCAGAATATACCCATTATTATGTTAAATAAATTGAGTCATCAACAGTTTTAATGTTTTCCAAATCTACAATATTTCTCACACAATTCAGTTCATACACAGCATACTATCAGAATGCTAAAGTCATTGCTCGACATATAATACAATAAATACCTTTATCTTATAGTTTAAGTGTAGCTTGCATTCACGCAAACACAACATAACTAAATAAGAATGAAACTATAGCAACAAAATAACAAACAGGCACGCTATGCATTTATAAATAAACTAAATATTACTTTGCTGTTGTTAGTTCTAATTAAATTGTTTTAAATTAGTTATTAAGACATTATGTTGGTATTATTGAATATTCTTATTGATATTTTAGGTACATATTTAGACAAGTATGACTGCATTTTTAAAATATGTAAAATATATACCATATGATGAAAAATTCAATTAAAGTAGTGAGTAATATTTACCTACCTAATCGGTCTTATCAACAAATTAAATGTAACAATAAAAGCTATGATTCACAAATATTTATAAATAACTATTCTTAATTATTATTTATAAGTAATTATAATAACTGTGTAATAATGTGTAATGTATGTTTTACACATTATTGCAATTAATAAACCATCATTTTAATTCAGCGGAAACTGATTTTTTCAACATCCTGTTTTAAAGATACACGGAAAAATAATTATATTAATATTTATGTGGTTTTGAACTTAAATCAATGAGTGACATGATAAAAAAATATATGCTGATGAAATAAGAATGAAAGAATGTGTGGATGGCCTAGGAATAAATAAACTAATGATTGAAGGTTTGTTGCGAGAATGACAGATAAAATGTACTTATGTGAAAGGAATTATGATTGTAGATGGTGTACCAGAATATGAATATTTGATGAAGATTAATTGAAAAATAAAAATAATATATAAATATATCAGCATCAATATTTAGCCAGCACTAATCGTGGCACTATTCTGCATCTGATCTAAGTATGTGATATATTATTCATCATCATCTATGGCGCTACAGCCCAAATCGGGCCTGGGCCTACCGGACACACCGAGCCGCAGTTTTTACACTGCCGTACTGCCGGTTTTCGTAGTCAAATGCTACATTATTATTATTAAGTGACTAGCTTATAGCGCCCGAGTGTGATAAATACATGTAACTGTATTTGATATTTTACGACAAATCACACATTGTCGACAGGCGGATTCGAACTGACGAACCTTGGCTCGGGTGACGTCACAGTATGTTAAGAGATGTGCCTTAACACGCTCGGCCACCGCGCCTGTGATATATTATTGCATGGTTTTAACATGTTAGAGATAGATAAAACACCCAAAAACACTGCTCTTAAAACAGGCAAAAACAGAGCTTGTGGCACTAGCTAATAAGTCTAGAGTATTTCTAATGTAATTAAAGCTATGATGAAAATATCAATATTCGCTTGAATGTTTTTATGACAAGTAATAATTTTATGTAATGGTGCTGCTGGTAAATTCGTTCATGGTCTTGAAGTGTGTATAAGAGTTCCTCGTCTCGGTGCTAGTCTGGGAACCCGGTATAATATACAGGGCAATTACATAGAGCAACGATCGTCGAATTTCTAATGATGGCCAATTAAAATTATTTAATAATAGACTACAGGGTTGGCAAAAAAATTATTTAAAAAAAATTAAAATAATTGTTTTTTTTTTACAAATGTCAAAAAATGTTCATTTTTCCACTAATATCAATACGCGAAATACGTGATTTTATCATCATTTACTTTACCATGACAACGCGCATTTTGCACCTTAGTACGTAAATTAAATATTTTGCGCACTGTTTCGTATTGTAGTGCGCAAAGTGAGTATCTGGCGCACGCTCCCAAATTATTTGTGTTCAGATATCATTAGTTACAACCGGTTACAACACATCAATAGTAACAAATTAATTTTATTGATGATTGTTTTCCTTAAATTTACTTAAATAAATCAATAATTATTGTATTAATCTTTATTTACAGTTGTAGAAAAAATGTTGTTTGTATTTCGTGGGAGAAATTCTTCTTTTTTTGGCGCGTTCGAATGACTTTTATTGTCTCGACCTGCGGTCTCAACTAAAAGTAATATTCTCACGCGCAACAAAAAAAAAACACTCATTTAATACAAAAATAATTATTTTTAATTTTTTTTTAATTATATCACTAAATGGAGTAAAAGTTATTAGTATTTAACTATTTATATGAAAAATTCTATTTAAAAATATGTAGTTTTGATTATTATTGCACATTACAAGTTTTAACACAAATTTCTGAAACTATATGCTTGACTAACTATACGTGTTTACAACTTGGGTGGCCACAGTAGGTTAACATGTTCGTACATGAAATTTGATATTTTCATATTAATATTAATCCAATAAATATTGAAAATTATTTTGTCTGTTTTACAAAAAAATTAAAAATGTTTTTTAAACAAATGAATTTTTACTAAACACTTGTTTTGTTCTGTACCAGACATATAATTAAATTAATACAAATAAAAAATAATAATTAAATCAATGATTTTTTTTTTAATCAGGTCAACCCTGTTTGTCTATAATCAAAGCGTCTAGGTGGGTAAGAACCTAAATGATGGTTGATTTCAAATTACGACGCTATACATTAAATGATGGAATTCTGTGATAGATCTATAAATGTTCTGGATTTATAAATTTGTAAATAATGAACAATATCAAATCAATATTTGTTAATAAATAGAAAATATTTCATAAAGTCAGTAAGTTTTATTACGATTTTATTCATCATTTATAAATTTACAGATATACAAAACTTCCATCATTACTTCCCTATTTTAAAATTGTTTGACATGTCTTTCATATTTCAGTTACAAATAAATGAAGTAACAACAAAGACAAAATTAATTGTCATCCATACACTTGGTGAAACTAGGTTTAATAAAAAAAATAAAAATAAACACTTGGCTGGCCAGCCTCTGACGATGCCCTCATAAGGTGATTTGGAGGCTGAATTTTTTTAGACTTAGCCAAGTGTTTATTTTATATTTTAAGCAAGCATATTTAATTCGAGTACGGATTTGATTTCCCACTTATGTTCGTATACGTAAAACTATTTAACGAATCGTTTAGACACAGATTCCTTAAATTTTATAATTGCATAGAAGAGTAATATGTAATTGTTTTTCTCGGAAAGAAAGAGTTAACGTTAATGAATTGTTATTAAAGGTTTCGCTAAGAAAGTACATCAAGGCTTGCGATACTAGAAGTATTAATTAGAACTAATAAAATCTAGAAAAACATACACCTCTTGGTTAATCCTCAGCCCTGACTGACCACATAGTTAATAGAGGCTATTATATCATGTTGTAAACTTTTTGTGAATCGTTCCATAACGATCATACTGTTCTCAAAGAACAACTTTCCTTTTTGTGTAAAATTTATCACCTTATTTAAATTCTGCGCCCCAGTATAACACGATTTAAATTCTGTCAAAGTAGGCCACATCCATATTTGCGTATTATTTTATGAAAATTCAAGTGGATTATATTCAACAACAGGCTGAAATCTAAAATTAAACCTTGTTTTCACAGCGAAAATAAAAATGAGAATATGTATTAAAGTCATAAATAAAAAGGCAAATATTTACAGGCAATTGTGGTGCTGTGTTATGTGGTCAGAACAGTAACTTCAAAAGCAAGGGTTTGTGATTTCAACTTCAACTATACACTTCCCTACACTATTATAGCTAGGGTTGTGCATTTGACCAGTCAAATATTTTTCGGTCAATTGGCCGACTATTTGACCGGTCAATTGACCAAGAAACATTTAATAAAAATCACAATTAAAATTGTAATTTATTTATATAGTACTGTTTACTACATCCAATATTACTGAAAATGAAAAACCAACAACAACTAATAAACAAAACCACATCAAATTCAAAATAAAGTAAAAGATGTAATGAAATGAAATAATATGTATTTATTTTATTTGTAAAGTAAAGTAAGCAAATTCTCCAGAACCCAGAATACCAAACTAGATATGTTCATGTAATAATAGTATGTAGCTATATTAATTGTTTGTGTGGTTGGCACTTGGTGAAACATTTTAAATTATAAAATTAAAACACTTGGTATATTTCACATAAAAAATTTTATTTATACGACGCGTTTCGACTTTTCAGTCTTCATCAGGTAATAATACATTATTCGTATAAATAAATTTTTTTATGTGAAATATACCAAGTGTTTTAATTTTATAATAGTATGTAGCTATTTCTATTGAACAACAGATGTAGTGGCGGTTCCATTTAGATTATTTGACCGTTTTTTTTGGCCGTCAAATATTTTTGGTCAATTGACCACGGCACAACCCTAATTATAGCTATATCATAAGACTGTTGCAATTGCAGTACTGTGACATATAATATACATATAATGGCAATTTGTAACACTGTGATTGAATTCTTTCTTCAATAATTCGAGTTCAGGGATTCCAACTTGGCGGAATTCAACTTTAATTATACTATATTATAGTTTACTTCAACTTAAGGTTGTTCAGATCTGCAAATGCAGAGCTGCGACATACAGAACGGACAAATTTTATAAGTGCAAATATGAAATATTTCATTAGAAAGATAAAAATAAATAAATAAATAATCCTCACATCTTTTGCCGATTACTGGTTATGGTACCCTGCCGTAGCAAATCTCGGTAAGTGATATATTTTTTTAACGTGAAGTGCGATCACCAGCCGTCAATTACGGCCCCCAAAGATGTTAGTAAAGGGGAAGCCACAGGGGTAGTTTTAATGTGGTGAAAATTGTTTGTCGGCTGTTCATTAGAAAGAAATGAATAATAGACAAATTTAATAGTACAAATTATTAATCATATTACATCCACGCGAAGTTGTGAAGTATAAATAAAAAGAGAGTTTTGATAAATGAAATCCCTTATTGAGAATAATATACTAGACTAGTTTAAAGTTGCAAGGTTATTATTACCAAGTGGACTATATCTAATAATAAACGATTTAATTGATCTTAAAGTTTGCATTTGATTACTGTGTATTTACGATTTCGCTGCAAAAAATGTATTGTTCTAATATAAGTTGAGGTCCGCGATATTTGAACAGTCGGCCACTTACTTAATATTAATAATTGTAAATTTTACCTCCGTTTTATCCACAAATGATGGAATTATCCATATCTTAATCCACAAACAAAATTATATACGCATCATTATTTTAGTTAAGTAAATAAAACAAATAATAGTATGTTATGCACCAAGGAAGGGAAACTGTGAAGTCGAAGTTTGCCAACTTCACACAAGGGATAATCAATTGCGCCCTACCATGAAGTATATCATATTTTTCATAACAAGTGCACAAAAATTACCGTCTTATCGGGACAAATGGCAAATATCCTAACTTGGGACAAATGTCAAATTTCCCATTTCTTAAAAAAGACAAGTGTCAAATTTTCCAACTGTTATAATTAGTTCATTGTCCGCTCAGCCAGATGGCACGTTCGACGCCGCAAACAGGGAATAATCATAGTCTCTAGGGAGAGAAACATTCTCACGAGGGACATAATGTTTCTCTTCCTAGAGAGAAAAACAGTGTTTCTTTCTCTAAAATTAGGGAATAAGAACGTGTTTCTTGTGCACGTGTTACGAAATAGTATGTTATGCATCAAGGGAGGGAAACAAGCGATTATTCCCGCGAGTGAAGCGTATCATATTTTTCGTAATAAGTGTACAAAAATTACCGTCTTATCGGGACAAATGTCAAATATCGTAAATATCAAATTTTCAACTGTTAAAACTAGTTCATTGTCCGCTCAGTTAGATGGCGCGTTCGACGCCGCAAACAGGGAATAATCATAGTCTCTAGGGAGAGAAACATTCTCACGAGGGACAGAAGCATCCTACCTAGAAAGAGAAACATTCTGGCTGGTAGCACAAGCTCTGTTTTTGGGTATACTAAGAGCGATGTATTTGGGTATACTAAATATTCCTAGCACGAGCTCTGTTTTTGGGTGTTTTAAGCATGTTTTAAGCAATTGTTTAGTATCTGGTTTTAGAACAGCTCATGGCTGTTTTAAGCAGTGTTTTAACGCAAATATGGCGGACGCATATAAAAAAATTTGTGCAGCTCGCGCGGTTCGCGATGTAAATAGACATAAAAGACGAATAATTGTATTTAAAGAACGAAAGAATCCGTTTATCTTGTTGTCTGCAAGTGAATTTAAACGCAGATATCGTTTTACTAAAGATACAGCGAAGTTTATAATAAATATTGTGAAAGATGAATTGGAACCACTACAAGAGCGACGAAATACAATTTCAAGTGAAATGCAAGTACTGATTACTTTGCGGTACTTTGCAAAAGGGATGTATCAAGAAGATAATGGTATGTAAAGTTTAAATTTAATTTACGCGCCGTATATTCACTGCTGCGCAGTAGTGATACTACACACGTAGCTGTCAAATGTCAAGATACATAACCAACATTCAGCACTGTAATTGCAAAGAGTTTTTAATATATATTTTGTTCATATTACATTAAAATGGTGCGTATTTTTACAACAACACATTACATATTGTTTATAGGTGATCTTCATGGTGTTGCCCAACGTACTGTTAGTACAGTAGTAAAGAGGGTGTCGGTTGCTCTAGCATCTCACATAAATGAATATGTGAAACACGAAAGCCTGGACAATATTAAGGAGGAATTTTACAGTATAGCAGGGTTCCCCTCTGTAATCGGCTGTGTGGATTGTACACATATAAAAATCAAGAATCCCGATAAAGAAAGACCCCTGTTGTACTGCAACAGGAAAGGATGGTATTCTTTAAATGTCCAAGTTGTGTGTGATGCAAAATATAGAATAGTGGATCTTGTTGCACGTTGGCGTGGCAGCGTTCATGATGCACGTATATGGGATGACTGTAGCATTAAGCAGAAACTTGAGGTAAGTCAGTTTAAAATACTTTTTTGTCTTTCCTATTTATAATAGATTTATAATTCAGACTGGACAACTGCGGGGTATTATTTTGGGCGATAGTGGATATCCATGTACCCATTATTTGTTAACGCCACTCCATAATCCTACTACTCGTCCAGAAGAACGCTACAATTCATCCCATATACGGACAAGATCCACTATTGAAAGATGCTTTGGGCAGTGGAAGGCAACCTTCAGAGCTCTTCAGAACGGAATTCTTCTTTCACTCGATACTGCAAAAGCTGCAATAAGTGCAATGGCAGTTTTACATAATATTAGAATAAACTCGCAACAAAGCGAAGAATGTATTTTAATCAATAAATAATTTTATTCACGTTTTGACTAATGTTAATACTATACTTACCTATATTTTTACAGATTCTGATTCAGAAAGTTCTGAAAATGATGAAAGTGACGAAGATGTGACGCCAGATCAGCACAACCTGCCAGCACAGCACAGGAATACTATTCGCGGCAACACATTTCGGCAGCAGTTCATCAGACGACATTTCGCATAAAAGTGCGTCGCTAATGTAGTCATTTTAATACATCTTTTATTATATTTATTAAAAACTTCACTGTATCTTTAGACAAACGATATCTAAGTTTAAATTCACTCACAAACAACAAGATAAACGTATTCTTTCGTTCATTAAATACAATTATTCGTTTTTTATGTCTATTTACATCACAAATGTTTGTTAAACTTAGCATTACATTTTTATATGTAAATTTCAAATGATTAAAAAATAAATTTGTAAAATAAACATTTATTTTATTATCAGTTTTTTTTATTTACTTTTTCTTTTAACAATACATACTCTAACTCTTCTCGCTTTCTTTTAAATATTGCCGCCTCAAGTTCCTCTTCTTTTCTTTTTCTTTCTATTAATAGTTGATTCATCATTTCTCGATGTATTTCAATTTTATGTTTTTGTTCAAGGCTGTGTCTCTCCTTTTCAATTAATAATAATTCCTCTTCATAACACGTAATTTTTCCTTTCGATTTTAATTTGGGAATATCACATTTAGGGGGTAGGACCGAGGATTTAGATGTGGAAGGGGTTTGCACAAACGTATTGGACTGTTGTGCAATTTCCAGGAATAGACTACATGCATAAAAATGGGTATTTAATAATTTATTATAATAAGAAATATATTAAAATAAACTTGAGATACAGAATTTACATTCGTATAATACATCTGCGAGTATATAGTAATAAAAAAGAAATATAAATACACTTACCCAGTTTCAGCATCTAACACTATTTCTGGTGCATTTAGATCTGTAGCATGTACTGGTACTGTTTCCTATTCGAAAATAATTACATATTACTTAATTTCCAATAACATTTGTCTCAAACATAAATACCTTCCTGTAACCATCCGTATCATAAATTGATGTATCTGAGATAAAATCATCAGGACACATATTTTTGATCACGAAATCAGTGTCAGATGGTTCTTGTGGTGGTGATCCACCACCGGTTTTCTTTTTCTCCCTCTCATACACACTCACATTCTTCTTTGCCATGCATTTCATACGCCTCCATTGCTCTTTTATTCTACTTACATCCCTCACATACCCATGCGCTTTAAAAACATCCTTAATATCCATCCATGCCGATTTCTTTTCTTTCAGTACCCTAATATCGTTATTTTTACTCTCAATCACACTTTTTCTTTCATTCACGCATTCTAAAAGCAAGGATTTTTCCTCTTGTGTCCAATTTTCAGATCTACTTTTCTTGTCCATCTTCCTACAATATTAGAAACCATTATAGTTTAATTGTGTAATATATTATTACTGTAAATGAAATCCCAAATTAAAATAAGAATTGAATATATACAAAATACTTACGCTAAAACTATTCTTCGTTGTAAGTTTACAAATTCTAACCACAAAATTCCTGCTGTCAAATAGTCAGATTTCAGAATAAAACTACGATGAGCGCATGCGCGAACTATAATTTGCAACGTTGCCGCCTATGTTTTTCCATATTCGCGGTATTAGTTAAAACACTCTTAAAACAGGTCTCATGCTAAGCAGTGTTTTAAGAGGTGTTTTAAGCCTCGGCAGTGTTTTAACTAAAATACCCAAAAACACTGTTTTAGTATCGAGCTTGTGCTACCAGCCAATGTTTCTCTTCCTAGAGAGAAAAACAGTGTTTCTTTCTCTAAAATTAGGGAATAAGAACGTGTTTCTTGTGCATGTGTTACGAAATAGTATGTTATGCATCAAGGGAGGGAAACAAGCGATTATTCCCGCGAGTGAAGCGTATCATATTTTTCGTAATAAGTGTACAAAAATTACCGTCTTATCGGGACAAATGTCAAATATCGTAAATGTCAAATTTTCAACTGTTAAAACTAGTTCATTGTCCGCTCAGTTAGATGGTCGTTCGACGCCGCAAACAGGGAATAATCATGTCTCTAGGGAGAGAAACATTCTCACGAGGGACAGAAACATCCTACTTATAGGGAGAGAAACATAATGTTTCTCTCTCTAGGAAGAAAAGCAGTGTTTCTCTCTCTAAAATTAGGGAATAAGAACATGTTTCTAATGCACGTGTTACGAAAAATATCATATGATGATATTTAGATTACTGTCAAACATTTAAAGCGATATTGTTACTTAATATAAGATTTATTGGTGCAAACAGGAAGAACTGAGCATATTTATATAACAGTTATTTTCATTTTTTTTATTAGTTTTGGGCGAGTCTAAATAACGGCACTAATATCGATTATTAGTTCATGGACGATGGAATAGGACACTAAAAATAAAGAAATTATATCAAATTTAATTGGAATATGACCAGGATTTGAATCTGAGACCTTTAAACTGCTCTAAATCAACTACGTTAAGAGCACTATGTGATGCAAATCTGATGCTATATCTGTCTATTTTTATTATGTGTCAAAGACAGCCTCGACCTGATGACTCTTTCATATTAATAAACACAGTTCATTTTACACGGAATTAATTCACAATTAAAATTTAATTGTAAATACATAATTTATAATTTATCTTCCATGAACAGTGGCGCAGTAAAGCAGACTTGTCCAGAACTATAAATTTCATAGATAAAATGCGCTATTATTTGAATATTTATGTTTAGACGTCACTATAGATTTCGTCTGTCCTTAAGCTCTTCAATTATCTATAATATTGGGTATAAATATGTATGTTCAAATATTTTAAAAATTTAAACGACTCAGTGATATATAGATCGAATTTAACCAGTATAGAGAATTAGTTGAAATAGGAAGACAATTTTAATAACAGACTTTTGAAAAAAATACGACTATGTCAGAGTGATCCGCCTTCCACTATAAGTTGCAGGTCCCTCATACTATAACTGTGATTAGGTTCTTGTTGAGCCAAGTAGCAAATAAATAAACTCTATTTGTTTACTGCTGGTATTGAAAGAATTTCACCATGAATTTTCTCGGTAATAAAATGTGTCCTTATGTAAAACATGTACCTGTGATTTATTGACTTGCACAGCATTTTAATTTAACATAGTAACCTTCTATTTTGATTTTATTTCCTATATTTGCATGATGCAACTGTTTGCAAATCTTTCATTTCAGACTAGCATTATTTATTAGTTATTGCAATCGCTTCACTATCATTTCACTTATTTTCTAAAGAGCTGAAGCTTTGAAAACAAATAAATTAAATAAATATATCATCGCGCCTTTTACCCATTACTGGATGTGGCACTCTGCCGAAGCAGATCTCGGTAAGTGATATGCGGCTACCAGCCGTCAAATCACGGCACCCAAAGATGTTAATGGGGGGAGCCACACGGGTAGATTTAAATTGGTGAAAATTGTTTGTCGGCTGTGGGAATTGAACCAGGGTTCTCAAGATCCACAGGCCGACTCGATACCACGGAGTCACCTATCAAATTAATTGAAAATATAGTTCTTTAATTGTTTATATGTATGTATGTTTATATATATACATAACACAGGGTGTTTATTTTATTTTGTCCACTATTGCTATCTCGAGAACTATAAGACCTACGAAGTCGGTTAAATTAACAAACAATTTCTATTTTACAAGACTATTTTAATGGGCATAAATTTTATTTTTCATCCAGTGGTTCATAAACTGTGCATACCAACATTGTTATTTTAAACGAAACTATATATTTTTTCCTTGCTTGTTCGATAGAACATTTTATTCTGAATTCAGTGGTATTTATATACCCTTACATAATAATTTTTACTTCCTTCTACGAAGTAAAGGAAGTATTGTAATCCCGAAAATTTTCGGTTCTCAGATTTCAACGGAAATAGGTGTTTTGGCCCTCCCTGAATCCATTTTGACTAATTTCGTCATGCCATCTGTACGTACGTATGTACGTACGTACGTACGTACGTATCTCGCATAACTCAAAAACGGTAAGCCGTAGAAAATTGAAACTTTATATTTAGGACTGTTATAACATCTAGTTGTGCACCTCCCTTTTTGGTCATTATACAACTACCGGAAGTGGTACTTTATTTGAAGCCTATAATAGATTTTCATGAAAAACTATATTCAAATATAATTTAAAACTTTCCAAATTTGGTATATAAGACTACTATATCAATGGAAATAACATAATAGATTTTGGTTAATATAGACTAACCGGAAGTGGCACATTACATGAAGCTGCTAACAGTTTTCCTTGAAAAAAATGGTATTATTTTAATTTTAGAAATGAATGCTGCAAATAAAAGTTTTAGAGAATTAAATTCTGCGTCTAGCACATTAAGAATTTTTAAATTAGCTTTTTGCATAAACGAGATATCTAAATTTAAATATTATATATTATTTGATTTTTTTTAAAATTAAGTTTGCTATGGATTAGAACAAAAAATAAAAGATTTAATGTCAAATATGTGCAATAAAAAAAATATCTATAGTTTAATACGTGTACAAGGAAGTCATGTGGTGTCCACATCAGATATTTATGAGTAAAATGAATGTTTAGATTTATTTCATTATAGCAAAAATAAGGGCGCCATGGACAAATATCAACTTTTTCATTATGAGTAAAATTATGAATTGAATAGAAATTGTTTGCTAATTTAACAGACCTCGTAAAATAAAATGAACTCTCTGTATATCACAACAAAAAATTAAATGAAATGCAAGAAACAAAAGTTGAAAACAAACTATGCTGATGACAAATGTAGCACTGCAATTATTCTCAAATGACGTAGACAAATCACGATAAACAGATATTGAAACATTGAAAATCACTTTTATCATTTAGTCATGTACTAAAAAATATTTCTGACAAACACTTCAAATACTAAAAGAGGTACGCAAAGCTACTATATTATAAAATTAAACTAAACAACTAAATAAGGAAATTAAATTATTGCACAATATTACAAAAAATACATTTCATATTTATAACTTTAAATGTCACATTTAATTAAACCATTTGTAGGCAATAATATTATTTGATTCTGCTCGATTTACAGTAGTTATATTTTTATTATCATAATATCACACTCAAAATAATAAACTATTTTATATTTAATTTTATTGTGCAATATTATAAACGCATGCAATAAAAACAATTGTTTCTATATTTTAATTTAATTTATTTCAATTCAATAATATAACCCAGAATAAAAGGCAGTATATACTTATTATTAATTAATATAGCATCACACTACATTAAATAAGACAACACGAAATCCGTTACAACTTTATTTGAATATTTATTCATTGTTCGTCAAACATTCTTATTCTGAAACACCATTCTTATTCATCATTCCTTTCATCCAAATTCGTTTCATCTTTCGCTAAGGAAACAAATCTTCTTATGCCTATGGCACACTGGTCGAACAGCAACAATGAGCTCTTCAATGAAACAACAGAACGCACTCTTCATTGACGAAAAATAAAAGCTTCTAAAGTTGAGAAAGAAAAACTAAATTTCAAAAATATGCTAACGTGAAATGAGATACGTTCGTTTCATCGATGAGCTCTTCGATGGAAATAGAGGAGCCTCTATTTTTTGTCGATGACGGGTGCGTTCTGTTGTTTCATCAAAGAGCTCATCGATGCTCTTCGACGCTCTTCGACCAGTGAGCCATAGGCATTACATATCATTCCATTTATTCTTTGAAAATTTACGCAATCTCTCATTCTTAATGTTCCCAATTGTTTCATCATTCTTTCATTTTTCGTACGTTTCACATGAAACCATTTCAACTTATAACCAAAATACAATGAGTTTTTAACATAATATCACCTTATATCTCATGATATGGGGTAGTACGAACCTTTCAAATATTCACTGAACATTTATTTATCATATGCATCATGTAATCAATTCATTAATTAAATTTGAGAATAAATATAAAATTGATTAAATTAAAATTTTAATTTATATCACACTGACAACATCAAAGGAAATGTTTTGCAAAAGTTTTAAACAAAGTTAATTTAATTTAAGTTGTATAATAAATTTCCATATGACGCACATCAATTCTGTTATTATTGTTTATTTTGCTGTTTTGATTTAATTAAAATTTACCTGTAGCAAAAAATATGGTGTTGTCTATAGACCGTGATTATTGTCATGTATTTATTTATTTATTTTGGATATTAGGGAAGTCAACAGAATTAGATTTACGAAACAGGTGTACAGGAGCGAATGGATGGATGTAAATGAAGGTTTGTTGTGTGATGATGGATTTTGGTTGTGAGGAAAGAAAGAGTTCGTATGGAGGAAGTGTTAATGTTATCGAAACAAGTATCGTGTGTCAGGATGAGAATGTTGATGTGAACTGATGCTCTATGAATGTTTCAGGGGTTCGTGCTGCCCCATTAATGGGATATAGCGTGATGTTATGTATGGATGTATGTATGTAACAGAATTACCCAATAACAGGCTTCCATGTTTTACAATAATACGTTCAATAAGAGAAGAGGAATAAAGATACAAATATTACAAATAACCTTGACATGTGTAGATTTCTAGATTTTTTTTCACTTTGAAAACACACGTACACACACACATGTGAACTTAGAACTGTATAGTTTTGTATGTAAAATGAGATTTCCTTCAATTAATTTAATTTACCGGTTTCAGGATTTTAAACCTATGTTTATATGCACAAAAGTAGACTGGTAAGTAAATAATAACTGTATTCTGTACGGTAATATTACCATACTGACTTGTCAAAACAGTCAAGAAAATTAAGATAAAACACAATGATAATATAACACTATTAATACAAACGGAACTCAAAACAACAATAATACAAACATTACTTCTCCTGCTTATCATAATATATATTAATTGTACAGTCTTTCAAATTAGAGATGACCACGTTATGACGTTTAAATAAAAAATTATTTATAAATTGTACAATTGTAACAATGTCGTTAAATAAAAACATACAGACCACAGACTTACATGATCATTTTCTAAAATGATGACAATGACGTTATTCATAAAAGAATTTCAAAAAATAATATTTATTAATGACGTTAACGTGTTTATATTCTGAAACCGGTAAACTATTGAACAAACCACGGATGTTATGAGTCATAACAGACCATAGATGTCTTAAAATCCTCGGATTTCATACGGACATCTGCGGCTGTAATGATACTCACAACATTCCTAGGTATGTTAATAGCTATAACATATCGTGATATTATTAATCTCTTAAGTAGGTACTTAATTAGCGTATAATTCATCGAAATATTTTAAAATTCAAAATATACATTTTTCTCACCGTACCCATAATTTAAGGTCATTGACTTGCATTATCACTTATTCGTGTGATATTTGCCAAAAGCTTGATAAAAATCTGTTTCGACATTCAATGACCTGATATCAGCTGCAGTACCTGCTGTTTTTATTTACTTGATATATTGCTAATTTAATTGTTATCATAATTATCACTGAAATTGAATCATCGTTTTATTATTTGCAAATTGGTTTATGTTATAGAATATACATCTTGTGTGGTCCAATTATTGAAAGTATAATTAATTTAAATATTTAATAGTTTCGTCTACTTTGAATAAATGTTTATGATAAAAAATAATTGATACTTTGCCAAACCAAAAGTTTCAAGAAAAATATCAAGAAAAATATCAAGTAATATAAACGTTTAAATCTTACATACATAGGTCAGTGACATTTAGGATTTCCTTTTATTTTAAATTTAGAAATTGTGGAAATTAAATATTTACGAGTGTCCATACATGTCATGTCTTAGATATTTTTATATCTAAATTTAGATAATTTATCAAACAATGGCGCTATCGAACGTTTGTAACTGTCTTTGGGGACAGAGATTTGATGGCTGGTACCCACACGTCACGCGCAAAATATATAACATACTAAGATCTGCTTCAGCAGTGCCACACCCATAAAATGGGTAAAAGACGTGATGATATATATTTATTTATATCAAGGTAATCTTCATATTTAATATATGTATAGCATATTTTTTGCCTTTTTTTGTAGGGTTAAGCTCATGCTTAAGCTCTTTATCTTGAATGGGTAAAGGATGCGGAAACAGCTTTAGAGTAATAAGATTACTGAAGCGTAGCTTCGGAGCTTTATTGGCAAGCTTTCAACATTTTTTGTATTTGCCAAGATAAAACAAAAATTTCATTACGTATCAATATTTCAGCGAGATACGAAATATTGAAGTGAATATATATTTGCATATATTTCCAGAGAAGACAACCTCCATTTTGAAGACTTTACTTCCTGAAAACGCTCAAAATGTTATTAAATTATTACAAATATTTATTTTTATTTTGTTTTGGCCCTGACATTTATTGATTTTTGTTTTAAGTTTATAAATAGAAAACAACCTTTTTTTATTCAATAATTTGGTATAAGAACATTAATCTACCGTAACTGGATTTTGTCAGGATTTAATTGCATTTTATTATAGAAATATTTCATGATGCAAATAATTGTAAACAATAATATTACGTTAACTGGTAAATCCATTTTGTAAACTAATGTAAAAAAATCAGGTAAATTTCAACAAATGCGAATGGTACTTCCAAGAACATATATGTGTTTTCCCTTATATTTAATTATCTGTAATACTTCGAAAATCTAGTAAGGTGAATAAATTATTAAGAATTTCAAGATTAATTCTGCTTTAATACTTCCGGGAATTTCATCTGTGCTATGCGTCATTACCAAGAGTTGAAAGAGAGTCTGTCATGATTAAATTGTTAAGAGTAGATACTATAAACATTAGTTGATAAGAGTTAGCGATTGAAACATGGACGAAAATATGAGGTAGATGGCCAGTGGTATCGAGTCGGACACCACATTAAAATTAGCTTGGTGGGTCACCCGTCCCTAACATTTTTGGGGGTCGTGATTTGACGACTGATAACTCTACTTCCGCACATAAATATATCATTTACTGAAATCTGTTACGGCAGAGTACCATACCCAGTAATGAGTAAAAGGCGTCATGATATATTTATTGTTTTAATTTAATTTAATATCAACTCCTGTGGCTCCTCCTCCACTAACAACTTGGGGGGGGGCGTGATTTGACGGTTGGTATCCGCACTTCACTTGTAAAAATATATCACTTATCGAGATCTGCTACGGCAGAGTGCCACACCCAGTAATGGGTAAAAGGCGTCATGATATATTTATTTTTTTAATTTAATTTCAACTCCTGTGGCTCCTCCTCCACTAACAACTTGAGGGGGAGGGGGTGGCGTGATTTAATGGTTGGTAACCGCACTTCACGTTTAAAAATATATCACTGACCGAGATCTGCTACGGCAGAGTGCCACACCCAGTAATGGGCAAAAGACGTCGTGATCTATTTATTTTTTTTTAATTTAATTTAATATCAACTTCTGTGGCTCCTCCTCCACTAACAACTTTGGGGGGCGTGATTTGACGGTTTGTAACCGCACTTCACGTGTAAAAATATATCACTTACCGAGATCTGCTTACGGCAGAGTGCCACACCCAGTAATGGGTAAAAGGCGTGATGATATATTTATTTATTTTAATAAAATGAAATATGTGGATCATTTATTTACCCATCTTTTGTTAACTTCACTGATGAATGTCATAATTCTATGACAAATAATTTATATTCACTATTATATGAGATCTGCAATTGCAGTTATCGTAAATCAATTACATAGAATTTAAAAATATAGGTTTAACTTTACTAGTATCTGTAATTGAAGTAGGTACCAATTAATCTCTTTGGGGGCAGACATTTGACAGCTGATAACCGCGATGCACGCGCTAAATATATTACTTGCCGAGATCTATTACGGTAGAGTGCTACACCCAGTGATAAAGGCGTGATGATATATTTATTTTTATACTATTATCTGTGGATATTGTAATTTGAAAGCTAGCAATATAGAGTGCTTTGTTATAAATATACAATTGCAAAGTTATAACACGTAAAACAGTGTATTTAAAATCTAATTATCTGCCTGTAATCTGATACAACTGTTCTTAATTTCCAAACAAAACAAAATTTGATAAACAATCCTTAGTTAATCAAGTTCTCAAGCAACTCCAGATCAAAGCACCTTCGAAAACAAATGAAACACCCGCCACTTGCAAGGGATAACACAAAGAGCAATTAAAATTTCATACGCTATTCGTCCTTCGATCAACAAAAACAAAAACATGAAACAAAACGGTGCGAAGGCAACGAACAGCACAACGCAAGATCAGGCAGGCAAAACAGAATCAGTCGCAGCCAGTCTAGGAAGATATTAAATATTCCAATGTTGAGCAGAATGCAAATAAGACAGACTAACAGCTGAATGTCAGCGGGCAGTTAGAACATAATAATATTCAGGGTCACGCGCATTAGAAGAACCAGTACTGATATGATTTTGATAGTGTTCATGGAAAGGGGAATAGTAGATTGCGATATAAGGTTGGTAAATGCAATATAATAAAATCGAGGAAAAGTTTCACATTCCGAGATTCGGTTATTAGCACTTAACAACCGTGTATTGCATACTATTTTTCGTATGATCGTGTTTTGTAGTTTATTTTAACAAATATCAAAGTCAAAATTTTCATTAAATCACAATAATAATTATTATTGCATGTCGTTGCTAAGAAATCAAATTTGTATAATAAACAAACTGCTTTTATTAGAAAAGTGACATTTATAGAAAAATTCATAACTTAAACATTATCAGAGACAGTATTTTGGACTGTGAAATACAATAAGCTTGGAACATTGGTTGTGATACTTTAATACCTGCGAAATCCAATAAAATATACTATAGTTTAATTGTGTTATTACTTACTGCACTAATTAGGTTTATAACTTCTAACAGTACTAATTAGGTTATAACTTCTAACAACACTGTTATTTTGCTCGTTTCTATAGCAACTTATCGCAGTGCTGTATAAACAACGTCTGTAAATACGTTAAAAAACACGAAAAACCAAAAGTATCTCAGGTGTCATTTGTTAAAATAAGTAATAACTTTATTAAAAATTTCCTACATTATAAAATTAATAGCGATGAACACAACTCCTCAACATGATCTTTCAAATTTACTTTACTGCCATTCGAGTATATTTATGACACAGAGACGAAAAATTAAATTTTTCGTATGATAAGTTTTTTTCACCCTCGTATTATACACTATTTTTTATTTCATTGTAATTTTTTGTTTATTTTTAAGAAAATATTTAATTGTAATATTACTTTAGAAGCCAAAAAGTACTGTTAGTCCTAGGCCGCAAAGTAATTTAAGGCTGGTAAAATAATTATCATCTAGCAACCACAGCAAAAATTATTCAATTGTGTCAAAAAGTGTCTTTTTTTTTAGGATATTTCTACGAAAAACGACACTTTTTGACACAATTGAATTTTTTTTTCTACATCATTTGATGTCAAAATGTGAACAATTGCAAACCAAGACTCTTTATAAATTGTTGCTTTTGGCAACAGGGCTCTTTACAAACCGTTGTTATTGGCAACGGAACTCTTTATAGAACACAAATGTTATTTTTTACATTTTTATTTTGTTTATATTTTTTTATATTTATCTTCATTCAAATTTGTTATATTACAATTAAAAATCGATTAATTTTAATTTCCAATTGTAGAAAAAATGTCAGGTTGAAAGTATCTTTGCAGACGCTACGCTCGTGCTACAATCTCTAGCTTCGGTTCATAATCAGCTACTTTCAACGCCTTGGTACAAAAATAATTGCTCTGAAATTTGTTTGCATAAAGCAAATAAAGGCGAATTTAATAGTGATAATTAAAGTAACGTATCTTATGTACTTTTAAAGATATTAATCATTAAAGTTTTCGCCAAAATTAAGTTATTTATAATCTCTTTAAATCTAGAAATTAATTCTTGATAGCATTATTATTTCTGCAAACAGTCATAATTTACTTATAATTTTTGTTTTGAAAATACTGAGTCACTTACAAGCCATTATAATCAACAATAATTAGCTAAATTGCATTAACAAATTTAAAAGACTTTTCGGTTCAACTACTGTTTCAATTTACCACAATTATACAGTTTATTAGGAAAAATATACATGAGTAAAGTATTCAGAAAAGTTGTTATTCGTTTTTTTTTATAACAGTAACATGATCACATTAGGTCATTGTCGTCAAGTTCAGTATCTCTAGAACAGTTAGAAAAATTCTGCGATTATGTGGGTGTAGAATTCGCGATTATTTAGCTACGGTGTCTGAATACCGACGTTTTCACTTGCTGAATACTAATTTTAGAACCAAGTCGTATTTTCTATGGTTTCAAATATTTGCAAAAAATTAATTTAAATTACAGTCAAATGGAGGACCTACTACAACTGTTAATTTTGTTGCTCACAATTTTGCAATTGCAGATCCTAACAGTATTACAATAAAGCAGTGATATTATAGAGGATCCTAAGTTTTTATTGTAATATAAATAGCTTTAATTTCACACTGATATAATAAACAATAATAAACTACACTCCGCAAAACGATTAAAGAGACACCTACAATTTTCGAAAAAAAGGTCTCTTTTTCAAATGCCTATATCTAGGGTGAATTTTGGCCGTTTTAAACCCCTGAGACGTCAAAATGTACGTACAACTGTCTATTTTATGATACCTTTTGTCACATTTCATTTCATACTTTATACGACGGATGGCGCGCCGTTGAACAGAAAATATTTTTTTATCAAAATAGTTATTTGTGTATTAAGATCGTAAAGTGATTCTTTGTTACTCGAGCACGGTAATTGCAGCGCAAGGCTAAAAGGAACAAAGACACTTTACGCTCGTGATACACACATTTTTTTCTACAATTGCATCTTAAAATTATTAAAAAACGTATACGTACTGAAATTAAATTCGTTCTGTCAACTGTCAATAAGACAAGTTTCTGTTTTGTTTGTATCTCTGTTAACTATTGAAATAATAATTATTTTGCGCGGAATAGTAACTGGCACAGGCAATATTATTGCTAACGGATAGTTTACATTGAAGTTAATCAGGAGTCTCAAATTGAAACAACTTTTTATTATTTCTGTGAAAATTTTGACGGATTGCAACATAATTTATTTTTTATTTATTTGCTTTTTTTGTGGCTTCTTAGCGGACGAACTAGTCAGGTCATATACCGCCATTACGCCCTGATCCGCATTTTAGATCTTTAGTCAACAGCAATGCGGATTTATCTGGACGGTCACCCATCCAAATATACACCCCTCGCGTTTGGAACAGTATACCAGTAAGTTGCGCCATGGCCGTTCACATTTATTTATTTATGCTACTCTTAATCAAAATTACAGTACAGGGTCCGAACTAACTGAGTTCTAATATATAAACGGCGACATATACTTTGAATAGGATTTTAACTCAGAATCTTCGGATGCGAATACCACACCACAGTATTGCGGGCGATAAGCGTTACATGTTGAAAACCAATATATCGTGATAATAGTAGAACGATATTCGCAAAAAGAGTTAGATGTGCTATTCTGTAATGTTGATTTTATTGAAAAAAAGAAATAATGGAAAAGTATCAATGTATTTACGAAGACACTCGTACAAATCATAGTAAAAGGGAATCTATTGAACGGAAAACAGTAGCTGATAGGACCGATAAACTTTCTGCAATTTGTCTGATTTAATCACTAGCGGTTCAATTAAATTTAAAAGGGTTTGACAAGTATTTGGACTCATTCGATAACAGTTTTTAAATTGATCAGGATGGGCTCTTAATTTCTTAACACAAATATTTGTACCATGATTTTCTTTTGCTTCTAACTCGGACATAAGGAACAATTGAACAACAAACTTATACTCTATAGATGCAGTTTTTCATTCTGAACATTTTTCTTCAGTACAATTTTGTTCTAAAATTAATAGGTAAAGAGATATCGCTAAATCAAAATTTTAACATTGAATTTTCTATGTTCGGAAAAAAAGTAGACACCCGGTATATATATATATACACACATATAAGTCTATTTTCACCAATTTAAATCTATCCCTGTGGCTCCCCCTCCACTACCATCTTTGGGGGCCGTGATTTTACGGCCTGTAGATTGGAGAACTCTGGGTCGATTACCACGGCTGACAAACAATTTTCAGCATATTTCAATTATCCATCATTTACCGAGATCTGCTACGGCATAGTGCCACACCCAGTAATGTGTAAAAGGCGTAATGATATATTTATTTTATTTAAATTATCCCTGTGACTTCTCCTTCACTAACATCTTTGGCGGCTGCTACGGCAAAGTGCCACATCCAGTAATGGGTAAAAGGCGTGATGATATATTTATTTATTTTATTTAAAATTCTATCAGTTCGGTGCAAATAAGTTTTCGTTTTGTACAGTTTTATCCACGACCAATGACGTCTCTCTTCTGCTTAAATTTTTTTTGTATACCTTTGGACAGGTTACGTTTAAAATGTAATAGTATTAACTTATTACTTGATTTGCAAGGTTGAAGTTTTACTTTGCTCTGACACACTAAATAATTAACAACTACATAGAATCAACGAAAAATAAATAGTTTATTCCGAAAATGGACCACTTTTACCATGATAAAATGTTCCGTTTCCCGGTAAAGTTTTGGTCCGCGGTTCCTGAAATTAGTAATACTTTTTGCTTTACTTTAACTATGTATACGGAAAAACTGTAACTGTGATAAAACCGTGACCGCATCGCGGTAGATTATTATTTTTAAATTATGTCGGAAGAATTAAAATAATAATAATAATAATAATAATAATAATAATAATACATACATACATACATAACATCACGCTATATCCCATTAAATGAGGTAGCACGAACCCGTCAACATTCTCATCCTGACACACGATATTCATAATAATAATGTGCTATTTGGAATAATTCCGAATTTGTGTACGTCTCATGGAATGGTTATTCAAATTTTCATGATTAGGCACACAGAGTAACACAATATGCTATAATTATTCCACGATCATTAGAGGTTGTAGTTTGAGGGAAATAGTAGATTTTAAAGGTTGCATAATAAACATCCAACTTAAGTAGTATACTATTTTCATTTTAAACTGAAGGGATCGGCATAAAACGATTAAACGTCCCTGTCCCATATAACTGCAATGAAATCTATTAGTGCGGCTACCCCAAATCGCGTAACGATGGTCACAACAGATACATTTTAAGGGTCGTATTCAACCTAAAATTATGCTTGTTTTTTTCCTATGATTAGCCATTTAAAAATTACTAATTCGGATTAAATTATCCAATTAGCAGTTATGTTAATCAATAAGAAGATTAAATATCCTGTACTGAATCAGACTGAGTAATGTAGGTAAATGTTTAGATTATGTTTGTATATAATATTTATAATATATTATACTTGTATCGTATGAATAAGGAAATATATTTATTTAAAGATTGTAATTTTTTTGTTTTTATTATACACGTATCGGCGAATGGGGCGAATCTTGTGACACCAGTTATAACGGGTCATATTTTGAGTACATTTGTAAACGTAATTGCGGTGCATTTAATCGTTTTATGCCGATCCCTCCAGTTTAAAATGAAAATAGTATATCTAGGCAACTTGAACTTGTTTATCATAAATAATATCAACTATATAAAATAAAATAATTTCAATTTATCGCTTGTATCTGTTTTCGCCCGGATTGAATTTAGGAAAACGGTATCTCAGCTCGTTTCCGGTTCCGGAGTCGGTGTAGGTCTCACGTCCCGACTCTTGCGTCTCTCTCGAGTGCTTTTGATTAGAGTTCAAGAGTCTTGAGAATTCCAGATTCGCGAGAACTTGACTCAACTTAGAGAAGAGAGATTGGGTCCATTCTCTCCTCGGAAACTTCCTAGTTCTATCGCAGTCTTAGACAAGAAGTTGGAAGTACCGATCAGAGCATTGCCGGCGAACCATCGCCGCACAAGCAAGAGTTCAAACCGCACTGACCAACTTATAACCCAAAAATACAATTACATGAGTGAATCGGATTCTACTATTTGCTAATGTAGACAGACAACCCACATTGAAACTATAACCTCATTTTTATTACAGTTACATTTTTTACATGATTATATTACAGAAAGTGAAATCAGCCTAATCGGATCGCGTATCTAAGAGAGAAAATGTTAATTGAAGACAAGATCATTACTTTTCACATTAAACAATTTTGTTCATGCAATGAATCACAAATTGTTGTAGCTTATTTTTATGTTTACATGATGTTTCAAAATATGAAAATTCCAGGAGATGTAAGCAGGGCCGGATTTAAGGTGGTGGAGGCCCCTGGGCCCAAGTTTGGTGGGGGCCCCTATATGGAAGAGGTTCACATTTTAATTTCATCAATATACACCGATTGTATACTGAATGAAATTTTAATACATTTTTAAAATCTCCTTGTAATAAAAATCTGGGCAATGTATATATATATAATAATTTTACAGAGGTACTTTTCGAGTTTTCCTCATCGCGAAGTCGTCGAATACATCGTCGAAATTTAATGATTTTAAGATATCAGAGTTGCTGTTCAAAATTGCGAGATCGTTTAAGCGTTCTTGAGTCATTGCCGTTCGTAATCTGTTTTTTTAACAATTTTAATTTGGAAAATGATCTCTCCGCAGAACAATTCGTTATCATCAAAACGAGATACATTTTCAACACAGTTTCGACGTTAGGAAAAGCATCCTGCAGCTATTTTTGAATGATTAACGAATACATCAAATGTTCGCGACTTAAGTATTGGTCTTTGTTCCCAGCTTTTTTACTTGATGTTTGGTGGGGGCCCCCAGATGGTGGAGACCCCTGGGCCATGGAAATCCGGCCCTGTATGTAAGGATTTCAAAGTATATGTTATAAAAAAATCAGACAGTTTTCCATCTCAAAATACAAATACAAATAAATATATATATATATATATATATATATATATATATATATATATATATATATATATATATATATATATATATATATATATAAATTTTGATTTGGTGATATCTCTTTACCTATTAATTTTAGAACAAAAGAATGAAAAACTGCATTCATAGAGTATAAGTTTGTTGTTCAATTGTTTCTTATATCCGCGTTAGAAGCAAAGAAAAATACACGCTTTAAAGCAATTATCAAAGTGCCATGAGAAATAAAACAAATTAGATAACTTAATAATAGTTATTTATTTGTCTAGATTGTATAGAAAAAAGAAAATAATAGTTGCTATAATTAATTTTATTATTAAATTAAATGCTCGAATAAATACATAAATAAATAAATTAGAGTAAACTTCCAATTCTGGTCCAATATGTCAAATAATGTCAGACACATCAAACAAATTATTGTTCAGTAAATATTTTAAGGGTTCGTATTACCTGATTTGATAGAATATAGAGTGATTTTATGAATATATGTACATATAATGTTTAATGTTTTCACTTTTGACATATCAAAATATAATAAATATGCAATTAAATAAATAACTACTATGTATGTATAAATTGATAAATATAATTGAAACTGTTATATCATTTAGCTATCATAAATTTTATTTTATTCTGCTAATAAACAAAATAATTACGATCAATTAATACTATTGGAATTTGCAATATTAAAACACAAAGTAGTCATATGTTTCATCATTCTACTATGATCAATACTTTATCATATGTTTATCTGTTAGTCACAGATATTCTACACAAACTACTCATTAATTTATCATAAACAATAAGATGTGCCACAAAAAGAGCTCATGTCTGAAACACTACCAAGATTGCTTTAAATTTATCTTATAATTTCACTTAATTCTGTTGCATACGACACGATTCAACACAATTCAAATTTTCCTACTATTTATTTTATGACAAATGGTATTAATCAACGTCAGCAGCTATTTATATTTCGTTATCTACATTTGGTTACAATATTTTGACAACCCACAGATGTTCTTATCAAAATAAAAAGTTCTTTTAATAGGAACATTAAAAAAATGAAAACTATAAACAGATCATCGTAGGAGACAAAGTGACAATGTTAAACAATGATCAAGAAGTTTTTAATTATATTTTAAAGTGTATAAGGTTTTTATTCTCTGCTTGAGGTTTTCTAAAAAAATATATCAAGATTAAAATACGTTTATCGCGTGTTTATTTCGTTGAATAAAAATATAAAATAAAGAAAACTATTATTTATGCGAGTAATTAAACAGTTTTTACACTTGAAAACATTTTACGTCATCACGTAAAAACATTGTAAATATTCTGTTGAAAACATTTCTAATAAATTATTCAGCAATGATTGATTTTCTGCTGTTTCTGATTAGAGTTATTAATAAGTTTTCTTGTATTTTACGATATTTGTTATTGGTTATTTTACGATTTGAACAGACTATCAGTACATAAAATAAGAGAGTACTAAATATTTTGTTTAGATATAATCTGAAATACGAGAAATAAAATAATATTGTAATATATTTTCCACCGTCACATGTTCCTAAATTATTTGAGCAGAAAATGCTTGAAATAAATAGCAAATAACAATAATTTTTTTCACATTTATTTCAGACATCTCCTCTAAAATAATTTAGCAACAGTTAACAATTATATGAAGCTATATAAATTTAAAAATAAAAAATATATATATCATCACGCCTTTTACCCATTACTGGGTGTGGCACTCTGCCTAAACAGATTTCGATAACTGATATATTTTTTCGCGTGAAGTGCGGTTACCAGCCGTCAAATCACAGCCCCCAAAGATATTAGTGGAGGGGAAACCACAAGGGTAGATTTAAATTGGTGAAAATTGTTTGTCGTCTGTGGGGATCGAACCAGGGTTCTCAAGATCCACAGGCCGACTCGATACCACTGAGCCACCTACCCCATCTATATAAATTTAAAATACTACATTTATTTATTGCACAAAGAATAAATGATCAAACTTAAGTGTTTATAAATAAAATTGTGCATAACTTAGTATCGGAATATTTATGTAAATATATAAAACATAAAAGTCTAAAATTGCAGAATATAATCTTAGATGTAAAGTGGCAAGTTTTTTTTTTGTAATTTTTCTCGCTCAAACGGAAATATTGTAACAATATTAAATATAAGTACATTACACAATATACAGCTCAAAATTGTACAGGGATATTTTAAAAATTGAATGTAAAATTAAAACTATAATTTATATTCAAATATTTGTAAGAATATCTAAGGTATTATTTTTCTTGGAAATATTTGAATATACTTTATATTAATTTTTATATTGGATCCTTCTTAAATACATATTTATATTATAATTTACAGATCTAATTTCATACGTAATTTTAAAAATAGTCCTGGACAATTTTGAGCGGTGTAGCATAGGATATCCGAACATTTATACTTAAAAATGTGAAAACTATATTCCTTTTAGTAGATGACAATAAACCAATTATATAAACTTTGATATTTTTCTTATAAAAACACATAAATTCGTAAAAGCCTGTAACAAAACGATTTAAATAATAAATTAAATAAATAGTACAAGTTTTACTAGATTACTACAATTTATTAAAAATTATATATAAATACATTATTATTTTAAAAAATTAATATTTAATTTTACCTTTTTATTCCCACAATTAAAGCCTGAAATCCAACTAATATAAAAAAAAATTCAATATATTATTTAAAGGTTGTTATTTATAGCTGTCCAAAAAAATTTTAAATTATTTTAGAGAAAAATGCTTCTTTCTAAAACTTTTATGACACATTTTTGTTTAAAATAATTTAGAAACATTCAACAAAGAAAAATATACAATGTCATTGTCAAATCCAACAGTTTTGCTACTAAATATTGAAAGATTTGCTTAACAGATTATTGAACAAGAAAAATACTTCAATTATATAATTAAATATTCGATTGACCTACATCAGACAAACCTTCTACTTCATTGATTCACGACCTTAAATAGAACTAATCCTAAATTTTCATGATCACATGTAAATCACTTTTCATTTCAAACGATACACAATCACTCAAGGTAACCAAGGTAACCTACTTTTCATTTGTTTTATCTAATCACTATCTTATTGTTCAGATGTTTCTTCCGGGTTGAGAAGAGAAAACAAATAACTGTCAGAGAAAATATAATATGTATTTGCACGTTTCCAGTTATTTTTAGTAAAAATGAATACATTCAAAGTGATCCATCAAATTCTCTTAATGTATGATATAACATGATATGCTTCGCTACACTCAACACAATAACTTATTTCAAAGTTTTGGATGAAAACTTTGATATATCAAATTGTATATTAATCATATTTTTTAAATAATATTTATTATAATGCTTTTTATTTGATTTTTTATTGATTTTATTCAAGGCAAACAAGGTAGTTTTAAACTAAAAATATCTTTAATGTACCGCATAATGTTATATTTTTAAAACTACATTTACTCCAACACAATTTATCAGAAATAATTTTAACTTGTATAGCAAAATCGCAATAATAATGCTAGTTTTGTGTTTTATAGCAATTAATGCAATTGCAGATTACTATAAAGTTATTGTACTACAAAGTATGTACAGCTTTCATAAGTTTCTAGTCATTCAGACGCACTTGTACTTTTAGTTATAAGTTGAAATTTGAAATCAACAAGGTGTAAACTCGCGCATTTTCTTACTCTCGCCTAAGAGGCGATTGTTTCAACTACTATAATACTTATTTCGTTCATTTCTGCATTATATACAGGGTGTTATATTTTAATAGACCCAGCAAATATCTCGCTTATTTATCAACTTAGCAATTTCTTTCATATAACATGATTTATACAGCAACATGTAAGCTATTTGATGACGGATGTACATTCATGATATCACTTCCGGTTTTTAGTAATTAATATCAACTTTGAAGTTTCAAATGGAACATACTATATTTTTTTACAAATTTGAAAAGTACATCAAATTTCCTTTACAATCATATAAAATAATCCATATGTTACATTATTAAAAAGTAAAATGGCGGGCACTTTATTATACACCAAATCCGAAAGAGAATAGTGAGCCATGACTGTGGCTTGAAATAAAACAATTAACTAAAACAATTATAATTATTATTATTAAATTAAATAATATTTTTTTGTCATAATAATACAGAAAATTATAATAAAGAACACTTAATAACAACAAAATGATTTTATAACAAAGAGATTGGGAGCCATTTTGAATATTTGTTATAAAATCATTTTGTTGTTATTAAGTGTTACTTATTCTTATTTTCTGTATTATTATGACAAAAAAATATTATTTCGTTTAATAATAATAATTATAATTGTTTTAGTTAATTGTTTTATTTCAAGCCACAGTCATGGCTCATTATTCTCTTTCCGATTTGGTGTATAATAAAGTGCCCGCCATTTTACTTTTTAATAATGTAATATATGGATTATTTTACATGATTGTAAAGGAAATTTGATGCACTTTTCAAATTTGTAAAAAAATATAGTATGTTCCATTTGAAATTTCAAAGTTGATATTAATTACTAGTAAACCGGAAATGATATCATGAATGTAAATCCGTCATCCACTAGCTTACATGTTTCTGTACAAATCATATTATATGAAAGAAATTGCCAAGTTGATAAATAAGCGAGATATTTGCTGGGTCTATTAAAATATAACACCCTGTATATATATATATATATATATATATAATATGATGTTTTGACAGATAAAACGTCAAGCTTTTATTAATTGTTTTTGTTCAATTCCATTGCTATCAATATTTTCAACGCAATTTTCGACATTTTCATATTTAATTTCTGTCGTTATAAAGCACGTAAAACTAATTGATTTAGATGCAGAATTTGATGCCCTAAAACTTTTATTTGACGCGTTTTTGCATAAAATAATTAGGGAAGCAGGAAATTGCAAAAAACTGATTTACCATGTTAAATCCCTATGACCGGCTGAACGAATATAATATTTGTATATTATTTAATTATTTAGGTGGCACAGTGGTATAGAGTCGGCCTGTGGATCTTGAGATCCTTGGTTCGATCCCCACAGCCGACAAACAATTTTTACCAATTTAAATCTACCCCTGTGGCTCCTCCTCCACTAATATCTTTGGAAACCGTGATTTCACGCGAAAAAATATATCACTTATCTGCTTAGGCAAAGTGCCACACCCAGTAATGGGTAAAAGGCGTGATGATGATATATTTTAATCTGGTATAACACAGACAATCGTTTCATCATTTGATAATTATTTTTTTATTCTGCTAATAGTTTTGTCAGAATGAATGAGCAACATTAACCTCTCACGACCATTATTCAAATTTTCAATATGATTGTAATAATTATTTGAATTAGGTTATGTTTGATAACCTTCATTCTAGTGACAAGAATGATCGTTTGGCACACCTAGTTTGATCACACATCAAACTGAATGATGTGACATCATCGTTTATAATTTGACAAACAAGAAAAAAAGTAAACATTGACCGGCCTAGAGAGAAACTATTTTTATCTGAATAATTTAGGAACGTATGTCTACAGGAAATGTATGCTACAGATGTTTTGATGTTATTTCTGGAAAAAATTATCATAAGTTCGCTGACCTCGAACGAGAAAATCTTTAATCGCGAATATCTTTCATCATCTTACGAACCTGACTTCTCTTCACAAACAACCAATTTATTAATTCTCAGAACAATTCCTCGAATTTAAATAAAAAACAACAAAGACAAAATTAATTGTCTTTGAATGCTCACTTGCTGAAACTAGGTTTAATAATAAAATATCAAACTAAACACTTGTCTAAGTCTTACAAAATTTCGTCAGAGGCTGGCCAGCACAGTTAGTAACCATAGACGCGTTTCGCTCTTATTAGAGCTCATCAGTATGGTATAACCCACTCCTTCATCTAGAACAAAGTTCACATGAAGGAGAGCTGTATGACAAAGAACTGTGCCAACAGAGAATAAGATCTCTAACAAACAGAAAAATGACATGAGAAATTCTGTCGAACCAGTAATGCCATCTACCGAAAAAAGCAAAAGCTACGAAATAGCAATTTAAATAAAAAAACAACAAAGACAAAATTAATTGTCTTTGAATGCTCACTTGCTGAAACTAGGTTTAATAATAAAATATCAAACTAAACATTTGTCTAAGTCTCACAAAATTCAGCTTTCAAGTCAACTTATGAGGTCCTCATCCTTGTTCTAGGTGAAGGAGTGTGTTATACCATACTGATGAGCTCTAATAAGAGCGAAACGCGTCTATGGTTACTAACTGTGCTGGCCAGCCTCTGAAGAGGACCTCATAAGTTGACTTGGAGGCTGAATTTTGTGAGACTTAGACAAGTGTTTAGTTTGATATTCTATTTATTCCTCGAATATAAATAATAATAAATTCTGACGAAAACTTTGATAATCGGAATATCAGTCTAATATATTTTGAAAAAGTTACAATTCCAACGTTTCGGTGATAACCATCGCCTTCTTCAGGGATATGTAACGTCTAGTAATTAACATAAACAAAACATAAACAATAATAAATTCTACCTTACCTAGGAAAACTATAACTTCAAACTCTTTTTCAATACCAGGTATATTTCACATTACGATTGTCCTTTTCACGTCCACGTGGACTATCCTTGTCCTTCTTATTCTATGCGTGTATACATCGCTCTTTGTCATGATCGATGACATTCTAATTTTAGAAGTTGACCTCTAACGGAGCTGCCAAATCATATGAATATAATTCTATAGCGGAAATAGCATCGCGGGGAAATAAAATGCCGCTGGGTGTGGTGCGCGAGGATTAAGGATGAAGGATTTATTTGTTTGCAAGCATTTTAGTTGGAGAGAGAATAAGAGAATGAGTGAATAGAAACAAACGAGGCGACCTTGAGCTGAGCGAATGTTAAACTAGTCTGAGATGAAGGGCAAAGACAGTCAGTTCACTTGCTACACAATGTACAACATTTATTTATTTATTTATATTTGATGTTGGTATATCCAAGTGTTAATTTTGGATCAAAACTTTTATTTCCAAATTCGTTCCCCTATTTTTTAATTTATTTATTAATTACTATGTATAGCAAGAATGTAATACAAATTATAATAGCTTTAGACACCGTTCAAGTTCCGCAGCCGATAACTAATTTTCATTATATTAAAATTACTCATTTGTTTCACGACACAACAAATATATTTGGAGATTCAAATTAATCAAGAAAAAAACTATCTTGAAAACTATATTTACCTTAAAAACAAGCAAGCTAAAGCCAATGCCTTCTGCAGCATTGGATTCGGCATGTTTAATTGACTTTTAATTATTTGTTTTTTATTTATTTTCAAAAATTTACTGAAAAATTACGACGAGTAATGTTTAGAGCTATTGATGAAATATTCAGAAACAAACTGAAGGAAGACAAATGAAATTAAAATTTAATAAACATTTTAAATTATTGTAATCGTTCTATTTTTCATAAATCAGTTATTATCAATTTATTTATTATTATTTATTTAATTATTATTGACATTTATTTATTTTTGTAATTTTTATAGTTTAATTTACTTATTAAAAATGTATTATCAATACTTTAATGATACATTAAGACACAGTTTATTGACCAATAACCGCATAGCACTATTTTCGTTGCATAAAATAGTAAGTTTTTGTTTTATTTTTGATATTTAACAAATTATAATGTGATATTTCCTAATTGTGCGATTCTGTTAACATGAGGAGTGTAAGTTTTTAAATAAACGAAGTAAATCATGCAAACTTTTTTCATGGCATAAATATTAAAGTACGAGTATACTAACACTGGGTTTACTTAAAATATACATAAATTCCAACCTTTTTTGTAATTTGTTAGTTTATTTTAATCATGGATTTTAAGACTTTTTATCGAAACTTTTCTTTCTGTATTTTATCAGATAAATATTTCTAAGAGGAAAATATTAGGTGCGTTATATTACGAATATTACAAATCAAATATAAAATATTTGAATTTAAATTAACAAACACAAACATTGAAAATATTAAAATTATCAAAATTAAAATTGAAGTTAAAGTTGTGAACAATATAAACGTAAAATTTAATGTCATTAAAATTAGAAAATTATGGGGGAGGGGGGCAAAATGCAGTCTTTGCCCCCTTCCAACAAAATTCATGGTTCCTCGCCCCTGCGTTACCCACATTTTTACATTTGTTAGTTTATTTTATTCAGAGATTTTAAGACTTTTTATCGAAACTTTTTTTACAGCGTTTTATCAGATAAATATTTCTAAAAGGGAAATATTGGGTGCGTTTTATTACGAATATTACAAAATAAATATAAAATATTTAAATTCAAATTAACAAACACAAACATTGAAACTATTAAAATTATCAAAATTAAAATTGAAGTTAAAGTTGTGGACAATATAAACGTTAAATTTAATGTCATTCAAGTTCTAAAATTATGAGAGAGGGAGGGCAAAATGCAGTCTTTGCTCCCTTCCAACAAAATTCATGCTGCCTCGCCCCTGCGTTACCCACACATTTTGTTATTATTTAATAGTGGTTCCAGCACATCTTTGTTGTTCCATGTTGTTCGTTAACCTTTCTGCGCCAAGGTTTCTCATTTATAAACCACCGGACAACACAACCACCGACACCGACCACCGTCGTCTTGAATATCCTGTTTAATAGCCAGTATGACTACTAGTCATCAGTGTCAACGTCTTTGTATTTTAAGGCCAGATTAAAACTTGCCAAGTATGTGCATTCATAATATATTTATATATTTAATGGCACGACAACTAATTATAATACTTGCAAGGATCTACAGTTGACGCAAATACAGTAATACCTGGACTGGAATTGGGATTAAATTCCTGTTGTACAGACTAAATAAATAAATAAATATATCATCACGCCTTTTATCCATTACTGGGTGTAGCACTCTGCCTAAGCAGATTTCAGTAAGTGATATATTTTTTCACGTGAAGCGCGGTTACCAGCCCAAAGGTCCCCAAACTTTTTTGTTTCGTAGACTACTTGCAATGTTTTTCAGTTTTGGGTAGCCCCCCTGCTTACTTAATATTGAATTTTTGCAAATTCATCAAGTTCAAATGTGCTTTTGACAGCTGGTATAGTGCTACTCACTTTTAAAGATTTAAATTTCTACCTGTAATATAAATAAATATATCATCACGCCTTTTACCCATTACTGGGTGTGGCACTCTGTCTAAGCAGATCTCGGTAAGTGATATATTTTTTCGCGTGAAGTGCGGTTACCAGCCCGGAAAGATATTAGTGGAGGGGGAGCCACAGGGGTAGATTTAAATTGGTTTGTCGGCTGTGATGATCGAACCAGGGTTCTCAAGATCCACAGGTCGACTCGATACCACTGAGCCACCTACCCCATAAATAGTTTAAATAAATAAATATTATACAATACACAACAAATAATGTTCAAAAATAAATAGATAATATTTTCGTATTTTAATTTATAAACTCATTACTTTGAAATCCCTGATGCGATCGCTTCATGTGCTTCATATAAAACCAGTCCTGCCAATACACATACTTTTCTAACAATATTCATTTGAATTTCACCATATATAAAAATACGATACAACCCTCTGTCATAAAGAAAGGACAAAGGCCAGGCAAGTTATAGTGTTGGGTAGACAGTAAACATCCAACGTGGCTAGAAAGTTATTGTGCAGGTTCTATACTAAGCTCTTGCTGCTTGCTGGTTGTGTTTATACCCGAGGCTGAATTTCGAGGAGTTTAGGGCAATACCTGCTAAGGTCGAAACCAGGGGTTTTCAACCTGCGGCCCAGGAAGGCTACAAAAGCGGCTCAGTTATACAATTGATATAAATATGTTTAAAAACATCAAAAAATATAATGAAAACAACTAACTATTAGCAATGGTTGTAGTTCCGCAAGTACAAAATATTTAGAAGAACAGAGACAAATTCTGATATTTATAATAGTTATTTGTGTATTAAGAGCGTAAAGTGATTCTTTGTTACTGGAGCACGGTAATTGCAGCGCGAGACGAAGGCGAGAGCTGCAATAGTGCAAGAGGAACAAAGACACTTTACGCTCGTGATGCACACATAATTTTTTCTACGATTGCATCTTAAAATTATTTAAAAACGTATACGTACTGAAATTAAATTCATTTTGGTAACTGTCAATATGACAAGTTTCTGTTTTATTTGTATCCCTGGTAACTATTGAAATAAGCGCGCATTTATTTATCTTTTTCGCACGTTGCCATTAAAAACGCGCGCATAAAAAAGATATTTTTCGATTGTTCCACAGAAAACGTCAACTTTACGATGACAAATGAGAGCGTAATTGTCAAGTTTTCATAGCAATCGTAGAAAAAATACATTTTTTTGCAGTAGCACAATTATATAGAAATTAAAATAGTTATTTGTGTAACTAGGCAAAAAGTAACAGATTTATTGCTGTGATTATGAAACTAGCTAAAGCAGTAAATATGCTTCTTTGCAGGGCTAAACACATTTATTTTATTTTTAATATTTCTATTGTTATCATTATAGTCATCATATAGTTTTCATTTGTTAAGCGGTGGCCATGTAAAAACAAATTTCACATTTATAATTTCATAAGTGTCATATTGCTTTTCGTACATACATACATAACATCACGCTGTGCTGTATTCCATTAAATGTGGTGAAACATTCATAGAACATCCATTAAAAGATTTATTAAAAAAATCAGTTCACGTCAACATTCTCATCCTGACACACGATACTCGTTTCAACCACATTAATACTTTCTCCATACGAGCTCTTTCCTCCCTCACAACCAAAATGCATCATCACGCAACAAACCTTCATTGATATTCATCCATTCGCTCCTGTACACCTGTTTCGTAAATCTTCACTTACGCCCACTTCTCAAACAACGAATCTATCAAGAAATGCAGCATCACGTGCGCTTGTTTAAAAATACATTTAACACAATTGCAGTTAGACACTGTATAGTAAAAACTGAATATGAAGAAAAAAAGATCACTATATATTAATTTAATTTACAATATAACAACAAAGACAAAAATAATTGTCATCCAACACATGGTGAAACTAGGTTTAATAAAAAGTATAAAATAAACATTTTTTCGGTAGATGGCATGAATTGTTCCACAGAACTTCTCATGTCATCTTACCTGTTTGTTAGAGATCTTATTCTCTGCTGGCACAGTTCTTCGTTACCAGCTTCTTCACGTGAACTTTGTTCTAGATGAAGAAGTAAGTTATACCATACTGATGAGCTCTAATAAGAGCGAAACGTGTCTATGGTTACTAACTGTGCTGGCCAGCCTCTGACGATGCCCTCATAAGGTACCTTGGAGGCTGAATTTTGTGAAACTGAGCCAAGTGTTTATTTTATACTTTTTACAATATATAATAGAAAGTGATGAAAGAATATTTACGGACCTAGGATTAAAGAAGTAGTACGCAAATATGAAAATTCTGATTAAAATCTCTATCTACTTAAATCATTTGCTCAACTAAGAGCAATGTAAAATTTTCCTAAATACAACCCGTACTAGTATTTCCTGCTGTATAAGATGCCAGCTTACCTAGTAACACTGGCATCCAAATTCAATATAACTATGGACCTGCCAATGTAATGTATAGACAGCTGCAATCTGATATTTAACTTAATTTAAATACAACCTTTGTATTAGTATATTAAAACTTGCACTCGAATTTACAATAACGTTGAACACAGTACAACTGTCAATTTTCAAATGTAATGCATAGAGAGCTGCAAATCTAACATTTAACTTATAGAAAAAAAATCATATCTCTTTACTGGACCTATCTTTCTAAAAATAAATCTTCACAATTTCGCTTTTTAGTAGTATACCTACAATTTTTGTGAGCAATTGTTGTCAACGATGAAGCATACGAAAAGTAAAATTATATCCAAAATAAATAATGAGTACTTTGGGACATCACTGAAAATTATAATTTACTACCATTGAACCAGATATTGTTGTGTTCATTAGTTTCTCAAAAACAATGTCAAATATTTCGCTAAATTTTATTGCCCTCTTTTCATTTACTTTTATAATCACGCCTTTTACCCATTTCTGGTTGTGGCACTCTGTCAAAGTGAAGTTAGTGAATTTTTATTTATTTTAGCTATGAGCATATATGTAAGAAGGCCATTAAAAACAATTTGCAAGAACAGTAAATGCTTGTTTACGGTTGCACTAGTTACGTTATATATATAATTACGTAAATATTCTCAAGAAATTTTTCATTTGTTAGGCGGTAACACTGTTGTTTGACAGTTGATGTTACGGATATAACCTAACAAATATTCTGTAATTGTTGTTATTATTATTTATGGTCGTAGATAAAGTATAATATATAACTCGAATTGTAACGCAATTACATTGCTCGTGAAATTACTGAACTCGCCAAGGCTCGTGCGCAACTTTTTCACTCGCACATAATATGCTTGTTACAATTCTCGTTATGTAATATACTATTATTAGTTATGTACATTTTATTATACCATAATTTTTTTAAGGGTAAATATGGGATATATTATATCTATGGTTGCAAAATGACAGTAATGTATTACTGCGTTTATTTTAACAGTAAACATAGGACATAGTTATTATAACCGTATTTAAAAACGAACGAGAAAATAAACAATAATATAAATGACATATTGTCCCGCGTCGTGGCTGCGCGGGTTGAGGGCCTGACTGACGACCATAAGGTCGTGGGTTCGGGTCCCGCCCGTGGCGGCCATACAAAGGACATATCGGCATATGACCTAAGTAGTTGGTCCGATATATAAAATAAATTAAAAAAAAAATGACATAAAAAACGTTGACTTTTAATGTATTAAATGTTTGAAATTATCGCCATTTACTCGTAGGTATTGTCCTAAACACTAATGAAATTTTTGAATAATGTTGGTTATTTTTTGGGGAGGTATTGATTGTGAAGCGACGATTATTATATTTCTCAATTAATCAATATTGAGTTTGTCACAATCATATACTTGACTTTTTCAATAACCCCAAAGACACACTATTATAATTTGTAATTAATGTCATAATTTCATTTTTCTAAGCCCATAGCCGACAAACAATTTTCACCAGTTTAAAAATCTACCCCTGTGGCTCCTCCACTAACATCTTTGGAGGCCGTGATTTGACGGCTTCACGCGAAGATATATATCACTTACCGAGATCTGCTACGGCATAGTGCCACACCCAGTAATGGGTAAAAGGCGTGACGATATATTTATTTATTTAATATTCTTCTTTAAATGTGGCCCAGAGAAACCAAAATGTTGGACAACCCTGGTCTAAGAGAATCAACTAAGATCAATGTAGTATATATGAGTCTATTTTACGATAAGGCTTCACCAAAATCCAGATTACTAGTTTAATGGAACTGTAAAATGGTGTAATCCGATTAAGCACGTTCAATTACTTATAATACCATACTTTACACGATTTTAATTGATTAGTATTATCAAAATTTTAATAAGGTAATTGTATCATCAATTCACGCAAATCTCGTTAGCTTCCAGAAAAATATCACGAGCAGTTATTTTCCATGGTTATGTTTACAAGAAAGAGTTCAGACACACCTCGCTGATCTGTACAATAAATAAAACTGCGTCAAAGGGGTTTTGATGCTGCTGTAAGCTGTAGTTCACTTGTACTGTATTTGAAATTAATTTCCTTAAGTAATAAGCAAAATATTGACACATCAAGAGTGTTTTCAGCTCGCGTCATGAAAATTGTTGCAGGAGTCGTAGGTCGCAAGTGAGAGCCTACAATTACGGCAAGGGCGAAAAACGTACTTTACAACGTTATCAGTTAGTACGGTGGTGTGGATAGCGATACGGAATTCGAATCCGGAGATCCCGAGTTCGAATCTAACTCAAGCTAAAAACTACTACACTGCGGCTCAGTGAGGGCGGACCCTGTACTGTAATTGGGATTAACTTCCTGTTGTACACCGTAACATAAATAAATAAATAAATATGTTTTATTATTTCGTGACAAAAAACATGTAATTTTTTTTTTAACAAACTTATTATTCATGGACAGGATTAGCTTTGATTCATTAAATTTTAGTAACACTGAAGTACCATAATTATTATAAATTAAAATTGGAATTAAATTTCAAATAAAAATGTTATTCGTAGATAATGTTTTAGAATAATTTTTAAAATTATTTTCTAGTTTCTAGCATTAAACTCTAAACTTGATGAGATAAAGTTTAGATGTTAGGTTAGTTCTTAATATACAATAAATAAATATATCATGATGCCTTCAACCCATTAGAGTGTGGCACGCTGCTAAAGCAGGTAAAAAATAATAATTTGTTAAGCTAATAATTTGCTTGTTTATAGAAGAGTTTAACGCCTTGAATTTCCTGAATGAGCCGTCTATGTCTAATTTAAAAGATAGTGACCCTCAATCTTTGCTATAAATTTGCAACAATAACAAAGACGCAGCGACAAGGCCTTCTTAACTCTATATTCAAGGAAGTTCTTTTTAGTACTATACGTTTTACGCATGTAAATTACAGTTAGCAACGAAAAACAAATGACACGATAAATCGTTGCGAAGGCGTTGTTGATGACAATTGAACGGCGTCAAATCACCATGAAACAAAAGCACGACGATCACAATACATCATAACACCACCCTCGCTTGTTTTGTGGCATCATTTGTCACCGAACAATTAATAAAACAAAAGTGTTATTATTCTGAAATAAACAATGTTGTTAAGGAATTATTTTTGAAATCTTGATACATGCAAGTTGACTTGTTCTTATTTTTATTCTCAAATGGAAACCAGTCAAACTGGATGTTATTTTGTTTGCTTTTTGAAAAATAAACATATTCTCACGGGAAAAACTGACTATCTTTATTTCTTCAGTTTTCAGGTAATATATTATATGAATATTTTGACATAAGCTGCTACACGCAGGATGCAATGTTTGTTTACTACATTGGTACACATTCAAGCATGTAATGTTTGTATCTATTTATAGTTGAAAGCTACACATGGTAGTGTTTTTGCCCTCATACTGAGAGCTGATGCAAAACCGACTACAGTAGCGTAGAAGTCTGAAGGGTGCTTCAAAATATTTTCATTCTTATTTACTCCATGTTAATAGAAAATTTTACTGTTAAAAAAACTCACGGTATTACTGGGTGACCTACTCGTCAATTTTGGACGATATTCCGAACGAAGCGGCACATAATTACGATTACTCTGCGTCTTTATTTTTGCTAATCAGTTACCGTTAATGTTAGTGTAATTTACGTGACAAATATTCTTATATATGAGGTAGATGGCTTAGTGGTATCGAGTCGACCCGTGGATCTTGAAAACCCTGGTTCGATCCTCACAGCCGACAAACAATTTTCACTAATTTAAATCTACCTCTGTGGCCTCCCCCTACACTAATATCTTTGGGAGCCGTGATTTGACGGCTTCACGCGAAGATATATATCACTTACCGAGATCTGCTTAGGCAGAATGCCACACCCAGTAATGGGTAAAAGACGTGATGATATATTTATTTATTTTGTTTGAAATGAGACTGCAACTATAGTGCTACAATTTCATGTTATGTAGGTTATAGATCTACAAACTAGTCGCAAGTTATGATAATTTAGTGGGATCTGAACCACATGGACGCATTTGTATTTTGGATATAGGTACGTTTAAGTCAGCGATATACCGGGTGTCTACTTTTTTTTGTTATATAGGAAATTCAATGGTAAAATTTTCATTACGCCATAAATTTTTCCCCATTACTTTTAGAGCAAAAGTTTAAATACAAAAGTTGTTCAGAATTAAAAACTGCGTCCAACGAGCCTTTATTTATTGATATACGACGATCTTGTCACGAGATACAAGTAAATTAAAATTTCCATCTTTAAGCTGTTTACAGAGTGCCATGAAAAATAAAACAAATAATAGTATTGTTTAGTATTCTTTGAGTTTGACAGATTGTGTTCTTTTAATTGTTACTTTGGTTTCATTCGGATTTAAATAATGGAAAGATTTACTACAAATGAAAATATTTCCATTATTTTAATCTTAATGAAATGAAGTAACAATTAAAAGAACACAAACTGTCCAACTCAAAGAAAGGGCTCGTTGGACGCAGTTTTTAATTCTGAACAACTTTTTTATTTAAACTTTTGCTCTAAAATTAATAGGAAAAAATTTATGGCGTAATGAAAATTTTACCATTGAATTTCCTATATAACAAAAAAAAAGTAGACACTCGGTATAAATCCGCGAACACTCGTTTGAGTGACAATTGTTTTCATCAAATTATGGTACATTTTATTTAGAGCGAACTTTGTATTAGCAAATCTCTGCCAACTTCCGAGATACAACTAAATAGTTCAAATTTCTAGAAATATAAATAAATAAGTAGGAACTAAAAAATGTATTTAAAAATGACGCAGTACAAAACAAGTAGATTTTGTACTAATCTTCTTTAGTCATTTAAGAATTTAAACATGATTATGTGAAATTGAATACTTCTATAATATAGTCTGCTAAGTATAATTCAAGCTAAAAATAGACTTGGCTACAACAATAACAAACTGTTTCTCTTAGGTCGTTGAATTGTACCTCAAAATTTGTAGCATTACCTGTTGGGAGACAATTTTAACAGTTTATTTTTATAACCATACTATTAATATTTCAAACTGTAAATACAGGTATAGTCATATAATCTTTTATTTTTGGGTAGAATATTAAAAGACAAATTTTTAGAAACCATTATAGGCTTTTGACACAAGCCAGATTAGATGTACTAAGACTAATCCTCATGTTACGTTGAGCTGGTGATGGTACATCATACGAAGCTACTTATTTAGTACGGGTGCTTCAACGTAAGCCATTTATGTGTAGTACTAACGCGATAATAAGCTTAAAATTGAATGGCGACATTGGGTGCATTTTGTAAGGCTTGCAAGAAGACAAAGCGAGATGTACAACCATGAAATACAAAGAAATAACTGTGAAAATCGTTGCAGACGAACTGGCCGATCAAAATGTCAGGAAATTGAAACCTAGATACGTTATCTGTTGTTATTATTATTCTAACCTCTAACTAATTTGCGAGATTTGTTAAATAAATATAAGATAAAGTGACCGTGATTATTTATGTCTTTACGCATTTAATTGTTTGTAAAAGTAGAAATATTCATTAGCAAGAAATGAAAACTGGTCATAGTGCAATTCGATACGTTATAGACAAGTTTTTCAGTGTCTGAATAAAAACGCAATACCATAATACCTTTAGCACAAGAAATCTAGATTTCTATTGAAACGATGATAATATTTGATGCCTAAAAGATAAGACTTATTGCGGATGTTACATGTTAAATAACTACGAAATAAAATTTTTCGTGTAAAATTAGTCAAATGCTTCGATGTTTGTTTGTTGTGTTGGATGTGTCTCAAGATTTTAGTTTGTTACACACAACAATCATGATAATATAAAATATAATAAAGATAAGAAAGGATGAAAATAAACTTACTTTCGTCACTAATCTTCATTCTCTCCAACTGTGAAGAATCTCTGTCGTTGTACACAATAACAGCAGCAGCGTTGCTACGATATGCGTTCTCCACTTTAACGTCAAAATTACACTTGCCACGTTTTATAAGAGCAATCCATGGTTCACCACGGGGTAATTGCCCATCGGGCCGCGAACTTTTAAAAGGTAGTTTGCACCCTGTGTGATCCTCAGGATCATTCTCAGCTCGAATGTGAACAATTATCCCCGCGACAGGTCCCACGTGACCTCCACCGTAACGGCCGTCTTCGGTTTTGTTACTAATTACAGCACCTAATTTTACGTCTTCATATGTTACATTTAAATACGCGATTGTGTAAGTGTCTGCTGTGCTTCTGTCGTCAGAGTGCACTATGGTATACGGAGGCCAGTCTTCTGGAGTCGTTGCTGGACTGACATTAGAGAACAGCTGAGTGAACGTAATTACAAGTGCCATGGTTCTGTACGTGTAAACCATTGTTGTTGACGACATGTCTATTCAAACACACACCTGTGGTATTTATAATCAATATTAAGCCTACACTAGTTTATAAACATAACTGCACCAAAATCAAACTGTCTTCTTTTAATATTTTTTTCGCAAATTTCTTACAATGACAAAACATTATTTCAACACAATATAACACAAATAAACAAAGAAAAAATCTGTATATCGCGCCGAAAACGAACACTACACACTGAAAAGGCTATATTTGAGAGAATACAACACTTTTCCTATGTTTCACTGACAGTAACTTGACAGCTAGCGCGAAGCGCACGATGCGACTACTGCACCGTCTCGCAACAGACTGACTCGCGAGGTGGCGCGCTCGTATAAATAACCTGTCGCCTACTCGCCGAAGTTGCAGACCTCCAAGTGCAGGGTCGCCGTCACGTGAACGCAGGTGTTGCTAGATGAATTGAAGCATTTTTCTGTCGGGTTTATTTATAAATTGTCACACGTGCAGATGGCAGACCTACGGAGACTATATGCATTGCTTTGGTTTCGCATTTCGCCAACGAAATGCGATCAATGTTTTCACGCTGTATATATCTGTTTCACCTGTTTCTTTTCAATCTTACTTTTTATTCATTTTTTTCTTTCTATAGATGTATACAACCTTCCATTTAATAAACTAGCTTTTCATACTGGCATTTATTCACACAAGTAACGTTTATTTAATTAGCAAGTATGACATCCAGTAAGTTATTAATCAATCAATAATGTAATATAGTTCAGGAGAAAAAGATTGCATTGAAATAATAAATACGGTAAGTAATAAAAAAGAGCTTTTAATGAAATCTAATTATTTGTTTATATTCTTAACATTTTAATACAAATTCATATAAAATATATTTTATAATAGAATGTTTTACATTCTTAATTAATATAAATTAGTTTTGACACCAATCAAACGCATTCTGGAACATGCGTTCCCATGGAGATTTCTTGTACTTATCCCAACTTTTGGGTGCCCATGGCCAAAGATACATTTGATCACATCTTTCCGGATGAGGCATCATAGCAAGATGTCTTCCGTCTGATGAGCAAATACCAGCAAGACCCCCTACACTTCCATTAGGATTCATTGGATATACTTCAGTAGGAGTTCCACTATCATCAACGTATCTCAAACTGACACAATTGTCTTGTTCCAGTTGTTTAAGAATAGAATCCTCCCTAAAAGTAAATCTACCCTCCCCATGAGCCACCCAAACACCAAAAGAAGATCCTTCCATTCCTTGAAGCATCATTGCCCGAGATTTTTCGATTTTAATTGTACTCCATCGACATTCGAATCTTTCAGAGAGATTGTGTTCCAGTAAAATATCCGGTTTATCGTTTTGGGAAGTTATGGAACGATAGCCAACCCAACCAATCAGACCCATGAGTTGGCAACCGTTGCACACGCCCAAACTGAAGGTGTCTTTTCTAGACAGGAAGTGTTTAAATTGAGCTTGAACGGTGGCATTGAACAAAATACCAGCTGCCCAACCTTTGGCTGAACCCAAAACATCTGTAGGAAAAATAGATAATTAAAAATAATACTAGCATGAAAATATTTCAATGTTACTGATGAATGAAATTGAGATGAATGTATTATATTATATTGTTAGAAGAGTATGAATATTAATGGCATAGCAATGTTTTCAAGAAATTAATTATTGTTGGATAAATCTAATGAGTAAATATTTAGTAAATGTTTCAAGGGAAGCATAGAGAGGTGAATTAATCTTACCTGCATAGCTGAATCCTCCAGGGAAAATAAGTCCTCTAAACTGCTCCACAGTCAAACTACCGCTAATCAAATCTTGCATTGTAATGTCCCAGACTTCGAACCCAACTCTAGCAAATGCAGCCGCCATTTCTCGATCACCATTTGTTCCTTCTTCTCTCAAAACTGCGACTTTAACAACTGAAGACCTCAGTGGTCTTGAAATATCGGGATTAAATGTCAAATGATATTTGGGGCCGGTACGGAAATTAAGCGAATTATATTCGGATTCTACGCAATCGCGCATTGTCTGTCTAAATTCTAACTGATAACTAGTCTCTTCCCAAAGTTTCAATAAAGGAAGGACAGTATTTTGAAGACAGACGATTTTATTGACAGATACCACAACTGAAGATGCAAGTCCAAAACCAATTGATTGACCAATGTTGAATATAGGAACATTAAATGATTTGAAAGTGTTAAGCACATAGTTTAGTTCAGATTCGTCGACTTCTAAGACCCAGCCCATTTCTTCAGCGAACAGAACTTCAAAAATATTACCATCTTTATATGAAATATTAATGTTAAGACCACACATTCCCGCAAAAGCCATTTCAAGTAAACAAGTTATCAAACCACCATCACTGACGTCATGTCCGGACAATATCCTGTTTTCTTTAATTAATTTTTGAGTAGCTTCAAAAGCAGAAACTAACAATTTAGGATTATCAATATCAGGGCAATTATTTCCTAGCTGTTGGTAGCATTGTGCAAGAGCTGAACCACCCAAACGATTTTTCCCATTTGATAAATCAACAAACAACAAAATGCCTTTCTTGTTAACTGCAGGGGCTTTAAGATCAGGCGTGACAACCTTCCGAACATCCGGACAGGGTGCGTATGTTGAGACAACTAAAGTCCCTGGTGCCTTGATGGTTTCTTGTCCAACTCTTGCTGCCATGCTGAGAGAATCCTTACCACCATCAATAGCAACGCCGAGATCGCGCATTAGATTGCACATTCCTACACAAGCATCGTAAAGCGCGGCACCTTCTCCTGGAAGCTTTGCTGCCCACATCCAGTTTCCACTGCATTTTACATCTTTAAGATCGGATATGGCGGCGAACACTAAGTTGCTTAAAGATTCACCTACTGTCATTCGAGCTCCAGCAGCATTGTTGACGAGGCCTTTGATTGGCTGCTCGCCGATCGCCGTTGCTATTCCTTCCTGCAAGATTATAGAATATTTATAAATTGTCTTCAATATTTCACATCATAGATTTAACGCAATCAAATGTTTCTAAATTATTTTAGAGAAAAATACTTCAAATAAAAGTGATAGATATTTTAGTTCTGTATAACTTTTATTTAAAGCATTTTTCTCTCAAATAATTTATAATATAAATACACGATATCAAATAAATTCTTCAAATAAAAGTGATAGAGAATTTAGTTCTTCGAATTTATTATGTGAAGCATTTTTCTATTAAATAATCAACAAATATTTGACTTTGAAGTGGTGAAGTATTTAGTTCTTTATAACTTTTATTTGAGGAATTTTTCTCTAAAATAATGCTACACTTTCAAGATAATTGAAATATTTGAAAATATGTAGTAAAAAAAATTACTTACGTATCCGAAATGAGAGATAGTAGTGACAGCAACATCAGCTAAAGGAGTATGCAGTGGTCCAACACATTGCTGCTGAGCAATCAACCCAGTAACACACCTATCAACTTTATTGGTCAAATATCTCTTGCTAGAAACAGACGGAAGTCTCAAAACTCTTTCTAGTGCTTGTTTAACTGACAAATCTTCCGGGAGTTGTAACTGCTGATCAACCACTACCATTCGTTCCAAATTAAACACTTTCTGCGGCATTTTTCCTAGCACATGTTCTAAATCAAGATTAACTGGTAGATTTTCTTGAGAGTCATCAAGAGTTAAAACAATTCTTCCAGTGTTGGTAACTTCTCCGACAAAATTAACTGGACATCTCTCGCGCTGACAAATATTTTTTAAAAGTTGAACATCTTTTTTATTGCAAAGTAACGCATTGCTTTCTTGATATTCAGCGCCCCAGAGTTCAAGAGAGTTAATAGTAGGATCTCCTAAATCGAATTTGTTAGCATAGACAATTCCACCTGCTGGTTCTACTAATTCTTTTAAGACATTTCCGTTTCCACCAGCTCCTTGGTCATGAATACTGACAATTGGATTTATGTTACCCATTTCAAGACAAGCTCTGACAACTCTATTTAATTTTTGTTCCATTTCTGCGTCTCCTCGTTGAACGGCATTAAAATCTAATTCAGCTTTATTATCACCTTGAACTTCAACAGAACTTGCTGCACCTCCACCTACGCCAATACGGTAAACAGGTCCTCCGATCTTTACCATCTGCATACCTTCCTCCGGAGTGAGTTTGTCGACCATGTTGGTTTCCATGCTGCCTAAACCACCGCTGAACATAATTGGTTTGATCCATTCTCGTCGCTCTGAACCGATTTGCAAGCCAAACGAACGCACGAAACCGCAAATAAGTGGTTCACCGAATTTGTTACCATAATCGGACGCTCCATTACTTGCTTCTACTAAAATGTCAACTGGAGATGCGAAATTAGTTGGGTATTCGAAGGTGGTCTCTTCCCAAGGCAAATTATATTCTGAAAAACGATTTCGTCAAGTGTTAGATTGAAAAGTATGGTGTCAGAAGAGTGGGTGTGCATCAGTTGAGATGATTTGGGAATGTGGAACGTATGTCGAATGAAAGTTTGATAAAACAGGTGACGAAATTGAAGGTGAGAGATTACGTCTACAATTTAAGTTTATTCAATAAAACAAAGATGGGACGAATTTATATGAAAGGAACTATGAATGAGAATATCTAGCGAAGATTAACTGTAGGATGTATGTATGTATGTATAAATGTTCAGTGAATATTTCAAAGATTCGTACTATCCCGACAGAATTAAACAAAAAATATATGTCAAAGTGGAAGATCTACCTGGAATGGCAAGGTTTCCTACACTGTATCCAGCAGTTCCGGCAATACAATATCCTCCTCTGCCAACAGCTTGGACGTCTCGAATTCTACCTCCTGTTCCAGTTGTAGCGCCACTGAAAGGAGCAACGCCTGTCGGAAAATTATGTGTCTCCGCTGTGAAAATTAAATGAGAATCTGCTTCCTGTTTCTTTAATTCGCTGGGCTTTCCAGCATTTACCGGACGTAAAGATTCATGCTTGAAACCTCTTATGGCACTTTAATGAAAATCAGTTAAAACATGTTTTGAAATGAAGCATAATAATATATTTACCTGCTATTGTCACTGAATTTAATGACATTATTAGGATTAGTAGTCTCTTGGGTTTTGATAATCATATCGATGAGAGATTCCTCGTATTCTTGGCCATCGATAATCATTTTTCCTTTGAAAAACCAATGACGACTGTGTTCGCTGTTACTTTGAGCCAAATCAAAACATTCAACTGTTGTTGGATTACGTTTCATTACTTCGGTGAATAAATGAGTGTAATAATCTAAATCACGCTCATCAAAAGCTAATCCCATCTCGATATTAATCCTCTCCAGAGCCTTTCTGCCTTCTTCCATCACATTCACATCATGGATATCTTCTCTTTTGATTAACTTTTCATTAAAACTTCTTTTAGGAATATTTTGAGCAGTGTATCTACATTCAGTCATTCTGTCATGTAAAACTTCAGCTATATCTTCTTCCAGTTGTGGTGTCATGATTAATTTTGAATCTTTCCATGTTATTAAATACCTTTTGGATACTTCTAGACGCGTTACATTAGTCAATCCCAAAGAATGACAAATGGAAACTGCGTTACTTGACTCGGAAGTTGAAAAATTGAATCTAGGTCCGCATTCTACCACAATATATTTGCCTGAGTCACCTTTCAGTTGCGATAAAGGTGTGAGATTTTCTGGATTTAACGGAGAACTTAAAATCCATTCCAAAGTTGATTTTTCCTTGTTATCAACATTCTTCTGACAAAATTCAACATGATAGCAAATCTCTGTTTGTATATTATCAATAAGATTGTTAACTTTTTTTAGTTTTGACAGTATTTCTTTAGTTTTATGCAATGTAAAAGCAGGAGTACGATACCATCTTATTATTACGGAATCCATGTTCTAAAAATTAAAATAGACTTTAGTTAAAACAGCGCTGAAGGCAGATACAACACTACTAATTTTCTCAATCAGTTTTCTGAATAAATTCTTAGTTTAAGCGTCAGAGAGGGCAAAATAATAAAAGGTTATCGTTTTGTGTTATCCATTCGGCTTAGAAACATATATTAAAAGAAAACTGTATGACGAAACTTATTATTGTATGTGAGACGATTTTACGCAATTAACAATAAATAAAAAATGACACAAGAAAATAAAACAATTCGGAGAATATTTGTTTTACAAAAAATATTGCAACATTCAGTGCAGGTAATTTAAAATTAAATTATAATGTAAATAAATTTTCTTATTTTTACAAACAGTCTAGGCAAGTAAAAGCATCAACAAATCTACAAAACCTACAAGTAGAAATAACAAATCCTCCTTCAGAATTTCAACAAGCATTTAATGTTCTTTTTACGCAAGAAGCCTTGACCTTTTTATCAAAGCTTCTTTTTGAGTTTAATCAACAAATTGATCAGGTTTTTAATGATGCAATTGCAGATTTAACAAATAATTTATTGATAATATTTGCAGTTGTACTGGAATCGATTACAAACTAAAATTCGGCATAGTTCGAATTTGAACATTCCTACATTTTTAGATACTGTAGAAAGAAGAGATAAACAATGGAAGATACATCCGTTACCACCGAGACTACATTGCAGAAATATAGACCTAGGGGATGTTTCACCCTCGAATACAGAACATTTACTTGAAGCTCTTACAACTAATGTACAGGGAATACAAGTAGGGTCAATCAAAAGTTCTTCAAATAAAAGTGTTAGAAAATTAAATTCTCTTTATCTTTTATTTGATGTATGAGTATTTTCCTCTAAAATGATTAAAATCATTTACGATTTTTGCCATCGTATATTTTCCTCTCTCAAATGTTTCTTAATTATTTTAGAAGAAAATGTTTCAAATAAAAGTGGTAAAACTTTAGTTCTCTACTTTTATACCTATGAAGTACTTTTATGTATGTTTGTTTGACAGCGGAAAAATATCTTAAAATTTGTTATATAAAGGTAGATTTTGACGATGGCCATTGTCCAACTTGGATAAATCAAATAACCGGATTATACAATGTATATAAAGTTGTACATGGATTATTTGAAAACTTACAAGACCTAAATAAGCTTCCTATATTGATGTTACGTCCAAGAGCTTGGAATATTATCGAACACAATATTATGGTTTCTAAATATCTAATTATTTTGTTATAATTGTATTTTAAAATAATATTTTTTTAGTTTAACGGTAAAAAACAACCAGGAGCTGTAATAGATTTCGCTATTTTAATGTTTCATAATGCCCGAAAATTATCTGAAAATAAAAATGGCCCATTTTTTTACCTCTCAAAATTAGAAGGCGCATCTGAAGCAAAATTGTGGAATGATATATTTATTTGGACCCAAAATTATTTGAATATTCCTACAGGAACAATTAAAGCGTGTGTGCTTATAGAAAATATTTTATCTTCATTTGAAATGCATGAAATCTTATTCGAATTGCGAGAACATTCGTTAGGACTTAACTGTGGGATCTGGGATTATGCTGCTTCAATTATTAGTAAATTTGGTATGTCTTTACAATAATTTAAAGGTTGTATTTTCGAAATTAATAATAAGAGATCGCATGGAAAGCCAAGGAATAAATGGATCGCTATGATTGAAGGTGGGAATAATAAATGAGTTTTCATGATTGGGACTGAAGGGAAAGAGATATGTTTGGCGGAGATTATTTCCGAAATGGATTTAAATAATTAAATATTCGGGGAATGTGTGCTACCCTATTTTATGGGAAAAAATTATGAATATAAATGAAGTGAAAGTGGTGCGATAGGAATATTTGACCGAGATTAATTGCAGAATAAATCTATTAAATAAAGTTCAGGAAATGCTTTAAAAGATCATCCTGCTACCTTATTTTATGGGCCATAGTGTGATGTTATGTAAAAAATATATATTCCTAGGTGATAATTCTAAGTTCTTACTGCCTGATCGTAATAAATACGTTAACATGGATAAACATTTCTTGAAAAAATATATGGAATTAGTAGTTGAGACTTGTCATTTGAGAGGGGCGCCTGCAACTGGAGGCATGGCTGCTCAGTTAATGTCAGGACAAAAGTAAGACATTTATTTACTTTTATTAAATTTAAATATCTATTATTAATATTATATTTTCAGTGATAACCAGGTTGTTCAACAAGTAGTTCAATCTAAAATAAAAGAAATTATGGCTGGATGTGATGGATTTTTAATCTATGATAAAAAATTAATCCCATTTATGAAAAACGTAACAATTTTCAACACTATAACAAATAATGGTATTCTATTTATTTAATTTACAGTTATGGGATAACAGATTAAATTTGTTAAAAATTAATCAAAAGGAAATAAAAATAACGGAAGCAGACTTATTGATAATTCCAACAGGAAATGTAACAATGAATGGTCTAAAACATAATATTCAAGTTGCAATTTTATTTATTTATCATTGGTTTAATGGAAAGGGTCATTTCTACCTCAAAAATTCGGTAGAAGATTCTGCAACTGCTGAAATATCTCGGTCTCAAATCTGGCAATGGATTAGACACCAGGTACAATTAAAATTATTTATTAAAATACATAATCTACAATCTTAATAACAATAAAAATATAATTATTTCTTATAGGCAAAATTAGAAGATAGTGATGAAATAGTGACGAAAACTATGATTGAAAATATGTCAGCTGATTTTGTAAAGGAATGTATAAATAAAAATATGAATATTTTGAATATTTCTAAGGAAATATTTTTGGATATTGTGACCGCTAGATATTTTGTAGATTTTATAACGACTTATCTTAATGATAGTTTTGTTTTTAGGCGCTTGCAACAAGTGTAAGTAATAAGCATTTTATAATACATATTATTAAGCAGTATTCAATAGGGTATTTTAAAAACTTGTTAATATTATTTTTTAACATTTTAAAACAGCAATAAATGCTTCTTGCTTGAAATTAATCAATAAACCTATTTTATAATTATTATACCTATTGAATACGACTATAAAGATTACTTGACTCCATTTTATATTAAAATAAAACTACAATAACAAAATATAACATTAAACATGCCGTATAACTGTGTATAAAAGTGAGACAATAAAACTTTATATTATATAATTACAAACCATGATACGTTTAAAATGTGTGTAAATGATTAAAAATTATGTATGTTAGGAAAGACAGCACCTGTCTCTTGAACTGTTTCCTCTCGATCTCCCGGAACTTTCGGTAGCTGCAGTGACACCTGCTTGTTGTTCCTGTTGTTGCAATTGCCGAGCCAAAGCTGCGTCCAGTTCTTCTTGTGTCATAGTACTTTTTCCCATTGGTTCATCTTGTAACGACAGCGCTAAAGCTCTTGCTAAGGCTTCATCTTCATCCTGAAATATAATTTATTTGAATTCTTACATGCGGTTGTGGCTGAATCGTCAGCCTGCGTAGTTAGATAGCTCAAATCTTGTTGACGTCAACTTATAACAAAAAAATACATCTATGAAATAAAATCGTATTAGGTGAGTTGCGTCATTCAAATTAACAAAACAAATCTATTATGGTTAACTAGAATTATATCTGGATATTAATTACAACTGATTATTAAACTTACCATAGAGCCTTGAATAGCCGATGAAATACCATTTCTGTGGGTTACTCGTGTTAAAGCTGCATTCCTACAATAAAACAAAACATTTGTATCTCTCCAACAAGCTAAAAATACTAATTATAATTTTAGGGGGACAAATTAGGCCGACGCCGGCATTTAAATTAGGAACTCTTAGATTCCGACAGAACTTTTATCTCAAAAATAATAATTAATTTAATTAAATAATATTTACTTTCAAAAATTCTAACAATGAAAAAATAAAAACTTACATAGTATTCTTGCGCAAAGCAGCAATTTTTCCTTCACATTTATGATCAGTCGGATGTCGATGTTTCAAACAGTAATTCAAAGAGCAATCACTACACAAAACTGGCATAATTTCTTTGGTTTTACACCCTTTCATAGAGCAACGATTAGTAAAGACCTTTCGACGGGATTTTGCAGGATCCGATTGACAATCACTGTCGATATGAGCCCCTACTGCAATATCTGGAGGTTGACCCCGAGGTACAGGAATGGGGGTATTGCACAAAGGGCAAACAGGCACTTGGACATTCTTTTGATAAGCGGATGGACAATTATGGTTTGTGTAATTGAAATGTTCACTGCAGAAGACTTTATTACATGCATCACACTTCATTGGTAGAAAATCTGTAATAAATGTATTGTTAAAAATGTACAAGATGAAATATTTTGATTATTTACCCAATTTATTGCAGGTTTCTTCTGAGCAATTCTTTCCCAAATGTGGCAGCTCCATCGTAAAGCACAACTTAATCTGACGCAATTAGCAATATATGAATTTCTTTTATATAAATTAAAGTATTCTAGAACCTTCGAGAAGACAAAGCGAACTGTTTGAATCAAATGACTCGTGTAAAATAATACATTCCATTTCGTTTTCCTACATACTTGTCATTTCACAAAATACCAACTATTGCAAACGCTACAATCCCCCAGAATTTGACAGCTTAGTGATATTACTAGATTGTGACATTTCTCCGCTGTAATGTTTCGTGGACAATATTTATAAACTAATCCGTGTTTTTACTGTAGATTATAATATTTATTGTAAATATTTAATTTCTCTGTGTTTGAAGATATTTTAATATAATTAACCACTTTTACTATGGAACTGATAAAAACACCAAAGGTAAGTTGAATTTTGAATGAACTTTTCACAAATAATTTAGCAAATAGCAACTATGACAAAAGTTATAAATTATTTTCAATAAACAAAGGATTAATAGTGATATGTAACAAAAAAAATTCTGTCAATAGGTTGCGGGCAGACACGTGACCAATCTGAAGTTCGTGAACAGCTGTTTGGTGGGCAGATGTCAGAATTACTTCCCTTCTTTCCCCTCAACTCCTTATACTGTGATTGAAGTTTCAAATTAGCGCCCAAATAAACATATATGATGTAGATGGCGCATAAGTCGATACTATGCGGGGTAATGAGGCGGAGAAAGAAGGGAGGTAATTCTGACGTCTGCCCACCAAACAGCTGTTCACGAACTTCAGATTGGTCACGTGTCTGCCCGCAACCTATATTGTTAATGACATCGACATGGTATGGCCATAAAGTTACGCCTGCGCGAATTTTAATTTACGTCGAGTAGAAACGAACAATGAAGTAAAAACAAGTAAAAGTTTTTATAATTATTATTTCCAAACCATTATCAATTAATCTTTAAGGGAAGCACTATAAAATTGCATCTTTGTCATTGTATAATTAATTTATGCAATATTTAACATTTTATTGAACAATTATTTATAAGACGTAACAATAGATTGCTTAATTTTATTTTGTGTCATAATATAAAAGGTTTCTCTATCAATTGTATATAGACGACTACAAAATTTCTCGTTTAAAAGTAAATAAACATTACCGGTAAGTATATAAATAAATTGTACTTAGTTACAATATTTGTATACTATCTGGTAAAATTATCATTTATTATTAAATAATATTATATATTTATTGTTAGTTATTTATTGTTATCTATTTTACTAATGCAAATGAATACAAACTAGATTACCTATATCAATAGTTTTGCATCATAAAGCTTGTAATTCAAATAACTCATATTACGTTTTTGAAAATATTTGTATGAAAGCTAATAATAAAATGACTTGCGAATAAGAAAGAACATACGTCATATAATTATAATAACAAAATAATAATAATAATAAAAACGCAGGTGAACAATCACCAAAATAATGTCAATTGTATTTAAAACACAAATAAACACTTAAAATTCTTATCAGCCCTGATAAAATCCTTTCACAATATATTTAAATTCATTGCCGATCGTGCACTATCAGTTCGTGTTCTCTCCTAAGCAACGTACGGCACTGGATGCGCAAAATATCCCCATCCCCTAACAATCAGCTGCGCTTCATCTCAGTCGACGTTGACGATCGAAATCGCGACAATGTTTTGATCATTTTGCGACTGTTTTGCGTATCACATCAAAACAAAAGAGTATCGAAACAAAAGTGTGTGATGTTTTGATTCTGGAGGGTGAAAATATGCAAGATTATGAAGAACCAGAATCTGGTAATAATATAACAACTTCTCCTTCGATGTATGGCAGAATTCGGGCTTGGCTACTCAATGGACACGAAGAAATTTCGACCGAATTTATTCGGGGAAACCATATTAATCTCAAGGTAAATAACTGACTAAAATTATGCGACATATTACCTGAAAACAATAATATATTGGAGAATTAATTCAGTTATTTATTTAGGTTTAGAATATGACTTTTTATTTATATAAATATTTGAATTTTGAAATTTAAATACTGTACTGCCTTCATTATTATTCATCCACTAAACCAGTAAAAAAATATATATCTTAAATCTTACGCCCATAATTATTCATAAGGGGCAGTCTTAAAAATGATTCAGATTTTTATTTTAAATGATGAGTGTCTCAGAAGTCTTAGCAACTTCTTCTGAAAATCTGACTACCTAAAGATATTTTTTTTGGGAGGATGAGAGTCTCAAAAATAATTGTAGACGTAAACTATAGTGAGTAAATAACTTTTAAAAACTGCAAAATAAAACAACTACAAGCAAATAATTATTTTTTCTATCAAAATAATATAATTTGCTTGATTTAAGCGCATACGGCACATTAATAAAGGTTTGTAAATAATCTTGTCAAATTCCTTTTGACCCTTGACCTAAATATGACTATTGACCTGTATCTGCGGTGGTGGTGGTACAACCGAACGTGTAAACAGGTGGTTAAGGAGTGGATCCCTCCACCGAGACCGTGTATTGACTGAAACGCGTTACCCGGAACATAACGGGTGTGATATCTGACAGAGACAGAAGAGGTTGCAGATCAATAAAACGTGACATTGTGTTGTTAGTGGTTTATTGATTTAGCATTACATGACCACGACAACTGCTAAATATATAACGATATCGTTATATCGATTTCGAAGGTGAAAATAGGAAAATGTCATGAAATATGAAAGGCTTTCATTATATTTTGCTATTTCATTCGTTTCGTATAGAATTCGATATATTTATTTATATTCATTGGAATTTCCAATAGTACCGAATATTCCGCAAAAACTACGTAATATGCGAAAAACATGAGAAATTACTTTTCCGTTAACATTGCTTCTTTGATTACTAAACAGGAAAAGTTGCAAATACAAGTTATTAACTAATTAAATTATAAATCAGTCAACATACTTCATTTTACTTATTTAGATACTGTTAAAATCAGATTTAAAATATGTTAAAATAAGTTAAATATTATACATTTCTTCCACTTTCATAGCTATGTATATATAAGTTTTTGACAACTTTAAAAAAATTAAAAAAATCAATTAGATGTAGAATTTTATTTTTTACAGCTTTTATTTTAAACATTTTTTGTTCAGTGAAGCAATGGCGAGAAAATTATGTGCCATGTTATTCGCCCATGGCGTAGTTTTCGTGGGACACCTGTATTTATTTGACAGACAGTTAAAGACCAACTGATAAAGCTTTCGTTTTACAATGGCAGTTCACGAATTTCAATCTCGCTGCATTTAATTTAGGTATAACAAAAAATACGACTTGTTCGAATTCCACTATAAACTGTAGTTTCCATGTACTTTAATTGGGATTAAGTTCTTGTTGTACAAAACAGAAAGAATATAATAAATTTCTAGTGCAACACCACCAGCAAATATTAAATATTTATTTTATTTGAAATATTTTTAAAATAAATTTGGTTGACTATGATAGCGCTTTATAAGGGTAGTCATATTCCCGTGAATAGAATACTAGCTTCACAAATAATAGTTAGCATGCTCAAATCGCTATCACATCCGAGATCTGCAATGGCAGAGCTATGACATATCTACAAAACTAATCATTGTAGCACTATGATTCCGGTCTTGTTTTAATATTGAAAATTTGTGACACGTCCAAGTGGTTCGAATTCCACTATAAACTACAGACTCCTTATTAACAACAATCATTGAACAAATTGTATTTAACTTGCAATTGTAAAGCAATGTCATATAACATCTTGTAGTTGTGGTTTCGTGGATAGCATACTCCCTTTCAAATATGCAACTGTATTTGATTGGTTTGATTTCCACTAAAGGTTATAGACTGTCTGTATCGTGATTGGAGTCAATTTCTTTTTGCGTTTGTAGAATAATGTCATGATGAACTTTAATTGTTTCCAGGTAGAAAATGTGCGCATGCTGGATCGCTACAACAGTAGAAACCCATCCCAAGGAACGTTATATCTAACTGCAACACATTTAATTTTCGTTGATCCTGAAGCTAAAAAAGAAACATGGGTATGACAATTGATTCTTGTTACATATATACATAAAAACTTACATATATAATATGCCCGATATATTTTATTAAACTGGATAGTACGAACCCTTGAAACATTCACTCCATATTTATTCATTAGATGCAATAAATCTTCGCCAAACATTCCTATCCAGTACACAATTTTCCACTTCATATCTATTAATTTATTCCAAGATCGGTCATGTAATCTCTCACCTTCAATTTCACCAATATACATATGCACACACGATCAAAACATTACAACTGGAACACAGTATCTCTCCTAATTAACATCATGTTCTATTTTTTTTCTGTTGCAGATTCTGCACATGCATATAGCCAGCCTCGATAAGCTTCCATTAACCACGACAGGCTCTCCGTTGTTAATTCGTTGCAAGACATTTCTTTCTGTGACATTTGTGATTCCTCGAGAACGCGACTGCCATGATATCTATATTACTCTTCAGCAGCTATCGCAACCTAGCAATATCGAAGCCTTGTACTGCTTTCAGTATACTTCCAGCAATGAAGATATCCCTAAACAAGCCGGATGGAATTTTTTCGATCTCCAGTCCGAATATCAAAGAATGGGGGTTCCGAATGACCAATGGGCTTCTACTATTCTTAATAAAGATTACGATGTATTGTCACGTCTTTAATTAGTGGTACAACATGCTGTAGAATTTTGTTTTAGCTCTGTGATACGTATCCAAGATTGCTGTACGTTCCGGCGTTGGCAACTACGACTGTGCTGATGGGAAGCTCCCGTTTCCGGTCGAAAGGCAGGCTTCCAGTTTTGTCGTATCTCCATAAAAATAAAGCAGCGATTTGTAGATGCAGTCAACCGCTTTCTGGCTTTAGTGCTAGGTGCTTAGAAGATGAACAGATGTTGAATTGTGTTCTGAGAACTAACCCTAATTCGAATTTTATGTACGTCGTTGACACTCGACCAAAAGTAAGCTTTTCATACTCAAATATATATTATGATTACTGTGAGTTAAGGTTGTTAGAAAAGTGTATGAGTGAATTAATTTGGAAAGTATGTCGATCGAAATAAATCTATGTTAATGATTTGAGAGTGAGATATTGCGAAGACGAGCTAGGAATACATGGATGGATACGCTCTAGGGAGGTAGGAATTATGATTGTGGATAAAGTTAAATGGGTATGGGTCAGTTGAAGTGGTTTCGGCATGTTGTACATATGTTGAATGATGGTAAAACAGGTACATGCTTGTGAAATTGAGGGCGAAATTGTGTGTACGATCTGGGAATATATAAATGAATATGATAAGAAGATTTTGTTATATAAACGAATGATTCCATGTGAGAAAAATAAACGAGCTTGTATGAAAAGTGTTATGATGGAAATGAAGTGAAAATAGTATGCTGAGATAATAATGTTTTGCAAAGATTAATTGCACGATAAATTTATATATTATTAATTCATTGTTCAGTTAATGTTTCAAGGGCTAGGTTTAGATTATGATTTTGTATTTATATAAATATTTGAATTATGAAATCTAAATTCTCGACTGCATTTATTATTAAAAGTATTATGATGGAAAGGTGATTAACTAGTAGTTAATTTTATTTGTTTCTGTTAAAACATAGTGTATACAAATAAATGTGAAAAAAATTGTAAATATTTATATTATGTTTAGATTAATGCAATGGCTAATCGTGCCGCAGGGAAAGGCTACGAAAATGAAGCATTCTACGAAAACATCAAATTCCACTTTTTAGGTGTTGAAAACATCCATGTAATGCGAAACAGTCTTACCAAAGTTATAGAAAGTAACTATATTTTTTTGTTTCCTCTACACAAAATATAATTGAATTATTTTCAGCTTGTGAACAAAAAAATCCGACCATGTCAAGCTTTCTAAGTGGTCTGGAATCCAGTGGATGGCTCCGACATATAAAATCTATTCTAGACACCTCGTGGTTCATCGCTCAAGCTCTCGAAGAAGGCATCAGTGTCGTAGTGCACTGCTCCGACGGATGGGATCGTACTGCACAAGTCTGCTCGCTTGCATCAATATTACTTGAACCGTATTACCGTACCATTCAGGGATTCCAGGTTAGTTATAATCATTCAAATTATCTTGAATGTTTTAAGATTAAATAATATACTCCAAAGAAATGTTATGAAGAACTAATTTTTTCTCACCTTTATTTAAAGCATTTTTCACTAACATTATTTAGAAACGGTTGACATATATATTGAAAATCCGCCACCAAGAATATTTTATTTATTTTGAGAGATACAATAGAAATGTTAGTAATATATGCGGGGTGAGATTTTTCAAACAACACATCAATTTTGTTGGCTATATTTTTTTACAGAAATGGATTCCCTTTTCAATAATGTATAATTTCCTACATCCTAAATTAAAATTTAAGTAAAAAAAAAACATTAACATGTTTAACATGGAAAATAATTTGTCAGGTAGGCTGTGAGATAAAAACTAACAATTATTGAAAGAACACGTAAACACAAATAAATGAAATTATGTTTAATATTATTATTCACGAGAATTTAATACATTTGTATTATATTATTATTTTAAGTCAATTTTCTTTCACAGTCTACCTGAAGATATATTTTTCATATTAAACATGTGAATATTTTTGAACTGTTTGGCTTTATTTTTAAGCTATTTCAGTAAAAAAGTACCCCTTTCCAATATAACTTCCCATCGCCACATCCTCATATATTTTTATTACACCAACCTTGCTCCCTCCTTGCTGTTTAATTTATATATTTATTTTTTTTTCTGATAAAATTAGTAGTTAACTAGCAAAGCTGATTGTTGCCTTAAATAATTCACCTTGTGTATATATAATTTTGTTTTGTTTTTGCTGCATAACAGCAACTTATACCCGATTACATTAGTTTATAGTGGAATGTGAAGTACTGAGTCGTATTTATTTATATTGTTTAATTGTTTCCTATGTTCGTAGGCGTTAATAGAGAAAGATTGGTTGGCATTTGGCCATAAATTCTCCGAAAGATGTGGTCATGTTCAAGGAGAAAATAAAGAAATATCTCCAGTTTTTACCCAATTACTGGACGCTACTTGGCAACTTATGCAACAATTTCCCTCTACTTTCCAGTTCAATGAAAGATTTTTACTAACATTACATGATCATGTACAATCTTGTCAGTTTGGTACATTCATTGGTAACTGTGAAAAAGATAGAGTAGATTTAAGGTAGCAAATCATCTGGTTTTTTTTTAATTGTTCTGTAATTATTAATTGTTTGTAGATTATCTGATAGAACTTTTTCTTTGTGGGGCTACATGGCAAACCACATGAATGAATATATTAATCCATTATATTCTGTGGAAGATACAGGAATTATAGTACCAGTATTATTGTCTCAAAATATTAAGTAAGTAAACTCGTTTATTTCTTCCACTTTTATTTATATACACTCGTTTATTCCTAGGTTGTCCATGCAATCTTTTACTTTTAATTTCACTAAAATACTTCTGTTTTACCAATAACAAATTCCACATTCCCAAGACATCTGAACTGACTTACTGCCACTCTTCTAATTAATAACATACTAATCGATAATTAATTTTGTAGATTTTGGCGTGGAATGTACTGCCGTTTTGAAAGCGGAGTACACCCCAGAGAACCTTTAGGCGATCTTTTATTGGCTACTTGCGATCACAGTAATTCTTTAGAAGATCACATCAAATATCTAACTAAAGTAACTTTCCAACAATTATAAATTAAATTAAAAATAATTTGTTATCTTTCCAGAGAATTACTTCAATAAAATCGATGATTTCCTCATCGTCAGAAAAGAAAAAATCGAAATCAAAGAATGAAATTTCCAAACCGGATGACACTAACACATTAGACAATAAATACTTATATGAAAAAGCTACTATGAGAGAGTTAGAAGCTGCGGATGACTATCATCCGTTGAAATTAGAAAATAAATATGAAAAACCATTGATTGATTTAGAAACTGAAACTACAGAAGGTATGAAAGAATTAACATCGGAATTGGAAACTGTCGCACTGGATTGGAAAACTTTGCGGAATATAAAAGAGTGTGGATGTTCTACTCCTTTCGATCATTTTAGCAGGAAGGTAAGAACAGTTTACTGTTTATATAGTAAATTCGAATGAGAATTATCCTCGAACAAAAATAAAACCTTGACTGTCATTTGAATTGTGAAAACTCGTATTTTATTATTTATATCCTATATAAGCAAAGACAGTAAGTACTGCACTGTATCTCATGTTTCTTTAAATATAGTATGTTTCAGAAATTTCAATTTACATATTTATGTTGCTCTAATGTACGAATAAAAAAGACGTAATTTGCATAGGAATCATTTTCGGTCAGTTTTACTGTTTAATTTATTTTTTATTTTCAGTATCATTGCTGGAAATGCGGTGACGTTTTCTGCATGCGCTGCATAGACAAACATACAAAGCTCCCTGGACATTTATCGCACAAATCTGTTCCTGTATGTCGCCCTTGCTACGAAAAAATTAACGGCGGTTCGATAGAATCCCCTTAGAACAATTTCCTTACTGATATAATAAATTGTAAACTAAATCAAAAGCTTTATTGTTATAAATGCAATACAATAAGTTTTCAATTATGCATTTATACTTTTTGTTGTAAATTTATTGTACTAGTTTAAAATATTTAATAATAATAGCAAATATATTTAATCATAATTGTGTAATTTACTATATTGCTTACGTTTACTTAGATTTCCTGCCATTAGTTTCGTATTTCAGCTATTCAGCATTTTAACTTATCATGCCACTAAATTGCGTTACATATCTACATAATTATTTCGATAAATCAAATATGGAATGGGACATTGACCATTTTATTACAAAATTTTTAATACTCGTTTATCTAGTTTTTTTTTAAGTCAATCTAATTCTGAATGATAATAACAGGCAAAAGTTTATAATCAAAAACTCTTTTATGATGACACTAACCAATTAATATTCGTGTACAATTAAAATAAATTAAAAGAGGTATATAAATATCACTCACTCTAGTTTCTGGGGTACTTGGTAGGGCCTCTTTTCAAAAACTAGAACACTTGTTGATGAGCAACACATGTACGATAATTACAAACAACAAACAATTACTCTTGATTGGTGCTTACCGGCAATTTATGATTCTACGGTCTAGGGATTTTCAAATTTGAACATTTTTGACACATGCAGTGAGATACACGGGTGAATCATATAAGTCAGATTCCCTGTTTGAGTGTCATGAATTGGCGTTAATAAGAAACTAAACTCCCTAGATTGAAGCTAGAACCACGATTGTGAGTTGTATGGATTGAAATAATAATAACACTGAACATAGACGTTCTGATTTTCTTGTGTTTTGACGTAAGATCGAATATACTTAACCTAAAAATTTGTTTTGGTAGGTGTTGGTTACACAAAATTTAAGTTGTGTGATAATAAAGTTTATTATTAAATTACAGATATTGGAGCCATGATAAGTTATTCTTCAAATAAAAAAATATATAAATTATTAATGAAATAAAATTTGTTTACGGATTTGAGAATTGATAAGGACAAATTTGTAATATGAACCTGTATATTTTTCACTAAAGCATAAATATTAGTTTGTATTTTATTTAGTTTTTGTTTTTTATCCGCTTTTCTATTATATGTAAAATATTTGAGCTATGATTTAGATGTAATATTATTCATTTATTCGGAGTTTAGTCATAGAAATAACAACTAATTTCTCAACAAGTGTGATATAGAATTAAAATTCTTCTCCTTTAATTATTGATGGCTCTGAGAAGAGCCGAATTGAAAATATATAAAGACTCAATACATCACGAGGACGGAATAATAAAATGGAAGAGAAAAGGAAGAAAATAAAATGGTGTGCCAGGATTTAAATTATTCCAGGATACTATTTAGCCACATTGCAATTTTATTGAACCCCGTAGGATTGAAATGAATGCCATCTACTTTTAAATTAATTCTATTATTATTCAACTTTAAAATTACTAGGGCCCGGTTGCACCAACGATAATTAAAAATGTAATGTTCCATTAAACTAATAAAAAATTAAAATTAGTGTAAAATCGTTGCATCAAGCTATATTAACGGTAATGTACCATTAGATGTATCATTATTTTAAGTACTGGAATTCGTCTAATTAAATATTTAATGTCGAATTAACGTGTGACATTTATGAATATTTTGCATTCATTTATAGTAACAATTGCACAAATCAAATCAATATAGGCAAGTAATAATATTTGTAATTAAATTATAATATTATGCATACAAAAATTCATTATTAAAATATTTTAGAACCATGATATCTTCATCATCTTCATCTGAATCTGAAGATGAGATGGATATTTTAGATGTTCTGCCACGACCAAGAATTATAAGAGAAAGAGACAATCCTTTTGAAAAATATGACGAATTGGATTTTAAAATGCGCTACAGAATTTCGAAAAACTCAGTTGTTATTTTGCTCAATCGTTTTAGAGAAGAATTAGACTACGCGAGTAACAGAAATATTCCAGTGAGTGCTATGAACCAGCTATTGATTACACTTCGATATTATGCTACTGGATCTTTTCAAGCTGTAGTTGGAGATCATATTAACGTGCATAAATCAACAGTTTGTCGAATTATACCTCGAGTAACAAGACAAATTGCAGCTTTAGCTAATCAGTACATAAAAATGCCAACAACACAGGCTCAAATTCGGGAAATAAACGCAGATTTTTATAGCATTCGTGGATTTCCTTGCGTGTTAGGCTCAATTGACTGTAGTCACATAAAGATTCAATCTCCTGGAGGTAATAATGGAGAACTTTTTAGAAATAGGAAAGGTTGGTTCTCCATTAACGTACAAGCTGTGTGCGATGCCAAATTAAAAATAATGGATATTATAGCTAGATGGGCAGGGTCTGTTCACGACAGTACTATATTCAATGATTCACATATTAAAGCAAATTTGGAAGGTGGAATGTACCATAATTGTTACCTACTAGGCGATAGTGGATACGCATGTAAAAGTTATTTGTTAACGCCATTACTAAATCCAGTTACACCTGCTGAACATAGATACAACAACGCACATATTGCTACTAGAAATACTATAGAAAGAACGTTTGGAGTGTGGAAGAGAAGATTTCCATGTCTTGCAGTAGGTATGCGAATTGAAATAGCCAAAATATTAGAAATAATAGTGGCTACCGCTGTACTTCACAATATTGCAATCGATTTGAAAGACGATAAGCCCTCTAATGATCCACAAGTACAGTTAGCACCAGAAGCTATTGACCCTGTTCCTGTAAATAATATGGTGAATCAAAATGTAAACATGGCCGTGAGAAATGCGTTAATAAATAATATTTTTACATTGTAAATAATTTATTAAAATAAAATATATCATATAATAAACAAAACAAAATGTACTCGTTTTTATAAATAAATAAATAATAATTACTAAAGTATACAAAACAAAATTTATTACTAGTAATAATATGTATTTCATTCACTATTATTTTTTATTTCGCGTTCCTTAATTTTTAATTCGCATTTTAGTATTTCCAATTTAATATCACTAATTTTCCTTTCTAGTGCAAAAGATTTAATTTTTTCTTCGTATTCCAGATTTTTATACTTTAGATCTGCTTCTAAATTTTGAATTTTTAACTGATTATATTTTTCAGAAAATTGTACTTTGGATAAATTCAATTCATGTTTACTTTTATTGCTATCTAAAAGAGCTGTGTACACATCTGATGGTTTTGTGTGGGAGGCGTGTTTTTTTAAATTTTTTTGTTTCAACCAGTTTGATGCACATGATTCAGGAATAACAGTAGATTGTAAAACTGAAGGCATAGTGAAACTTGAAGAGGTATCAAGGATATTATCAGAGATAGTTGATATGGTTTCTACTGCTTCTGTTGGGATAGATACATTCTGAAAGTAAAAGTTAATTTAATTTTTGAGCTCAATTACTTAATTAATTATGTACATACATTCTGTAGTTGAATTTCTTCAATAATAATTTCATTTGAAATATTTTTCTCAGTATTTTCCTCTACGACATTCTTGAAATAGCCAGCTGCACTATCGAATGCGTTTTCTAAAGGTGTAAATTGACATATCATGTTTGATATAAATCGTTCTTCATTATCTTGCAATTTACTTTTTTTATATGGTCCACCACCTGTTTCTCTCCAACTATTGTTGTTGTCCTCGGCTTTTTTTTTCCTTAACTTCATTTTGAAATTATCATAGAATGTTTTTATTTGTACTACAGATCGAGTTACTTCTGTTGCAGCATTTAATTTCCGACATATCTTTTCCCATGTTGCAGTTTTTGATTTCAATGTTTCCCCATCACTTTTTTTATTTTCAATAATTGATTGATATTCTTCTATAATTTCTAAAAGAATTTCCTTCTCCTTTTCTGTAAAATTCTTCCCGCGCACTCTTTTATTATTTACTTCCTCCATACTTAACCTTATGAAAAAAAATAATAAACTGTTGTTTTTCACTTCTATTTTCTTAATATGTAATGGATATATGATATTATAATTACTACAGAGCACAGGCACGATTAACAGCTCAACAGTATGTGTTTGAAGGTTAATAAATAAACTAGTAGTTTGACATATAAACATGACAGAAGATAGTTGTTATCCAAGGATTTAGTACCAACTTAAATTAAACTGTCCATTAGTTAACATCTACTTAAAATAAATAAAAATTATTTGTGCAACGTTCATTAAATTAACGTTTCATTAAATTTTAATGTTTCGTTAGTTACTAAATATTTAATGTGTTGTTGGTGCAACCGGGCCTAGCTGTAATGATTCATAATTGTACATGTTAACAATAAAAATATGATTATCACTGTCAGATTTACTTTTAAATTTCTGTATATTATCTGCAGATATTTTGTTAAATGCAGTATTAATTTAACGTTTGTTTTAATACTTGAACATTAACTTGTTTATCTAATTTTTTGTTCGGTGCCAATTTATCCGCTGGTTCCATAGTTGAACATTCGGATGAAGTAGTTGCAACCGCGTGACACTGAGAAACTAAAGATTTTAATGTATATTCGATATGATCTAATAAAAAAGATCAACAGACGGATTGTTTATGTATTCACGCAATATTCCGTAGTTTGCTTCAATATTTTGAATTTTCCGTACATTAACTTCTGAATTTGTTGACGCTGGTTTATTTGGTTCAGTAATTAACTTTTCATGTACCTCGCTGTCGCTAATGTTTCCATGACAGGTTTTCCGCAATTGTAGCATGTGAACTTTATGTACATGTTTACAGAGTGAAGCTCTATCTTCACAACTACAAGTATATAAATGTGAACATAAATTTTTGCATTTCATATTTATGCATTTATAAAAACAAACAAACAAAAATCAACTTCGCATATTTCATTTATCCGTGCAACAGTATATGTAATAGAAGCATCTGTTTGAGAAATAACTTCAAAACTACGGTCATTCAGAATATTAATATCGCCATCCGAAATATTATTTCCTTTTTTATGTCTACCTTCATTGAATTCTGCGTTACCTAATTTGTATAGTTCTTTACGTTTCGTGTAAATAAAATCATCTTTTTCAATATTTAATAATACTGATAATAAGTTGTCAATTCGTTTATTAAATTATCGATTAAAGTATGAAGTTTTTAACTTATTATGAAAACTTTCTACAAGAGCATTGGTATTTACATGACCGTGAGGAAAATTTCTAAATGCAGTAGCCCATAGTTTAATACGATGCATGTAATTTGTTTGAAAATATTCTAGAAATAATACTTCATTTTTAAATATCGAAAAAAATTAGCTGATTAAATTATCTAATGTATTGCTGTTTCTTTCATATAAAATAGCCATCAGGGAAATATACATGTTTCTCTTTGTAGTCATACTTTTTACTAATATCAAAATTTTGCGTCACTCCCGTTGAATATGCCATTGACATAACAAATGTTTTGTATTCCCGAAATTATTTGTTATCGCTTTAACAACCGCATTTATGTTTAAATTTGGAAAACGGGATTTTAATTATGAAAACAGATATGTTAATGTATTAGTATTTAAACAAGGTGTAATAAAATGAGCAACTGGATGGCCGCGACCAGTACTATCAGGGATCACGAAATTAACTAAATGATAATCGTACTGGCTTGTTTTATGTATTGTATCAATACATAAAATTCTATCAACACCTTCCTGCATCAGATTCATTTGATACTCTGTTTGAATACTTAATAAAAATAAGCTTCTATTGTTATTAATATCCGCGTTGATAGGACCAATTTGAATGACTTCATTACATGGTTTATATATTAATATCGGATTAAACTTTTCTTTTCTTAATTTTAAGATATGATTTATTTAACATATTTCGTTTCAATGCCGAGATATTCCTTTTTGGATACAACATTTCCTTCCTAAACTCAAGTTTATCGCGATCGTCTCTACTAAGTGCTTCTTTCGTAATTATTGTATGAATTTTTCTGGTCGGTACGTCCATTTCTAATAATGATTTAATATCTGATTTTGTTGACTTTGCAATTCTATGAAATTTTGTATTCTCAAAGCTTAATTCATGGGAATGAGTTTGAATATAAGTGACTTCAACACATTTGCAAGATATACGAGCTGGACATCGAATTCCTGTCTTTACATACCCTTTCTTAATGACGCGATCAGTTTTATTTTTTAGTTTTTTTAAGCGATCATCAAACTGGCAAATATAATGTACATAATTCCCATAACTTTTAATATGAGTTTGCCTATAAAAATAAGAGAATGTCCTAGTCATTTCATCTGTCTTACACGTTTCAAATTCTTCTTGCACGTGAAAATGATGCTGGGAAATTTTAATATCACAATTATGATCTATTTGCAAGTGATGAATTAACGATTTCATATGATAAAAATCACGTGAACATTGTCCTACAAAACATATTATGTTATTAAAGCATGTTTTATCTGTAACGAGAGATAAATTATTTTGAGGTAATACAATACGGCACTTCTTTTCATGTATTTTTGCAACATTTGGTCGACAAAATACTTTTTTACAAATACTGCATGTAGAATCCATTATAAAGAATTGAAAAAAAATTCAATGTATGGTGAAATTTATATGTACTTACAATTTTATGATGATATTAAGATCAAACACTAAATAAGAATGTATTTTTGTACTTCCAAATCCAAATCAAGCAATGGAAATATCTTCTGCAAGCAAATAAAATTTCAAATGCAAAACAAACTGGTATTTGAAATATGAACTCATGACTTCGAAATTCATCCTATCGGCAAACGAATTGCAATACATCACTACGTTATTTTGAGATAATTTATTATTTTCAATTTTATTTCAACCTCCATCGTCTTTAGGAACAATTTATACACGTTCACAAAATGTATAATCTTAATATTATTACCGAACTATAAGAAAATACAATGTTTATGAATAAAGAAATGCTTATATTTATTTTATTAATAAAAGAAATATATAAACTTTAAATTTATATGAAAAGTTTATGCATTTTTTCATAAGTTGACTAACTAATATTAAGTTTATTGCTTTATTGAATTATCTATAGTAAACTACATTAAATGAAATACTTTAATAATATTATATAGCTTATATAATATATAATCAGTACATAAAATTGGATTAATATATAATATATTAGTTACTGTAATATGAATATTTTAAAACATGAACAAATAGTACGGTGACCAGTAAGTTAAATAATGTATAACATTTAGTTACAATAGTTCTAATTTTTATTCTGAATGTTCTCAAATGTTTGTTGTTGTACTTTTTTTATGAATGACTGCAATACTGTGTAATTAACAAAAATTAATTTAATTATAAGATGTTAAATAGGTTGGTTTGATGGAAGGGGACAGTAAATATTCCTCCAAATTGTGAATTCGTGTGTCCGCCATACGAATCATCATTGACCCAGCAGAAGATATTTCATGGAATTATGGCATCATTGTTTATAACCAAGAGCTACAGTCAACCTGAGCTCTGGACACGAGCAGCATGACACGACAGTTATACAAACATCGTTCATCATCTTATGTAAAATATCAATTGTATTTAGATAATACAGAAATTGTTCTCCTTGCTCGAAAGCAAATGTCGTGAAAAACCTGAAAAATATAATAAGTACAAATACTTTTATTGTAAATAAGCTTCTTTTTTACCTGATCCAATTCTTTTCATTACTTTATTATGGTCTAATGAGGAAGGGTTACCTAAAAAATAAATAAATAAAGCCCTAAATAAGATGTTTATATTTGGAGGTTATGGATTTTGAAATGTCAAACTATCCAGATATTTTCTATAGTGGCCCTAGCTCATCGCAATTTTGACATTTGTGGCTTACTTCGGAACACTCATTAATCTAGTAACTTATATGTCAAAGTTAGGGAATTGAGTTTTAAACGCCAATTCGTGGCAATTAATCTGGTGATTAATCTAGGGATAAATCTAGGGAGTTTTGGTTATTTACGCCAATTCGTGACAATTAATTCAGTTTATCTGACTTTTATGTATTTAGCTGAGATACACATAACCAAATATTTCCACACGTGATTTAGATTATTGTATTAAAATGGTTCGAAAGAAGATTGACAACCGTATTCGTGTTCTAATCGAAAATGGAGTTAAACTTGGAAACAGAACGTTGTTTGTTGTTGTTGGTGATAAAGGCAGAGATCAGGTATTGTAACAAGTCTTCGAAATGAAATAATCTGATGTTTATCTTTTGATAGGTTGTTATTTTGCACCACATGTTAACAAAAGCTGAAGTGAAAGCAAGACCATCGGTACTGTGGTGTTACAAAAAAGAATTAGGCTTCAGCAGTCATCGTAAAAAGCGAATGAAACATTTACAACATAAAATCCAAGCAGGCAAGATAAACGTCAATGAAGATGATCCATTCGAGTTATTTGTATCATCCACAAAAATACGATATTGTTATTATAACGAAACACATAAAATACTTGGTAACACTTACGGTATGTGTGTTTTACAAGATTTTGAAACATTTACACCAAATTTGTTGGCTCGTACAATTGAAACGGTTGAAGGTGGAGGTCTTGTTGTTCTTTTGTTGCGAACAGTTGCTTCTCTGAAACAGTTGTACACCATGAGCATGGACGTACATCAAAGATTTAGGACAGAAGCTCATCAGGATGTAGTTTGTAGATTTAACGAAAGATTTTTACTATCTTTAGCTTCTTGTAAACGTTGTTTAGTAGTTGACGATCAATTACAAGTTTTACCACTATCGTCTCATAATTTACAAGTTTCTCCAGTTGAAAAATCTGATGTTACATCAGAAAATGAAACAGAATTACAAGGGCTTAAAGAAAGTCTGCGCGACACACAACCAGTTGGTGCTTTAGTCAACAGTTGTAAAACTCTTGACCAAGGCAAAGCTTTGTTAAAATTCATTGAAGCAATTTCTGAAAAATCTTTACGGTCTACAGTTTCATTAACTGCAGCTAGAGGTCGTGGTAAATCAGCTGCACTCGGGCTCGCAGTAGCTGCATCAGTTGCTTTCGGTTATTCAAACATATTTGTTACTAGCCCCAGTCCTGAAAATTTAAATACATTTTTCGAGTTTGTTTTCAAAGGTTTTGACGCGCTTGAATATCAAGAACATATTGATTACGGTTTAATACAATCTACTAATCCTGAATTTAATAAAGCTATAGTCCGTGTGAATATTTTCCGTGATCATAGACAAACTATTCAGTATATTCATCCTACTGACAATCACCGTTTAGCTCAAGCTGAATTGTTAGTTATTGATGAAGCTGCTGCCATTCCTCTACCTTATGTTAAATCAATGTTAGGACCATATTTAGTATTTCTTGCATCTACTATCAACGGTTACGAAGGAACTGGCCGTTCTTTATCTCTTAAACTTCTTCAACAATTACGAGTTCAAGCCGCACCAGTTGGCGCGAATACAAATGCTACTAATAAAAAAGAATCTGTAGCTGCAACTGGCAGATCATTACATGAGGTAGTTTTAGATGAATCTATTAGATACAAACCAGGAGATGATGTTGAAAGTTGGTTAAACAAACTATTATGTCTAAACGCTACTTCTGTAGCACCTATTTTATCCGGTTGTCCACCTCCAGACAGCTGTGATCTTTATTATATCAATCGAGATACATTATTTTGTTATCACAGAGCTTCGGAAGAATTTCTTCAACGTTTAGTTGCTCTTTATGTTGCTTCGCATTACAAAAATTCACCTAACGATCTTCAAATGATGTCTGATGCTCCCGCGCATCACTTGTTCTGTTTGTTGGGCCCAGTGGACCCCAACAAAAAAACTCTTCCAGAAGTTTTAGTCTTTGTTCAACTTTGTCTTGAAGGGCAAGTCTCGAAAAGTACAGTCATAGAAGGAATGTCTAGAGGAAAACGAGCTGCAGGAGATTTAATTCCTTGGACAATTGGACAACAATATCAAGATAATGATTTTCCCAGATTATGTGGAGCAAGAATTGTGAGAATTGCTACACATCCGGATTATCAAAGTGTAAGTTGTTTAAAACTGAATTATTTGCAGTGGGTAGCATGAATCTTTGACCACTGAACATTTATTCATTTCATTAATTTTACAATTAATATTTGCCAAACATTTTTATCCTGATAAATCACTTTCAAGTTTGTTTAGTTTTTCCACTCGAAATATGTTGTTTACGCAATGTACCCTTCAATCATTCACCCATTTATTCATAGATCGTCCACACAATATCTCACCCCAAATTTCACCACTATACACTTGTTTCAACAATCTTTCATTCGATTTACGTTGGTTCCATATCCTCAAACCAATTCAACTGACTCAAGTTCCCCCTTCTAATAATATTTTTCTTAATCTCGCATTTACCATATTTCCTCAGCAGTTATACGCTGGTCATGCTTCTTAATCTACATCCATCATTCATTACTATGCATCAAAGTAAACATTAACACATCATTATAAATCGAGCATCTCGAAATATATTCACGTTTCGAGCAATGATAAATTTTATGGATTTACAGATGGGCTATGGAAAAAAAGCAATAGAATTGTTAAAACAATATTACGAATTAAAATTACCAAGCATTGAAGAAGACCAAAATGCTAAAGAAGTTATAGAAAATATTCCAGATGAAGAATTAGGACTTTTGGAAGAATGTATCGAACCCAGAAAATCTCTACCGCCGTTATTATTAAAATTAAGTGAACGACAACCCGAAAAATTAGATTATCTGGGTGTTTCTTATGGTTTAACAGAACCATTGTTAAAATTCTGGAAGAGAGCTGGCTTTGTTCCAACTTATTTACGACAAACAACAAACGATTTAACTGGAGAACATTCTTGTATCATGTTGTATACTTTAAACTCGGACGAGACCAATTCTGATTCAGATTGGTTGAAGGCATATTGGACTGACTTTAGAAAACGATTCATTTCACTTTTATCGTATCAATTTAATATTTTTAGTCCTGCTTTAGCTTTGGGAATTTTGACAAATAAAAATAAGAAAATTGTGCCTAGAGTTTTATCTAGATCTGAATTAGATGTGCATTTAACAAAGTATGATATAAAACGTTTAGAAATGTATAGTAATAATATGGTTGATTATCATTTGATCATTGATTTAATGCCGACTTTATCTAGAATTTATTTTTCGAGTCAAATGGGTGATGTACAGATGTCTGCTGTACAATCGGTACGTAAATGTTCACTTACGAATGATTAAAAATATGTTTAATTTATAATTATTTCAGGCAATTCTTTTAGGGATCGGATTACAACATAAAACAGTTGATGCTTTAGCAAGCGAGTTAGATTTACCCTCTACTCAATTATTAGGGTTATTTAACCGTTTAATTCGAAGATGTGTTCAGTATTTTAACTCTATTTTAGAACAAGAGATCGAGAAAACTCTGTCAACAAAATCTGCGATAGAAATGAATCCAGTTGCAAAGAGTATGCATGATGAACTTGAAGAAGCCGCAAAAGTATAATTAATAATATTTATTTTAAATAAATTAATACAAAAAAAAATGTTTTTAGGAATTGCAAATTAAGCAAAAGAAAGAATTACAAAAATTAAAGAATGAAAACTTAACTCAATACGCAATTAAAGGCTCAGAAGACGAATGGGATAAGGCACTTCAAAAAGGAAGTAAGAACATCATCACAGTTAAAAGGTAAATAAATAGTAATGAAATAATATTATGTATTATTAAAATAAATTTTAGCAATGAAGAAACTGATTAATTCTTTTTATAGTGGAGAAAAACGTTCGACTGAATCAACAATTGATGAATTTGAACCTGAAACATCAAAAAAGAAAAAATCTAAAAAGAATAGAAAATATTAAGTTTGTGAAAGTATTGTCAATGTAAATGAATAAAATTTTATACTATTGCTTAGACAAATTAGATGGTTGTGTTTTATTTATATTTTAGTAATATACATGTAATGATCAACATCTAAAAGGGATAAAAAATATACTACAATACATTAACGGCTCTCTCAATGCTACCAAACAATATTAAGATTTTAAACAACCAAATATTGCAATAAATTATTCTGCTTTCTTTAATTGATGTGTTTATCATAAAAGTTGTATAAAATAAATATTTTTAACATAAGGAGCTTAAAAAAAGAAAATATAAAACATTGCAAAATATTAGCACTGGTAAATCAAGAAATATCAGTCTTAGAATTAACTGATAAAAACGTAAAAAATTAAATATAAGCATAAATAAAAGTTTAAAACTACGGGTTTCTATTCGTAACTTGTAAAAAACATTGTTTCAACACATCCTGAAGACGCTGAAACACTTCAGTCGCTAATTAGGTTACAGGACAATAATAACATGGTTTAAATACTTTAAATACAATAGATAGGACGAACTAATTATTTATGTTGTGTTTTAACATTTCACTTTTCTTTCGTAGTGCTTCCACATTCTTTCTGGCTTCTTCAGCTTGACGCAAAACATTCTGAAACTATTTATAAAAATTAGTTTTATTGTTTTTAAACAATTAAAACCTGTTTTAAACTTATACTTACATCTTGGTCTGCAATATTATTGGCCAAAGCTTTTTGCGAATTTAAATTTTCATCTCTTAATTTATTATCATTTGTTGGAGAAGTTGAAGATGAACCACTTATAACATTCTGCCACATTTTTAATCGATTCATCCAATAGTCGGGATTCGTTTTTGCGTCTCCAGTTTGATTAGGTTGAATGTTTTCTAAATATCACAATAAAATATCAAAATACAGTAAGTGTCTGAGATTGAGCTTGTATGAAAGGAATTATGAATGAGGAATGTTTGGCAGAGATGAATTAAATATTTTCTAAAAAACACAATAATATATTAAAATATAATAAGCACTTGAGATTACCAAGAATTTGTTGGCTGGATAAACGAACTTGTATGAAAGGAAATATGAATGTGGAGTTTTACAGATTAATTGCAGGATAAATCTAATGAATGAATGTTCACTTACCACTGTGTGAAGCTTGATTCGAAAACGAATTCTGAGAATTTTGTACCAAATCTGACGTCATTTCCACTGCGGCAGCTTTTTTCCGCGAAGATTCGATGTCTTTCAATCCTTTTTCAATATACTCCTGGAAAAACTGACTGGATCGTTCTAAATAAGGTTGAACATCGGTTTCAGGATGTTGGTTTTTAAAGTCATATAAAAGAGTCAATCCTTCTTTTGTTGCTTCCTTAGAACCTATTTTCTGGAAAATTTCTGTGAGCATATTGTGAAGTGTTCGAGAAATAGGCCGTTTGATTTCTTTAGATTTCAATGGAATTTGCTTCACTTCTTCCAATTTAAGAGTCTTTAATAATTTTAATAAATAGGCTTGTAGTTCCGATTCGTTTGGATTCTGTATTTTCGTGAGATGGGCAATTATAGTATTGCCTTTTATTTTTGCCATTGAGTGTACAAGAGTTTTAATTGTTCGCGACGGGGTATCTGATGGTTTTTGTTTCCACCAAGATGAAGGAAAATCTTTAAAGAAAATATGAATTTCTAGTAAGATTGTATCATAATCTAATTCTTCGGACCATGTTGGAAGAATCTTAATAACACGCCATAAACATTTCATAACAAGTTCTAAGAATCTTGGTGAGCAAGGTGAGCTCACACAGTCATGAAGAAGTCTAATTAAAGCGCTAAAAAAGAAAAATATATATTGAAGCCAGCAATTCGGGGAGATCATTAATTGTTTATTTACCAAATAATTCGAGTATGCTCAGACTTTTCAATGATTTTGCAGCATTGAAGATTTATAACTCGATTATATGCATCACTACTTTGAATGTGTTCCAGTTTAGTATCAATTAACAATGTTATTAATTGATATAAAATGTCTTTTAACACGTCTCGCGATACTTGTTTGCCCAAGATTTTACTATCGTTAAACTATAAACACATTAAACTATATTACTATCCCAATCATTATTCTTCTTAAAAACCTACCGTGGACAGAACTGTTAGTAAAGATCTGTAAGTTTTCAGAACATCATCGTTCTCGATATTTTGTGAATGCAACAACTTTAGCTGTAAGGTTAAAGCAATCATGAATTGATCTTCAAAGGAACTCATTAAATTGATTTTATTTGATTGAAGTATTTCTTCCATTTGTTTGATGGCGGCAAGTGCGATTTTGAGATCGGGGCTTCCAATTTGGTTGATAGTTTTTTCCAGAAGAAGTTCTTGACCAACACGCGGGTTGGAAACTAAACTGGAAACCGATGGGCGTGTTGCGACGAATGGTTGAGCAGGAGGTATTGCTGGGACTCTTTTTGCGGGTACATTAGGCATATTGCTTAAAATAATATTCAATTACAATTTTCACAATCAATATGATTTTATCAAAGTAAAACAAACTTACCGGTAAATTTCTTGTAACTGTGGAACAGGTTCGTCTAAAAAGTCCAAATCCATTTCAAGAACTTGCGGGATTCGAACCCTGGGAGGTGTTTTCTCTAGTTGATATAACAAATTCGGATCCAAGCCAAACGGACCAGACACTGGGCGGGGAGGTGATTCTCGACGTCTGTTTCAAATAATTCAAAATTAATTATTAGCAATAAATAAATTTCTCCTAGAATTACTGGAAAATATACTTAATTTTAACAATAATGCAAATAATAAATTTAAAAGAACATGCACCTAGAATTTCATGCGGACCATTTGTTTTATTGTACCAAATCTATTAAAAAAAGTCAATGCATGAATAAGAAATTTTAAACAAGTTTTTTGTCTTTACACATCTATAGTCCATCAAAACATATAAACATGCTACTTTATGTATGATGAGTACGAGTCAGAAAAATGTTGTTATGAGGAGTTTGCGTGGATGACCTAAGAATAAATCGATGGATTTAATTAAAGATTTGTTACATGAATTCTTACGGAATTATTAATATGAATGAAGCGAAAATTGTGACATGAAAGGAATGTTGGGCGAGATTAATTATTGTACGATGCATCTAATGAGTAAGTGTTCAGTGAAAAAGTTAAGGGTTCATGCTACCCCCATTTGAAGCGACATAACGAGATGATGTGTATACATTCTAGCTACAAAAGTACAAAACTGACACAAAACATTTTAAAAATCAATAATTTAATATTTCTTGTGTAGTCACAACAAATTTAGATTATTCTACTTTACATCGGACATATCTAGCAGGCAACTTAAAATAACTGACCACTAGAATGAACTTCGATTAAAGGTGATTAAATTATTTGTCGCTATTTGAGACAGAAATGCTTTAAATAAATTATGCATAGAATATTCATTTAAAGCATTTTACTAAAAAATAATTTCAGAATATTTCATAGAAAAATAAAATTAGTCAACTACTAGCCAGTTGCTCTTACTCGGCGTTCATATTAGCGGTCAATTTTTAATAGTCGTCAAAAATCGACCAAATAAAATACCCCCCTAAAGAAACCAAAAAAAATAAAAATAAAATTACTGACAGTTCGGGATTTTTAATATGTTCTTCTTCACACAGCGTAGAGTTCATATTATTGTCCAAAATAATTGTTTCATTTGCTGTTGCAAAAACTATTTCCTCGGTACGAATAGGACTACTAAATTAGTAAAAAGCGTTTAAAATAAAATAAAAAATAAAATCATTAGAATTAGCAACTCACGTTAAAATCGGAGGAGGAGCCATTTCTTGTTCTTCATCTGATTTATTATCCAGATCGCTAGGCTCTCGACTAAGGGGCGCTGGGTCCGAAGCTGGTGCTGCAGCTTGTGGCGAAAGTTGCTGAGGAGGAATAGAGATTCGCGCCTGTTTTTGGGGCTGACTTGCTGTTTTTTTAGCCGCTCGTTTAATTCGTTCTTCTAGTAGAGAATAATCTTTATCTGAAATCTAACACGAGATTTAAAACAATATTTTATAAATCTGGGATGGATAGTTGTTACCTGTCCAACCATTTTATAAACCTTTTCTCCTTCGAGGAAATATGCCCGTACTATACAATTCAAAGCAGCATTTCGGACAGAATTATCGCGATCAGAAATATGTTTTGCGATTTCTTTTAGAGCTGCAGCTGGAGAAGGTTGACAAACACTTATTCCGTACCCCTCGACTAAAGTGCCTAATTCCTCTAAACATTCAGTTCTTTGTCTAGCGTTCTTCGACTTTAAACCCTCCATAACGTAAGTGAATAATCGGCTGACTGGATAAATTACTGCGATTTGTTTAAACAGAGATTTAACTCCATTTCTAACTGCATCTTTTGGATCACCGACTTTAAGAATTAAATAGGGGATAAATGAAGAAGCCTCGTTTTCTAGAAGTACATGCTTGTTTTGAATTAACATATTGAAAACAATTTGAAGATATTCTAAGCCTTTAAGCAGAACTGAAGGGTTGGTATCGAAAAATCGAAGTGTCAACCATTTTAAGATTAAATCTAAATTTGATATTAGAGCAGAACTGTTTCCATCGATATCATCTGTAAGTGATTCAATCGCTTTTAAATGATATCTGAAGTCTACATGAAACATATTGGCCATCAAACTTTTATTAACATTAGCTGTAGCCATTTGATCTTTTAGTAAATCGACAAATTCTTCTCTTGGTGTTGTAAAATTCCATTTTAACACCCTCAACTTTTGTTCATCAATAACTCGTTGATGTTTCAAATTATTCACAACTAACAATGGAGAAGTATCAATATCATCTTCTTTCTTCCTACTGGCGGGCGCTTTACCTCCCGCGGCGCTAGTTCGAGATTTTCCGGCGGGTTTAGCAACTTCCGGTTTCGCTGCAGCTTTTTTCGGTTGTTCAATTGGGGCTTGTTGTTTGCTTTTCGGAAGAGGCTTAACTGGCAAGTTAGGCCGTGCTTTTTCAAGCGAAGCCATTACAACAGTTTTTGAGCCAGGTTTTAGTTTTTCTGTCTGTTTTGACATGTATTCGAACCCAAGATGAATCATATACGCTAAGACTGCTTCATTGGCATTTTTACGAACATCTGCATTTCTGTCTTCTAAATTTGTAAAAAGAATTGGAATACAGATTGTTAGTTCTTCTTTTGGAACTGATTTTAGAGGAACTGTAAAATAAAATTATTATTTATTCTTGTTAGAAAAGTGCATGTGTGTCAGTTGAGATGGTTTGGGTGTGTGAAAATACCGAGTCGCAGTGTAGTAGTTCATATAATTTTTAGCTTGAGTGAGATTCGTATTCGGGATTTCCGGATTCGAATTCCGTATCGCTATCCAAACCACCGTACTTATATAAAAGGAATTATGATTGAGGATTGAAGCTTTATTGCGTATACGAAAATTTTCGAGAGGAAGAATAAGCGAGCTTATATGAAAAAATTAATAAATGTAGAAGAGACGAAATAGTGTGCCAAGATAACAAAATGTTCGATGGAGATTAACTCCAATATGAATCTAATGAATATATGTTTAGTGAATATTCTCCACTTACTTTTGTCTAATTTTTCTGCTAACCAGGCCCATAATTCGGTGCGTAAAGTTGGTGAACCTGTTTTCAATGCATCGCAAATCATTTCTCCATCAAAAAATTCTTTGTAGCCACAAGTATCACCCCAAGTATTAATACAAGTTACAGCTGCAGCCCTAATCCAGGTTTTAGTGTCTCCCATTCCTGTAAATTAGTTATTTAAAAAAATATTTTACAACATTGTTATGCCTATGGCACACTGGTCGAAGAACATCAGAGAGCATTGAAGAGCTGTTTGATGAAACAACAGAACCCACTCGTCATCAACGAAAAAAAGAAGCTCCTAAAATTGATAAAGAAAAGTCAAAATGCAAACCCACGTTAACGTGAAATGAGACACAAAGGATACGAGTGAAATAAGATACGTTCGTTTCATTGAAGAGCTATTCAATGGAAATAGATCCTCTATTTTTCGTCGATGACGGGTACGTTCTGTTGTTTCATCAAACAGGTCTTCGATGCTCTCTGATGCTCTTCGACCAGTGCGAGAGAGATACTGGAGAAACAAAATATGATTTTACCTTGTAATAAACCAGGCAACAAAGTTCTGATATAAGTCTTGCATGGAGATCCAATTGCAGTGGCTAACGTCTGACAAATTTGAATGGAAGTCTGTCCAATTTTTCCATTACTATCCACCAATCTTTGTGCAAGTGCTTGAGGCAAATCCCCAATATTTGCTTGAATCAATTTAGTTTCGCTCAAAATAGTTTGAACCTTTTGCAAGGCTTCATTCCTAACTTTCCAATTTTTATCGCCGAGTTCGTTAATCAATGCTTCTGTAATCTGAGAGCTGATATCAACTCTTGGGAGTAAATCTTGAGGGTTAAAAGCTGGTTCATTTGATTCTTCCTCATCTTCAACTTCGGCTAAGTTATCCGCACTTGCAGATTTGTTCTTATTGAGGCCTCTAATTGGTTCTGGAGGTTTTTCATTATCGTGTTTATTGAACTCTACGTCGATTTGTTGTTTTAAGGCGGGTTTTTCGTTTTGGAGCACCATGTGTAGTGTAGGACCCATGTAGAGGTACAGTGTACCAAATAATGATATTGCTGCGGTGCGAATTCCCGGGTTAGTGGCTGATACACCTTTCTTAGCAATTTCGATGACTTGCTTTGTATTTACACTAAAATACATCATTTTATTAATATATTTCTATATTAATTGCAATATTTAGGTAAGGGAATGAGTTTGTATAAAGTCTGATCGAAAGGAGAATATCTCGTTTCATCTAAGAATGCATATATTTATTGAATATATACTATTTAGCTATTAAAATATTAAATGAAAACAATTGTCTACAAAACTATTTTGTTCTGGTTCTGGTTTCTACCACAATAATGAGTGAAAAGAAATCTTCATATCTTCCACTTAACTGCATTCTTATGTGAAAAAGATGTACGTAAATGCATAGCGATGCTTGTAAATAATATGAATGAAAGATTGCTTAGACACACTAAAAATAAATAGGATGTGATTTATACTTATACATACAGTATTATGAATGTGGATCAAGCGAAAGTGATGTAATGTTTAACAGAGATTAATTGTAGGATAAATTGAATGAATAACTATTTATGGGTTCTTGCTACCGAATTTGATAGGATATAATATGGTGTTATCTATGTATAAAAATGTTGAGAATTACCTTAAACCGAACTCGAGGATGGCGTTTGAGATCCATAGAAGAGATTCTTGTTGCACTTTAGGATTTTTCTGATTAAAAGCATAATCTAAAACTGCGTTGGATACATGTTCTAAAGATGTAGCTTCCGCAATGGCTGTTAAAACCTCTGCAGCTAAACTACCGTTTTTCGCATCGCCTAATTTATCTGCTACATCATTAATGCACAAGTTTGCAGACACACTAAAAAATATTTCGCAAGTTAAACACATTTTGTTCAATAAATTGTAGTTAATGCAAAATTGCTATAAATAAATAGTTTGATCAATAATGTGAAGTGAAATAATCAATTAATACAATTTCACTTACGTTGAAAACTTCCGAGATTCTGCGATGTGTTTCAAAGTTTCTAATTTACATTTAGAAACTTGTATATTAGTATCTTTTAGCCCGGGTTTTTTATTTAGCACTCCAACTAAAATTTGTGCTGAAATGTTTCCAGGTTCAGTTTGTTCCAGTACGATACTCTGGAATTTTTCCACAGCTGCTAATCTAGTTTTCCAGTTTGAGTCAGCAAGAGAATTCAAAGTTTCAGAGTCGATGATTTGTAATGCCTTTTCTTCGATTTCTTCTGGAGACATTTCTTGTTCTGTGACTTTGACAGACTTGGATTTATTTTTAGATGTTGCTGCAGTAGGAACAGTTTTCATTTTTGTTGGTTGTGGTTTAGGTTTGCCTTCGCCTTAATTTAGTAACGAAAATAAAATAAATAAGCAACAAAATATAAATCAAATAATGAAAATTCAAAGATTCATGAAGCTATGTCCCTCAAATGGACATACACTCTTAAAACATTCATTGAACATTTATTCATTAGTTTCATTCTGCAATTAATCTCCACCAAATATGCTTATCCATATCCATAATTCCTTTCATATAAGCCTCATTTACTCCTTGCACCTCTCACCCTCAATTTCTCTAAGATGCACATATTTCACCATTCTTTCATTCGATATACGCCCCAAATGACTAAACCATCTCAATTGACATGCACTCATCCCTCTAAAAATATTCTTCTCAATTTCACATTCATCATGAGATGCAGATATATAATAAAACAATAATAAAATGCAACTTAAAGAAAAAATAATAATTATCAAAATAATTTGTGTATTACCTGCCGAGGTGGGTCGCTTTACAGTTTTCGGAGCAATGCTACCACCTTTCATAGGTCCCTCACTTTTCGGAGGGGCAGTCACCGGTCGTTCTTTCTTTGGAGCTGCGATTTTAACAGTAATCACAGCTTTTTCGCAACATTCCTTTATTTTCGTCATTTTTAAATTGTCGACTTCTAAAACAAATGGCGCAATTGCCTTTTCTCCTACAAGTTTCATCAATGTGCCTAGCGCCTCGGCTGAGTTGTCGCGCACCGTTGGATCTAAAAAAGAATTTATTTTTATTGAAGAACTAATTTGGAAAGAAGTTTTTTTATACCTGGTTCATTAAGGGTTTTCAAAAGAGCACCAGTGTAGGCTTTTAGCATTTTTTTGTTCAATGCAGCTGGCTGACACTTAGTGAAAGCTCTCGCAAGAAAAGATGCAGTTTCTGCTTTTACGGCAGGATTTTTATTGTTTAAAGCTTCTAATACATCCTCGACAATCGCTTCAACAGTTGTCTAAAATTGTGGCATAATCAGATAACATGTTGGTGTGTAGTGACAAGAAACTCAGTAAATTATTAATATGATGAGCGTGAGATTGAGAAGTAGGTCGTTAAATAATGTGCTTGAATCAAGTGAGATTATTTGGTTATGTGTAACATATGTCGAATGAAAGATAAGAGTAAGAAATTGCGTAGACGACATACAAATAAATGAGTAGAAATTATTGAAGGGTTTGTTGTCTAAAGGAAAAATATGATGAGCTATATATGAAAGGAATTATGCAGATGGAAGACGCGAAATTCATGGAATGTTTGTCGAGGATTAATTAAATGCAGAATGAATATTTCAAGAGTTTATGGTATCCCATAGTGTAATGTTATGTATGTAAATAACAAGTAATTTGAACAATGAGACTTACTGCAATGAAAATAGCGTCTAGAGCTTCTCGCAAAGCTAGAACAACATTTTGCTTTTTCTCTCGAAACTTTTCTAATAACGCTGGCACACAAGCTCCTGCATAAGGTTGGAATCTTTTCTTTAATCCATTAGCGAGACCTGCTAAACATTTTCCAGCTGTTGCAACCACCATCACGTTGGAATCTTTCGATATTATTTTCTTCAAAGCTCGAACTAAATCTCCATAATCCCCGTTTTCCAATTTAGGGGCTTTGAGTAAATTTTCAACGGTTTCAACAGCTTCTTTTCTTTCTTGCCACTTCTTAGCCTCGACTTTTTCATAGAAATCATTTGGAAGTTTGGAAAGGATGTTGACTGGATCAGCAAGTTCATACGGATCGATTTCCTGAGGCGCGTCGGCCTCATCTTCGTCGGCGTCTTCATCCACGTCTCCAACTTCAGCAGCCATTTTGGCCTGTCTTTGCTGTTGGGAACGCAAGTATCTAGTAGGAGTGACTTTCTCGCTTCCAACTTTTGCAAATTCTGTTTCAAGTTCAGTAACCTGCACTGCTTGTAGATTTGCGAGTTGGGAACGGAGGGCTCCACCGATCCACCGAAATATTTCAACAACCATGGCTTTGGTTTCGTCGCGAACAGTTTTATCACGATCTGATAATAGGGTAGGCATTTTTTTAATTAAAGGTTTGACGTTAAATACTTTTGATCCAAATTCTCTTAAAGCTAAAGTTGTAGCGCTTATACAAGCTGCAACTATTTTAGGGTTTTTAAGATCCATTCCTTTGATTAGTTCCTCTTGAACTGTTTCTTGTTTTTCAATTTCAATGTACATCAAAGTAAGCTGAACTGCGAGTTCTCTGGTTTTAGTTCTTGGGGCTGCGATGCATTTAGCAACGATTCCCGACATCACTTCGCCCACAGTTTTGCCGGCGTTAGCATAGTTTTCTACAAATGCTAAGGTGGTTTCCAAACCTTTCTCCTGACCCATAGCATTGCTGTCTATAACGAACTTTTTTACCAAACCAAGATATTTTCCAAATTCTGGGGATTTCTCATCATCAATCTGTCTAAAAATATTTGTTAATTCTTCATATCCATGAACTCTTGCTTTCCATAGTTTGTGAACCACTCGTTCTTCAACGGGTAATTTTTTAAATTCAGTATCTTCCTCCATTGTAAAACCTATTGAAGAAAATATATAAAATAATATCGTTCCTGTTACAAACATTCTGACATGATTTGACAAGTGCGTTTGGGAAAAATCTTTAATTTATAAACTCACCAAAAGAATAGGACCAACTATTCATAGTTTTGTAAAGTGACCAAGACAAGCAAATAAATTTAAGGACCACGTGAATTACTCTTTAGTAATGTCAATTGAAAACTTCGAAATGTCAAAATAATTAGGTAAACCAATTCATTAATTATGGAAATGTCACAAGTGAACATTTTAAACAAAAGATTTTAAAAGGAAAATGCTGTAAAACAAACGAGAATTTCTTAATGGTTTTGCAAAGGAACAAATGCTCTAATTCACTTAATTTGGCAATAATAATTGTACATCTATTCAACAGAATGAATCATAATCATATCCTAATATGGATTTGCCGTATGCAAACAAATTAAATAATTCTATTTGACACAATAAAATCTATGATAAATGAAGTCATCCAAATGATGCAGTGCTATGTAAGAAAGAAAACTTACCAAGACTAAGAATTTATTAAGAGATACTAGGATAAATTTAACGTTTTGCACGTATAACTTCCCTTAACGGTGATCTTTCGGTTGCATTTGAAACCAGTTTGAAACACAATTTTTCAGTTATGAAAATGTCCGATGTAAAGTAAAAACGTTGAGTGTGTTCAGATACTCATAACCAGAGAAAATTTTGTTTCTTTTTTACTTTTTGCAAGAAAAAAATATAATCACGCTCATATTAAATTCATAAACAGATTTTATTTTATAAAAGGAACCAAAAGTTTAAATATAATTTTCTTGAGCATCTGGTAGGAAAAAGATTCACTCAGGAATTTATTTCTTCTGAATTCACTCAAAATTTTTCAGATTCAATACATACCGCCAAATTTAATTTACAATGTCAAAACATATATAACAATTTATAGTACATTTAAATTAGTATATTATATATAAATTAAAGAAACATTTATTTGTTAAGTTTACTTTAACTTACTTTATTATGACAACTGACAACTAGAGCAAAACTTACGCATGCGCAACTCGTTGTCAAGTGACAAATCGAATAAACTAACCTCATTTGACGTGTAAGTAGTAAAATTTGTAACAAAATGCCGAAAAAGAAAACTGGGCAACGTAAAAAAGCCGAAAAGCAAAGACTTCGACAAAAGGAAATCAGAACAGCAAAGGATAATATGGGTCTTGCAGAGCATCCTTGCAATGCTGCGATGGAGTGTGAGAAATGTCATAGGTACAATTTTATACAATAATCTTTGTATTATTTCTTTAAACCACCTTAATTAATTTTCTAATAGGAAGCAGAAAAGTCGTGCCTTTTGTTACTTTTGTCAAAGCGTTCAACGTCTTCCTATTTGCGCACAATGTGGAAAAATTAAATGCATGCTCAAAACTGGAGATTGTGTCATTCACCATGCAGGTGTTTACACAACGGGCTTAGCAATGGTGGTGCGTATTGTTTCTTAACTTGTGGCACCATTTTTAAGCCCAAAGAATTTTAGGGAGCCATTTGCGACTTTTGCGAAGCGTGGGTCTGTCATGGAAGACGTTGTCTTCAAGCTCACGCTTGCTCTTGTCCTCTTCAAACGGCGATTTGTGCTGAATGTGAACGCGGGGTGTGGGATCACGGTGGAAGAATCTTTAAATGCTCATTTTGTGACTCTTATCTTTGTGAAGATGATCAATTCGAACATCAGGCGTCATGTCAAGTTTTGGAATCCGAGAATTACAAATGTATGTAGGAGTACTTGTCATGTTATATTTTATATCTTTATTATTATTTAATTAGGTCAATCTTGTAATAAACTGGGGCAATATTCTTGTTTGAGATGCAAAATATGCTTTTGTGAGGATCATGTCAGACGTAAAGGATTTAAATACGAGAAAAATAAAGGTATTCCTTGTCCAAAATGCGGTTACGAAACTTCGCAAACTAAGGATCTTAGCATGTCCAGTACGTATATTACTAAAATTATTATTTCCGGAATATGTTATAATTGATGAATTAGATGTGTGTTAAAAAATGGAAATATAATAAATATGATTTCTTAATAGCTCGGAGTCACAAATTCGGCAGACAAGGCCAAGCCGGTTTTGAGAATTACGAGGACGGAGATGGGGCACACTATACTGATTTCAGTGCAAGTTATGGGGATAATGACGATGATGATGATGAGGACGATGATGATTACTCTGAATCAGAAGAAGAGTCGGAATCTGAATCAAGTCCAATAGATACGAAATGATTTATTTTGGAACAAGCATGTAAATTATCTCATAATTTCATTACATGTATCATAATGTAATATAGTAATAAAATAACAACTAATTATTACTACGAATAAATTGTTTGTTTGGTAAACAAATTTGATAAATTAATCCCCTAACTTTTTGTAAATTGCTAGATATAATCTAATGAATAAATTGATATATATATATATATATCAATCAATAATATAAAATATAATTACAATTTGATTTATTTGTATATAATCTGTGCAAGTGTAAAATCACTTTACAGTAACTAAAAAAAAATAAAACCTAAATAGCTTACAAAACTATTACGTAAATTACATCAAATACATAAATAGTAAAACTTGTTAAGCTCCTACGTTTTATTTTCATGTGTTTCAATTTATAGTGAGACTCAGAGACAGATCAATAAAATTCCTAACCCTAATTTCTTTTTTAAACATCCAATTATTCTAATTCTAGGACATTTTACCAATTTCGAAATTTGGGATTGCACGAGAACAAATTAAAATTTCTACAAAGAGAAACGTATGAAAATATTTTTAGTCAGTTGCCCTAACAAAAGCTGTTACTATTTTTTGATGAGTATATTTGAAAAAAAAATAATGTGAAAATAATGATTGCGTTTCAATGCATGAAAAAATAATCGCCGTTAAATCATATGGTCACAGCCTGTCTAAAAATATTTTTTCTTCTTATTTTGCAACTGACTCTCGGGAATAAAACAAAAAGAAAAAATACCCACAGATCAAATGTACAAAATAAATATAATACGGACTTAAAATAATCTTAATTCGTAACATTAGTCATATTCCATTTTCCACTTGGCTTACTTAAATCAATTCAGATCAATTAAACCACATGAATAACTGAACTAAAAAATTAATTCACGATGGATTACTTCACACTGAGCTTGACATAGTAAATCTAGTAGTGGGAAATGAGTAAATCAGTCAAATAAAAAGAATAGTAATCTGTTTCAGTAAATATAAGTTACATAGATTTGATTCAAATGGAAAATGGAATATATCTATAAGAATAATAGTCTTTTATACCCGAAGACATACCTTGCTATTTAACAATAAAACAATCAATCTGATATGATTCTTCGATATTTCTTACTTGATGGCATTACGTCATCGTCATCGTCGCAAAAGTTTTCGTATGCGTAAGCCGGAAGCCATTTTTCGAGTTGCTGATCGAAAAATGCCTCCAAAATTTTAGCGTCCTTGTATACAGTAGAATTCTCCTAAAAACAAAATCAATTAATTCATCCATTCACAAAAAATGAGAAAATAACTTACAGGATTGTAAATATAAGCATTGCGGAATAGTAGTCTAACATCTTTAATAAGTTGATCGATACTTGTATAATGTTGTTCTACATTCCAATTTACTTTTTGTTTGATCATTTCCAGAGAAATTGGTTTTTTGATAACGGAATAATAATATGTGTTCTGTGAATATGAGCATATGAATTAAATGAGGAATTTTTAGTGTGTTTTATAGACATACATCTGGTCCAACTAGTTCTCTAAAATGTAAACTGGGTTCGTATTGACAGTATAACTCGAGAACAATTCGCTCAGCGATTTTCTTCTCTCTAGGACTTAGTCCTGCGTCTCGTCGTTCACCCAAAGCGTTGTCGGGAATATCCGCGAAGTTCATGCACAGAAGGCACTGCCAGGTATCACTTTCCCTACAACAGAAAAGAATAATATTTTGAAATTTCATACTTTCAATATCGTGATATTGTTATATTGTATTATATTTCAAAATGTCTTCTGAATCTGTCTCAATATGTTATAAAGTATAATGATACATGCGGAATAATTAAAAGTTTCTTTATATTGAAACAAATAAAAGTAAATGAAAGATGAGAAATTGAGTAGGCAACCTAGAAATAAATGAGACGAGCTTGTATCTTGAATGAACAAAATTATTAGTATGGATGATATATGAAGATAAGAATGTTTGGCGAAGATTAATTATAAGATGAATTTAATGAACTGTAAATGTTTTAAGAGTTGATACTTACTCGACACTCAGTGGCGGAATATGGCAATTCTGATGAAACACTTTCGGACACTTATCACAACAAACTAATTCCCCCCCGTCCATGCACACCGCACACCAGTCTTCATTCGGGTCATCTTTATCTGTATCACCCAGTTGATTTTTCGTCGTCGTCTTGGGGCCACTGGGGCTCTCATCTGTAGAACTATCCACATGAGGCGAACCACCCTTACCGCGTCCCTCTGGTAATACTTGCACTCCATTCGAATCCAGTTTCGCAATTGTTAACATGAGATCTTTCACTGAATCTTCACAGAATTTGTCCAAACTTCTTTCAGTCTCGTCACCTTTACCAAGACTAGGACTTGGAGTTTTCGGGATTGTTGAAGTAACTGTAGGAGGTAGAGATTTATTCTCAACGGAAGAACGAGGTTTAAGCGTAATTTTAAACGAATCATCTGGTGCTATTAATGCTGGAGGTGGTCTGTTAGCTCCTGAGTTCTGTCCTTGATGATTCTCCATTGGAATATGCCATTTCGCTGACGCCAATTGCGCTAATTGTGCTTGATGTTGTTGCTGTTGTTGAGAATGTAAATGTTGTTGTTGCTGTTGGTAACCTTGAGTCATCATCGGAGGCACAGCAGGCCGCTGCATTGCAGGTCGTTGTTGTTGTTGTTGTTGGAGGATCTGTGAACCCGATGGTGACATCATTCTGTTTTGGTTCTGTTGATGATAGGTGGACATTTGTTGCTGATGTGCAAATCTTTGCTGATTATATTGGGTCTGGGTGACGTAGGATGGTTGAACGGCTTGGTAGACACCCGGGGCAGTTTGAACGTACACAGGTTGGCCGTTACTTTGAAGCAGGCCACGGAGTTGGGGATTCATTCGGTCGGCTGTCATATTCAATGATGCCTGGAACAATAATTTTGCGAAATATTTATTCGGAATATGTTTGTAAAAATATGAGATCCTGAACATTTTACAGGTAAATCGATCGGAGATGTTCCTGGAGTAAAAAATGAACTAATTCAAACTCTATTATCTCTCTACAAAAAAAAAGTAAACAACGATCAGAGTTAAGGACTATAGTCCTAAAACTAAAGCGATCAAGGGTCATTTCTCCGGTCAAAAGATAGACACATTTTTGAGTTTTTGAAGTGATTGTAATTTTTTTACAAATAAATTCTACATTAGCAAAGAAATACGCACTATATTTCAAAATTTTGTATAAATCTGTATAAATTTACATTTTTATAATGCTCTAAATGTATGAACAAAAATTTAACAATTTAAGTAGTTTTTACTTCCTTGTACGAAGTAAAGGAAGTATTGTTATCGCGAAAATTTTCGGTTCTCAGATTTCAGTGGAAATACGCATTTTGGCCCTCCCTGAGTCCATTTTGACTAATTTCGTCGTGACGTCTGTACGTACGTATGTATCTCGCATAACTCAAAAACGGTAAGCCGTAGAAAATTGAAATTTTATATTTAGGACTGTTATAACATCTAGTTGTGCACCTCCCTTTTTGGTCATTATATAACTTCCGGAAGTGGTACTTTACTTGAAGCCTATAATAGATTTTCATGAAAAACTATATTCAAATATAATTTAAAACTTTCCAAATTTGGTATATAAGACTACTATATCAATGGAAATAATATAATAGATTTTGGTTAAAATACACTAACCGGAAGTGACACATTACATGAAGCTGCTAACAGTTTTCCTTGAAAAAAATGGTATTATTTTAATTTTAGAAATAAATGCTTCAAATAAAAGTTTTAGAGAATTAAATTCTGCGTCTAGCACATTAAGAATTTTTAAATTAACCTTTTGTATAAGCGAGATATCTAAATTTAAATAGTATATATTTTGTGTTTTTTTTTTTAATTAAGTTTGCTATGGATTAGAACAAAAAATAAAAAATTTTATGTCAAATATGTGCAATTAAAAAAATATCTATATATAAATAAAAGGGGGCTTCTGGTTTAAATTCTGTATATATTTAAAATTCAAAAAACTCGACGTTTCGGTATTTTAAACAAATACCTTCATCAGGACAGAAATACAAATAAATAAAATAAATAATATCTATAGTTTAATACGCGTACAAGGAAGTCATGTGGTGTCCACATCAGATTTTTTTGATTAGATTTCATGCTTTAATTTAAAAACTTGATTTTTTATTTAATGAGCAATTTTTCAGCCATTATCAAGTAAAAAAAGGTATAAAAATTAAGTTATATGTTGATATATATCCAATTTATAAAGTCGAAGCAAAAAGATAATAATTCGACTTTATAAATTATATTTATATCAACTTGTAACTTGATTTTTATACATTTTTTGCTTGATAATGGCTGAAATCAATTGCCAAAACTTTGCTGATTAAATGAAAAAAAGTTCGTTTTATTTAAAGCCTGAAATCTAATCAACAAAACTACTTAAATAATATCATTCGACTTATTTCAAATTTTAAATCCTTTTGGGATTGGTTTCCTTTTTTTAAAAAAAGAAACAATTTACGACTGCAGTTCACAAGGATCATGTCCGATCAGGTTATCTGTATATTAATTTAGTTGAATCTTATTTACCAATTATATATTTCTGTTGAAGATAATTAATTTCTGTTTCTCAATAATAAATAAATCATCAACAACTTACTTGCGGATGAGTAGACGAACTCACTTGTTGATGACTACCTCCCTGCATCCGAACAATCCCCCCGTGGTGTCTGATCATCGCCGCTTGGCCCCTCTGCATTGGCGGCCGCGGCTGTATGTGGATATTCTGCGACACGTGAGACTGCGCTCCAAACTGCTGGGCCTGGGCTTGAATCTGTAGCTGTTGTTGCTGTGTTTGTCCCGCCTGTTGTTGTTGTTCTCGTTGATGCTGTTGTTGTTGCTGATGTTGCTGCTGTTGTTGCTGATGCTGTTGTTGTTGCTGCTGTTGTTGTTGTTGCTGTTGTTGTTGTTGTTGCTGATGTTGTTGCTGCTGCTGTTGAGGGTAAGGTGGAGGCATCCGCGGTAGAATCAGAGGAGATGAAGAGCTTTGACTTGTGCGTTGCACGGGAGAAGTGGATGGCGTGCTAGTCCTAGAGTTGGCTAAAGCAGGTGCGATTGGGGGATACACTTTGCCATCCACCACGATTGCGCCAATTGAAGACAGGACTGAAAAACAAAATACATCAAAAACATCCAACCTAATCTAAATTGTAAGGAGCGAAAGAATTAAATTTGAATTTCCCAACATCATCTACGATTAAATAGAAAATATAAAGATTAAAAAAAATATATTTTGCTCCTGAACAATTTTATGGTACAATTATATCTCGTCCAACAAATACGAAAATTAATTTATATTTACCATTAGTCAATCCTGGTAATGCACAAGAAAATTAAGACAAATTTCTAAATGTAACAACTGAAATATGTTTCCAAAAATATAAATAAATACCTTTGATGAGGTCGGGAACTTTGTCAAGCGCAAGATGAATCCTAACAGGAATCTCAGGGTTGGGAATATCAGCTCTTCGGCACTTGATTCTTTGTAAATGATTGGTAACATGACGCTTGCTGAATAATATGGCATTATCGCTGCCTTTATCTAAAGCAGCTGTCACGAATTCTATACAATGATCTGTTAACTGCGATAGTTGCTCTAAAGCAAGCTTCTTTTCGTTCAAAGTTTTCTGTTTGTTATCGCAAACTTCGTTTAATCGATGAACAAGTTCTTTTCCGCGAACATTTATAGTGTTTGTCAACCTGTAATTGATTTAAACATAATGATTGAGAAAAATTGACGTGAATTATTTGAGATGGTATGTCATGTGGAATTTATCTCGATTGTGTAACTGATCTAGGAATAAATGAATAGATATGATAGAAGGTGGAAGGAATAAACGAGCTTACATGAAAGGAATTATGAATGCGAATGAAGCGAAGTGGTGTAGCAAATTCACTAACACTTATAAATTATTGTAGATTAATGATTACCTAAAACTAAGGATGAAATATCGTCATTTTAAATTAAATAAAATTCCAATAAAGGCTGTTATCCAATGATATACTAATTAATAACTGTTAAGTGAATATTTCAACGATTCTTGCTTCCCTGAAAACAATTCTTTATATTCTATAAATTAATAATTATGGTACCGATTTAATAATAATTCTTATTTTTTATGATTACTGTATACTAGCATTTCGACATTCTGTAACTCAAATAATTTATTCTAATCACTAACATTTTTGGTGGCCGTGAAATAACATAATAAAGCCAAGATATATTTAATCTGGTCACAAAATACAGAACTTGTGATAATTTTTTAATAATCATAAAAATAAATGTTTATCATTATCATATAAATATATTTCAGATAACGATCGAGTAATAGAATAAAAGAAAATAATAATGCATGTCAACGGCCATGGCACAACTCGTTGATACTGATCCAAGCGATAACGCGAGTTAAGCAACGTTGCGTGCGGGGAGTATTTGGATGGGTGACCGTCCAGAGAAAAATCCGCGTTGCTGTTGACAAAAGACCTAAAACGCGGATCAGGGCGTAATGGCGGCATATGACCTAAGTAGTTGGTCCGCCAAGAAGCCACAAAAAAAAAAAAATAAAAAAAATATGCAAAAACAAAAATAGTATTAGTAGCGTAATACATCAAAACCTAACAATAATTGAATAACAATAAGGAATGTGTGAACCATAAATGTTTATTTAACCCGATTTTTACTCGATATACATATAAACAAAATTTATTACTAGATGTCACGTGCCACAAAAAGCTAACAATGGCAGGAAACTAATAACAAGAAAATTAATACTTCACAAGAAACCTAAGCACGTACCAACCAACCCACTATCCAGTCCCGACCCGCAAGAACATCCACTTCATCCCTTATATTATAAATATGGATAATGCGTCAGGATGGGATTATTTCATTTCAAGATGAATCTAATGAATACAGAAATTATATAAAACAAACCAAAAATAGTTTTCATAATTTAAATACAAGTTCTGAAAGCATTTTTTCATATCTTAATTATTTCGTTAAAAACGTTTAGTAAATGTAGTGAAGGGTTCGTGTTATCCATTTGATGAAACACAGCATAATGTTATATAAGACGATTGAAGAAAATTAGAATAATATACTTACTTGACAACCATTTGTGTAATTTCTTTAACTAAAGTTTGTTTTTTGTCTGTAATTAAAGTCTGGCGATCATCGATAACTTTCATTGCACTGTCTAACAAAACTCTTTTGTAACTATAAAAAAACACAATTTTAAAAATAAATTCTTAAAAACTGTACGGTGTTATTCTACCTGACATCTTTTAACATTCCCATGATGAATTTTTTTGTTTCTGATGCGATTTCATGTGTAAATTTGTACTTGTGATCTCGATGATCGTTCAGTTGACAATCTCGACAAGTGAGAATATCGCAGTTTTCACAAAATAAAGTAAGTTGCTCGTTGTGGTGAATTGGACAAATTAAATTTTTGTTTACCAATAAAGAATTATTCGGATTATCTTGTGCAGCATCTTCTTTAGATTTTATTGTATGATCTTTAGTTATTTTTAAACTAAAAGCCACAAAAATAATGATAAGGATACAAGATTACTAAACCGCAAAACTAAAATATTGATTAATTTATATAAAAGGTAAAGATATTATACGCATTCCAATGTATTAAACTTTCCCTATTTTGATTGCCTAAAGCACATGCCCTAATTACGACCCTTTCGCTTGCCCTACGACTTTCTAAGATTACTTTCTAGGTCAAAATACTTCATATGCTTTTGGAAAAAATATATTTCAACCATTCTACTTATATAACTCATTAAATTGTCAATCATGTAATAATATTGCAGTTATTTTGATTTACATACCGTTTATGAGCTTGTACACATTTGTTGCAGATGAATTCAGCACATTCTACACACCAACTTGTTGCAGTTTCATTATCAGCACAACTATTACATTTTTGATCTTCAGTTTTCAAAGTATCATTTGTGTTCTCTTCATTAGTTAATTCAATCAAAAATTGATTATCAATTATTTGACTTTGCCGGCAAACTATTCTACATGCAGCACATGTAATTACTGGCAGTCCTGAAATATTTGTTTATGTTGAAATAGTAAATAAATTAAAATTATGACTTTTACCTTTCGAATTATTAGAGGTCTCGTCGTCTGTTCTTTTTTGTTCTACAATTTTTGCTTTAACGCACGTTCCACAAGCGGAATGTAAACATTCCATTAATTTTGGTTCATCATTTGATGTTAAAGTTTGATCACAATAAACACATTTGACACCAGTCCAATTACTGTTATTGTCACCTGTAGTAGGACTCTCCGTCGTCCTATCAGCAACAATGCTAACTGGAGATTCTTCTGTTGTAGGTGGTTTAGTACTCTCATTATTTTCACCACTAGATACTGCATTTAAATCCCCGTTATTAATCTTTTCGGGTTCTTCTGGAATTACTTCGGGTTTGCAATCCATGTTGATATCTGACACTTCTGCTGTATCCATTTTCTTGTAATTATGTCACATATATTTTATAAAATAGTATTTCAAATCTAGTTCATTGGAAGATCTTACTTTCTGAGATTATCATTTCTAAAGCACTGAGTCTGGAAGGTATTCCCTCCAAACACTAGAAAGTTGCAAGCACAGGTTTCGCAAGAAATCTAACTTCTAATATGATTACAATTAAAACACCACAAAGACTATTGCTGACTTATATTTTAATAGTTTCTAAGTAAAACTCACTCAAATCTATTAGTTTTAACTACAATATATATACTTCTATAATATTTATAAAAATACCACTCTGCACACGAACACCATTTTGATTTCTGTGTGTGTAGTGGTGAAATGATTCTTAGTTCTTACAGAGTAACCAATTTTCTTGTATTTCCCCTAAACTTTTTAAAATAATCATGAAAATCAGGCTTAATTGAAATGTTTAATCACTTTTTTTAACAAATTGCTTTTTATTTATGCTTCATTGTAAATTTAAACCTATTCACAATATTTACTTTACAATGAATAAGGCAAACATTTATAGTGATTGTCTAGTAACAAGTAACTAAAATAACTAACTATAATGTATGACTAATGTTGACAGCAGCTGACAGTGACAGTATTTTAGGAGCATTTAATCAATTTTATTCGACAATCAATTAATTTGTTATTTTGTACAGAAAACATAATAAAAATGGAGTGGCTTTTTGGAAAAAAATTAACGCCCGAGGAGATGCTTCGTAAGAATCAACGTGCCTTAAATAAAGCTATGAGAGATTTGGATCGCGAAAAGATGCGGATGGAACAACAAGAAAAGAAAATTATTATGGATATTAAGAAACTGGCAAAAGAAGGCCAAATGGTAATATTCGGTAATAACTATCTTTACCAAGTGACATCATTATTTATTTACAGGATGCTGTAAAAATAATGGCGAAAGATTTAGTCCGTACCCGAAGATATGTTAAAAAATTCATGTTAATGAAGGCAAATATTCAAGCAGTTTCTTTAAAAATTCAAACCTTACGATCTCAAAATGCTATGGCACAGGCCATGAAAGGTGTAACTAAAGCTATGCAGAGTATGAACAGACAATTAAATATGCCTCAAATCCAAAGAATATTACAAGAATTCGAGAAACAATCTGAAATCATGGACATGAAAGAAGAAATGATGAACGATGCTATTGATGATGCGATGGAGGATGATGCAGATGAAGAAGAAACGTAAGAATTTTACGTTTATTATATAATAATTTACTATAAAAATAATTCTTTTTAGTGATGCTGTCGTGTCTCAAGTTCTCGATGAACTAGGCTTGCAGCTGAACGACCAGTTGTCAGGTCTACCACAAGCCACGGGTTCTTTAGCTGTGGCTGGTAATAAACAACCCGCTGCCGTTGCTGCAGGAGTTGGAGCAATTTCTGACGCTGACGCTGATCTACAAGCAAGACTTGATAATTTAAGAAGAGAGTAAGAAACAGATGAATGCATGTTGATATTTCGTGTGGCTGTTTCAAATATATAAATATACATATATTATATTGTTGCTTTTATTAATAAGTATTTAATAAAAAAAGATTAATTAATTGCATTTATTATAAACCAAGTCATTTTCATAAAATATATAATATGTAAATAATTTAATACCTTTACTTACATTATTTTTTTACATGAAATCAAAATTAGATACATCTTCGAATTGTTGAGTTTGATTAGTGGTATTCTGCATCTGTTGTCCCATTTGCTGTGGCCGGGGTCCCGCTCCAGACATTTGCTGCATACCGATAAGTTGTTGCCGATATTGAGGCTGCTGCTGTAGAAGATGGCGTAGACCTGGGTTGTTGGATAAAACGGGGCGCATCATTCGTTGTTGGTTTGCAGCTGGTTGGGGACCACCTTGAGGTGTAATTTGGCGTTGTTGCTGTTGCTGCATCTAGGAAAAAAATTGGTAATATTTTTACTACATGAACAGATAAAATCACGCTGTCTCAGCAAATGAGGTAACATGAACTCTTGAAACATTTATTTATTAGATCATCATTCTTGCCCATTTTTCTATTTCCGCTTCATCCACATTTATGATTCCTTTTAAATTAGCTCGTTTCATCGTTATATCATCAATCATATCCATTCATTTATTCCACACAATCTCTCGCCCCTTCTTACTAGCATACATCTGATTCACCAATATTTCATTCGACCCAATTTTCACATATCTAAATCATCTTAACTGATACACACATTCTTTTCATTTGCTCACACTCACTAAGTCCTCGTATTTATTTTTAGTTTACGTACATCCATTTGCAATTTGTATTGCATTTCCTGTTGTTGAGCGACTTGCAGAGCTTCTTGTAACTGTTGTGTTTTCATGTGGCTGATGATCTCAAGCTGGCTTTTGTACTGAGCTTCTTGTTGTTGAGCAGCTTCAAGAGTTTGCTTCAATTGCAATATTTTTTCCAAGTTTTGTTGTCTGGCAGCTTCTAAATGATCGAAGGGGGGACGTTGTTGTGGAACGCCCATCATGTTGGGCCTCATGCCTTGATTAGTGGCAGTTTGTTGGTTTTGCGATGTTGGTGGGCCTTGTTGGGGCATACCCTACGCGAGACAAAAGTTAGTATGTTGTGCACATAAAAATAAAATATTACGAATTCTTGAAGTCCAAGAGAAAAATATTCTTCTATCCAAACCACTTTGACGTTAAATTAATTTATCCACATTTATTCTTAAAGATAAAAATTTAGAAAACAAATGTATTAAACTTTGAAATTGTACAAACAATTTACAAAAAAAAGTAAATTACATATCAATAAGCATTCTTGTTCTACAAATATAAATAAAATTATCATACAATTTGGAAAACTATTTCGTAATAATCTTACTGCGAGTTGTGTCGTTGCCATTCCAACATCTGGTTCGGATTTACCTGTAGAGACATTCTTGGAGACATCGTCGAAGGGTTCACCTGCTGCCCTAAAACGCCAATACCCGCCTGCTGGTTGGGTTGACTTGTCGAAGTGACGACATTTTGAGTAATTTGTCCTCCGCCCATTGCCATTGTGTTCGTTTGTGACATCATGATTCCTTGTTGTGAATTAGGAGACTGTGAAATTGGAGTGTTAATTTGTTGTTGGGCACCCATTTGTTGTCCTGGTGCTGATGGAATGCCTGCAGCCCCTGGAACGCCGGTACCAACCTAATAAAATATTACTTATTTATTATATGAGGTAGGTGGCTCAGTGGTATCGAGTCGGTCTGTGGATTCGAGAACCCGGGTTCGATTCCCACAACCGACAAACAATTTTCACCAATTTAAACCTGGCTCCTCCTCCACTAACATTTTTGGGGGCCGTAATTTGACGGCTGACAACCGCACTTCACGTGACGAAATATATCACTTGTAAAAGGCGTGAAGATATATTTACTTTATTTACTTATTTGACGGAATACAATAACAAAAATATATATATATAATGATGCATTAGTGCCTAATATCATATATGGTAGTGAAGATTGGATGTGAATGAAGAAGCATATACAGCGAATAAATACTGTGAAAATTAGATATTTGAGGAGTGCCTATTATATAATACGGGATAGTGTTCAAAATATGTTGGTGTATGATGAATATAAGATTGAGAACGCAATTGAGATGGTTTGCACATGTAGAATTAAAAATTGGTGAAACAAGTGTATGTATGAAAGTAAAGGATTGTGTGGATGACCTAGGAATAAATGGATAGATATGATTAAAGGTTTGTTGTGAAAACGAAAGATGAAGCGAATTTGTATGAAAAGAATTATGATTGTGGATGACAAGAATATGATGAATGTTTTGTGAAGATTAATTGCTGGATAAATCTAATGAATAAATATTTGATTATTATTTTAAGGATTCGTGCTACTCCATTTGATGGGACATGACGTGATGTTATATATGATATATCTTTTACCTGTCCTTGCCTGCCAAGCTGTTGACTAGACTTTTGTTGTTGAATAACTTTACGTAATCTGTCAACAAAAGCAGCTTGATCGTTTGGAATGAAGCCTAAATAAGCACGTTTTTCAGCAGTGTACAAAAGAATAAGTACTTTGATGTCACAAGTTGCAGGAGACGGAAGACTTGTAAAATGAACACAGCCAGCCTACAAAATAAATTGAAAAATAATTTTGCACAAAAAAGGATATATATATATATATAAAACGTACAAATCCTGTGCTCATAACTTTAGTGAGAGATTCTAAAGCTTCACAATTCTGAGGATGAAATAAAACAGATTTAGAATTCCGGAGGTACATGCCACCAATGCTGCCAATTAATTGTTTTGGCATTAATTGCATTATTAGTTTCTGGGGCCATGAGTCTGCTTTTAATTCTGGTTCTCCATCTTTGAGGGTAGTAGACACCGAACATGGCACATGTCGTGTCAACTTCTGCTGATCAGTTGGGTTTTTCGCCTTTTCAATCCATTCCAACACTCCGTGCCAGATGGTGTGCCTTTCCCGTGTGGCCATCTGCTGGTTCTGTTGCGTGGCGTTGGCTTGAGAAGTCACCGGAGCTTGAACTGTAACGACATTGGCTGCCGACACTTGTTGATTGACCATGGATTGTTGTGGTTGCTGTCCGCTGACATTCACATTGGCCTGGGATGAGACAGGTTGCTGATTTTGAGTCATTGTTGTTGGACCTGTTGTTTGTTGGTTGGTTTGATTGTTAAGCATTGACATTCGAATGGCTGCTTGTTGCGGGTTCATCTGACTTGGGTTACTCACTGAAATGGAATATATGTCGAATGAAAAATTGCTGAAATTAAGGGATAAATATAAGGATGTATGTGACAATTTATTGCGGGAAGGAAAGAATGAGACGAGTTTGTATGAAAGGAATTATGGATGTTTGACAAAGATTAATTGCATGACGAATTTAATAAATAAATGTTGTACGAATATTTCTTACTTTGTCCAAATTGGTTAACATTGACATTAGTAGGGGCAGCCATACTGGACGGGGGCTGTGTGAGCTGGGCAATAAGTGCGGACCCCTGTGTATTGGGGACGGGCTGGCGTGGTTGTGGCGGCATCATGGACCAACGCGGTGGCCGTCCTGCCATTCCCGGATAACCAGGAGGCTGTAATGGTTGTTGATTGAACTGTGGACCTCCCAAATAACCAGGACCAGGTCGACCCACACCAACCATGCCGCCCACCATCCCCTGAGTGTGCTGGGGCATAGGCTGTTGTAACCCTACAGGAAGTAATTCATTAAAAAAATAGATGCATTTCATTTCTCTTTTGTCTGACGGTTAAATAAATGATTATCTAATCTTACCAGTTTGAATCTGATTGGGTCGAAAAACCGGCCCTTGTCCAACTGATGACGGGACACCCGGCTGTCCATTTTGCCCCAACAAAGTCTGATTAGTTTGTTGAGCATTGGACATAGGACTATCATTATTAGATAACGGGCTTGGTAACGAAATATTTGTTGTTGTATTTGGTTGCGGCTGAGTACCAACTACACCCGGTGGTGGACTAATTGGACGCTCTTTTAAACTAAATATAATTTTTAATAAATTATAAGTTTATATCAAAATTTTAAGACATACCAGAATCCTTTAAGTAGTACTAAATGTCGAGGATCTTTAGCATAATTTTTAGTTTGAGACGTTGACAAATCACCACCTGCCTTTTCAAATAATTTAAATAATGCCGGAATTTTTCTTGGTGACAAAATCGATAAATTTATTCCTCTCTGCAAACAAAAATGTTGCAAACAGTAATAGAAAATCATAATGTGTATATTGATGAAATTGAGAGTGAGAAATTCCGAGGACAACCGAAGAATAAATGTATAATAACCATATATTATCTATATGTTGCTGCTAATTAAAACAGTCAAAAAAATTGTTATTGTAATGTTTTAAAATATACTTTCTAAAAATAAATCTTTATTTATGGAGGAATACTGTGATAAAACAATAAGTATATAGATCCGTAAATCAGTAAGTAGTAAACAAAATCACATCAATACTTGTTGATAAATAGAAAATATTTCACAAAATTATTTGCGTTCCGCATTTGTTTATCATTTACAGATTTACGAATTTAAATTTATGAATTTACACAGAATTCTACCATAAGGCTTTAATTAGCAAAAAATATAACAACATAATAATTGACATTTTATAATATTAAAGTAACAATGTAACGATTAAAGATTTCGGAAAATCTCTAGTGGGAGGAAGAAACGGCCTTTTATGAAAGAAATTATGAATGTTTGGCGAAGATTAATTGCAGATGAATCTTAGGAATAAATGTTCAGTAAACATTTTAAGGATTCGTGCTATCTTATGTCATGGAGATTAGTCATGTTTTGGATGCACGTAAATAATAATGAATGACTCACTTCCAGTAAAATAGCGGCCAACTGCTCAGCTGTTTTCCCGGAAAATTGATAAGACTCCATTACAGGTAAAGAATACGGCGGAGAATTACAAACAAGTATACAATGCTTCTGGGCAGGTACCCCAGGCTCTCTTTTGTGTTGCAGTTCTTCGAAACATTGCAGAGCTGTTGCTAATCCTTCTGCTATGTTTGCATGAGATTCGCCCTTCCCCCCTATCAACCTAAAAACTTCTTAATTTACATTTGAAATTAAAATGTGATTAAGAACTCACTCTAATTTATCCAAAGCGTTAAGAAGTCGCGAAGCATTTGAAAATGGACCAAATGTATCGCTACTTGGATGGGGAAGGCAATCAGCTGCTTGATAAACTACGATTCCGTACGCATTTGAATTTTCAGATATGTAATCACGTTCATCGATGTTTCCTTGTGTAAAACATCTATAAAACAAATTATTATTAAACTCCCAAATCATATGCTTAATGATTAATAATAATTATTATAGAATTATCAGTTAAAGTTTTAATCAATGACAGCAAGGTTACATCAAATAATTTAATACCTCAAACCATCTCAACTATCCATTCGAATTCATCATCTAAAGATTTGATCAAGTAATATGTATATGTATTGTACTTACTCAAGTGTAGGTATGATATAGTTGGTTTTTAAGTCATTAATATAAGCTCCATTTGTGGCTGTCCCTTCCATTACAAAAACAATATCAGCTTGTAAGCTGTGATCTGGATTTCCAACAACCATTTTAAACAATAATTAAGCTGTAACTACAATAGATTTTTACTGTGTGTATATGTAAAGTAGTTTAACTTCTATTTAAAATTATAACTGCGGAATAAATACGAGTAGATACAAGTCAAAAAAACATTAACGGTCTTGTTCTTTATATAGTTGTCAATGATAAACCTTTGAAAAGTTTGACATAACCTGTAATGTCAGATGTCACTCCTTGCATCTTTAGATTAGTGTCTATAAAGTTAAAGGCACTCTACTTTAGACTTATTATTTTTCTCTGTTTAGATCTATTATCTCTGTTATGCTCTTTGACCAGTGTGCCCATAGAAAAGAGAGGAGTGTGCCATTCATGCCCCCCCAACTCTTATATATCACCAGAGATATGACCTTGAACACTAATAAATGCCTATTACATCCGCATGCAGGCGCTGCGGTACTAGTCGCGCATGCGCTTTCATTTGTTACAGATGTCAATTTGAATTGTTTGTTATTGTCTGGTCTCTTGAATTTCAACCGCTCGTGTATTTAGACGTTGTCATTTGCTTTCTCATTTTTCGGTGTGTGAATTAGTTGTTTGTTTGGCGACGTTGAAGAAGCTCTTTTTAGTGGCAGAGGTGAATGGAGAATCGACGAAGGCAGAGCCAGAAGTATCAAGATTCATGCATATAAATATAGGTTGCGGGCAGACACGTGACCAAACTGAAGTTCGTGAACAGCTGTTTGGTGGGCAGACGTCAGAATTACCTCCCTTCTTTCTCCGCCTCATTACCCCGCATAGTAACGACTTATGCGCCATCTACATCATATATGTTTATTTGGGCACTAATTTGAAACTTCAATCACAGTATATGGAGTTGAGGGGAAAGAAGGGAAGTAATTCTGACGTCTGCCCACCAAACAGCTGTTCACGAACTTCAGATTGGTCACGTGTCTGCCCGCAACCTAATAGGTTGCGGGCAGACACGTGACCAATCTGAAGTTCGTGAACAGCTGTTTGGTGGGCAGACGTCAGAATTACCTCCCTTCTTTCTCCGCCTCATTACCCCGCATAGTATCGACTTATGCGCCATCTACATCATATATGTTTATTTGGGCGCTAATTTGAAACTTCAATCACAGTATAATGAAAATGTCACAGACAACAATTTGTCAAATTTTTGTGGCGGATACATTTTAAAAAAACTTGACATTTTTATAAGGAAATGCGAAATATGCAAAGCTGAACTTCAGGCTATTAGAACATTTTTTGGTAAAACCGCAGTGTACGGACAATCCTGAATTTGGCTGCGAGTCGCTAGTGACTTTTAGTGAAATCAGCACAAGTCAGACATAGAAAAACCCGGCAAATTTGAATGTCAAGATAATTTAAAAACGTTTTGTTAGCAAAGTCGGATGTTTTTTTAAAATAATAAACACCACTAACCATGCCTGACCTAGTATAGAACGTATTTTTATGGTAAAAACGCCAAATTTGAATGTCAAGATAATTTAAAAACGTTTTGTAAGCAAAGTCGGATGTTTTTTTTTTAATAATAAACACCACTAACCATGCCTGACCTAGTATAGAACGTATTTTTATGGTAAAAAGTAACAAATCGCTTGCTTCTTATGTCGAACTTGTACCGTTCGAACTGCCGTTTTCCCCAGAAGTCCCTAGCGTCCTGCGGCCAACTTCAGGATTGTCCGTACAGTACGGTTTAGCCCATTTTTTTTCCATTATATAATTGAAATCAACAGAATATTAAGTGGTAGAAGAGTGGACATTGGCAATAACACCGACATGTTAATAATGAAAGCTAAGAAAAGCTACATTCATACGTTTATAATTTATAATAATAAATTTGTTTTAATTAGATACTGATTCCTTTTTTACTGTAGACGAAGTGATTTAAAAATGTTCCAATTAAATTATAATAATATATTATGTATATATATTATTTTAATTCATTACTTGATTTTAAAAGTAGATATTAGTTAAAATATAATTTTACATTAGTCTACGATTAGAAAGTTTTACGGGTGACACTGCAACAGCCGAATCTATTGCAACAGATTCTAATTGAACAGAATCTACTGCAGCCGATTCTACAAATCCCGAAAATTTTAAATGTGGCGCTCTGTCTACATCGCCCGATTCTACAAAAACCGAAAAGTGGGCGTGGCTAAATTTATGTCCGCGTCAGCCGAAAGTAGTCTGAACCGATAGTAGTTCCAGCCTAATGCTATGTGTGAAACCTTACCGATAGATGACAGCATAAAATAGTTGTTGCTGCTCGTCACTAGATATCAAACTGAGCATTTACCAACATTTTATTACCGACTTGAATGCCAAAATATAAATATGCGACATACGTTTTAACTGTCAAAATGACAATTCATATGTCAACATTATAACTTTGCAATGAAATACAATGCCAATTTTTAAATAATAGAAAGAAGTAAACAGGGTTAGCGTTCAAGTTATAATGTTTCGTATATTAAGTTTTTTGCACGGTCATGAATTTGAATAAAATTAAGGTTAGTATATGTATTCATGGAAATATTTTGTACATAAATCATACAAAATTAAGAATGTACAGAGTAAGAACAGGATGTATTAGTCGTTTTACGGAAATCATATCTATTTGTGAATACGATAATGTATATATTAATTGAAAGATGTGTGGACAAATTGCTTTACCTGAACAATTATTAACAAAGGAATCTTGTATACTTTCAAAATATGTTAGTACCTAAAAATTAAAAAAAATATTTATTTCATTAATTTATTTGTTGAACAAGAAAATGATCAATAGCGAAGGCAACGAGTTTTTCAACTCAACGCTTGAAATTACCCGGCAAGAATAAAATCATATTAATATTTGTTGATAAATAGTTAGTATTTCATAATCATAAGTTTCGTTGTGATTTTATTCATTATTTACAGATTTATGGATCTTCTGAACATGCATTTACACAGAATTTCACCATTAGTTTTCTTTTTTCATGTACAGATTGGTAACTGCAAGTGCGATCATAAGGATAATCATGACAATTGAGATCTTGACATCCTTGGAAGAACTGTCACATTATTAAAATATTTATATTTTTATAAAAATAATTTTACCTGAAACTAACGAAAATAAATATTTGCTTGACCTTTAAGACTCAGGAAAGCTTTGCTTTGCCTGCCTAGGCAGGTAATGAAAGAAACATGAGTGTCTAGTTACTTAGCAACATAAAATACTGACTGAATATGTAAGTCAAATATTTCTTTTCGTAACACATGCACAAGAAACACGTTCTTGTTCCCTAATTTTAGAGAGAGAAACACTGCTTTTCTCCCTTAGGGATTATGTTTCTCTCCCTAGGTAGCATGTTTCTCTCCCTAGAGACTACGATTATTAGCTGTTTGCAGCGTTTACTAGGTAACTAGTTACGCAACCCATATTTGACATTTGTCCCGATAAGACGGTAATTTTTCTGCACGAAAAGTATAATATGCTTCACGGGAGGGCGCGATTATCCTTTGTGTGAAGTTGGCAAACCTCACACGCGGGAATAATCGCTTGAATCCCTCCCTTGATGCATAACATACTATTTAATTAAAAATGTTATACGTAACTCGTCGTACAGGATTCGTAACTGTTTCAGGCCTCGCTATCGCTCGGTATGAAACTATCTAGTCATCCTGTAATTGATCACTTTCCTGACATTTTACGTAATTAACTATTGTTGTTACATTTATTATAAGGTTATCATCATTACCTTTGTTTGTTTACTATTTGATTATTGACTTAAATGGATAATTTTTCTAAGCTTCGATTGAACTAGTTATCTGGAACAGTTTAGTAAGTAATAGTGATTTAAAATAAAACTGAATTCGTTGCAATTGCAAGGCGTCAGTAAAGTGAATAGTTGCTGGTGGTCAATATTATGATTTGTTAAATTTCAGTTGATTTATTTCGTTGGAACTTTTCTAAAATTTATTGAAAATTGTTGAAATACTTAATTTGGAAACATATTTCACTTTTTCCGGTCCTTCTAGGTTTTTTTATAGTACAGTAAATATAAATAATAACATAAGTGACATAAGATTCTCTTTTTTAAAACATATTGGTGGCTCTGAAAAGAGCCGATTTGTAATGCAGTAAAATGTAAAATTTTACTGTGTATAATGTGAGGATGTGTATATATGTGTGTACGTGTCAATAAACGTTGTAGTGGACTTGATGATCTCGCAATGATTACTAAAAAAAAGTATATATTAGTGTTAACAAGAGAAACTTATAGAAACGAGTAATTTGTTCGCCAGACAAGTTATATTAGGGAAATATATATATATATATATATATATATATATATATATATATATATATATATATATATATATATATATATATATATATATATATATATATGTGCCATACTTTTTCCTTATACTGTGTATAAATTAACTGCAAACTTACAACTACATAAATCCTGATAGTATGTACAGCGTTTCCTCGGCAGACTGGACAACGTGGCATTGCATCAGTCATTATGCGTTGCGCACATTTCGCGCAGCAACACAAATGGCCGCAAGGAAGAACGGCGTGCGTTGGAGCAGCTTCGAGCAAGCACACAGTACATCTGGGCTATAAAGTAAGAAAAATATTAAATTTATTTATAAACAAAGTCATAGATATTCTATATCTCTTCAGAATTTATTGCGTTCTGCAATCAACTATTTAATAATACACAACGAAAATATATTATTGTGTTTTTGTTTAACCAGATATGTATGTACAATATTATTTAATTTTTATTAAATTATATATATATATATATAACAATAATTACCAAATCTTCTGGAACTTGTTCTGGCACATGAACCGGCTGCGGGTCCGGAACTGGTAATGGGGCTTGTGCGGGCTGGATAACTGGCGCTGGCAGTGGCAGTACTCGCACTGCAGGCACTGGCAAAGGCGCTAGTTCGGGCTGGAGGACTGGCACGAGCTGCTGCGGGAGTGGCAAAGGTGCAGGATTATCTTCAACAATGAGGATAACGTTATCCTCATCTATAAGCTGGTGAACAAGAACAAAACTTTTATTTCTGAGTAATACATTGGCCATGTTCTTCATATAAAGGATTGCAATGTAAAATTGAAATTATTCAATACTATTATATTTTTTGATGTGTTAAACTGCATATTTATTTATATATAGGTAGTACATAATAAAAACTAATAGTCACCCAATTATTAGCGACCACTAAATAATAATATTAAAATAAGACAAATACACTTTAGTTAACTTCGTTTTATGAAACTTTTTGATGTACGATTTGATATGATCATGTTGGCAAATATAAACAAGTTTTTAAACTTATAAATATGTTCTATTTGATTATTACTTTAACACACTACTCATGGCTTTTTGTTCTTTACATTAAATAATTAAAATGATACTGCATATGGATAGCTATTACGAGTATACATACAGACATGCACTAATTACAAACAAATACTATTACATATTGACTATACTTACATCATCCAACTGCCTTAGCGCATGAGCCTGAAAACATAGAAATTATATTACGTGAAACATAAAATAAATATTAAACATTATGCTACTAATAAAGACAGTCCACAACAATAGCCAAATGCTAGACAATGTATAGAATCCAAAATACAACAATTATAAAATTTATCAATTATACAAAAAAAATATATTATTTTTCTACGATTGCTATGAAAAGATGACATTTGTCATCGTAAAGGTGACGTTTTTTGTGGAACAAACGAAAAATATCTTTTTTGCGCGTCTCCAATGGCAACGCGCGAAAAAGACGTTAAATGTGCGCGTTTCCAATGGCACCGCGCGAAAAAGATATTAAATGTGCGCTTATTTCAATAGTTACCAGGGATAAAAAAAAACAGAAACCTGTCATATTGACAGTTGATAGAATGAATTTATTTTCAGTACGTATATGTTTTTAAATAATTTTAAGATGCAATCGCAGAGCCTTCGGCTCGAGTAACAAAGAATCACTTTACGCTTTTAATACACAAATAACTATATTCCTATTTCAAATACACTCAGAATAAATTATACTAGGTATAATAAAGGTAACATTTTATTTATTTCACAAAAAAAAAGTTGTTTTCTGCGTATGTAGTGAAAAAAAAAATTATTATCATACTTTTGTATTAAACGAAATTACTTTTATTAGTAACCATACATAAAATACATTTATCTAATAATATTGTTTATAGCTTAAAATCTAAACTATATTATACTTACATAAAAAAATAATTGCAAATAAATTTTTCTACGATTGATCTGAAAAGTTCACAATTACGCTCTCATTTGTCATCGTAAAGTTATCGTTTTCTGTGGAGCAATCGAAAAATATCTTTTTTGCGCGTCTTCAATGGCAACGCGCGAAAAAGACGTTAAATGCGCGCGTTTCCAATGACAACGCGCGAAAAAGATATTAAATGTGCGCTTATTTCAATAGGTACTAGGGATACAAACAAAATAGAAACTTGTCGTATTGACAGTTGACAGAACGAATTTATTTTCAGTATGCATACTTTTTTTAAAAATTTTAAGATGCAATCGTAGAAAAAATTATGTGTATCACGAGCGTAAAGTGTCTTTGTTCCTCTTGCACTATTGCAGCGCGAACCTTCGTGTTCGAGTACTAAAGAATCACTTTACGCTCTTAATACACAAAGAACTATATGTGAATCGTAAAATTACGAAATATTATGTACATTAAATCATATTATTTCACTTTATAACAAATAGTTATTTAATGAAAAAATAAGTACCTTTAACTTATTTCAAAAGTTCGTAACTCTTTTAAAGTAATATTCTATTATTTAAATAAATTGTTTCGATTATATGAACACATTGTTAGTTTTAAAGTTTAAACTATCAAAACAGAAAATTATATTCGAGTTGCAAAATGCATATAACAAGAACTGTGGTCAACGAACAGATCATAGTTCGACCAGCATTTAATATTGGGTTACATCGCCTTTATTAGTATTAACAGTTTTAATTATATTAGGTATTGTATCCACAAGTCTTGCACACTCGTCTGGTAGAATATTGTCCCATGTATTCTGCAAGGCAGCTTTTAATTCGAGTATTATACCTGCTGCAACATAAATACAATTTCCACCTGTCTCATAATTCGAGATCGAGGGTATAACATTTACATAATATCTTCATACCTCTGCGAGTTAATTATGCCATTAATAAAATGCAATTTCCCTACACACTTTACAGACATATAGCCCCAGACCGTAACAGACGTTGGGAACTTGAAGCCTTTGAAGATGTATGCATAACTCGTTTTCATGTGTTACCGACACAAACATCTTTGAGTCCAGTTTCGATGTCTATTACATTTTTGTAATTTTGTTATTAAACATTTTTTCTTTGTTTATTGGAAAAATAACAAATAATTATTATAGCTAATAACATAATATTGCTTTATAGATCTTTTATCCCATTTTTCGAATAGTTCTCTTTGTTGTAAATATCGAACTTCTCCTCAAAGTAGTTACTTATTTAATATTCGATCGCCGGTTTGTTTTTACAGTATTACGTAGAAGTCGCTTATTTACATCTGTAATTATAGATGATCGGCTGGTTTTGTTTCTTTGGTCGAGTCAACCTATTTTTATTTGTATAAATTAACTATATGAGCCTGGGTTCGTATTGCTGATATAATTCGTACTAACACTATTGTGAAAATCGAATTAAATTAGAATAAAATTTATTAATTTAGCAGGTTTATGTCTGCTGATTAATTTAAATATAATATTAAACATTCTAAAAAAAATATTGTTATGAAAATTAACCTGATAATATATTTTGACACTCGAAACATTATTCTTTTCATCATAAACTTGAATTGTTATTACGGAATATTACATTAGTTACACATGTCTGAATCTGTTTGTTGTTCTGTAAACAAAAACATTATTAAATGTCAATGTGACAGCTCAACAGTTGGTTTGCATTTGTGTGAGATAAATAATATGTCAATGACGTCACTTGACGTGAATATCGCCATTTTAGGATATTTAATAAAACAGGGTAATCATAAAGCAATGTTTTAGAAAGGCTGCAGTTGCGCTTTAGAGTGTTGAATAATGCGGTATATACATTTTCCTACTAATAAACAATTTAAAAAATATGAATATTCCACTAAATCGCCATCTATTGGGTAATAGTTTGAACATGTAACCACTATATTTTGGTTCGGATCTTTGCTAAATCCGCCATTTTAGGTATTTTAATTTTATGGTGTTTCATGATTATGCATCTGCATAAAGCTATGTTCTCGCTAAGCAGTGTTTGAATATTAGAGAGATGCGTGCGTTCCCATAATAATATAATTTAGTTCTAATAAACTTATACAAAATTCGGCGGAAAATATATAAAAGTTATAAAGATATTTTAGAAATAATTACAATATGTTGGTATTTAATGATCTATAATAATAATCTAATTATAAATAACAAACAATTTTATTTTTAATCACAGGCCGTTTGGAAGAAAGCCGCGAATTTGGGTTTACTACCCCAAATTCACGACGACGGGGACGCGCGCCGGGCTGTAAAAATGATAATGGCACTACCATTGCTGCCAGTGCATCATATTCCGGAAGGCCTCAACACACTACAGAACTGGTGCGCTCAGCACCAGTTACAATTTGAAAATTTATTTGCGTACATGCAAAGGTAATTTTAGTGCAATTATGATACACATTTTACACAATGTGTTCTGATTATGAGAGCTACGACTTCGGTAAATTTCAACAAATTTAATTGTGTTTCAAATTTAAATAATAATAATGTAAATGTTAATTAAGTAGTACATAATTTTTAAATTTGTACATTTTACACTGAAATGTTGTTTTGCATAACCAAGACATTCTTCGGTACTATAATAAGGAAATGTTATATCTTTATGCGTATTAAATAAAACATATATAATTAACATTATTAATGTAACATATTGGGTTCGTAAATCACAGTGCGTTTGGCATATTTAAATTTTTTAAAAAGATTAGCGCTACGATATTTTTTAATAGTGCTTTTGTTTCAAACAGCTTAAGTAATATTTCGAAAATGAATGAAGAATAAAATAATGTTCTGTACCACTGATTGATTAGTGTAAATATCTGTCTCAATATACAAACAATATATGAAAACTTAAGAGTCGACCAAAATTTTCTTGCTTATATCTAATGATATATGTATTAGTTTTTGGAAAACTGAAACGTCATTACATTGTTGTACTTTTGTCTAATTTAACTGAAATCGTAGCTTTTTAATTCTCGAGATTGTATTGCTGAGCCTCAAAATTTGAACATATAATAATAAATTGTATGTTACAGATTCTGGATCCAGTCTATAGGGCCTGCAGGATTTTCCGTGTATGGACTTCCACGTCGGACTAACAACCACGTGGAAGCATTTAATAAATGTCTTTTGGACAGAATGGGCGTCCATCCAAATGTGTTTATATTTATTGGTAATTGCATATAAAATTTTATATTACTTAATATATTTTTTTCATTTTGTTTCAATAATGTTTACTTATGATGAGTCAAACGATAAATTTTTGTAAAATCTTTAAAATTTATAAAAAAACACAATCCATAACAATCATGAATAAACCCCGTTTGTGTCTAACAATTATTAACATCTGAATTTTTTAATATTTCAGAAAAATTAATTTCAATAAATATAACGGCGTACAACAATATGATCGCTCTGGAGCGTGGCCTAAGAATCGCGCGGGGTGCAGGTCGACGATACCGCCAGAATGATGTCATTATCAGGGACGCGCAAACGTTACTGGCTCAGGGGGACTATAATATCCTACAGTTCCTGAGACGTGTGTCTCATTCAGTGGACAATGTTGAACGGCACCTCCATGAGGTATGTGTGTTTGTTACCAGCAAAATGCGAAATTCGTCAAAGTGGAGAATGCTGATAAATGATTAATGCGAATTTATCTGAAATCAATAATAAAGGCATGGATCTGTACAGCGAAGCATTCGCTCGAGGAGCGTAAAGTTTTTTTAAAACACGAGCTAATCGTTTAATATAAAAACAAAAGAATGAAAATGAATATTTAAAACAAATAAATAAATATAAGTCGAGACAATTTAATTTTATATGTAATATTTTCTCTTCGATAAAACGGCTTGTGTATATGGTGTGTAAATTATACGACTTTATATATATTTTTTCTACAACTGTCAAGACTGTTCACTTTTTTCGCTAATATTATTGAAGTTCGTGATTTATTTTCATCTTTTACATTATCTGCTAACGCGTATTTCGCGTACTATTTTGCACTCTAAAGCGCAAAATGAGTATTTTGCGCACCTGTTTCGTATTCTAGTGCGCAAAATGAGTATCTCGCGCACGCTCCCAAATTATTTGTTCTCACGTGTCATTGGTTACAACACATCAATAGTACCAATTTCGTATTATTTTTTATTTGTTTACTTTCAATAAAAATAAAATAAATATATCATCACGCCTTTTATCCACCTGCGGTCTCGGCTAAAAGTGACATTCTCACGCGCAACCAAAAAATACTCATTTCGCGCTCTTATACAAAATAGTTACTTGTGTATTAAGAGCGTAAAGTGTTTCTTTGTTACTCGAGCACGGTAATTGCAGCGCGAGCCGAAGGCGAGAGCTGCAATAGAGCAAGAGGAACAAAGACACTTTACGCTCGTGATACACACATAATTTTTTCTACAATTGCATCTTAAAATGATTTAAAAACGTATACGTATTGAAAATAAATTCATTCGGTCAACTGTCAATATGACAAGTTTCTGTTTTGTTTGTAACCCTGGTAACTATTGAAATAATCGGCATTTAATATCTTTTTCGCGCGTTGCCACTGGAAACGCGCGCATTTAACGTCTTTTTCGCGCGTTGCCATTGGAGACGCGCAAAAAAGATATTTTTCGTTTGTTCCACAAAAAACGTCACCTTTACGATGACAAATGTCATCTTTTCATAGCAATCGTAGAAAAATAATATATTTTTTTTGTATAATTGATAAATTTTATAATTGTTGTATTTTGGATTCTATACATTGTCTAGCATTTGGCTATTGTTGTGGACTGTCTTTATTAGTAGCATAATGTTTAATATTTATTTTATGTTTCACGTAATATAATTTCTATGTTTTCAGGCTCATGCGCTAAGGCAGTTGGATGATGTAAGTATAGTCAATATGTAATAGTATTTGTTTGTAATTAGTGCATGTCTGTATGTATACTCGTAATAGCTATCCATATGCAGTATCATTTTAATTATTTAATGTAAAGAACAAAAAGCCATGAGTAGTGTGTTAAAGTAATAATCAAATAGAACATATTTATAAGTTTAAAAACTTGTTTATATTTGCCAACATGATCATATCAAATCGTACATCAAAAAGTTTCATAAAACGAAGTTAACTAAAGTGTATTTGTCTTATTTTAATATTATTATTTAGTGGTCGCTAATAATTGGGTGACTATTAGTTTTTATTATGTACTACCTATATATAAATAAATATGCAGTTTAACACATCAAAAAATATAATAGTATTGAATAATTTCAATTTTATATTGCAATCCTTTATATGAAGAACATGGCCAATGTATTACTCAGAAATAAAAGTTTTGTTCTTGTTCACCAGCTTATAGATGAGGATAACGTTATCCTCATTGTTGAAGATAATCCTGCACCTTTGCCACTCCCGCAGCAGCTCGTGCCAGTCCTCCAGCCCGAACTAGCGCCTTTGCCAGTGCCTGCAGTGCGAGTACTGCCACTGCCAGCGCCAGTTATCCAGCCCGCACAAGCCCCATTACCAGTTCCGGACCCGCAGCCGGTTCATGTGCCAGAACAAGTTCCAGAAGATTTGGTAATTATTGTTATATATATATATATATATATAATTTAATAAAAATTAAATAATATTGTACATACATATCTGGTTAAACAAAAACACAATAATATATTTTCGTTGTGTATTATTAAATAGTTGATTGCAGAACGCAATAAATTCTGAAGAGATATAGAATATCTATGACTTTGTTTATAAATAAATTTAATATTTTTCTTACTTTATAGCCCAGATGTACTGTGTGCTTGCTCGAAGCTGCTCCAACGCACGCCGTTCTTCCTTGCGGCCATTTGTGTTGCTGCGCGAACTGTGCGCAACGCATAATGACTGATGCAATGCCACGTTGTCCAGTCTGCCGAGGAAACGCTGTACATACTATCAGGATTTATGTAGTTGTAAGTTTGCAGTTAATTTATACACAGTATAAGGAAAAAGTATGGCACATATATATATATATATATATATATATATATATATATATATATATATATATATATTTCCCTAATATAACTTGTCTGGCGAACAAATTACTCGTTTCTATAAGTTTCTCTTGTTAACACTAATATATACTTTTTTTTAGTAATCATTGCGAGATCATCAAGTCCACTACAACGTTTATTGACACGTACACACATATATACACATCCTCACATTATACACAGTAAAATTTTACATTTTACTGCATTACAAATCGGCTCTTTTCAGAGCCACCAATATGTTTTAAAAAAGAGAATCTTATGTCACTTATGTTATTATTTATATTTACTGTACTATAAAAAAACCTAGAAGGACCGGAAAAAGTGAAATATGTTTCCAAATTAAGTATTTCAACAATTTTCAATAAATTTTAGAAAAGTTCCAACGAAATAAATCAACTGAAATTTAACAAATCATAATATTGACCACCAGCAACTATTCACTTTACTGACGCCTTGCAATTGCAACGAATTCAGTTTTATTTTAAATCACTATTACTTACTAAACTGTTCCAGATAACTAGTTCAATCGAAGCTTAGAAAAATTATCCATTTAAGTCAATAATCAAATAGTAAACAAACAAAGGTAATGATGATAATCTTATAATAAATGTAACAACAATAGTTAATTACGTAAAATGTCAGGAAAGTGATCAATTACAGGATGACTAGATAGTTTCATACCGAGCGATAGCGAGGCCTGAAACAGTTACGAATCTTGTACGACGAGTTACGTATAACATTTTTAATTAAATAGTATGTTATGCATCAAGGGAGGGATTCAAGCGATTATTCCCGCGTGTGAGGTTTGCCAACTTCACACAAAGGATAATCGCGCCCTCCCGTGAAGCATATTATACTTTTCGTGCAGAAAAATTACCGTCTTATCGGGTCAAATGTCAAATATGGGTTGCGTAACTAGTTACCTAGTAAACGCTGCAAACAGCTAATAATCGTAGTCTCTAGGGAGAGAAACATGCTACCTAGGGAGAGAAACATAATCCCTAAGGGAGAAAAGCAGTGTTTCTCTCTTTAAAATTAGGGAACAAGAACGTGTTTCTTGTGCATGTGTTACGAAAAGAAATATTTGACTTACATATTCAGTCAGTATTTTATGTTGCTAAGTAACTAGACACTCATGTTTCTTTCATTACCTGCCTAGGCAGGCAAAGCAAAGCTTTCCTGAGTCTTAAAGGTCAAGCAAATATTTATTTTCGTTAGTTTCAGGTAAAATTATTTTTATAAAAATATAAATATTTTAATAATGTGACAGTTCTTCCAAGGATGTCAAGATCTCAATTGTCATGATTATCCTTATGATCGCACTTGCAGTTACCAATCTGTACATGAAAAAAGAAAACTAATGGTGAAATTCTGTGTAAATGCATGTTCAGAAGATCCATAAATCTGTAAATAATGAATAAAATCACAACGAAACTTATGATTATGAAATACTAACTATTTATCAACAAATATTAATATGATTTTATTCTTGCCGGGTAATTTCAAGCGTTGAGTTGAAAAACTCGTTGCCTTCGCTATTGATCATTTTCTTGTTCAACAAATAAATTAATGAAATAAATATTTTTTTTAATTTTTAGGTACTAACATATTTTGAAAGTATACAAGATTCCTTTGTTAATAATTGTTCAGGTAAAGCAATTTGTCCACACATCTTTCAATTAATATATACATTATCGTATTCACAAATAGATATGATTTCCGTAAAACGACTAATACATCCTGTTCTTACTCTGTACATTCTTAATTTTGTATGATTTATGTACAAAATATTTCCATGAATACATATACTAACCTTAATTTTATTCAAATTCATGACCGTGCAAAAAACTTAATATACGAAACATTATAACTTGAACGCTAACCCTGTTTACTTCTTTCTATTATTTAAAAATTGGCATTGTATTTCATTGCAAAGTTATAATGTTGACATATGAATTGTCATTTTGACAGTTAAAACGTATGTCGCATATTTATATTTTGGCATTCAAGTCGGTAATAAAATGTTGGTAAATGCTCAGTTTGATATCTAGTGACGAGCAGCAACAACTATTTTATGCTGTCATCTATCGGTAAGGTTTCACACATAGCATTAGGCTGGAACTACTATCGGTTCAGACTACTTTCGGCTGACGCGGACATAAATTTAGCCACTCCCACTTTTCGGTTTTTGTAGAATCGGGCGATGTAGACAGAGCGCCACATTTAAAATTTTCGGGATTTGTAGAATCGGCTGCAGTAGATTCTGTTCAATTAGAATCTGTTGCAATAGATTCGGCTGCTGAGGGCATTCCCAGTTTTACTTAATAATGGTGTAAAATAATTTTTAACTAATATCTACTTTTAAAATTAAGTAAATAATTCAAATATCATAATTTCTATTGAATTACTATCAATATGCGCAACCCGCTTTACATTAATATGTGCGCGACCCGCTTTACATTAGTATGTGCGCAACCCGCTTTACATTAGTATATATTACAACCGCTAGTAGCCAGTGGCGCTTAAGTCGCGAATAGTGTTCCAGAGAAATATTAGAGAGTAGGCGGTCTACTATATGTCTGGTCTATGGTGCCATTACAGAGCAGTGACTGTACCCAGTGTTGCCAACTCTACTGATTTATCAGTCTACTGTATCCCATATATATATGGGTTGCGGGCAGACACGTGACCAATCTGTCTAGTCTATGAATCTTACTGGCGGCAGATGCATATGTCAGAATTACCTCCCTTATTTCCCCTCCACACAAACACGCAGTTACGACTTATGCGCCATACACATCATATAAGTTTATTTGGGCGCTATTTTAAAAATAGTTTGTAGTTCATTGTTAAACATTTCATTATTAACAACAAACTTTGTGTTTCTGTTCGTCTAATTAGTATCTCGTAAAACTTAAAATTTTAATATAGAGGTCGTACTTTTTAACAATTTGTTTATTCAGTTTTATTAATACAATTCCAGCAATATTTTTTTTTATGTTAATCATTATATTACAATAAAAATTCCATATCGTTATGGCGGAAAAATATATTCATTCACAATTGCGCTAGTAGGTCTGTAAAAATTAATAAATATTATTAATAACAATTTAATGAATATCAAATGAAAACAATTATAAAAGGATGGCCTATTGAACTTCCACATTATACCGGACAATTTTGAAAGCAGGTTGTTCTTCGGCTAAACCCCTTAACCCCTACCATATCTCGTATTAATTGAAGATATCCAATTCGGGTGTCTGAGATCATCAACTGGGTTTCCTGATATACGGATAAAAAATAATAAATATATCCTAAAAGAAATAGACGAACACTGATCACAAATGCGAGCAGTTTTTAATTTCAATTTTTCGACATCTCGGTACAAGACAGCAATCCAGTTTTGAATGTTTCACTTTTTCCTTTAACAATTTACTTGCATATGACAACATATATTTTTCTTGTAAAACATATTATATCACACAGTATTTTACCTCTATTGTCCTTTTCTGAAGGAATTCTAAACGATTTTCATTTAACATTTTTGTTTGCCTTACATCACAACATAACATAAACCACGCGATATTGCTCCTCGCACACATCAATAAAAAAATCTGATGTGGACACCACATGACTTCCTTGTACGCGTATTAAACTATAGATATTTTTTTAATTGCACATATTTGACATTAAATCTTTTATTTTTTGTTCTAATCCATAGCAAACTTAATTTTATTTAAAAATCAAAAAATATATAATATTTAAATTTAGATATCTCGTTTATGCAAAAAGTTAATTTAAAAATTCAATGTGCTAGAGGCAGAATTTAATTCTCTAAAACCTGTATTTGCAGCATTTATTTCTAAAATTAAAATAATACCATTTTTTTCAAGGAAAACTCTTAGCAGCTTCATGTAATGTGCCACTTACGGTTAGTCTATTTTAACCAAAATCTATTATGTTATTTCCATTGATATAGTAGTCTTATATATCAAATTTGGAAAGTTTTAAATTATATTTGAATATAGTTTTTTATTAAAATCTATTACAGGCTACAAGTAAAGTACCACTTCCGGTAGTTGTATAATGACCAAAAAGGGAGGTGCACAACTAGATGTTATAACAGTCCTAAATATAAAGTTTCAATTCTCTACGGCTTACCGTTTTTGAGTTATGCGAGATACATATGTACGTACGTACGTACATACGTACGTGCATACGTACGTACAGACGGCACGACGAAATTAGTCAAAATGGATTCAGGGAGGGCCAAAATACCTATTTCCGTTGATATCTGAGAACCGAAAATTTTCGCGATTACAATAGTTCCTTTACTTCGTACAAGGAAGTAAAAAGCAGTAAATAATAATACAATAACAAACAAAGTAATAATAATAACATACAAGAAAACTAGAAAGATACACTAAAGCAAAGTATAACAACCAACTTCAATCAAAGTATGTGGTCGTTGAGGGGAAAGAAGGGAGGTAATTCTGACATATGCCCGCCAAACAGCTGTTCACGGTATTCACGTCGGTCACTTGTCTGCCCGCACCCCCCAAAAGTAATACAAATTACAATTGTTTTAGTTAATTGTTTTACTTCAAGCCACAGTCAGGGCTCACTATTCTCTTTCCGATTTGGTGTATAATAAACATATATCTACTAGTATATATATGATAATAAAGTGCCCGCCATTTTACTTTTTAATAATGTAACATATGGATTATTTTACATGATTGTAAAGCAAATTTGATGCACTTTTCAAATTTATAAAAAAATATAGTATGTTCCATTTGAAATTTCAAAGTTGATATTAATTACTAATAAACCGGAAATGATATCATGAATGTACATCCGTCATCAACTAGCTTATATGTTGCTGTTTAAATCATGTTATATGAAAGAAATTGCTAAGTTGATTAATAAGTGAGATATATACTAGTAGATATATGCTGTATCCATATTATTTTAACCGATCTACAGAAATATATCATTTTCAATAAAGATAGTATTTATAATAAACTGCTATTGTATTTGCTTGAATTATATATATTTATATATATAAATGGATAGTTTTATTAGTATGTATAATACGTTATTGTATACAGCTCATTAATAAAGATATTGTTAAAAGTTAATCAAAATTTGAATAAAAAATTTAAACCTATCAAAATATATAAAAATCTAAGAACTAATAATTCAAAACTACCATAATTTTCCGATTATTTTACCGACAATACAGCAAAACGATTTGGCAACATTGATTGTATCTCTGAAACTAAGCAAGATATAAGTTTCTCTCATTTTAAAAATAAATTTTGAACAAAATTGAACCGTTAGTATAGTCAGAATAAATTTATTTGTAATGTAATCTCTTATTTCGCCACTTTCATTGTTGCTTCTTGTAATTGTCGCAAATTTTATTACAACTACAGTTTATTAGTTCGTGGTTAATAATAAAAAAAACAAGGTTTCGTAAAGGTCAGTCAAAAATATTTTATTAATAATAGAAATAAAAAATTACAATATTAATTAGACCTTACATGATTCTGTTAACAAGTTATAATAATAAAAAAGGTCTTTGTTCGCCTGATACAAAATAAATCATAAAAAATTCAGGTAGCGCTTTAAATTAATCTGGAATGCAGTTCTCCAAAACCACGCCAGGTCTGGAAATATTGCCTGAAAATACTGGGCTCAGCGTTTTCAACAACTCTTTGGGCACGTGTCCATGCTGGATACTTCTTAGTAGTAATTAAATTTTGAGCTTTGCTCATTGCTTCAGTTTTTTCTTTTGCGTTACATTTTTTACCCACCCAAACATACACATCGGCGCTTTCTGTGTCCAAAATGAAGCAATCCTACAAAAAACATAATATAATTTTCCGAAATAGAGAGAATAAAGAATTAGTTACGTTAGTATCCAGTTGTTCTTGTTTAAGAGGTTTTTCGGTAATTTTATCCATCTTCATTTTACCACTAACATCGCTAACTTTGTACAAGAAAACATTGTTCTCTTCACTACGTTCAAATTGTTCATCATCTCCACCTACATTTTCTTCTGCGATCTGGTTTTGAGATCCAGTTCCAAGGGCTTGGAAATATGCTATATGTTCATCTTCAGTACTGAATTCATCTATATAGACACCAAAACAATTATTAAAATATATTTTTAAACATTCTGTCCTATCACTTTCGCTTTATTCACATTTATAATTTTGGTTCTACAATCTCGTTTATTATTATGTTCATCCATTTATTCTAAATTGTTCACGCAATATCTCACGTTTAATTTCATCAATTCAATTTTTCATTCATTTTGATGTAATTCCACGCTGAAATTACTTACCAATAACGTGTATTTTGGATCTGCCACCATGATCTTGATCTCTGACTAAGTTAGCTGCACTTACAGCTTTTAGTTTTTCAACGCGTTTGCTGTTTTTGCCTACATAGACATAAATATCGTTTCCAGCGTCCAAAATGAAACAGTCTCCTTTGTTCATTGAAGCTAGGGAGAATTCCACCTTGAATTAAATCAATATAAGTATATAAATATTTTTTCTTATTGTGATCACAATTTTACCTGTTTAACGCGAATATTTCTTTTTCCTTTCACTTGGTATAGTTTTTTCTGTACTGTGGTATCAACATGACGAAATCCACTGGGCACTCCTCCACTCAAGTAACTAAGACCTAATAACATCAAAATAATTTACATCCAAAAACAATGAGTGTGTCAGTTGAAGTGGTTTTGTCATGTAGAACGTATGTCGATTAAAAGGTTGGTGAAACTGAGGTTCTGAGATTCTGTGGACGACTTAGGAATAAATGGATGAATATGACTGAAAGTTTGTCGAAAGATGAGATGAGCTTGTAAGAACGGAATTATGAACGTTGATCCATATAATGAAATAGTAGAGATTAATTGCGGGATGAATCTAATGAATAAAAGTTTAGTAAAAGTATTCATGCTACTCCATTTGACGAGGAAAGATGTTATGTTATAGAAGTATGAGATATTTTTATTCTCACCGTTTTTGAAGTTAGATTTGAAAAGTTGCGACTCATGCTCCTGCACCTCTCTGTACTGAACAGGCGTTCCACCGAGTTGGTCATCGAGTTGAACGGTCAGAGCTGCAGCAGCTCCTGATTCATCGGCACTTGTTTCTAGACCCAACCAGAAATGCAGATCCCAAGTTTTAACTCCTTTATTGTTCTGTTTTGTTACCAATACGATGTAAGAATCGCCAGTATAGAATTTACCATAGTCGTTCTTTGGGTATGCTACTGGCTCGAAATTCTAAAAAGTAAAATTGGTATTTTTAAAATATTTGGATTTACATAAGTTGAAAATAATTTCATCACTGAAAATTAAATAATCTAAAGACCGGTTTATTTAGAAAGTGATAGGACAGCAAAAACTACTAGAAATTTTTAGCTATGAATACTAGTTAATGAAAAATAACTTGAATAATTATCATCAAGTTGTTATTATAGAACTAGAAAAACACAAAATAATAAACATGGTTATCGAATTACATTAAATAAATATAAATACTAATTGCAAAGCAAACTAATAATAGTTTTGATTTGAGATAATAATGTTATTTTGAATTATAAACTTTTCTATTGATGAAGTCAACGTCAGCATTTCTTATTAAAAATGAATTTGAACAAGTTCTTAAGAATCTAAGATTAGTGAAACCGGTGTATGTTGGTGAAATTGAGAGTAGAGACTACGTGGATGTCAAAGAAATAAATGGATAAATATAACTGATGAATAAACGAGTATTAAAGGAATTATTATTGTGAATGAAACTAAAATGGTGTACCAAGAATGTTTAGCGAAAATTAATTGTAGAATGAATCTAATGAATAAATCTTCCGTAAGTTAATAATATATAAACTACCCAAGAAACTATTACATTGCGACTCGGTGAGTCTCGACTCTGTACTGTAATTGGAATTAAAATCCTTTTGTACAGAGAACCATAAATGAATAAAATTTCATGACTTACTTGAATCCTCCAGATTTCAACTCCTGGAGTTTTTCCGGCATTAGCAAAAGCAGGATGTATAATACTTCTTCCCTTATCTTTCCCGGTCGATGTCTGGGTTTGAATAACCGGCGTTGCCTGGGCTGGACGTCCTCCTGTGGTTGCGGCGTCCACAGCAGCCAGCACTGTTGCTAAAGCAACGAAACATACGAACACGCGCATTGTTTCTCTCGAAGTGGCACTCTTTATGTGTTGTAGATAAAAGAATAGCTGATCGTCTGTTATAAAGTATAACCTCGTTTAGATGGGTCACGGTTTGTTATTCGCCCTTGAAAATAATGAAATTTGAGTCACTTTGAATCATACAAGTAATTCTAAGTGACTCAACCTACTCAGGTTTCTTAATTGCTTTTATTTGTTTAAGAACTGCGAATTTGATAAAATAAAATCATTTCAGAATGGTAATTACATGAATTGCTGATTTTTAAACAGGCATAGTTGTTGAAAAAAGAGCCAAAAAACATAATTACTTTAAAGTTTTTGTAGTTTTCACTTTTGAACTAGATCTATAATATTTGTTATTTTTATATATACATATACCTACTAACAATTTATAAATATTAATGCTGTAATGTGAATTTAAGAAAATTATGTTAATTTTAAAGACACTTTGAATTTAAAATAAGGAAATATCTTTCTATTTTTTACATACCTCTTTCGTGTCAACTGCTCTGTAGTAAGATCTCGATCACACTTAAATGAAATCGACCATTAGTGGGTATTTTATACATCTGTTGGTGTTTTTTTAGATAGCTGACCTACGTTGGGATCAAAGATAAAGTTTACAACAACGCGTTTACGATTGATGATTTGTTTTTATTCTTAAATATACTCTTCCGAAAATTTTCGAAAAACCCGTTTATCAATTTTAAGTGTAATTTGTTTGTTTACTAATAATTTTTATACGCGATTTTGAAATTGTGCCTTAAAGGGATTTTGATAACAAAAATATTTGTAAAAATTCTGAAAATTGCATAGAGGTCAAGTAGATTCTTCACGAAAATGTTTAAAGGAATACATTATTAAAGTAATATTTATTTATAAATATGTATACATAAGATATATTTTGCGATTTTCATATTTATTTGACTGATACTTTTTAATTAAATTTGAGAGAGATAATCAGTTTTTTACTTTGTAATAAGAATAATAATAAATTTAAATAATAATGAAAAAAAATTCATGGAACAATATTATATTTTATAATATTAAATTCCTCGTATTCTAAATTTTAAATTTAACAAACCCGCGCGCATGTCATTTTTCAGAACTTCAATAGTTCCAGTGGTGGTGCTAGTTATGCGAAAAGTTTTCCATTCTGACAGCTGTCAATATTGCCGTGAAAAACAATAGAAATGGCTGAAACAATTTCACCAGCGAATATTGAGAGAAGAAAAAGGGTTTGTTTAATTTAACATACATTCCAATTGCTATTTACATTATATATTACATGACAGGTATTTCTGGGCACGTTACCCGATGACTTTTTACGTTTATCAGCAACAGATCAACAGCAGCAAGTTGCTGCTGATCAACAAGCCGCATTAGCTTTACAACAGCAATTAGTTGGAACTCCTTATGTTCAAAATGCTGTTGGTAGGTTAAATATTACTGTAGCTCAAGCTAAGTTGGTTAAAAATTACGGTATGACACGCATGGACCCTTACGCTAGAATTAGAGTAGGACATTGTGTTTATGAAACTCATACCGATCCTAACGGAGGCAAGAATCCGAGATGGAATAAAGTTATTCAATGGTAAACAAAGAAGGATACAATAAGTTGTAAAATTATTTAATGTTATTTTTTAGTTTACTACCACAAGGTGTAAATAGTATCTATTTAGAAATATACGATGAATGTTCATTCACAATGGACGAATTAATTGCTTGGACACACATCAACATTCCTCAACCAGTATTTAATGGAGAAACTCATGAAAATTGGTATCCATTAAATGGAAAACAGGGAGAAGGTGTAGAAGGCATGGTGAATCTAGTGCTTAGCTACTCGGTAAGTTATATATAATATATTGATATTTAGTTTTTGTGTATCATTATTTATTTATGTTGTGGGAACCCGCATAACTTAATTAATAATTAATTTGTTTTGTTTTATGCTAATGGTTTATGAATGGCTACTTGGTGTTTATAGAGCAATCCAGTATCAGTACCCAACCCAGTGTCAGTATCGCCTTTTCTGTACCAGGGCGCTCCGATGTTGATGGTTCCTAATGTGGGTAGGGGACACACGCCCCTTGCTGTGTACGCTGCGCCACCGGGCACTGCCCCGGGGGCTGTTTCCCCTCAACCGCAGTCTCCACAACCAGTGCAACAACTTAGCGAACAGGAATTGAAACAGGTACTTAAAAACATTTTACCAGGTTTTACGTAAGAATGCAGTAATTTGAAATGTATTATTGAAGGTTGTCATTTTTAATAAGCTACCTAAATTTAGTTCGGCAGTACGATGGTGTGGTTAGTGTTACGGCATTCGAACTCGAAGATCCTGAGTTCGAATCCCTCTCAAGCTAAAAATATATTAAATATCACACGGCGGCTCGGTGAGTCCGGACTCTGTACTGTTATTGGGATTATGTTCTTGTTGTACAGAATAGTATACATAAATAATAAATTTTAAAATAAAATAAGTATATAGAACTATTTTGTAAATTTGAATAGAATTCTGTTACAATGATTAATAGCCACTTTCACAAGTACTTATCTACTGCATACTTACGAGGAATAATATTTAGTTTATTTACAGATCAATCTTCGCCAAACATTCCTATTCTAACATATCAATTTCACTTCATCCATATTTATAATTCCTGTCATACGAGCTCTTTTATTCTTTCCACTCGGAATTTTTTGTCCATTTCAAAATCTTCAAATATATCCGTCTATTTATTCCTAGATTGTTCACGCAATCTTTTACCATCAATTACACATACATTTCACATGCCAAATTGTTTTAATCCCACACTTTTAGAAACATTATCTCTCGTTCGAATTATTTCCCTAGTAATATTTGGAAGGAAAGAGGATAAAATTTGCGATTTTCTTGTATTTTAGATTGAAGAGATGTTTCCAAACATCGACAAAGAAGTAATAAAATCAGTATCGGAAGCAAACCGCGGAAATAAAGATGGTACAATAAATTCTTTACTTCAGATGTGTGAATAAATATTTGATACATTCCATTACAACTGTGAAATATATTATTATATGGTACACATCGCACTCATATGCTACCACGCTTAGATTTTTTTCATCGTAGGCTTTGGATCTGGTTCAGTGCAATTTTTATACGTTGTTAGTTATATTTACAGCAGTTAAGGTTGGTAGACTGAAATGTGTGCCAAAACTAAGTATCGCTCATTTTCATTTCAGTAAAACTATAAACAAACGATCGGTTGACGTACCAATGTTTTTATGTATATATAAATTATATAATTAAGGTGCTTGTTACATGAATAAATGTTCAGTAAATGTACATCGATATTTTATCAATACTTCATTGTAATCCTAACAACCTTTACTTAAGAATTATTTATTTCCTACGCTGCACAACAAAAATTTATTTCTTATATTATATCAAAATGAAAATTAGAAATTCTTTGTTTCTTATTATAAGCTATAATTCTATTAACCGAAAATACCTATTTGTCGGCTGGTAACCGCACTTCACGCGAAGAAATATATCACTTACCGAGATCTACTCCGGCAGAGTGCCACATCCAGTAATGGGAAAAAGGCGTGATGATATTTTTATTTATTTCTTATAGTGGAATTCGAACCTCAGGCACAGTCGTATTTTTATATAAGTCGAAGTCAGCAAGATTTGAACATGTAAATTTTAACTTCGTAGACAAATTAGATCTAAAAGTTATGGGTGATTGATTTTCTTAAATTTAATTCTTATTAGCGGCTGATTATCATTATATCAGTGTTTAATGTAAATTAAAAATGCTATTTAAGAAAATGAACTTTAAAACAAACCAGTTATATGATACTTTTTATGGGATATAATGAAAGTTATGTACATAATTCTTAACGACAGTATAAAGATTTAATTACAGTATTTAGTTAATTATTTAAGGCTCAGGCGTCAAGTAAGTAAACAATGTTATTTTTAAACTGTTTGCATGTGAGAATTGCACCTTACAAATAAATTCACATGCTCTAAATAAATTACCAAGTTTGTACTAATAGTTATTTATTCCACGGAATGTACTTACTTTAGTAAATAGCATGTCAGCAATGAATATTTGTATATTTTCAATACTTTAGTATTCATGAAAGTTTTCACTTTTGATAATAAAAGTCAATATTGAATTTGCAAAAAAATACAGAAAAAAATAACTTTCAGTCATTTGTTGGTATGAAAGTAATAAAAGATTGCGAGCGTACTGTTTTCTGTTTCTAAATATTTGTTCACCTTATCAAAACTAAAACAACAAAATCAATAATAATTACTTTAACTTATGTGACCTTTTGTTTATTAAATCGTAATAATATTAACAAGATTTTACTTTTTAAGAATTGTTTAAGTAAAATATTTTCTGGAAATTGAATGATTATTTGTATACTTCTGATATAAGATCATGCTTAATTATATAAATTATTCAATCAAATATCTCTGTAACCTACATGGCTTTACAGGCTATATATCAACTATTTTCCGCTATTGAACATTTCTAAATTATTTGAAAAAATGTATTCTAAATATAAGATACGACAAATTAAATTCTCTGTCATTTTTATTTCAAGCAATTTTTTTATTTTTCTCTAAAATATTTAAACAATGTAAAATATACGATGTTCAAGTTGTTTCAAAAAGACTAATATGTCTCGTAAAAATCAATTATATTTCTAATTATACCAATTATTGTCACGTGATCAGATATCTCTATGTAGTAATTGCTTTTATAATTAGAATAAAAAAATCAATTAAGATAATTTTTTTATGTTCAGTATTACACAACATATAATAAAAATTAGTTTCTCTCAATTTTAGATGCCTAACAATAAATCGGAAATATAGGTTGTGACGTAGAAGAAATTTACATTATATTTGCATTATTTTATGGTTATCTCATTGCGTTAATAAGTAATTCAATGTTGTAGTTATATTTCTTGTGATGTAATCAAAGTTACATAAAACTTACGTAGTATAATTTACATAAACTTACCTACATACTTACCTTTAAATATGGAAAAAGTATTTTTCAAAGATCTTTCCGCATCAAAACGTTTCTAAATTATTTTATAGAAAAATGCAATAAATGTCGTACTTTTTATCCATTTATTTAAAGTAATTCTATCTCAAAAATAATTTAAAAACGTTTCACAGTAGAAAATTGTGTATTGAACATTTTTGTTGATATTCAGTACAGAAATATTATATAGTAATATAACAATATATTTAAACTGTTTCACGGTAAATAAAGTCCTTGAAAATGCCCAGTAAAAACCGATAAAAACATATTACATGTGAATATTTGCATGTGGAAACAATTCTTTATTTTATCAGTACATCGCAATATTTTTCTTAATTATATATTTTCATAATAAAAATATTTCCTGAAAGAAAATTCAAGATCAGCATAACAGAAAATAGTTGAACGTGTAATTGGATACAAAAGAAAGAGTATAAAAAATCGTAATTTACATAAGATAATCAACTGAACAAAACTATTGTATTGTTAATAAAAATATGCCAACAGAATAACTAATGCAAATGATCCTTTTGTTAATTTTTAGAGAAAATCCTCTTCAGTTTGTTTATGGGAATTGTGTAATAAGGTTCTCACAAATTATTCTGGGATAATTAGTTTAAATTAGCGTATATTTATTTATGAATAACTGACCTCCGACCTTGATTTCTGACAAGAAAAATGTTTGTTGAAAAATAAGTCTGACTCATCTTCGACAAAATCAATCAGTCATAAATTATGAAATGAAGTATTGATAAGTACGTAATCATACCATAAATTGAAACATATTTTTACACGGTTTAATTTTTAAATAATAATTTAATGCATGCTGTACTCTGGCAAATTTATAAATGTTTTAATGTGGAATTGTCAATATTATAATGGGTTATCAGGTTTATTTTTAGCTTTAACTTTGAACATGTTCGCAATTTGTTTGAAAAATTTATAATTTAACTTCGTATGTCGTGTAGTAACTGTCGTTCAATAGATAAAAAAAAATTCATCGTAAAAATAACGCAGTAAAGTGATTCACGTCATACCACAACAATACGGGCAGATGTAGATCTTGGATATAACTATCAAGTAAGGGTTCGCGCGATCAAATTACGTTAACTTCAACTTATAAAGTACGATTATATTTAAGTGGTTCGGATTCTACTTTAGCTTTATGCCTCCAGGATTTTAACTGCGATTAAAGTTCGCATTTTTCAGAGTAACAAAATAAATATAAAACGATACGCCTTACTTATCCGAAAAATAACTAAATACACAGAGCATATTAGTGAAATACATAATTTATTAAAATAATTTGAAAGTGTACAAATAATCAACGCCATTTAATTAAAACTATTAAGTACTAAATTATCAGGAATTTCATATAAATTACAATTGTACAGTGAATTCAAAAACATACATAGCTTCTGGAGTGTACAAATATCAAAATGCAGAGTTCTACTCACTAAATAACAATTTTGATTTAGAATAATATAATTTATGGACAAAGTACGGATTTTATTTATTTTCTTTCACTCCTTTAGGCCTTCTAGAACATCGATATTCGTTTGAATTTACACAGCAAACAATTATTAGATTCTAGATGAGAATGGAATGCTTTGAAACATTTGATTTCAGAGTTTTATTGTTAAATCGTGCGCTTAAATTCAATTCCATGGCGCAACAGTAACTTAAATGATTAAAGATTCTATACTTAATTAAATTTGAGATTTTAAGGCCAATAAAACGCTTTAGTATCACACAATTTTATGAAAACTTGAAAATCAAATGAATTATCATTAGTTAATTAATTTAATACTGATTGTACAGTTATGAGCAAGTGATTAAATGATTCCAAGTTTTTAGTTATATTCCATTTGTCACTTGGCTCACTTAGTCAGTTTAGATAAATGCATCAAACTGAACTGAATTGAACTGGTATACATATTAAGGTGGATTACTTCAAGCTGAGGGGAAAGTGAACAAACTACGACAGTTAAATAAAAAATGATCTGATATCCAAATGGCAAATGGAATACGCCTTTTTAATACCAAATAAATACCAATCGTTGAGCATAAATACGCAATGTCCGGTTAAATACTAACGTTAAAATTATTATCATAATATTCAGGCGTATTAAAATGGCATCACATTTTAACAGACGGATGTGATTACGAATAAAACCTAACAACTAATTGTACATCAGTGTAAACCTACAATTAAAAAGAGACTAGAAAAAAAAAACATGTATACAATAATAATAATAAACGTTTAAAATCTCTCTATAAAACCTTTGCATTCACACCGTTAAATAATTTATAGATTTTTTCACAAAATAAGCTCATTTTTGTTACATTTTAGGCACACAAATAGTTACTCGCAAGCAATCTTGCTGTCGAAACTGCTTAGTGCGATGGCAAACGCCTGCAATGCACACATAGGATAGCGATAATCCATCGTGAAAACATCTTCGGCTACGCGACCAAATTGCATTACAATATATTCATTGTCGCTATCGTGGACAATCTGAAAATTCTTTACTGATGCTTGAGTGACTCTCCCGTGGAAATTCAGCACGTACGACTGAGTGTCATCGTTCCAAACAGGAGTTTTATTATGCAGTTCTACTAAATTATCCATCTGTTTACTTTTCCAGGCTTCTAGTAAGCTGTCACTTTCGTCTTGAGGTGAAATTGAAACCCGCTGATGGTCTTGAGTCATTCCCGGTAGAATTACCGTCATTTTTCTAGGTCCCTTAAAGCCCAAAACGTTTGTATCGTAAATACAAGCAGCCAATTCTTGTCTAGGTGTTTTATTTGAATGCCCATGTGATCCTTTTCGATGTGAATACCCGTTATCGTATACAGTAAATTGCGTTCCTAATAAATTAGATCGTAATTTTCCAACGTATGATTCTGCTGTTCGCGAAAGATCTGTCGGGTCAGTAGAAATTAAATAATTACTCGTCGCACTTTTTTTGCGTTTCCGCCCAGCGAGTAAGAACACTTTTTTGCCGTAATCGCGTTCTAGGTGTAGGAAATATGTTGGATATAAACCACGATCCATACCTTTGCGATCTCGGGTTATTCTACATTTGTACAGTACCTTTTGTTGAGCTGGTTCTAATACAAATTTTTCTACGTTTCCTTCAACGTCGCCTTCTGTTTCAATTATTGAAGTGTGGTTGATGAAATTTGGCTGTTCTGCAGGGACTATTGATGAATTTATTGCGTTATCTGGTGATAAAGGCACCGGAGTTGATTCTTCGTCCTCCACATCTAACAATTCTTGTCCAGGAGAACTCAATTCCGTTACATCTGTAAGAAAATTAATCGATAGGATGATTGTTTGTTTATTTAGTTTGAGGGTTAACTTACCGTCACTGTCAGTATTCGAAGGAATTATTGATATTACTTGATCTGGGTTATCTTCTGACATTGAATATTGCATAGGACCATCATAACCTGGAATAAATCAATTATTAATTCAAATATTTGATAGAGAAATAATTTTCTAACCGTGAAGTTCTCTTCTGTTGCCACTGGCAGATCTAGATTTGGCAGATTTGCTCCGTAAATCCGAAGCTTGAATCATCCCAACAGTTTGTCGTTTTTGACGCATTTTCTGTTCCATCAGCTGCCGCTATTGTGATAAGAAACATCGATTCTATTATTGGTCGCGTTATATTATATTTTACTGAAATATAAATTACCTGTTGTTCTAGTTTTTGATTTCTTTCCGTTGTATTCATCTTGATAAATTAGATACAGAAATTATAATGATCAAATTTATAAACTGCACATTCTTTTACGATTTAAATGTCTTTAAAATTACTACTTTGTTTATGCACCTTTCTCACCTCACAAGCAAACACAACTATTCGACAGACGCACTCCAAGAAAACTGAATGTGGTCACGTGATTAACTACCGACCCTTCTCGTCACCAAATTAATTTCAAGTTGTTTGTTCAGAAAATACTATTAAAATAGTTGTTTAATGAATATTTTACAGCCTTTATTTATTAATGTACTCATCCTAACTCACTTTATTACAAATTAAAGCTTCAAATAATAATAACAAAATATGTTTTCCGTCCTGAACAAACGTATATACCCGGAATTTTGATGACACACATTGCATAAATGATAAATAGGTTGCGTCACAACAAGGCGAAAAATAATTCACATTTGTAATTTTAATTTTTTTAATTTAAATTGATGAATTATCAATGATATAAATGTAATTCAACGTTATTAATTCTTTATTATGCATTTTTGCGTAGTTAATTGAAGATAAAGAAATAAAAATAAAGACATATGATTTTGTCTTCATTTATTTATTTGTGCAATTATAATTAAATAAATTTTAAATTAATCAAATTGTAAGCCATATATTATTATAGAATAAAATTAATATTATCATTGTTTGACAATAAGTTTGATCAATTTGAGCGAATTATGGATTTAAATGTAACATAATTTCTTAGGATATACAGGCAGAATTTATCATGACCGTTGTAATTTCTATATTTATATTATCTATTATTACAGAGTATGTCACAGTTATAATTATAAAATTACTTGTTTTAGTTGTTTTATTTATTTGGCCTGTCTGTTTATTATAAATTATATCTGTGACATCTAAATATATCTTATGATTAGTAAGGTAATAACTGCATATTTAAAGTTAAATGTATGTCTGAACATCTTTGGCGACGATTTTAAATGAAATAATTGATTTTATTTAAAATTTCGTAAATTTTAAATGCATATTTGTGTAACCAACTTCAGTGTACTTGTTTGTTGATCTCATTTCATCGAAAAAAATTCTGACGCATGAAGAGAGTCTAATGGCGGAAACGTGTGTAACTGGTGTGTTTATTTTTTGATAAATTGAATTTCTTTTATAAATTTAAATTATTTTTAAGATTGGTAAGTACAAATCATATTCCATTGATTTGTATTAATTATAGAAGGTATATATAATAACTTTTTAAATACAGTTTCTCGTAACAGATTGGGCAAAAATGGAACTGTCAAAAGAAGTGCATGGATTACTAGAAAGGATTAAAAAATTATCACAACAAGCTCAGAAGAATGAAAGCTATTCGAATACGCCCATTAACGTATCTCTAAATATTTCACATAAAAATTTAAATTCCCCAATGGGTGTTTCTGGTGAAGTACCGTTTAAATCAGATGATCTGATTTCCGTAGAAAATATGGACTTCTCAGATTGTGAACGATGGTATGTACCACAAAGTACTAAACAACAATAATTTTAATATATTTCAAGTGTAATTGTTTATTATTATAGGTTATATGTATCTGAAAATTCTATGGTGAATCCTTACACAGGAGACCTGAAAGAATGGCTACGCCAAGATTTTAACAATGATAACAGTATTACACATTTCTTAGAATTAGAATCAAAGTTAGATTCCAGAAAGTTTATAGATACACGGACATTTACGAGGCCAAAAAAACGCATAAGTAGACCAAGCTTAGAACAATTTGCAGATGGATATTATTCTCAGAGCAACTCTAAATTATCTGATAGTAAATCTAGCATAAGTGAAGATCAATCGAGTGACTCATATTATGAAACTCTATCTGGACCGGTTCACTTTAAATTATCAGAACCAGTTTATAATACTTCATTTGAAAGAATCCTCGCTTCCGCGAATGAAAGTATAGATTCTTTTACAAATATGTCACCACCTAGTCTTATGAATTCTTTGTGTTCTTCGACTTTTACCACTTTGATGGACTCAGGATACGTAAATCAGGACTTAGTGCCAAATGATAAAGATACATCGTTAATTTTGAATGAAAATGATGATCCTAATGTAACTTATATTGCCGAAAACAAATCATTAAAAGAATTATCATTAAACGATACATATGACATTAAAATACAAAATAAAACTGACTTGAACAGTACTTACGCAAAATTGAATGAAAACGATTTAAATTCAACGTTTCAAAGAAACATATCTAATAAAACAGACTCACCTCGATATAATTTATCGAACACAAGCACATTTACTAAAAAACCGAAAGGATTGACATCAAATTTGACGAATAGCTTCAAAGCTTCTTGTCCAGATATCAACAGAACTTTTCAAAAAGCTCATGATTGCAGTTTAGATTTAACGTTTCAGAAGTTATCTGATAGTCAACCTAATTTAACGGAAGACTTAAAACGGACGATTTTAAATCAAAGCATGGAATTGATGAATCCCACTGGCGAAATATTCCACAGTGCGAGATCTGGATCTGCGGATAGTTTAGATGAAAGATCGAGTAGTATTTCAAACAGCAGCAAAGAATCCGGAACGAAAATATTAAACATGGGTGAATTGGACGCTTTAGCAAAAGTCCAAGAAAAAAGTAAGTTTATTTATTTTGTTTTTACTTTTAAACTCATTAATTAGAGATGATGTAATTTGTTTGGGAATGTTATACAACTAATTAAAAGCAATAGTGAAATTCTATTCCCTTTAAATTAATTAAATTCCGAACGCGTCTAATAATAATTTATTATGGACATTCGTTAAAAATTATTCACGGTGATGGTACTGTTATGTAATTCATAAATTATTTGTATGTAATGTTCAGATGTTGCATCGTATTTTATAAATAAATTTACCGAAAATGGAGACATTTATGTCTGCTACAGAAAGTATGTCCATGTTTGGTAACTTGTCATGTTGTTATTAACTTGAACTTCTTTTTAAAGTGTAATACTTTTAAATGGTATCTACGATTTTTTTGACTTATTTTAAAAATAAGGAATCGAGAAACATGCATAACATTACGCAATATCCCATCAAATGAGTAGCACGTCCTCTTGAAACATTTACTATAAATTTATTCATAAGATGCACCCTGTAGTTAATCTTCGCCAAACATTCCTGTCCTGGCACACCACACATTTATAATTCCTTTCATACAAGTATTCTGTGTATTCCAAATAATTCATTTACAAAACAAACCTTCAGTTAGATGGATTCATTTATTTTTAGATCGTTTACGCAATCTTTCATCCTCAATTTCAACCAACGTACACTTCGTTCATCAAGCTTTCATTTGAAATATGTTCCATCTGCTCAAACCATCTAAAAGATTAAAAAATAATTATTTTATATTTGGCTATATATCACATGAATGATGATATATTTGATAAGTTATATAAAAATTAAATTATCTTTCGTAGTTTTTGAGTTACATTTGAAACAATGAACATGCTGTGATAATAAATTTATCTGATTGATTCCAGGACTCCAACAAGCCATGTCAACACCTAACAAACCATCCAACCGGCTTCTCCTCCTGGAAGGTGAAATATTATCACCCATACAAAGCCGCACTATAGACGAGGGCGAAGGTTATCTCTCCAGATCGGACTCCGATCTATCTGATTCGTGTGTAACTGCGCGGAGCGGGCTCTCTAAGCGCAGTTCACCCGCTAGAAGTGTGGGAAGTTCCGATATCACCCAACTCGTCTACTCAGATGCTCCTGTTGCATCCAGACCAGAGGTGAGACAACTGCCCACAACTGTTCCCACCGTAAGTAACATTACTAACAAAATATAGTTGTTAAAACAGTGTTTCTTATTCAGAAATTTTGCAAAAACTATTAATTACAATTTTTTTTTTGTAATTTTACAAGTTATATAATAATTGCTCTAGCAAAGAAAAATTTAATTAATATACTTTTAATTGTGGGAATATTTTATTTTTCAATGTAATAGTTTCTCAGAAATTCATAAACACAATAACATTTTTTACGACATTGATTAACAAAATAACATCCTAATTTTATTACATGTACTTCAATTAAATATTAAATTAATTACAGACAGTAATTACAATAGATACAGCATGTGTATCAAGCGAATTCAAATCTCAATGACTATAACTTATGCGTATATCCAAAAAATACAATTATATTTGAGTGGTTCGAATTCCATCATAAGCTGTAGACTCTCTTGAGTACTGTAATTGGAATTAAGATCCGATTTTCGAGATTTAACCCTATTTTGTGTGTAATTTCCCGAATATCCCCAAGATGTAGTTTCGAGACTTTTGTGTTTTGTGATTTTCAATTATTCATAAAACAATATTTTCTTATTGATCTTTCTAGTACTTGAAATATATAGATAAATGAAAAGTTAAATATCTATAATATAAATAAATTTTAGTTTAATTGTAGATCAAATATTTGAGTCCGATTTTCTGAAAAATGCTAACCATGATTTTAATTAAAATCTGAATTTTTCAGAATATTGTCTTCTGAAACTTGTACCAATTTGAAAAGATAGCTTAAAAATGCGACAAATCTGTTTTTTTTTCAATGTTTTTTCGCATATTTTCTCCTTTTTCTTTAAAAATAGCAAGTTTGTATTAAACTTCACTGTATTTTATTATTACCATAATTTTAATTATACTTTTTTAATTTGAAATCGTTCCTAGCAAAATAGGTGAACGCCCAATATTTAAAATTTAATAATTAATTATTTTTTAAAATAATGAGACCCGGGGTCAACATGGACCACAGTCTGTTCGTTGAAGATAAGAAGAACAATATTTAATAATATGTCCTGATTTTTAATTGTATCGATCTTGTCAACTGTAGGTTAAGAGTTCGAATTCTGCCCAAAGTATAGTTGTTTGTCATGTGTTTATCGAATTAGGTGAAAAATAGCCCTGAGCTAAACCTTGCTCTTAATTCTAATGATCAATAGATACGCGGAATAAAGTAATGGTTTGAGATGTTCGAGATTCAAGATTCGATTCCGGTCAATCTATATGTTTTAAGTTATTTAGATTTTTAACTCATTCTTCGCAATAACACTAGGGTAAAAATATTGCGGGCAGCCGTAGTTAAATGAAAATAATTTGCGTTTATCAAGCACTATAAGTGACTGAAATTGGAATGAATTTCCTGTTGTATAGAATTGTGCAATTGATTCCTAACTGTAGGTGTCGTATTAAAGTGAAATGTGGGCTTGTAGATGGTGGTAAAGCCCATGGAAATGAACCGGACGATGATTCAACCAAACCGAGCCCAATCTGCACCAGTGTCGAATTCCGTGCGTCCCAAGATGCGCGCTAGTGGTCTCCCGAGACCGACTATGGCCACTGGAATACCTAGACCTATGTCTAGGATACCTGGCCCCAAATCACTTAGGTAAGTGGGAATAGAAAATATTACTTTATACATAATATCACACTATTCCATTAAATGAGGTAGCACAAATTCTTGTAACACTCTCTGTACATGTATTCATCAGATACATCCTGAAATTCAAATAATTTAACTAACATACGCTTCTTTTATCAACCTTCAATTTGACATACATTCTACATGATAGTATTATTAATATGCTACTAACAATTGCAGGCAAATGCTGATATTTTAAATAAATGTATTTGGTTCATAATTCATACAAATAATAAGTTGAGTATTTTAGGCGAAGATACTGGCTTTACAACGTCGATCCCTTTTAATCTAAAGTTATTTTAGCATTCTAACATTAGTAAATTTGTCGACTGCTAATTAGACTCCACGATACAATGTGTTGTTTTCCGTGATCTGCAATGTACTTTTGCAAAAAAGTTTAACATATATTTTTGTTTATTTTAAATGCAGTCGCCATTTAAAGATAATTTTTTTCATTAATTCAGATATATAAAAAATACGAATTAAATATCTTATTATGCAAAACCTAATTGTAGTATGTAGTGCTACTAAGATTTACCATTTTTACCACTAATAAACTCTTACCACGTAAGTAGAACTTATTTTTTCTAATAAAAGTTATGTATGTAGATAGCGGTGTATGATAAATCAATTGGTTTGATTGATTCACGTTTTAGGCCACCTACAAGCCGTCCAATTCAAAGGCAGCCTCCAAAAACCGACTGGATGGATGGATGCTACTGACAGCTCGCTTGCATTTCATCCTCATACCAGCAGTGCCTTGTAGTCAATCTTTGTAACCACTGACTTCAAATTTACAACAAATATAGTTCTTAACATTTTACTGCGTATTAAAATGACTGAATAATGAATAACTTGGGGTACAAGCAATATGGGGCAAAACTATTCAACTATAAAGTGGTGCTCTGTATTTTATATTTAACCACGGTTACTAATTCTCTAGTAACTCGATCAAAATGTTTCTATTACGGTTGCTATTAATTTTGATTAAATGTGTTGATGTACAAAATATGCTCAAATTGAAGCTTTTTTAGAAATAAACTTTTTTACACTAGTTATATGGAGACACATACAAAAATATTTTGAGAGATTTTTTTTCCTCGTATAATATATATATATAGCGATAATTATATAATATATTAATTTGTTAGTTGTGTGTGTCAACTGTTTAATTTACTGTTATATTAAACCTGCCAGTTAATATATTTATACCTGCTATTCAACATTAGTTTGTTATTTACTGGGAAGTGTAAAAAATGTGATACTTTTTTTTTAAATAATGGATTATAAAATTATATACAAAATATTATTGTTTGATAGTGTGAATAACAAACTGAATATGAATCTCAAGGTTATCATTTGTAATATATTTATTGTAGATTACAAATGTTTAATTTAATTACTTTAATTGTAAATAATTTGTTGTGATTGCCACAATTATTTAATGCGTGAATTATGATTATGATTGATTAAAGTTTTTTTTATGTAGTGACTACTATTTTATTCAATCATTGGACCAGTATTTTTTATTCTTTTTAAGGAAACCTATTTTTTATTTAATTATTTATGTTTCCTGTTGATAGAATAGCAAAAATATTTTTATCCACGAGATACTTTATGAATATTTCATGTGTTTATTTTAATTAATTTTTTTTTCAGGAACAAAAATGAAAATGATATTTAAAAAATTCAACCTGTTTCAGATCCGGGACATGACTAATAATTCATACATTTTCACACAAGCTGTTTTTACATAATTTATATAAAATAAATTAGTTAAATAAAGTAAACCTTTTTTATACTTTACTTTTGTAACGTTTTGAAGAACAATTATTTTCTTGTTACATGCTTCCGAATGAATTAAAATATTGGTAATCAATGAAAATACATTTAATAAAAGTACAAAAAGTAAGGACTACTAAAATTAGAATAGTAATTAAGAAATAGTCACAAAGAAGGCATCGAAAACGAAAACTATTTTTCTTTCGTCCTGTCGTTATGACAACATACATATAATATTTAGCTTTTATTATGGTAACGATTTTTCCACAAATTCATATTTTACTTCCTAAATACGTAGATTTACAATAATTTTCGTGATAAAGACGTACTTATCGGTCGATTTTATAATGGAAAATAATGAGTATCCGTCAGATTATGAAAATGAAGTAACTGAGGATGACAATTCCGATTTAGAAGAAAAGGATGCTATTGGAAATACCGAACCGATAACTAAAACAGAATCTAGGGAAGATTTTAAACCAGTAAAAAATAAAACGTTTTCGTATTTTGAAATTAGAGAAATTGAGAATAATAATGCTGTTTTAATGAAAAAAGTATTAGCACATACATGTAGACAAAGACAGTATAAAACTGTTAATTATGATGGACCAAAAATTTCAAGTGCCGAAGTTAATAGAAGAAAGAAACAACGGCAAATAGATCATGATAATTTGGTATGTAAGAAGTTATTATTTTAATCATTTATAGAATAGCTTATTCTTTTTCAGTTGCTGTTGAAGAAAATACAATCAATTAAACCTTTTGGCTTAAGCAAGACTAAATCTTAAACCAATTATTTACAAATTTTACAGTTTTTATATAAAATAAAGTTTACTTATTTAAATCTTTACGCATTTTATAAAGTATTATTAAGGAATGATCTACCGCTATTATATAAAGCAATTATTTATCAATAAAGTTCATTAATAATAATAGATTTGCTTAAAACTAAAAGATATAGCATGAACTTAAATAATCGCGTAATCATCAATATAAAATATTGTTGGACGTATTATTGTATACTTTTGTAGGTCAAATAATAAGATTGCATGCTCAAAAATGAATCATGGTGTTATGTAATGATTGTATAGTGATATTTATAATCCATGTATTTTAGTTTTGTATTATTTTACAAGTAATTTAAGTTTGTAATAAATCTAAAGAATGATCGGAAGAATGAACAAATGCAGTTAGCCATGATCGCAATTTTATACCAATACATTCGCATACAGTGTTTGTCAATCTCTCTTTTCTATGGAATGGAGAAGGAGAACAACGAGTGCATATGCTGGCTGTGGATTATGAACTAGTAGAGCCATCGCACGGTTTCTTTGAGAACAGGATTTTGACGGGTCGGGATACATCTTGCAGCTCAGCGGTCTTCGGGACGAACGGACAGCGAAAAAAACAACCTTGAATTTCTATGGTGGTTCGCTGTGCTTGTCAATGTGAAATTTTAAAGTGAAATAGTATGAAATATAAATATTTAATCCATATTAGTGATAATTGAAGGTTTAGTGCGACACGTTTAGCATTTAGGTTTAATTAGCATGCATAATAAGAAAATAATATTTTGGTTCGTCGTTATCATATTTTGGTGTGATGGTCAAAATGCAGATATTGTTGAACAAATCCGCGACAGTCGTCAAGAAAGATACGCATCAGGCAAAAATGATGGTATTTCCAAAAGTTCTTTCAGCCTTTTAAGCGATACCATTTCACAAGTTAGCCATGAGAGTAAGTATCAAGGATAGCAGTCTTATGTGGTCATATTCATAGTTTATGGTGTAATTTGTAATTGTAATTATCTAGGTGATAATTGCAATGATGACATTGCTTGTCTTCTAACCGCATCAAGTGATCGTCTAGGTTTGGAAGCGATTAAAGCCTTGCACCAGCAGTTGGACGATGATGCCAATGGAAATGTTGACTTATCGGAATCAGACGACGTAAGTTTATTGCTTTTTAATTTCATTGTTATTATTTCAATACAATTAAAAATCATTTAATTACTCACGTACTACTCAAATTATCATTTTATGATTGTTTGTACTTTTCCTATTTATAAATGTCAGTGTACCGGTATCTTACGTTTGATATTATTCATACAGTTGCACAGAAATTGGGACAAATTTGTAATGAGTAACAAATCTATTTATATTTAGAGTACAATTTTTCATCTATTGTTTACTATTTTAGTTTTTAAGAGAAGAATTGAAATACGATTCAGGCTATGAAAAACGTCAAAGAGCTTTCCATTTTAACGATGATATGCACATCTCAGTCCGTGAATTATGGGAAGCTTGGCTCAAATCTGAAGTCCATAACTGGACTATTGAGCAAACCACCGAATGGCTTTCTGTTAGCGTTGATTTACCACAATATGTCACCAATTTTCAGCATCATCGGGTGAATGGTGCAACACTTCCCAGGTATGTCTTTAAAATCTAATCACAAAAATAATAATACCATGTTTATTTAACCTACAGATTAGCAGTGAATAATATGCATTACTTAAACAATGTACTTGGCATTAAGGATCCGATTCACAAGCAGAAAATTGCATTGAAAGCTATGGATGTCGTTTTATTTGGACCACCAAAAGATAGCAACTCTCACTGGAAAGACATGACATTAGTAACTTTATTATTTGGATCTGTGATTGGATGTTGGTACACTTACCTGCAGCGTAAGAAGTCTAGAAATCATTTACACCGCATGCTAAAAGATATGGAAAGTTTACACAAAGCAGAATTAGCTCTGGAAGATCTTCAGAAAGAATTAGAGCGCGCAAAACTTGCTCAAGAAAATGCTTCTACTGAAAAGTTAAATTTGGAAAAGAAATTACAAGAGGCCGGGGGAGATGGAGGGTCTTTGCGCACTTCTTACTCTGATTTGGAAGTTTCACAACTTAAAGCTGAAATTGAAGTAAGTTTTAATTTTTTTAACGAAACATTATAATATTCACAGCAAATTAATTCATAAGATTCATTTTACAATTAATCTGTGCCACACATTCCTATCTTGGCACATCACTTTCGCTTCATCTATATTCATAATTCTTTTCATATAAATTCGTTATCTTTCGTTCACGCAAAACCTTCAATTTTTTATATCCATTTATTTCTAGGTCGTCCACACAATGTCTCACCCTGTTTATACTTGTTTCTTCAATCTTTTCGACATACGTTCCACATGTTCAAGCAATCAATTTTAATTTATCTAATTTAATTTTATCGGTGCTTTATTTGTAGATGTTGCGTACAGAATTACAAATCGCAGAAGGAGAACTAAAAGACAGATGTTGGTCTCCCCCTTTAGGGCTTCAACAATGGCTTCAACTTACACATGAAATAGAAAATAAATCCTATATTAAAAAGAAAATTTCTGCTGAAAAGCAACTCCAACAAGCCAGAGAAGCTGTAATTTTTTCCTCTATTACTTTTTTTGCCACATTAAATTAATGAATTATTCTTTTTAGTGTGAAAAACTTCGTAAAAAGCGCTCAAGTTTAGTTGGTGCTTTCGTTTCAACTCACGGAAAATCAATTGATGATGTTGATCGAAGTATCGTTGAGGCAAGAACGTCGCTTAATGAAGTGACGCAGGAATTGCAGGAACGAGTTTACAGATGGAAGCAGATTGAAATGTTATGCGGCTTTAATATTATTAATAATAACGGTTTCCAGTATTTGGAAAGTGTGTTGTATAGAAATGTTAACGGCAGACCTAGCAGCGTAAAAGGTAACACTTTTTCTTAACTGACAAACTTGCGTCATTTTTATCAACAGATTGCTAGCATAAATAACCGATTAAGGGTGACTTAGTCTCAGTTGGCTAATTTTATTTTTCCCTGAAAACATTCAGACCAGCGGTCATTGTTTTGAAATATGACGTTAAGTTGTAATATTTTGTTGCTGTTTAGGTAGTTAGTGTGATTGTGTGTATTCCAGGTCGAATAACCAGCAGCACCGATGACTTGGACGACGAAACCAGCTCAATCTACGCACCCAGCGCAACAGGTAAGCCCTTTACGCATGATGACGATTTCTACGATTACTCAGATTGACCATCGTGCTAGTGTGAAGTTTTCAGTTTCCATTTGTAGTAACAGTGTACCTTAGTACTTGATATTCTTCCTGCAGCAATATTTTGATACATACTGTAGTTCATTTTGCTTCTGGGACTGTTAGAATATAAGAAGAAACAAAATTAAGGATCAAATTTAATAAAATTTTCAGAATTTTTTAATAGTTTGTAGCTAGAATGATATTGTATTTTGGTTTGTTACGCTTTTTAGGTGATATATTTATTATTGTGTTTTTTATTATTTATTAGAGCGATGTTATTTTTCTTTTTCAACACGCTGTATAAATATAAGCTTGAGCGTTTAGAACGTATTTATTTAACACACAAGTCCTTTTAGTCCACATACATGATTACATGTTTGTTGTCCTATTTACGTTAATTAAACAGATAATTGAATGTGTTTATTGGTTTGCTTGGCGGCGCAAAGCGTTGGTAGAGTGTTTAGTGAGATGAATGTTCACTTGACCTTGTGTTGCACCCACATTAATGCAATGAACAGCTGACAGCTGAGGCTAAGTGCTAGTGTGCTGTTCGGTGTTTACAGGATGCATGGACGCCATGTGGAAGGAACCTGCGGACTCATCGGGTTCCGAGGCCAGCAAGCATGATGACGACATGTCACCCACCCAAGACCGGAATCTCAATAATGTACACTTTATTGTCGGAGGAGAAACGTAAGCAAATTTACACTATTTCAACCATATTGCCTGCACTTATAGTTCCTTCGAGATTTGGTAATCAATATTTGTACTACTTAATTAAACAGACGCACAACAATTGTACACACATTCTTATTTTTATTCATTTATAATTTCCTTATATTTTATAAAATGGCACCGGTTTAACCTGCCATATGTATTATAGCTCTAAAGTTAAATAAATAAATATATCATCACGCATTTTACCCATGACTGGGTGTGGCACTCTGCCGTTGCAGATCTCGGTAAGTGATATATTTTGTCGCGTGAAGTGCGATTACCAGCCATCAAATCACGCCCCCCAAAGATGTTAGTGGAGCGGGACCTCTAAAGTTGCAGACCTCAATAGCATCCATAACAACTTTTGAATTTTTTCTGCAATTAGTCCGTAGGTTTCTTTCTTAAAACTATATTCAAAATAAAATTTAATTTGGTTTTATAGAACAAACTGGGTGAACGACGAATTTCCAGCATTGAAAGCCACCCTGCGAGCTCAATCACAACAACCCTTACAGTTGCGTTCGAGCAACAACAGTATTAACACGAACATGGTTCGTTCACAATCACATGAAACCAGTATCGCCAGCGCTGCAGACCCGTTGCAGAAAACATCTCAGTCTGACACTAACTTAGATTCTTCCCAAGCAGCTAGCAAGTCCACTTCCGGCAGACAGAAGATTATCGAGGAAGATGTGTGTTCCACAGATTCCTCCACAGTTGACGAAGACGTTAAGCGCAGACGACGAAAACTCTTCCCGGCGTTCACTAAGAAAAACAAGTCCAAAGTCGCTGACTGACGGCTAATTTTCTTTCAGAAGTCTAGTTAGAGTTCCAGTTATGGTCTTCCATATCAACAAGAATGCCTTATCTAGTTTAATTGCCGGAGATGTAGATATCCTTTGAAAATGGTGCCTGTATTATTTGTGTTATTAAATTAAATTGTCACACGTAAATGCTGGAATGTTATTTTATGATCTGTTAATGAAAACTCGAAGAGCATAGATTCCAGTTTTTTATTTATACTTAACTACCAAAATGAATACTTATATTGCAAATTCCACTTCTCGAATAAGAGTTTCGTACTCTCGACTGAATACGAATATTAGTGTCAATTATTTGTCGTTTATGTGTAAAATTTGTGATAATGTGATAAACACAATGACAATGCCCCAGTTTTATGTAATAAATAATAATTCTGTTGTTCTTATTAAATATTTATTTATACAAATCTATTAGGCAATAAAACATACGTGGAATACAATAATTATGTACTGTAAAGCAATAATGGTGTTTTATAACAGTCGTAAATAAATACACAATAAACTGTTAACTATATAATTATATAGTTTATAATTATAAACATATTTAATTTTAGAAGAAAATAAATACTCGAAATATAGTCACATTTAATTCATTCTTTCACTATGTTTCAATATTTACTTTACCTTGATGATGATGCAAATGTGTCAGAATAAAAGAAATGTGACTAATTTTTGAGTATTTACCTTTTCCATCTACTGAAATTAACAAGAAATTCACTTTTTCCTATAACCAATGTACTAAATAGCAAATTCTGCATTTAATACTATTACATTAAATGAAAATCTAACTAACAAGCATCATTCATTAATAAACGATGAACTTCATTGTCAAACATTTCTTTTGTGAAATTTGTTAAAGTAGAATTATTTACAAATTGTTTTAAGACAAGTGCTTGACATTTTCCTTCTTTCCAGTGACTGTACCACCAATTACTCTCATTTCTTTTTCTTGATAGGGGAGAAACTGGTTCTGGACAATTATAAATATTACGATTTAAAACTTTAGGAATATTATTAATGTTATCACAAATAAAACATTCAAATGCTTCAAAAAAATGCATTCCTTCATAATCGTCAATGTTCCATTTTCTTCCTTTTAAAAGTTTGGTCAATCGGTGATTATCTATTTTCCCTAAACTTTTATGTTGAACAAATTCGTTGTATAGGTGATCATCTTTATTAAGTTTTAAAATATATTCTGCTAAATTTTTTGGAGAATTAAAATTGGTAGCTAATATCACAGAATGGTTATTTGGAAGCCAGTCCTGTAAAAATAATCATGAATAATTATGTAATTAATTCATTTTTATTGCAGTACCATCACAGAAGGAGATCCCATATAAATAGGAACAGAACCAGCTATGAGAGGTCTCCATAATTTTTCGGTAATATAATCATCACAAACTGCATTTTCAAACGCAATTACAAATTTATATTGAGCAACAAAATGCATAAAGTCATCGGAATATAAGTTGTTTAAATGGTTGTCCAATAGTCTAAAAAGGAACAAGTATAAATGGGTTTAGAAGAAACAATTGATAAGAATATTATTAGAAGATTTGGCGTGAGTTATTTGAGATTATTAAAATTTGGTGAAACAGATGTATGTTAGTAAAATATAGGGTGAGAAACAAGTTAGAGATTTAAATGGATATGATTTAAAGGTTCTTGAGTTGAGCTTATATAATAGGAATGTTTGGTAAAGATTAATTACAAGACGAATCCAATGAATAAAAATTCCATATATGTTTCAGATGTGATGTATATAAAGAAAATAATAAGATGAACATACTTGTCAGGAAGAATTTTATTATTTAGACATTGTCCATATGAATCAACAGAAATGTACTTCATTAATTCAACAACGTACGAATCTCTTTCTAACGGAGTAACACAATCGGATTGAATATACAATATTGGAGCTATGTTATCTAATAATTTATTTTTCTCTTCAACAGGTTTTACGTATTTATTGCCTTAAAATATATGTACCAATAAATAAGGAATAATGTTTCATTAATATTTATATTTACTTGTAAGTACATCAATATTTGGTAAGTATTGTAAAGTAATAGGAAAATGACTGTATCGACTAAAAGTAGATGTAAAATTAAAAAGATTATGCGCATTTTCGTACAAGAAAAGTGCTAGATTTTTCGGAGATTCTTCATGAATTATAGCCCATAAATCTGATTTTATCCTGGGAATTGGTAAATCGTAGGGCTCAAATTTACTACCGTAAAATAAATATACCTGCAATATTTACAAACATCAATTTTTGATATGTTTATCTCAAATACAAATTCTCACTATGTCTTTCGTTTCCGAAATAAAATCTCTGTTTTCTGTTAATAAGCATTTATTAATATCGCAATTAATATATTTTGTTAAATTATTATCGTAAAATGGTGTCCACCATAGAATAATTGGCAGTTTTTTGTTATCTACATCCGTAGATAAAAGTTTTTCGTGTAACTTTAACTGTAATTATTAACTTAAATATTTACACGTTCATATTAAAATAAGTTGACAAAAAGTAATTTACTTACCTCATATATTATGTAGCTAAAGAAACAAATTATACAAAATCTGCAAAAAATAGTTTTTAACTTCATTTTTAAAAAATAACCTATCATTTTAAAGGTTTAATTGAAAAACTAGACACAGTTCAAATATTACACATTATATTTAAAGTTTTACTACAGAATTATAATATAATTATAAATTGTATTTATTTATTATACCATTTTTAATTTTATTTCGGGCAGATAAGTTTCAAAATTACAAAACTGTTCTACAGGAAGTGGAATTACATTATTTAAAAACGTTTTTGATTCAGTTGTACCATACTTATAAGAAGATTTTGAAAAACTATGATAGAAAATATAAAAACTCTTACAAATTAGAAATCATTGATATAAAGATATTTAGCTTCAACGTTTAAATAAATTTCAATTGATAAAATAATGAAATTAATATCAATAAATGAAAAAAATGTATATTTATAGATTTTTATATTTGTACTCTAGTTGGCAACAATAAAAATAAGTGCAAGGTCAGGAAACAAAACTTCCCTATTGTCTGAATCTCTTATCCTGCGTCAGAGCAGCTCGATTCTCCATCTTTTCGATATCGTCTTGAGCGGCAAATAGGTGCGTACGACAACGTGGTTAAACATTTTTTGATTTAACGTTTTTTACGTAAATAAAACAATTTGTATTGTGTAATTTTCGAGTAAGCGTAATTTAAAAGTGTTTCGATTTTGTTTTGTAGTAATTCATTGTCCGACAGAGTGAAAAATCCTTAATTTTCTGTACTTTTCTTGTTCGTTGCATGTGTTTATGGCGTTTGTATAGACTTGACAGTAGTGCTTTATAAATTTTACTGAAGTTCTGCAGTTGGAATTTTTTTCTTTCATAATTATTAACAGGTAATTGGTCGATATCTGTTTTGATTTGTAACATGAACAATTGTGAATTTTTTAAGAAGTTTTCACGACTCTCTATTTATCGGGCAATGACATTACATTAATATTAATGTATTGATAACTCATTTTACAATGTTGAAACTGCAGAATGAAAACTTAATAAGATTTATTATAATGTTTGATTTTTTTCAGCAATGTCGGGTGAAAACGAACGTGCAGGCGACGGCACCGATGAAGTTGAGTCCGTGGGCGAGGAAGAACTAGGTGATGAGATTACTTCCCAAATACTCAATTGTCCTGATGTCCTGGCAGCTCTACAGGGCCGTTTGCACGCCGAGATGATGGCTGCATTACCAGCTCCAGTTAAACGTAGAATCAAAGCTTTAAAAAAACTACAGTTAGAGGCGACGCATATTGAAGCCAAATTTTTTGAAGAGGTCCATCAGCTGGAATGCAAATATCACAAAATGTACTCGCCCATTTATGAAAAGGTGAGTCATTTATTATTTTAAAAATTATCAACAGTTACAATTGTTTTTTTTTGACAGCGTGGAAAAATTGTTTGTGGAATCTACGAACCAAATGAAGAAGAATGTGATTGGGCGTCAGATGAGGAAGATCTGAGCGGTGATATGAAAAATAAGGCTAAGATTGAAGAAGTCGATAGCAACAAAAAAGATGAAGAGTGAGTTACTTATTTAGCATTTGTTTAGACATCTATTTTTACATTTGTTTATTTACATCAGGACAGAGAAGAAAGATGAAGATGTTACTGGCATTCCTGAGTTTTGGTTGACTATTTTTAAAAATATTGGAATTTTATCTGAAATGGTTCAAGAGCATGATGAACCCATCTTGAAACATTTGATCGATGTTCAGGTCTTTTTCCTCGATAACCCAATGGTAAAATATATTTAAATTAAAATAATTGATAAACAAACTATTATAATTGACTTCCTGTAGGGTTTTGCTCTCGAATTCCACTTCTCACCGAACGAATATTTCTCAAATTCAGTTCTAACCAAAGAATACCAGATGAAATGCGTTCCAGAAACTGACGATCCGTTTAGTTTCGAAGGTCCAGAGATCTACAAGTGCAAGGGCTACACAATCGATTGGAAAAAGGGCAAAAATGTTACATTAAAAACCGTCAAGAAGAAGCAGAAACATAAGTCTAGAGGCTTGGTCAGAACCATAACAAAGACAGTCCAAAATGATTCTTTCTTCAACTTCTTCTCACCTCCCACAGGTAAGAAGTCGTCACCGTAGTTTTAAACACATTTATGAATATTTTCTTTTTATATAGTTCCTGATGACGTAGCGGAAGTGGACGAAGAAACCAAAGCTCTGCTCACAAGCGACTTCGAGATCGGTCACTACATCCGCGAACGCATTGTACCGCGCGCTGTGCTCTTCTTCACTGGCGAGGGCCTCGAGGATGAGGATTACGAAGAGGAGGAGGAGGAGGAAGATGACGAAGAAGACGAAGAGGAAGATTCTGATTCACCGGAAGCTAAACAGAAGAATTGTAAGCAACAGTAGCTGCGCAAACTTTGTTAGGTCTGATCTTTATTACTAAATTCAAAATTCTTATTTTCTAATTTTAATTTGTTAAACATTTGTATAGCTTTGTGCCAATAAACATTTTTTTCAAATTTTTAGATTTTTGATGCAGGATTGTTGAGTAACGTAAGCAGATTTTTTTAAATCGATTTTGGGACCCATAATTTTAGGGAGTTATTATTCTACCGATAATTGCAAGAATAAACAAGCTGATACAAATAGTATCTTCCTAACTGTAGTTATTTATTATATTTATTTCGAAGTGTACTTCCATTGGTTTAAAATGGCTTGTTAAATATCTCAATTAAAAATTTTATATGCAATATTTTTACTATTAATTAAAACACTATTTTTATTAATAAAATTTATTACGCTTAGAAAAATATAATACAATTTTAATACAAAATATTAGAATTAGTGACATGAATACATCTAGTTACACGAGTTTGAATTATTCCTAATAAATCTTCGAATTTCGCTTTAGTTTTCTCATGCTCAAACATCGTATGTTTGTTCTGCCTCGTACTTGTAACCTTAAACATTTACGAACAAATACATATCACCAATACATATATGATTCTTTTTACTTCCCCAGCCTTAAAAAAGGGGAAGACATGTAGACCGCTAATATAAACAACGGACTAAAGTTGATTAATTTTATTTTTCGCTGTCAAACGTTCTTAAATTATTTTAAGAGATAAATGCATTGAATAAAAGATACATTGAATTAAATTTTTACCACTTAAACTGAAAACGTTTGATAAATGAAAAGTAAAATTAGTTAGCTGCTAGTGTTTTTATTTTAATGAACGAATGTTTAGTTCTCTAAAATTTATTTGAAATATTTTTCTTTAAACTAATTGAACATTCAATAATTACCTCCATTAAGTTGATATACTCTTTAGCTTGTTCAATTTTAGAGTTTAATGTGTCGCACATCAATTGTTTTTGTATATTTTCTTTCTTTAGTATGTTGATATTTTTAATTAATGTTTCATTTTGCTCTAGTTTTGACTGTAGATTTTTATTTATTTTTTTTGTTTCTTGTGATAAAATTGAAGTTAATTCATTGAACGCATTCCTATCGAAAACAATTTTTTCTTTTAAACTTTTGTTTTCCTCATACAATATTCGCATTTGTTTTATTTGAGTCTCAATTATTTTTTCTAATTCTTTCAGTTGTTTCATGTAGATATTCAACTGTTCATCTACTACTTCTTCTGTTTGCATTGCGCAGTTAATTGTTTCTGGCAAATAATTCGATGTGTTCATTGAAGAATTTTGGGTTAGAATTGGTTCAGGTTTATTTGTCATATATTCTTCAAACATTTCTGCTTTTTTCTTTAAAGTTTCTATTAAATTGTCGCGCTCTTCTTTTAAAGATAATTTTTCTTTTAAAGTGGTAATTATTAGTTGAGATTCTGAGAGTTTGGAATTCAATTCTGCAATTTTTTCTTGTAAAGTTAAACACTGTTGTTCGCATGTGATGTAGCGATCTTTTAAATTTAATGATTCGTTGATTTGTTTTTCAATTCTTTCTAATTCTTGCGTAAGTTTTTCGTATTCTTCTCGTTTTTTTCTATATTTTTCTGAACTAATACTAAATATTATGTTAGTAAAGGAGACAAGTTTTATATTTTATTTTAGTTACCTGCTATTTGAAGAATCCAAACTATTGTATTTTTTATTTATTTGTTCCTCTAATTCTTTTAATTTTTTATTCAAGTTAAATATTTCTTGCTTCAACTTCTTATTTTGTTGTTTTAATTCTTCGTTTTCAATCTTTACCTCTGACTAGAATGAACTGTTGAGATAAATAATTAAAATAATTATATAAAATATTTACCTGTTTATTATTTAATTCTTGTTTTATCATTTTTTCATTTTGGCGCAGTTCTTTTACTAATTCTTCTAGTTGTCCAATTTCGTGTCTTTTTTTATTCTGTTCTTCAAAACATCTTTTTAGTTCTTCTCTTAATGTTACTATGACATCTTCATAGTTTTGAGTTGATGTATGTTGTTTGAAAGGTATTGTGTCTTGCTAAAATAAATTTTATTTAGTAATTAATATTAAAGTACAAAAATATTTAGTTACTTTTGTATATAATTCGTTTTCTAGTGTGTTTTTTTCTTGCTGCATAGAAGTAAGTTTGTTCATCAGGGAAAAACACTGGGCCTGAGAATCTTCTAAAGATTTTGTAATTGTGTTAATATCTCCAGCTTTTTCAGCTAAAGCAACTTCTTTTTCGTGTTCAATTTCTTGAATTTGAGTCAATAAATTGTGACAATCTTGTTCTGCCTTTTCCAGTTTGGAATTTGTTACTTGTAATATTTCTTGCAGTTTGTTGATTTCTTGTTCGTAATGAGCACGAATTTGTTTTTCAGAAATGTGTTTATTTATTCCTTTTTCCATTAAATGAAGTTTTTGTTCTAATTCGTTAGAGTTTGACTTCCAGAATAAGACTTCTTCTTCAAACTAATAATATAATAGAAGATTATTGATTAAATATTAACTGTTTAAAAGACTTACTTTTTCATTGGAACTCTGTAGGTTTTCAACAAATTCTTTTAGCTGTTCTATTTCTTTTGAGTTCTTGTCAATTACTTCAGTTTTATCCACTGCAATAATAATATTTTACAAAGATAAAATGTATTTAATAATTATAAAAATACCTAACAGTTTTTGTGCTTGTTGATAGGACAAATTTATTTGATTATTGTCTGCTTCTAATAACAGCATTTTTCTGTTTGTTTGATCTCTTTCTGCTTTAAATTGTTCTTTTAAAACATCCAATTCTTTCACCAGTTTTTGTGATTCTTGAACTCTGACTTGATACAATACTTGCAGTTGTTCGAAACTATTTAAACTAGTATTTACATAATTTTTGTCTGTAAATAAGTAGTTGTCACCAGAACCTTGAATATCTAAGATATTAGATTTGTATTTTGAACTATTTGTAGATTCAAAACTGCTGTTGACTCGACTGTTTTCATCTTCAAATTCTAGATCATCAAAAGCATTGGCTATCAAATTTTGAAGCTACGAGAATAATATATTAAAATAAGGAGTTTATAATAATTGTATACATTAATTACCTCCTCTTGTCTTCGCATTTGATCCTCCAAATCTTCTTCATCGTCCTGGTGTTCGTTGTTTTGGACGAACACAGAATGTTCACCCGTAAATAAACTTGCACTCACTCCGTCGTTTGTGTTCTTATTACAGTCCATTTTTGTGCATATAACTAATCGAAATTGGAGAAATAAGCAATCATTATTACTGTAAACGTCAAACTGACTGAGCTAAACATCTGTGAAGTGAGCAGAAGGATGATAGAAGGAAAGCGCGGTCATTTTTCACAGTGGTGGCTCTGTTGCGTGAAGTCGTAGTAACAATACCATCTGTGAGATAACGCAGCTTTTTATGTTATGGCTGCGATTTGCAATTTGCAAAGTGCAAATGGTTAATAGTGAAAATATAAATGACAAAATGGTTAAGTGTACAGTATGGTATTTGGCTGTGCTATTTACGTTATTAGAAGTATTTGTTCGGACACAAATTTCAGTGCGTGACAGCGCTCATGGTAAAAATGTTTTACATATTTAACTATTGACACTTATGTTCCTTGATGTTGATTATGAGATTGTTAATTATCAGTTGATACAGTCGTATAAACTGCTAATTCTGCAAGTAATGTGAGTAATTGTTATTTTCAGGTTTTATTCAAAATAATAATGAGGTCAGATATCTTGTGGATGATATTTCAACAATGCACAAGGTATGTATGTTTAATCAATAGCATAATTTCTTTTTAATTAAAATATTTATTTATAATTTTCAGGAATTTGCACCAGGAATCAGGTAGTTGCATGCTTCTAAATTTTAAACCTTTTTGCATCATTCCGAACATGGTTTCATGTGTCAAAGGAATGAGTTTCATATTTTTGAAATTAATGAGTGTACACAAATATGCTCTAATGATTTTTGGGACAACTGGAAAACCAGAATATTTTATGAGGAAAACCGTTCATTAAATCCCTTTCTAAACAATATAACAATCATTACGTAATTAACAATTTGTAATCATTGTTATCAGATTATTTTTTACCACCGATTTTGTTATCAAATATTGAATGTAATATTAAATTAGCAGTATTTATTATCTTCTTTACAATCTCTATTATTTATGTGCATGAAGTTTATTTTTTACATATTTTTGAAGGAAATGTATAAACCACAATAGATAGTTTTATCAGGTAAAAATAGCATTTGAATAATTGTGACAGTAAAAACAGGAAATTTAAGATACTTTCTAATAAAGAAAACTTTTCAGAAATACAAAGTTACATGATGCGCGTTTTAATTCATTTTTAAGATTTGAACCAGAATTCCTGGATTTCAAAGAAAGGTGACGATTATTTTGTAATTATGTATTTCTTAGTCATTAATATTTAAATTTTGTAGGCCATTAGGTGTTCCTCATCTTGAAAAAGTAACTCTATTTAACATAAATAGTAATAAAAGTGTTGATATGACATCTATTTCGGGGAACACCGTTCATTTTCATAGTTCTTTTTTTGAAGATAAGGTAATATGACTAAATATAAACACAGGATTCTTATTATAACGTATATCAATTTTAGAAAATACCACCATTGGGAAATACAACGTTCAATGTTGTGTTTCTTGGAAGAGAAGAAGGAGAGATAGAAAGCAATTTATTTATACACACTACAGAAGGAAGCTACAAATATCAAGTAAGATTTGTTTGATTTATTAGTAGTCACCTAAATTTGTGCTAAAAGAAAACTCAAACAAACATGTTATATTTGTTATATTTACTTGCGTATTTGGATAATGAACATTGACTTATTGATAATAAAATACAACTTTTATGTAGTAAATTGATCCCAAATATTTATTTCAATATGCATTATAAGCTTTATTAATGAAAAATATTATAGGTAAGAGGGGCAAGTGTAGCAAGTCCATATCGGTTACGACCGATAGTCGATATTCGGGTTCCTTTAAATGCATCATTTTCTCCGTTAATTTATATGCACAATCCACACACGGAACCAATACAGGTATTGTTCTCATAAACTATATATAAACTAACTGAAAATGTTCTCCAAAAAAAGTGAACTAATTTCAAATTTGATTATTCCTATAGAAAATATGTTACATTACTTAGTTCATAATTAACAGTAATGTCGCAACTCGATAATTATCTGTTATTGATCGATAATTTAATGAGAATACTTATTTATCATGATTATTTCATATCTAAAATTATTTATTCTGTAATTTATATAATTCTTTTATTTATTTTGCTTTCGAAGGCGTTAGAATTTAAGAATTCAAGTTCTGTTATCATTCCGAAATATTAATTTTGAAATTTTTGTTGCTCTAAATCTAAATATTCGAACAAAAATAAGAATTTGCGATTGCAGCTCACAGGGATCATTTCCAGTCATTTTATCTATAAAAATCTGAAACTTCTTGTACTGACAAGTGCTTGTAGATTGTAGAGGTGTATAGCAGTGGAGGTGAGTTTCATTTAGAACTTCCGACGGGTGAACTCGAGGGTCCAAAAGGAATGTGGGAGATTCCTCCCTTTCAAACGAAACCTATCATCAGGGTGAGATTTAATGCCAGAGCAGAAAGCAACTACACTGCTTACGTTAGGTAATATCACATTCTTTTATTGTTGTTTTTGTCATTTGATGCAAGATATCAAATGATTCGAAAGTAGCCCTATGGTAGTTTGAAAACACCATATATTTTCTACTGTAAAATGTTCCTAAATTATTAAATTTAAATTGCGTATTTATTTATTTGCTAATCTGCGCAATAGAAATTTATCGGAACCAATTAGATATAATTAAAGTTAGATCGCCGTAAAAAAAAAGACGAGCTTAAGTTATCGTACGTCAGTAATTACAATTTTTATATAGAAATCCTGGATGGTGTCCCTAGATACCGAATTCGTATGTATGTTCTACACTCAGATACTAGGCCACTAAAAATTTTAATTACATTTCATTAATTGTTATGCAATTAATTTTACTATGGTTTCATAACTGACACGCGATTTATTTGATATGCTCATATTTAAAAAAAAAATTTGTGGGTCTCTATAATTTTATATTAGAAATCTTGCTTGCGTCATAAAATAATAAGCTACAGATTTACCTCCTTTTAGAATAAAAGTAAACGGAATAAAAGACGTGTTAGTAGTCCCATTAGAAGTAGAAGTGTCGTCACAATGTGGTTTGCACACTCCGCAAGGAACCGTCGACTTTGGTGTCGGCGGCACGTTAGACAAACCCAAAGAGATGAAACTCTTAGTGTTCAATACTCTCAAGAAACCAATCCGAATTCAGAGTGTTACCACGTCCACGAAAGCCATCAGAGTTGAGTTCCAGCCGGTCAAAGTTCTTCCAGAACTTAAAGAGCCCGTTGGAATTGCAACACTGTATTTGGATTGTAAGTGCAATATTTACATTTACATTTCCTCTCCGATGAATCACTTGAATGATTGAATTGTGTTATACAAGTCACTATGATTGATTTTGCGTATTATTTCCGTGTGGTTTTCTGGTTTATTGTTTTACAAAAATGTTTTGAATTATTTGCAGGGAAAAGTGTATTTCAAACGAAAGATTTTTTCGGGAAAATTGTAGTAAAGCACAAACAAGGTAAAAGCGAAATAGAAATCCCGTACTGGGCCACAGTTTTCGAAGGTGGATTGTACTATAACGCTTCCGTTACCAAATATTTAACTGATAAAGGCTCTGTTGATAATCGAAATTTCACAGTTGTCAATAAATACGAGTATCCTTTAGCTATTACTAACATTTCTCTTCCAAAAGAGGCACAGTTATATTTTTCTGTACGTCTTTATAAATATATTCTGTGGCTTTATAGTAAATTGAGTGTTTTATTTTTCAGATAAAAAAGTTCAAACCTTGTATATTGCAGCCGAGCGAAACAGCTGCATTGTTCGAGTTAACGCTTAAATCTGAAGCTGTGTCGTCAGATTTGAAATTAAAAACGTTTTTGATTATTCATACTAATATCTCCAACGTAGAGGTGCCATTGCTTAGTTATAACGGCAAATTAACATTGGTTTGTACATATTATACAGAGTGTTACATGAAAAGTGGGCCATAGGGAAATCAATTTTTATGCAGCCGTTGCCTCACAATTAACTGTACAGAAAAATGAGTTACATACAAGTTATAGAGATATAAATTCTACACTATAATCAGTTATTAAATTTAATTTTACTTATTTAATCAATTTTTATAATAATATAAAATGGAGTTTAATTCCAGCAAAAGTTTGATGCTTAGTCTGTTAAATAAATATTTTATTTGAAGAAATTATGAATATTAAATATTTTCGAAGAGACAACAAATTTTTGAAATTTCATTTACTTAATTGCACATTTGTTCGCAAAATCTATTTAAATATATTTGAAATCAAATTTTTCTAATAACTAATCAAGCAAACCAAGAAGTAGTAACAGAATTTGATTCTTTACGACTTTATTTGAAGCATTTTTTATAAAACAATTAGGAGTGTAATAACTTCGTAAAAAATATTATTTTTTAAATACCTATGATATCCTTTTACTGTAACACCGATTATATTATACCTTACAGAAAATAACATGAATCTTATTGCAGATGTTGCCTGGTCAAAGTGGAGACACGACACTAGACTTGGGCCTTGTCGGCAGCGAAAGCACAAAAGATTCACATTTTATATTATTAAACAGTAATCCAGTTGATGTCAAACTGCTTACCATCGGAACCAGCATTCAGTCTGGTTTTGTTCATTTAATAGGTTGCGCAAAAGAAAATCATTCAAATGATATTCATTTTCCTTCTTCAAACATGACAAAATGCGTATGAAAACTAACTATACCTTTACAAAAATTATTATTAAGGTGTTTAATATGTTTTAGACTTATTTAAAACCTGGGGAATATGCGGTATTTCGTGTAACAGTCCACACTTCGAGATCAGAAGGACAAGTTTTAGTTCAGACCTTCGTCCATACACAGTTTGAAAGAGTTGTAATTCCAATTCGGTTTAAAATTGCACAAGGAAAACTGGAAATCGGTCCTGACAGATTAGTTTTTGACGAATGTTTTCCGGTAAGTTTTCAGATAAATTTGTAGAATTGAGAAAAATATTAGAAGAATCGGTATGTCGATGAATTATTTTTGAAATAGATGTAATGTTTATTGTATGAACGAAATACGAGATGTACTTGTGTGGAAATAATTATGAACGTGAATGGATAGTAATGTTTGAGAAAAAATAATTTCAGGATGAATTTATATGCGGTGAATATGCCACTCTATTTGTTGGGACATAGCGTAATATTATTTTAAATTAATGGAATTACAGGGTAAAATTTGTACACATCCATTAAGAATTCACTCAACCTTTGTGGATCCAATGGTTATACAGAGTATCTCAAGTATCCCGCCTGATCCAAGATTAAGCAGTTCACATTCGGTTCACATCACATCGCGTTCTGCTAAAATAATCGGACACCTATTTCTTGATCCAGTCTTAGGTTGTCGTAATCATTGTTACACTGGATTATCATTAAATTCTTCAAGTAAGGAATATTTAATTTCTATCAAACTTATTATTTATTTAATGATTTGGTTCCAGTTGGCGCACAATGGTTGAAAAGTTTTTCTCTCCCGTCAGCAACTTGTGATTTAGATTTAAATTTATTAAATATTTTTTACGGTCGTTACTTAAATATTACTTCAACAGGAAAAAAATGGCAGAATTTAACTTTACGATTGGATACAACCGAAGTAAAGGGACATTTTTTTCACACTAGAGTGAAAATGAGTTGGCCAAAATTAGTTGTTGGACAATCTTCTGGCAATAAAAGTGTTTTTATGTTTCCTTTGACGCAAATTGGGAACACTTCTTATAAAAATATTACTATTCGAAATCCTTCAAATGCTGTTTTAACTTTACAACTTGTTATGGACTGGGCTTATCCCCAAGCTAAGAATTTATTCAAAAATTTACCCTCTGCGTAAGTTTTCATCTTGAATTTAAATGTATTGGTTCTTATTTTTGTTTTGTATACAGTTTTATTCCTGGCTTTGAAGATGCGCAAGACTCTGATGCATTTTTTTTTCACGATACGCACAATATCAACCGCTCAGAATTCATCAGTGATCATGACGTGTACGTTCATCATAAGACAGTTCCAATTACAATTCCAGCTAGAGAGACAGTTCACGTGACTGTCGGCTTTAAAGCAACAGTTACAACATTAAAATCCGCGTTCATGTACATCCGAAACAATCTAACAATCATGGAAGTTGTTCGATTAACAGGACAAGGAGCACATCCGAGTTTTAAGTTTGGTAATCGGAAACCTGGATCAGTTTTACCGTTACTGTTTGAATTAACGGAAAAACATCTACGTGATTGTGAGAAAGAAAAACATAGAAAAAATCCTGCACCGAATTTAACGGTAAAAAGGTCTTTTACTGCCAGAAATACTGGTGATATTACAGTGACAGTAAACGCATTTTATATTAATCGATTTCCGTGCGAAGGGTACGGATTCAAAGTTTTAAATTGTGTTCCATTTGAGTTGGCACCAAATGCGACAAGAAAAATTGACATTGCTTTCACGCCAGATTTCACTCTCTCTAAAATTCACCGAACTTTGATTTTGCACACTAGTTTAAATGTTCCAGTAAACTATACGCTTATTACAACTGTACCTCCATATTTTTTAGCCCCGTGCGCTAGCGTTTTAGCCCGGCCGACTTGGGAACCACTTTTATACTATGCGTGTGTTAGTTTAATGATATTTCTTCTCTTTATTATTGTTTCGGTTTGTTTCATCGAATCCGATCGCATTTTAAGAAGCTCGTTATCTATTAGAGATGACGTCGACACTCAACCACTTGATTTACGATTAATCGGAACCCAAACTAGAACTGAAATTAGATCTCATAAATCAGAATTAGAAAACGATTGGAGTAATATACAAAATGGTGGAATAAACACCGTGATTTCAACACAAAATAAATGTACGAAAGAGAACTCAAGAACGAGTGATTCGATTTATCAGATTAGTAAAACAGGCTGGAATCAAGAACAAAGTAAAGAAAATACACTTTATAAATTTGATGACAAATATAGTGGTCAAGTAAAATTAACCAAAAAGAAATTAAATAAAAAGAACAGCATTGAAGGTAATGTAACAGAATCTGCCCATGATTTAATTCACAAAAAATCTTGGAGCAATATTTTAAGTAGAACCCCTCCAAATAAAAATGGTAAACAGAATTTACAAGCAGATATTCAAGAGGGTAAGAAATCCCCAAGTGTTGTAAATTCATGCAAAACTGAAAATCTGAAAAAAATCAGTCCAGTTAAAGTTGAACTCAAAAAGAAAAACAATTCCAAAAAGTTTAAAGTTACAACCGATTTACCGGGCTCAGAAGAAGAAACATCATCTACGACCACAGAGAGTTCTAATAATGAAGAAATTGAAAAATTTAATGAAAACCAACTCAAACCAGACAAGATGAAGAAAACCGTGCTCTCACTGCAAAAAAAAAATAAATCTCCAATCGTTGTAACCAACTGTGATTTCCGTGATAATTACGAGGGTGACGGCGAGGACGAAGAGTTTGAAAAAGAACCAAACAATGTTAACAATAGTCGATGGAAACCGAGAGAAAGCAAACCAGTAAAAGAAGAAAAACAAGAATCCCCCAGAAGTACAAATCAAGATTGTACTAGAAATAAAAACTCAAAATCAAATCTTCGAGAACGCAAAGAAAAAACTTGTCAGAAGAGAAAATCTGATAAAAATTCAAACAAAAATTGTGCACATAGTGACTTGAATAACCCTCACAATAACTCAAACGTGAGGGTTTCACCTCCAGTTCCACCGGTTGGAGTTTGGGGAGAAAATCGAGCTACATTCAGTGACGTTGTCGCGCGGAGTGATACATCATTATTTGCTACTCAAAATCCGAGGCTCAACATACAACAAACCTTAAAACCTACTTTGTACGTTGAGCCAACTCAAAAACAGAAAGAACCGAAAATGAATGCAGAATTGGGTCCCATTGGATCCAAGAAACCAGAATGGAATGATAATAAAACGTATCAGAATAACGTGAAGCCTCTACTGCCGTCGAATAGCTTTTTCACGGAGCCGGAACCATTCCCAGTGGAACCAACACCTTATTTTGATGTTCCTGAAATTTGGGGGAATCAGGAGTCAATCAATTTGTTTCAGAATACCAAGGAACCCATACAGGAAGTCCCTTCTCTGAGCCCTTTTCATGGTAAGTCGTATTTCACTAATTCATATTTTTAGTTGTTTTTGTTTAAAAGTGTCGTAATTTATTATACAGATTCCGGTTTTACTTTATTAGAAGGTAAAGTTACAAATAAAAACTGTAGGGAATTATTTTTTTTTAATCAATCTAAAAATTTTATTTTATTTATTTCATTGTTAAATTTATCAAAGTATCATAAAAATATGTTTGGACCAAATTTGTGTTTAAGTGTCACATACATATTTAAAACTTCTTTTAACAGTAAATAAATAAGTAAAATGAAATGTATAGATCTGTTAGATATATAATTTATTTATTTTTTACTTTTATTTTAATATTTTTCCTCAAAAGTATCTAGGGAAGCAATGGTAACTGAAATTTGTTTGTCCGTATTACCAAACTATCTCAACTAACACACATGTACTCTTCTAAAAACATTCTCATTGATTTCACACTAATCATACACAACGTATTGCGGTTACTATATCAGAGGTGATTAATATGGCAAGTGAATATTTTGCTACCGTTGCTTCTTTGATTATTTTGCAGGAAAAATATTCATAACAAAAATTGTAGAGAATTCAATTCACACATTTAACTTTACTTTCTATACAACTTAATCTAGAACAAATGTAAAGAAATATTATAACGTTTAATTGACAAAAAAAAAGATTTTAACAGTAACTAAATAAAAAAAAAAAAAGATTTTAACAGTAACTAAATAAGAAAAAAAAATAGACTGATTTATGTAGATGTAGAATTAAATTACATACTTATGGCACAATTGTCATATGACAGCTATATATTAATAGATTTGCAGAAAAATAAACAATATCTTGCCCCACGTTAAAATTTACTAGAAAGGTACTTATAAACCTCTTCATTAATCAATATGATCGAAAACCTATTTAAATTTACAAAATACTTTTGTAGAAACTTGTTTGATAATTAACATTGTCAATCTGCACAAGAATGCATTTCACATAATTGCACTTTTAAATAAAAAAAAAGCACACCTATCTTCAAATAAAGGAATTGCTGTCTGATATTATTACTTTATTTTTACTTACAGAGAATTGGAACCACGGGAGTGTTTGGGAGCCTCTTTGTGCTCCTGTTGGAGAAAATCGTCCACAGCAGTCGATATCAAGCGACTTCTTCTGGGGTAGCGCTACACCAGTTTCTCCAGTGTGGGGTATGTCTCCCTGGTCTCCAATCGTACCCAACGAGCCACTCTGTGAAGCTGGGAATACTGTACCAGTTCGATCACCTCCTGGTTTTACTGCAAGAGATGATTCCGAAACGGTAAGAAAATTAGATTTGCTTCATAACTTTCAATGAATGCAAATTGTTATTGATAAGAGTAGTAAATAAAATAAAACTACTAATGAAATGGGTTTCTAGGCTTTATCGAACCTAAGTGTACTTTAATTCATACTAAAAACAACGTTTTGGGACTAAACGTTAGTCAAATCAAGTAAACACACACACACACTCATACAAAACTAAAATTTAGTTACGAAAAATAACAAAAACATGTTAAAATAACACATACTTGTAAATTGTTATTGATCGACATTATTAAGGGTGCAAACAAGGATTTTAATAAAAATCAAATACAATAATAGATTAGATCATATTGATTTGAAAATAATTTATTGTTACATGTATGTTCACAGTATCTCATAAACGTAGCATTTGAAATTATATCTCGACATCTAATCTAACCTATGTGTATTGGAGTTCTGTAGTTGCAGATCTCAGGCTACTTTTATTGTTCTTTTTATTTAAAAAAAGTCTTACATCACAAGATAAAAGTGAAAATGTAAAGATATGGCATAAACTTACAATTTTTTTTAAATAGAAGGGATCGTTGAAAGTTGCTTATTTGAAAGACTTTATTTTTCTTTTCAACGATTTATGGTAGCATAAAGTAAGCTTAAAACCTCTAATTTTTATTTGAAACTTTTCTCTCTATTTTCATATAGGGATTAAAATATATATTTTTTTTAAATCGCACTTGTCTAAGTTTAGAAAACGAGCGCTAGACTCGTTTTCTAAAGGGCAAGTGTGATAAAAATCTTATAAAATGAGTTATTCATACTATTTTTTTCTATTTTCCGACTTTTATAAATTATAATTTTAAAAATTTTGATATTTTAAACCGAGTAATTTATGGAAATTTGTATATGAAATATTGTGGTTGGTAACTGTTTTTAACATTTATGCAATTGTTCAGATCCGCTACTACCAACCGTCTAAAATAAAATGTTGCGTATCTTAATGAACGCTCTTTCAATACGCAACTGGATTTCGTAATGACTTCCTTTATGAACGTAAAATAGAAAAATTATATAATATCGCTTCACGATCAGAGCACAAATGGTAAAAACTTAAATTGAATGACATTTATTGATGCAATATTTTAAATTTATTCCGGCGATAGTGAGATGTTTTTCCATACATGAAAAAACTTGCCCTTAGATGGATAAATTTATTAGAAAAAAAATACATATATAACATTACTCTATGTTCTGTCAAATCTCGTTCACTAAATATTCCCATCCTAGCACACCACTTTAGTTTCACCCAGATTCATAATTCTTTGAATCATTTCTTGCACTCGCAATTTTTCGTTCTTGGTATCAACCTTCAGTCATATTTATCCATTTATTTATTCCTAGATCGCACATGCAATCTTTTACCCTCAGTTACACGAACCTTATTTGCTTTTTGAATATTTCATGCGACAAACATTTCACATACCCAAACTAATGTCATTAACCAAATCTTTTAATAACATTCTTCTCAATCTCAAACTCCCACAATCAAATCTACGTATTTCGGAAGTGATCAGGACATATCTCATCTTCGCAGAAAACATCGTGCAAAGTTTCTCATACACAAACAACAATATCTACCATATGTCAAAGTAGGCACAAACACACCATTAAAAACATTCATTTGAGTATTTTTACTACAGTATTATGTATACACGTTTATAAATATTGAGGAAGATTTGTTTGTTTTTGTTTTAGAGGGTGCAAGGCTTTGACCCATTCAGTTCATTCAGCAACATCTGGACGCCGCACAATCCCGACACATGGACGTACAACCCTCACAACAGCCAATGAATATCCGTTTCCTTTTCTCCACTTTTGCTATGATTTGTTTGACGTCACTAGTCTGATTTGATGTTCATTCCCTCTGCAGAAGCGTAGTCCTCAGTGATTGTTCCCACTTAACGAATTCAAGTCTTATTTGACTGACACGGTTTTGAGAAAAGCCGAGAATTTATTTGTGTTCGATCATATTTTTGTTATTGTGGTTATTTTTACATTTATTTACGTGATCAATAAATGTGACTGCATCAAAATGAAAGTGTTATGATCTTTTTTTCAGATTTATTTACTTCATAGTGTGTTTTGCTGGTAAGTGCACATCAAATTTATTTTTATTTTGTGTCGCGCTGGTTGCTAACTACTTGATGTCGTCATGCTTACATTCTAGGAGTTTAAATTTAGATGGAATACTTTGAAAAAGGTTTATCTCGATGTGCTAGCAAACGATAGTTAACAGTGCTTTAAGGTGGACCAAATTCATTGCGAATTATTATATTTTTTAGTGACTTGTGTTCATTCTACTAAATAATATATCATCATGCATATACGTTCAAATCTTTCCTGCTGTAATACAACGTCATCAGGTAAAAATATTCTCTATTATTTAGCCAAAATTCACAAGAATTTTTTATCTGTCAAAACAATAAGAATCATTGCGCATCATTGTTTTAATATTTATTACTATATTTTGATTGTTCAGAAATAATTTAACAGTAAGACAATACAAAAATCTAAATTACAATAATTGTAGTGAAAATACTAAATGACTCACGTCCTACATAAAAACAGAAACATTTTGCGATGTTCGTGATACCTGTTTTGGCCAATTTCATTGATATTTTTAGCTTGTAAATATATAATTCGTCACAAGACACTTTTTTCGCTATTAAACATGATTTGCGGTTGAAGTTCGGGTGAATGACCGTCTAGTAAAAGAAATCCCGAATCGAAAGTGCGTCTTTTTGTCTGCAATCAATGAACCAAGACGGCAGAACCTTGAAAAGTGTTTACAGAGTTTTGACGTTGCAGGAAACACGACAATGGATACTATGTACCCGGAGCCGATGTCATTACTTCATCGACGAGTTGTGCCGAAGAAACGTCGCGGGAAGACCAGCAGATATCGGACACAACCGGTCACATTTTCCGAAATACAGGTACCGAATTGGGATGATACTAACAGCTAGAAAACGCTCCTAATACTTTAATATTAACGCTTAGTTTAATAAATATTCTATTTATATTATTTTTTTAATTATATTTTTTTTACAAGAAAGCAAAAATAAAAACAAAACTGAATGTATGAAATATAAATTATAATTAAAATAGGTATCCCATTTGTCAGATAAGTAAAAATATCACATCAGTGAAGAGTTAATAAACTCTGATGACTGTGAGACTGAGTAGAAGACAATTGGAAAGTATGTTGGTGAAATTGATAATGAGAGATTACGTGAACGAACTAGGAATAAATGGATGGATATATGATTCAAATAACGAAAGTAGGATGGAAAATTGAACTTGTATGAAAGGAACTATGAATGTGAAAAGTTGTGTGCCAGGATAGGAATTGTAAGATGAATTTAATAAACGAATATTTCAAGGGTGATGTATTAACTGCGATATATTTTCACTATAGACTATCTAATTGCAATTGTGTGGAATTTACTTTTTAAAACAAGTAGGTAAGTGGCTCAGTGGTATCGAGTCGGCCTGTGGATCTTGAGAACCCTGGTTCGATCCCCACAGATGACAAACAATTTTCACCAATTTAAATCTACCCCTGTGGCTTCCCCTCCACTAATATCTTTGAGGGCTGTGATTTGACGGCTGGTAACCGCACTTCACGCGAAAAAATATATCACTTACCGAGATTTGCTTAGGCACAGTGCCACACCCAGTAATGGGTAAAAGACGTGATGATATATTTATTTATTTAAAACAAGTTCTCTTCCTTTCTGTCTTACCTTTTTGATTCGTTAGAGAAGTGGACATAAGTGAAAGATTAATGAAACAATTGCATAGGAGTGAATGGATGGATGTGATTGAAGGTTTGTTGTATCATTTCGAGTGTGAAGAATAAATGAGCTGGTATGGAGAGAATGTAAATGTGGTTTAAGCGAGGATGGTGTGTTAGGATGACAATGTTTGACGGGGAGTAATTTTTTGATAAAGCTGATGAGTAAATGTTCTGTGAATGTTTCAGGATTTCGTGCTATCCTATTTGATAGGATAAAGCTTTATGTTATATATGTATGTATATTTTTACTTGTATGACAGGCGAGTATCTATCGTATAATTTTCACATTGGTAAACGGCTCGAAACACAATAAATCATTTTAACAAACGAACATGGAATGATATTTATTATTCTAATCTATGAAATTATGTCATCTTTTAAAGATTATTCCAGATTTAATGTAAAATTAGGACGTAATTTCATTGTTAGGTAAGCTGTAGAATACAATTTCATGTTTTTAATTGGTGTAAGAGATATTTTAAACTCTGGATTCTTCCAGGAGACAATTGTAGAAGATTATGTACGTGTGCAATGGTTAACAGGACTGCAGTTTAAAAAATATAGATCAAGAATATGAAATAACAAAAAGAAATAGTGAATATATTATTTTATTTTTGTTTTAATCATGCAATACAATTAATTTACACTTTATATTTAGTTTTTTCCTTCATCTTTGTTTGGGAATTGGATTTATGCCACTGTAAATGTGAAAGTACTTAATAAGTTTTGTTTATATTGTAGATATAATCTAGTTGTTAAATAAAACCTAGCTAAAGTATTACAGAGATAGAATGAAGCAGCGAAGAGTGAGACTTGAACATAATGATGTTTATAAACTGTTCGCTATTTCTTTCTTGTTTTACATGATTACTCTGTATTTCCAGTTATTGAATCATCTTTGAAGATATGAAGATTTCTCTTATTCCAATTTACGACATTAAATTGTATTTTACAATGTCTTCGTTTTATTCAAAATTAAGATCTTTTACTGTAATGAATTGTTTTAAAGAAAAGATTTCGAAATTATTATTTTTTTAAAATTTGTTTTATTTATTGAAAATGCGCTGTATTATAGTTGAGAAAATAAAGTTTATAGTTTTAAGAATCAAAATAAGTTTTTTATTTTTGTTTCCTTGTAGCTCATTTTAAATAAATCATTCTACACGATGAATTAATAGATACAATTTTTGATACCTACAAAATATAAAGATATTCGAATATGAATTTATATGAATTCACTTTTATCTCAAAATTTTCGTAGCAAATGGTGTGCAGAAATTTAAGTAGTAATTTTCTGAAATTCGAATTGTGTATTATATCTTAATTAGTGATTTCCATCTAATATATGAATGTTATTGGACAAATGTTTCGAACAAGAGTTGTTTATTATTTTTCTCTACAACGAGTGTCTTTTAATTCTGCGTTTTGCGTAATTGTTATTACAATCTAGAAATCATATACAAAATTTCAGCACGATTGCGGATACATTTATTAATTGTGGTTGACAATCCCTAATTTTATATAGCAGATTCTGAAAATGCTGCTAAAAAAAAATACCGGCACTAAGTTTTTGAGAATACCACTAACAAAGAACAATAGTCATAAGAAACATTCAAAGTGAGTTTAAATCAAAATTGAAGCAATTTATGTCTCGGATTTGCTAAAAAAAAATGGAAACACAGAAGTTCAGAAAATGTAGAAATTAAATAACCAATAAATACAATTAGTGAGAATTAGAAGAATCACAATATCTTTGGACGACATTTTTGTAATCAGTAAGATTGAATTAAGACTATTGTTATATCGAAATTGTTTTCCGAAGCTTTTAATTAACACTTTTATTTATTTATTATTTGTCATAAATAAAAGAAAATAGGGATTATAAATTCATTTATTGACATTTGAAAATTGTGTACAAGAGGTAATAATATGAGTGAATGATTCTAGGGTTTGTGTTACCCCATTTGATGGGATGTAGCGTGATGTTATATGTATGTGGATACTAATATTTATATTAAAATTATTATTATGACTACAATTTATTAGTAAAAGTAAGATTGGTAAATAATTTTGTACAATACATTATTATTACATTCATCTTAAGCAATTATTTCAAATATGAAGCCTGAATTTGCCTCTGGATAGAATTAATCTCAATACAAGTAGCTGATCCTTTCTTCTGGTGTTTACTATATAATCGGGAAAAGGAAACACCTCGTAAAGGTATTACTAGAAAAAGATCTTCTTCGTTGCTGCGAAATCATAACTATAAACATACACAATAATGAATTAGATATATATACCAATCACGAATAATATAAAAGCACTTACTGGACCATGGCTTCTGAGTGTACTAAGACGGTGATTTGAGTTCTTAGTGCATCAAGCTCATAATAATATTTATTAAAGCTATTAACTACTTGGTTTTAAATTTGGTATTAATCTAAAAAGAACTTAAATACAAATAAGTACATGATTTAAATAATAAAATATGATTTGTTTTTCTATTTTTTAAAATCATTGTTTATTTAGACAGTATTTTTTGTATTTAAACTTTAAAAAACCCACTTTTAAATTTGTTACTATTTTTAACAGACAGATAGAATAGGTCCGTCAAAATATCGTTAACCATTAATAAAATACAAACACTATTACAGAAGTAATAATAATAAAAATTCTTACACTGATTATAACCTTGACAATCAGCGTTAGCTTTGTTGATGCTGCTGCAAGCTCCTGGGATGTTTTAAGAGAAGACGTTGACATTGTCTACAATACTAACAGCTTCGGTGACGCTGGTAAGAATATTAGCTGATCTAAGATATGCTGATAATGACCAGCGACTCGTAAGGAGCTACGAAAATAAATCAACATGCAGCTATCAGCATACCCACCGCTCTGTGGAACCGAATTGGTTGGCTCCATATGTTGGTCCAGGTGGATAGCGCTTCACAAAAAGTACCTAATTAGATTTTTTTAAATCCGCTTACAAATACCTACGACCTGCGCAAATACACATTTAACTTGCATACATCGGCAAACGTAGCAAGCAAACTTACACTCTGAGACAAATGCTGATATTCACAGACCATTTCTAAAATGTTCAGTGCTGTAGTGCTCATACGCGTTCCATAATCGTCTGTAAGCAACAAATGATGTATCACGTTAAAAAATCACTCCGAACATTACAATATATTAGAGAGAGGTAGAAGTATGATGACATGGAGATAATCGTGCAAAACAAAGCGAGATTAATGAACGTGTTTATGTAACATCGAATCAGTCTTAATTAATTGTTACCTACTAGTTTCATTGAATTAAATATATTTATATTAAAAACAACATATGCCTATAAATATATTTTTTAAACACAAATTAAAGTATTTCACATATTTAAGAAAACATGCTCAAATTGACTGTAATTGTTTGAATTTCATTTACACGCAAAATTAATAGTTATCAATATAGCTAAATTGTTTTCCCTGGGCTTTACAGATCTATATATTAATGAAAAATAAAAAGCTAATAATTTTATGTAACTTATATAGTGTCTAATTGACATTAAATATGCAAATGTTTCGTTGAGTCTACCAAAGACGTTTAGGAAACTTACTGAATACCATTATACATATATTCAATGGTCAACTGCTATTTCATTTATTAGTTATCTGTAAGGCCAAACGAATAAAATTAATGTCTACTTTAAATATATTCAAAAAATGAATTCACTTGAAAAAATAAGAACCGCGAACAATAACATCATCTTATAAATTTACAGGTAAATTGTGAACAGCAAAATTGGTGAAGCTGCAGGAGACGACATTATCTGAGGAAATGCTGTACAAGAACATAAAACAATAATACATACATATTTGAAAATCTGTCATAACATTTTGAACAATTTTTTTTTCTGAAATAGGAAGTTGACGAGGACAACTTGGAAGAAGGAACGGAACCATCAGCTGCCGTTTCGTCTCGGTCGGAGCAAGACATCAATAGGAGGTTCGAGGAATTTATGAAAAGCAGAGAGAAAATACTTAGTCAGATAGAGAAATCAGCATCAGTTACAGAAGAGAATCTGACATCTGCAGCAACGAACAAAGAGACTTCTTGCACGTCACCCCAGAGCAACAGATTCACTTCTAGACCTTCCATATGAACCAGATTAGATACCTACAATGAAATGAAACTTTCTCTGCATTTTAACTACTGACAGTGTATTATAAATTATAGATGGTAGACTCTAGAATATTTGTAGATATTAAAGTTTATTGTGCATCGTGTGTAAACAAGTCACAGTATGGAATCGTTTTAATTCACAAATGCGAACATGGAACGTCTGTATCAATAACATTATTATATTTTATAATAATTACAACATTATATTCTGCGTTAAGAAATTATCACACTCCATTCTTTATCAGATCATTCGTTTATAATATATCACTCATTCTATACTTATATTTTTAATATTATAATACAAATACAGTAAATATACAAAACATATAGGTAAATTCACATTAAAATAGCTGGTAATTTGGTTGTTTTAGGTACTTATATTTATTATCGTTTATTATACCCCTTCTTTATCTCATAACATTACTCTTTTAGATGGAATTCTGTTAATTTTTCTAATCTATAAACGAATAAATAATCCACAAAATCTATAATTATAACACCATTCAGAGGACAAGAACTTTTGCTATAGTTTTATTTATTATTTACTGGTTTACAGATCTGTAGTATTTACAGACTCGAACAGAATTCCATCTTTTATTCCGTATTTCATATTCTACATTTTGACAAATAAATAAAAAACATCGCAATGAATAGAAATACTGGACGTGAATGTTAACGTACGCGAAATAGAGAAGAAGTAATTGTTGACGAGATCTTCACGTTGTGTCGGGTGGTGTGGGCGGCGGTGTGGTTTCGGGCTCGGCATCTGCATGACTAGAGGTGTCGTCCTGCGGCTCGGACGGCGTGGGGTGCAGCGCGAGCACGGACTGCGGTCGCACGAGGTTAGTTGGTCCAGCGTGCAAGATGGCGTAGTACGGCGAGGCGGGCGCATGCGTAGGGCTGACATGCAGTACGGCACCCACCGCCTCGTCGTCCAGCTGCATGCTGGTTTCAGCCGCGGACGGTATCGTCGTGAGGAAGCGTACCGTGAGTCGTCCAGGTGACCCGGGAGGCTCTCCCTCATCTTGTATTGCACACTGACGCGTCAGCCGAGGCTTGCTACGCGGCCTTCCAGGCGTCGTCTCCGTCGGTGCAGCACTAGATGCGCTTGAGCGGGACATTCTCCACGTTGATGTACTGGCTGTGGTTGCAGAGCCTGATGAATCGTTCCTGGAACTAGACAGGTTCGAGTCTTGTGATGTCTTCCTTGTTACCAGCCAGGAAGAGGCTCTGCGTTTGGGATCCAGTAGTCGCAGAGGAATGCCGCAGTGGTGGTGATTTTGTCTCCACGAGTCCGATCTGGAGGAACTGAAGTTCTCGCTACTGGACACCGAGGAAGCTCGCTTATGTTGCTTCTGTTGTATCTCAGCAATCTGGTAAGCGTATTGGTCTGAGCGAGTTCGATGGCGAGGATCTGCATCGTGTTGAACACAGAGAAGCCACTGTGCTTTGCTCAAGAGCCAGACTCGAGCACTTCTTGCATTACCGGTACCGGTGGTGGCACCAGCGTGACCTGCCGATCCCGAACTACTGTCTGCCAGTAACTTCGTGTTGCACGTGCAGGTCTGCACTCCGTGTCCGTGTCCATGTTGGTTCTCTCTACTTGATCTATCAACCAAACTATTGGTGTTTGCAGGAGTTTGTCTATTACTGAAATTGGAGCTATGTCTGCATCTGCCAATGCCTCGAGTCACTCGAGATTCTTCTATGGCTTTACAGATCAACACGCAATCTTTCTTGAATTGCTTAGTAAGTATAGCATATAGGAAGGGATTGCAACATGAATTTAACGGCAACACGAACACTGTAAATACTTTGGCTTGTTCCAGTGATATTAGCTGCAATCCAAACGCAGCTGTTAGTGCAAAAAACGCTATTGGAGACCAACAGAGGAAATCTGTAAACACTAAAAGCGCCATTCTTTTTGCAATCCTTGAGTCGTTTGAGTTCCATGCTTGAGAACCTCTAATTGCACAGTACATCTTCAAGTAACAGCCCATGAGGATTAGGAATGCTACTCCGTTGATAAACATCAAGAAGACGACGTATGTTAAACTGGCTGGTCCTGTTGTTGTCTCAAACGGGAGACAAATTGCAAATTTTCTATAGTCTGATACACCGAACAAGGGCAGAATAGCCATTACTAACGCGAATGTCCATCCACAAGTCATAATGTATCCAGCGTGCTTCAACGACAATCGTTTGTTGAGGTGCATTGCATGAGTTATAGCATAGTTTCGTTCTAGAGTGATTACAGCTAGAGTATATACTGATAACTCAGAACTTAGTACACCTAGGAAGCCTGCAAGTTGACAGCCCGCAGACATCTGCCATGGAATCGCGTACATTCGGAATTCGCCTAATGTTGAGGCGTCCACTACCGCTAAAAACCCTTAAAACAATTCCTTGTATATTAATAATTATTCACCAAATAAATATTTTCTGTTTCAATTTCTGTTATTTATTTACCTAAATAAATGCCCATAAAAAAATCAGCAGCAGCCAAATTGCAGACGAGAAATCTAGGGACATCCATTTTACTTCTAGAGAAGATGAGAACGAACACAACGGTTCCATTGCCTAACATTGCCAGAAGGAAGACAATCCAGACGCCACAGCGAAGTGTCCACCAGTCGAAAAGATCTTGACATGGTAAAAATGGCCCTAAACAGAAAATACAATTACATTTTTTGAACATTTAGAATCAATCGGCTGTTGAACGTCAATAAATTCTTTTATAGAAAAGTAATTTCAACACTAGCTACGGAGACTAAATTGTCTAGCACTTTGATATAGAGTATATCTTTAAATACGACATAATGATAAAATACTTATTGTATATACCATTATATGTAAATTAGATACAAAAAAGTTTACGAAATCTATAATGAGATAATAATACAGTAAAATTAGTTACTGAATAAAATGTAACTTGCCTGGCAATGGCAAACACTGAATTTTCCCTGGAGGAATATCGCTACCCCTGACTTTAGGGTCTTCTTCTGGATACTCTTCAATATAAGCTGGAAAATTTGCTGGATATGCAAAATCAGACCCAAAATTTTTTATCATATCTTCGAATTTGACTCCAAATTTCTTGCTTAGATTTTCTGCAAATAAAGATATAGTTGTTAATCTAGATTAAATTTATCTTCAATTATAATTCGGCAAACATTTCTATCCTAACATACTCTCGCTTCATCCACATTTAGTTCTCCTACATTCATTCTTCTCGATCGTCTACTCAATCTCACAAAAATAGTTTCACAAAATTTCCACCTGACTTAACTTGACTGAGCCAATCCTACCCTTTTAATAATATTGTTCTACACTTTTTTCACAAATCTTTCATTCGATATAGGTTTCAAATGTTCAAACACACCCACTCTTCCAAAATATTCGTTTCAATTTTTTATAAAGACTTACGTAGTTGTGGAAAAAGATCGTAACTGGTATTCCACAAAGTGATGTCAATCTCATCAGTAGGAAAAAGAACTGATTCGTGTACTGGAGTCTTTGGTGGTGGATCCGAAGGAATAAGTGGTAAAAACGCACAACAATGATAAGCGTAACTCAACACTAGACTTTGTATTCTAGGGAAATTCTCGGGTTCAGGAAAATCTTTCAAATTTGGATTGTTGAAAGTCTTAAGATGTAAAAGACGCTCTAAACCAGCTGCTGGTAGAGTAGGATAAGTGTTGTTGCCTAAATTCCTGAAGAGTTATTAAATTAACTTAAGATTTTAAAACAATTTCATGGAATACTTACAAATCTTCTATTTGTGAGATCGGTAGGAATGCATCTGGATGTATGAATGAAATTTGATTGTTTTCCAAGTTACTATAATTAAATAAAACATTATAAAAATGATTTTAGTTAAAATAAAAAACTTACAGAACTTGAAGTTTGATCAATCCTTGGAAGGCATCAGAAGGTATGTATTCAATCTGGTTGTGTGCCAGAAGTAGATCATGCATTAAGGATAATCCATGAAATGGCGCGCCTTCTATTGATGTTATGTGGTTGTTTGCCAAATCTCTAAACAGACCATAACATACAAACACTGCATTGTGCTACTTAGTTTGCCAGAATATGTTGGTGTATGATCGGTGTTAGGAGAATGAATGTGCGTCATGTAGAATGGATGTCGAAAGAAAGATTGATGAATGAGATATATATTAGTGAAAGTTTGAGTGAATAACTTAGGATTGGTGTCACTGAAGGTTTGTTGAATGAACGAAAAATAAAACGAGCTCATATGAAAGAAATTAAAAACATAGATGAAGCAAAAGTGGTGGAATGTTCGGCTGTAGTTAATTTTCAAGGTAAAATTTGAAAAAATAGCGTAATATTATATATGTATGTACAATTATATTTGAATGCAAGAATTAAGTAAAACCGTCCGGATGAAGAACAAACATACGAAGTACGCAGTACGTAGTACTATATAGTATACATTACTCGTATAATAGATGTCTGAACTATGTACATGTCTTTACTTAGTTCATAAAATGTAATGATTGAAATCTTCTTCATCCGACTGTATATAAGGCAGTTAAAACAGTTACAAAACTTTGTAGTATAAATGAGGTTTGTACATGGTATTATGAATGTGGTTGATCAAGGATGGTATGTTAAGATGAGATTGTTTGACGAAGACCGATTATTTGATGAATCTGATGATTGAATTTTTCACGGCTTATGTTCCCCCACTCGATGAGATATAGTGACATGTTATGTATCTATGTATGAAAGAATCTTTATAAATAAATATGATTAAAGTAAGATCAGCAATTATTAGTAGTAGCTAACTCAAAAGAAATCAAACGCAAATATTACAAGAAATAAGACAGCGTTTAATTTAAAGTAAAATAATGAAATACTTACAATACTCGCATATCTCGGCATTTGTTCAAATCTGGTACTTTTGTTAGTTTATTACTTTTGATGTCTCTGCAAAATTAAAAAGTATTTTGTTTATGTCTTTAATTATTTTGTGCTGTAAAAACTTACAGACTTTTAAGTTTCGGACAAGTATTACACAATGATGATGGAACACCAGTTAAACTCGCACGATCCAATCGCAGAATTTCTAAAGCACTTGTACCATTTAAACTTGGAAATATGGATAAATCGCGCGCATCTGATAGTATACTGCAACAAAGAACATCAACAATAATCATATTGGCTGGTAGCACAAGCTCTGTTTTTGCCTGTTTTAAGAGCAGTGCATTTGGGTGTTTTAGCTATCTCTAACATGTTAACACCGTGCTCTTAGAACACCCAAAAACAGAGATATTTTTAACAGTAATCCAATAGAGATCTTACAATTAATTATCTTAAAATTTCTTATTAGTAATGCTAATTTAATCCAACAAATGTAAAAAGAAATTAAAGATTAAAATTGTTAAATACTTCTTTTAGAACAGGTAAAAGGTTAAACTTTTTTTTTCATTCACAAAGCGAAAAAATTTAAGTTTCATTATATGCAAGTCGCCGGCAGCATTAGCAAGGATTCAACGGTAAATTGAATCTGTGCGTTTAATTAACTTTGAAAGAAAATGTAGGATTAACGTCTTTCTTTAAGATAACAAGGCTTTATTTTCTAACCGCAATCACTACTTTTTTCTTCTTTACCTTTTCCTTTGTTCGAGAAAAAAAGGTACGAGTTACATAACTTATTTCGCGACGAAATAGTGTTTAATTTACTTGTTCATTTATATTATCTGCTAGTATATTTTTAATAATTGGTACATGGGTTTCAGGCTTTAGTGAAAAATAAAAAAGGGAAAGTTTAAATTTGCATTAAATTTCTTTTTTATTATTAATAATTAGCGACGTTTCGGCACATTATTTTAGCCATTTTCAAGCAATATTTTGTAAATAAATTAACTTTCAAGTTACATAGAAAAATTATATTCAAAAACTAAATTTTATTCTGACTTTCAACATTTTGTATTATAATTTTACTATGTAACTTCCAAGTTAATTTATTTATAAATTATTGTTTAAAAATGGCCAAAATAATGTGCCGAAACGTCGCTAATTATTAATAATACAAGAGAAATTTATAAAAATTTTAACTTTCCTTTTTTATTTTTCACTAAAGCCTGAAATAAATGTAACCAATATCAAATTTATATCATAATAAAATATAAAACTAAACACTTGTCAAGTCTCACAAAATTGTTCTAGGTGAAGGAGTGGGTTATACCATACTGATGAGCTCTAATAAGAGCTGGCCAGCCTCTGACGATGACCTCATAAGTTGACTTGAAGGCTGAATTTTGTGAGACTTAGACAAGTGTTTAGTTTTATATTTTATTATTAAACCTAGTTTCACCAAGTGAGCATTCAAAGACAATTAATTTCGTCTTTATTGTTTTTTATTTAAATTTATATCATTATTAAAAAGTACTAAATTCGTTTGGATTTTTTTTTACAAAATGACGAATTTATAATTATGTGACAGATGTGTTGTCTGTCATTGTTCCAGGATTGATAACATGATCAAAGTTACAAATATCAATCGACAACTAAAATAACAGGACACCAGAAACAACAGCAGTGTCTACCATTACACAATGCAATGCATCTTCTTGTTTGCACATCTGACTAAATAAAAACTTAAACAGTTTTTATAAAACCGATTCACCAAAACCGATTATTTTATAAAAATTTACATCAAAACAGATATTTTTTCATGGTTACCATCTCTGATTGCTTTTCTGTTTAACTTCGAAGTAAGATAAATAATAGTCAAGATTTTGTTTAATTACAACAATAAAATATGATAAAATATAAAATAAACACTTGGCTAAGTCTCACAAAATTCAGCCTCCAAGTCACCTTATGAGGGCATCGTCAGAGGCTGAATTTTGTGAGACTTAGCCAAGCGTTTATTTTATATTTTATTAAACCTAGTTTCACCAAGTGTATGGACGACAATTAATTTTGTCTTTGTTGTTAATAAAATATGATTTAAATGTATTTCAATCTTTGCAACATATTTTTACCTGATTGAATAATTAAAAATGATTATTATGAAAAGTGGTACTTGCAGTTTTCGAAGATGAGGTAAGAATGAAAAAGCATGTGGATCCACAGCAACCAGAGGATTTCCTTTAAACTCCAGCAGAGCTAAACCAGGAGATTGCTGAAGGACACCACTACTGATATGCCGGATACGGTTTCCGGAAATTGATCTGCACAGACAAATACATATTTAGTTTGGTCCTGTTGAATTGGAACTTATGTGGAATGAAAGACTGGTGAAACAGATATGTCTAGGTGAAATTGAGAGGTACATTTGTGTTCATGAATTGAAATAAATGGATAGATATTAATAAATGTAGGAAGGATAATTATGAACGTGGATGATGTGAAAGTGATGAAATGTTTAGTTGAGATTAAATGTAGAAAAATCAATGAATAAATGGTAAATAAGTGTATGTAGATCATTTTATTGGTATATTTTAAGTGGTAGATAGCTTAAAAATTCGAGTTAGATTCCCAATGCCGACAAATTAATTTTCATCACATTAAAATTATCCCTGTGGTTCCCCACCACAAACATCTTTGTGAGCCGTGATTTGACGACTGGTAACCGCATTCTGCTCACAAAATATATCAATTACTAAACGGCATATTTAAAGTTTTTATAAATTTCTTTATGAATCAGGAAAAATTGAGTGATTTGATGTTTGTTTCAATTTACATATTTTGCATATATTCATATTTTTGTGCATATTTTAATAAATTGTGTATATTTGTTGCATATTTCTATAATATTTCATGAATAAATTTACTTTCGTTTCGTACCTGTTGTTAAAAGTAGGCTTTATGCATTCATTTTTTTGAAAATAAAGAAACCATTTTAGCATCAAATGTAGATAAAGTAGAATTTTATCTATACTTGTTTACAAAATGACAAAACAACGATCATTGCTACCGCGATCGCAATTACTATGATATTTTACAACATTCATGCGGCTTGACAATTTAATATAGAAATCAATTATTAATTATTATTTAACAGCTGGTACAAAAATAAAATAATATATCATACAAGACGATAAAGAGCCTTTATCGACTCGTGAAAGATAGCCTCTTTTGTCGCTTGTAAACTTATATCACTTGTCGATATAATATATCTTTATTCAAAAAGTTTACAAGTGTTTTAAAAGAAGAATATTGCAATAATGTAAGAATGGAAGACATAATATGTAAATTTAAATATACCCTTCTACTACGTCAGTAGAAGTGGAAAGAAATTTTCTATTTATAAGTACGTACTTTTTGATCGACGTCAATCTTTCCTGCTAGAGAATTTAGAAAAACATTGTGATTTCTCTTCTAAGTATTTGATTTATTTTTATTTGCATATAATGCTTCAATTGCTGCATATAATGTCCAATATTGTTTTTAGTGCATATATATAAATTGTTATATTGAATCCTTCTTAAATACATTATTTATTGTTTTAATTTTATATTCAATTTTTTAAATATCCCTTATATATGTATATACGCATATTTTTAAATTTTTAGTGCATATAATTCCGCGCTCTAGTAATAAGTAATGGACGCCTGATTGTATAATGGGACAGCAATCAAGTATACACAACTGAAAATCTGGTTCAGTACTCATTGAAAGTGAACTAAATTTGGAATCAAATATTTTATAATCTTTATTTATATAAAAATATGAAATAGTATAAATTTGACTTATTAATCCTGCGATTATAGGAGCTCATATATAGCATATATACAGGTAGCGTGGCCGAGCGGTCTAAGGCGCTGGTTTAAGGCACCAGTCTCTTCGGAGGCGTGGGTTCGAATCCCACCGCTGCCATGTTATTTTTACATTTCAATCTTTTTATTACAACAATTTGCCGTCTACATAGATCAATAAAATGAACATTAGTTTGAAATAGCTCAATAAACTGAACATTAGCAAAATGAATAAAATACTTACAATTCCTGCAGGGCCGAAAGTTTGGTGATAGCAGTCGGGATATCCGTGAGCAAGTTGTCATCGAGTTCCCTAAACACGGAACAAAAGATTTTAGGAAATATTTAATTTAAAAAACCGCACTTCCTTTTTATTTGCACATTTCAGTAAAAGAACAAACAGAATAAACATTTAATTCTAAATTAAATCCGAAAAAATACATTTCTATCAACGTTAAAAGTTTACAAGAATAACAGTTTTCCATTAGACATCTCGTTGTTTTTAGAAAGGAAAAGCTTTTGATAATGACACGCAGGAAGTTAAAGAAATCTTGAAACTGTTTTCAAATTTAAATAAACTTACAGGATCCGTAAAGATGTTAAATTGGTAAATACATCTTCATCGATGTGGGTAATTTGGTTTCGCTTGAGCAATCTGGAAAACAATTATTAATTTATGGAATGTAACATATGACATTTATATACTTTTTTAATAAAAACTTTTTCAAAATTTATACGTTAGCAATTTCCCCTTAAAGCAGATACACCCGCACAACAGTTCAGAATATTGTGTTCCGTAAATAATCATAATTTTACTGCGTTGTATAAACACATTTGCATATTAAAGCGTATAAATATGAAGCTGGCTTGATTTACAGATTGATAAATTTACATGTTAAAATTAATTTGGATGCTGTTCCTGTCGGTGAAGTCAAAACTATCTTGAAATATAACTGAATAAATAACTGAATACGAACTGTTAAATAGTTATTTTAAATATATTTTGCAGAGAAAATTGTACAAATAGGTTTACGATGTATCAGAGTTAGTTATTAAAATCTTACATTATCCAAAAAATTAATATAATAATGTAAAATATTCTGATTACAATTTTTTTGATTCTTTATTGTTTAATTTCTATTGTTAAAATGTATGTAAATTATTTAAAAGAAAAATGATTCAAATAAAAGATATGGAGAAATGAATTGTCTGCCACTTTTATTTAAAGCATTTTCTCCAAAATTATTTAAAAAGTTTGATAACGAAACATACTGGATGATGTACACTTCGATTCAAAAATTTCTAGGATAAGTAGAGGAGAAGACGAGAGTTTATTCCGGGTATATTTATTAAACTCAACAAATCTAGTATCTGGAAATCTAATCCTGTAGTTATTATTCTGTTGAGTTTTTAAAATTCACAGATTAAATTCGAATAAATTCTGAGATTTTTTAATGTACAAGACAGTGTTATACCATACTGATGAGCTCTAATAAGAGCGAAACGCGTCTATGGTTACTAACTGTGCTGACCAGCCTCTGACGATGATCTCATAAGTTGTGAAGAATTTTGTGAGACTTATACTAGTGTTTAGTTTGATATTTTATTATTAAATCTAGTTTCGCCAAGTGAGCATTCAAAGACAATTAATTTTGTCTTTGTTGTTTTTTATTTAAATTGCTATTTCGTAGCTTTTGCTTTTTTCGGTAGATGGCACTACTGGTTTGACAGAACTTCTCATGTCATTTTACTGTTTGTTAGAGATCTTATACTCTGCTGGCACAGTTCTTCGTCATGCAGCTCTTTTTCATGTGAACTTTGTTCTAGGTGAAGGAGTGTGTTATACCATACTGATGAGCTCTAATAAGAGCGAAACGCGTCTATGGTTACTAACTGTGCTGACCAGCCTCTGACGATGATCTCATAAGTTGACTTGGAGGCTGAATTTTGTGAGACTTAGACAAGTGTTTAGTTTGATATTTTATTATTAAACCTAGTTTCACCAAGTGAGCATTCAAAGACAATTAATTTTGTCTTTGTTGTTTTTTATTTAAATTGCTATTTCGTAGCTTTTGCTTTTTTCGGTAGATGGCATTACTGGTTCGACAGAACTTCTCATGTCATTTTACTGTTTGTTAGAGATCTTATTCTCTGCTGGCACAGTTCTTTGTCATACAGCTCTCCTTCATGTGAACTTTGTTCTAGATGAAGGAGTGGGTTATACCATACTGATGAGCTCTAATAAGAGCGAAACGCGTCTATGGTTACTAACTGTGCTGGCCAGCCTCTGACGAGGACCTCATAAGTTGACTTGGAGACTGAATTTTGTGAGACTTAGACAAGTGTTTAGTTTGATATTTTATTACAAGACAGTCATTAATGTGTCGTTATAATTTTGAACATTTCTAGTTAAAACAGTTTTTTCAATAAAATTAATTTGAATAAAATAAAATATACGTAGAACTAAATTGTTCTAGAATAATTTGTAGATAGCAGTGACAACGCGTCGGACGCACTTTACGCTCAAAATATATCACTAACCGAGATCTTTTCTGGGAAAGTGGTAAAACGAGTGATGATAATATAATTATTTATTATTTACAAACACTTATGAACGGTAAACAATTATTTTGAAACATCTTAAAAACATATTAAATTTGATTATTTTTATGTTTGAATTATATTTTCATCACGTGTTTTGACGAAAAGAAACTGTAATCGTTAAGAAAAATAAAGACTTACAAAATGAAAAGTTTCTCCATTAGAGGGAACGAATCGGCTGGAATGGAACCTAATATGTTGCTTCCAAGATTCCTGGAAAGAGAAACGCAGTGAAATTAATCACACAGGAAGAGTAGCAAAGCGATTAGTTAGTTTGGTAAATTGAATTAGCTTAGCTTTTGCACTACCACCACCTATACTATACAATTTGACTGCGGATGAAATTCATTTCAACTTTTGTCTCATTTTGTTATGATTGTTATTGTTGATGAGCCAGTTCGTCGGCCAATGTTTCTCATTTGTCGTTTGTTTGTTTTGGATAGCGCCGATGGAAAGTTTTGATTAGTTGGATCGTGTTGCCAATTGTTGCTATTAGTTGCAATTGTTGTAGAAGTTAAAGGCAGCTGATTGGTTTGTTGGCTGTAGCGACAGAGAGAGTAGCATGTATACAGCAGTGTGGCAGAGGGAGACAGAATGCGTGTGTATATGAGTAGAGCGGACAGTGGCGGACTAGGATCGAGAGGCTCCTTCTCTAAAATGGGGAGCACACAAACTTCACTTTCATATAACACTACATATACAGGATGTAAAAAAATTAAAGGATATATACTATAAAACGTATTGATCATGGAACCATTTTTTTTAGTCAGCCAGACACAATAAAAATACGTCGTATACAACCATTCTATAATATCTCATCGAAATGACTATAGATTGAATTTTTATATTACAAAAATATTATTTTTCTAAAATTGTTATGAAAAGTTGACAATTACCCATTTGTCATCGTAAAGTTGGCGTTTTCTGTGGAATAATCGAAAATAGTTATTTGTGTATTAAGAGCGTAAAGTGATTTTTTGTTACTCGAGCACGGTAATTGCAGCGCGAGCCGAAGGCTCGAATAACAAAGACACTTTACGCTCGTGATACACACATATTTTTTTCTACGATTGCATCTTAAAATTATTTTAAAAGTATACGTATTGAAAATAAATTCATTCTGTCAACTGTCAATATGACAAGTTTCTGTTTTGTTTGTATCCCTGGTAACTATTGAAATAAGTGCTCATTTAATATCTTTTTTCTACGATTGCTATGGAAAGTTGACAATTACGCTCTCGTTTGTCTTCGCAAAGTTGACGTTTTTTTTTGGAACAATCGAAAAATATCTTTTTCTACGATTGCTATGAAAAGATGACAATTACGCTCTCATTTGTCATCGTAAAGTTGACGTTTTCTGTGGAACAATCGAAAAATATCTTTTTTGCGCGTCTCCAATGGCAACGCGCGAAAAAGACGTTAAATTCGCGCGTTGCCATTGGAAAAGATTATTTCAATAGTTACCAGGGATACAAACAAAACAGAAACTTGTCATATTGACAGTTAACAAAACGAATTTAGTTTTAGACGTATACCTACGTTTTTAATAACTTTAAGATGCAATCGTAGAAAAAATGATGTGTGTATCACGAGCGTAAAGTGTCTTTGTTCCTCTTGCACTATTGCAGCTCTCGCCTTCGGCTCGCGCTGCAATTACCGTGCTCGAGTAACAAAGAATCACTTTACGCTCTTAATACACAAATAACTATTTTTGCGTGGCTTCAATGGCAACGCGCGAAAAAGACGTTAAATGCGCGCGTTTGCAATAGCAACGCGCGAAAAAGATATGAAATGCGCGCTTATTTCAATAGTTACAAGGGATACAAACAAAACAGAAACTTGTCACATTAATAGTTGACAGAACGAATTTATATTCAGTACGTATACTTTTTTTAACAATTTTAAGATGCAATCGTAGAAAAAAATTTGTATGTATCACGAGTTTAAAGTGTCTTTGTTCCTCTTACACTATTGCAGCGCTAGCCGAAGGCGAGAGCTGCAATTACTGTGTTCAAGTAACAAAGAATCACTTTACGCTCTTAATACACAAATAACTATAGAACGTAGATTTAAAATTTGAATTTCTTTTATACGTGGTCCTAAAACTTAATAATTCCTTACGAAACGGGAGATACGTGAATGACTAAAAACACTGCTGTAAAGGAGTGTTATTGTGTGTACAAGACTGTAAGTATGGTCACATTCACACAAGTCTCTCTCATTCCGGTAGGGTGTAGTTGATCCTAGCGGCCACTGGTAGATGGTGTTGTTACTCACAAGACCTCGAGAGCTTGCAGGGACTGCAGCGCAGCGGTGGGCACGAGTCGAAGGCGGTTGCCTTCAAGGCGTAGGCTGCGCAGGCCCTGCAGCGTCGCCAACGCTTCACCATCCAGCGTGGTCACCGCGTTCTGGCTCAGCTGCCTGCCAATCAAACACATACACCACCGGTGTAACTAACACTCCACAGTCATCACACCTACGATGTGTTCTTCTGTTGCTACTAGCTGCTGTTTCATCCGTTTACGAAGTACGATAAATAGGGGTTAAGATTTGGAGCAAGAATCGATGATTGCAATTTACATATTTAAAACGGCAAAACAACTGATTGTAAGTTCTTTTAGGACGCTACAGAATTTATATAAAAATCAAAGAAATATTCGTATACCTTATTTCACGTTTGCAGTCTTGTTTCTTTAAAGGAAAATATTTCAAATAAACGTAAAGAAGTCCATTCTGCATTTAATGGTGGAATGTTGTGTAAATTTATAAGACCAAATCGCAGTAAAATTTATGACTTAAGGAAATATTTTGTATTTATCAACAAATATTGATGTGATTTTGTTCATTATTTAAATATTTACGGATCTATAAACTTATAGATTTATCACATAGAATTCCATTTTTAAATAAGTTTCAGTTTACTAATTTATATGCTATTAAACGTTGTGCATTTATTTATATTTGTTTTAATTTCAAGAACAATACTGTAAATAATATTAATTTTTGAAATTTTAAATAATTAATTTTAGCAGTAATAAAATAAGTAAAATGAAATGTGATACTTGATAAGATGCAAAATTTTATTCTGTACAGTTATATAGAAGAAAACAATTTTATCTATAACCATTAAGAAAAGTAGGCTTTTGTACACTCAAAACAGTATTTTCATGGGATTTCTGTGTATATAAAGAAAAATATTTTTTTTAATTATTTTAAATATATTTGACTTTTTTTTCCAGTTGTACCGAGTCGGTCTATGGATTTGAGAACTCGAGTTCGATTCTCATAGCCGACAAACAATTTTCACCAAATTAAAACTACTCTTGTGGCTCCCCCTCCACTAACATAGTTGGGGACCGTGATATGACGGCTGGGGACCGGACTTCACACGAAAAAATATATCATTAATCGAGATCTGTTACGGCAAAGTGCCACACTTAGTAATGAGTAAAAGGCGTGATGATATATTTATATTTGTTTATTTTACTTTCTTCTTTTTTAAAATGAAACCAATAGTAGTAAATATACGTATTTATAGTTATTTTTGTATTAAGTGAGCGAAATGAGTGTTTTTTATTGCGCGTGAGAATATTACTTTTAGTTGAAACCGTTAGGTCGAGACTAAAAACTTATTCGAACGCGCCAACCTATAAGAATTTCACCCACGAAATACAAATAACGTGAAGAAAAAATAATACAATAATTAGTCATTTATGTAAATAAATTGAAGGAAATAAATCAAAACTAATATGAATTTGGTACTATTGATGAGTTATAATGAAGGGAACGTGAAAAAAAAAACAACAAATTTTGAGTATTCATAACGATGTAATTATGACTTGTTTTTTGTAGAAAAAAAATGTCACGCTACACAATTCCAAATAAAAAAAATAATAACAAATGCAAAACTATTTTGTATATTTAAATAGCTACTGCATTCTTATGTCTATGGCACACTGGTCGAAGAGCATCTTCAATGAAACAAGAGAACGCACCCGTCATCGACGAAAAATAAAAGCTTCTAAAGTTGAGAAAGAAAAACTAAATTTCAAAAATATGCTAACGTGAAATCAGTCAGAGAAGATACGAGTGAAATGAGATACGTTCGTTTCATCAATGAGCTCTTCGACGGAAATAGAGGAGCCTTTATTTTTCGTCAATGACGGATGCGTTCTGTTGTTTCATTGAAGATGCTTTTCGACCAGTGTGCCATAGGCATTACGTGGGACAAGATATAGATAACACTTCTTTGATAAGACTGCGACTTACTCGAAGATCGTAAATATAATATTTGATATAAAAAAAAATACATTCATAAAACATCTCTTATTATGCTCGTGTATCTTAAAAATGTTTAACACTTGCTTAAAATAATACTTAATAAGACCATGTTTGTTCTTCTGTTAATATATTGCACAGATTTTGGCAGGAGCTGAACCATTTATAATTGCTCAATGTTTCTTGAGCAGCATACAGTTTTAAAAACTAATTAAAATATTATTACAATATCAAGTTGTTCGTTATAATTCTTCTTCTGCTGCTGCCATCACTCTAAACTCCGTCCTGGTTCAGATCAGAGTGAAATTAGTATGTGAGACAATGTGCAATGTTTATAATAAAATATAAACATGTAATATGAATTGAGTCCCAATCATTAGCTTCTCCTAGAATCTTATCAGAAGATAGAAACCGATTGCTGTTTACATGAAATTGTTATAATCTTGCAATAAATATTTTGATAACAAATTCATTCGCACTAAAAACAAGTTTATAATAAGCTGCGTAAAAGTTTCAGTAGCAAACTAAAACTGAAAGAACTTCTGAAGTTAGGGTCCTGCCGTTGATAATCTGAAAAGTTTACCTTCGCCAAAGTTTCATATCATTTTTGGCATGAAATCTTTTTACAAACTTTAAAAATAACTTATAAATATTCACTAGTGTAAATTAAAAAACACAATTTTATTCGAGTAAATGTTGAGAGGGTGGCATTATCAAAATACAAGATGGAATATAGTAAACAGTAGCAGTAATGTATTGTAACAAGTTCATTTCATTGTCATCCGGACCACGTAAACTCCGGGACTTCGGGGTTAGTTGCGGGCGCTCAGATTGGATATCAGCAAATAAGACGTTGACTCGCCGCACAAAACGATATTGCAAATAAAGTCGCCCGTTTACCAAATCCTCCCGTACTTACTACATAAAAGATGTCCTCTTTGTGTTCTGTCACCAACTATTTCGTTACAGTACGATTTGTTTAGTGGCGAATTGTAGTATAATACAATCGTATCGTATAGAATTCTATAATACAATAATTAACAAATCACTAAATTAGTACTACATTTAGCAGTAGAATTGTAGAAAAAAAATCTGATGTGGACACCACATGACTTCCTTGTACGCGTATTATACTATACCTACATTTTTTGTATTGCACAAAATTTGACGTAATTTGACATTGACATTAAATTTTTTATTTTTTCTTTATTTTTTGTTCTAATCCATAGCAAAATGAATTACAAGAAACAAGAAATATGTAATATTTAAATTTAGATATCTCGCTTATACAAAAGGATAATTTAATAGTTATTTACATTGCAAGACCGTTATACAGAAATTTACAGGCGAGCATAGAAAGGTAACGGGCGAGCGCTAGCGAGCCTGTTATCTGTGTAAGCCTGTAAATTTCAGTTAACGGTCGAGCATTGTACAATGTTTTATGCGCATTTGAATCGCAATATATGTATATTTAATCAAATTAATTGCAATAGTATAACGTAATAACTAAAATGTTCAATCAAGGTAGACTTCGAAAATCTGACAGATTTTGTTTAATCAAAAAATATTTAAGTGTCAAACGTTTAAAATTAGATATGTTGTCATGATAACCAATGTCAACAGCCCGTTCTAAATTTTACACGGGCTAGCACGTTATAAGTCTCGTAACCCCTAGAGACAGAGCTAAGTAAACAGTTCATTACGATTCAAATGTACGTAAAAATTCTTAATGTGCTAGACGCAGAATTTAATTAAAGGAAGTAAAGGAAGTATTGTAATCGCGAAAATTTTGATCATCCCTGAATCCATTTTGACTAATTTCGTCGTGACGTCTGTACGTACGTACGTATGTATCTTGCATAACTCAAAAACGGAAAGCCGTAGACTTTTATAACATTTAGTTGTGCACCTCCCTTTTTGGTCATTATATAACTTCCGGAAGTGGTACTTTACTTGAAGCCTATAATAGATTTTAATGAAAAACTATAATTAAATATAATCCAAAACTTTTCAAATTTGGTATATCAGACTACTATATCAATGGAAATAACATAATAGATTTTGGTTAAAATGGACTAACCGGAAATGATACATCACATGAAGCTGCTAACAGTTTTTCTTGAAAAAAATGGTATTATTCTGATCTTAGAAATAAATGCTGCAAATAAAAGTTTTACAAAATTAAATTCTGCGAGAATTATTAAATTAGCCTTTTGTATAAGCGAGATATCTAAATTTAAAAATTATATATTTCTTGTTTCTTGTAATTAAGTTTGCTATTGATTAGAACAAAAAATATGGAAAAAATAAAAAAAATTAATGTCAATGTCAAATTACGTCAAATATGTGCAATAAAAAAATGTAGGTATAGGATAATACGCGTACAAGGAAGTCATGTGGTGACACATCAGATTTATTTGTTTATTTCTGTGTCTACAAAGTAAATAAATCGATCATTTTCACACATTTTACTAGTTGATACTTTTAAATATATATATTTGAAATTACCCATCTGACATTTGCATAAACAAATAAAAGCTATCCTCGGGATTAATCACAAGAGTTCATTTTCATTATAATAATGACAAGAGTGATTAAAACGCACATCACATGAATAAAATATTGAATTGATTTTTAGAAACGTTAAAAAAATAATCTTTAACATAATTTAGGAGTGTTTAAGAGGGGAAAATATTTGATTCTTTATAAACATTTTTTAGATTTGTAATATATTTCGAAGTTAGTGTATCCTCGTGCTATTAACACGAAGTAAGCTACTCATTTACATATGGAAAACATTCAAAATATGAATATTACTGCTCCTAAATTCCCCTAAATCCTTTACCAAGATCATGAGTTAGAATAGTAATGACGACTCAGACAACTTTGCACTGTGTTAGGAATGTGAATAAAGGATTACACTAATTAATATGTCTGCGTTCTAAATTCCATTGCTTTTATCATCTAATTGTGGTTTCGTTGATTTAGCAGCGTTTAAAATACATTTAACCAATTCCATTACACTGTACAATAAAATAAAATGCAATATGTTAATGCGAAAGGAATTTACAGAAATAAAAATAAATTTCCAAGGCACATGTTGAGCTTCATGCAAAACCAGACATTTAAACAAATGACTGGCATAAATTTATGAAAATTCGTTTCAGACAAAACACTGTAGTCTACAGTGAGGAACAGAAAAGGAATGACGCAAGTACGAAGTACATATATTTTACACCCACAAAAAAAATGAGGACACTCTATATTTTGTCCTATTTTGATCAGTTTTCATATTGCTGAGCGAAAAATATTGACCATTGTAGTGTTTATTATATACACGCATACCTCGCTATACGGTATTTCGCTATAACGGCCCTTTTCAATTAAGGCACGTTTTCGATTTACGGCCTAAAATGTTTCGCTATAACGGCAAAAAAAACTTTTTTCCCATTGAATTTGTATTAGAATATTTGAATTCTTTACACGGCTTTTCGCTTTGCGGCCAAGTTTCGTGGAACATATCTAGGCCGTAAAGCGAGGTATGAGTATATTTAATTATTAGTATAATAACTGTCAAACTAGTGCTTTACGCTTTACTGAATATAAAACGTCCCGGATTCAAATCTCAACATAAACCGATAAGTTTTCTAAAATAATAATCTGCATATTTTATTTACTGTGACTTCTTTATGTTTTTTTTAAGAACTGCTAATTGCGGAAACTAAATAATTCTTAATGAATAGCACCTGATGGTCAATTAGAATACGGTTAAATTTTGGACCAATTACAAGAATTAATTTGCATCTAACTAAGGGCTACTTGCTAAACAATTCTGCTATAATTTTGCATAATTATTCAGAAGGATGAAATTACTTACTTCAATAGATTTAGGACAAAATTAATTTACCTATCCATCATTCTAAGATATTAACAACTTAAGTATTTGACATGATATATTTTTTACTGTCTTAAATGATTTTGTCGGCTGTGGGGATCGAACCAGGGTTCTCAAGATCCACAGGCCGACTCGATATCACTGAACCACCTACGCCGACAAACAATTTTCACCAATTTAAATCTACCCCTGTGGCTTCCCTTTCACTAACATCTTTGGGGGCCGTGATTTGGCGACTGATAACCGCACTTCACGCGAAAAAATATATCACTTACCGAGATCTGCTAAGGCAGAGTGCCACACTCAGTAATGGGTAAAAGGAGTGATGATATAGTTATTTATTTATTATTATTATTTTTTTACTTTGCATGATAGGAACTTAATCCCAATTACATAACAGGGGATATACAGCTTATAGTATTTTTCGTATTTTTGAATAGATTAGATTAGATTATTTATTAACCGTAAAACAATTAGATGCAAAAGTTATTGACTAGCAATTTAAATAAAAATGTTTTAATATTTTATTGAACCTAGTTTCACAAAGTGTATGCAAACGGACAATTAATTTTGTCTTTTGTTTTTACCCAGTTAGCGATATTTGAACGCACTTGAGGTAAGTTTTATCTCGATTTCATACTATGATTGCCTGTAGAAAACATTTATATTCGCCTACAGCAAGGTATTGAAAGTAAATAAAAGTTTACCCAGTTACAAACAATTTTCTTGCCTGTATATCCGATGTCAAACTGGCAAAAGTGACGTTTCTATATGGAGTTTTAAAGTTTTTAAACATGAATTGAATTATCGATGTAAAGTATTTCCTAGTTCTTTATTTTTACATCTGACATCGGTGAGAAAACTAAAAAAGTTTGTGGTACCATAAAATTATTGACCGCAAATAATCAGCGTAAAATATGTTCATTCTAGCGTGACACATTTCTAAATTAAAAAACGCTTTACAAAATTTTCAGAGCTCACAAACTGGAAGATGAAAACATATACTTCAAGTAAAAAGAAATATTTTTATTCTCTCATAAGGTAAATGTTTCTAGGACCGCCCTGTCAAATGCTAAAGCTGTTGACGTGATCACATTAACCCAGTTACAGTACAAGAAAAAGTTATATATTTTAACTGCTTTAGTTTTTTCGATAACGATGATTTTTAGTTCTGAGAAGAATGTTTTATCTTCTTTTATTCAAGATATTAAAGCATGAACTTTCGTTGTAGAAACAATTCTCGGGTTTAAATTGAGCCGATTTCAATTTACAACAAATTAACTGTTGTGTCATAACAGGATTTCCCCAATATTAAAAGAGCTTCAATTGAATAACCTTACTCGTTCTTTTAGGTTGAACAAAACAATAATTATTATTACCGGTGTTTGTTCAAACAAACCACGGATGTTATGAGTCCTAACAGGCTTTAGATGTGTTAAAATCCTCGCTGTACGAGCTCGGATTTCAAACTGACATCTGCGGCTGTAATGATACTCATAACATTCCTAGGTATGTTAATAGCTAAAAAAAAGAGTAGTGTAGTTTGTAAATAATACAAATATATAAAAAAGTTGATAGTTTGAGTAAAAACTGCAAATTTTAACTAATCTTTGGCATTTTAACTACATTTTGGTAATGTAACTATTTTGATGATAGATGGCTCAGCATTAGAGTACTCGGGTTCGATTCTCACAGGCGACAAACAATTTGCCCCCTCCACTAACATCTTTTAGTGTTTGGTAATTCGATTATGTTTTAAAATTTAATCAATAATTTCAACATCAACTTATGTGTTCAGATAAGTTGGACCTGCAACTGTTTGTAAAAATATATTTTTTCAGAGCCTTTTGAACGAATAAATGATACATTTTCTCATTACTTTCGAGTAGTTAATAATAGCAAATAATTCAAAAAATATAAAATATCATTCTAAAACTCCAATGCGTGCATAAACTCATAGGTACATACTTTCTTTAAAACTATAACTATTAGGTTTTGCAGGATGTAAACTAGAGATTTCACAATACTCTTGAAATTGACAAAAATCATCATCACAATACTATGATACAAGAAATACATTGTTATTTTGTTTTTTGTTTGTTTTTTTGTAATCTTCATCGGTCCTGATGATGGACATTTTAATGTCCGAAACCGGTCGATTTTAATTTAACAACTATTAAAGAACATGAAGAAAGACGCTATTAATTTAAAACATTTAGTTTTTTATTTTCCTTCATAATTATCCACTTCACGATTTGGGCATTTTCTTTCAATAAGAAATACAAGTATGACTGCGTGAATAAATAAATAATCTCTTTAGTGACGTTAATTCTTTCAGTACAGTAATAATTCTATTATTCAAAGAAATATTGAGAGATATATTACCATGCAGCGACATTTCTTTAGTAAATTGCTGCACAAAAAAAACCTAAATCCGGCTCTGATGTATCGAATCGTGCAACGGCATAAAATGAACGGTTTCAGATCTACTTTATGATACTATTCGTTCGCATTAAGGTGGACGAGAAATAAGATTAAATTTGTTACACAGAACTGCATTGGAATCTATTCACACCATTTACAAATTGAATAAGAATGTTTATTGCCTTTATATTCTAAAGGAGTATTAAATACAAGCAAGGAATTATCTATTTCCTTGCCAAACGTTGCTTAAATATATATATTTTAAATGCTATAAACAAAAGTTATAGAGAATTAAAATACGAACATTTTGTCTTGTAACAATTATTGATAATACAAATAAATAATATAAATAAATATATCATCACGCCTATTACCCATTACTGGGTGTGGCACTCTGCCTAAGCATATCTCGGTAAGTGTTTTTTTCAGCGTGAAGTGCGGTTACCAGCCGTCAAACCACGCCCCCCAAAGATGTTAGTAGAGGGAGAGCCACAGGAGTAGATTTAAATTTATAAAAATTGTTTGTCGGCTGTGGGATCGAACCAGGGTTCTTAAGATCCACAGGCCGACTCGATACCACTGAGCCACTTACCCCATGATAATACAATGCAATAAATATATATATATATATATATATATATATATATATATATATACGGATTTTATCTCCAATAATTGTTAAATAATTTAAGAATTGTGAAAGTTAATTTCAATCATTAACTTACAATGTCAGTCAGTCATAATTCTGTAAATATTTATTTATTTATTTGTTACACTGTACAACAGGAACTTAATCCCAATTACAGTACTGGGTCCGCACTCACCGAGCCGCAGTGTAGTAGTTTATATAATATTTAGCTTGAGTGCGATTCGAACTCGGGATCTCCGGATTCGAATTCCATAACGCTACCCACACCACCGTACTGACGGACCTGCATCTATCAAGCAAAAGTTTGCGCGTTCAAATCTCAAAGAATTCCTTAGATCAAATTATTTTTTTTTAAACAAAAGGTTTGCGCGTGTGGATGTGCGCATTCTACGGATTTAAAATTTGTTTATGTAAAACGTGACTGAAGCGAGCCTTTCAAGAACACGTTCAATATAAATATACAGGGTCGGATTAACCAATAGACAAAAAAGACAAATGTCTAGGGGCCAATTTAACCCCGAAAAAAATTGAATTTGATTAGCAAAATGATTTTTATAAAATATCATTTATTTATTTATGTTACGCTGTACAACAGGAACTTAATCCCAATTTCAGTACAGGATCCGCAATCACCGAGCCACAGTGTAGAAGTTTATATAATTTTTAGCTTGAGTGATATTCAAACTCGGCATCTCCGGATTCGAATTCTGTATCGCTATCCACACCACCGTACTGATAGACATCTTTTACAATTTGTTGCATTCGCAAACACCGTCTATAACGCGAATTTCTTTCTAGGGCCGTCAAATGCTTAATCCCTTACTGTAAATGAATTTATGAAAATCTAATTAATTTGAGTTAAAATCGAATATAATTGCTTGCCCATATGTGCTTCCAATTTGTTGATACAATTGTAAATGAGGTGAAAAAAACTGGTAAATAACACAATTTTTGCATTTAGAATTTTATACATTGCCTATTCAGGCGGTAATATAATAATAATAAAAAAAAAATACTTATGTGCTTAAATGATTCGAATTCCATAATAAGGAATAAGCTACCAAGCCACCTGTATTGTAATTGGGATTAATGTACTGTTTGTTGCACAAAGTAACAAACATACAAATAAATAAGTTAATTGTCAACGGCCATGGCTCAACTCGTTGGAACTGATCTATGCGATAACGCGAGTTAAGCAACGTTGCGCGCGGGGAGTATTTGGATGGGTGACCGTCCCGAGAAACCCGCGTTGCTGTTGACTCTTAAGATCTAAAACGCAGGATCAGGGCGTAATGGCGGCATATGACCTTAGCAGTTGGTCCGCCAGGAAGCCAGAATAAAAAAAAAAAAAAAAAATAAAAAAAATAAGTTAATAAATTTTCTCTGTAAAGTGTAAATTTCGTGGAAAAAAATCCGGTATATCTGTGGGTCAAAAGTCGACGCCTACACCTGGTAATTTCACAACATAATCTCATAATAATAAATTAATTATGTCCATTCGTTTCAGTAATAATCTTCACCAAATGTAGACTCTCGAATTCTGGTCATAAATTAACCACAACAAACTACAAACATAAATTAATTAAATCATTAAACTCCCGTTTCTATTTTCATTAAAAATTGGTAACATTCAGGCTACAATCATCAACATTCCTGCCATTCTAATGATTTGTTTCCATCTGATTATTTCACAAACAAGCCGATTAAAAAAAGTATAATCAAAGTGACTGCGATAAAATGATCACGATTTTTTATGTTGCAACACATGTCGAAAACGAAATCTGGCGGCTTAATTTTAGTGATACATTTTCGTAATATCCTGAATGCGTCACTTGAGCACGACGAGAAAAGAAAAATGCTTATAAGAATCATTAAAATGCAAATACAAGTGCAGCAACCAGACACTTCACTTTCATCAACTTCATTTTTTGTTATCATTAAATATTGATTGTTGTAATTAATTTTTTCTTTACGGTATGATACCAGCTGTCAGTTTGACAACACGGTTTCGTATCTTATTCATTATTTAATATAGATTAGATAGATACGATCAGCATTAATAGATATTTAAATTTTATACGGGAATTGCTAAACTAAAATATTATTCATTATATGCAACGCTTGATAAAATTCTTCAAACTAAATATGTAGAAAACTAAATTTAAATTAGGACCAAGAAGTTTGGTTTTAACTAAAAAAAAATTTATTATTTTTTCTCGTAGAAAGTGTCCACACCACCGTATAGAAATATTACTTTTAAACATTTCACAAAATGACAAAACTGTTACCAAACTGTCATATTATTTCTTGTACGATTGTTTTTTACCTATCGACAAATAAGCATTTCTCCATGATAACATACAAAATAACAAAACGTACTTTTAAAATAACAGTTCTGACAACTAATAGTACAAGTGTTGAAAGAATATTATTGGGAAACGAGCAGTGCTGGATTAATACTAGGCGGGGCCTTAGGAAATCGCAAACGAGGGCCCAACGGGCAACTCAGAAGAAGCGTTTTCTACATTTCGACTCACTGAACTGTACAATTTTTTTAAAATGCATTTTGCGGGGCCCATATTTGACGGGGGCCCTTAGGCAATTGCCTATTGGTTAATCCAACACTGGAAACGAGTGTTCCATTCATACAAGTTTTCCAATGGCTTTTCAACTTATGTATTACATCCTATTTTTCCTATGGCATTTTAGCGTTTACACTATAAGAAATGATTTAATTTCATATCCTTTTTATTTTCTCAAATAATAATAAAGATTACTGCAGTGCAAATTTATTATCTCACTGTTATTTGTTGTATTTATGACAAATGAAAACAATACGTAATGTTTTCTGTTGACATCTGAGTGTAGAAAATAAATACTTTCCATACTGTCGAACGATTTTATTTTAAATGTCAAATATTTGTAAATTTTTATTTTATTATTGTATCGATTGTGCAAGAAACTTAATAAGCATTACTGTCAGTAAATATCCCAGTATCGGATATATTGGAACTCTCGACTTCGTCTTGATATCAAAAAATCTAATGTGGACACCACATGACTTCCATGTACGCGTATTAAACTATAGATTTTTTTTATTGCACATATTAGACATTAAATTTTTAAATTTACGTATCTCGTTTATACAAAAGGCTAATTTAATAATTCTTAATGTGCTAGAAGCAGAATTTAATTCTCTAAAAATTTTATTTGCAGAATTTATTTCTAAAATCAAAATAATACCATTTTTTTAAAGAAAAGCTGTTAACAGCTTCATGTAATGTATCACTACCGGTTAGTCCATTTTAACCAAAATCTATTATGTTATTTCCATTGATATAGTAGTTTAATATACCAAATTTGAAAAGTTTTGGATTATATTTAAATATAGTTTTTCATTAAAATCTATTATAAGCTTCTAGTAAGGTACCACTTCCGGAAGTTATATAATGACCAAAAAGGGAGGTGCACAACTAGATGTTATAGCAGTCCTAAATACAAAATCTCAACTTTTTACGGCTTACCGTTTTTGAGTTATGCGAGATACATACGAGTACATACGTACAGACATCACGACGAAATTAATAAAAATGGATTCAAGGATGATCAAAATGCGTATTTCCGCTGAAATCTGAGAACCGAAAATTTTCGCGATTACAATACTTCCTTTACTTCGTACAAGGAAGTAAAATCATCGAGCTTCAAACTTAAGGGCAAGGTTCAACCAGAGACTGTTCTTTAACCTAACCTGAAATACATAAACTACAAACAAAATTGAACCGAGTAACAGTATATCGACGTACTTGTACACTCGTAAAGTAAGTTATAATTACAAATTAATACAATTCAATCATTTAAGCTAAACATTAGTTAACATGAAGTTTAAAGAGAATTATTCTTGTTACAGAATCAATAATGATGAAATAGGGAAATAATTGTCATTAACATATCGATTGAATACACATAATGATTGAGTTACATAATAGGGTGGTATATCTCAAGTGGTATTTATTTAGATGATGAGAAATTTATTAAAACTGTCATTTATATTTGCTGTTTCCAAAGTAATTAAGGTAGAAGTGTTTTTGGGCAACAGTTCTCTTCTCTGTTTTCTGATATAAAATGTAACAATGACGTTCTTATACATTAGTTGAATTATCATTACAAGTGACATGCTAATAGTCAGATAATATTTTGACATGAATTATGAGTTTAATATAATTTAAAATCATGTCAAACATCACATTGAGTTTGTGGAAGGTATGCTAACAATGAAATATAAATTGTTAATACTATTTTATTATTTTTAAAAATGTATACTATTTACTGAGTAACTTGCTCTTTACATTACTAGTTACTGACAAAAAACCGGAATAGTCCATTAATCTTCTACAAAGTTAAAACAATAAAATAAACCACCATCTCACCATCACTGAAATCTTAAAACTAAAACCAACTGGGCGATTCACATCCTGCATCAAATGACAGTAAAGTCTCTTAACGTACTTACAGTGTTGTCAGACGTACGAGGGGGCGCAGCGCCACCGCAGGGACCTCCAGCAGGCCGCATCCCTGCAGGAAGCTGTAACACACAAACACAACCCCGGTTGAAATAAATCTCCACTGGAGCGGAGCTGGATCTTCTTCCCTCGTAGTTTTATTTTTTCTTTTCGAGGGTAATTATACTCGAACTTTATTTACGGTAGTTTGTAAATTTTGTTTTATGTTAGCGAAGAAGGGTGGTTTTTTAAGGGAGGAAGATTATTCAAGTGTTTGTGACGTTTATGGCAAGTTTGGTTTATGGGAATATTTAAATGATGTATAATTTAAATGCAGTGACAGCTACGAGGGGAGGTTTTAGGGGCTGCAGCTCCCACAAATATTTATGAAACTGACAGAATTTTGTTTCGTAAAACAGAGAATTTTTAAATGTATAGAAACATCGACTGCATACAATCTTCGGACATTGCTGATGTTGCTAGGTAATAAACAATTTTTGACATTTAATAATAATTATTTTAAGATGTCACTTTCAAGGTTAGGATTTGAAAATAATATATAATCATTCAATACGATATAGTATGAAATAAAACTTTTTTTCTACTTCCGTTAGGAAATAGAATAATTTCAAAAACGTTTTTCGTATTTATTAGAACGGAAGTAGAGAAAATATTGTACGAAACTTAAAATAAATAATAAATAAATATATCATCACGCCTTTTACCCATTACAGGGTGTGGCACTCTGCCTAAGCAGATATCGGTAAGTGATATATTTTTTCGCGTAAAGTGCAATTACCAGCCGTCAAATCACGGCCCCCAAAGATGTTAGTGGAGGAGGAGCCACAGGTGCAGATTTAAATTGGTGAAAATTGTTTGTCGGCTGTGGGAATCGAACCAGGGTTCTCAAGATCCACAGGCCAACTCGATACCACTGAGCCACCTACCCCAGTGGTATCGAGTCGCCCTGTGGATCTTGAGAACCCTGGTTCGTTCCCCACAGCCGACAAATAATTTTCACCAAATTGAATCTATTCCTGTAGCTCCCCATCTACTAATATCTTTGAGGGCCGTGATTTGCCGGTTGGTAAACGCACTTCAAGCGAATAAATATATCACTTACGGAGATCTGCCACTGCAGAGTGCCACCCAGTAATGGGTAAAAGGCGTGATATATTTATTTATTTTTATATTTAAAAGAGCTATTCAAACAGTTAGGAGGGAGTACAAATTATTTTTCCAATTACATATCTTTACTCCTACGTTTAAGTGCTTTACAATAAGACTTGAGAATGAAAAAAACTCGGCTTTGCAGATTTAGTTTTTACAACTTTTTCCTGTCCTGTTATGAGATACTTACCAATCTTGTATAATAATAAACTATATTTGAGAAAACAAAGCATTTTGAAACGTCATCGATTCCATTACAAACAATTACGAAAATAACAACATGGAAAGAAAACGTTCAATGAAATTCAGTCCCATAAATTTCCTCAAAAACTCGTCGAATGTATCAACTATGAAAGATTTACTTCAACAACAAAAGAACAAAGTGCACTGTCGGAACTTAGTTCATAAATAGTAGGTAGGATACTAAATGCGAATAACTCAAGCGATATGGCTGCAGAGATAGTTCTAGAAATTGCTAGTGGTAAATTAATATTTATGAGAATCCGGGCATACTACGCGTTCCTAACTTCTGTCGGATTCGATTCAGAAGCCTTTGGTTTTTGTGGAAGGCAAGTCAGCGGATTTCGATTGATTTATGAGGAAATTTTCACGTCTTTGTTTCCAGAGATGCTGAAGATTATTTATTGTATGATGCGCATTTTAACTCAACAATGAACCTAGTTTATTTGAAATTGTAATGGCTAGTATTGAATACGTTGGTATACAGGGTGAGTCTGGGAAGACGAACCCCCCCTTAACTTTTTTATTATAAGAAATAGACAAATTTTCTTCTAATGGAAGTTTTAGTATATTAAATATACTATTTTATGACACATATAGAAATTTTTTATAAAGTCAGGTTTACATGATACGACTATCAACTTTTATTTTTCAAATGGGAACCTATAATTATTTTATTAAAATAAATACCGCAATTTTTTTTTTAGATGTTACCGGCAAATTCCAGCACATGTACATGTACATGTACAGAATTATTTTATTAAAATAAAAACCGACATTTTTTTTCTCTTTGTCAACGATGTATTACTTGTCATAAATGTATATGAAAATATCGAGATAAATAAGGTAATTGAGAAATGACAGAAATTATTTTTATTCAACTATTCTAGGTGGCTACGCGAAATTGAACAAAATGTAACAAGGTAAAATTAATGACAACAATGCAGATATTTATTTGTTACTTGTTTCACGTGTTTTGTCATTCATTTTACCTTGTTACATTTTGTTTAATTTCGCATAGCCACCTAGAATAGTTGAATAAAAATAATATCTGACATTTCTCAATTATCTTATTTATCTCGATATTTTCATATACATTTATGACAAGTAATACATCGTTGAAAAGAGAAAAAAAATTTCGGTTTTTATTTTAATAAAATAATTCTGTACATGTACATGTACATGTGCTGGAATTTGCTGGTAACATCTATAATTTAAGGTAGGGGAATAAACAAGCTTGTATGAAAAGTATTATGAATGTGGATGAAGTGAAAGTTTGAAATATTTGGCGGATAAGAATATTAATAATAGAATGAATATAATATTCATTGAATGATTCAACTTGAACTCAAGTTCATCGGAAGATAAAAAATTATATTTTTTTAAATTCATATTAATTCATATTGGTGATCTTTTTTCTAATTATTCCAATAAATATAAAAATGTCTACTTTTTTATATTTCAGATCGGAGTCTGTTGTATCAATTATCAACTAGTAACAGATTAACAAAACATATTTATTTATATAAATTCCTCATATAAAAATGTTCAAATCATAATTCTATAATCTGTATCGTTTTGTTTTTTATCATCACCACATTTTTTAATAATTACTGGGTGTGACACTCTGCCGGAGCACATCTCGATAAGTGATATATTTTTGTGCGTAATATGTGGTTACCAATTGCCAAATATGATTGAGGGAGGGAGGTGAACAGAAATCAATTTATCAGCTTTCTTAAAAAGGCCTAGTTTACCCCAGTTGATATATGTCATTTAGATATGTGATCAATATAACTTGACGTGAAGTTAAAGATTTTAATTTGAAATATACATCACACCTTTTCAATATATTGAAAGTCAAATTAGCATCAGTAGTTAAAGCCATTTAAATTATCTTAAACTTTGTTGAAATAAGTTTTAAATGTGTTACAAATAATTTATACTTTTGAAAATGTACGGAAACATAAATTGGAGAATTAAGCAAATAATTTTTCAATTCTTGAACTATTAACTCTTTGAATGTAGATATTATCATACAAATTACTTTAAATTTAAAATTAATTTACATATCCGTGCAAAAAGCGATAAATATTTATGTAGAAATTATGAAAATGTAAGTGATTATAAGTTATAACCATTATGTATGTAGAATAATGGATCATTTCCTCGTCTTGTGATCTCAACTCTGCAGTAACAGATGTCGAAATGCGTCTGAGATTCAGCACAACTTGGTTTATATGCGTTTTAAATTTTTATCGAGTCCGTAATAACATCAAAAGCGTTGAAATTCAAGCGAGGAGATTACTTTACAGTCGAATGGTTCGTAATGGCTCTGATACTGCTAAAAACTCGTTCGGAACCCAACATAAATATATCATTATTGGCCATAAAAACCCACACACGGTCGCCACTTTTTATATTTATAGAAAAATACGAATCTAACTTAAGAGTCATCAGCCTAACGCGAACAACTAACTGTTTGAATTGCCCAAAAATGATTTTATCAATGTTTGGTTACAAGTTGACTGACTCGTAAATTATTGTTTTTATCCATGTTTGTGGTTAACTAGGATACAGACAGTAAATCATTGGGCGCTTTGATCGAATGGAGGTTGCTTTTTATTCGTACTTATTTGCAAAATAAATAAATCTAAGAAACTCTAAAAGATAGCTTATGTAAAGAAACAGTATAACTTACAGGATGTTAAAAAAGTTCCGGGACGGTAAAATATCTCAAGAAGTATACATCGAATCAAAAAACAAAAAAACATGTGTTTAATATTTTACAAAAACCAATCTTATGTCACCAAGCACAATCCCCCACCGCCACCCCCTGGGGTTGGGGCGGGGGGCTATTTTGAAATCTTAAATGGGAGTCATGATAATAATTATTTTTCTGATTACAGCGCCATCTATCGCGAATCGGAAAAAAGTTTCATACAAAATCTACTTAGTTTTAGCCTTACTATCCGAATGTACAATAAAAATGGGGGTTTCCATTTAAGATTTCAAAGTGGCCCCCAGGCACACGTCTAAGGGGTAGCGGTGGGGAATCATGCTTGGTGACGTGAGATAGATTTTTGAAAAATATTAAACACGTGTTTTTTTGTTTCTTGATTCAATGTGTATTTCTTGGGATATTTCATCGTCCCGGAACTTTTTGAACACCTGTAATATTTAATATTTATATATGAGTCCCATCATTCCGTTGCGGAACATAGGGGCCGGACACACCGAGCCGCAGTTTTTACACTGCCGTACTGCCGGTTTCTTTAGTCAGGTTATTTAAGGCGTATAAGTGACTAGCTTATAGCGCCCGAGTGTGATAAATACATGTAATTGTATTTTTATATTTTACGACAAATCACACATTGTCGGCAGGCGGATTCGAACTGACGAACCTTGGCTCGGGTGACGTCACAGTATGCTAAGAGATGTGCCTTAACACGCTCGGCCACCGCGCCTATATTTAATATTTACCTTTTTATAAATGATTTAAAGTAATAAAAGACACGTTTTCAAAAGATCCTCTTAAAACATCCAAAAACAGAGCTTGTGCTACCAGTCAATGTTTTTAAAGAAATTTTAATTGAAGTTCATTTCTTTACCATGCGTTGGTACCTACTGATTTTGAAAACGTTTACATTTGTATCCGACTCTCACTGCACTTTGTTTCGCGTTGTCGTTTGTCAATTTTGTTGTGATTTGTGATTTAAAATGTTAATAAATTTATTATACATTTAAGAAACAATCATTGCATTTAATTTTTTGTATATCCTATAAACGTAGCCGTCTTTGACGTCATTATTCTAGTTACAAATTTTGATGACGTCTCTCTTCTGCTTAAAATTGTTTTTTATACACATATTTTTTGGACTTCATTTGTCGTTGGTTGCCCTGAATAAAAAGGAAACTATATACATATTCAAAAAAGAAGCTATTCAAGTACTTACAGTTTTTTTAAATGGCCGTTGTGGGCAAAGGCTCTGGGATGAATCAATTCTAGTTTGTTGTCTGTTAGGATTCTGTAACAAAGAAATAATATTGTAACATTTAAAACCGAGATATTAAAGGTACATTTATACAAAATAGTACATAATAGGTGGGAGTATAATAATGTGAAACATTCGAGTATGTCGTATAAAAGCTTGGTGATATTATATATACCATTTACCCATTACTGGGTGTGGCACTCTGCTATAGCATATCTCGGTAAATGATACATTTCTTCGCGTAAAGTGCTGTTACCAGCCGTCGAGTGACGGCCCCAAAGATGTTAGTGGAAGGGGAGCCAGAGGGGTAGATTTAATTTGGTGAAAATTGTTTGTCGGCTGTGGGAATCGAACCAGGTTTCTCAAGATCCACAGGCCGATTCGATACCACTGAGCCACCTACCCCATATTAATTAAATTTATGTACTTTAGCGGTGGAAATAATATTTTCATAATAATTGATAAAATTTAATATCAGTAACAAAATTTAGTGGCAAAACCCTCGTCGTGATTTATTCGCTGTAAATCTTTCAAGGTGAACAAGGGTTGAAATCCTGAAAACCCTTTCAGCTTTTACAAATGAATGCGTGAACAATCCAACGCGCATGCGTTTGTAATTGAACAGCATTGATTTATCATTTACTCTTTTAAAACGTGAAAAATTTTACAATAATTTATCAAAACATTGTGGACAGAACTTTTTAATTGCACGCCATTATTTTTACAGAAACATTTGCCTGCTTTTCAGCTTTGTTTCAGAATTTATGTGACATGAAGAATTTTTCATTTCTTTTGTTTTAATTTGTACAAGCGAAAGTTCTTGTTGACTTCAACTTATATCATAAAAAATATGACTATCTAACTGGTTCGCTGTAGTTCCAGTGAGACTGCAGAGATCTACAATTGTAAAACCGGATAGTTATACAACGCCATTGCGATTACAATTTAATAGTTTAAAATGGGGTAGGTGGCTCAGTGGTATCGAGTCAGCCTGCGATTCTTGAGAACTCTGGTTTGATCCCCACAGCCGACGAACAATTTTCACCAAATTAAATCTACCCCTGTGGCTTTCCCTCCACTATCATCTTTGGGGGCCGTGATTTGACAGCTGCTAACCGCACTTCCCGCGAAGAAATATATCACTTATCGAGATCTGCTAAGGCAGAGTGCCACACCCAGTAATGGGTAAAAGGCGTGATGAGATCTTTATTTAAAATGCGCTGACTTATATAAAAAATATGATTGGGGTTAAATCTTTGTTGTGCAGAGTTGCAAATAAATAAATAAAAATCATCGAGATTTATAGAATTTTTATACGGCGTGGGGAGTCCATTGCATTGTGGGTAAATATAAACAAAAAAAGCAACAAAAACAAGACATCAACTTTGCGTTATTCATACCGTAATCTACATAATTACATGTGTAAATTAAAAAAATAAAATACTGTCGTTGCGAATGCGTCATACAAGTTACTAAAATATTCTTTTTAACTTTTATACTATTTCATATGAAATGACAAGACTTCATATACAAAAAAGGATTATAATGAGAAAGTTATGTCATCTGCTGGATACAATGTCATGTATTTATATTTATCTCCTGAATTCGCCTGAAACCGGTACTGCTGAATGATACAATGACACATAATTAAAGGTTCTTAAAACAAAATTGTTTTTGAATTCGATCGTATGACCATATATAAATTGCAATTATTCCGGTTCAACTTCTTTCCATCATGTTGGTAGCTCTTTAATTGTTAATTAAGGTATGTCCAGTTGTTAAATAAGGACAATTACAGAGACGTAGTAAAGAAATTCTGGAATTTACAGCTCAGCAGGAGATTGAACAAATTTGTTTAAACTTAATTTACATATTTATTTTAAAAGTTTATGCATTAACTGTAATATTCAAATTACTTTTTAATTTGTTGTTGAAACATTTTATTAGTCTACTAAAAAGTTGTACCAAATATATATATATATATATATATATATATATATATATATATATATATATATATCTACAGGGTGTAATAGCGAAACCAACCACCGCCTATATTTTCTTTATTATTATAGTTACAAAAAAATATTATAAAGCAAAGTTGTAGAAGACCAAGGGGGACATCTGCTTAAATAATAAAATAATTTTTTAAACCAGTGGTTACATTTTTTCAAATGAGATTATACATATTTTTTAGGCCTATTCGATAGAGCATGTTTTTCTGAATTCAACCATGTGACCATTCTACATCCTTACATAATGAAAATATTGAGAAAAATTCAATTGAAATTTAAATAATTTTTTATTTTTAATATTAATTAACATTAAGCTATGGATGAAAAACAAAAACAAAAGAACAAAATTTAGCTGCTGTCAAGTAATAATAATTGTTGTAAATTGTTATTCTTTGTGTGTTTAATATTTTGTTCTTTTGTATATACATATATAATTTGATATACTGATTATAGAACAAAAAATTATTTTTTAAAATTCGCAAAAATTAGGGTATTCATTCCTAGCGAACATTTTTAGTATCACTTAATCTTAATAACAACAAATAATAATAATTGTAATAATAAAAAAAATACAAATTTACACTCTGTTAAACAATCCTCGAATAATACACTATTATTTATTTAAACTAGCCGAGCGATATTTATTTACGACGATCAATTTATAACAAACAGATTTTCCAAGAAGCGCTGCCTTTTTATCTTTCTTTACTTGTTACTGGGACCTTCTATCGACTTCTCGATTGAGAACATGTGAGATAACGCAGATCGGCCAGTACAGACTTGTCCATTCCGTTTGTTACATTACGTTTGGTATTTCCAAATTATCTTGAACATATGGTATATTTTTCAGGATTAAACATTTATAAAATATTTTACACTAAAACGCTTCACATAAAAGATACGCACAACTAAATATTCTACTACTTTTACATGAAACATTTAGTTGTTATTTTAAATAGGTTAGGAACATTTGATATTAGAAAATATACAATACCAAAAGTTGAAAATACCATTACAAGGTAAAAGTTTTGATTGTCAATGTTTGAGAATCACTGGACACCCAACATACTTTTGTAATAATAATACAAGACAAGAATGCATAATAATCGCATATTACTGTTGCAATAACACAAGAAATGAGTATTATTTTATTCCTTTAACATTTGGCTAAGAAATGTAAATGTGTATGTGTCTGGTTAAATTATGCGACATATATTATCCGTTTATTATGGAAATACAGGAATGTAATAACTAGAAGCACGTCGTGCCAGTTTTAGTGTTTATCAAATAAAGATATGTTGCAGAATATTTGGAAACTCTTTTATGGTATTTTCAAGAGATTTTAAGACATTGGACATCATATATTGATGATGTTCATGATACAAATCAAGTGATACACAAAATGTTTCTAAACTTATGGCACTTTTTTAACGCGTAATAGATGCTGATTATGAAATAGACCGATTTTTTCCAAACTTCGCAAAATTAATTGTACTTTACATAAAGTAAATAATTTTAGTGCCACTTATATTAATAATTAAATTATAATTATTAACACTACAATATTCTATTTATTCATAAAGCAATATCAGATAAATGCCTGTTAGTAGTGTTATAATTATAATTTAATTAGTAATAAATTATAAATAACTCCCAACCCAGTGGCACTAAAAATGTTTATTTCATGTTAGTGCAATTAATTTTGCGAATTTTGAAAAACATTCTTTTTGTTTCATAATAAAAATGAGTATTTTGCGCACTGTTTCGTATTCTAGTGCGCAAAATGAGCATCTTCAATTTACTTAAATAAATCAATAATTATTATATTATTCTTTATTTACAGTTGTAGAAAAAATATTGTTTGTATTTCGTGAACAAAATTCATGTTGTTTGGCGCGTGAGAATGTTACTTTTAGTCGAGACCGCAGGTCGAGACAATAAAAGTCATTCGAACGCGTAACAAAAAAACACTCATTTTGCGCACTTAATACAAAAATAACTATTTTGTTCCATGAACAGTACGTCTTATAGTATATACCCTTTAATTTTTTTCCCGAAGTACAGATACACCCTGTATAGTCGAGAAAGTAAAACTGTTTAAAAGTGAGTATTTCGAAAACTAGGGATTCAGAAGGGTCTTGCTAGTGCCTGTACATATTTTGATATATTATAGTTGATTAATTCAGAAATGGAATAAGAAATGACTAAAGTTAATTTATATTATGACAGAAAAATTCTGATGACGGCTGGATTCGAACCAGGGAATAAGAAATATTAAAATGATAACAGACAATGATAATTTTTTCCTTGAGACTCCTTAACTAACTTCTTGAGGCTATAATTTAACAGTTAATAACTATATCAAGTATAAAATGGTGAGATGTCCTTGATTAAATGTGCAGATAAAAACAGTCTGATAAACATATATTTTCATAAACTTACTGTTTTTTCGATGCTCCTGAAATAATTTCTCGCAGGATTTGAAGTCACGACAAAATCAATTCCGACGTATTGAGGCAGAAGAACCATCGAAAACATTGAAAAAAGCTGTTTACAAAGCAAGAAACTAAAACTACTGCTTTGTGGAAACCTCTATCTCTATCTCTATCTCCTAGGGCACAGTTTGCTTGCTTGCAGGGCAAGCTGGCGTGATTTGTAGCCGCACATTTGCAAGGCAGTGGCGGTAGTGTGGGGTAGAGGGTGAAACTCGAGCCCTGATAGCGATCGTCATCGCGTGGAGCAATAACCCTGCCACCCTTTGCTCTTTAACCCCCCGAGCGTGTTGTCAAGTTGTACGAGCTACACTTGATCGAGAGATCGCGAATCATATTCAAATTGTCGCAAGTTGATTTCAGGGGTTGTAAAGAACTAAAATCTAGTAACTTTATTACTTGAACATCTCAATGTTTATTTATTTGTTTAACTTAATCTCAATTATAGTATAGTGGAGATACTCCCTTCCTTCCTCATCTTTTTTTCTTCATTTTCAGTTTTTACAATACAGTGTGTAACTGCAATTGTGTTAAATGTATTTTTAAACAAGAGCAGGGGATGCTGCCTTCATTTCTTATAGATTCGTTGTTACAGAAGTGGACGTAAGTGAAGATTTACGAAACAGGTGTACAGAAGCGAATGAACGAATGTGAATGAAGGTTTGTTGCGTGATGATGGATTTTGGTTGTGAGGAAAAAAAGAGTTCGTATGGAGGAAGTGTTAATGTGGTCGAAACGAGTATCGTGTGTCAGGATGAGAATGTTGACGGGTTCGTGCTACCCCATTTAATGGGATATAGCGTGATGTTATGTATATATGTATGTATGTATAGTATAGTGGGGCTAAAGCTAATAATGAAATATGAAATTGGGAACTCGAGAACTACAAGTGCTAAAACTTCGGTAAAATTACATAAATGTTGACAGTTTAATAGATTTTATATTTATTTATAAATTTTAATGGATTATTTAATTATGTTTTTATTTATACAAAATATGTATGTGTCACTAGATAAAACCGAAAATGTAAAATGAACAATGACAGAAAAGCATTTTGTTATTTTTTTAATGATGGCAAGCGTAGATTAGAAATACAATTTTTTTAGCTCGTCGACTCTCAGAGATATGTTTCATACGTAAACAAATGCTTGGCGCGAACCGTGAGATTATATGGTGTGTTGGTCAAAAGATCAGTTATATAATTTTTATTTTTTTTTATTCTGGCTTCCTGGCGGACCAACTGCTAAGGTCATATGCCGCCATTACGCCCTGATCCTGCGTTTTAGATCTTAGAGTCAACAGCAACGCATGCACAAGAAACACGTTCTTATTCCCTAATTTTAGAGAGAGAAACACTGCTTTTCTTCCCTAGAGAGAGAAACATTATATGTCTCTCCCTAGGTAGGATGTTTCTCTCCCTAGGTAGCATGTTGCTCTCCCTAGAAACTACGATTATTAGCTGTTTGCGGTGTATCCTAGGTAACTAGTTACGCAACCCATATTTGACATTTGTCCCGATAAGACGGTAATTTTTGTGCACTTGTTACGAAGTTACGAAGTATATGCTTCACGGGAGGGCGTGATTATCCCTTGTGTGAACTTGGCAAACCTCGACTTCAGTTCGAGCCTTCGGTCCTCGCTTACGTCTCGGTTTGCCAACTTCACACGCGGGAATAATCGCTTGTTTCCCTCCCTTGATGTATAACATACTATTTTATTATTTAAGTTTGAATATTTTTACCAGGGTTCAAATTTTTTTACCAGTCCTCAGTTCAGGTCACCCTCCCTCCTGGCTACGGTCCTGCTGAGAAAGCAGCCCTAAAATTATGGAGCAAAGATGTTATAATAAATTATCCAAAAACAAAGTATCATCAAGAATAAAATGTTTTGTATCAACTTTTACTTTTAAAAGAACAGATAATTTTAGCGTATTTTAACTATAACTCAAACGGAAAAAAATACGTGTTGACAATGTTAAAAATAATGTTAGTTTAGTATAACTTACAATATACTGCAATATTTGTAGTATTTCTATTGTGTTAATAAATATTGTTAATAGATAAATATATCATCATGCCTTTTACCCATTACTGGATGTGATACTCTACCGTAACAGATCTCGGTATGTGGATTCCTCGCACTCATATCTTGCCTATTTTATTAATTGCTCTTATTTTCTGAATATTTGAGTGTGATTACAAAAGTAAAATCGCTACTAAAATAAATCACATACTTGCTTTGATACAACAGAAGCAATGTTTTCAACAAGCGTAACCGAACTATTAAGACTGAGGTTTCCGGGTCCTTGAAGCATTCTCAAGTGTCTCTGTGTTTCTCTCAAATTTCTCATTTAATTACCCGTCTAATTTAAGATTAATTTGACATGCTCCTTATCACCTTGTTATTTTCTCTTACATTACAAGTATTATGACATTGTTTCATTTATTTAAATATTTAAAGTCATGTAAAAATGTATAATACATACGAAATAAAAAAAAACTTACATACAAAGTGTTTAACTCGTCAACAGCGCCGGATAAACCACGGAGCCATGGAGTTATGGCTCCAGGGCCCCCGACGTTTAGGGGCCCCGTCCAGCGGATATCTATTTATCAAAGTTACATCACTATTTTTAAGATTTATTATGCTAATTATATTCATATTATAATTCACAAAATATATAATTTTGATATGGGGTAGGTGGCTCAATGGTATCGAGTCGGCCTGTGGATCTTGAGAATCCTGTTTCGATTCCCACAGCCGACAAACAATTTTCACCAAATTAAATCTACTCCTGTGGCTCCCCCTCCACTAATATCTTTGGGGGCCGTGGTTTGACATCTGGTAACCGCACTTCACGCGAATAAATATATCACCTACCGAGATCTGCTAGCGCAGAGTGCCACACCCGGAAATGGGTAAAAGGCGTGATGATATATTTATTTTATTTTATGTAATTTTGATATTCTACAACTTATAGTAGAGACAAAATTTCGTGCTCTACTGCCATTTATTTTTCACTGCGAGTGTCTTTAATAGCGCGAATGAGCGGAAGACGTCTTCACACACGTAGTTTGTATAATATTTTTTGTTCGAGTATTGCTATTTAAAAAAAAAATCTTTAATTTCAACTTGTGTGAGTACACAGAATCTGCAAATTATACACAATCTTTATCAATTGCAAACTAAGCTGCTCCAGGAACTTCGATTACTAATTGTCAGAATTTTAATATAAATGTTTATAATAACACTTGTAACAATTGTGGGCCTTCCCAATCTAAAAATATAGTTTTTTAGTTCAAATATCAAACCTAACCTAAAATAGATTAATTAATTTAAGCATTTTATGTTGTTATAATCTTACTTTTCCAACCAAGTTGTTATATTCCACAATAAGTGGACTTAAAAAAAAATAAAGTTCAGTTTAAAAAGTAGGGAGCCGCAGTGTGGTAGTTCATATAATTTTTAGCTTGAGTGCGATTCGAACTCGGGATCTCCGAATTCGAATTCCATATTGCTATCCACACCACCGTACTGACGAAATGAGTTATTATATCACATAATACATTGATTTACTAAGTTCTAGTCAAAATTTCATCTTTATAGAATAATATTTAAATAAAAACAAAAGACAAAATTAATTGTTCATTTGCATACACTTGGAGAAACTAGGTTTATTAAAATATGAAAACAAACACTTGTTTGAGTTTCATCCTCCAAGTCAACTTATTAAGTCATCATCAGAGACCGGCCAGCACAGTTAGTAACCATAGACGCGTTTCGCTCTTATTGGAGCTCATCAGTATGGTATAACCAACTCCTTCAACGAGAACAACTTCACATGACGAAGAACTGTGCCAGCAGAGAAAAAAATCCCTAACATTTTACTGATTGTTACGAATTTAAAAAAATATATTTTTGTTCCATAATCAGTACGTCTTATAGTATATACCCTTTAATTTTTTTCCCAAAGTACAGATACACCCTGTATATTAGTTTTCCTATTAATTAGGGAAATGAGGAAAAAAAGTTGACGAACTAAATTTTATACCAGTTTTATTTGAAACATTTTCCCCAAAAATAATTAATTAATAATACACGTTTGACAGATCAAAACAAAACTTGGTGAATTCTCTATAGAATTTGTAACCTTTAAGGCAGCATTCTCGTTCAGTTCTCATCTCTTTCTCTTTAAAATGAAAGATGATGAAGAGGCAGGTTGATAAGTGACATAATAAACTAAACGAACAAGACAAGAACAACAGGAATACACCAAGAAATGATGTCGCGTAGGTTTGGTGACAAGTTCTACGATTCTAACTCATGTCTGAGTTAACAACTTAGATGTTATTTTTAAATTAGATTGTGTTGACATATTGTAATTTAGCAAGTCAACTGACAGACCCATATTACTTTAATTTAAACTGCCGACAGAATTTGAATGAGGACATTGATCTACCAACTTTTTAACATTTTTATTTTTGCGTTTTGTCATTTGTCAGTTTTAGAGTCTTCTGTTGTTGTTAAGAGGTAGCATAAGCGTTGTTATGGTTATGGAATATGTATGAGTTTCGTGATAGAATATGACATAATATATCGGCCAAGAATAATTCACATAAATAATAGTTCCAGAGATCTTAGAATTGTATGTATATTTATTTCAGAAATTGATGAATCATTGTTGTAATTTTATTAGTTACAAACTATAATTAATGAACGAAACATAATTATTTTGTGAAGGATAATTAATAATACAGGATGGAGAATATTAATTAGTTGTACTCAAAAATATATTAATTTTCATCTCAAAAATTATTCCTGTGATTTTACCTGTACTGATATCTTTGAGAGTCGTGATTTGATAGCTGATAATCGCACCGATTGAAATTTCTCATTTTTGTGGCTTTATAACTCTAAAGTTATAATAGATTAAAGAATTCGGATTGTATGATTGTATTGTGCATACTTTACTTAGTAAATATGGATGAAATTATTGTCATCGCATTATAAATAAAAATGTTGTTAATAAATGTCTGAAAAGTTACAAAAATTACTTTATACTTCTTGTCAACATAATTACTGTTTAATAATGTACTTATAGGGGGACACCTGTCTGAGGATTTCAAATCCTTATACCTCTTAGAATGATGTGTGAAAATGCTAATTCGATACACAAAGTCGTTACGAAGTTGCCGTTAAATAAATTATTATTTTTTGTTCATATAGGTGCAGAGTTGCAATACATTTACAAGCATTTAACATTTTAAATCTATGTTTCATGCACAAAAGTAGGCTGGTAAGTAAGTAATAACTGTATTCTATACGGTAATATTACCAACACTATTAATACAAACGGAACTCAAAACAGCAATAATACAAGATTACTTCTCCTGCTTATATTAATTACACAGTTTTTCAAATTAGAGATGACCACGTTATGACGTTTATATAAAAAATTATTTATAAATATGATACAAAACGATTGTAACCATGGCGTTAAATAAAAACATAGGCTGGTAGCACAAGCTCTGTTTTTGTCTGTTTTAAGAGCTGTGTTTTTGGGTGTTTTAGCTATCTCTATCATGTTAAAACCGTGCTCTTAGAACACTCAAAAACAGAGCTTGTGCTACCAGCCAATGAGACTTGATCACCTTCTAAAATGATAACAATGACGTTATTCATAAAAGAATTGAACTATTGAACAAACCACGGATGTTATGAGTCATAACAGGCTTTAGATGTCTTAAAATCCTCGCTATACGAGCTTGCATTTTAAACTGACATCTGCGGCTGTTATGATACTCAAAACATTCCTAGGTATGTTAATAGCTATTATCAAAAATTTGTAAAAAAAATCGAACTATGTAAGCGAGTCACATTAAAATAGTTTGAAAACCACTGTTTACAAAGCATAGGTCCACAGAAACAGTTTAACTACTTCTGTTTGAAACCTACGCAACACAAAAATCACATTTACACGTTGGTAGAGATTTCACGGTTGTTAAAATATCGTTGTCCACACTGTTTCTCTGTCTCCTCTATATTTAAAAAGGATCACACACATTGCTTGGACTTCCGACATGCGTGTGTGCACAGATGCGTAAATGTTTTACTTGGTTTCCGGTTGTAATATATTCTATTTATGAATGAAACCACCTGTATGACTGATATAACTGAAAAAAACTGGATCACAAGCTATTATTATTAGAAACTTTTAAGAATTGATTGGTGGCATCTTGTATAATAACCTAATTTTATAGACAATCTGCTAAATATAAACTGATGGTTCAAATTTTTTCGTAATCTTATATTTGCAGCACGTCAACACTTCTGAAAGTAATTTGCGAAAAATTTCAGCGTTTAAAAGTACAAGTTAGTTCACATAAATCATATTAGACATTTTAAGAATTAATAAGTAAGACTTCAAACGATTTTAAGTCAACACTTCTGTCATATTTCACTTTAAATATTTGAAAGTCTTAATTTACAAAATTTTATGTTTAAATTTAACTATTTGTATCACAAGCGAGCTTGTGAATAATTTTATTTATATTATATCTTTCTGTGCGGTTTAAAAGGTGAACGCCCTCGTCCAAATTGTCCGTATAATATTATCGTCGTGGTTCAGTCAAATTTTATTACGTTTTTGCATTACATCGCGACTAAGCATCACTGAGAACTCGTCTTTTATACTGTCTGCTATCAATGTTTTATGTTCTTGATTCTGCACCAGTCTCGAAACAGATTAACACAAAAAAACACACTTCGTAGCATTCAACGCGAAATATGATTGAGGTTAACGAAACAGATACTGGATATATTCGTTAATTATTTTCTAGACTTCTAAATGAGTATTAGCGAGACACAATTATTACTGTAAAGTACAGCGCGCAGCTGACTGAAAATTAATCTTGACAAATATGTAAAATAAAATTGAACACTTTGCTGACTTTTTACGTAAATAACTATATTTCTAAATAAAAAACTATGTACTAAATTAATATATTATACTGTTTATTAATAAAATTAAATTAAAAAACACTAGGTTAGTTTCAAATAATGTAAAGTTTATTTTACAATACGTATTTCGGTCGACTAGACCATCATCAGGTGAACAAGATATTATAAAATGTTTCAACGAGAACCGACAGTTAAATCTATCGAACTGTTTATTAATGTTAGATATTTTTTACGTTTTTTTAGATTTGTTTATTTTTTAAATAAAATACAAACAAAACGTAATTTCCATTTGATTAAAGAGCTCGAGGATATGATTACTGTCAGTTTATTCTGTACTATGCCCTACTATATTGTATTTAAAAAGTAATTTGAGCATTTTGTCCCAGCAAATAGAGATAGGGATGTTTCTTATAAAATTGTTTTATATAAGAATATGTAAGGTACATAGGTAATGTTGACGTGTTTGTTTTGGTTATCAACTTTAAATTTCAAATGAAACATACAATATAGATATTTGAGAACTATATAAAATTTGCTTCATAACTCATGCAGGAAGAGCGTAATGATTTAAAGTGGAAAATCAGTAATTAAGCCGCCATAAAAAATTGAAGGTTATTTTACAACCGACATATTTTTTTCGAAATTTGAAAAAAATAATTGCACATTATTTGAAACAAACATTTGTCGTGCCACTGGATTGATAGGTTACATTAATAAATAAAAATTAGAGAACATTACAATTTATTTTTGTTTAATGTTTACTAATTTTTATTCATTACTATAACTTATTAGTCCAGTGGCACGAAAAATGTTTGTTACAACTAATATGCAATTATTATTGCGAATTTTGAAAAAAATCTTTTTTCGTTGTAATCAGTACATCAAATAATATATACCTTTCAGTTTTTATGCAATAATTTTGCAGCACCCTGTATTTTAACGAAAACTGATTAAAATTCTGTATCTAAGTCAATCAACATATTTAATATTACTCATTAAATAATCGTAAAAATAAACCACATCTTGGAAACGGCAAAAGTACTGCTATAATATTCAAATTTTATTCATGTTTTATGGCCAGTTGCATCACCATAAGTTAAATTCTAAACATGGTTGAAGTACATAAAAACAATTCGGATGTCAATTATTCCATATGACATCTACTTTCGTTTTATCGTTATTTATTTTAACAAAGTTTAAGTAGTCGTGAGAAATACTACATTAAATATTCATTTTCACCAAAATTAAATCTAATATCTTTGGGGGGCCGTGAGTTAACGACTGATAATCGCACTTCACGCGAAAAAATATATCACTTATCGAGATCTGCTTCGACAGAGTGTCACATCCAGTAATGGGTAAAAGACGTGATGATTTATTTATTTATTAAATATTCATTTCAATGGGGTAGGTGGCTCAGTGGTATCGAGTCGGCCTGTGGATCTTGAGAACCCTGGTTCGATCCTCACAACGGACAAACAATTTTCACCAATTTAAATCTACCCCTGTGGCTCCCTCACCACTAACATCTTTGGGAGTCGTGATTTGATGGTTGGTAACCGCACTTCACGCGAATAAATATATCACTTACCGAAATCTGCTTAGGCAGAGTGCCACACCCAATAATGGGTAAAAGGCGTGATGATTTATTTATTTATTCATTTGACAACAAAAACGTTCCACGTTTGCAGTTTGTTTCAAGTTTGTGGTTAACAAGCAATAAAATATCTGATGTGGACACCACATGACTTCCTTGTACACGTATTAAACTATAGATATTTTTTTAATTACACATATTTGACATTAAATCTTTTATTTTTTGTTCTAATCCATAGCAAACTTAATTTAAAAAAAAATCAAAAAATATATAATATTTAAATTTAGATATCTCGTTTATGCAAAAGCTAATTTAAAAATTCTTAATGTGCTAGACGCAGAATTTAATTCTCTAAAACTTTTATTTGCAGCATTCATTTCTAAAATTAAAATAATACCATTTTTTTCAAGGAAAACAGTTAGCAGCTTCATGTAATGTGCCACTTCCGGTTAGTCTATTTTAACCAAAATCTATTATGTTATTTCCATTGATATAGTAGTCTTATATACCAAATTTGGAAAGTTTTAAATTATATTTGAATATAGTTTTTCATGAAAATCTATTATAGGCTTCAAGTAAAGTACCACTTCCGGTAGTTGTATAATGACCAAAAAGGGAGGTGCACAACTAGATGTTATAACAGTCCTAAATATAAAGTTTCAATTTTCTACGGCTTATCGTTTTTGAGTTATGCGAGATACGTACGTACTTACGTACGTACAGACGGCATGACGAAATTAGTCAAAATGGATTCAGGGAGGGCCAAAACACCTATTTCCGTTGAAATCTGAGAACCGAAAATTTTCGCGATTACAATACTTCCTTTTTTTCGTACAAGGAAGTAAAAATGTAGTGCTGGTTCTGATTCCAGTAAGAACCGCAGGTCTTCACATAACCTCTGTGGAAGTAAAATGTCGATTAATGCTCGACTGTAATTGAGATAAATTTCTTCGGATTATAATAACAAGTAAGAAGCAAGAATTAACATTCCTAGAGAATAAATTCCTGGCAGCTGTGATTCGGTGTGACTTCCGGTAGAACTAAGTTTCCGACACAGCAGGATTACTTTGGAGGGGGTAAAGCTCGTTTAATAGTTGAGGGACACCAGACCGTCAGTTGTTGCGGTGACACCGTGGTTTCCACAGCAACGCCGAGCAACTGAGCTTGTTTTGTTTTCCTTCTCTTTCATAAGAGAGCGACGGTTGCTTCCATAGACGTACTTGAAATTTGTTTTCTTAATGTAAATATTGCTTTAACCTACCAACATGTTTCCTGTTGTCAAACGTTTCTAAATTATTTTATAGAAAAATACACTCGGGAAAAAGAAACGCACCACTTGAAAATGCACCAAAAATGCTAAATATTCGGACAGCCATAACTCGGTTGAATTTGGTCAAAAATTGATGAATCTTTGAGTGCCGAAAATTTTCAAGTTTTCTTTTTAAGGTCATGCAAGTTAATGTGTCACCAAGTCATTATTTTGGGGCAGTATTTAGGGCCGTTTCATACGACGATCGTACGATAAAAATCGTACCGTAAGTTTAAATACAATGGCAATGACAAGTTTTGCCCGACAACCGTGCGGTAAAATTATCGTATGAAAATGCACTAAGCGTTCCGTACGATTTTATATCGTAAGATAAAAAATTGCCCGAAAACAAAATTCGTGTAAAACGACCTTAATATTTTAAGATCATTTTTATGATGTTTCATGATATTTAATCGCCATGGATTGTTGTTTATTGACTCTGGTTATAATAGAAGAGATTACGCTACCGACATCATAATTGCGACGAAATCATGAACTTTACGTACTAATATAAAATTATCTAAAACACTTGGCTTTCTGCATCTTAGAATTATACATTGAAAATCGCTTTTACAAAGTCGGTACTCATAATTTTACCCATTTTATGATCTTCGATGAAACAAAAGAACGCACCCGTCATCGACGAAAAATAGAGGCTCCTCTATTTCCATCAAAGAGCTCATTGATGAAACGAACGTATCTCATTTCACTCGCATCTTTTGTGTCTCATTTGGCGTTAGCGTATTTTTGCATTTTAGTTTTTCTTTGTCAATTTTAGCTTATTTTTTGTCAATGACGGGTGCGTTCTGTTGTTTCATCGAAGAGCTCATTGATGCTCTTTGACCAGTGTGCCATAGGCATACGAGCTCAGCTGGCACAATTTTTCGTCACAGCTTCTTCAGGTGAACTTGTTCTCTGTGAAGAAGTTGGTTATACCATACTGATAAGCTCCAAAAAGAGCGAAACGCGTCTATGGTTACTAACTGTGCTGACTGGCTGGCCTCTGATGATGATCTGGTAAGTTGACTTTTAGAGGCTGAAGTTTGTAAATCTCAAACAAGTGTTTGTTTTATATATTATATATTTATTTGCACGCATAAATATTGATGTGATACCTTATAGAAATTAAGTTTTTGACTACGAATATCGAGATACATTTTTCGGAATGTACAGAACGTTTACCCTTAGTAGCCACAATTCCTAAATATTTTATTTGGAAAGAAAGGATTTAATGAACAAAGTACTACTATTACAATACAAGACAAAAGAACCAAATTATAATTTTTCGCGCCACCGTCCGGCATTAGCAGTATTACATAACTCAAAATCGTCCGGAAACCGTGTGTTTGCCGGCCAAGGTCGGCAAAAATTAGTGACTTTTTATGGTTATATGTTGGCATCACCAGTATAGCGAACTCCTGAACGTACGAAATGTCAAAATATTGCATTGGCGTAAAAATATTATGATAAAATATTCATAGTAGAGTATTTTCAATACTTCTTCTTCTTCTTAATCTATACTCTTTTACCTTACGGTGTCGAGCAATAAATATTTAATTAAAATTCAAAATTAAATTCAAATATTGTGATGTTACCAACATAAAAAAAATTCCCTGACATTAGATTGTGAGTAATAAATTAAACTTTTTTATTAAATTTACAAAAACGTCGGCGCGAAAAATCTTGTGTATTACACGTCCAGAAACTATTTTGCGAGTGCTCGTATTTAAAGGCCTCGCCTGCGGCTCGTCCTTTCAAAATATACTCGCATTCGCAAAATAGCAGTTTCTGGACTAGTGATACAAATAACTATACCCGCACCATAATACAAGTACATACGAAAAATAAATGTATTATATGTCTGCTAAATTTTACAATTATTTGCCGAATAATTTCAAAAAATTTAACAACAAACAATTTAAAACACAACTATTCCATAAACTGTCTAAAAACCCTCTGTATAGCTTAGATAATTTCTTTTTGATGGTATTTTAAATTTAAATGCGTTATATGTTACCTTGATAGTTAATACTACTTTATTTGTTTCCCACACATGTACACATAATTTTTTTTAAAATAAACTTATTATTATTATTATTATTACAAGCATTCGTAGTGAATAAAACCGAGATAAAACTACGTTTACTAATTAATAAGCAAGACGTCATGCGTTCAACTCTTGTTGACTGCATCTAAAACATATGTATGAGGGGTTCGGATTTCACTATAAGCTGTACTGTAATTGGAATTAAGTGCCTGCTGTGCAGATTAGCAAAATGAAATAAATAAAAATGTTAAAAAGTTATTTGGAAATCTTCAAACAGAAAAGTTTACAAGGAAGAGTTACTTACGTTAGAGATCCTGTACGTCTATGGAAAGAGCTTTAATTTAGCCTGGCGCGAAGTTAAACACTTACGGTTATCACAGCTACAATTTTCTACTTACATTCTAGCTGCCTTCACATTTAACAACCAACTAAAAAGATAATTCACAAATGGAGTTTATTTTCGGAACTGTATTTTTTATAGCTTGATGCATTTTCTCACTTTCTGGTTTAATTTTTCGATGATTATCAACAACAAATTTAAATAATAATAATAATAATAATAATAATTAGGATTGCAGGATCACAACATGCGATAAACATTTCGTGCAAGATGTTAATCAATTAGCTTCGGACTGTAATATACTTCAGGTAACATGTGTTTATCTTCTTTAATGGCCACAGTAACAAATGACAGTCAACACCCAAGAAGATTTTTCACCGTAAGTATCTTTTACACCTGAGATCAGTGTGAATAAAATTTATTACGTTTATGTAACAATTAAGAACTCACTGTTGCTCGGCCGCTACGTAAATTATTAACGGGTTTTACTATATTTCCCTTTGACATAAAGAAACATACTTTATAAAATTACAAAACAAACTAACTATGGGGTTCTATTACAGTTGCTAATCCGTAAAGCTAATTTGAGCTGTTATTTAAAAATTGACAATGTAAAAAACAGATATTTATTAGGATTGGAAAAATAACTTTTTCTACGATTGCTATGAAAAGTTGACAATTACGCTCTTGTTTGTCATCGTAAAGTTGACGCTTTCTGTGGAACAATCGAAAAATATCTTTTTTGTGCGTCTCCAATGGCAACGCGCGAAAAAGATGTTAAATGCGTGTGTTTCCAATGACAACGCACGAAAAAGATATTAAATGCGCACTTATTTCAATAGATGCCAGGGATACAAACAAAACTGAAACTTGTCATATTAACAGTTGATAAAACGAATTTATTTTCACGAGCGTAAAGTGTCTTTGTTCCTCTTACACTATTACCATGCTCGATTAACAAAGAATCACTTTAGGCTCTTAATACATAAATAACTATTGTGTTAATAAATGCTGAAGATAATGGGTTAACCATCGAAACGTCTAATAAATAAATAAAATTATTCAAGGATCCTAAAGCTATATATTCCTTCCCAAAATTGAAACACAGGATCAACATATTCCAAATAAAATGTATGAAATACAAAGATATTATACAAAACTCACCTAAAATTTGTAAATTCTGTTTCTACAAACAATTAAAGACTGTGGCACTTATGGTCCAAATCCAGTACTATTAATTTTACTCTCATTTTCTATAGGCTATTTTTATACTTCGGGAAAAAAATTGTAACACGACTACGAGTGGACGTAAGGATGGCTAAGTGAAATTAAACTGTATTTAAAAAAACCTAAACGTTATAAATGAATAAATGATGTGGAACCAGAATTAGGATTTAAATTTAAGTTACATTTTATTAACTATAACGCACTGATGTAATGGTTAAAGTAAAACCCGAACATCGCGTGGTGTGAAGATCTACATCTTCACGCGTTGAGTCTATGGACGAGACTGCTGGTTTCCACCAAAACACTTGCTGTCCTGGGTACAATACCCACATCTGAAATCCATCTCCCACACATCGGGCTGGACATAGATGCCCCAAGTGTTTTGGTTATGTAGTCTGACACTCTGGTATTGCAGATAACGCGAACATGAAATCTTGTTGGAGTTCTAAGAATATTAACTATAACTGTCTCTTTTTATAATTTAATGTCCTATATTTGAAAACCAAAAGATCTCACACTCAGCCTTAATGGCACATGTGGTCACGAATGTCAAATTACACAAAACCAATCTTTTACGCAACATAACAACAATGAGATAGCTCATATTGTTACAAAATGAATAGTATATATTACATGACATATTGATCATAGAATAAAAATATTTTTTTCAAAATTCGAAAAAATAAGAATAAGTTGCACGTTTTTAGTGACATTGTCCTGACACTACAAACAGTCATTTATCTGATGTTGTATTATAAATAAATTGACTACTGTAACATGTGGAAAAAGCTTTCAGTATACTAGAAAGACAACACAGATTGAAGAAAAGGATAATGATGCCGACAATTCGAATATCATCTTTACGTGCTTGCCTTTTGTAGAAAATGTTACAAATAAAATAGGCCGAATATTAACAAGGAAGAACATCAAAGTTTCTTTTTCACCTCAAATGAAACTTCAGCAATTATTAAAGAGTGCAAAAGATATATTGTCCCTCTTCAGACTTCTGGAATATATAGTATTCCTTGTGAATGCGGTAAACTTTACATTGGACAAACGGAAGGAACAATTTCAACAACACTTAGTGAATGTAATTCGACTGAATTACCCTGACAAATCTTTGATTGGTAGTATGCAATACAATTTCTACACAAAATTTAATTTGAAGACACAAAAATCGTTACCAGTGTTAAATATATGAATGGTCGATTGATCAGAAAAGCTATTGAAATTTACAAAAACAAGAATAATATGAACAATTGTGATCGTTATGAATTGAATAAAATTTGGGTTCCGTTGATTAAGAAATTAAAATTGCTTGTTTAATTGTTACTTAGTTACTTGTTTATAGTTACGTTTTGTTATTTATTAGTTTTTCCTAATGAAGGTACAAGTTGAATATACCGAAAATAGAAATTAATACATTCACAGAACTAAATCAAAAATTGTTTTATTTACTATTATAATGTATAATGGGATAGGTGACTTAGTGGTATCGTGTCGGTCTGTGAATCTTGAAAACCCTGGTTCGATTCCCACAGCCGACAACCAATTTTCACCAATTTAAATCTACCCCTGTGGCTCCTCCTCCACTAACATCTTTGTGGTCCGTGATTTGACGAGTGAAAAATTTGCGCACGAGCCTTGGCGAGTGCAGTAAATTCACGAGCAATTTAATTGCGTTACAATTAGAGTTTGTATTATACGTTACCTACGACAATACATTATTACGAGTATAAGTACAATTACAGAATATTTGTTAGGTTATATCCGTAACATCAACTGTCAAACAGCAGTGTTACCACCTAACAAATGAAAAATTTATTTAGAACAGTTACGTAATTTATATATATATTCATTTCGAAAATAAATTTGAAAAGAAAACGTAAACAGTGCTTTTCGGTTTTTGTAAGACTAGCAATCAACCGACTTATTCTTTACAAAACATTCCTATCCTGTCACAAGGCGCTTCATTAAAATACATAATTATTTCATATCGAACCATTCTTTTATTCCTAGATCGTAAACGTAATGATATATATTCAAATATAACTACCACAGAAGATAATCATTTCTGTTTGATTGTAAACCGACAAGAAGCTTTGCTTTAAACTCAAAACATTGTTAACTAAAATATATTTCACTTTACAGATACTTTTCCCCCTTGCAAAAAAATTGAGAAAAACAAACCTATTTGTCTTCTACCATTCATCAAGCATTTCATTATAGCAAAACATTTCTACTGCAATAACAAAAAATTCATTCACTCAATAACTGAAATGAAAATATGACTTGAAAACTTTTTTATAGCTTCACTAGCTTTGTTTGCCATCGAAAAATAAAACACAAAATTAAGTTTTACACATTTCTTTTATTTGAAACAATTCAAATTTTTTTTTTAAACTTAGATAAAAAATGCCAAATTCGAATCACACAACATACAATATATTCCTTAATATTAATGTTGGAATATTGACTACATAAAAGTCAGTTTTCCTTATTTTTTATATTGTTGAGAAACAACTATCAGGCAAATGTTGATCCTCAAATGTCAAATACTCGTAAAAATGGAATCGGCGCAATGCCGATCGTAATTCTTCAGCAGTAAAAGTAATATTTATATTTATTACAACGTCGAATATTATTATTACAACATGCACTTTAAACAATCAGTTAGATAGCTCAGTGGTATCGTGTCGGCCTGTTGATTTGAGAACTCGAACTCGAGTTCTCTCAGCCATCAAACTTTACTCCAAATTAATATTACATACATATGTAACCAGGGCCGTCTTAAACATATTCTGCGCCGGGGTGCCGGGTGGTCAATCTGCGCGCCGGCTCTGGTCAACCAAAAAAACGCAATGTAATTTTTAATGTTTCATTTATTTATTCTCAAAATTCTTAAATTATACACATAAAACAATAAATTATACAAATTAAAAAGCAACACTTTTTTTTCAATATAAAAGCCCGGAAAAAATACATTAGTAATGTTTCATTTTATATTATTATTTAATACTTACCAATTTATTCCGATTATTATTATTATTATTCTGATCCATTAGCAACTTGAATCTCCCATTTAATTTCGAGATAGCCGTGTCAAGTAAATAAAATAAAATTTTATTTTAAATTTTTTCATTGGGTCTAAAATGGGCTCATCTGTAGCCTCGTAATTAAAATGTGTTTTTCGGGGACGTGGGCGAGCAGTTTCGGTAATTGTTAGGTGTGTAGTAATAAGAGCTATTTTAACTTGCACATTGTGAGCGGTGTAACAAGTGCCGCAAGCGATATGAGGGGTGTTTAATAAAATAATTTAATATTGGTGCCTATATTTTTATTTTGTGCATGCATTTGACCTAACAAAGTGTACGAAACGGTGCAATGACGTTGATATTGAATGAGTAGGGTTTAATGAAATATCAAAATTTCTAGCGCTCGGTTTGTGTGCGCCCCCTAGGACTCTGCGCCCGGGTGCACTCGCACCCCTTGAACCCCCGGGTAAAGACGGCCCTGTATGTAACTCCCCTCACTCTACATCTTTAGGGAAAATGAAAGCATGATTTGACGGTTGAAACCAAATTTCACGCGCAAAATATATAGTAGAGTGCCACATCTAATAATAAAAAATAATAATGAGTAAAAGGCGTAATGATATATTTATTTTAGTTATCATTTGGGAACACCAAATTTTCTCCTCAAAAAGTTGTTATACTCAAAATACTTACATAGATACATTTTAGAACAAAACTTGATAGTTATTCAATTCCTTGCAAAGTATTTTTAAACATATTTTTAAAAAATCTGATGTGGACACCACATGACTTCCTTGTACGCGTATTAAACTATAGATATTTTTTTAATTGCACATATTTGACATAAAATCTTTTATTTTTTATTTTTTGTTCTAATCCATAGCAAACTTAATTAAAAAAAAAACACAAAATATATACTATTTAAATTTAGATATCTCGCTTATGCAAAAGGCTAATTTAAAAATTCCTAATGTGCTAGACGCAGAATTTAATTCTCTAAAACTTTTATTTGAAGCATTTATTTCTAAAATTAAAAAAATACCATTTTTTTCAAGGAAAACTGTTAGCAGCTTCATGTAATGTGTCACTTCCGGTTAGTGTATTTTAACCAAAATCTATTATATTATTTCCATTGATATAGTAGTCTTATATACCAAATTTGGAAAGTTTTACATTATATTTGAATATAGTTTTTCATGAAAATCTATTATAGGCTTCAAGTAAAGTACCACTTCCGGAAGTTATATAATGACCAAAAAGGGAGGTGCACAACTAGATGTTATAACAGTCCTAAATATAAAATTTCAATTTTCTACGGCTTACCGTTTTTGAGTTATGCGAGATACATACGTACGTACAGACGTCACGACGAAATTAGTCAAAATGGACTCAGGGAGGGCCAAAATGCGTATTTCCACTGAAATCTGAGAACCGAAAATTTTCGCGATAACAATACTTCCTTTACTTCGTACAAGGAAGTAAAAAACCGCCGGAAGATACTCCCTTCCTTCCTCATATTTTTTCCTTTATTTTCAGTTTTTACTATACAGTGTCTAACTGAAATTGTGTTAAATGTATTTTTAAACAAACGCAGGCGATGCTGCCTTCATTTCTTTATAGATTCGTTGTTAGAGAAATGGGCGTTAGTGAAGATTTACGAAACAGGTGTACATTAGCGAATGGATGGATGTTTGTTGCGTGATGATGGATTTTGATTGTGAGGAAGGAAAGAGTTCGTATGGAGGAAGTGTTAATATGGACGAAACGAATATCGTGTGTCAGGATGAGAATGTTGACGTGATCTGATCGTTAGTGGATGCACTATGAATGTTTCAGGGGTTCGTGCTACCTCATTTAATGGGATATAGCGTGATGTTATGTATGCATGTATGTAAATGGTTGATCTAAGATTGTTCTAGGATTGCACAGAGCCTCACCTCACAATTAGAAATAAATTTCAAAATGTCACTACTGTCAACAGTAATAAAAACGTCAATAAATGCTGTAATCCAAGTTAGCAAACTCTATAAAATTGTTAAGATACTTGCTAAGAAACTGAGAGTAATTTATTCATTGCAGATTGCTTTGATACCGACTTTTATTTGTTTGAACTACTTTAGTTTGTTACTAGGTTTATTTGTTTACTACCAACCAAGCTACGAGAAAAACAAAAGTACGAAGACGTCGATAAATGAAAGAAATGAAATGTGCTGATAATCGACAATAATAAATATTTGAAAATCCGAGTTTGAGAATTCAGGTACCTACCTACATTATTATCGTGTTTTCCTATGTATATACAGGGTGTTTCACAACTTAGAGCAAAAAATTAAAGGGTATATTCTGTAGGTACGACGTGCTGATCATGAAACAAAAGAATTTTTTTTTAAATCGCAAAACTATTTTCCATGTTTCCCAATCCAAAATTTTTCGTTGCCACTGCCACTGGGTGGATGATTATGTTAAAGTTATTAATTAAATAAAATTCTATTATAAATAACTGCTAAAAATTGAATTGTGTAATTATTTTTTCGTAGTTGATACCTACTTCATTGTTTGTGTTTAATAGGAAAACGAATCCAGTGCAGTACTACCAAAAATGTTTTAGGTTAACAACCCTTAATTTTTCGAATTTAAAAAAAATTCTTTTTGTTTCATGATTAGCACGTCGTACAGAATATACCCTTTAATTTTTTGCTCTAAGTTGTGAAACACTCTGTATATGTAATGTGCTTGTTACAATTCTCGTTATGTAATATACTATTATTATTTATAAAATATAGGAATAAATGGAATATGTTAAAGAATATAGTAATGAATGCTATTTGATATAAAATGCATCTAATTATTTGAAGATGGGAATCAAAATCTGGTATAGATAATTACTACGACAGAACTATGTAATTCTAAGAATATTTTTAATATGCGTGGAATATAATACTTGAGACAGTGTATGAAAGTCAATGTAAAAGTTTTCTTTATAGCATAACAGTCATGGAACTTGAACAAGAAGAAAAGCAGATTCCACATGTAAGTAAAATAATGACATTAACAATACAGGGTGTGGCAAAAGTTTGGAAACGGTCAAATATCTCTAAAACTAATCAACCAATTGCCAAACAAAAAAATACGTCCAAAAAGTTTTCAAAAACTCTACTCAAAAATACCAAAAAATGTTCCCCATCCGCCCCCCTGGGGGCAGGAGAGGGGGCAACTCAAAAATTTTAAATGGAAACGTACACTTTTCATTGCAGATTCGGATTCTGCATAAAAATATGTGTTCATTTTGTCTGGGTCATTTTTTAAAATTCGCGATAGATGGCGCTGTAATCGCAAAAATAACATTTAAAATCTTAAATGACAGGATTTGGTGTAGTATCCGAATCTGCATTTTTATTTGCAGATTCGGATTCTACGCTGAAAATGTATTTATTACGTGTGAGTCATTTTTTTTAATTCGAGGTAGATGGCGCTGTAATCGCAAAAACGGAATTATTCGATATCTTTGACGGAAACCTACATTTTTATTGTAGATTCGATTACTACACCAAATCCTGTCATTTAAGATTTTAAATGTTATTTTTGCGATTACAGCGCCATCTATCGCGAATTTTAAAAAATGACCCAGACAAAAGTTGTAGGTACGATAAGGTACCATACTTATCTGAAAGATGAATTGTCTGTATTTTTATGTTATTTCTTATTCTGTACAACAAGAAATTAATCCCAATTTAAAAAGCCAAATATTGCGGCATTTTAATGGCATACACTTGCCGGCAGGTCGACTGCACGGTTGCCTTACATCACAACTGCAGAGGTTTACGTTCTAACTCGTTCGACCACCGCACTGACAAAATATCGCAACAATGATACATGGGCATTCAATTAGTTATAGGTATTTTGATATATCTGTGCAAAATGAACCTTGGGTAGATGTTGTAGGACAACTTATATTCAGTCAGATTTCCGTACGAAGAATCGAATTATTATATTATATAGAATTGTGCATAATGTAGACAACATTTATTTATTTATTTATTTATTGATTTATTTATTTATGGTACTCTGTACAACAGGAACTTAATCCCAATTACAGTACAGGGTCCGCACTCACCGAGCCGCAGTGTGGTAGTTCATCTAATTTTCAGCTTGATTGAGATTCGAATTCGGGATCTCCGGATTCGAATTTCATATTGCTATCTACACCACCGTACTAACGGATATAATGTATTTAGTATTACAAATAAATGTGGCACTCTGTCTAAGCAGATCTAGGTGAGTGATATATTTATGCGCGTGACCTGCCATAAAATCACGGTCCACAAAGATGTTAGTGGAGGGGGAGCCACAGGGGTAGATTTAAATTGGTGAAAATTGTTTGTCGGCTGTGATGATCGAACCAGGGTTCACAAGATCCACAGGCCGACTCGATACCACTGAGCCACCTACTAGAGATGCGCATTTTATAAAAAAAATTAACCAGACCCGACCCGAACCCGATGGGTACCCAACCTGACCCGATGGATACCCGACCCGATGGATATCCAACCCGCCCAGACCCGATGGGTACCCAACCCGACCAGACCCGACCAGACCCGATGGATATCCAACCCGACCAGACCCGACCAGACCCGATGGATATCCAACCCGACCAGACCCGATGGGTACCCAGACCCGATGGATATCCAACCCGACCCGACCGGATGGATATCCAATCTAACCCGATTATGTGTATACTACTTGAACAGATATGTACCCAACTGATCCGAAAGTTAATTTTACAAGGAATATGTAGTATTTCATTAGATACAATAAAAAATCTGTTAATATTAACTGTGCAAAACTACTATTTACTTAAATCTACTTGTTACTTACGAGTAGTTCAAAATGATTTGTTATAAGTATAAATATTTGAGTGAATATTTTATTAAACAAATATATCATGTTTATAGTTGTTACACATTTTTGGTACAAATTGCGGTTTTGTAGCAAAGACTACACTAAAATTCAGTAAATATCAGTGGCGAACCGAGAAAATATATTTGGAGGGGGCTTGGATATTTGTAAAACGAGTAGATTTAAATATATATATATATATATATATATATATATATATATATATATAGAAATTATTTAATTACATTTAAATAAATATGAAATATAAGTGAAAACCCCTCCCCTTGCGTGCGCCAGTGGTAAATATAAATACTAAAGCGGAATGACATAAAGTATACTAAAATCCATGATTAGATAATACGAATAAAAGCGGCAGTAGAATTATAAAAATATACAATTTGTGATACACTTGTTTTGTTATGCCATCTTTATCGTAGCATTGCTTTGATTTATGTTTACAAAGCATGAATGAGAGCGCAAGCACTGTTAGATTTTCACCTCTGCTCAATATTATAAACATACAGGGTGTTCAAAAAAGGGTAAAAACTAAGGCATATACATTTCAGTGTACTTATTCTCAGCAACTTTTTTTTTTAATTCGCTAAATTAAAGGCTCTAAAGGTTCTTGAAGCGTATATTTCTGAGGCACTGGCCGACATGTAATTTTTAATAAAAATTATAATGAATTATTATTACATCTTTTACGTAGTAATATATTTACTTTTATTTTATTTATAATTCATAATCAGCACATTAAAATGTATTAGCCCTCAAAGTTTTTTTTATCGTTTTTTAACACCCCGTATATAATATGTATAAGCGACCAAGCGTTAATTATAAATTTTAAATAAATTCTAAATATACTTGTAATGGGGTAGGTGGTTTATAGTCCTGTAGAATTGAGAACCCGGATTTCATTCCCACAGGCGACAAATAATTTTCACCACGTTAAAACTAGTCCTGAGACTTTCCCTCCACTAATATCTTTGGGAGTCGTGATTTGACGGCTGGTAATCGTACTTCACACGAAGAAATATATCACTTACCGAGATATGTAATGCGCAAAAAGCGTGATGATATATTTATTTATTTTGCACGTGAATATTTCATATAAATATAAATTAAATTATGAACCTGACCCGACTTACCCGTAATGAACCAGACCCGACTTACCCGTAAATGAACCAGACCCGACTTACCCGTAATGAACCAGACCCGACTTACCCGTAAATGAACCAGACCCGACTTACCCGTAATGAACCAGACCCGACTTACCCGTAAATGAACCAGACCCGACTTACCCGTAATGAACCAGACCCGACTTACCCGTAAATGAACCAGACCCGACTTACCCGCAAATGAACCAGACCCGACTTACCCGTAAATGAACCAGACCCGACTTACCCGTAAATGAACCAGACCCGACTTAACCGTAAATGAACCAGACCCGACTTACCCGTAAATGAACCAGACCCGAACCAGACCCGACATGAACAACTTACAACTGACCCGAAACCCGACTGCGGGTCGGGTCGGGTCTGGTCGGGTTTCGGGTTTCGGGTAAAAATGCGCATCTCTACCACCTACCACATAATATTACATGCTGTGAAAAACTTGCCTGTAAATATATATTATTTCTTTCTTCGGATGGTACTTACAAGTAACACTGCCCAACTGTCACTCACCGATTTAAATGAAACTTGGTACACTAATAGAACTCTAAAAAATATTGTACTCCTATTTTTTATTCTTCCGGAAGTTGCTTTTTAGCAGTACAAACCACCCCTGAAAGGTGGTAAAAGTAAGAATCGCCATAAATGAAATTAAATAATACCAAAATATTACGCGTTTAACCTCGAAAATAGATTCAGCGACACCAAAAACCCTCGAGTAACTAGTTTTGAACCTAAAACTCTATTTCAGTTGAATATCGTAATTTCATCCCTCATCCCCTTTTTAACCCTATAAAAAAGTGCATATGATCAAAATGACCCTGAAAATAAATTTTGGCGATCTCAAAAACCCCTGGGTAACCAATGTTGAACGCGTAATATTTTGGTTTTATTTAATTTCATTTATGGCGATTCTTGTTTTTACCACCTTTCAGGGGTGGTTTGTATCCCTAAAAAGCAACTTCCGGATGAAGAAAAAATAGGGGTTCAATATATTTTAGAGTTCCATTAGTGTGCCAAGTTTCATTTAAATCGGTGAGTGACAGTTGAGCAGTGTTACTTGTTAGCTCATCGACTCGAATGATTGCAATCTTCTTATAAAAATCTGACTGTACCTACACACATTTTTCAGTTTTAAAAATAATTATAAATGAGTATAATAATGGATAGTAGTAGCTTTATGGTTGCACTGCTGTTTCACAAGCAAGAATACGCGTTTCTTCCTAGTGGCTCACATGACACATATAAAGAAAAATAAATACATTCTTTAATGACATTCAGCAAATAATGAAGTTCTCCAAAAGTTATTATTTCATGTAAATATACAAAATTAGAGTGATATTTAATAAACTTGTCAACAAATAGAAAATAATTAAAACATAATCTTGCTGAACAAAATTATACAATTCCTCTGTATTGAAATTAATTGTTGTTGCAGAGTATGAAATAAATAAATAAATAAATAAATATAGGCAGTTATAGCTTTATAAGCAAGTGTTTGTGAGTTGATTTATTCTCAATCAAAAATACAAATTTCACTATAATCTGCAGTTCGTCTATACTGTAATTGGGAGTAATTATTGTGTAAAATAGCTAGTAAACTAATAATTCTATTTCAGCCCCAGCGGATAGCACAAGAGCTGTTTAAAACTCTGAATTTAGTTGGATGCAATCCTACGAATCGTACTACAAAACAGAACATATTCTGGGCAATTCATTTCTGCTGTCAATTATGGTGGGTGTGTGTTGTGTTCTCATACAACCTTTGTTGTTATGTTGGTGTGCCTGACTTTATTGAGCACATCATGTATACTGCTATTGTGATACAGGTAAAGTATGTTGACACATTAGGTAATATATATTGCCGTTGACAAACGTTTCTAATGGGGTAGGTGTCTCAGTAGTATAAAGTCGGATTCGATTCCCATAGCCGACAAACAATTTTTACAACATTAAAATTACCCCTGTGGCTTCCTCTTCACTTATATCTTTGAGGGCTGTGATTTGACGGGTGGTAGCCGCACTTTACGCGAGGAAATATATGACTTACCGAGATCTGTTACGACAGAGTGCCACACATACAGTAATGGGTAAAAGGCGTGATATATTTATTTATTTTAATCGTTTCTAAATGAGTTTAAAGTAAAATACTGAGTACAAAATTATGGTCCTATTTGTACAAAAATAATTGGCTAGTAGCACAAGCTCTGTTTTTGCCTGTTTTAAGAGCGGAGTATTTGAGTGTTTTAGCTATTTATTTATTTATTTATGTTACGCTGTACAACAGAAACTTAATCCCAATTACAGTACAGGGTCCGCACTCACCGAGCCGCAGTGTGGTAGTTCTTATAATTTTTAGCTTGGGTGAGATTCGAACTCGGGATCTCCGGATTCAAATTCCATATTGCTATCCACACCACCGTACTGACGGTTAAAACTGTGCTCTTAGAACACCTAAAAACATAGCTTGTGCTACCTACCAGCCATTGTGTTTTAATGTGAACTTGGCAATCACCTACAAATACAATTTTGTAATTATTCTTATTCTTGAAGACCATTTTTGGTCTTCTTTCTATACCAATAATTCAAATAAGTAAAATAAATATAAATATATCATCACGCCTTTTACCCATTATTGGGTATGGCACTCTGCTGTAGCAGACCTCGATAATTAATATCTTTATGTGCTTAAAATGTGCTTATGTGCGTCAAATTACGGCTCTCAAAGATGTTTGTGAAGGGGAAGCCACAAGGGTAGTTTTAATGTGGTGAAAATTGTATGTCAGCTGTGGAAATCAAATCCGGGTTCTCAAATCTACAGTCCAACTTGATATTACTGAACCATGTATCAAATTTTGATATATTGGTGACTCTTGTTATACATGAGCGATTTATTGAAGCTTTTTTCTCTAAAATAATAACCTACGATTAATATAATAAATAATATACGATTCCAAATGTTTAAATTGTTTAAAAAAAGTGGTTGAAATACAAGTGACGAAGAATTTTTCGCTGTAATAATTTGGAAACATTTTACAATAACAAATATGTGAACGAAATGTTCAAACTGATTTGTAAGGCATTGTATATTTTCTGCCAGCAAACGTTTCTAATTTATTTTGGAGTAAAATTGTTTAAATAAAAGATTTGGAGAACAAAATAATCCATTATTTTCATCTAAAATATTATTCTTTAAAATAATTTATAAACGTTTTACAAAGACAAATAAATGATGCGCAATGTTCAAATTTCTTTACAAATACAGTATAGTATGACATGATATATTTTCTGCTCTCTAATTTTTTAATAGTTATTTATGTACCACTGATGTTGAAGGTCGAAAGTTTTATACCAATAACGAAAAATAAATTAAAATATCTTAAATATTTGGAATATATTTGACAATTTTTTATTATTTGCGATAATTAATATATTGTTACCATAACAATAATGTAAAAATTTTGTGACTCATTACGTCCTTGGTAACAGGAATGTAATGATATATTTATTTTTATCACACGTGTACTAAAATGACTCCATTTAATGCGTGTTTCTGGAACTAAAATAGCCTTTTTACAGCCTTAAAACTGGATGGTAATGATAATTACGTTACAAAACAAGACAAATGAGCGTGAAGTCAGAGTGACTAATTTTATGCCAGGCATTGTAGTTTGATTAAGAACGCGACGTGATTCTTTTAGATCTGTGAAAATTTGTTCAATAAATAAAATGGCATTGCAGAGAGATGTACTTGTAACAAAGGGTCCAGTACGTTCTTAGGCCGAAACATCTATTTTAACTTGTGTAAAGTTGGCAACTCGTTAAAATAGAACTCGTTCCGGCCTAAAATGCTTGAAATAGAAGATCCGAACTAAATTATTTAGTATTTTTTTGAGAATTCACCACACCATAAAATAAATGATATTTTCAATATTTTCATAAACGTCAATTTTGAATATTAAATGTACACTGAAAAAATGAAGAATTTTCATCACTGTGCAAATAAAAACCTAACTATTCTTGTTTGGTAAATTCTCAAGTCGAATACAACTCGTAGTATGAAAATTGACAGATAATATTTTGACATAAATATACATTCGTTGTTATGGAAATAGGAAACACAACTCGTGCTTCGCACTCGTTATGTTTCCATTTCCATAACAACTCATAATTTATGTCAAAATATTTTCAGCAATTTTCATACTACTTGTTATATTATATATGAAAATATAGGTAGTTTTGAAACGTTTGACAGCGGAAAATATACGATGATAAATGTTATATTCGTTTTGAAAATAATTTGCAAGGTTATTTACTAAAGTGAATAAAATTTTAGGTTATAATAAAATTCCTAATATGTCGTATATACTCAAGCAACTTATCAGCTAATTTAGATACACTTTTTAACGTATTTTGGACTGAAGAAGATATAGTTGAACAAGGCCGAGAAAGCTATATAAGGCTCAACAAAACTCTCCATAACATTATCAAATTCTACAGGACACTGTTCTTTTATTCTATAGCTCTTATAGCTATTGAAACACAAATATCTTCACCACTGAAACCTGTCTTTACAATATGGACGCCAAAAGGCGTTGATTTCAATAATGACCAACCTTATGGTTTATTGGTGTATATCGGAGAGATTGGCAGCATTGCTGGATGTGTATTAGTAGCTCTAGTACCTCTTGATTCTATTTATATTTTGTTGGTTGGTAGCGCTTATATTCAGTTCGATTGCTTGATTTCAACAATGAAAAACTTGGAATGTTTGGACAGAGACACAGCTTATAAAACTTTGATGAAATGTGTCGAACATCATAATTTAATATTAGTGTAAGTTTAATCAATTGAGCAGGGTTTGACAATTAAATTCGTGAACCATTTTGCTTTACATTAAATTTAAAATCAAGTCTAGCAGCAACTAGGATGACCAATAATCAATAGGCAAAAAAGTATTTTTTACACCACAAATGTATTTTTTTTTACATTGTTTTCCTAGTTACTAGCAACCAAAATTTTTATTAATTACAATTACAAATTAATCTTAATATCGATCTTAACAAAAAATGTCACCTCTAGTTGAATGTATTTTTCGTAACACATGCACAAGAAACACATTCTTATTCCCTAATTTTAGAGAGAGAAACACTGCTTTTCTCCCTTAGGGAGAGAAACATAATGTTTCTCTCCCTAGGTAGGATGTTTCTCTCCCTAAGTAGCATGTTTCTCTCCTTAGAGACATGTTTCTCTCCCTAGAGACTACTATTATTAGCTGTTTGCGACGTTTCCTAGGTAACTAGTTACGCAACCCATATTTGACATTTGTCCCGATAAGACGGTAATTTTTGTGCACTTGTTACGAAAAGTATAATATGCTTCACGGAAGGGCGCGATTATCCCTTGTGTGAAGTTGGCAATCCTCGACTTCTGCTCGAGCCTTCGGCCCTCGCTTACGTCTCGGTTTGCCAACTTCACACGCGGGAATAATCGCTTGTTTCCCTCCCTTGATGCATAACATACTATTGAAGACCTCAGCTAGACACTTGTGCTATAATCTTTAGCTTTGGTCTGAAAAAGGCTACTTTCAATTCTTGATATTGAAATATTTATTTTAAAAATCAAAATTAATATGTTTGGTTAGTCTGGTAGTATCTTAATCATTCTTTCAGCTCGGTTTTAGCAAAGTACGAGATTTGTTCAAAAAATACGTAGACTGTTTGAATTTCGCGGGTTCAGTTGCTTCCAGAGAAATCCGCTTAATATCGCCTTCTTCGTAAAGATCAGCTGATTACAAGGCAGTTTTTGATTGCTAATATCAGTATGGGTTGATTAACTACACGATTGTTTGTAAAGTGTGTTTTGTTCTTGGCGGATTGTAGAATGAGCAAAGAGTTGCTGTGAATCAGACTTACTACATAGAAGTTCTTAAGTGTCTGCGAGACGCTATCCAGCGGAAAAGGCCATTAATGTGATGAAGTCGAGACTGGTTTTTTCATCACGACAAAGCTCCAGAACATTCAGCCCTCAGAACTCGCGAGTTTTTTGTCAAACACTCGATCACTCTCCTTCCCCACCCTATTCACCTGACCTCGCTCCTTGTATTTTCTTCTTGTACCCCAAACTCAAAAGACCTTTAAAAGGAAGAAGATTTGAGACGATCTCTGAGAATGAGGCAAATACGACGAAAGAGCTGAACATCATCACAAAAGAAGCTTTCCAGGACTGTTTCCAAAAGTGGAAACACCATTGGGAAAAGTGTGTGCGTCTGGATGGGAAGTACTTTGAAGGTGACCCAGACATGTAACTTCTAAATAAGGTATATTTTGTTATATGACGTGGGTCTACATATTTTTTGAACAGACCTGTAGTTATTTGAAAACCGAAGATAACGATGTTAAAAATTAAGACTCTAGGTAAAATCAGGAGGTGTAGTCATCCTAGCAGCAGCGTCGTGATGTATTCGCGAATTTAATTGTCAGATCTCGCACAACAATTATGTATTTTTTAGTTATTTGAAGAAAGTGGAACAAGTATACACCCTGTCTTTGTTAAGTCAGTTATGCGCCATTTTGTTAACAATTTGTATAGCGATTTATATAGCAGCTTTAGACATGTATGTATTTATTTAAAACCAGAGTTCGTAGATATCATGATATTTATAAAAACATGAAAATAGAAATATATCCGATACTTATTTTTTATCTTTGTTTTTGTACTTCAATCAACACAATTATTATGGGGTAGGTGGCTCACTGGTATCGAGTCGGCCTGTGGGTCTTGAAAACCCTGGTTCGATCCCCACAGCCGACAAACAATTTTCACCAATTTAAATCTACCTCTGTGGCTCCTCCACCACTAATATCTTTGGAGGCCGTGATTTGACGGCTGGTAACCGCACTTCACGCGAAAAAATATATCACTTACCGAGATCTGCTTAGGCAGAGTGCCACACTCAGTAATGGGTAAAAGACGTGATGATGATGATGATATATAATAGGTAATACAAAATAAATTGTTATTCCTAAAATTAAAAAAATTAATATTGGTTGTAAATATTTATTGAATACACAAGATTAATATAATAATATGAACAAATAAATAACCCTATATTCTAGATAGGGGTAAATCATCATCATCTTACATGAAAGCTAAAATAGCCACTAGTAAAAATTTGTATCACTAGGACAGAACCTTTACTTTTGCGAGTGCGTACATATTTTGATACGCCGAGCTGAAGGCGAGGCTTGCAAATGTACAAGATTTTTGGAAGCGATTTAAATGAAATTATGGAAACATGTTGAGTGCTACTGGTTTCATTACTGTGAAAAAAACAGAATAATTGATATTAATTAAATTTGTTCATTATTTGTTATTCAACATCAGTTACGTGGCTACAAAACCCATCATTATTTTTATTAAAAATTACGTGTCGACCAGTGGCACTAGAAATGTACTCTTCTAGAAGCATGCCCATAATTTTGTGAATTTTTAAACAATTCTTTTTGATTGTGAATCAGCACATCGAAATTAATATACCTTCAATTTTTTTTAACACCGTGTATATAGATATACAATCGATATTGAAATCTACGAACTCTGTTAAAAACAGATTAAATTTTGGTATAAATATCTAAATATATTTATTTTTAGAACTCTGGCAGCCAGGCCATTTTTGTACGCAATGTTAACATCAGCTCAGTTGTTTATTTACTGTTTAGGGGGTGAAATGATAACAGAACAAGTATAAACTCAAACTAATTAGATATGAAATGGTGATTTATTTAGTTTTATACCCAGGGTATCGCACTCTCTGACGCAGCGTACGAAAGTAACTGGTGGAATCTTCCTGATAAAGCTTTCAGAGGTGGACTAGTGTTAATGATACAAAGAGCTCAACGTCCGATTAGAATAACTGCAGGAAACATTTTTATTTTGTCTATTGAGTTATTTACTAAGGTATTGTCAATTGTTTATTGTTGTATAATTGTTATAATTTAGTTTGTTGACAGGTTTTGAAGGCGTCTGTTTCTTTCATGACTATGTTGAAGACTACTACAATTGAAGAGTAGATAATTTAGTTCTTTGTAATTGAATCATAACGAGAACAAGAATACTGAAATGAATTGAGCATTATTTTCAACCACTAAAAACGTATTACTATATTTACAAATAGCATTGTTACCAATGGAAGAAAATAATATAAAATTAATGAAATAATATACAACAAATTAAGTACAGCAAGTCTAGTGATCATTTGAGCAAATAGTTATTTGTGTATTAAGAGCGTAAAGTGATTCTTTGTTACTCGAACACGGTAATTACAGCGCGAGCCGAAGACGAGAGCTGCAATAGTGTAAGAGGAACAAAGACACTTTATGCTCGTGATACACACATCATTCTTTCTACGATTGCATCTTAAAATTATTAAAAACGTATGCGTACTGAAAATAAATTCGTTCTGTTAACAGTCAATATGACAAGTTTCTGTTTTATTTGTATCTTTGGTAACTATTGAAATAAGCGTGCATTTAATTATTCTTTTTCGCGCGTTGCCATTGGAAACGCGCGCATTTAACGTCTTTTTCGCGCGTTGCCATTGGAGACGTACGACACAGATATTTTTCGATTGTTCCACAGAAAACGTCAACTTTACGATGACAAATATGAGCCTAATTGTCAACTTTTCATAGCAATCGTAGAAAATAGTTATTTACGTAAAAAATCAGGAAAGCCTTCAATTACCGGATGAGTAGATAGTTTCATGCCGAGCTTGAAACAGCTTACAAATCCTGTACGACGCTTTACTGACGTGTTACGTATAACATCTTACCTGTAACTTATAAACAAATAATCAATATTTTCAATTAATTTCAATTAAAAGAAACATTTGACTTACATATTCAGTCAGTATTTTATGTTGCTAAGTAATTAGACACTCACTTTTCTTGCATTAATATGTTATTTTCCTGCCTATGCATGCAAAGCAAAGCTTTCCTGAGTCTTAAAGGTCAGGCAAATGTTTATTTTCCTGTCAGTTTCAAGTAACATAAATATATTATTACGCATTTACTCATTAGTGGGTGTGACACCCTTGCGTAGCAGATCTCGATAATACATATTTATGAACGTGAAGTGCGGTTACCAGCCGCCAAATCACGCTCCTCAAAGATACTCACGTTTCTTTCATTACCTACCTAGGCAGGCAATATGTTATTTTCCTGTCAGTTTCTGGTAAATTAATTTAATAGCTCTTAGTCATTATCCTAATAAGATAATATTTGGTATTATATTGTTGTAACTACATATTTCAGTGTTGCTCTGTTGCAATTATACAAATAGGAATAATGTCTGAAATAAAGCATTTACGGACTCAAATAAACTTTTTCTCTAATTTTAAGTATTTATTTAATTCACGGTTTAAATTTGATGGATGAAACCCCGAACACTCTGTATATAATTAATGATGCTTTTAATTAAAATTCACTTAAGAGTTGATTGGTGTACTGGAATTATATAACATACTCGTATTTATATTCTAAATAAGTAAATAATAAATAATAAGATCAATAAAATATTAATAACCAATAAATGAGAGTTTTCTATAAATGCCCCTACATAATTTACTATATAAATTATCAAAAATATATTATTATACTCGTTTATTAGAACTAAATAAAATAATATAAAATTATAGAAAACTTATATTTCATAAAAGAAGCCATTTACATTTTGCCTAAATATATTTCGAGTATTATTATAATAATTATTGTATTAAATATTTCATAGAATAATAATTTAGAAGTAGTTAAAAACTTTCGAAAAATTGTCAGTTCGAGTACTGTGTTCAATTTAATACTACATATATTTCACGGAATACAACAAAGATAAACTTAATTTTATTAAATAAAAAAGATGTTTGTGTTTAAAACGTTATTTACTACAAAACGTTCAAAATCACTGACACCACAAGAAGATGAAGAAAAAGTAACTTATGTAGGCATTTGTATATTTTCTGTATAAGACATTTTTACCAACAGTTCATTAAAATTGAGTTAAATTTATTCTATAGGTTTTAGATTTAATTCTACTACGTGAAATTGAAATATTTTGTACGGTTAAATTAAATCTGTAGAATGAAACAGCTAACCGTGGTTGGTGAAAACTGCTCTAAAGCTGGGGTTATAATGAAGTAACGCAAAATGTAATGCAGTTGCAGTAAAGTAGAAAGTAAAGCAAGCGAAAATAGTTGATTAATATTAAAAAGTAGTACCACTACTGCTAGCCAATCAGGTAATATTATAAAAAATTCACATTTATTTCGTTATTTTTCGTTTACTTCGGCATCAAGTTTGAATATCATATAACGTTTGTTGGGTTATTTGTTGTTTATTGGGTTTTATGACTTTTGATGACTTATCATACAGTATTTTATATATTTCTACCTGCTTGACAATACTTCGGTCTATTATTTATTTTTAATAGAAAATATTTCGACTAACAAAATGAAATCGGACAGATAAACAGATGGAGAATGGTGGATAAATCGATAATAAAGATTTCTGCGCAACGTTCAAAATGCTGACTTCTTATTGACTAGCAGTATAAAATTTTAGTTAAGGCAAGGTAGAAAGATGAATGTTGGGCAACTATTGCGTTACATATTTTACCTTACTTCTTACTTTACTTCAATATAAATCATTACTAGCTGTAGTACACGCTCAACTTTTTAAGTTACCGATACTTTTTGCGTTACTTCTTACGTTACTTCATTATAAATCCAGCTTAAGAATGATTTTACAAAAACTACTGATTATTTTTAGCCTGAAAAGATAGCGCGAGAACTATACGGCACCCTGAATCTAGTAGGGTGCAATCCTACAGATCGCTCAACAAGACAGAATATGATTTGGTTTTTTCATTTTTGTTGTCAAGTATATTGGTGTGCTGCTCTATTTTCCTATAATCTTTGTTGTTATCATGGCAAGCCAGATTTTATTGAGCACATTATGTATACTGCTATCGCTGTTCAGGTAAGTAACAATTATGTCTGGACTCTGGATAGTCGACTGAATAGATTAAGGTAAAATTAAGGGTGAAAGTTTGCGTGAATGTCATAGGATTAAAAGAATGACGGATGGATATGATTGAAGTGTTGATGTGTAAATGATTTATGATACGAGAAGTATCGTATTGTCGCGCAAAATTTTAGGGGGTACAAAAAAAAAAATTGTAGTGATCGTAGAAGCAATAATTTTTCTTGTAAAATACAGTGTTTCAAGAAAACAAATCAGATCTATTAATTCTAGAACCAATGGGTTTAGCAAAAAAGAAACATTAAAACAAAATATTCAGTACAAAGTAGCTGATTCTTTTGCGTACATAAATTTAAAAAATCCAGCAGTTCTCAAGCTGTGGCACAAAGTTAGATTTTGTAAAATAGCAAATGGTATATTTTATTACCTTATAAAACAAAGGATTTTTTAAATTGAACAGTATAAAAAATCTACCCCTGTGGCTCCCCCTACATTAATATCTTAAGGGGCCGCGATTTGACGGCTGGTAACCGCACTTCACGCGAAAAAAATATATCACTTACCGAGATCTGCTTAGGCAGAGTGCCACACTCAGTAATGGGTAAAAGGCGTGATGATATATTTATTTATTTATTTAAAAAAGTATAGTCAGAATTAATGCATTTACTGTAGTTGTAGTAGATCAGAGATAAAAATAACTGTTAATATAATGAATATCCTAACAATTATTTTAATAAATCCTCTATTAGAATCCACATCAGTTATATTTACATATTGGTTACTTTTTAAATCATTCTTTACTAAAGATATGCCAAAATAATAATGTGCACAGTCCTTTCAATTATAATTTGTAAAATGTAAATTGGCCTAAATATTATTTTATTATTAAAACTAAAATTTTAAAAGTTTAATTGATATCAAAATTTTTCTAATCAAAATAAGATTATCTGTAAAATATAGGAACGCAAAATTTTAAGGGTTTCTGGCGACTAACTAGATAAATACACCTCTGCTTGTATGAAAAGAATTATGACTGTGGATGAAACGAGATTTGTGGAATATTTGGTGGAGATTAATTGCCGAATGAATCTTATAAATGAATTGCCATTTTCGATTATCTTTCGCTGTTAAATTACTATAGAGAAAAATGATTCACATAAAATTGAAAATTTTGTTCATAAATGTAAAATCGTAATAATGATGTTAAAAATTAACATCTTGTTAAATACTAAAATTAATATTTGTTTTATGAAAGATTGTTAAATTGCCAGAACAGATTAACATGTGATTCTGGTGATGTAATGTCTAGTAAAAAAAACTATCAACTAATTTCAAAACTTGTAAAATATATTGTAATATCATATTTTTATAAATTCTTTACGGTGTTTACCAGTATAGTTATTAATAATTTTTCAATTCAGATATTCACATGAATTAGGAAAGATAATCGTCCTAAAATATAAAAGCTAATAAAACTTACATGTTGAATTTGAAAACTAAAGTGGCATATTTATTTTGAAATTCATGGTCATTATGAGAGTTAAATGAAGAAATAGATAAATAATAATAATAATAATTAATATATTTTTAAATTTATATGAGTTTACAATTTTCAGAATAACGTAGATGTATGTATTGAATTAAGTAAATTGGTATTTTAATTAGATTTTTTTGAACCCACTAGTTAGAAAGAAACCGTTAAGAACGATAAAAAATATACAGGATGATGCCACGGCTCTCGTATAGAACTTTAATCAAATACTAGTTTTGTGGTATACAATTTTATTTTTAAATTTGAAAATTAATTTTTAACGATAGAAATAAAATATGAAAAGTAAAATAAATTACAAAAAAATAGCAACCATTTTAAATGCTTTTATGAAACTAGGCCTTTTATTCAAATCATTTTTTCTTCAACTAATTTAGGAGCGGTTGATATCAAGAAATGTAATCTGAAAATTTTGCTGAATTTTTATCTAAAATTTTATGAATTTTTAGGTGATAATAAAATTCGTAATTTGTCGCGTATATTCAGGCAACTTATCCGGAAATTTAAATAATCTATTTAAAACGTTTTGGACAGACGAACATATAGTCGAAGAAGGCCGAGAAAGCTATATAAAACTGAACAAAGATCTACATAAAGTTGTTATAGTATACAAGAAACTATTTTATTATGCTATAGCTGTCATTTTAATTGAAACACAAGTCTCCACACCTATGAGACCAATCTTTACGATCTGGACACCAAAAAGCTTTGATTTAAACAATGACTATGGTATCTGGGTATATATTGCACAGATCCTGAGTATTGCAACATGTGTAGTTTTTGCGTTGGTACCCCTGGATTCTATTTTCATTTTGATGGTTGGCAGTGCTTATATTCAGTTTGATTGTTTGATTTCAACAATGAAACACCTGGATTGTTCAGATAGAGACGAAGCTTACAAGACTTTAATGCGATGTGTGGAACATCATAACAGAGTATTGGAGTAAGTATGAGGAAATTTTGGGACTTTTTAACGTTTTAAGATTGTTTAATTTCGTAATGGAGAAAGTTCAGTATCAGATCTATCAAAATAGTTGTCGGAAGTAATATTGCACATATGTTTTAGTTTACTTATTAAACAACTTTTGTTTTAGTAAACAGAATTATATTTGGATTGATTGAATATATTTTATATAAAAAGCTAGGTATTAGATTTCGTTTACCACAACAATACAGACTGTTTCTACAGTGATGGATTAAGACATTTTGTGGTCCTAAGGGCTATATTGTTTGAAGGCCCATTGACATTTCCTATTTTTGAATAGATTTTTTAAAAAATAGACAAATTAAGATAATATTAATTAATTAATGAGGTAATGGTATCGAGTAGGCCTGTGGATTGGAGAACTCGGGTTCGATTTCCACAGCCGACAAACAATTTTCACCACGTTAAAATTAGCCCTGTGGCACCTCCTCCACTAATATCTTTGAGGGCCGTGATTTTACGGCTGGTAACCGTATTTCACGCGAAGAAATATATCAGTTACTGAAATCTGTGCCACACTCAGTAATGGGTAAAAGGCCTGATGATATATTTATTTTATTTATTTATATCCTCCTTTACTATATAATGAAGTGTCAAGGATATTCGAGTCCGAACGAACTTTCATCATTTACTCGCCTAAAAATAGTGTTATTTTAAAATTGTTTAAACTTTTAAACTTTATTCTGTAGTATAATGATAAGAATGAATTTTAAAATATAGGTTAGGACACATCCACTATTCTAACAATTTTTTTCTCAATTTCGCACTCAATATTCTAACATTTTATCACAACTGTTTGTTTTTAGTTACTTGAAAAAGGTGGAACAAATATACACCCTGTCTCTGCTAAGTCAATTGTGTGCCATTTTGTCTACAGTTTGTATATGTATTTACATAGCTTCTTTAGACATGTACGTATTATAACCGAGTTTTCCGTTCGCATACTTAACTCATTTTGTTTTTAGAACTTTGGCAGTTCGACCTTTCTTGTATGCAACATTATCAGCAGCTCAGTTGTTTATCTACTGTTTAGGGGGTGAAATGATAACAGAACAAGTATAAATTAATGTAATTGTAAATAAAAATGTGTTTTATAAATGTTGTGTCCAGGGTATGGCACTGGCCGACGCCGCGTACGAAAGTGACTGGTGGAAACTTCCTGATACAGCGTTTAGAGGTGGACTGGTGTTAATGATACAAAGAGCTCAACGTCCTATTAAAATATCAGCAGGAAATGTTTTTATTTTATCTATAGAGTTATTTACTAAGGTATAGTTCAGTGTTGATGAATTTTAAGTAATAAGTCGTAATGTAGGAATTAAGATCGTAACGTCATTTAAAGAATATAAAAGGGCTTAAGGTATAAAATAAAAGTGTCAATATCAGAAGCAATGTTTTGTCAATAAAATTATTTTATCTATAAACGTCAAAAAAGTGAGATTTTATATGATTTAATTCTCATCTATTCCGCCGCAATAAAAGTAAAATAAATAAATAAACAATTAAAACAATTTTAGGTTAAAGTTCTGTACAATTAATTTAATTAATTAATTTAATTTAATTATGGGGTAGGTGGCTCAGTGGTATCGAGTCGGCCTGTGGATCTTGAGAACTCTGGTTCAATCCCCACAGCCGACAAACAATTTTCACCAAATTAAAAAATCTACTCCTGTGGCACCTCCCCCACTAATATCTTTGGAGGAAGTGGTAACCGCACTTCACGCGAAAAAATATATCACTTACCGAAATCTGCTACGGCAGAGTGCCACACCCAGTAATGGGTAGAAGGTGTGATGATATATTTATTTATTTATTTTAATTTAATTCGACATTACATGCACTAAACGAGTATATTTAACAGGAAAATGAAACGTAACTATAAATAAATAATTTAGTAACAAATAAACGACTAAGTAGCAAGTATCGAAGTAAACAAGCAATTTTCATAAATTCTTTAGGCCTGTTTGTACCAATGAAATGTTTTTGATTATGTTTGAAATAGTACTTCACATTAAAATTACTCCTGTGGCTTCCCCTCAACTAACATCTTAGGGGGCCGTGATTTGAAGACTGATAACTGCAAAATTTATCATGTACTAAGATCTGCTACGGCAAAGTGCCCCACACAGTAATATATACAGGGTGTTACAGAACTAGTGTAACAAAATTTTTATAGCTTATTCCTGAGGTCATTTTAAGTAAAAAATGTCATATGAACTACTCCTACCAAAAAAAAATGTAAAGTTTTATGAATTATTTTAAAAGAAAGGTTACATTATGTACAATGACAGATGCCTGAAGCTAACTTCAGCCCGTGCTTAATATCTCAAGTCGTGACTAAAACGATCGACGCCACGGCTTGTCAACAAGTGATTAAGATATTACACGTATATAGCGCCATGGAAGCCAGTACGCTAAATGACATTTTAATAACACTAGTAGAAAAAATAATTATTTTGAGGGTTAAAATATCTAATTATTTCTGTTATGTTTACTTATCGACCTTTAATTTTTTTTTTCTTCTGGCTTCCTGGCGGACCAACTACTAAGGTCATATGCCGCCATTACGCCCTGATCCTGCGTTTTAGATCTTAGAGTCAACAGCAACGCGGGTTTCTCGGGACGGTCACCCATCCAAATACTCCCCGCGCGCAACGTTGCTTAACTCGCGTTATCGCATAGATCAGTTCCAACGAGTTGAGCCATGGCCGTTGACAACCTTTAATTAAAATTGTTAATAAAATACTTAAATCTAATTCCCAATTTTGTGACTTATAAATTAAAATTCACCAATAATATATAACTTCATATTGTTCATTGTTTCGTTATTTATTGTTGCATGTATGTAATAATGTTTTTATTTTTCAGGTTTTGAAGGCGTCTGTTTCTTTCATGACTATGTTAAGTAGTACGACTAAACAGTCATAAATATTTTATAAATTATTTTAGAGAAAGATGCTTCAAATAAAAGTGGTAGATAATTTATTTCTGCATATTTTTAGTATTAGACCTTTCAAAATAATTTAGACACGTTTCCAAACAGAAATATTCGAAGTTGATTTGAAAATAATGTTGTAATTAGATTAGATATAATTAGTTATTGCAAATATATTTTTATGAAAATAATGAGTAATTTTTCCTACTTGCTACACTATCTCATTAATAGTCATCATATATAAAGTTATTGTTTCCTGTAATTTTGTTAATAATATACCTACTCGATATATTTTGAATCAACTTTATTATGTAAGATTTTCGTAATTATTACAATAAAGAGAATGAAGTAATTAAATTATGTTTTCCTAATTATAATTCTAAGAATTAATCATATTTTCAGTTTTTCTGTATTTTTTCTGACGTAATTAAACATAGTCTCCATTTATGTTCACATGTAATGATATCATCTACAACAGTGATTCTTAACCGAGGGTCTGCGACCCCATAAGGATCCATAAAAACATATATAATAAAATATCAAACTAAACACTTGTCTAAGTCTCACAAAATTCAACCTCCAAGTCAACTTATGAGGTCCTCGTCAGAGGCTGGCCAGCACAGTTAGTAACCATAGACGCGTTTTGCTCTTATTAGAGCTCATCAGTATGGTACGAGTATAACACACTCTTTCACCTAGAACAAAGTTCACATGAAAGAGCTGTATAACGAAGAACTGTGCCAGCAGAGAATAAGATCTCTAACAAACAGTAAAATGACATGAGAAGTTCTGTCGAACCAGTTATACCATCTACCGAAAAAAGTAAAATCTACGAAAGGACCTCATAAGTTGACTTGGAGGCTGAATTTTGTGAGACTTAGACAAGTGTTTAGTTTGATATTTTATTATTACATCTAGTTTCACCAAGTGAGCATTCAAAGACAATTAATTTTGTCTTTGTTGTTTTTTATTTAAATATATAATAAAAATTATATAGTCGCTTATAAAGTAGAAGTTATAAATATTTTAAGAATCGTATTTTATCATTATCAAAGTAACAAATGATCTTATTTCATTTTCTCCCTTAAAAATAGAGATTTTAAAAACATACACACTTTTAAACATCATTCAATTAATATATTTAAGATCTTTTTTATATCAGTTATTATTCAAAATTCAATATAATATTCGTAATTTCAGCAGAAATTGAAGAGCCGCGAAGAAAATTAGGAAAATTTGGGGATCCGCTATGACAAAACGGATAAGAACCGCTGATCTAAAATATATGTCCTTATGATGGGTTAGGTGGCTCAGTGGTATCGAGTCGGCCTGTGGATCTTGAGAACCCTGGTTTGATCCCCACAGCCGACAAACAATTTTCACCAATTTAAATCTACCCCTGTGGCTCCTCCTTCACTAATATCTTTGGGGGCCGTGATTTAACGGCTGGTAACCGCACTTCACGCGAAGAAATATATCACTTACCGAGATTTGCTCCGGCAGAGTGCCACATACGGTAATGGGTAAAAGGCGTGACGATATATTTATTTATTTATTTTATTTATTAATATGAGATATAAGCGTAGACTTTTTAATTCTTGTTAAAGCAGAAAAATTTATATAAATATATAGTATTTCATGAAACCTGCGCCATTTCCGGTTAACATGAGAAATGAGTTTTTCGCTACAATGCCATCTTTTATTACAGTAAAAGTTTGCAAATGTATTTGTATAGAGAATTAATTTCTGCTCTTTAGTGTCAATCTAAACTTTATTTTAATTATTTTGTTACTGTTTTTACATTTAAATTATTAAAAACTATGTAGTTAGTCATGGAACAAATGCAGATAAATTTGTAATTTTTTTAACTACTCTGATTAATATAAACAGTGCGTTTGGTAACCAGGAAAACAATGATAACAAAGAAACTTATCATTTATCATGATTCGTCATTTCGTGTCACCTACAATTATTCTACGTAGGAGCTATTTGCTGAATCAGTTTATGAATGTAATCATTTTGAAAAAAAACACTCTTTTTATAAAGTGATTGTAATTGCAATATATACAGGGTGGTGACTCGCTCAGCCGGTCATAGGGATTTAACATGGGAAATAAGTTTTTTGCAATTTCCTGCTTCCCTAATTATTTTAAGCAAAAACGCGTCAAACAAAAGGCATCAATTTCTGCATCTAAATCAATAAACAGAATTACTTTTATGTGCTTTGTATCGACATAAATTAAATATGAAACTGTCGAAAATTACGTTGAAAATATTGATAGAACAAAAAAATAAATAAATGCATGACGTTTTAGCTCTCAAAACATCAACGTTTGACGTTGTGACAGAAAAAATGGCCAGCTCGATCACCGGATTTGTCACCTAATGACTTCTTTCTGTGGGGTCATTTAAAAAATACAATTTACAGAAGTTGGCACCCAAATGTGTATTCTCTAAAACAAAGAATTTCAGAGGAATGCAGTAATATTACATCCCGACAGCTATCAAATATGCGCCGTAATTTTTACGAAAGACTTGGGTTTTGCTTAGCGAACAATAGAGATGTGCTTGAGCATATGCTCTAGACTAGAATATGTATATATTATGTCCATTATAGTTTAATTTTTAATAAATAAATGTTTATTTTGATATTAAAATTAAATAAATAAACTGTTTACTGTCCTACTTAATTATGAATGTTTTATAAAATATAAATATTTTCTCCTGCAGGTCCAACGTCAAACGTTGACATTTTATCTGTCACAACGTCAAACGTTGATATTTTGATAGATAAAACGTGAAGCATTTATTTATTTTTTTGTTCTATTCCATGGCTATCAATATTTTCAACGTAATTTTCGATAGTTTCATATTTAATTTCTGTCGTTACAAAGCACGTAAAAGTAATTCTGTTTATTGATTTAGATGCAGAATTCGATACCCTAAAACTTTTATTTGACGCGTTTTTGCTTAAACTAATTAGGGAAGCAGGAAATTGCAGAAAACTGATTTCCCATGTTAAAGTCCTATGACCGGCTGAGCGAGTCACCACCCTGTATATAGGAATATTTACAATTGTATAAATAATATTCAGTATTAAATTGCAACAAAAATTATTTTGTTAAAGAATTATATTGATAAATGTAATATTAAATTTTACTTATATTAACAACATTGAAATCTACAATGTTTATTCACAATTTTTAAACAGCATATTTTGACATTTAATTTAATGGGGTAGGTGGCTCAGTGGAATCGAGTCGGCCTGTGGATCTTGAAAACCCTGGTTCGATCCCCACATCCGACAAACAATTTTCACCAATTTAAATCTACCCCTGTGGCTCCCCCTCCACTAACATCTTTGGGGGCCGTGATTTGACGGCTGATAACCGCACTTCACGCGAAGAAATATATCACTTACCGAAAGTTCATTTGTAAACGTAATTGCGGTGCATTTAATCGTTTTATGCCGATCCCTCCAGTTTAAAATGAAAATAGTATACTTATAAAGTTAGTAAAAAATGACGTTATCATTTTTGTTAATTTTATTTGTGACGTATATAAACTGATTCAATAAATAGACCATATACGTTTCCACATACATTAACTCTTTCATTTTATCCTTAATGACTAATTATATTTTGAAATAAATTTCAGTAATCAACAACAAATTTAGTATAAAACATGTGCACTAACATTCATATCATCAGTCTTAATTTCAACCATATTCATCAATCAACAACTACGAGTAGTTAGCTAAAATAATGCAGAAACACTACTTATTCTTTGTGCTGTATTTATTCAGCTACTATCAACTGAGTCCTGCAATAGAATTTACTATTGCTAAACAACTAGAAACAAACAACACTTCACAACAAATACAAGAAGAAGACAACTTCAACAACAAAACACAGCTATTAAAAAACGACGATCACCAAAGCAACCCTCGTGAAAAGCGATTCTTACAAGATTCAATACAAGAAGAAGACAACTTCAACAACAAAACACAGCTATTAAAAAACAACGATCACCAAAGCAACCCTCGTGAAAAGCGATTCTTACAAGCTCTATTCCTTGCTGTAGCAGCAGGAGTCATCAGTGGGATAGTTTCTCGTATCCTAGGTGACGAAATCAGCAAACTAATAAATAAACAGCGTGTGAGAAGAAGTGACAATCGTTTGAACCTAATCAATTCACAATTGAATTTCAATTATAACAACGCGGTGGCTTTCAAGCAAAAGATCACAAGTTTGAATCCCACAGTTGGAAATGCGATTATGGTTAGTCGAGAAGGATTTACATGTGATGATAGGTTCTGTGCTGGAAAACAAGTTGGACATTATGCGATGGGATTGTGTTCGAAATATATGTGTTATTGTGAAAGTGGTAACTCTGGACCTTTAGTTTGTGGGTTAGGACTCGTGTTTGATCCTGTAGGGAAGAATTGTAATTATCCTACCAATATGGCGTTATGTGGGTATTAAGGACTGTATTTTGTGTATGATGTATGCTGTCAATCGTGGCACTGGAGCCGGTGATACACGATCAATGTTTACTTCATTTTTGTTTGGAAAATTATGTGACAATCAACTTGATGTATGATGAAAAATAATGTTAGATAACAACATGTTAAAATGGCTGACACCACATTTTATATATTGTCTTATTTTTAGGTTAAAATTAATTGATATTCAGAAGAAATATACTTATTGTTAATTAAATATCTATGGTGTAGCAATATTTATAAAATAGTTATTATTTTATAAATAAAGAGATGATCACGTCTTTTACCCATTACTGGGTGTGGTACTTTGCTACAGCAGATATATGTGGGAAGCCACGGAGAACGCAATAAACAAGCAATTATAATTTCTTGATCAGCGGGAACAAAGTTTTATTCAATTTACAGCCATTACAATTGTTCATGTTGTTCTTATTCTTGTATATCTTGTGTAGAAATTGCGTTGCATGCTGAGTATTAGAAGATTTATTTGGGTAATTTAATTGAATGGAGCGCCTATGTTTGCTGTTTACTTATTTAAACATAAGTTCTGGAAGATTTTTCTATGTAATTTTGTAATCGTTTCAATTACAATAAACAATGTATTTTACAATATTAATATAATAAAAATCCTAATTAAGAAAAAGAAATACAAGTAATGCTTATAATTTAAAATATAATTATCTCGTGACTATGTTTTTTGAGATCTGGTGGACTTGTTTTAGAGATAAAATAAATAAATAAATAAATGTATCATCCCGCCTTATTACTGGGTGTGGCATTCTCCTGGAGCAGTTCTCAGTAAGTGATATATTACTTCGCGTGAAGTGCGGTTTCCAGCCGTCAAATCATGACCTCCAAACATGTTAGTAGAGGGCTAACCACAGGGGTAGATTTAATTTGGTGAAAATTGTTTGTCGGCTGTGGGGATCGAACCAGGCCGACTCGATACCACTGAACCATCTAACCCATAAATGAAATAACAAATATAGTGTTATAACATATTTTTAGATATATAATTTTACAGTATCTTCTTGTTTTATGCTAAAAATGTGACGTATCACTAAAATTTGACATATTCGGCATCACGAACGGCATCAGCAACGTTCGTATATTTCCTGCTGTGAAACAAGAATCATTTTATTAATTCAGTACACAGTACATTTATAAAAAGTGGTGTATACAGAGAACTGTAGAGTAAAATTAAAATTATTTACAAAAAGCTCTTTTTTTCAATAAATACAAAACAGTAATAACTATGTTGCAAAATTAAAATTATTTACAAAAGAAGTTCCACGTTATTAAAATAATTTGTGTTTCACCAAAAAGTGCAGCACGAACCTTTGGAACACTTATTCATTACATTGATCCTACAATTAATTTTTATCGCATCACTCTACGCGTCATTCACATTCATAATTTCTTTTGCGCAAGCTTTTAGATTTCGCCCTCTAGAATCTTTTGTTTATGTAACAAACCTTCAATCATAACTGACACACCCATTTTTCTGACAATAGATGGTGTTTACTTAAAAAGAAAAATTATGAAAACAAAAGTTGCGTGAGTTCGTCTCTCCATCAAACTAACACTAGTCCATTATAAATTCGATGCATGTAACACTAACAACATAGGAGTGAGTAGGTACCTCGAGAGTAACTCCGGAGCAAGAATGTCCTGTCAAAATATAATATATTGCGACACTGTGATTGACAGTTACTAATAGCTTACAGGTATATCCGTTGAAAGATCTAACAGGCTCACTGACAACCAATAATCAATATATTAGTCCGCTCTGATAACCTATCATATATTATATGTATAAGGATTTAATGCATTGAGTAAATATTTTTTGCTAGTCATCGAGACAGTAATTAGTTAGGGAAATTTATTTGTTAATTGAAATACGAGAGAAGAAAAAAGAAACTAAAGTGTTTAAATATATAAGGTAATGAATATAGGTAGCCGTATATAACTTGCATCTACATAGGCGATAATTTAATGGAATTATTGGAAGAGTTTACTGAACACGTCAAGAAAAATTCGTCTTACATTTCCTGAAAGATTGAATAAAGTTTTTTTTGACATTTCATATATTACTTTCTATACTACTTTTAATTTAATTATAAAATGAAAACGAAACATTCCATAGGGATCGGATAGGTATTAACTTGTACATAAAAATAAATGTTTGATACTTTTAAAATAATGATATAATATAATATTGCTTCACGTGATTGTAAGTTAATAATGTTTATAAAAATACTATGTTTTATAGAACTGTCTTTTTGCAAAGAACATAAAATTTAATGATAACTCAGCATGATAATCTTTACGAGCAAATAAACATTCATTAAAAGACAGTTAAATTATGAAAATTGTATTTATAACGAATGATACGTCACTTTACATTACTTATCCGCAGTACTTACTAATATTTTAACCACGTATTCATTTTATTTCATTCTTTCACACATTTCTTACATTTATCAAATCTTACTACCATATTAAGACATAGGTACTTAAGATCATTTTAAATTTATTTCAGTTCTTATCTAATTAAGGATGAACTTAACTTATTAACGCCCAAAAATGACGGAATTGCACAAGGACTTCCAAAATCTAAGATGGCTGACCTCGAATTTGAACATTTCAATTTTAAGGATAAAACTAGTGTTTTAGGGGTTTTCGAGGTCGCTGATAAAGATTCTGCAATCGGGTTTTCTCGATTCATAGATTCAAAATACAGATCACGAGTGCACGTTTGTCATAGTTAGAGATCTTTCGAAAAAATTTCATTTTGAAATCATCAAATGAAAAAAAATTCGACACACAAAAATGGGTTTTTAAAAATTTTATTTTGCAAAAATTTTGTAAATTATTTTTTCTTACATTTCTCAACAGAAATCGAAAGAGCACCCTTGAAAATAGTAGGTAAGGATGTTTATTTGGACCTCACTAACCTTTTTCTCCACAAGTATTAGGGTTGAAGTTCTTGTGCAAGTTGTACAAAATTTCACAATTTGTGCATTAAAAAAATGCATCCACAAATTTAATTAATTAAAAATAATCATAGTTTTGTAGAAAGCAATCTTTCCAAATTTTATTTGTATTTTTACACTATCCAATAACATATCCATGTATTAAATATAAATTATTATTTTCTTTGATCTTATAGTGCAATTTAAAATGTGAAATGATATATTTTATTTACACTTATATTTCGATGTACATGAAAACAGCATCATATATACTTCAGTTACTTTATAATGATTTAAAAAATATATATTTGTTTGATTAGAGAATCCATCAAATAAATATAAGATATTAATGTTCAAGCTCTGACAGGACTAGCAAAAAAAAAGCACCACAAAGCAAGAAGTGAAGTGGAGTAATTCAGCCGGTTGTTGATTAGCTTTATTATTAATAATTACTATTAGTTTATTGAACATAATTAAAGAAAAAGGAAAAATACGAAGTAAATATAGAAAATAATTACTTCGTATTTTTTTTACTTTTCAGAATTAATTCATTTAAGGAAAAATACTATATTTCATAATAATAATTCTGTTGAAAACAGTGATTATTTTGTTGATATTACAAATTCCTGTTTAATTAAAATTAAACCTAAAGCACAAAATTACTTAAAGTACACTAATTAAAAAAGAATAAAAATAACTTACAATTCCTCGAGCACCGTAAATCGCGCGAACGAAAGCTCAATAATCTCAGTGATGTTGTTGCTGGTGAGATCCCTGTAACAAATTCACAATTATTAATTTCTTTTTGCCGCCAGTCTGCATTTTACCGCAGCAGCAGCTACAGGCTACGGCTATTTACACGATGATTACGCTTCGTCGCAGCTGGCCATGCACACTTGGATTATGACGCGCGCATTAACTACCGCCATGAAAAACAGAGAACACACAATTACCAGCTACTGCTGTTTTTATACGCAGCGAATTTTTAATATAAAATTTACTTAATGCGAAGTTTTTGCCGTTTTTGTAATTTCCGCATTCTACTTTTCGCGGTTTTGACATTCATTTATTAACTAACCTAATTATAGCGTTTACCAGTAGTAGAACACACAAATGAATGTCTATAGAATGCTTTAAACTTATGTTCAGACTTTAGATGCTATAAAAAGTTAGAAATGTTTAAGGGATTGACATAAGTCATGACATAACTTATGAGTAAAAACAAATTTAAATGACAAATTAAAATGGCAAGAAAATTGAACTCTCAAAGAGCATTGAATAATAATTAAACTTGCTTATTATTCATGCTCCTTAATTAATTATTTTTTATTTATTATTTAACAACAAAGACAAAATTAATTGTCATCCATACACTTGGTGAAACTAGGTTTAATAAAAAATATTAAATAAACACTTGGCTAAGTTTCACAAAATACCATACTGATGAGCTCTAATAAGAGCGAAACGCGTCTATGGTTACTAACTGTGCTGGCCAGCCTCTGACGATATCATAAGTGACTTAGAGGCTGAATTTTGTGAAACTTAGCCAAGTGTTTATTTAATATTTTTTATTAAACCTAGTTTCACCAAGTGTATGGATGACAATTAATTTTGTCTTTGTTGTTATTTAAATTGCTATTGCGTAGCTTTTCCTTTTTTTCGGTAGATGGCATTACTGGTTCGACAGAACTTCTCATGTCACCTTACCGTTTGTTAGAGATCTTATTCTCTGCTGGCACAGTTCTTCGTCACCAGCTTCTTCACGTGAACTTTGTTCTAGGTGAAGAAGTGGGTTATACCATACTGATGAGCTCTAATAAGAGCGAAACGCGTCTATGGTTACTAACTGTGCTGGCCAGCCTCTGACGATGCCCTCATAAGGTGACTTGGAGGCTGAATTTTGTGAAAGTTAGCCAAGTGTTTATTTAATATTTTTATATTTATTATTTTTTGAAAACAATATAATTTCTGATGATTGGTGTATGCGTCTGAATATAGTTATCATTAATTTGTCATTTCATTCGTGATTGTAATAAATTTAAATTATTTTTTCAAATCTCTGATCTTTTGTGAATTATTGCAACGAAATATATACCGGGTGTCTACTTTTTTTGTTATATAGGAAATTCAATGGTAAAATTTTCATTACGCCATAAATTTTTCCATATTAATTTTAGAGCGAAAGTTGAAATACAAAAGTTGTTCAGAATTAAAAACTGCGTCCAACGTGCCCTTATTTATTGATATACGACGATTTTGTCACGAGATACAGGTAAATTAAAATATCCATCTTTAAGCTGTTTACAGAGTGCCATGAAAAATAAAACAAATAATAGTATTGTTTAGTATTCTTTGAGTTTGACAGTTTGTGTTCTTTTAATTGTTACTTTGGTTTCATTACGATTAAAATAATGGAAAGATTTACTACAAATGAACATTTTGTTTAATTTCGCATAGCCACCTAGAATAGTTTATATATTCAATGATATTATACATTCCATGTGGTGACATCTGTGATTACTTAAATTAACTACGTGATAATAAATATAATTATGTCGATTTTACAGTAGTAAATAAAATAAGATACTCCATGTTAAGGATAGTTAATTAGTTTATATAGTTATTATAAAGAGATTGAAAAGCCTAAACTTTTATTCAACACATAATATTTTATACAGCGTCAGGATTTCATCTTCTATTCTTTTATATTTTTTCCGTTTCCAGATCCTTGTTTTTAGTTCTCCGCGCTCATATTGCAGCTATCAGGCGTTGTTCATCTTTTAAAACGAGTGCTTTCTCTTCTTATCTCAATTGCCTAGGCTTTCATTCAAGTGTACTTTGTTCCGGGCCCGGACCCTCTTTCCGGAGCTCTACAACTCCGGAGCGGTAGGCGCCAATCTCTCCTTCTTCTCCACCAACAAAAACTATTATTTTTCCTTTTAATATCTTCAGTAGTATACTTTACTTTTATTGTTTCTTTACTGAAATTAATAACCTTACAAGACTGCTTTCTTTGGTTCAGTTTTCTTTTACTTCCGGCAATAACATATCACTATATCCTGTTTAGAAACTATTAAGTATTTGAGCGAACTTTGATTGAAACATGTCAGGAACATGTTTAACACTGTACAGGATAATATTCAAACATGACAACTTTAGCAAAACATTTACCCAACTTTTTTGCGTGGGTTTTTTTCATACATCACGTTCAGATGTTCTGCGAAACTTCAGGTGCCTAAACTTGTTTGCAAATTGCAATCTAATTTTAATCATGTGCCAGAAAAATTCTCCCCTCGGAATTTATTTAGCTCAAAAACTCCAAAAACAGAAATGAAATGTCTGAAGGAATGATCTGCATTTTGTAGCTTAAAAATAATTATCTTAGACTTGTCATCAAAATCGCTAGTAAAATTTATTCGTAAGTTAAACTAATATAATAATAGGATTAAATCATAATCGCTAGAATGGACGCTGATTAAGGCTGACTAACTTTTTTTTTAACTCTAGTTAAAGTTATTTAATCATGGAATAAAATTTATTCGTAGGTTATACTAATATAATAATAAATTTTATACACAATCTGTGCGTTTCCAACCAACAAAACAGTTGGGAACTGAGACATTGTTTACTTCACTTTTCCAGCTAGCTGGCAATTTTGTTTCCAGCTAGCTGGCAATTTTTTTTTCTTCTAGCTAATGTCACTTTCCAACCGGTAAAACAACAAATAATTATTAAAAAAAAATAAATTAGGCATGCTTTAATTATTATTTATTAATAATATGGACAGATAACAGAATAAAAATAAAAATGTTCGCTAGGAATGAAATACCTTAATTATTGCGAATTTCAAAAAAAATATTTTTGTTCTATAATCAGTATATCAAATTATATGTCATTAAAGGTTCGTGCAGAGGTATAGAAACACCCTGTATTTTTGTCTTTCTATGTCATTTTAGTATCACTTTTCATACTAGTATCGGTGTGCAAAGTACATCATTTTTTCATCATTTACGTTCCCATGACAACTTATATTTCACCCTTAGAAAAGTATCTACTTCGCGCACGCTGCTATGCGTAAAGTATGGCATTAATATATATTTTTAATTATGTAAAAATAATCAATTAATTCAATCTATTTAACACATTATAGGACATGGATCTAGATTCAGATTCTTATTAAGTTAAAAGTTCGTTCAATTAAACATATCTTTGATGATAGGCGAGAATACTCTGGCTCCCCTCTGACGACGCACATAGTAGTAACGAATGAAATCGGAAAACTTTTCAATGAAAGTTTTCTATAGCAGTTACATCACTTGTAGAATAATTAACAATTAAAGTATATAACAGTTGATCTAAAATCAGATAAACTTTTGAACAATTTTATATATATAAGAAGAAAAACTAATTTATAGAAAGACATTCGGTTCTCCTAATTTAGAAGATTATGATCTCAGTTATTTGTAAAAGTCAATAGAATTTCCTGCGTAGAAAATATCTCTCTATCAACCAGAGAAAAAGTTTGTTGATTTTCAATTTCAAGTAGCACTATAAAAACCAGACGCATTGAGAAAATAAATTGATATGTCAGTGCTAATAAATGTATCGATTTAGGAACTGTTCTTTTTGGTAGCAGATCGAATCTGTCACCGTCTAATTTCATGACATATCACTTCCAACAAGTCCAATCGCGAGCCGGTCACTCTGTTTCTAATGTCGCAGATTCTAGACAAACTTCTGCTGTTAGTTTCACTCTGACTATTACATCAGATTAGAATTAGATTCTATTTCTTTTATTACTTCTAACAAATAACACGATACATCATTCAACAGAAACTATTATTTTCATTCGAGAAGATAATTCTGTCAATCTTCACTAAATGATATTATTAGTAAATAAATAAATATATAACCACGCCTGTTACCCATTACTGCCGTAATAGATCTATGGTATTGGTGAAGCACGTATCTACCTCCAATTACTTTTTACCATAAAAATGCGTTCTGTATTAGGTCAGGCATGTGTAACAATATGAGCTATCTCATTGTTGTTATGTTGCGTTTAGGTAAGATTGGTTTCGTGTAATTTGACACTCGTGACCACATGGGCCATTAAGGCTGAGTGTGAGATCTTTTGGTTTTCGAATATAGGGTATTAAGTTATAAAAAGAGACAGTTATACTTAATATTTTTAGAATTCCAACAAGATTTCATGTACTGTGGAAAACAATAAAACATAATAAAAATTTACTATGTATTATTTGTTTATAAGTTTCAGGTAAAATGTTATACGTAACACGTCAGTAAAGCGTCGTACAGGATTCGTAAGCTGTTTCTACTCATCCTGTAATTGAAGGATTTCCTGACTTTTTCTGTAAATAACTATTCTGCAAATGTCAAAAAACTGGACATTTTTACATTGGTTTTACGGTAAATTTTTTTTTCGCATTCGTTGGTTATAATACATCAATAGTACAAAATTCATATAATTTTTGAATTTTTCCTTAAATGTACTTAAATAAATTAATAATTACTTTGTTATTCTTTCTAGACAGTTGTAAAAATAAGTTGTTAGCGAGTTCATTGGCGAAATTCTAGTTTTATGACGCGTGAATAGTGACATTCTTACACGACAAAAAAAACCCTCATTTCGCGCAGTTAATACAAAAATAACTAATTTTCCTCGAACTACGACCTAAAAATGTTCTTGTGGAATGGTCGTGAAAAAAAGAATTGTATTTAGCTCGCATGTAACGGCAATTATTCATTGCTATTATAACACGCTAGTTGAATATATACTATTATTTTTATAGCGTAAGAATTAGTGACAGAACGATTGATTTTTATTTCATTTTATTGCAAAAAAATATTATTGATTAATAATATTGACATTAAAATGTTTGCATTTGAATATATTTTTATGGTATTTAAATAGTACCCTACTATTAAATAGGTAGTAACATTGGCTGATAGCACAAGCTCTATTTTTGCCTGTTTTAAGAGCAGTGTATTTGGGTGTTTTAGCTATCTCTAACATGTTAAAACAGTGCTCTTAAAACACCCAAAAACAGAGCTTGTGCTACCAGACAGTGTTTTAAAATAAAATGTAGAGAGAAATACATTTCTCTAATTTTTAATAATAAGTTAAACAAATTGTATCATTGCACAATAATTAAGTATCAACTAATAGGCCTATTTAAATAATAATTCACATAAACAAATACAGATTGTCAAGCCAACATCCATTATTTCAAATTAATGACTTTACAAAATATTAATTACTGGTAATGAAGATATATGACCATATCAATTATTATAAAGCATACTTCAAACTTCATTGTAAATAGTTAATTAATTAACAAGCAATTGTACCTATATGCCTTGTCATGAACTAGAATATTCGGAATTAAATCTTGAAGATTTATGAACTATCTTCCTTCAGTACGGTGGTGTGGATAGCGATACGGAATTCGAATCCGGAGATCCCGAATTCGAATCTCACTGAAGCTGAAAATTATATGAACTACCACACTGCGACTCGGTGAGTGCGGACGCTGTACTGTAATTAGGATTAAGTTCCTGTTGTACAGCGTAACATAAATAAATTAATTAATGTACAAAAACATCACTATTTATGGGGAACCATCACTGTTACTCACTATATAAAACACATATCTATTTATCGTCTTAATATTCCCAAATTTTTATAGAATGTAAAATCTTTTTCGTTATTTCAATGTATTTTATGCATGTTTGTAGCAACATCTTTATATCATTGTAATGATTTTGTTGGAAATAAATAATAATAATTATTATTCCTTCACTCTGGCTTTTATTAAAATATCTTGTAATTCGAGAACCTTTGTATTGTGAACTTGATGCGTCAATGTTTGACGAGGGATTGTGATCGATATTTGACAATTGTTGTTTTTACTTCCTTGTACGAAGTAAAGGAAGTATTGTAATAGCGAAAATTTTCGGTTCTGAGATTTCAGCGGAAATATCCATTTTGACCATCCCTGAATCCATTTTGACTAATTTCGTCGTGGCGTCTGTACGTACGTATGTATCTCGCATAACTAAAAAACGGTAAGACGTAGAAAGTTGAGATTTTGTATTAAGGACTGTTATAACATCCAGTTGTGTACCTCCCTTTTTGGCTATTATATAACTTCCGGAATTGGTACTTTACTTGAAGCCTATAATAGATTGTAATGAAAAACTATATTCAAATATAATCCAAAACTTTTCAAATTTGGTATATAAGACTACTATATCAATGGAAATAACATAATAGATTTTGGTTAAAACGGACTAAACGGAAGTGATCCATCACATGAAGCTGCTAAGAGTTTTTCTTGAAAAAAATGGTATTATTTTGATTTTAGAAATAAATGCTGCAAATAAAAGTTTTAAGAGAATTAAATTCTGCGTCCAGCTCATTAAGAATTATTAAATTAACCTTTTGTATAAGCGAAATATCTAAATTTAAAAATTATATATTTCTTGTTTTTTTTTTGTAATTAAGTTTGCTATGGATTTAGAACAAAAAATTAGGATAAAATAAAAAATTTAATGTCAATGTCAAATTACGTCAAATATGTGCAATAAAAAAATTTATGTATAGTATAATACGCGTACAACGAAGTCATGTGGGCTGGTAGCACAAGCTCTGTTTTTGCCTGTTTTAAGAACCAGTATTTTTGGGTGTTTAGCTATCTCTAACATGTTAAAACCGTGCTCTTAGAACACCCAAAAACAGAGCTTGTGCTACCAGCCGTGGTGTCCACATCAGATTTTTTTTTATAATTTAAATTACTATCAAATTTTCTTTTACGCAACGTAATAAATAAACAAATACTTCTTAAGATTAATTAAAACTTCCCAATACAATTTAAAATCATTGTCGCAAAAATTCAATTACAGTAAAAGATAATGACAAACTTTGTGCGCTTCGCTAATGGTTTGAAAATGAGAGCAGTGACAGAGAGTGTACAAATGAACCGCAGTGTTCTCTCAGTATTTCATCAGAGAATTAACTTGTAATTAGTACATGAAAGCGAGATGGTAATGTAATAATGTGATCCGTGCCTCCGTCAGCCGGATTTTGGAGCTGAACACCGTTTGTTATGCTAATGTCACTGACTAATCACTCATATTGTTGTAATTTATTTATCTGTTCGCAGAAGATTGATCATCTATCTTTCTAGGAATTCTAAGAGTTGTGCCAGTGTAGTTAGTTCAAATAGTTATATAGGGTTGCCAGAATATCTCTTTTAAAAAAACATGCGTTTTTTTTGCTCTGAGCTTTCTTTTTCTTTCTTTATATCGAACTGTTTTTTGTGTTTGCTTGTTTTATTTAAAAATATTTTGATTCAATCCTGGTAATCTAGTTACATAATATATAATTAGTTTATAAGGTCTCGGTATTCTCTTTATTATTTAATTTTACTACCCAGTGAATTCTGATCTTGTATTCGCACTTTAAACACCTATATGTAAAAATGTCTTATGTAGTAATGTTTATCATGAAATTAAATATAATAAAAAAAAATTACTGAATGTTTCGAATTCAAAAAACATATGATAAAGCTGCAAATGTTGATAAAGCATCTGAACATACCATAATATGTATGTTTTATTCTTTACATATATAATGTTATTTACTTATTTACGTTTATTTATACATGTATTGGTTTTAATTCCTAAAATCGTGATGTTTATGATATTTTACTTCCTTGTACGAAGTAAAAGAAATATTGTAATCGCAAAAATTTTCGGTTTTCAGATTTCAGCGAAAATGCATCCCTGAATCCATTTTGACTAATTTCGTCGTGCCGTCTGTACGTACGTATGTATCCCGCATAACTCAAAAACGGTAAACCGTAGAAAGATGAAATTTTATATTTAGGACTATTATAAGATCTAGTTGTGCACCTCCCTTTTTGGTCATTATATAACTTCCGGAAGTGGTACTTTACTTGAAGCCTATAAATAGATTTTAATGAAAACTATATTAACATATAATCCAAAACTTTTCAAATTTGGTATATAAGACTGCTATATCAATGGAAATAACATAATAGATTTTGGTTAAAATGGACTAACCGGAAGTGATACATTATATGAAGCTTGAAAAATATGGTATTATTTTGATTTTAGAAATAAATGCTGCAAATAAAAGTTTTAGAGAATTAAATTCTGCGTCTAACACATTAAGAATTATTAAATTAGCCTTTTGTATAAGCGAGATATCTAAATTTAAAAATTAAATATTTCTTGTTTTTTGTAATTAAGTTTGCTATGGATCAGAACAAAAAATAAAAAAAATTAATGTCAATGTCAAATTACGTCAAAAATGTGCAATAAAAATATGTAGGTATAATATAATACGCGTCCACATCAGATTTTTTTTCAAAATTACTTACTAAATGAATTTTTCGGAGGATGAGATTTAGCTAGATTGTATTTAAGGCAAAAAAAAATTAGAATATCAAGTTTCATCAAAATTGTTCGAGTCAATTTCAAAATTGTTGGCACATACAGACAGATAGCCACAAATTGTTCTTATTAAAGTATAGTATACGGTTTAGCGATAGTGACCCATTAAAATCTAGACACACTCTATTTCTGAATAAATATTAATTACATGTAACCTCTAACAAGACTCCTGCTTGGTATCACGTGACAACGAGCACAGTTCACATATTGAAGGATGGCGTTCGCTGCGTAACGTAATTTCTCATCTCGGGCGGCAGGCGGCGAGCGACGGGCGTCGGCGAAGGGTTTCGCGGACGCTAGAAGACGACGGCCGACGTTGGCGTGCTAAGCGACGCCGTACACAGTATCGGAAGGCTATTAATCATGGCTCCTTGCCGCAGTGTGGAATAAATCTCCCGATAGGTGGCAGCACAAGCAAGACCAGATGATGGAGGATGGTTCAAATGCTTTGTTCGCGAAAAACTGAAGATGGCTGATAATCATATTTTTATTTAGTTTGCCATCGAAGGCACTAACTTTGATTTAATTGTCCCGGATTAAATTAACTAGATTTTAACGAACGTCAAGTTACTAAAATGTTTTGAGCGTCACGCAATCGAACTTTTAAAATAAGATAGAGTTTCAGTTCGATTTCTGCAGCCGAAAACTGATTTTCGCTATCAAAATTTGACCGTCAGTACGGTGGTGTGGAGATCCCGAGTTCGAATTGCACTCAAGTTAAAAATTATATAAAACTATCACACTGCGGCTCGTTGAGGGCGGACCCTGTACTGTAATTGGGATTAAATTCCTGTTGTACAGCGTAACATAAATAAATAAAATTAAAATTAGCTCTGTGACTTCTGTTCCACGAACATCTTTCATTTCATTTGACGACATAATAATGTGCAGAAATATATCACTTACCGAGATCTGCTACGGCAGAGTGCCACACCCAGTAATGGGTAAAAGGCGTGATGATATATTTATTTATTTATATATACAGGGTGGTGACTCGCTCAGCTGGTCATAGGGATTTAACATGGGAAATAAGTTTTGCAATTTCCTACTTCCCTATTTATTTTAAGCAAAAACGCGTCAAATAAAAGTTTTAAGGCATCAAATTCAGCATCTAAATCAGTATTACTTTTATGTACTTTGTAACGACAGAAATTATGAAAATGTCAAAAATTACATTAAAAATAATGATAGCCATGGAATTGAACAAAAAAATAAATAAATGCTTGACGTTTTATCTGTCAAAACATCAACGTTTGACGTTGTATATATATATTAAAGTCGTTAAACTGGGCAAGTAAAGTGGTACCTTGCTCTTGAAGTTATCGCGATCCCAAAGGTGGTTATCATACAGGGAACACTGTATAAAATTTCTTGTTAAAAATTCTATTTCTGCTTAGTTGCTTTACATACTTTCTCACATATTTTTTCATTTAAATTTTTGAACCACATTTCTTCCAGGACATTTGCCATCACTCTTTATTCATTCAGTAAAAAATTTAAACACAACAAAATGTGACACATCCCAAATAGATCCTCTACAACAATACATCCCCTATCACAACAACATCCCCCGCTGAGCGTTTTATAATAGCGGGGGTGGAACTCTTATGTTTTGTTAATATGCTGGGAAGGGCATTACTGCGCTAGTGTCTGTATTTTATTTTCTACAACACAGCTCCTTTCCGAGGCAAATGTAAACTGTTTGTGACGTCGACGATTTATCAAAATGTAATTCATGCAAACAAGTGTATTCAGAAGAGAAACGTCAGTTTCGCAGAGTGAAATTGTTTCCAAACAACTGGAGAACCCTCCAAAGATTCGAAATGTTATTTCTAATAACTGTTCTGTAATTTAATAATAACATTTCTAATTGTGACAGCTGTGTATGTACGGAATTTGTAGAAATATTAACCTGTTAGTTTTCTCAAAAATACTTAAAAACGGAAAGAGGTACAACACACAAAAATACATACTATGAAAAATTTTACAAATGTTACGTTTAATTTTCGAGCCGAATGCGAAGGATATTGTAAAATTCTTGTTATATATGATAAATATTAATAAATAGACAATAACATTTAATTCAAAACAACAAAAAATATTAAAAAAAATAAATAAATATATCATCACGCCTTTTACCCATTACTGGGTGTGGCACTCTGCCTAAGTAGATCTCGGTACGTGATATATTTTTTCGCGTGAAGTGCGGTTACCAGCCGTCAAATAATGGTCTCCAAAGATATTACTGGAGGGGGAGCCACAGGGGTAGATTTAAATTGGTGAAAATTGTTTGTCGGCTATGGGGATCGAACCAAGGTTTCCAAGATCCACAGGCCGACTCGATACCACTTGAGCCACCTACCCCATAAATAATATTTAATATTCTATAAAGACAGTACAACAAGATTTATGATGTTTACTATTTGAGTTGTGAAAAATTATGTTATTTATTTATTATTTTACTCACCAAATAAACATCAAACAAAAACTATAACAATGAATAATAAAAAAAACATAATATGAAAACTAGATTTTGTATAACATGGCATGCTAACTATAAACAAATATATAATAAACAATAAATAATTAGTGAGTAAAATAATAAATAAATGCTACAATATCAAGCAGTCGAAGAACGAATGACACTTTCGTCGTGAAGCATACATTTTTTTCACTACTCTAGAAAGTAAAATCTTCAGGAATAAATTGTTTTATATAAGATTTAATATTCTATTAACAGATATCATTTGGATGAAACTATATTTCTTGGTTTGGTAATACAGTTATTTGTTAGTTATTAGATTTTTGTCAGATAAATAATCAAACTTTTTCCATATGTTAAGGATTTTTACAATCTATAACTATAAAAAATAATAATATCCTAATATCAGTACTAATAGTAATAATACTGAAACAACGACGGTTGACAAAGTATACTTCACAGTAAAATTAACTTTAATTATCATTTATAGAGATCAATTAAGAGTTTACTTTATTTATTCATTTTCTACGATTGAAAAATAATTTCAATTACAGTAGCTTTAGTGGAATTCGAACTATTCGGACGAAATTGTTTTGTTTGGTATATGTTGCACTCAGCGAGATTTGAACTCATGACCATTTGTTATGATGCTAGCGCAGAACCACAAATGCTCTGAATGATGGGACCTATAATTTATAGTGAAGTCCGACTCATTAAGACGCAGTTTTAGTCATGTTATATAGTTCATTTATTTTTATATTTTTTATTGGAATATTAACTTCTTCTGTTAAAAGCAAACATTTATTATTAATATTATTAAGATTTGAATTCAATATTTTATCTTTATAATGCATAGTTGTTTATTTACTTATCAATATTTAATTATGAATATTATTTTGTTTTATGGGGTAGGTGGCTCAGTGGTATCGAGTCGGCCTGTGGATCTTGAGAACCCTGGTTCGATCCCCACAGCCGACAAACAATTTTCACCAATTTAAAAAATCTTCCCCTGTGGCTCCTCCACCACTAATATCTTTGGGGGCCGTGATTTGACGGCTGGTAACCGCACTTCACGCGAAAAAAATATATCACTTACTGAGATCTGCTTAGGCAGAGTGCCACACTCAGTAATGGGTAAAAGGCGTGATGATATATTTATTTATTTTGTTTTAATATTTTTAGTATTTTGTGAAAGAGTTTTAGGTTTATCTATCTTAGTTTCTACAAATCAAACTCATGGAAATAATTTATTTTTTTCAATAAATATATTATGTTAAAATGTTTATTTATAATAATGTTTATAATTCCTTGAAATCAGTAAGATTTGTACTTATTGATTCGAGAAACAAACGAGATACTCTTATTGAAACCCTCCTCTTCAAACAGTTTAAGAAAGGCTGGTGTAATGCCTCGATATTTATAGAACACATTAAATAGCAGGAAACGTTCTCAGATTTTATTTCATTATTTATAACGCACTGGAGCAGTACGAAGTGCGAAGAACGTAGAAGATATTAATAAAGCGACTTTTAAAATGTTTTCGAAATTATATATAAATGTAAGTACCTAACCTACTACACACTTCATCTTTGCGTGCTGGTTGTGACTAAAACTGAATCTCATTTTATGGATTCTTTAACCCAAGATTTTATTTTACTGCCGACAAAAATTTATAGGCTGGAATATACAATTTTGTTAAACAAAGTATTAATTTTGTTTCTTGTAAAATATTGTGACATTCGTGGGTTTTTTCTTTCCGTTTCATTTCTATCTTTTAATAAGTTTTCATACATAAAGTCTCACATTCCTATTAGAATTTAATTTGATATTAAATGAGAAATTATTACAAATTCGAATTCTTATTCAATTTGAGCTAACTGTCTAGACATTAGACTCATGAATACGAAGCGAACTGGGAAGTGAGCATATTTGAAAATAAGAATATAACGATCTACATTAGAACTGGCATCTCATGAGGGTTGTATCAACCCTGAACTACTCAAAACTACTTCTGAATAAATCTAGAAGTGTTACCGACATGATTAAAATAGATAAAAATATAAATTATTACTAAATAATTAAATTAAATAAATAAATATATCATCACGCCTTTTACCCATTACTGGGTGTGTCACTCCCGGTAAGTGATATATTTATGCACATGAAGTGCGGTTACCAGCCGTCAATCACAGCCCCCCAAATCTGTTAGTGGAGGGGGAGCCACAGAGGTCGGCTGTGGGCATTGAACCAGGGTTCTCAAGATCCACAGGCCGACGCGATACCACTGATCCACCTACCCTATTCAAATAGTTATTTGTGTATTAAGAGCGTAAAGTGATTCTTTGTTACTCGAACACGGTAATTGCAGCGCGTGCCGAAGACGAGAGCTGCAATAGTGTACGAGGAACAAAGACACTTTACGCTCGTGATACACACATATTTTTTTCTACGATTGCATCTTAAAATTATTAAAAAACGTATGCATACTGAAAATAAATTATTTCTGTCAACTGGCAATATGAAAATTTTCTGTTTTGTTTGTATCCCTGGTAACTATTGAAATAAGCGCGCATTTAATATCTTTTTCGCGCGTTGCCATTGAAAACGCGCGTATTTAACGTCTATTCCGCGCGTTGCCATTGGAGACGCGCAAAAAAGATATTTTTCGATTGTTCCACAGAAAACTTTACGATGACAAATAAGAGCGTAATTGTCAACTTTTAATAATTAAATGTACTATTCAACCAGTGACACAATAAATGTTAGCTAGAAATGAATTAACCTAATTTTTGCAAATTTCAAACAAATTATTTTGTTCTATAATTAGTATATCAAATTATATATGTCATTAAAGTTTCGTACAGAGGTATAGAAACACCCTGTATACGATACATAGTATATTTTATTTATATTAATAATAATATCTTTATCACAAAGATTAGTGTTCAGTTGCCAACTTCAGATTCAATTAGGCGCATAATTTACGTTAAATCGAATATGCAACAGTATTTGAGTGGTTCGGATTATACTACAAGATTTAGGTTCTATGTACTACAGTTAAAATGAATTGTACAGAACATCAAATAAACCACTGCACATATTCATTTCTTCACTACATTTCATTCTACATGAAAGTAAATTGCAACAATTTAAGTATAATCACTCGGAAATTAATTACTATTATCCAGTTTAAGATGAAATTACGCCACGTTAAATGTAAAATTAGGCTTTAAAATAGGCACAAGTTGCTCAACCATCACTGAGCACATGCTCACTGCTCTGCTGATTACTTAATCATGTTTCCAAGCTGATAATCAAGTCGAGGCTCAAGTCTCCTTCAGCAGCGGCTCCCGTCGGATATTAAATTACCTCTGGACAATTAAGTGAACCGGCCGGGCCGGTGACATAGAATGCGATTGTTATGGATAAATAACGAAAACCGAACTGGATCTATAAAAATGAGAATGTCTTTTAGCGGCACGATTACTTTATAATTTGTGTGTAATTATAATGATTATTATGGTGCGATTAACTCACTGAAATATTGTGTTGTTTTTAGGTTGACAAGTCTTGCTGATTTGAAAGTATTGCACGTATATTTCCAGTTTTAATGGTGAGTGTGTATTTCCTTTACTCACAGGTGCAAGAGCGATTAAATCAATTAATATATCATCACGCCGTTCTACAAGAAGAACTTGGTCTTAATTTCATTAGCTTAAAGTTAGGATTGAGACAATTTTTCGAAGCCATATATGAACTTTACCCACATTAGGTACATACAGTAAGATAAAATATACTGGAGTGATGTTTCTATAGAAAAAAATCGTATCCAAGAACTGTCAAATATCATTTTTCTACGATTGCTATGAAAAGTTGACAATTACGCTCTTATTTGTCATCGTAAAGTTGAGGTTTTCTGTGGAACAATCGAAAAATATCTTTTTTGTGCGTCTCCAATGGCAACGCGCGAAAAAGACGTAAAATGCGCACGTCTCCAATGGTAACGCGCGAAAAAGATATTAAATGCGCGCTTATTTCAATAGTTACCAGGGATACAAACAAAATAGACACTAATATTGACAGTTGACAGAATGAATTTATATTCACTAATATCAATACGCGTTGTACGTGATTTTTTCATCATTTACATTACCATGATAACGCGTATTTTGCGCATTATTTTGCATCTTAGTGCGCAAAATGAGTATTTTGCGCCCTGTTTCTCTTTCTACTGCGTAAAATGAGTATCTCGCGCACGCTCCCAAATTATTTGTTCTTAGGTGTCATTAGTTACAACACATCAATAGTATCAAATTAATATTATTGTTGATTGTTTTCCTTCAATTAACTTAAATAAATCAATAATTATTCTATTATTCTTTATTTACAGTTGTAGAAAAAATGTTTGTATTTTGTGGGCAAAATTATTATTTTTTTGGCGCGTTCGAATGACATATTGTCTCGACCTGCGGTCTCGACTAAAAGTGGCACACGCGCAACAAAAAAAACACTAATTTTGCGCACTTAATACAAAAATCACTATTTTCCTACGGGATAATATCTCACTCTAATTATTGAATATCTATTTTTATGTTAATCTGACATTAAAATAATTATCAGTGGTATCGAGTCGGCCTGTGGATCTTGAGAACCCTGGTTCGATTCCCACAGTCGACAAATAATTTTCACCAATTTAAATCTACCCCTGTGGCTCCCACTTCACTAATATCTTTGGGGGCCGTGATTTGACGGCTGGTAACCGCACTTCACGCGAAGAAATATATCACTTACCGAGATCTGTTTAGGCAGAGTGCCACACCCAGTAATGGGTAAAAGGCGTGATGATATATTTACTTATATATTTTAATGTGCTGAAAATTATTTGTCGGCTGTGGGAATCGCAACCGAATTCTGAAATCCACTAACCGATTTGATACCATTGGGCCCACCTGTACCATTAAAAATAATAAATATTGGTACGAAAAGAAATAGAATAAAAAGGGATAATAATATCACAAACATGTGGAGGTTCGGATTGTGACTTGAGGGTTGCACATTTTTGGGCACATTTCATCAGCCACTTCAGTATATCCTATTCTAATTCACTGGGTAAATAACAGTTCTAGAAAGTTGTATTAATTATAAAAATACGTTCAGTTAATTTGAGCATTTACGTCAGTTGTGAGCAGTTAGCTCTGCTGGTACGTACTTGATTTTCAGAAAACCTCTCGCGAATTGTATAATTTTCTAAATAAAAATCCAGTTCAAGTAAATCAGGTAAAAAAGGGAAGCGAATTACCCCAAAATGAGTTTATAGACCTTTATCGAATGAGGAACTCGAAAAGCTTTTATACGATTTGGACGATGACGAAAAAACCATCGCTGTGTGTTTTTTATTTATTTATTTATGTTACGCTGTACAACAGGGGTCCGCACTCGCCGAGCCGCAGTGTGATAGTTCATATAATTTTTTGCTTGAGTGCGACTCGAACTCGGGATCTCGGGATTCGAATTTCGTATCGCTATTCACACCACCGTACTGACGGACTTTGTTTCGGCGAATTTCATAAAAATGTATGAATGATTTGTTTTATAATTGTGAAATATGTATTTAGTTTAAATATAAGACTTTCATTAAACGTAATTTTAATTGTTGCCATTAAAGAAAAATATTCATGACGCGTGTAAACATCATTAGCTTATAGCTAAAAATTATATGCTCAGGGCGTTTGATGTTCGCACACGTCATGCTCTACCGAACTCTGTAGTCTGTATGTATTTAGAATCATTTATAAAGCTACTATAAGCTGTAAGCGCCCTGTACTGTAATTGAGATTAATTTCCTATTATGCAGAGTGATAAATAAATAAACTTAAAATGAAATACGAATAAACAAAAAATACTGCTACAATTTTTTGCAAGACTGTCATGAAATGATTTGGAAATTCAGTCCATTATTTTAATAATATGTTTGGTGAAACATAAATTTTAATTTTGATCGTATCTGTTGTATAAATACAAGACTGATAATATCGACAATATATTAAGTTTTTTTATACTAAATGATTATCTAAAATCTGCAACACCATATAGGTTGTATAATAAAATGAAAGTTACAAATTTTTATTTGTTGAATAAGTGGAAAATTTCGCCATCAAATAATGATGTTTTCCAAGTTTAAACCGGTGGTTGGATAGTAGAAAACTATTCAAATATTTCTTTTTCATGGCCATCTTGGGGCACTTAAAATAGATTTAGTACGTTCTTTAAAAAGTTGGAATTGGTACACATTAATTCTTTGAATCACTTCTTATTTTTTCTACATTTATTCCTTGAGAAAAATATATAAGATTTTAAGTTCGATCTCCCAGCCGGCAATTGGTCTGCACTACAAAACAATTACTCTTTACATCTTTGGGGACCATGATGTACGATTATAAACAAGGGCAGGCGATGCTGCCTTCATTTCTTATAGATTCGCTGTTAGAGAAGTGGGCGTAAGTGAAGATTTACGAAACAGGTGTACAGGAGCGAATGGATGGATGTGAATGAAGGTTTGTTGCGTGTTGATGGATTTTGGTTGTGAGGAAGGAAAGAGTTTGTATGGAGGAAGTGTTAATGTGGTCGAATCGAGTATCGTGTGTCAGGATGAGAATGTTCTGTGAATGTTGACGGGTTCGTGCTACCCCATTTAATGGGATATAGCGTGATGTTATGTATGTATGTATGTATGTATGTATCTTTGGGGACCATGATGTACGACTATAAATCTAAATCTACTTTTTCGAATTACAAAGTACTAATATGGATAAGTAGCTCAGTGATATATAGTTATACTGTGGAATTGAGAACCCGAGTTCGATTCCCATAACTGACAAATAATTTTCACCACATTAATATTACCTCTGTGGCTTCTCCTCCACCAACATATTTGGGGGACGTGATTTAACAGTTGGTAATCGTACTTCACGCGCAAAATGGGTAACATGTATGATATATTTATTTATTTTATTTTACATTACAAAATGTAAGTAAGTTTATAGAAAAGGTACGACAACGATTAGTTCAGATTTCAATAAGCTACTGATTATGGTATATTACATATATTTTTTTGTTTGTTAATTTTAATAAATGGATATTGGCGTTTAACTCAATTTGTTTGAGTTTAATTTGCTAAAAAGCGTGCACAACGCACATAACAATTTACTACCATCTAAATCAGGCATGGCTAAACTTTTTTATAGGCGGGCCACATTTTGAATGAAAAATTGCTCGCGGGACAATCACTACATACAAAGTGTTAAAAAAAGAGTAAAAATTTTTCAAGATATATACATTTCAAAGTGCTGATTCACAATCAAAATTTTTTTTTTTCAAAATTCGCAAAATTATGGACATGCTTCTAGAAGAGTACATTTCTAGTGCCACTGGTCGACACGTAATTTTTAATAAAAATAATTCTTTTGTTATTCAACATCAGTTACGTGGTTACAAAATCCATTATTATTTTTATTAAAAATTACGTGTCGACCAGTGGTACTAGAAATGTACTCTTCTAGAAGCATGTCCATAATTTTGCGAATTTAAAAAAAATCTTTTTAATAGTGAATTTGCATATCGAAATGAATATAACCTGAAATATTTTTACCCTTTCTTTAACAGCCTGTATAGGAAATACAATGTTCAATTTATTTATGTGCAAATTTTCTGTTCTCTTAATTTTTGTACAAAATATAAAAACTAAATATTTTCAGATGTAAAACCTACAGCTAATGAACTTATTATACAGGGTGTTTCTATACCTCTGCACGAAAGTTTACTCACATATATAATTTGATATACTGATTATAGAACAATTTTTTAAAAAAAATTCGCAAATATTAGGATATTTCATTCCTAGCAAACATTTTTAGTGTCACTGGTTTAATACTACATTTAATTATTTATAATTATGTTACCAATGAAATAAAAGTATAAACACTGCCTACAAATAAACATTTATTAATTAGTTATTATGTAGGTACCTGGTGTAATGTCTTATTTTTATTTTTTAATTAAATTGTACTATTAATCAGTGACACTAAAAATGTTTACTAGGAATTAAATACCCTAATTTTTGCGAATTTAAAAAAAAATATTTTTCTTCTATAATCTATATATCAAATTATATAGGTATGTCATTAAAGTTTCGTGCAGAGGTATGGAAACACCCTGTATATATTATCAACGATGGAAACTAAAATGTCTATTGTGCAACCGAATACAATAATAAATATAAAATTTACAAAAATGTGTTCATATTTCTTTCAATTAAATTTAATGAAACGGATGAAGTTGTTTGGGTTGCCTAATAATTTCTCAATCTCGTCTTCCATATTTGTAATAGCCATTTTAAAATCGCTTCTGAATGTTCATCTGTTAACCTGGATCTTGTTGGGCTTTTGTTGCAGTTCATGAGTGAAAAGATGTGTTCATATCGAAGCAAATATGACGAACATTTTCATCGCAAGTGTGTGTAAATTTACCAGGGTTCGTAAATATCATGATATTTATAATAAATATCAAAATATCTGATATATAGGATATATATCAGATAAATATCACTTTTTGGATATTTATTTTTTAATTTTAGTTTTTGTACACATTTATTATCACAATAGGAAATACAAAATAAATTATTACTCCTAAATAAAAAATTAACATAGGTAATGAAAAATAGTAAATATACATTGAATGGATACACAAATATTATATAGTACTAAGAATAGTAAGAATATTTAAATAATCCTATATCCTAGATAGGGGCAAATCATCATCTTCTGATGAACTTCCTGAACATACCGTTGCAGATAGAGACTCACTTGGCCAAACCCAATCTAAATTAGTTTTTTTTTGTAGTTTCTTTGTGGTTTAAATATTTAAACATAAAAACTAATTTAGCGACTTTGTCGTTACCGAGACGATTACGTAATTGTGATTGGACAATGCCAAAAGTGGAGAAATATCGTTCCAGCCCTGCTGTGGCTGCTACAGCAGTGTGTAACTGTTCACATAGTTCAATAAATGTACTTTTATTTGGCCACTCTGACTCATTGATAGTTACACTTTTCCACCATATTAAAGGATTTGTATTTCTAAAATGAGTACCAAATAAAAATTAGTCACAAGCTAGTAAAGTAAGAATTATCTTTAGAATATAATTTTAACAGAATTAATGAAAGTAATAATGAGATACTGTATTTATTACAGACTATTTGAAATTTTTATATAATGGATATATATCATTGTAAAAATATGACGATATATATCAAAATAAATATCAAGATATATATCGATCGATATATATCTTCGAACCCTGAAATTTACATATTTATCTTTATTTAAATTCCCGTAAAACTTGCAGCTATTGTTTTCTTCACGAAAAAATCCGAGAAAATATCTGTCATTCTGCACAACGTATCTCAATTGAAAGAAAACAGTTAAATCTACGATAAAAATCGGTTAATAATGCTCTTAAATGACTAATGTAGCAGTTATATTTTTCTTGAGAAACATTCGATGACAATTTTTTTCATTTAAGTTTTAGGTGAATAGGTTTAATATATTTTTTTCAACAATTTCTTATTTTGGAAACCGGCCGCTTCATGAGCTTCATTGTAAAATCAGGCTTGGTTCAGAATAAAAAATAAATAATAATTTCTAATACATTCTATTATTGATTTATTTATTCAAAATCGATCCTACAGGATAAAAATATCCCAATTACAGGAGGATTATAACATTAAATAATATGTGTGCAAACAAAAACGAAACAATTAACAGAATATTATATAACAATATAAATTACAAAAATACACTAAATTTTAATAGTTTCATTAGCAAAACGGTATTACTAGTTATTTTTAAACAACAAATTTTTGAATCTAAAAATGAGTCTGCAAAAATGTCAACAGCTATTCCAGAGTCATTGAGAAATTTGAACATAATTGTCTTATAGGTGATTTTAATTCATAATTTGTTCTGGCTGTGCTACAATTAAAACTTATTTTATGACGGGATGATTTTCTAGGGACATTAATTGGTATACGTTTCACACTATCTGAATCATTTACAACAGAATTCAATAACTTAAATAAATACAAACTAGACAGAGTTTTTCTTCTACGTTCAAGGGATACAACATTAAACTCTTGAAGAAGATTGGCATAATCAAAGTAATAACAATATTTAAAAAATTTCTTTTGCATGGACTCGATAATCTTAACAAATTTATTATAAATAGGGTTCCATATTTGTAGACAGTACTCAAGTTTTGATCTAACGAAGGCAAAGTAAAAAGATTTTAAAGTAGAAATTTTAATAAATGTCTGAATATTTTCTCATTACAAAACCTAGATTTTTGTAAGAGGATTTGACAATGTTGTCAATGTGAGCATTAAATGACAATTGAAAATCGCATAATACTCCAAGATCTTTGAATTGATTAACTCTCTCAAGGATGTAGTTATGTGATTTGTATATATGAGTATACAGGGTGTTATATTTTAATAGACCCAGCAAATATCTCGCTTATTTAACAACTTAGCAATTTCTTTCATATAACATGATTTATACAGCAACATGTAAGCTAGTTAATGACGGATGTACATTCATGATATCATTTCCGGTTTATTAGTAATTAATGTCAACTTTGAAATTTCAAATGGAACATACTATATTTTTTTACAAATTTGAAAAGTGCATCAAATTTGCTTTACAATCATGTAAAATAATCCATATGTTACATTATTAAAAAGTAAAATGGCGGGCACTTTATTATACACCTAATCGGAAAGAGAATAGTGAGCCATGACTGTGGCTTGAAATAAAACAATTAACTAAAATAATTGTAACTATTATTATTATTGAAATAATATTTTAAGGAACACTTAATAACAACAAAATGATTTTATAACAAATATTCAAAATGATTCTCAGCCTCTTCAATGCATTTTCTCCTGATATGACCACTTGATTTTTGAATGGAGCTACGTGAAAGATTTTGTTTCTAATGAACCAGTAAACACATTAAACGGACTGAAGAATAAAAATGAAGCAGCAATTGAATCTTTATCTGCAGACCAAATAGAAACGGCTACTTATTCTGTTTCAAAACGTTGTGAAAAATGTATTGAAGAGACTGAGAGCCATTTTGAATATTAGATATAAAATCATTTTGTTGTTCTTATTCTTATTTTCTGTATTATTATGACAAAAAAATATTATTTCATTTAATAATAATAGTTACAATTGTTTTAGTTAATTGTTTTATTTCAAGCCTCAGTCATGGCTCACTATTCTCTTTCCGATTAGGTGTATAATAAAGTGCCCGCCATTTTACTTTTTAATAATGTAACATATGGATTATTTTACATGATTGTAAAGCAAATTTGATGCACTTTTCAAATTTGTAAAAAAATATAGTATGTTCCATTTGAAATTTCAAAGTTGACATTAATTACTAATAAACCGGAAATGATATCATGAATGTACATCCGTCATTAACTAGCTTACATGTTGCTGTATAAATCATGTTATATGAAAGAAATTGCTAAGTTGATAAATAAGCGAGATATTTGCTGGGTCTATTAAAATATAACAGCCTGTATACAGTTTCGCATTTCGCTAAATTCTTAACTTGTACAGGTTTAGGTATTTAAAAATGAAACTGTCTTTCAAACACAACTTTACACTGCAATTAACTTAATATACAAAGTATCCTCCTCGTCAAATTACATTGTCATAAAATTTTTCTGAAACAAATTGAAACATCCCAATTTGCATATTCATGGCTGCAGGCTGCATCCTGCATCACCATGACCCACTAGATACTAGATCGCACGATCGTCAATTCCTGTCGTGCACAGCAGAGCAGCACAGCGGCGGAATTATTAATTAAAATCCGGTGAACGAAGAGCAAACTCTTGGCGAACGAACGTAAATCAATGAAGTAATTATTATACATTGCAGGCTGAGGTAAATTATATCCCCTGGGCTCTGCACCGATATAAATAAGATAATGTATTGAGGCATATGTCAGAGTTATGCACCGGGAGTAATAGTAATTGTGTTTTGTACTAAATTAATCGCATACGAGTAGATATTGAACAGTAGCAAGATTGCTGTTTCATGATACGCTGGCGCGTTTGTTGATTAAATTAGTGAAGGGTGACAGCTTTGCGCACCCCTAAGGTATATGTGGGAGTATCGTGTTTGACGACTGGTAACTTCATTGGAAAATAATCATTATTAGTATAATAAGTGTTGAGTTACAGCGATTTTTGACATTTTTAAGCTCAACTTTGAAAGCCCATAACTCAAAAACTAAAAGAGATATTGAAATGCGGTGTGAACGAGTGTATTTCTCGTGCACTACTTAACTTGTACATGTATTTTTAAAATTTTGAAAATTTTTCAATTTTTTTCGAAATTTTCTTTTGTCGATATTTCAAAAAGTTGAAGAGATAATGTAAATATGAAAACACCAATGAATTCCTCGCGTGAAAATATAGATTCAGAAGAAAATTCGAACGGATACATTTTTTTATTAAAAAAAATCGAAAATGGCCGTTTTTTGTAGATTTTTACGATTTTTGGCTATTTTTCGTTTTTTTGTAATAAAAAATGTATCCGTGCGAATTTTATTGTGAAAATTTGCACACTTATGTATTTTCACGCCAGAAATTCACTGGTGTTTTCATATATTCATTATCTTGTCAAGTTTTTGAAATATTGAGGAAGAAAAATTTTGAAAAAAAAGAAAAATTTTCAAAATACCTGTACAAATTAAGTAGCGCACGAAAAATACACTCGTTCAAACCGAATTTCAATATCTCTTTTAGTTTTTGAGTTATAGCCTTTCAAAGTTGAGCTTTAAAAATAGACAAAAACCGCTGTAACTCAAAAACTAAAAAAGATATGAAGATGCGCTTTGCGCCATTCGATTTCTCGTGGTCTGAATTAGAACCACATTTTAATAATTTTCGATTTTTGAACTGGTTCAACCCAAAATTCTCATTATTTGTATGTACGAGCTCTTAAACGAAGAATTTGCGAACAAACCTCTACACAAAAGAACTTTTGGATTGTTTTGAGGTTCTAAATTTATACCTAACGTTTATTTAATGTAATTTAAACTTTAAATTTTAAAGTAATTCAAATTCATTTAATTTGTTTAAACTTAAAATGTTTCTTTTAGACTATAGACTATTACACTTCAATGCATTGCTGAAAATATTATTTTCCCTATGTTTACTTTTAAAATAAACGCTCTAATGTATTGCTGTCAAACTTGTTAACTGTAACTATGGTAATGATATATCCCTATGTTTACTGATAAGAAGTATATATATATTACGTAACTAGTGCAACAAACCCTTAGCAACCGTAAACAAGCATTTACTGTTCTTGCAAATAGTTTTTATGGCCTACTTATATATATGGTCGTAGATAAACTTGTTTTTGGTAAAATATCCATGATATAATACTAGATTTTACACTTCGCGCCGGTTACATATATGAAATAAATAAAGTCGTTATTTTTCATAAAGATGTTAAACTATTATGCTGTCATTATTTTAAACAGTCGTGTATAACAATCAAGATCTTAAATTAATTTTAGAACAAAAACGTCGTCACTGCACGACACTCACTAGTTCACTCGAGTCACGCAATGTCGTATTGCATTTCCCTTATCTCGCATTTAAGCAATTTGCAAATTTATCTCCATTGTTAGTGACACATGCAACTAGTAATTTACTAACAGTCTATTTGAGATGCTAGATAGAAACAACTAGAACTAGAAGGTCGTTCGTTGACTCCAACTTCTAAATCGAACAAATTATTCAACAATTTTCTTGTCGACGTCTTTTTCTTCCCTTTATTAAACTTGACGGTAAATAAAACAATTTATAAACGGGTGAACACATTCCCGGGAATTGTGTTTCCATTTCTGGTGGAAGAACGCTCAACTTCAGAGATGTTAATAATATATGAAGAGACGACGCGGAAAATAATGCATGTAGAGGAAGCAGGACTGAAGTTTCAAATAACGATGAGATAGAAGATAGTCAAGCTATATCTAGGACAAACTGTATCAAATTTGTTTTGGAAAAACTTTTCAACAAATTTGAAAATATATCTAGGAAACTCAATTATACCTACCACATTTTTGTATCTACCTAATTTATATTAACAGATGTAGTTGGTATAGTATTTCCAAATTATATTATAGTTATTTACATTGCAAGACCGTTATACAGAAATCTACAGGCGAGCATACAAAGCTGGCGGTCGCCTGTTATCTGTGTGAGCCTGTAAATTTCAGATAACGGTCGAGAAATGTACAATGTTTTATAGGCATTTGAATCGTAATATTTAATAAAATTAATTGCAATAGTATAACGCAATAACTAAAATGTTCAATCAAGGTAGACTTTGAAAATCTGACAGATTTTGTTTAATCAAAAGATATTTAAGTGTCAGACGTTTCAAATTAGATATGTTGTCATGATAACCAATATCAACAACCCGTTATAATTTTTACACGGGCTAGCCCGTTAAAAGTCTCGTAACCCCTAGAGACAGAGCTAAATAATAGTTATTTACTATTCAAATGCCCATAAAACATTTTACCTCGTATATTTTTAATTAATACCATAAAAAGATTAGTTTTTATCGGACAAATTTCTATTTGTCAAAACTGATGACAGCAAATTCAAATTATCTACATGAAAAAATCGCAATACTGAAGGTGGCGAGATTTTGTCTAATGTAAAAATAATCGAAAAATTTAAATAAACACTTCACAAAAATTATTAGCCTGCGAATCAACTTATTAAGTCATCATCAGAGGCCGGCCAGCACAGTTAGTAGCCATAGACGCGTTTCTCTCTTATTAGAGCTCATCAGTATGGTATAACTCACTTCTTCACCTAGAACAAAGTTCACGTGAAGGAGCTGTGTGACGAAAAACTATGCCAGCAGAGGATAAGATTTCTAACAACTCAGTGAAATGACAATTAATTTTGTCTTTGTTTTTATTTAAATAGCTATTTCGTAGCTTTTGCTTTTCTCATTAGATGGAAATGTCGATTCGACAGAACTTTTCATATCATGCTTCAAATACAAATTGTACGAAATTATGTTCTTTTTAATGGAATTTGTAGTTCCAAGTTGAAGTTTGTAAACACTTAAATTATCGCATATGAAAGCTGCCGGTTACAGAAACCATTGGTAAAATATTATAACAAGATTCTGGTATAAGTTCTAAATAAATAAATATATCATGACGTTTTTTATCCATTATTAGATGTGGTACTCTGCCGAAGCAGATCTCGGTAAGTGATATATTTCTTCACATGAAGTGCTGTTACCAGCTGTTCCATCACGGCCCCCAAAAATGTTAGTGGAGCAGGAGCCACAGGGGTAGATTTAATTTGGTGAATATTGTTTGTCGGCTGTGGAGATCGAACCAAGGTTCTCAAGATCCACAGGCCGACTCGATACCACTCTTATGTAAGCAAATCTATTGTAAAACAATAAATAACAATTTATATTTGTTGCTGAAGCCCTGAAGGCTAATCCGAATATATTATAAAAATATTTACATGATTTATACCAACATAATATTTATAATATCCTTAAGGCACGTTTCTACAAATTTTCTATATCACTACAATCTCAAACAATAAACAAAAACTTTTAAATTAATTCTTACAGACATCTTTCATAAATAAAAAATTAATTTCAATTTATTGTTGGTCAGACTGATATATTTCTAAGAAAATAAATTGATTTTTTACATCTGAAATTGCGTAGTACATAAAATAGGTCAAGTATCATAATTTTTGTTTTCACACAAAGTAAATTTGCTGTCATTATAAAATATTTACAAATAGATTAAAAGAAGCGAGTAATAAATTGATAATTTTTATTATAGATTCTGCAATTTTGATAACCCGTACAGGTCAAAATACAGCAACACTTGTCAGAAATATAAACATTATTTAGTAGCGCGCTAAATGAGCAAAAGTACAACATGAAGTTGTGTTATATCGTTGCAATATCTTTGTTTTTAGTAAAAACACAATGTTACTGTCGACAAAACAAGATAACAAAAGTTTGCACTTCACTTCAAGATTTAAATAAAACAAAGAACAATACAGAACTAGTGACTTTAATTATTAGTAACTATAAAAAAGTTCCTGGTGTGCTAAAAGATAATAGTTTTCAAGAACTACCCAACTTAAAACGATTATACATCAACGGAAATATAAACAAAATTGAACGAAATGCATTCCGAGGTCTGGATAAATTATTAGAACTCTCTCTACGAAACTGCAAATTTGAGGAGGTATCAAACAAGATATTCCTGCGAATTCCAGTGGTGCATTTAGTGATTGCGTACAGTTCGTTAAGAAAATTACCAGGTCAAATCTTTGACAACATGGATCATTTAAAAATACTTGGACTAATGACAAATAAACTAACTAGAATTCCACTCGGAGTGTTCAATAACTTGGAGGTAGAAGAAATTGATTTATCTGAGAACTTTATAACGAAAATCGAAGAGGGTGCGTTCTTTGGAACTGACAACTTAAAACGTCTGAACTTGAGATCCAATAAATTGACAGTTTTTGAGCCACTGAAAATACTGGGAAAAGCTTCTATACATTTGCTGAATTTAGACAATAATATTATTTTACGAACAGTTAGATATGTACCTCGTATTAATTCAATACAAGTTAGGTTTATTTAATTACAAAATAAATTAAATAAAGGTGATATTATTTAGTATTTATTAGTTTATTAATTTTGTTAATATTATGTATATGTACTTGTAAATATACATAAATGTGTATAAATATATATTTGAAATAAATACAATCATTGACCTAGTAGTAAGAACAACTGATTAAGGTTTGCTAAATAAATAAATAAAGAAGTTACATAATAAAGTTTAATGAATGCAAAGTAATTTGCAAGTAACGCATCAAGCTGTGATTATAGCTATTGTTTCTAACGTAACAAGTGACAAATTCCTTAGCAACAGCGACTAGACGATGCAACAAAGCATTGTATTGTAATAATAGAGTAGAAAGAATAACTCATCCTACGTATATGTTGCTGCACCCTTATAGTACATCCAGAGACGGTTTAGCTCAAAACACAAATCCAAAAAATATACCTAGTACTTTACTACAAGAGCCGGAACTTTTTGGTGAATATTGGGCATCACGCCTTTTACCCATTACTGGATGTGGCACTCTGTCGTAGCAGATCTCGGTAAGTGATATATTTCTTCGCGTAAAGTGCGGTTATCAGCCGTCAAATCACGGCCCCCAAAAATATTAATGGAGGGGGAACCACAAGGGTACATTTTAAATGAGTGAAAATTGTTTGTCGGCTGTGGAGATCGAACCAAGGTTCTCAAGATCAATAGGACGACTCGATACCACTGAGCCACCTATCCCATAATATTATAATAATATTATTATTAATATAAATGAAATATATTATTGAAGAAAAAGGTTGAAAGTATGGTAATAAATTTGATCACATTTCAAATAATATAAAAACTGATTTCAAAATATCGATTTAGTTTCTCAAGAATGGTTGAGAGATAAGTAATAAAAATACATTATATTTATAAATACAGTGATCTGTGTTTCAGTAAATTCAGTAATTCAATTTCAGACGTCTGTAATTCAATTTTTGACATCAAATATTGAATTTAAGACGTTTTAAAATGTTGTAATTTTTTATATCACAAATTGAATTAAAGATGTGTGCAATTGAATTAAAGACATCTTAAATTGAATAAGAGACGTATTAAATTGAATTAAAGACGTCTTTAATTCAATAAACATGTTCCAAATTATTAAATAAAAACTAGTATGGCATGATATGATTACATTAAATATCTTATAAAATTTCAGTTTTTGTTATTTTTGAATTATTTTATGAAAATGATAAGAATACATTAATATTTTCAATACATTTTATATGAAGCGTTTTTTCAAAAATAATTTAGTATAATAAATGATAGTGGAAAATAAATTATATTGTAATAATATTTTTTCAGAATTAAAATTCATTAATAAAATAATTTAGAGCTGGAGACCTAATTCTTTGATAAAGCAAAATAACATTTTTTTGAGATGTGTCGCAGGTGAAAAGTGCATTATTTATTATTATTTCTAATTTATTTATGTATGTTACGCTGTACAACAGTACCTTAATCCCAATTACTGTACAGGATCCGCACTCACCGAGCCATAGTGTGATAGTTCATATAATTTTTAGCTTAAGTGCGATTTCACGTCAATCAAACTCATACATATTTATACCTTACTCTATAAAGCGAGAAAATATAAAACGATCAAATTACATAAACATTCTGTAGCCTATAGCGCACGATCAAAATTTCCATCAATTTTTTATAGTAAACAATTTGCATACCCAAACATGAGAGCTAACAAACATAACACATCTCTACGTCTTCCGGGTTCACGAAATTCGTCCATCAAGTGTTCTGGGCCTCCTGCAGATCCATCAGCCGTCAAACAAATCATAGACGAGCTATTTCCACCCATCGTAAGAGGATTACAGCGTGACAAGACAGGCGGCCGAGAAGAACACGGAACAAATGCCGCACGTGGGCGGACACACACACTCGCCTCAAGTTTGTTTTTTCATAATTCAGCTGTCAGAATTCGCTTGACGACTGTTTTATTGTCAGAAGGCTTTTGTCTCTAATGTATTGAGTGGTTTAGCAAGTATAGGAAATGTTAACATATGTTTTGTGTTAGAGACAATTTTATGCTTTAAATACTGTGATGAAAAGTAGATTACTTGCTTGCGACACTTTCACATAATATTTCAATAATGAAACCATAACTTAATAAGATACATGCCAGTTTTTCTGGTAAACTGTCATTTCTGGTTAAATGATTATCGAGTTATTTTTTAAAAAGAATTCTGAATTGACTTGTGTAAAATTGTGGACAACTTTACACACTCGACATTTATACAGGGTGGAACTGCGAAACCAACCACCGCCTATATTTTCTTTATTATTATAGTTACAAAAAATATTATAAAACAAACTAAAAAAATTTAGCTGCTGTCAAGTAATAATAATTGTTGTAAATTGTTATACTTTGTGTGTTTAATATTTTGTTCTTTTGTTTTTGTTTTTCATCCATAGCTTACTGCACAATAATATTAAAAATAAAAAATTATTTAAATTTCAATTGAATTTTTCTCAATATTTTTATTATGTAAGGATGTAGAATGGTCACATGGTTGAATTCAGACAAAAATACTCTATTGAATAGGCCTAAAAATATGTATAATCCCATTTGAAAAAATATAACTTTGTATTGTAACTTGAGAACCACTGGTTTAAAAAATTATTTAATTCTTTAACCAGATGTCCCCCTTTGTCTTCTACAACTTTGCTTTATAATATTTTTTTGTAACTATAATAATAAAGAAAATATAGGCGGTGGTTGGTTTCGCTGTTACACCCTGTATATTCATCTCGCTCGTTTACCAGTTTGAAAATTTATTTGAAGAAAATACGTAAGTTTTTTGTAAGCATGGTATTCCTCGAATTAGACATAGTTTTTATTTGTCATATTTTACTTTTGTTTGTAATGCATGTTAAAGATAAGTTAGATATAATCATTTAGTTGTTTTACTTTCTCATCTTAGGTCAGTAGTCATGTTGTTTCTGTATAAATATTTTTTGTTACTTTTAGTAAAAATAAGATATTCTATAAGATAATAAAATCTCAAAATTCCAACCTGCTTTCTAATACTTACATTGCAATCCTATGACTCACTTCTTCAACCCGTAACTTTCTAAACTACCCTCTCCCCCTAGCCATAACGAAAACCCTATAAATAATAAATCCAACTAAGCTGCCCTCTCATTCAACACGCATTTATTCTTCAACATTCCGCTCCTAATCAACGATTCCACAAAACTCCGACGAAATTAAACTAAACCAGATAAATAAGTACCGTGAATAAAAATATATATAGTTGTACTTGTGTGTTTTATTTGTGCAAACTAACCCTTGCCAGTACACAACAGTATATGTGCTCAATTTTATGAACATATTTTTAATAGTATCTGCAACAACTTTATAATGGAAGCTATTAATACACAAGATACGAACCTTAAACGAGAATCGTAATTCATACGAGTTGCATATATTATTTTTTCTTTCATGAAATCCAATATATATACATATATATATATATATGTATATATATATAGGTATAAAACACTATTGAATGCAAAAAATACTATTTGCCACAACTGTGAAAAAAATTTCAATATTTTTCACTAATATTAATATGCGAAGTACGTGATTTTTTCATGATTTGCGTTACCATGACAACACGTATTTTGCGCACATTTTTGCACATTAGTGCGCACAATTGGTATTTTGCGCACTGTTTTGTACCCTAGAGCGTAAAATGAGTATTTCGCGCACGCTTTGAAATTATTTTTTATCACTTTCCGTTAGTTACAACACATCAATAGTATCAAATTCATATTATTTTTGATTGTGTTCCTTAAATTTACTTCAATAAATTAATAATTATTTTTTCTACGATTGCTATGAAAAGTTGACAATTACGCTCTCATTTGCCATCGTGAACTTGACGTTTTCTGTGGAATAATCGAAAAATATCTTTTTTGCGCGTCTCCAGTGACAACGCGCGAAAAAGATATTAAATGCGCGCTTATTTCAATAGTTACCAGGGATACAAATAAAACAGAAACTTGTCATATTGACAGTTGACAGAATGAAATTAATTTCAGTACGTATACATTTTTAATAATATTAAGATGCAATCGTAGAGAAAAATATGTGTGTGCACTATTCAGCGCGAGACGAAGGCGTGTTCGAGTAACAAAGAATCACTTTACGCTCTTAATACACAAATAACTATTATTATTCTTTTTTGACAATTGTGTTTCGTGGGCGAAATTCATGTTTTTTGGCGTATTTTAACGATGATGTTAATTATTAATTATTGATTTATTAAAAGAAAATCCTTTCGACGCGTCTACAATTTACATCAAACAAGAGTTCGTACATTCAAATCTCACTGACTTCTACTCATAAAAAAATACGAAAAATAAGACTATATCACAGAGGTTCGGATTTCATTACAAGTTACTGTAATTGGAATCATGTTCCTGCTGTATGGAGTAGCAAATAAAATAAATGATTCTACTGAATATGGCAGAAACTACAACTTTTACAATTCACTTCACAACTTCAGTAAAGACATAATAATACCTATTAATTTAGTGATTTTTCCTATCAACTTTGACAGACAATCTTATTTAAATGAAAACTGTTAACAGCTTACTATAATTACCGATTAAAAAACGATACCAGCCACAAAGTAACTAGCGATAGAAACCACGTTAACTTCGTTAACCGCGTTAAGCTCACGCGTGGCGTGAACACAAGCGGTTAAACATTTAATTAACCATTTAATTTGAATAAGTACAGTGTAAATATTGTAGTAACACGTTGTGTAAATGTACTACAGACATACAGACACCACGGTGACTGCTGTGTATGTGTATGAGTGTTATGTACACACACCTGCAGACTCGGTAACCCGGTAACAAGTCAGGTAAATATTTGACTTAGTCAATGCGACATTGTGTGGATGAGAAATGAGTTGGTGCGGACGTTATTTTCTTAATGGTTATTTATTTATTTGTTACTTTAAAGAATAAGAAATTGAGCTTAATTATAATCCAGGAGAACTGAAGATTATAATGGAAATTGATTTATATGAAAGCAATTTTTGTTACACCCGTGAGTTATTGCCCTCAAGGTGAAATATATATCTAATTGCATGGCACCCGAACATTGTTCTTTTGAAATAGAATATTTCTCGCTTTTCTGTAACTGGATCATTCAGCCCTTATTTTTCATGATTATCTACTTTAGTTTGGAGTTGGTGGTCTAGTGGGTATGCAGTCGGCTTGCGGTTCTTGAGGACTCGAGTTCGATTCTTGCAACCGACAATCTGGCTTTCACCAATTTAATATCAACTCCTGTGACTCCCTCTTGTCTAACAACTTCGGGAGCCGTGATTTGACGGCTGGTAATCGCACTTCACGCGTAAAAATATATCACTTACCGAGATCTGCTCCGCCAGAGTGCCACACCCAGTAATGGGTAAAAGGCGTGATGATATATTTATTTTATTTATCGACTTTAGAGATTAAAAATAAAACCAGCGGTGTTTCAATCACTGGCTTGTAAATTAATTTTTTGTACTCGTAACCTTCAAAATGACACTTCCCGCACGCAACACTCAATCTGGAACAAGTGCTTTCCGATTGACTCGACTGTAAAAATTGCAAAAAACACTGGCCCTTTGGAACATACTAAAATAAATCTGTCTTGATAATAATCAAATCTAATTTATAAAATAAAACTTCCCTGAATTTTCCTTTATTCAAAGTTTGGGAAATAAGAGTAATTTGTTAAAATTCTTTCAACATTTGTCAGCATCAGTGCGATCTATTATGACAACCTCTGAACTAAAGACGTCATTGATACAACTTCTTGTAGTTTGTAATCAAACAAAAATCGCGACTAATACTATAAAAATAATAAGAAAAAAACACATATTATGGAACATAACAACTTAGTTTATGGAAAATTAAGATTATAACAACATAAAAGGCTTAAATTAATTAATCTATTTTAGGTTAGGTTTCATATTTGAACTAAAAAACAATATTTTTAGATTGGGAAGAGCCACAATTGTTATAAGTGTTATTATAAACATTTATAGTAAAATTCTGATAATTAAAAATCGAAGTTCCTGGAGCAGATTGGTTTGCAATTGATAAAGATTGTGTATAATTTGCAGATTCTGGTGTACTCACACAAGTTGAAATTAAAGATGTATTTTTTTAAATGCCAGTACTCGAACAGAAAATATTATACAAACTACGTGCGTGAAGACGTCTTCCGCTCATTCGCGCTTTAAAAATGCGCTCATACAGGAACATCGTCTGCCCGCACTTAGTTCGTAAATAACTATCTTTTAGGCGCTAAGGATTGGCTTCATCTTCAAGTCTAAAAAAAATGTTCAAAAAGAACAACTTAATATTATAATTATTAAAAATTTGTAGAAATGATATGCGACGTCACTGTGACGTACTAATGGCAAGTGGCCAAATAATAACGGACATACAAGGAAGAGAAAGATAGAAAGTTGCATTTGCAATTTATTCTCACAACTAATTTCAAATTATATCAAGTGATATATGTCATCCGTCAGTTTCAACACTTGAGAGAGACGCACATATTACAAATTATAGAATATCAAGAAAATAAGTTCTATATTGAACTTCTTAACCTATTACAATTAATTCCCCCGTCACATGAAGTATATAATTAAATTTTAAATTAAAAGTACAATACAATTATAGTATCATATGTAGATCTTATTTTTATTACGAGATAATACAAATGTCAAATTTATCCTTATTTTATAATTTAAATAATAGCATTTATTTACGGTAAGAAAACCTTTTACAAAAGAAAAAAAAAGACAGTATACATATATAGTGTAAATATTTTAAAAAAAATTTAATGGACAAATAATATTTTTAATGCTATGTTTAAATATATAGGTTTACATTATTGTCATTGACGTTATTCGATATTCTGTTCAAAGGGGAATGAAGAATGTAATTAGTTTTTGCGTTATTCACTTTTAATAATTTTATATTACGAGTATGATACTGAGGTACTACCACTAAAAACATATCAAGAATATCTGTCGATTTAACACTAACACTAAATCATAATATATTCTTCTCTTACTGAGTAAAACTAAGCCAAAATAATCTAAAAGTAAGTTGTAGTTATTGCTGTCGTATAAAATTCTAGATTTAAATGACAAATATTTAATAAATTTTCTTTGTATGTTTTCTATCATGTCAATGTGTACTTTATAAAAGGGAGACCAAATAATTGTGCAGTAGCCTAACTGAGATCTTACTATAGAGTTATTAATAGTATTAATAGTGTGCGAGAATCTGTGAAGTCCGAAGTTGATCTTTTTAAGAATGATAGCATTTTCATGCCTCTATTAACTACATAATCTATATGCGGGTAATACCGAGATCTCGTATTGTATCAACTAGTTGCAACTGTGTATTGTTAATATAATAAATGACTTCATTTTCCTGTATCTTTCCTAGAAAAGCGCATATGCTTGCACTAATGTTTCTTGTTTCTTGTTTATGTTTCTTTAAATTAGACTATGTCCACTATAACTTGTCTATACATATATAACTGTGATCCTGTTGTACAGTACAGCAAAATAATAATAATGCGTTTATTGCAAAACTGCGCCGCCAGAATTAGAATGAATATTGGGCAAAAATAACAAACAAAAAATCAATGTAATTTGAAAATGTTTGTCTGGCTATGTGGGCAGTAACTGTTTCCGAAGGGATAAGCCCTTTTTGTACACAATCCATGTTGTAGGGCACGTATGTTCAGACCTCTGAACTGCTCCACCAATCGTTAAATTACAATCAGCCCTTCTACCCTTCGTAAACCCCTACAAAAAGAGCTGTTTCACTTCTATTGTTCCGCACAAACACGAGTTTGTTTTTGTTCTAGTTTATGTTACAACTAAACTTTATTCACATTCACTCTATTTTGTGAGATAAAATTTCATGTGAATACTGAATTGCTAATTTAATTTACACAAGCAACAAATTAAACTGGAGATACAGAAATTAAATTTAAGTGCGTTTATTTGAAGAATAATTTAATTTTGAAATGTAGCGAAGAATTGAAAGAGAATATATTCTGTTATTCTGCAGAAATTAATTCAGCTGGAATGAAGAAGGATACGAGGAGAGAATAATACTTAGCAGAGGTACCACCTCAACAACAAATGAGTTCAACGGCAAGATTTGACATAGTGGTAAGATACTTGATTTAAAGTCAGTACTTTAATTTACTTCTTATCTGTCTGCATTGTATTAATTGTTAAATTTTTAGCAAATAATCAGCTAGCACTCTCACTCCACAAGCAAAAATTCGAGGGTTATCACTTCTGGTCAGTTGCACCGCTGTCCCGAAAATAACAGGTCACTTATATAAGAAAACATCAAATCGAATTGATAGCAGCAATGTTTATTAATTCATTTGACATTATTTCTCGATCGATAATTGCACTTATTTGGCATTACATTTTTTATTTTTTTCTTATTTTTTTGTTTTAATCCATAGCAAACTTAATTAACAAAAAACAAAAAATATATAGGTTTTAAATTTACAGAGCATACATTGGTCAAACAGGTAGAACTGTTCATACAAGATTATTAGAACACAAGAGAGCCATTCGTCTAAATTATCAAAATAAATCGTCAATTGCTCATCATGCATTAGAATTTTTACATAAAATTAACTTTGAAGAAATCAAAATTTTAGCGAGACCTACAAGTTTCACCGGAAGACTTATCAGAGAAGCTATTGAAATTTGTAAGGAGGAAAATAATATTAATAATTGTGATGGTTTAGAATTAAACAAAGCCTGGCTTCCATTGATTCACAATTTATAATTTTTTAAATTATATATTTTGTCTTTTTACTTGTCATTTTTATTTATATGTCATTTGTTTATTTTTATATCATTTATGTTATTTTATTTGTATTTCTGTCCTGATGAAGGTATTTGTTTAAAATACCGAAACGTTGAGTTTTTTGAATTTTAAATATATACAGAATTTAAACCAGAAGCCCCCTTTTATTTATATATATATATGAATTCTGAAAGATTTTTCCCTATTTTACATATCTTGCTTATACTAAAGGCTAATTTAATAATTCTTAATGTTCTAGACGCAGAATTTTACTCTCTAAAACTTTTATTTGCAGCATTTATTTCTAAAATCAAAATAATACCATTTTTTTCAAGGAAAACTGTTAGCAGCTTCATGTAATGTATCACTTCCGGTTTGTCCATTTTAACCAAAATCTATTATGTTATTTCCATTGATATAGTAGTCTTATATACCAAATTTAAAAAGATTTGGATTATATTTTCACATAGCTTTTCATTAAAATCTATTATCGGTTTCAAGAAAAATACCACTTCCGGAAGTTAAATAATGACCAAAAAGGGAGGTGCACAACTAGATGTTATAACAGTCCTAAATACAAAATCTCAACTTTCTACGGCTTACCGTTTTTGAGTTATGCGAGATACATACGTACGTACAGACGTCACAACGAAATTAGTCAAAATGGATTCAGGGATTCAAAACCGAAAATTTTCGTGATTACAATACTTTCTTTACTTCGTACAAGGAAGTAAAAACACAACTGCGTCCGAGTTACGATTCCACTATAAGCTACTGTAGTACTGAATCTAATTGGAATTAATTTCCTGTTGTGTAGAGCAGTAAATAAATAAATAAATTAAGTTTTTCTGTGCCTTCAATGGTAAATTTATTCAGTCCTGCAGCCGAGGACAATGTAACAATGCGTTGAAGCCCTGAATTTCAGCAGGAGTTTGATAAAGAGTTTTCCAATACAGCAGGAAACATTGAGACGTGTTTCTCCTTTATTTGCTAGTCTTTTCGGTTCTTATCTGCACTTTTATAGATTTTCTTTGATCTGCAACTACTGCGATTCAATTGTGTTCTTCACTTTATAAAGGAAGACTTTTCCATATTTCAGTAGGAATTTTTTTCTTCATGTTTTTAAATTATTTTTTGTATTGCATTTTTTATTCTATTATATTAATATTGCAAGTTTAAAACTCATGAATAATTTTTAAAATACATAAACAATTATTTTATTATTTTACTCTATTTTTCATAGCTTATATTTAGAAAAATGTATTATTATTATTTTATTGAATCAGAATAAAATATGTAAAATTTCTATGACCTCTAATGAGGTACATAATTAATAAAGTATCTACTTATAATTTATGATCTGCTAGCAAAAAATATAAAGTAAAAAATGACATAAAAAGTTACAAAAATTAATTTAAACTGAACAGCTAAAACATTAATTTAACGATGCATGACAATTAAAAAACGAGAAATCAAAAATATAATCGTAATTATCTAGATCTATTATCTGTTATTGCTAGTGTTTTTCACTTTAGATAATTTCTTTTCACTCTAAATCAGCGATTCTTATTCGAGAGTTCGTAAAATGATTTAAAAGATTCGTAAATAAATAAAATAAATAAATATAGCATCATGCCTTTTACCCATTACTGGGTGTGGCACTCTGCCTAAGCAGATCTTGGTAAGTGATAAATTTTTTCGCGTGAAGTGCGGTTACCAGCCGTCAAATCACCCCCCCCCCCCCCCAAGATATTAGTGGAGGGAGAGCCACAGGGGTAGATTTTAAATTGGTGAAAATTGTTTGTCGACTGTGGGGATCGAACCAGGGTTCTCAAGATCCATATTCCGACTCGATACCACTGAGCCACTTATCCCATTCGTAAATTATCAGTATTTTTTTAACAATAATTGTTAATTATTACCAAGGGTCCGCAAATAATACTTGTTAAAGTAAGTGGTCCGCGATAACTACAAGGTGTAGAACCACAGCTCTAAATTAATATCCATATATTTATTTCACTGCTGTACACAATTCAATAATAACACAGACTAATTTAAGAATGTTTTTCTTGGTGTAGATATGTCATCATACTGCTAACAAGCATTCTATTTATTTTAAGATTGTTTTTGTCAATTGTTTGCGTCAGCAGGAAGTTTGACGATGAAGGGATGATGAGAGCTGATTCATCAGAATCTAAAGGGGTGATTAAGCATCCCTTTGGACGTGCATTATCTGTTGAGGGAGGATATCCTAAACTTAGATAGTTTCAAAAGGTTAATCGAACTTGATCTCACAAAAAACTTTAATTACAAGTACTATTTTGATTGTTTTGCAGTAATAACAATGAAATTTGAAATGAGTACAGTTGGCTGATGTATGATGAGAGTGAGATAGCGAAAAGTGGGTGTGTGCAGTGGCGTAAATAGGGTCCGCAAAACGTCGCAATTAAGGGGGCACAAAACAATTTGCCACGAAACTATAATATACCATTTGAATATAAATATCTCTCAATTAATTTACATTTTAGTCGGCACCAAAATTACAAAAACATTATTGCAATGATTTATCAGAAAATTTTCTTAACTCCATTAACATGTTATACATAAATATATCACTTACCAAGATTTGCCACGGCTATAACCATAATAGGTAAAAGGTGTGATGATATATTTATTTATTTAATTTAATATAATAATAAGCAGTAATAACGATGAAATTTGAAATGAATATTGTAAAAATGTAGCACAGCGAATGTCGTACAAGTTTTAATAAAATTTTCATAATAGGTAAAAGGTGTGATGATATATTTATTTATTTGATTTTATTATAATAATAAGCAGCAATAACGATGAAATTTTAAATGAATATTGTAAGAATGTAGCACAGCGAATGTCGTACAAGTTTTAATAAAATTTTCATAATAGGTAAAAGGTGTGATGATATATTTATTTATTTTATTTTATTATAATAATAAGCAGCAATAACGATGAAATTTTAAATGAATATTGTAAAAATGTAGCACAGCGAATGTCGTACAAGTTTTAATAAAATTTTCATAATAGGTAAAAGGTGTGATGATATATTTATTTATTTGATTTTATTATAATAATAAGCAGTAATAACGATGAAATTTGAAATGAATATTGTAAAAATGTAGCACAGCGAATGTCGTACAAGTTTTAATAAAATTTTCATAATAGGTAAAAGGTGTGATGATATATTTATTTATATGATTTTATTATAATAATAAGCAGCAATAACGATGAAATTTTAAATGAATATTGTAACAATGTAGCACAGCGAATGTCATATAAGTTTTAATAAAATTTTCATTTGTAAATTAGTTGTGTAGGATCAGCACCATCTATTAGTAGCTAAAAACATTCTTTAATTTCTTACCTAATTAGGAAGGGAAAGAATTCTTGTTTGAAATAAGAGACCAGTTTCTTTCTTTCAACGATTATAAGATAAAATTGTTTAGCCACATGTAGAACACGCTGTGTTAAGTAAATTAACAAGATAAAGTCTTGTTCCTAGCGGGAGAGAATAAAAATAATAGACACAACTAACCAAAATGCAAATGCTTACAATCTAGCCTCATATTAGCTTATCGTTCAGTGGAGATACTTTATTTACAGTTATTCTTTGCTAATGAATCAACGCCAGTGTTAATGTAGCCACTTTTTAATTAAACTTAATAATTGTCTGATAAAAAAGTGTCACATTAATTACAGTTTTTATAGCGTTGCTCAATCTAGATCATTTTGAGAAAGAGCAGCAACTATCTGATGTTGTTTTATTAATATTAATAATGTGTTTAATCAATCTGAATAGTTTTCTAGTATTTAATTATGATTGGAGAATATTAATTATATATTAACATGAATATTAAAAATTAGTTTGTTCATAAATTTGTTTTTGAAAGTCCGTTAAAAAACTTTTACGAGTATGTTGGCAATATGTATAATTCATTGATTTTATTGAACGAAAATACGAATAAATTGAGAGTAAATAGTAATAAAAACTGTTGATATTTTCATTAAACTATGATAAATGTCAACAATATTTTATGGTATTCGCAGGAGTTTTATATATTCCTGAAGACAGAATAAGAACATAATCTTTACAATCTTTACATATTTTTTTGTGTTTTTTGTATTACATTCCCGCTATTTCATCCATAACGTTTTAACCTGTCTTGTTCTTCTAATATGAAATATTTTTATAATACTGTATTATCTGGGTTTTATTCACTGTACTACGATTGCCTATAAATCAAGATTATTAATGAAATGTATATTTATAAATTGTATTCTGAAATATGACAATGATTTTTATATAGACAGTTTCTCAGTTTTCTATGATTTGTCAAGTTTATTATACTATTTTCATATTAAACTAGAGGGATCGGCATAAAACGATTAAATGCACCGCAATTACGTTTACAAAGGAACTTAAAATATGACCCGTTATAACTGGTTTCACAAGGTTCGCACAGGGTTGTACAGCCCCATTCGCCGGTATTTTTATATGGACAATCATAGGAAAAAACAAGAATAATTTTAGGCTGAATACAACCCTTAAAAAATTACTTGTTATGACCATCGTTAAGCGATTTGTGGTAGCTGCACTAATAGATTTCATTGTAGTTATGTAAAATAATTTAATTTAGTTTTATGTAGCTTCATTTTATTTAAATATAACAATAAATATAATATATAATATAACATATAATATGGAAGATGTTTACACTTTGAAATTTGGAAGAAGAATGAAAATAAATAAATAGTTTGTCAACGGCCATGGCATAACTCGTTGATACTGATCCAAGCGATAACGCGAGTTAAGCAACGTTGCGCGCGGGATGTATTTGGATGGGTGACCGTCTCAAGAAACCCGCGTTGCTGTTGACTAAAAAGACCTAAAAACGCGGATCGGGGCGTAATGGCGGCATATGACCTGAGTAGTTGGTCCGCCAAAGAAGCCACCAAAAAAAAAAAATAATAAATAGTTGATAGAAAAGTAAGAATAAACAACAGAGTAATAATAAGTTACTTAGAGACGAAATAATGTAACGTCGCCAAACTACTTGATAGCGACGCTACAGTTATATGGGACAGGGACGTTTAATCGTTTTATGCCGATCCCTCCAGTTTAAAATAAAAATACGTAGTATATCTTTTTCACTATGAATTATACTCTAGATCAACAAGAAATTCTAATTAAACGATAACAAATTATTATTTAATGAACTTCAGGCCAAATGTATCATTTTAAATGTGAGTTCCGAAAGGTTGTTTTATGTTTTTTCATCAAGTTTAATGCGCAAGTGTGCTACTTTTTAATTAATTATAATGTACCGACGATAACATATAACCATGGAGGACGCGTAAGTATAATTTTCAAAGAATTACCTAATGATTAACGTCTTAATATCATTGTTGACACATATTCACCATGGGTATTTACACCAGATTTCATCATTCGGTAAAAAATCAATCCTATAAAAGTAGGCTGCGGAATTACGATGCAGAGGACGTCAAAAATAGTCAATCTATAAACAATAGTCGATCGACGATCAATGACAGTTGAGCAACAATTCCAGTAAACAAACGACAAGCGTTCTAGCGCAAGAACGCAAAAAGGATTTTGTCGCGAGTACGTGATGAGCATCGGAATTTAGCGTGGGAAACAACGACGAATCAAAGAAGTTTTCTTTTCTGTTGAAGTGCTGATTGCCACGCGTAGGCATTTGTTTTCCTGCTGAGATGTTCATTGTTTCTTGTGATTGGTGATTCATTTACATATTAGTTGTATTAAGTTTTTATAACACAATTATACACACGGGCAGTTGTAGTCGCTCACCTGGCTTCATATGTAGGCGTAAGCGGGTTCAAATCCTCGTATGTTAATATGAAATATACAGTGTTTCAAAATTTAGTTTAATTGAAATTCTATAACAGTATTTTCAATATTTAATATTTACTCATTTTTATTAGTTACTGTAACTTATTAGTCCAGTGGTTAGAAAATGTTTGCTTCATGTAATATGCAATTATTTTTGCGAATATAGGTAAAATTATTTTAGTGTTGTAAGATTAAATAATATAAACTCTTACATTTTTGCAACAATTTTAAAACACCCCTATATATATATATATATATATATATATATATATATATATATATATATATATATATATATATATATATATATATATATATATATATATATATATATATATATATATATATATATATATATATATATATATATATATATATATATATATATATATATATATATATATACATATACAGGCTGTTTCACAACTTAGAGCAAAAAATGAAAGGGTATATTCTGTACGACGTGCTGATCATGAAACAAAAAGAATGTTTTTTAAATTAGAAAAATTAAGGGTTGTTAACCTAAAACATTTTTTGTAGTACTGCACTGGATTCGCTTTCCTATTAAACACAAACAATGAAGTAGGTATCAACTACGAAAGAATAATTACACAATTTAATTATTAGCAGTTATTTATAATAGAATTTTATTTAATTAATAACTTTAACATAATCATCCACCCAGTGGCAGTGGCAACTAAACATTTTGGACTGGGAAACATGGAAAATAATTTTGCGATTAAAAAAAATTCTTTTTGTTTCATGATCAGCACGTCGTACAGAATATACCCTTTAATTTTTTGCTCTAAGTTGTGAAACATCCTGTATTTTGAAAACCACTAATCTAACAAATTCTTGTTTCCTTTATGAAAATAGTCTTATAAAATAGAAATTGCAATAATGCACCACTTAAAATGAACAGCCTTTATATGAAGCCGAACAATAATGTTAATAATATCACGAACAGGAACAATATTTACCATAATTTTACGAACTGGAACAATTTATCACAATTTCGCAAACCAGAAGCTTGCAGTTCATTGATATATTTTTGTCAAGTGTTGAGTAGATTAAGCCATTTTTAAGTTATTAAATAAACCTGCCTCATTCTTATTTATTATTTTGTCTATTGTTTTTCTTTATTTATTTTAGATAATGAAAAAGCATGTAAAAAGCAAGTTGTGAAACACGCTGTATATATAAATAATTAAACCCAGTTGTACGTAGTCAAACTACATAGTGTTTTGAAAGTATCTTGACCATTTCGGCATCGCAATTTTCCGGTGTCAAACGTTTCTAAATTATTTTTATCAGGTGGCACACGTTCAATGTTTACTTCATTCGTGTTTCTCAAATTATGTATGATGATGTTACACATGCAGTTTAATATATGATGAAAACTAGGAGTGTCAGACGATCAATCTTATAACTAGAATAAAAACTATAAAACATAAAAATAATCCACGTTATTTTACACTTAAACTGCGCTTATAATTATATTTATACTAATTGAAATTCGAATAATTACACAGGACCACAAAGAAATGACTGTTCTACCAGAGTAGGATTTTCGTATGCATTTTGGCATTCTAAACCCGAATCCAAATTCAGCCCAACGGCTAAGAATTTTCTGAATATCTTGTTTTTGTACCTAAAATGTACTGATTTTCGTCAACCATATTGGTAAATCCTTGATATAAATGTAATATGCACTGTGTATTGGAATAGTTATTTACGAACTAAATGTCTAAGTCTTTAATAGCGCGAATTTGCGGAAGACGTCTTCACGCACGTAGTTTATATAATATTTTTTGTATAGTAGTTTATATAATACTCCAAGAAATGGGTCATTCATTTCTTTATGAACTATCAACTGATATCAACAAATTAATCCAAATCATATGAAAATTATATCAGAATCATATAAGGGATTGTTTTTATAATTTATTTATTTATGTTACGCAGTACAACAAGACCTTAATCCCAATTACAGTGCAGGGTCCGCAATCACCGAGCCACAGTGTGATAGTTCATATAAATTTTAGCTTAAGTGCGATTTAAACTCGGGATCTCCGGATTCGAATTCCGTAATGCTATCTACACCACCGTACTGACGGACTATGCAAGTATATGTTCTAAACCAAAATTCAAGATTAGCTAAAAAAATTTAGAGAATCGAGATGTAATAAATTATTGCGAAATATTCTTTGAAATTATTTGTGAATCTTTTCTGTTCTGTAGTATGTAATTTATCAAACTCTGTAATTGCAGAGCAGTAACATTTTGAAATGGATAAAATAGTTATTTACATACCAAGTGCGGGAACGCTCGCGCCGCCATAGAACGAATCCGGGAACCTAGTTCACGCAAGAGGTTTGTACAATATTTTTTGTACGAAAAGTATAAAACTGTATAATCATCATCATGTGCAAGTACTTCAACAGAAACTGCTGCTGCTGATATAAATGTTCATGTGCCGCCAGCTTTACAATCCATTCAAAGAAACGAAGTTGTGCCAGGAGTTAGTATTTCAAATTGCCAAAGTTGTACTATAAATATAAACATTCGTAATAACATTCCACAAAACAATAATTACCATAAACAATAATATACCATATACACATAACACTGCTTTGTAACCATTTTATAACTAATTTGACAGTAATGTCAAATTTCAATTGATTTAATGTAATGAAAATAGAGAGTGTTATATTATTTACTAATTTCGTTTGTAGTATACAGTAAATTTAATAAACTTGTTTAATTTTATATCTATGTGGTTACAATTTACCTTACATTTGTAGGTTATGTGTTTCCACTGCTGTCGAGTGCTGTCATTTCGTTGCCAACATTGTGAACTAAATGCACTAAATTTATCATTTAAAAATTAAATTTCATTCAATATTCCATCATTTTCTTTTATTATTATTACGCAAAAGGGTGTTTGAGATACTATACTTTTTTATTACAAATATAGTTTTTTAATAAATGCTTTAGAAATTGGAGTGTTTTTTTCGAAATTTCCCGAACGAGTGCGGGAAATTGACGTTTCGATCGTTGCGTAGGCGACGCGAAACAACACATTTTAATGTATGAGTACACTCATCCGGGAACCAATCGTTCCCGCACTTGGTATGTAAATAACTATTAAAATATGAAGTAATGGGGTAGGTGGCTCAGTGATATCGAGTCGGCATGTGGATCTTGAAAACCCTGGTTTAATCCCCACAGCCGACAAACAATTTTCACCAAATTAAATCTACGCATGTGGCTCTTCCTCCACTAACATCTTTGGAGGCCGCGAAGAAATATATCATTTACCGAGATCTGTTACAGCAGAGTGTCACACCCAGTAATGGGTAAAAGACGTGATGATATATTTATTTATTTATGTAGTTGCGTAATATTCTCTGAAAGTATTCGCATATCTTTCTCTGGTCTGCCGTGAATATAGTTCTGGCCTTAATTTGGATGATTTCGAGCTGTCGAGTAAGTGGATTAAGTCTTACTGTTTATTGTGTGGTGATTATCCGTATATAGAGCGAATGTTTATTTTTGCAATCTGTTTTCGTAATAAAAAAACCGTTCTTTTTACACCTGGTGCTATAAACAACAAGGTAACATCTGTTATGATGGATTCAACTAATTGCCATATTCGTAAATTGGGACACGTTGATATTTTATGAATTAAACATTATTTGTGTTAATTGGTAATTTCATCTAATTTAGTAGCTAACGAAACTATCATTCATGAAATATTTATATCCACAATTAACTATCAATCATAAACTACATACATATATAAATAACTGCTACCATAAGCTGTGTTTTTAGGTGTTTTAAGAGCACGGTTTTATACTATTTTCATTTTAAACTGGAGGGATCGGCATAAAACGATTAAACGTCCCTGTCCCATATAACTACATTAAATCTATTAGTGCAGCTACCACAAATCACTTAACGATGGCCACAACAGGTAATTTTTTAAGGGTCCTATTCAGCCTAAAATTATTCTTGTTTTTTGCTATGATTGACCATTTAAAAATACCGGCGAATAAAGCTGTACAACCCTGTGCGAACCTTGTGAAATAAGTTATAACGGGTCATATTTTGAGTTCCTTTGTAAACGTAATTGCGGTGTATTTAATCGTTTTATGCCGATCCCTCCAGTTTAAAATGAAAATAGTATAACAGGTTAGAGATAGCTAAAACACCCAAATACACTGCTCTTAAAACAGACAAAAACAGAGCTTGTAGTACAAGGCATTATGTTATTTTCCATTAAATGGGGTAGCAATAGCATGAACCATTAAAATACTAAACATTCCTCCTGCAATCACCTAAACTGAAAACAATATACAGTTTTAAAAAGTTTTAATTGGTACTCATTAAGCCGTAATGATTATTTAAAAATGTTGTGACATCAGATATATGAAAATGTGAATCTCAAATATAATTGTAGTCACATATATGATTTACTTTATTATTTAGTAAAATATATAAATGTATATATATATATATAAATGTATATATGTGAGGGAGAATAGGCGGAGTGTGATTGATTTTATTTTGTATGATGAACGACTAAGAAGTTTAGTTGTGGATACGCGTGTGAAGCGTGGGGCTGAATTGGGTACGAATGATCATTATTTGGTGGTGTCGCGTATACGTCTGGATAAATGTTGGCGAATGAGGGTAAAAGGCACCGAAAAAATGTTTCGTGTGAAATCTAGTGTACTACAGAATGAGGATATTAGAGATCTGTTTGTTGAGAAAATAAATGAATCTTTGCCTGTATGTGAGCCTAATTTTGAATGCAGCATAAATGATGTTTGGATGAAATTTAAGGATACAGTTCTTAAATGTGCAAAAGAAGTTTGTGGTGAAGCCAGATTAGGCTCTTGTCCAAGGAATGCATGGTGGAATGATGAAGTGAAAGAAGCAATTGAAGAGAAAAAGAGAGCGTATTTGCGATTTCTACATGTAAAAGATGTGCCTGGAAGTTTACGTGATGAATGTTTGCTAGAATATAAAAGGTTAAATAAACATGTTAAGAGAGTAGTGAGAGAAAGTAAGGTGCGTTTTGATGATTTGATGAGTGAAAGAATGACGAATGATTTTACTATGAATAAAAGAATGTTTTGGTTGAGTGTGAAGAGATTGAGAGGTGGTAATGTAAGAGCAGTAAAAGCGATTAAGAGTGCGAATGGTGAGTTATTGTGGAATGAATTAGACGTTAGAAATAGATGGTGTGAGTATTTTAGAGGCTTATATGGTAGCGTAAATGGATCGAATTGTTGTAGTGAAAATTCAAGAGAAAATGTTAGAAGTGATGAATGGGATATAGATGAAAGTGATGTTAGTTTTGCATTGTTACGTTTGAAGAATGGTAAAGCTCCTGGTTTGGATGGTATAACGAATGAGATGTTGAAGTATGGTGGTGAGAGATTATTTGATTGGTTAGTTTATTTATTTAGATTTTGTTTGAAACTGTGTGTAGCTCCTGATGATTGGAAACGTGCTATCATTTGTCCTTTATTTAAGGGCAAAGGTAGTTCGAGTGATTGTACTAATTTCCGTGCGATAAGTTTGTTGAGTGTGGTAGGGAAGTTGTACGGGAAGATTCTTATTCACAAGGTACGAACCTTAACAATCTCCAAGTTGAGTAATATGCAAGGTGGATTTTTGCCTGAGAGAGGGTGTGTAGATCAATTGTTTTCTCTTCGTATGATTGTTGAGAAATCACTTGCTAAGAACAAGAAGGTGTTCTGTGGCTTTCTCGATCTTAAAAAAGCATATGATAGTGTTCATCGAGTTATTCTGTGGGATGTACTTCTAGAGTACGGTATAAATGGTAATTTGTTGGGAGCGATTCGTGCATTATACGAAGATAGCGAGGCTGCGGTGAGAGTTGATGGTAGATTGAGTGATTGGTTTTCTATAGATTTTGGCGTGAAACAAGGTTGTGGGATGTCCCCGTGGTTGTTTAATTTATATATGGATGTGTTGTTACGAAAGTCGCTGAATGGGGCGGATGGTGTACGTATTGGTGGCAGTGTAGTGCCTGCGTTAGCTTATGCGGATGATGTAGTTGTAATGGGTGAATCTGAAGAACAATTGAGAAGAATGATTCTAAGTATAAATGAAGTAGGAAAAGGTTTAAATCTATTACTGAATGTTGATAAATGTAAAGTGTTAGTGTTTGAGAAGAGTGATTTGGTGACTGATTGCAATGTTTCGGTGAATGGTGTGAGATTGGGTCAAGTAAATGAGTTTGTATACTTGGGGAGTGTGTTTTCGAGGGATGGACGTATTGATCGAGAGATTGAAAGAAGAGTATCTGCTGGATGTAAGATATTGGGTGCTCTGGGAACCTTTACTCGGAACGTGAATGTATCCAGAGATGCTCGATTGAGTGTTTATAATGGTGTGTTAGTGCCTACGTTGATGTATGGTAGTGAATGTTGGGTATGGATGAAGAAACATGAACGGCGTATAACTGCTGTGGAAATGAGATATTTGCGGGGTGTGTGTGGATATACTAGAAGAGATCGTGTCCGGAATACATTGGTGTATGATGAATGTGAGATTGGGAAGAATGTTGTAAGAAGAGTGGGAATAAGTCAGTTGAGATGGTTTGGTCATGTAGAACGTATGTCGAATGACAGATTGGTGAAACAGGTGTATGTTGGTGAAATTGAGGGTGAAAGTTTGCGTGGACGGCCTAGGAACAAATGGATGAATATGATTGAAGGGTTGTTGCGTGAGCGAAAGATTCTGAGCGTGAAGAATAAACGAGCTTGTATGAAAAGAATTATGAATGTGGTTGAAGCAAAAGTGGTGTGTCAGGATAGGAATGTTTGGAGAAAATTAATTGCAGGATAAATATGATGAATGAAGACAAGCGTATGATTCTTGATTTTAGATTAATTGTTTAGATGTTTTGAGTGTTTACCTGCAATTGTGCGGAGACGATCTTCAGAAACAAGCGCAGTGTACACTAGCGAATGGATGAATGTTTGTTGTGTGTTGATGGATTTTGGTTGTGTATGAAGGAAGTGTTAATGTGGTCGAATCGAGTATCGTGTGTCAGGATGAGAATGTTGACGGGTTCGTGCTACCCCATTTAATGGGATATAGCGTGATGTTATGTATGTATGTATGTATAAATGAAGTTTAAATACCTTTTATGGCAAATAATTAAACATAAGGATAAATTATTTCAGAAAGAAAAGTTAATAAACTGTAAGATTATCTTAGTCAAAGGTTTGATTGCCACTGATACGATTTACTGATCTACACCATTCGGTTTGACTTTCCCCTTAGTGCCTTGTGTAAACCACAAAGTTTCGAACTAGGTAATATTTTATATAACAACCATTTTATCTTGCTAACATAATCATTATACAAGAAATAATAATCTATTTAATGTGTGTTTGAAATATAGTTATCAATTCTGTGTAAAACGACGTAAACATAACAATAACCCCAAAGTTACTGTCAGTTAGACGAAGATAGAAGACAAACATAGTAGTAAAAATTCTGAATAGACTAGATGTGCGAGAGAGACGGTTATGAAAGATCGCAATGCTCTGAACGTCAAATTTAATGACATAAATTCAAATAGCTTAAATACCAATAATATTTTTGAAACTTTTATTGTCTCTGGTACGAATCTTACTAAAAATTTGTAATTTATAGTGGAAGATCCTTTTATCTTCGCAAAAAAATCAATTCTTTTGATTCAAGTTCATCTCATCTGTCGTTCACGCAACTATCTTCAATTTATTTTACAAAATGTATGTTACTCAGTTATTATCGTTCGATAAATGTGATTACTTTTAAAGTGCATACTAATATACATTAATACTCGTAATAAAAACAACTTAATTTTGCCACTAGTGAAAACAGGTAAAAGTCAGGAAAATTCGCATTATTTACCAATTATCTTCTTCAATAAACTACCACATTCAATTAAATTGCTATCATTCAACAAATTGAAATCTGTTGTTAAAAATTACGACTTGGGTAAAGGCTATTACAATCCAGTCGCGAAGAATTTTTAAATTATTATATATCAGAAACCTGTATTTAATAGTTATTTTTTAAGTGCGCAAAATGAGTGTTTTTTTGTTGCGCGTGAGAATGTTACTTTTAGTCGAGACCGCAGGTCGAGACAAAAAATTCATTCGAACGAGCCAAAAACAAAAATTTTTCCCACGAAATACAAACAACATTTGTTCTACAACTGTGAATAAAGAATAATACAATAAATATTGATTTATTTAAGTAAATTGAAGGAAAACAATCAACAATAATATTAATTTGATACTATTGATGTATTGTAACTAATGGAACCTGACAACTTTCATAAATAATGCGAAAATTACGCGTTGTCATGGTAATGTAAATGATGAAAAAATCACGTACTTCGGGTATTGATATTAGTGAAAAAAATGAGCATTTTTTTACAGTTCTAAAAAATAATTATTTGTGTATTAAGAGCGTACAGTAATTCTTTGTTACTCGAGCACGGTAATTGCAGCGCGACCGAAGGCGAGAGCTGCAATAGTGTAAGAGGAACAAAGACACTTTACACTCGTGGTACTCACATAATTTTTTCTAAGATTGCGTCTTAATATTATTAAATAACGTATACGTACTAAAAATAAATTCGTTCTGTCAACTATCAATATGACAAGTTTTTGTTTTATTTGTATCCCTGGTAACTATTGAAATAAGCGCGCATTTAATATCTTTACCTGAAACTGACAGGGAAATAAACATTTGCCTGACTTTTAAGACTCAGGAAAGCTTTGCTTTGCATGCCTAGGTAGGAAAATAACATATTGCCTGCCTAGGCAGGAAAATAACATATTGCCTGCCTAGGCAGGTAATGAAAGACACGTGAGTGTCTAATTACTTAGCAACATAAAATACTGATTGAATATGTGTCAAGTATTTCTTTTAATTTAAATTAATTTAAAATATGTATTATTTGTTTATAAGTTTCAGGTAAAATGTTATACGTAACACGTCAGTAAAGCGTCGTAAAGGATTCGTAAGCTGTTTCAAGCCTCACTTTCACTCGACATGAAAATATCTACTCATCCTGTAATTAAATGCTTTCCTGACTTTTCGCGCGTTGCCATTGGAATCGCGCGCATTTAACATCTTTTTCACGTGTTGCCATTGGATACACGCAACCATGATATTTTTCGATTGTTCCACAACTTTACGATGACAAATGAGACCTTAATTGTCAATTTTTCATAGCAATCGTAATAAAAATCCATTTTATTATTGTTTTTCTATTCTACTATTTTGTTTTCTAAACAATATTAATATATGTTTCGACTGTACATTCTTTAGCTAAAACTAAATAAATAATTATATCCATCCATTTATTCCTAAGTCGTACACATAATCTCTCACCCTCAATTTCACCAACATACACCAGTTTCGTAAACAATGTGGACACAAAAATATTGTAGGGATTTTAAGCATTGTAAATAGTGTAAAATATGATATCCCCTGTAACCGTTTATTCGCTGTTTTAAAACCTACATTTCTAAACTACCCACGGGAGTATTTTACGAGGTATAATGTATACTCCAACGTTTACACCTATAAAATCCTAAAAAAGTATGATGTACTGTACTTATGGGGCGGTGTTCATGCCAAATATTTTACCTGCTTTGTTTTTTTTATACAGCGGGTTCAGCTTGAAAGACTCACCATTACAATTTTTGGATCTACGATAGCTATGACGGTTAAATTAAAAAAGAGTTGCTTAAGTTTTCCTGAAAAATTGGATTGGTCACTAGATTATAAGTGATGGTTGATAGTTCTTTAACAAATAATTTCTGTTAAAAGATGAATTTCGAACTTACATTGTCTTTGTTTTTAAAGCAATATATTAGATAACGTTTCGATTGAAGATTACATCAATCGAAACGTTATGTAATATATTGCTATAAAAATAAGGACAATGAAAGTTCGAAATGCATCTTTTATTAATAATCTACCATTGTAGTTGGTGGTCTAGTTGGTATGCAGTCGGCTTGCGGTTTTTGAGGACCCAAATTCGATTCCCGCAACCGACAAACTGGCTTTCACCAACTTAATTTCAACTCCTGTGGCTCCCCTCCACTAACATCTTTGGGGGCTGTGATTTGACGGCTGGTAACCGCACTTCATGTGTAAAAATATATCACATACCGAGATCTGCTACGGTAGAGTGCCACATCCATTAATGGGTAAAAGGCGTGATGATATATATATATTTTTATTTGTCTACAACTTTTAAACAAATCATGTCTGATTTTTACGAAAAATCTTTCAAATAAAAGGTTGATTGACCAAATACGTGGTAATAGTTATTTGTTTCATCAGGACTAAAAATACAAGTTTTCTGGTCGAGTAATAAAGGTTTCCGGACGACGCGTGCCGGAGTCTGGCAATATTGAAATACAGGAAATGGTATTTTTAGTCAGATTGAAACATATAACATATTCAAATTAAAATGAAACAAAGTGACGTTACCATGGATACGTCATTATTTTTTGGTCTTAGGATCAAAAGTAGCATTTTTACTACAGTTGTCATGATGATAAATAACAATCTTTTACTATTGCAAAAGTGGGTAACCAATGTTGAACGCGTAATATTTTGGTATTATTCAATTTCATTTATGGCGATTCTTGCTTTTACAACCTTTCAGGGGTGGTTTGTACCCCTAAGAAGCAACTTCCGGAAGAAAAAAAATAGGAGTTTAATATGTTTTAGAGTTCTATTAGTGTGCCAAGTTTCATTTAAATCGGTGAGTGACAGTTGGGTAGTGTTACTTGTGATTGGAGCGCTAAATTAAAAAGTATTGCTGACAGTGACTGTGTTAATTTCAAATGCTTCAGTTGTATTGTTCCCTCTCATGACCTTCGTCTTTACTTTACTTAGTGTCATTTTAATTAGATTTATTATTTTTTGAGTCTGTCTCTGTAAATACTATCGAACGCCTATCGGAAATCAACAAACAGCATGTGTAATATGCTGTTTTGCTTATAGTATTTTTCGGCAATCTGCCGTATTGTAAATATTTGATCCGTTGTGCCCTTATTAGGACAGAATCCGTATTGGTCCTCTTCTAGTATTTGTTCTGAATATGTCACCGTCACCGTCAGTACGGTGGTGTGGAGATCCCGAGTTCGAATCTCACTCAAGCTAAAAATTATATAATCTACTACACTGCGGCTCGGTGAGTGCGTATCTGTACTGTAATTGGGATTAAGTTCCTGTTGTACAGCGTAACATAAATAAATAAATAATGTTCTAATTTATTTGTAGTACATAGTGTACCTCGATCCAAGTTACAATAAACAGTATGTTAGTAAGACATAAAATATAATTAAATTGATCTACTAATTTGCTATCTTATGTTTAATTTAACCATAGTTCTTGCAGTTTTCGAGATCCCAACTGTGAGACTCTTAAGGGTCGATAATGTAACAGGCAGTTCAAATTTTAAATATAGTTTAAGCAGTTCGTCTCCTTGGTTACGTTCATAATCTTGTTAGGTCATTGCTTACAAAACTATTCAAACTACGTTTAAATTTAAACCTGCTTTATATTACCGACCCTAAATCGGAACACACTGCATTTCCGAGCGTGTTTAAATTTATGAAGATTCTGCTACATATAAATGATTGTCCAGCCATCTAAAGAGTTGAGTGGTTATATAGTTAATAAATCAAATAACTGTATACTTAAGATGTCAATGTGTGTGATAAATGACTCACTATTATTTGTAAATACTTTTGTGTTACGACAAATATCTCAATCTATTTCAACTTTCATTCAAAGAAAGATGAAAAAATTCTATTACTTCGAATTATTATAATATAAATACAAATTCTATTATTAATTTTATTTTATTTAATAGAGGGCCGGGAAAAATATCCGAATCCAACCTGATTCGATTCTAAACCGGTTATAACTCTCTCGATTCGAATGGGGTAGTGGTATCGAGTCGGCCTGTGGATCTTGAAAACCCTGGTTCGATCCCCACAGCCGACAAACAATTTTCACCAATTTAAAATCTATCCCTGTGACTCCTCCTCCACTAATATGACGGTTGGTACCTAACCTAACCTAACCTAACCTAACCTAACCTAACCACACTTCATGCGAAAAAAATATATCACTTACCGAGATCGGCTTAGGCAGAGTGCCACACCCAGTGATGGGTAAAAGGCGTGATGATTATATATTTATTTATTCATTCGAATCGGATTCGGATATGATTCGAAATTGCGATGAATTTTTCAATCCAAAAAACGGATGTAACATCTTTTCCAAAGTTCGAATAAAATAAATCGTACAAAAATCCGATCGTAAGTTCGGAAAAATTAATGACAACAATGCAGGTATTTATTTGTTATTTGTTTCACGTGTTTTGTCATTCATTTTACCTTGTTACATTTTATTTAATTTCGCATGGCCACCTAGAATTGTTGAATAAAAATAATTTCTGATATTTCTCAATTATCTAATTTATCTTGATTTTTTTCATATACATTTATGACAAGTAATACATCGTTGAAACGAGAAAAAAATGGTGGTTTTTATTTAATACAATAATTCTAGGTTCCCATTGGAAAAATAAAAGTTGATAGTCGTATCATGTAAACCTGACTTTATAAAAAATTTCTATATGTGTCATAAAATAGTATATTTAATATACTAAAACTTCCATATGAAGAAAATTTGTCTATTTCTTATAATAAAAAGTTAGGGGGGGGGGGTTCGTCTTCCCAGACTCAGCCTGTATAGTATTTTATTCTAATTCAAAGATACTGCGTTAGAATCCCACTCAAATATATGAACTACCACAATGCTGCTCGTTGAGTCCAGACCTTGAACTGTAATTAAGTTTAAGTAGCATATATAAATAAATAAATAGACAAATAATTTCTTTTAAAGATTTTGCATCATATACTCGTACTAAAGGAGGGTGAATATCAATTTTCTCTTGTCATGAGTGAATAAATATGTCATTTACATTGAGATCTGCAACTACAACATAACATAAAATTTGCAAAAGAGTAAAGAACATATTACTAATAAGTATTTATAACAAATAGTTTTGTTTGAAAGAACACTAACAAATTTATAGCACATTTCTCCGACTATACGGTATGTCCAGAACTTCCTCTGAGAGGCAAGGAGGTAGCTACGTACGGGATTTGAACCCATCAGAACGTTGATACAGCCCAAGTTGAACAGACGTGACGACTGTTTCTGACTACTTTCTCTTTAACGCTGTGTTGTGTGTTCTGGCCTACATACAAATATTTAGTATCCATTGAGCTGATGGCTTGTCATTGTCTTGAAAAAATCATTTCTATACATCCTCATCACTAAATCCCGGATATTTAGGCTCTTAAAAACACCAAAATAAGCAGGCATATAGGCCGGTAATTACTCTAAAATAGGCGGGATTTTAGGTAGCCTAAATGTAAATAATTTGTTTAAAAAAAATAAACGAATCCTTTTTCTAATATTGGTACTCCTATCTACTCTTCGTTAGAAAAAAATAATCATTTTAAACAAAAATTAACGCAATCTGAAAAATAATAATGTAGGGTTCTCATTTTATTAACTATTATGCAAATTCAAATTATGTAGTATACTTTAATTCACAAAATATTACGAGCAATTGCTCTATGAAATTTTCGGAAAGGGACTGTCTTCGGTCTGTCAGAACTTGCTTGTAAGTTGAAAACTTCGTTCGACATCACAAAATGTGTGTTCTTATATTTAGCCATATCGTCTAAAGTTACCTCAGCTCCATTGATTAATGGCAAAGACACAATTGAATTGCCACGTAAAATTTTGACTAAAAAACGTTTTTTCTTTCGGCATTTTAAATTCACACACAAAAACTTGATTAAATTAAGTACTTTAAATATTATAGGTTACGTTGAAACCTTAGTCGCCATGCACATTGCTAATAGCAAAATTAATAATAATTTGAAAAGATTTCAATTTAACTGCGTTTCTACTTAATGAAGGCAATCATATAAAAATTAATTTACTTAAAGCAATACTTAAATTCCCTGAGGACATGCTAAAGTATTCATCACGAGCAATTATTGTCAGATTTAAAATTAAAAAGAATATTTAAAAGTTTGTCATTAAAATTCACCGCACGTTTTCAAGTCATCAGCAAAAATGTTCTGAATCTCACTAAAAGATTTCAATTACATTTTTTAGTAATATTTAATTATTCACCAGTCATAAATATCACTGAGTAGAAAAGAAATTGCCACTAAATCTTTTAGATAACATCGGGTTTGATTTCAATATACGAGATTGGTTTATTAATAGATTTATTACATTTTTTGCATTTATTATGTAAGTATTTAATTACTGGTGGACAAATTAGGAAATATGAAATGAGTTAGTTTAAAGGTCTAATCGAAGAATACAGAATACAGGTATGTTCTTGTATATATTATAATATCCAGTTGCTAAGTGAACACATGGACTGATAGTATGAAGAATCCATGTAATATATTTGGTTTTTAATTATTATTTTTCGGTAAGTAATATATTTATAGGCATAAAATGCGATCACCAGTAGTCAAATTACGATCTCCAAAGTTTTTAGTGGAGGGGGAGCTACAGGGTAAATTTGAATGTGGTGAAAATTGCAGGGATATGAACCTATGTTTTCAAATCCACAGTCCGACACGATCTACTACATAATTTTTGAAATATTATGCTGAAATACTGGTTCATTTTTGTGATATATTGTTATTATCTTTATATTTATGAATTAACAACTTGAAACTGAGATTTATTATTATAAAAATATTCAAATTATTGATACCTTTATTTTAAAAAAAAATAGTGGACCTAAATTAAAAAAGTGGCATTAATAGTTATTTACGTAAAAAGTCAGGAAAGTGTTCAAATACAGTGTGAGTAGATAGTTTCATGCCGAGCGATAGCGAGGCTTGAAACAGCTTACGAATCCTGTACGACGTATTACGTATAACATTTTACCTGAAACTTGTAAACAAATAATACATATTTTAAATTAATTTCAATTACATGACTTACATATTCAGTCAGTATTTTATGTTGCTAAGTAACTAGACACTTACGTTTCATTCATACCTGCCTACATGTTATTTTCCTGCCTAGGCACGCAAAGCAATGTTTTCCTGAGTCTTAAAGGTCAGGCAAATATTTATTTCCCTTTCAGTTTCAAGTTAACAAAGTTTTTGACAAGCTGTATTGTATAATACTTTTATTATTTCGAAACTTGTAAGATTGAAATTAATTTTAAAAGGAATACTAAACAGTGTTTTTCGGTGTTCGACCGACTTGTAGTCAACCGTTTTAACATAGAGTCATTTCATATAAGAGATATTATCGTACAATAAAAAATCGCTCGTGTGGAAACGGAAATTAATCTTATTATATGATATCGTGTGTGTGAAATGTCCCATAAATAAATTATTTTCTTTCAACCGGAGGTTAACTAAACTAAAAATATCCAAAATCAAGTCAAAACTGTTAGGTACTTAAATTTTTGCCATACGTGAAAACGTATTCAATGGCAATTATTTAAGATCTTTGAAAAATATGTTTCTCTTTTGGCTAATAGCTTTAATAATTATTTGTTTATCACGATGCACAATAGACATTTAATCCCAATTATAATAATTTGTAGTCTAATCTAAACACTTACATAGATATATATATATATATATATATATATATATATATATATATATATATATATATATATATATATATATATATATATATATATTGAATAAAGTTAAAGTTAGCGACATTTCAACGCGTGAATTCAAACAATAATATATTTCTTTAATTTTGCGACAAACTTAGCTACAAATCAATTAAAAATGATGTAAGCAATTTTTTGCGCAGTGAATGTAGTACCTAATTTATTTTCGCACAAAAAATCAAAATGATTTAATTAGTTTTCAGTTAATCCATTATCCACTACCCGTTAAGTAAGTATAATAATTAATTAAGTTTTTGAGGTGTGCTGTCGGTGGTTCAATGACTTGACAATCTGGAACTAACACATCATAAGTTGATTATTTTGTGTGATATTTGAGTGCGTTTTTTTTTCAGTGGAAAATATCGAATATAAGTGTTAAATCATCTCAGAGATAGATTCCCGCAAAAAGTTGCGGTTTGATGGATAGTTCGCACGTTAGAATTTTTTTAAGGATTATCTAGAGAGTTTTTGTTCTTACTGAGATGTGAAGGAATATTTGTATTTGTGAAGACAATGACCGCTAGAGTGAACGCTGATTACGGACAACTAACTTTAGTTTTCCGTTTTCGAAAGTACCTAAATTATTTTTGAGGAAATTATTCTAATAAATCCATTAGAATATTTAGTTATATGTATCTTTTATTTGAAGCATTTATTTACAAAATAATACGAGTATAAGAAAGTTAACAGCGAAATATAAAGTTAGTCAATTGCTACTAATAATTTTTAATCGATTTATATACTTTTTTGTTTCTTAAATATAAGTTAATAAAATATTATTATGTATAAATATTCTCATTTTTAAAAAGATTAAGAATATATAAATTATTTCATTATGAAATAAAAGGCTGCAAGAATTTTCATATTTTTAAAAATTTGGTTCTATATCATTTAAAATAATGTTATTTAGTTCATTTTCGCATTTGTCTTTTTTTACAATGATATTTGACATTTAAAAAGTCACAACTATGAGAGGCTATATCTGCAAAACTAAAAGTGATTTCGCAATGTGATTTTTATAATAGTTATTTATGTAAAAAGTCTGGAAAGTGTTCAGTTACAGGATGAGTAGATAGTTTCATGCCGAGCTTGAAACAGCTTACGAATCCTGTACGACTCTTTACTGACGTGTTACGTATAACATTTTACCTCAAACTTATAAACATATAATAAATATTTTAAATTAATTTAAATTAAAAACATATTTGAATGTTGCTAAGTAACTAGAAACTCACGTTTGTTTCATTACCTGTCTAGGCAGGCAATATATTATTTTCCTGACTAGGAATGCAAAGCAAAACTTTTCTGATTCTTAAAGGTCAGGCAAATTTTTATTTTTCTGTCAGTTTCATGTAAATGTATTATCTGTTTTCATAATTTTTTAAATTTTTAATCCTTGTTTATCTCAAAAAATTGACAAGATAATGAAACTCTATGAACACTATCGAACTCTTGAGATAAAATATAAAGGATAATAACTTACAGATGACAACTGCCATGCTAGTGTTTTATACCGGTTGACTCGGTTTAATGTAAGTTCAACAACACTGCGCGCGGGTTGTAAATAGATGTATGACCTTTGATCACCGAGTGCCGTTGTCATACCCTTGACAATGAACAAATATTGTTCAATTTAAGAAAAATTTAAACAATAATAATTTACAGATAAATTTCTTATTACAAAAGATAGAAAATTGCCATACATGTATTTACTTACGAGTACATACATATATGTATTTACAATTTTTCAGTTAATTTAAGATTTTTTGTTCTAAAAATACTCTCCAAATTTGCATATCTATATATTTTTATGCGAAGAATTTACTGGTGTTCACAGATATTTATTATTTCAATTTATAAAGACTTTTAAAATTGTATCTTCAAAATATCACAAATCGCAGTAACTCAAAAACTAAAAAACTGCTCATTGGCCTAATTAGGATTTTTATATTTTAATTATTTTCATCGTTTTACAATTTTTCAGATTTTGCATTCTAATATATTAATCAATTATTTCATATATATATATATATATATATATATATATATATATATATATATATATATATATATATATATGATTACTATGAAAAGTTAACAATTACGCACAAATTTGTCATTGTAAAGTTGATTTTTTCCGTAAGGCAATTGAAATATTGGGGCGATAAATATATTAAATGCGTTCTTTTTCAGTAGTTACCAGAGATACAATCAAAACAGAAACTTGTCATATTGACAGAACGAATTTTTAGTAAATAAAGATGCAATTGTAGAAAAAATTGTGTGTGTATCACGAATGTAAAGTATTTTTGTCCCTCTTGCACTATTACAATTCTCGCCTTCAGTTCAAGCTGCAATTACTGTACAGTAATAATGAATCACTTTACACTTTTAATATACAAATAACTATTATGTTCAACAACTTGAATTATGTGACAATATTGTAAATAATTATAGAAATAATTTATTTTTTATACAACTTATTTTACTACTTTTGGGATTTTTTGAAGTTTCGAGATATCATGAACATTATCTTTTTAACATTTTGCCAGTTTGATAATTATAAATAAAATTGTTAAACAAAAGCAACAACAAAGCACACTTTAAGATACAACTAAGTTTTTACATTAACTTATTTTAAGCTTCGTATGAAACTTGTACATAATCGGACTTATAGGACTCGCCTTATTTATCAGTCTTGCTCACTGTGCTTGCTCGGCCATAACCTATGGCTCGTTCAGTAAAATCCTACATTATGTACTTGTTACATAACTGGCTGTTATGGCAAAATTTGTATGTTTTAATACTGTATTTTACACTTTGCCTGACTTTCACACTCTGTCAAAAAAGTAAGCCGAATTCAACCATGAAGACTGCATATTTACACTTCGTTTAGTTTTTGATACAGGCTATCAAAGATGTAATTTAAATATCAGAAATAGTCAAACAAAATTATCACTGTTAATACAAAACAAAAAAATATGTAGTCAACACCATAGAATTTATTAGCCTCTGAATTATTTACCCACGTGCTAAACTTACTCTTTCCATATACATACGCACAGCAAACACACAACCTGGGTCTGAATACCAACCCCAAAGAATGTATTTCGTAGTGCTCGTTGGGTGCGAATGATGTACAGCATTGCTCAGGGTTTAACGCTAATCTCCTAAGGGAGAAAGGGCAACGGTACACCAACCGGTTTACAGCTTATTCCGTTTCCGGTCGGGGTGAAAGGTCACCACGCGAGATTAGTGCCCTGGTTGCCAGCCGCGAAGGCATAGAAAGAGATTTAAGTAAGGAATTAAAAGAGGTTGTACTCATTATTTTCCAAGTTGAAAATGTTTAAAATTGTCTCAAGAAGAATGTTGGTGCGTATCAGTTCAGATAGTTTGATTAGATGGAAGTTATATAAAAATAGGGATTGATGAAACAGATGCATGTTGGTGAAACTGAAGGTTAGAGATTGCGTGAACAACCTAAAAATAAGAATTAATGGAAGGATTGCATATTATTGAAGATTTGTTGCATTCTGAGTGAGACGAATAAACAAACATGTATGTAAGAAACGGGCTCATCGACTAATTGAAATAGACAAACAAAAACAAAAAATAAGCGAATTAAAAGTCTGCAACGTCACAAGTACTTCATTTTAAGAAAGTATTCTCATTGGTCATACCAAATTTGCGCAGTTCGTGTGAGCGACATTATGCAAAAGAAAAGGGAACTGGTCAGCTTTATCATTTTAATGTTTGTAGGTTAAATACAGTTCATTCATTGCAATTAAAAAGAATTCTGTTTTTGCAAACTATAATTCCACTAAAAAAGTGCATACCAACTTGCAATAATACAGAAGTGACAGAACCAAATATAGTTATTTTGTATTAGGAGCGTAAAGTGATTCTTTGTTATTCGAGTACGAGCAGTGTTCAAAGGTTATGATGTGGTTATCCATCCCGCTGCAATAGTGTAAGAGGAATAAAGACACTTTTCGTTATGCACACATAATTTTTCTACGATTACATCTTATATTATTAAAAACGTATACGTACTGAAAATACATTCGTTTTATCAACTGTCAATATGACAACTTTATGTTTTGTATAATCCTTGGTAACTATTGAAATAAGCGCGCATTTAATATCTTTTTCACGCGTTGCTATTGGAGTGATATTTTTCGATTGTTCCACAGAAAACATCAACTTTACGATGACAAATGAGAGCGTAATTTTCAACTTTTCATAGCAATCGTAGAAAAAATAAATTTGTGCTGTCAATGTGACAGTTTCTGTTTTGATTGTATCGCTGGTAACTATTGAATAAGCGCACAATTAATATCTTTTTCTACATCAGTTATTAAAATGTCATTTAGCGTACTGGTTTCATGGTGCTAGATAAATAATATCTTAATCACATGTTAACAAGTCGTGGCTTTGTACGTTTTACTAACAGCTTGAGATATTAAGCACGGGGTGAAGTTAGCTTCAGGCATCTGTCATTGTAACAATAATACTTTTTAAATAATTCATAAAACTTTACATTTTTTTGTTGTCTTAATTTGCGATCGTAGAAAAAGTGTAGTATGTAACTCGTTATATAAACTCTGTAGATAGTCGTAACTAAAGAGACGTTTATAAAACTTGTTACATAATATACATTTTTCGCAGCCATACTAGGTAATTGACAGATTGTTTACCTCATTTGAGGTTAACAATGACGGACAAAATATGAAAACGCGAAACGCTATGAAAATTTGCGAGTCTTCAGGTAAATAGAAATTTAAACGATTAAGATGGTTTGATCATATGGAACTTTCAATGTTTGGTGAAATAAACTGTATGTGAAATTTAAGGTGTGAAATTCCGTGCCCTATCCAGGAATAAATGGAATAATATGATTGAATGTTTGTTGTGTGAAGAAACGATTATAAGTGGGAACAATAACTGAACAAATTATTTATTTATTTATTTATGTTACGCTGTACAACAGGAATTTAATTCCAATTACAGTACAGGGTCCGCACTCACCGAGCCGCAGTGTGATAGTTTTTTATATATTTTTAGCTTGAGTGCGATTCGAATTCCGTATCGCTATCCACACCACCGTACTGACGGATAAATGAAAATGAAGCGAAACTGGAGTATCAGGATAGGAATAATTAGTAGCAGGATGAATCTAATATGTAATCAATAAATGTTTAGTGAATGTTACAAGAGTTTGTGCTATTTTATTTGATGGAGTAAAGCGTGATGTTATGTATGTGTACAAGATATCTGTGAAATAAACTATATCAAATTGGATTAAATGTGAACTGCACAATTTAATCTAGTAATTCTGAATGATTCATATGCCGACTACTAAATTAAATACGCAATACAAATGTGTGAAGTTATTTAAAAAATTCTCTTATCGCCGTTTAAGTAAAATAAATGGCATGAAAATTAAATTTTGCTTTACATTTTACAAAATACTCGACTAAATATATTGCTGTAAAATATTCTCGGGTTTCATATTCCATTCGTACATTCAAGAAGAATAAATTACGAAGAAAATAAAATACCTCTGACACTATTTTCCGTAATAACAGCTAAAGAACAGCATAAGAAAAGAATCTACATTTCACAAACAATAGTTTCTTTATTTATTCTCAGAATAATAAAAAGAACTCTATGTTCAAGAAAGCGACAAAACGGTAGAGGGCCTTAAACTGCTTGTTTTATATCTTCCCGTGGGAAAAAATACTTCCGGTTCTCCCGGAAACCTTTCCTGCATGCAAATCCAGGACAAGCTGGATGCAGGAACGTATCTTGAAACCTATATTTATAATTGTTGAAATTTCCATAATCCTATTACAAAGAAATAAAATGCGCAGTTCTGTAAGATGAATGTAAAGATATCGCTGTATATTTTCTTATTTTTCTATACATAAAGTTTAATTTATTTCTTAATAAAATGAACTATTTCGTTAGCAAAGTTTGTGGGTAAAATAAGCAGTAGATAAAATGTAAAATACGCACTATCTGAATTGATTTTTGTTGTATGTTTTATTTATGATATGTATATGGGCAGAAACTTCGGATAATAGACTTTATGGATTCCATAAAACCGTCTTAATCGTGCACTAAATTTTGTAAATGTTTGTTGTTTTGTTATATGGATATTTATAGCAATTTTGTTTCTGAAAATGGTTTCATATGTCCTGGACAATTACACATTATATAACTTTAACTGTATACTATATTTGACAGTTTAAAAGCATGAGCACAATTAATGACAATGACTTAAATCATTGCACAGTGTAGCCAACAGAATTTAGTGGAGGATTAACCATAGTAATAACAGGTCTATAGCTATTTTGCAGATACCTGTCTACAACTTTACTGCGGTGAAATTTATTTAATTATTTGCTTCGTTAGACAACATAAAAATAAACTTAATTGTAGTACGTACATAGCGAAATTCTAATGATTTGGATTTAGTCTTAAGTTTAAGTCAATAGCGTTATCAAAATAAATATTATTTTATGAAATTCTTTTATGAATAACGTCATTGTAAAAATTTTAGAAAGTGATCTAGTAAGTCTGTGGTCTGTATGTTTTTATTTAACGCCATGGTTACAATTGTTTTGTATCATATTTATAAATAATTTTTTATTTAAACGTCATAACGTGGTCATCTCTAATTTGAAAAGACTGTACAATTAATATAAGCAGGAGAAGTAACCTTTGTATTATTGTTGTTTTGAGTTCCGTTTGTATTAATAGTGTTATATTATCATTGTGTTTTATTTTCATTTTCTTGGCTGTTTTGAAAAGTCAGTATGGTAATATTACCGTACAGAATACAGTTATTACTTACTTACCAGCCTACTTTTGACCATGTAAACATAGGTTTAATATCCTGAAACCGGTAAAAAATATAATCCAAATATTATATTTTAATTTTGTTGGGGCAATATGTAGTGTAGTTTATGATTCTAGAGATATTAATAAAAAAATAGTAAAATCTAGATTTAAAAATGCTCAGACCCGGGCCTCTAGCAACGATTGGACTTGATCGAGCCTGGGTTATATTTTTGTCTTATCGGCAAAGTATGAAATCAGGCAGTATGAAATGCAGTAATAAATTATGCAAATTTTGAAAAAAAAACGGGAGCGAAGCGAGCTTTACTAAAAATACTTTCAATATTTACATAAATGTACAATACTACAAACAGTCACGGAAAATAAAATACAAAATATGTTATCAAACCTTTTACCCATTATTGGGTGTGGCACTCTACCGCACTAGATCCCGGTAAGTGAAATATTTTGAAACGTGAGTTGCGGTTACCAGCCGTCAAATCATGCCCCAAAGATGTTAGTAGAGGGAAAGCCACAGAGTTAATTTTAATATGGAGAAAATTGTTTATCGGCTTTGAGAATAGAACCCAGGTCCCCAAATTCACAAACTGACTCGATACTACTGAGCTACCTACCGCATAAATTATCATTATATTTTAATTATTAATACTAAAAATGTTTACTCAAAGTAAACCACCCTCAATTTTGCGAATTTTGAAAGAACTCTTCTTGTTCTATGATTAGTACGTCATATAATATATATCCTTATTTTCCATATAAAATAACTTGTATATTAGTAAATTAATATTAGTGTATTATCTACATAAATAAATAAATATATCATAACGCCTTTTACTCATTACTGGGCGTGGCACTCTGCCTAAGCAAATCTCGGTAAGTGATATATTATATTATTACCAGACGTCAAATTACGGCTTCCAATGATGTTAGTGGAGGGAGAGCCACAGGGGGGTGAAAATTGTTTGTCGGCTGTGGGGATCGAACCAGGGTTCTCAAGATCCACAGGCCAACTCTATACCACTGAGCCACCTACCACATATATATTATCTACGGTACTACAATTATTCGTATTAAATCAAGAACCCAATCCCATCGATGTAAATAGAGAGTGAGCCATATGATTAATTTTCTGCGTTGAAATACAATTACCTGGTATATCTATAGACAAAGGTATCACGCTCTACTATCAACTTGTAATCTAGAAACAATTATCTAGCCGACAAAACCAAGATAAAGCTTGCTCCACAAGTTATATCCAAATAAATACAACTGTCTCTTAGTATTTCGGATTCCAATATACTCGTATGCTGTAGCGCCCTTAAGGGGTAAGGCCACTCTAGACAAGGAAAAAAGGGTCATTTTCTAGATTTTTTTTTAACTAAATCTAAACGTGCTGCTTAAGAACTGTTTTTGGATCTTTATTTAGTGCTTTTTAAACTTTATTTCAAAATTTTTTTAAAGAAAATATTCAAAATTGTCGTCAAAAATTAAAAAAAGGCGACTCCTCTCAGCGCGTAGGGAAAATCGGGCGAAAACATTCCGGGAACAGCAATGAACCTGGATCAAAAAGAAATATGTTTTCTTAATCTCTGATGTATAGGTACTCTAAAAAACTACGAGCTGGATTTTGAAAATTTTGATTTTTAACAAAATGGCGCACGTTTGAAAAAAAGTTCATTATTCGGGACTAAATTTCTGTATAAAAACTACCATAAAAAACGAATGAAGCACTTTAGAAAAAAAAATCCCGTAGTTTTTGAGTATTTTATATCTAGAATAAGAAATAAAAAGATTCAGCACGATCCATCAATTAGTATTTCAGATTTCTTTTCGCCCGATTTTGAAAATATGATTTCGAGAAAAACGCGTTTAAAGTTTCGAGTCATATATATATACATATTTATACTAGTACTAATAGATATAAGCTTTTTTTCCTCTGAAATACTTCCGCGCGGCATTTAAATTAATTGTCCCTTATTCCTAAGGGTTTAAACTATAATTTAAGCAAATAAAAAAAATATACATTTTTTAAAAATTTTAGAGTGGCCTTACCCTTTAAGTTCATGTTGTGCAGAGTAACAAATAAGTAAATAAATAATTTAATGCTGATCTGTGTTCCGATTTGACGGTTGGTTATAACACTAACAAATAAAAGACATTTGCTCTATTTAGCTTGATAAAGTTTTCGTTCCGTTGCACCAATAAATCTCTTGAAATCTTGTTAGACAATAGTGTGCATTAAAAACAAAAAGTTAATCAAAGTTTCGTTGTTGCCCTCGGCGTTTGCGGATCTAGGAATTACGATCTGCACGATCTTGTCTGATGAAAAGACTCCGAATGTAGGACAGCGAGATCTGAGTGCAGCCGCATCGACGATGTCTATGTGTCGAGTGTTTGTATGTTGTGTATCACGCTCTAATTAAAAATTGGCAAATGCACCAGCGGACCACCAACTAGATCAGCTGTAAAAAATAATTGCTTGCACATGCGCAACTAGCAAATGCAGGCAATTACTTTAATTCTTAGCAATTTTGGTTTAAACTAGTTTAAATTCAACTCGAAATTGTGGAATTAATTCTGTTGGGGTGATACTGATACTGTAACGTAATAGTTGTGGTCAGAGATATGCAATTGCAGATTGACAGTAGTTACTTTTGATTAATTTCTAACAATTTATTTGCAACGATTAAAAAAATTTAAACATGAATTGCAATAGGTATTTGTATAACTAGCAATGGAAGTAATAAAATGCGTTTACCTGAAACTGACAGGAAAATAAATATTTGCCTGACCTATCGCTTGCATGAAATGAACCTATGTTAAGACGGTTGACTACAAGTCGGTCGAACACAAAAAAACACTGTTTAGGTTTTCTATTAAAATTAACTTCAATCTTACAAGTTTCGAAATAATACAAACAGTTTGTCCAAAACTTTGTTTACTTGAAACTGACAGGAAAATAAACATTTGCCTGACCTTTAAGACTCAGGAAAGTTTTGCTTTGCATGCCTAGTCAGGAAATAGTTATTTGTATCACTAGTCCAGAAACTTCTATTTTGCGAGTGCGAGTATATTTTGAAAGGACGAGCCGCAGGCGAGGCCTTTAAATACGAGCACTCGCAAAATAGTTTCTGGACGTGTAATACACAAGATTTTTCGCGCCAACGTTTTTGTAAATTTAATAAAAACGATTAATTTATTATTCACATTCTAAATGTCAGGGAATTTTTTTATGTTGGTATCATCTAATAGTCAGAACTGTACTTTTAATTTTAATTAACTATTTATTGTTCATCAATTTACATCTTCAATAAGTTTAATTACAATGTACACTTTATTTAATAAACAGAGAACATAATTCATTTCTTTGTCTATTTCACGACTTGTCATTCCAATATTATATAACCTAAAAAATAAACATATTTTATTTGGATTTTACATTGCTAATTCAATTATGATTACTTACAATTTTGTTTAAAATATTTATGTATAAATATTCTGTTTTCTTGTATTGAAAATATTCAACTATGAATATTTTATCATAATATGTTTACGCCAATGCAATATTTTGACATTTCGTACGTTCAGGAGTTCGCTATACTAGTGATGCCAACATATAACCATAAAAAGTCACTAATTTTTGCCGGCCTAGGCAGGAAAAAACTTGGTTTCTCGACGATTTTTAGTTATGTAATACTGCTAATGCCGGACGGTGGCGCGAAAATAACATATTGCCTGCCTAGGCAGGTAATGAAAGAAACGTGAGTGTCTAGTTACTTAGGAACATAAAATACTGACTGAATATGTAAGTCAAATATTTCTTTTAATTTAAATTAACTTAAAATATGTATTATTTGTTTATAAGTTTCAGGTAAAATGTTATACGTAACACGTCAGTAAAGCATCGTACAGGATTCGTAAGCTGTTTCAACTATATACTCATCCTGTAATTGAACACTTTCCTGACTATTTACGTAAATAACTATTATTATGTGTTATATATTGATAAATTAAATAGGGTGGGTGGCTCAGTGATATCGAGTCGACCTGTGGATCTTGAGAACCCAGGATCGATCCCCACAGGCGACAAACAATTTTCACCAAATTAAATCCCCCTCCACTAACATCTTTGGGGGCCGTGATTTGACGGCTGGTAACCGCACTTCACGCAAAGAAATACCACACCCAGAAATGGGTAAAAGGCGTGATGATATATTTATTTATATTTATATTAGCACTAATCTGTTTTATGAATTACCGATTGATTAAAAAAAAATTAAAAGCCGCTGACAATATTTTATATTCGATAATAGATACGAGTAGGTTTGAATAATACCTGCTGCAATTCATAGTGAAAAAGATAACATCTATCGACTTCTAGTCAATTGCACTCACTAGTTTTCCATTGTGTAAATAAAATATCTGATGTGGACACCACATGACTTCCTTGTACACGTATTAAACTATAGATATTTTTTTAATTTCACATATTTGACATTAAATCTTTTATTTTTTGTTCTAATCCATAGCAAACTTAATTTAAAAAAAAATCAAAAAATATATAATATTTAAATTTAGATATCTCGTTTATGCAAAGAGCTAATTTAAAAATTCTTAATGTGCTAGACGCAGAATTTAATTCTCTAAAACTTTTATTTGCAGCATTCATTTCTAAAATTAAAATAATACCATTTTTTTCAAGGAAAACTGTTAGCAGCTTCATGTAATGTGCCACTTCCGGTTAGTCTATTTTAACCAAAATCTATTATGTTATTTCCATTGATATAGTAGTCTTATATACCAAATTTGGAAAGTTTTAAATTATATTTGAATATAGTTTTTCATGAAAATCTATTATAGGCTTCAAGTAAAGTACCACTTCCGGTAGTTGTATAATGACCAAAAAGGGAGGTGCACAACTAGATGTTATAACAGTCCTAAATATAAAGTTTCAATTTTCTACAGCTTACCGTTTTTGAGTTATGCGAGATACGTACGTACAGACGGCATGACGAAATTAGTCAAAATGGATTCAGGGAGGGCCAAAACACCTATTTCCGTTGAAATCTGAGAACTGAAAATTTTCGCGATTACAATACTTCCTTTACTTCGTACAAGGAAGTAAAAAATCTGATGTGGACACCACATGACTTCCTTGTACGCGTATTAAACTATAGATATTTTTTTAATTGCACATATATTTGACATAAAATCTTTTATTTTTTATTTTTTGTTCTAATCCATAGCAAACTTAATTTAAAAAAAAAACTAAAAATATATAATATTTAAATTTAGATATCTCGCTGATGCAAAAGGCTAATTTAAACATTCTTAATGTGCTAGACGCAGAATTTAATTCTCTAAAACTTTTATTTGCAGCATTCATTTCTAAAATTAAAATAATACCATTTTTTTCAAGGAAAACTGTTAGCAGCTTCATGTAAAGTGCCACTTCCGGTTAGTCTATTATAACCAAAATCTATTATGTTATTTCCATTGATATAGTAGTCTTATATTCCAAATTTGGAAAGTTTTAAATTATATTTGAATATAGTTTTTCATGAAAATCTATTATAGGCTTCAAGTAAAGTACCACTTCCGGTAGTTGTATAATGACCAAAAAGGGAGGTGCACAACTAGATGTTATAACAGTCCTAAATATAAAGTTTCAATTTTCTACGGCTTACCGTTTTGGAGTTATGCGAGATACATACGTACGTACAGACGGCATGACGAAATTAGTCAAAATAGATTCAGGGAGGGCCAAAATACCTATTTCCGTTGAAATCTGAGAACCGAAAATTTTCGCGATTACAATACTTCCTTTACTTCGTACAAGGAAGTAAAAAACAAAAAATATATAATTTTTAAATTCTTATGTGCTAGACGCAGAATTTAATTCTCTAAAACTTTTATTTACAGCATTTATTTTTAAAATCAAAATAATACCATTTTTTAAAAGAAAAACTGTCAGCAGCTTCATGTAATGTATCACTTCCGATTAGTTCATTTTAACCATAACCTATTATGTTATTTCCATTGATATAGTAGTCATATATACCAAATTTGAAAAGTTTTGGATTATATTTGAATATAGTTTTTCATGAAAATCTATTATAGGCTTCAAGTAAAGTACCACTTCCGGAAGTTATATAATGACCAAAAAGGGAGGTACACAACTAGATGTTATAAGAGTCCTAAATACAAAATTTCAACTTTCTACGGCTTACCGTTTTTGAGTTATGCGAGATACATACGTACGTACAGACGTCACGACGAAATTAGTCAAAATGGATTCAGGGATGGTCAAAATGCGTATTTCCGCTGAAATCTGAGAACCTAAAATTTTCGCGATTACAATACTTCCTTTACTTCGTACAAGGAGGTAAAAATAAATTAAAATGAGTGTATACTAACGTCAACTTTAAAAATAAAACCAAAAACAAATTCAATTTAAACCAATTGAATTTTCAACAAGATGTTACTATCAAACAAGACATCTTCTCTACTTTTAAATAAAACTCAAAGACTATAAACAAAAATGTCAAACATTTCTATATTTTACAGGTTTATCAGAGATGCACCAGCGCCAGCTACTTAGAATATAAAACCTTCTTCTTCGTCTGCAGCCTGCAGCTGCTCTGGATTTACAACTAAGTCGAATGTGGGCCACCACAATGTTATAATGCCAGGTAAGCCAAGTGGTGCTGTGACACGAGTGACAAGACCGAGATTCCGACGTTTCAAATTGAGGAATTTACTGGAATACTTGAATGTCTTGTTCTGAGAATATGTTGTCATGAAAAGTTTCATGTTATTACTGACAGACTTATTTGGTGAATCTATTTTCTATCATGACATTTTCTCGTTTATGTGTGTATTTCTTCTTTATATAAATAATAAATAAATATATCATCACGCCTTTTACCCTTTACTGGGTGTGGCATTCTGTCTAAGCAGATCTCGGTAAGTGATATATTTCTTCGCGTGAAGTTCGGTTACCAGCCGTCAATTTATGGCCCCCAAAAATATTAGTGCAGGGGGAGACACAGGGCTAGATTTAAATTGGTGAAAATTATTTATTTCTTCTTTATAATTTTTGTTATTATTGTTTGTTGGCAGTTTATCTGTTATTTTAACTTATTTGTATTATGTATAGGTTAGGTGGAAAAGTAAATTGGACGATAATAATAGAATATTATACATCGACGTGTTGTTTGCTCGTGTATCGTCAGGAATAATAGCCATTATAGCGAGTTGAATACTATACTTTATCTACGACTAAGATTATTTATAATTCCGTTTCATAATAATCCCAAACTAAATAAAATTAGGTTAACATTGCAATCTTTTGTGATTTATGGTGACAAACTTGTCATTTTGTAATGTCAAAATTTTGATAAAATTTTTTATGTTTATTTAGTTTTTTCATAGCTATTTGTCAGAAGATAAAATAATGACTATTATTCCTTTGTAATATTTTGCGGGATTTATATGTGGCATTATTAAGCAAAAATCACACATGTCATATACATACGAGATAATATATTACTCGTGATAGAAAAATTCAGGTGACGCCTGAATTCGAACTTGGGACCCTTCACTTGCCGGGCAGAGATGCTAACCGCTACACTACGTCACCTATGCTCGAAGTATGGCGTCAAACGAATTCTTCTGTTATAGTATCCAGTGTAACATCGATCCCAAGACTCCTATATGATAGGTATTGACAACGGGTTTCATCTACAACGTGGTGTAGTGGTTAGCATTTCTACCTGATTTAATAGTATATTAAATTATTTATAATTATGCTACTAATGAAATAAAAGTATAAACACTGCCTACAAATAATTTATTAATTAGTTATTGAGTAGGTACCTGGGGTAATGCTTTATTTTTATTTTTTAATTAAATGTACTATTAAACCAGTGACACTAAAAATGTTCGCTAGGGATGAAATAACCTAATTTTTGCAAATTTCAAAAAAATATTTTTGTTTATAATCAGTATTTCACACCATTTTACCCATTACTGGGTGTGGCACTCTGCCGTAGCATATCTTGGCAAGCAATATATTTCCTCGCGTAAAGTACGGTTACCAGGTGTCAAATCACGGCCCCCCAAAGATATTAATGAAGACAGAACTACAGGAGTAGTTTTAACATGGTAAAAATTGTTTGTCGGCTGTGGAAATCGAACCCGGGTTCTCAAGATTTACAGGCCAACTCGGAGACCACTGAGCCACCTATACCATAAATATAATTTTATATGAATTGGTATTCCATTTGCTCTCAACAATTTTGAAAATAAAATATTTTAAAAACCGGAAGAAACGCACAGTCGATAAATAATTTTCAACACATTAAAATTACCCCTCCATTAACACCTTTGAGGGCCGTAATTTGACGACTGGTATTTCACGCGTATAAATATATCACTTACTGAGAACTGCTACAGCAGAGTACCAAAACTAGTAAAAGGCGTGATTTATATTTATATCTTGTTTCAAAAATATTAGTATTCAGGTTCCAAGTTCAGATTCAATTAGGCTTATAATCCACAAACTCTAGCTTGCAAAGCGTCAACCTAACCATGATGCTACAACTTCCACAAAAGGTTCTACAAATTCAGTTACAATTCTGATAGAAATCTAAAGCAATTTTGCGCAAATATATGTGACAGAATAGTCAGATAAAAAAATATTTCTCTCTGTAAAAAAGCCACCAAATAAATTTCCAAAAAAAATCCTTCCCGACTTTTTTATATCTTTTTAACAATTTAAACATTGCTGATAGCAAACTCACAAAGAATCCTTTGCATACTTCTTGTTGGACATAGTCCATTAATTTGAGGAGATAACATGACTGTTTACATATGTCCGCACCTTGCCGAGCATTTCTCAACGGCTCGCCATTCATAAATTTCATTTGACCGGCGGCGACGCCACGGACGCCGTGGTCGACGCAGGAGTGAGTTCGGTGAGGCATCTGGGTCAGGCATTGTCCGAGAACTGCGGTTTTTGTTCCGGAAGAATAGTGCATTCATCACCGAAGGATTATTCTGTGAGATGGTTTAAATTGGGATTATTAGATTTATATCTGAGAGCTTTTGGTTAGGGAATTTGTCAACTATTTATCATATAAATATATCTTTTTAGTAAATTTAGGGAGGTTGGAATTATCGCAAACTATGGATTTGCAAGGGTGAGGTGGGGAGAAGGTTGTATCACATCTGGACTAGAATTCCCTGAAACAAATTCTAAATAAAAAATAGTACATATATTGTACAATAAGCATGAAATGGGCATTCCATGCGAGTTGGACACTATACTTTTTCTACGACCACGATATTATAGCCCTATTAATGTATTTTTCAATAATAAAGATGTCCCAATTTCACTATTCCAGAATGACATTTCAAAGTTAGTATCCTAGCAACTAGCAATAACAACAAAACAAATATTAAATAAAATAATAAAAATAATACCTGAAATAGATTTTCGACATCAACAACTTTTAGCGTGGACAATCAAAACAACTTAAATAATAACCGTAAAAGTTCATGTTCACCGAAAATGAGTTTTAATCATTGTAACAATATTACATTCGATATCACAAATAAATATATCATCACGCCTTTTACCCATTACTGGGTGTGGCATTCTGCCTAAGCAGATCTCGGTAAGTGATATATTTTTTCGCGTGAAGTGCGGTTACTAGCCGTCAAATCACGGACCCCAAAGATATTAGTGGAGGGGGAGCCACAGGGGTAGATTTAAATTGGTGAAAATTGTTTGTCGGCTGTGGGATCGAGCCAGGGTTCTCAAGATCCACAGACCGACTCGATACCACTGAACAACCTACCCCATAGAATTTCTTGAAACAAATATTTCCAGTACTGCACAGTATACATAAATATTTTGCTTCATTCATCACACCTTTTACCCATTATAGGGTGCGGCACTCTGACGTAGCAGATGTCTGTAAGTGATATATTTCATCGCGTGAAGTGCGGTTACCAGCCGTGAAATCTCGGCCCCCGAAGATGTTAGTGGAGGGGGTGTCACAGGGGTAGTTTTAACGTGGTGAAAATTGTTTGTCGACTGTGGGAATTGAACCCGGCTTCTCAAATGCACGACTGAATATTCCATTTGATATAAATTGGTATCTTGAGAACCCTGGTTCGATCCCCACAGCCGATAACAATTTTCACCAATTTAAATCTACCCCTGTGGCTCCCCCTCCACTAATATCTTTGGGGGCCGTGAAAAAATATATCACCGAGATCTGCCTAGGCAGAGTGCCACACTCAGTAATGGGTAAAAGGCGTGATGATATATTTATATTTATTTATTTATTTAATTTTAAGAATAAAAAATTGAAAAATCCGGAAGAAATGTAATTTTTTCATTGTCAGTTTCAAATTTATTACAATACTTTTTATGGTGTAGGTGACTTAGTGGTTTCTAGTCGACCTATGGGTTTGAGTACCCAGGTTCAATTTCCACAGCCGATAAATAATTTTCAACACATTAAAATCCCTCCCCCTCACTAATACCTTTGGGGGCCGTATTTTGACGGCTGGTATTCGTATTTTACGCGTATACCACTGAGCCATCTACCTTATGTGTTTTATCTAATGACAGCTTATTAAATTTTTGTATCATATTTTAGTGATTTAATGGAAGTAACAGCACTTAACATGCATAAATATATACATAGGTATATCACTTACCGAGATCTGCAGAATGCCACACTCAATAAATAATAAGTACAACGTATAATGATTTATTTATATTTATTTTATTTATTCAATATTTCAGTTATTAACAGACGCGGTGGCCGAGCGTGTTAAGGCACATCTCTTAACATACTGTGACGTCACCCGAACCAAAGTTCATCAGTTGGAATCCGCCTGTCGACAATGTGTGATTTGTCGTAAAATATAAAATACAGTTACATGTATTTATCAAATCATACTCAGGCGCTATAAGCTAGTCACTTATACGCCTTAAATAATATAGCATTCGACTACGAAAATCGGCAGTACGCCAGTGTAAAAACTACGGCTCGGTGTGTCCGGTAGGCCCAGGCCCGATTTCTGCTGTAGTGCCATCAGAAGAAGAATTTCAGTGATTATACATACAATTTGCCTAAAGAAGAAAAGAAAAAAATATGCACAAAAATGAAAAAAATGGCATTAGACACAGTTGTAGGCAAGTTTAAACTAAAGATTTCAGTAGATTCGAAAACTGTAGGGTGTTTTTTTTAATGATTGGTCGAAATGAAATATCTAATAGGCACTTTCCTACGTAAATGTGTAGAGAATTAAACTGTTTAAATATGATTGCGCGAAATAAAGTACATTTCAATTTCCTATCTTTGTTATGTTAGCAATTTAATTAAGTGGACAGCAATAAAACCAATATTACTCATAATAATTCTGCGTAAATACCCAGAATTTACTTTTAATATCGTAAAAGGAACCCGGAAGTGTTGTATACAAACGTTAAAAACACATAATACCCCTAATACGTTTCAGGAACCAACGGAAAACAAAACAGCGTCAAAATAAACGCACAAAACATAGGTAGGTAATTCACTTCATTATTACACCCTTGTACTTTACCACCCCTAAATAATGAAACTGTCTCTTTATTCGTGCCAACATTTGAAGTAGAAAGTTACTACCAATTTCATTTAAAGAACAAGAAACAGAGAAATACAAATAAAATTACAGTAAATGATCCTAGACAACTACTATTATTTTGCCGAACAAAATGTTTATATCCAACTAATCTGTTTATAATAGTGACCATGTTTTTATTTTTGTCATTTGACAAGAAATGGCGGCTGGCACCGCGTTATCAGCCATGATAATGGTTTAAAAAAATATTTTAAACATAAAATCACAAAATTAAACACATTGCTCATATTTACAGAAAAAATCTTGTCAAACGAGGGAGATTAATAGAAAAAATTGATATGTACATATAAATATCGTATGTTTTTTGCTCGAGATTTTTAACAGAACAAAGTCTTTCAGAATAGACGATGTAGAAATGAACTATAAAAAATTTACAAGATTTATCAAATGACAGTTTAGTCACCTAAACAACACAATAAACAATAGGATAATGTCAGAAAATAAGTATTTGATACACACGTAACTTATAAACTTTGTGTAAATTTAATACTTTTCCGAAATAATAATATACATGTTTATGTTATTCTGAAAACACGAACAAAAAAGAAATAATTTGCAACCCCCTGAAAAGGTTCCTAAATGACACGCGTGTTTAGAACGCAGAAGTCATAGCTCTAATTCTGACATGTTTTCGTCGCTGTTGGGGAGCGCTCCGGGACTCCGGTGAAGGGTGAAGTCCGGGTAAACTCCAGGAAAGTGCTAAAGCGATACGACCCCTGCGTTAGTGGTTGCAGTGGAAAACGAGAGGGCATAAAATTACAATAGATTTTCGGGGTACATGACTCCAGCGCCACGCCCCGAGCCCCGGAGTACTCTGGACTCGTCACTAAAATTCTAATGCGATGTCTGGAAGATCGCAGCTATCGTTGGATTTATGAAATTTGTAGGATTTTTATACCGGTGAAGCTATCTGCTTTTTACAGATTTTTTCACAGTGCGTATTTTTACATATTTTTATAGCGAGATTTTCCGGACATTTTCAGCCATTTGTGAACTCAAAATTGCTACAAAATTATTACATTAATAATACAATAATACCGCAGGATTAATTTGTATAGTTGCCGTGCTCAACCAATCAAATATGGCGTAACATCTATAACTTCTATAATAAAATATATATATATATATATATATATATATATATATATATATATATATATATATATATATATATATATATATATATATATAGTGTAAGAAAGTGCTATCACGCGAGTCAAATTAAAAACGATTTTAAAATACTTGAATTTTAAATAATTCTAAAATATATATACAGGGTGTTATATTTTAATACACCCAGCAAATATCTCGCTTATTTATCAAGTTAGCAATTTCTTTTATATAACATGATTTATACAGCAACATGAAAGCTAGTTGATGCCGGATGTACATTCATGATATCACTTCCGGTTTATTAGTAATTAATATCAACTTTGAAATTTCAAATGGAACATACTATAATTTTTTACAAATTTGAAAAGTGCATCAAATTTGCTTTACAATCATGTAAAATAATCCATATGTTACATTATTAAAAAGTAAAATGGCGGGCATTATACACCAAATCGGAAAGAGAATAGTGAGCCATGACAGTGGCTTGCAATAAAACAATTGTAATTATTATTATTAAACAAAATAATCTTTTTTTGTCATAATAATACAGAGAATAAGAATAAGGACCACTTAATAACAACAAAATGATTTTAACCTTAATAACATTAATTCAATGGCGCAGATGGTAGCGCTTCTGACTAGCAATCAAAAAGTCCTGGGTTCGAGTAGCAGTTAAATCCATGATTAATATTATAATTATTCATGTTCAAGTTCGCAGATAACTACAGTACCGCGATTTGCCGCCATTTTAGCTCGAAATTTGAGTACTAAATTTAAAATTAACATAGCTGTCAAATAGCTGTTCGCCATTTTGACTCAACTTGTTTTTCAGTTGCCATCATTTTCTTCTATTAATTGAGAGAATAAAATGTTATTTTCTGACAGGATCTTGAAAAAAAAATGTTGTTCGTTTTTATTTAAAGTTGCTAAGCAATTAATGGTGAAATTTGATAAACATCATTGATTTATATCCCGAGAATTATTATAGTTGAGTAAGTTTATTTTTCAGCTGTCAGACGTTCCTGAATTATTTTTAAGAAATACTTTACTAGCAGAAGTTCATGTTACTGAAATATAACTGTGTCTTCATTATATTACTATGTCAAATATTTTAGTTTTTTCTGAGAAAACTACAGGAATAAATTTTGTCGAATTAAATTACAATATTTAGTGCGAACATAAATGTCATGAATCTGGAACAAATATTTAGATGAGAATTGTTTACAAATACGTTTATGGTTTCTACATATAACTTGAAAATAAAAATTATGTGAGTGCAATTTGCTTTTTGCTCTATAAACTTTCTCTTGCAGACAAAATGTATGTTTGTCATCTGGACTTTTATATCACAGACATAACATCAAATTTAGAGAATGAAATGAATTATTATTAGAATATTTTAAGTAGGTTGTATTTTTTAACAATATTTATTATTATATTTTATTTTTGTGTTTATAGCTTATTTCAGCTACGGGTACGAAATTGCGTGGACAACTTTAGAATAAACGGATGAATATGATTGAAGGTTTTTGAATTTGAGGGATAAAAAATCCTCCAACTGAAAATACAAATACAAAGTAATGAAGGACTATATTATAATTGAGTACCATGTAAAGTAGCTAATCATGACAAAATTTTAATTCCAGTTGAAACAGCGATAATCATTGTTGTTGAAGTAAAATAAGCTCGTGTATTTCTGTCAAATTATAATCAAAATAGACAAATACGGTTCTTAAAGGCAACACTATTAGAATGCTGAATTTTCAGATTATTTTTATTGAATGTAATATATTTATTAGACTATTTCCTGAACAAACAAAAAAATCATAAACAAATTATATTTTTTATTGAAATGATTACTTATTTACATTTAAAATTAAAACAATTTAAATTATTACTATTAAATACGCAGTTATTAATTAATATATAAATATGTTCATGTATTACAAATCCTTAGTAACATAAATATATTTCGCAGTCCTACTTTTTAATGCAGATTTATTATAAAATTCCCAAGTGACATAAGACACAATATCAAAATTCCATATCTATACCGGGTGGAACATCATACCTGTGTACATAGGCGATTAACATGAAAAAACAGTTTTTCCGTGCGCATTGCTCCCCAAATTATTTTAGCCAAAAATGCTTCAAATAAATGTTGTAGAGCATAAAATTCTGCATCTAAATCAATAAACAGAATTACATTTACATGCATTGTAACGACAGAAATTAAATAAAAAAATATTAAAAATTACGTTCAAAATATCAAGTAGCCATGGAAGTGAAACAAAAATAGATAAATGCTTGACGTTTTTCTGTCTATTTGATATTTTACCCCCGACAAATTAATCATTCAATAAAATTCATACCAAAAACTCCACACCTATGATTACAATTTAATAATAAATAAACAATTGTACATTTCAATGAAACGTTTATTTCTTATAGGGTTGGTCATGTAAAAATTATAACCTATCTATTATCAAACAATAATTCTCTCGATAAAAAAACCCTACAATTTATTATTACAATAAATATTCAAATAAACCTCCATTTTCAGCCAAGCAATAACCAAGTCTATTGTAGAAGGAATGTCGTACATTAGCGAGCTGCCTATTTGTGATTAAGGCGCACTTATCCCCGATAGCTTCTCTCAAAGAATTAATATTTGGGTGGCGTTGCTTATAAATTTTACATTTAAGATGACCCCATAAAAAAATCGCTAGGTGTTAAATCAGGAGATCTGTCAAACGTCAAGCATCTATCTATTTTTGTTTCACTTCCATGGCTATTTGATATTTTCAACGTAATTTTTAATATTTTTGTATTTAATTTCTGTCGTTATAACGCATGTAAATGTAATTCTGTTTATTGATTTAGATGCAGAATTTTATGCTCTACAACATTTATTTGAAGCATTTTTGGCTAAAATAATTTGGGGAGCAATGCGCACAGAAAAACTGTGTTTTCATGTTAATCGCCTATGTATACAGGTATGATGTTCCACCCGGTATAATAAAATGATTCGTTCGAAGGTAGTATTAAAACAAATATTAAATGAGCCCTTTGCCTTACTCTGAACTGTTTATAATTAATTATTAAACGTATATATAGTGACTCCCCCTCCACTCAAACTTTTGGGGACCGAGATTTGACGACCGGTAACCGCACTTCAGGCGAAGAAATATATCACTTACCGAGATCTACCCCGGCAGAGTGCCACACCCAGTAATGAGTTAAAGGCGTGATGATATATTTATTTATATTTCCAATTTTAAATTGGAATTTTAAATGTCAACTGTAAAACCAATGTAATATTCGCGGTAAGTTTCTAAAAATTTTCAGCTGTAAGTTTAATCTGATTGTTTCAAATCTTGTTATTTCATTGGTTGTTAGATTGTGAAGGAAATAGTTATATATGTACATACAATTTTAAATACCGAACTCTTGTTTGTGAATCGTCTGTTCTAACCACGAGTCCACAAGGACATAATAAATATATGATCACGAAGTGCGATTATCAGCCATCAAATCTGTGCAAAAAAGAAAAACTTTAAATTTAAAAATACATGTAAATTTACGGACAGTTTCTCTGCAATATGTATATATATATATATATATGAATTCAATAACTTCAGAAATAAAAGAAACAGTTGCATATTTCTTTAACTTCCTTATGAGCGTTCAATATACATAAATTCAACGTTATCTTAATCTGATTTAGTGTACGACTACGCTATTACAACGTATGTGTAATGCCATAAACCAAAATCACCTAGAAATCATATCTAACATCAACAGTTCGCGTCAAATATATAAAACATTTTACTTATGTACGTAAACCTACCCATGCACTCGTTACTTCAATATCATAAATATACACCAGCCAGCAAGTTTCAAACATTCGGAATCAACAATTTTAACAGTTCCTTAGCGGGATTCTTGGCAAATTAATCATTTATATTAAGACTAGACCCAAAACTTCGTATAGTATTTTCATTTTAAATCGGAGGGATCGGCATAAAACGATTAAAGGTCCCTGTCCCATATAACTTCAATGAAGTCTATTAGTGCGGCTACCCCAAATCGCTTAACGATGGTCACAACAGGTCAATTTTTAAGGATCGTATTCAGCCTAAAATTATTCTTGTTTTTTCCTATGATTGACCATTTAAAAATTACTAATTCGGATTAAATTATCCAATTAGCAGTTATGTTACTCAATAAGAAGATTAAATATCCTGTACTGAATCAGACTGAGTAATGTAGGTAAATGTTTAGATTATGTTTGTATATAATATTGTATCGTATAAAAATAAATATATCATCACGCCTTTTACCCATTACTGGGTGTGGCACTCTGCCTAAGCAGATCTCGGTAAGTGATATATTTTGTCGCGTGAAATGCGGTTACCCGCCGTCAAATCACGGCCCTCAAAGATATTAGTGGAGAGGGAGCCACAGGGGTAGATTTAAATTGGTGAAAATTGTTTGTCGGCTGTGGGGATCGAACCAGGGTTCTCAAGATCCACAGGCCGACTCGATACCACTGAGCCACCTACCCCATATTGTATGAATAAGGAAATTATAACAGAGAAGATCTAAGTTTCAAAATGTTATTGGTTTTTAAGATATTTGAGTTTGTAATGTCATAGAGCGCTGTGATATTTCTTTAATCCCCTGTCGCACATTTAGTCTGTTAGAATTCTTTCCACTTTTCGATGTCTTTTGTCTACATTTAGACCAAGGATGTCCAATGTTCTGGCTTCCCTAGGCCACATTATAAGAAGAAGAATACACTAATGAAGTAACGAAAGCGATAACGCAGTTTGATTTAAGTAAGAAGTAACGTAAGTGAACTTGGTGTTTTACAATAAACGCACAAATTGTTACTCATCAGATTACGTAAATATGCTGACGTCTGATTGGCCAGAGGAAATGTATTTTAGGTAACGCAAAGAAGAAAGATAAAACTTGATTATCTCTTGCTTTGCGTCATTTATCTTGCTGCTTACTTTACTTTATTATAAATCAGTACTAGCTCAATGTATTACTTTATCGGTACTATCCGCGTTTCCTCTTACCATACTTTATTACAAATCCATCTTTATTGTAAAACTGGATTGATAATGAATAATTATATATGTATATAAAACTAAATAGTTTTCTTTGTTCACTTAAACTTTAAATATTTAATTATATTTTTATTCCGGAATAACTAAATGAAATTATCCTATTTCTTCATTGATATGTCGTTTAATTTAAAAATACAAATTCATCACAGCACCTTTTTTAATACCTTGAAGTGTAATTTACAAAACATTATTTATCGCACGACATTTGCAGCATTCATTATTTTTACATTTATATTCAAACCTTGCAAAGGTAATCAGTCACCAATTGCCTAATCGATATTTAAAATCTGGATGCATCTTCGTGCTGAATTGCAGGCATTCGCTTAGAATTTTAATTTATAATAACTTTAATTTAAAACTTAAAATGATGTCGTTACATTTTTTGTGGCATGAGAAATAAGTTTCTCTGCGTCCGTTACTTCCATAACTAGACTTATCGATAATTACATTTTCATCTAAATCAGTTTACAAATTTTATTTTACTTATTTAAATGTTATATTAAATAAATAAAAGGCTTCAGAATCTATATGTTATTTTTTTTTAAATATTTATTTTTGGGGACGTTTCGAGCATAAATATTTGCTCCTTTAAAAAATATAAAAAAATATTTGTTATTTAAATGTAATTAATTTAGAGTTTACATAATTTAATTATTTAATATTCCCAAATAATTAAAAGACATATTTTAATCACTTTAACTTTGATGGATTTTAAATTTAATTAAATTTCATTCATTTAAATTAGTCGAAAAATCTAATTAAATATTGTCTTGTTTGAAAATGATCAAAACACTTCACTATGGGCTAAGCGCTGTCAAGTCAGCACTGTATTGCAAGACTGATTTCCATAGCTTAACAAAGGCACAGTTCATGTATTTATCACACTCGGGCGCCATAAATTAGTCACTTATTCGCCTTAAATAATGTAGCATTCGACTATGAAAACCGGCAGTACGACAGTGTGAAAACTGCGGCTCGGTGTGTCCGGATTGCACAGGCCCGATTTGGGCTGTAGCGCCATCGCAAGAAGAAAAAGATATAAGTTGTTATGCAACCCGTGAGTAATGAAATATTGTTAATAAACAGACATTCTACGAACTGAAAACAGTCACCTAATAGTTATTTGTATTAAGTGCGCAAAATGAGTGTTTTTTTTTGTTGCGCGTGAGAATGTTACTTTTAGTCGAGACCGCAGGTCGAGACAATAAATTTCATTCAAACGCGCCAAAAAACAAGAATTTTACCCACGAAATACAAACAATATTTTTTCTACAACAGTAAATAAAGAATAATACAATAATTATTGATTTATTTAAGTAAATAATATTAATTTGATACTGTTGATGTAACTAATGAAACCTGACAACAAATAATTTGGGAGCGTGCGCGAGATACTCATTTTGCGCACTAGAATACAAAACAGTGCGCAAAATATTCATTTTGCGAACTAGGGTGCAAAATAATGCGCAAAATACACGTAGTCATGGTAATGCAACTGATGAAAAAATCACGTACTTCGCGTATTGATATTAGTGAGAAAAAATTAACATTTGTTGACAGTTGTAGAAAAAGTAAACTTCAAGTTCAAAATGTCAAATATTAAAATTTTTAATAGTTATTAATTTTGTCCGGCATTCGAATCCGGAGAGTCCGAATTTGAATTCCACTCAAGCTAAATATATATGAATTGCGAAAGTACGACTTGGTGAGTTCGAACCCTGTGCTGTCATTGGGATTAAGTTTCGGTTGTATAAAATTGAATAAATAAATAAATATAGGTATGTAGAAATAGATAACAATAATTTCCACAAAAAATGAACAAGTTTTATTTGAAAAGATTTCCTGTATTTTGCGGTCCATTTTCTTTGGCAGTCCGGCTCTGTTTCCATGTAAATAAAACAAAAACAACAGAACAATTTTGTCAGAGATCTCTCGAAAGTTTCATTCGAGAAGATGGCCAAAACTAACCAACTAAGTATTTAGTTTAGTCTGAATAGTTTTGTAGCCCAAAGTGTTTTGCAGAGAAAACTTCGTTTAAAATAAACGTTCCGGAACAACAAGGACAAGTAGATGCCACAACAAGGATGCACAATGCAACTGCACACGACTAATTGACGGGTAAAAACCAACCCAACAACAAAAACCAAGAATTCTGACACTCTTGGTTGGTTTACACTTTTTACGAGCGAACGTAAAGACGCGGAAAATTTAATAATGACAAGAAATTTTATATTCTTCTACAAATTACAGTTTATACTTTATTACTATAATTAATAAGTCGTCAAATTATTATTATTAAACCATTGAGTTTCTAGCAAATTAAGGGTATTAAAAAGGTATAAACTGTATCATCATTTATTGGATTAGACCATAAAAATATTATTCACAACACGCAAAATCTCTTTGAAATTTATTCAATGAATTTTAATTTTATTTGGGGTTATTTAAATTTAACGATTTAAATCCTATAATCCTGGAATTGAAGATAATGAAATGAGGCCAAATAATTGGCATTCTTTAGGAAATTTAATTCACTGTTAAAAGACTACCTTTAATTTAATTTTAAATCAATTAAAGTTGCTACTTTTTGAACACGTTGTCATTCTACCTTACTTTAAAATTGTCCGAAACACATCAACATTTATTTGCTACTCTGCACAATAGGAATTTAATCTCAATCGAATCCTACCATTATTATACAGGGTGTTTCACAACTTAGAGCAAAAAATTAAAGGGTATATTCTGTACGACGTGCTGATCATGAAACAAAAAGAATTTTTTTTAAATTCGAAAAATTAAGGGTTGTTAACCTAAAACATTTTTTGTAGTACTGCACTGGATTCGCTTTCCTATTAAACACAAACAATGAAGTAGGTATCAACTACGAAAGAATAATTACACAATTCAATTATTAGCAGTTATTTATAATAGAATTTTATTTAATTAAAAACCTTAACATAATCATCCACCCAGTGGCAGTGGCAACGAAAAATTTTGGACTGGGAAACATGGAAAATAGTTTTGCGATTTAAAAAAAAATTCTTTTTGTTTCATGATCAGCACGTCGTACAGAATATACCCTTTAATTTTTTGCTCTAAGTAGTGAAACACCCTGTATATTAATATTTATTCACAACAATTTATCGTAAGTGAAAATTGAATACTTTCTGAACACGCTGTATATCTGTCTTTACTGTACATTTCATATTTACTGCATCACCAGAGAGTTAAATTTTTGCATTTCAAGCAATTTATTGCATAGTACATGTGACCTAGCATGTGTATAGTTCATAAATTGTAATAACTAATGTTGTATAATTTAATTTATATTATAGTAAATCCAGCATTATTTATAATAAAGCTATTAATTTTCATATGTGAATATTTGTAGGACAGTTTACACTTTAACGGGAAATAAAATAGTATCACGCCATTTTGTTTATTACTGAAAGAAAGAGAACACATTCGTATATATTCTGTAATTTAATTATTTTATAAGAAAAATACTTAAAATAAGACTGAAAGCAATGCCTGTATTTTTAATTTGAAACATTATTCTTTTAAATAATTAGTTGACAGCGAAAAATATTCTAACTATTTTGATGTCGTATGGAATCTACTTTATGAAATATTTTTAAATGTTGATTAGTGAATGAATTGAAATAGTAATAAATTAAAACATTTTTCAAGTGCATCTTGACCTTAGATTTACGTATGGAGTACTTTAGTCTAAATAAACATAATGTTTATTTATTCTACGATATATTATGAGATCTTGAAACACTTATAGAATATTTGCTATTGAAAATATTAATACTTTTTTATGTATTACCTTGCCGTTTACGAATTCTTAGCCCATATAATACAGATGAAAAACTCTGAAGACTTACCTGTAATAAAAAAGAAAACTATTAATTATACATCGTCATAAAATTTATTTTAATTGCCTTTTAAACGTTTCTACATTTCTTTATAGAAAAAGTGATAGATAATTTAGTTCCTAGTATTTTTAATTTGCAGCGATTACTCTATAAAATAATTTAGAAACGTTTGACAAGGCAACATACATACAGGGTGTTAAAAAATAAGGATAAAAAAAATTCAAGGTATATTCATTTCGATGTGCTGATTCACAATCAAAAAGAATTTTTTTTCAAAATTCGCAAAATTATGGACATACTTTTAGAAGAGTAACAAATGAATTATTTTTATTAAAAATTACGGGTCGACCAGTGGCACTTTTTTCGATTGTGAATCAGCACATCGAAATATATATATATATATATATATATATATATATATATATATATATATATATGGGGTAGGTGGCTCAGTGGTATCGAGTCGGTCTGTGGATCTTGAGAACCCTGGTTCGATCCCCACAGCCGACAAACAATTTTCACCAATTTAAAAAATCTACCCCTGTGGCTCCTCCACCACTAATATCTTTGGAGGCCGTGATTTGACGGCTGGTAACCGCATTTCACGCGAAAAAATATATCACTTACCGAGATCTGCTTAGACAGAGTGCCACACCCAGTGATGGGTAAAAGGCGTGATGATATATATTTTTTTTATATATATATATATATATATATATATATATATATATATATATATATATATATATATATATATATATATATATATACTATTTTCATTTTCCATTCGCCGGTACATATATAATAAAAACAAAAAAAAAACAATCATAAATAAGTATACTTCCTTATACGATACAAGTATAATATATTATAAATATTATATACAAACATAATCTAAACATTTACCTACATTACTCAGTCTGATTCAGTACAAGATAATCTTCTTATTGAGTAACATAACTGCAAATTGAATAATTTAATCCGAATTAGTAATTTTTAAATGGTCAATCATAGAAAAAAACAAGCATAATATTATGTTGAATACGACCCTTAAAAATTTACCTGTTGTGACCATCGTTAAGCGATTTGGGGTAGCCGCACTAATAGATTTCATTGTAGTATGGAACAGGGACGTTTAATTGTTTTATGCCGATCCCTCTAGTTTAAAATGAAAATAGTACACCTTGAAATTTTTTTACCCTTTTTTTAACACCCTGTATAGGTACAAAATTAATCTCCAGCTAAATATTCTGAACTGCCAATGTTGTCAAATTTCTAATGTAATGTAATTAATTTAAGCATCATATATAAAGTCATAACTTTTATTAGAAAATGAATAAATGATTTAATTTAAATCTTCAAGATAGAGCTTCCCCTCTTATAGAACAACTAATATTTTTTCATGATCACACTTTAATAAATTTAAGAATAATTATTATTAAATATGCTACTAATATTATAACTTTATCTTTTAATAAAATATGTTAATCGATATTTATTTTACCAAAAATTACACTACTTATTATTGCATTACCATCATTACAATTATTATATTTATTAGATGAAGAAAGAAATCATTCAGTTACTTTAAAATCTATTGGTCATCAATGATATTGAAGTTATGAATATTCAAACATTAAAACAGTTGAATTTAATTCATATATAACCTCAACAAATGAATTAAAAGATAATGAATTTCGATTCTCGTATACACAGATGAATGTATCAAGTATTTTGAAAATACCTTAAGACAACTTTATCTTGCAGGAAACTAAAATTTTAACTACTGTTTACAAACATTTCAGAATTAGATAGTTAAAACGACTTTATAGAGCATGTACTACAGTTTATAGGTCACGCAGTATTATATTTTATACTCTGTGACAAAAACAGAAATAATTATAACTTTGTCACTTTGAATGGAGTGGCACTTATACTACTGAGATTATAAAGTTGTGGTTTGTTTTATTACAATTTTTTTTAATTAGGACTAATCAACTGCTTAAATTAATTATTATTTTAGACAGAAAAAATTAATCGTCTTTCTAATGGGAAAACGACCCGGACTTAGAATTTGTTGCGATTTATACACTTTTAAAGATTTTTGAATTTGAATATTTGAGTTTGTTATTTAGAATTTGAATTCGATCTTGATCTGATATATAAGATTTCGTTAATTACAGATTTTGTGATTTTAGTTGTCGAATACATTGACTTGAGTTGAATGAGTTGAATATTAAGTTAGAAGTTGTTGTGATAAATGTGTCGACTTGAGGTGAATGTTACAAATGTTAGAATGACTTAGAAGAACTATAGGAAAACGAAAAAGACGATGTAAGAGGGGGATTATTTCTGAAATTGGATTTTGGTTCTTATCTTACATATGCGATAGTGGCCAATTTGTGTAGCTTAGTTTTTTGTTGAGTTTTTATTTACATATTATGGCAGGGGATGTTCAGAAATATAGTGTTAATTTCTACATTAAAGGAAAGTTTTTTTAACCCTACCTTTTACTAGTGTATTGGTAAAAGTACATTAATATAGTGTTATTATTTTACACTATAAAGAATAATATTACTTCACACATTGTAATAGTTCATAAAATGAGTAAGTATGGGGTAGGTGCCTCAGTGGTATCGAGTCGACCTGTGGATCTTGAGAACCCTGGTTCGATCCCCACAGCCAACAAACAATTTTCACCAAATTAAATCTACCCCTGTGGCTCCTCCTCCACTAACATCTTTGGGAGTCGTGATTTGACAGCTGATAACCGCACTTCACGCGAAGAAATATATCACTTACCGAGATCTGCTTACGGCATAGTGCCACACCCAGTAATAGGTAAAAGGCGTGATGATATATTTATTTTATTCATTTATAAAATGAGTGTAATATTTCTTGAATCGAGTAATATATGTGTGAAACTAGTGTAATCTTATCGTAAGTAAAGAGTACACCAGCATAATTTTATAGTCTTGCGCAGTAGCCAATAAATTTAAACTTCACTATTATACTGTCAGCATAGGTCATTAATGCGCTGTATAATATTTATTTGCATGTTTTACGTAAATCAGTGGATTTTAAATTAAAATATATGCAAGTATATTTAAGTTGTTATATTATGTGTTGTGTGTGTGAAGTGCTAAAATAAAATATTTATTTTTCAATTATCAGCAATTATTATTACAATAAAAATAACACTTATCGACAAGTAATTATGATCACGCCTTATTAAAATAAATGAATTGCAGAATTAGTACATAATAATGAATGCAAATTTTTTGTACTCTGTATAATAAATAATTATTATAATAACTTTTCGTAACACATGCACAAGAAACACGTTCTTATTCCCTAATTTTAGAGAGAGAAACACTGATTTTCTTCCCTAGGTAGCATGTTTCTCTCCCAAGGGACATGTTTCTCTCCCTAGGGACTACGATTATTAACCGTTCGCTGCGTTTTCTAGGTAACTAGTTACGCAACCCATATTTGACAATTTCTCCCGATAAGACAGTAAATTTTGTGCACTTGTTACGAAAAGTATAATATGCTTCACGGGAAGGAGCGATTATCCCTTGTGTGAAGTTGACAAACCGAGACGTAAGCGAGGGCCGAAGGCTCGAGCTGAAGTCGCTTGTTTCCCGCCCTCGTATAGTAACACTAAAAATATTGCAGTCTAACACTATAGACACTTAAATTATACTATTTTTAATGTCTACTTTTAACCGTTTGATCTTTAGTTAAAGCACAGTAAAATTAACAGTTTAGTATGTAGTGTCTTATCAATTAATTTTGTTACAAATCATAATCAATGTAAAATAGAAAATAAAATATACTTCCTGGTAATCATAAATAAGCTAAAACCACGCCTAAACTAATTTACCGTGTCCGAATTTCTAACTTTAATTAGTATAACTAGTCTTTCGTACTAAACAAAAAATTCTGCTTAATTACGATCACGCTGTCAGGATTCCTGATTGGTTAACAGTTGAAAGCGTTCAATTGTTACTGCAAACTCCCTTCTAGCGATGTGCAACTGTTAATGATCAAGGAATGATTGATGCGATTGAATGAGGTGCCCAGGCTCGTTAGGAAGAAAATGATAAGATTTGATAAATGATTGAAATGATACAATTTCAAATTTTTAATTAATTTTGTTCAAAATATCTTGATAAGTACTTTTAAATTATGTATCATATATTTTCAGTTGTTAAACGTTTATGAATTATTATTTTTTATATAGTTGCAATAAAAATAAACAAATAAATACATAAATTACGCCTTTTACTCATTACTGCGTGTGGCACTCTGCCATGACACATTCGGTAAATAATCAGTCGCCTGTGGAAATAGAACTTAGGTTCCCAAATTTATATTCCTATGAGTTGCTATTGAGACTACATAGCCCAATAAAAGTTACAGGGAACCAAATTTGTTATCAGTTTATTTGAAGAAGTTTTCTCTAAAATCATTTAGAAACCAAAATTTAATATACAGCTCTAGACATTGAGCGGAACTCGCATAATTCAAATTCGATGTCATTTTAATTTTTGCTCTCTATTTTATTTTGTGTCTAATGAGCTCTTTGATGAAACAACAGAACGCACCCGTCATCGACGAAAAATAGAGGCTCCTCTATTTCATTGATGAAACGAACGTATCTCATTTCACTCGTATCTTTTATGTCTCATTTCACGTTAGCGTATTTTTGAATTTTAGTTTTTCTTTGTCAACTTTAGAAGCTTTTATTTTTTGTTAATGATGGGTGTGTTCTGTTCGAAGAATTCATCGATGCTCTTCAACCAGTATGCCATAGGTATTAGACATCCTCGATCCTGCACTGCTTCATATATTGAAAGATTTCACATAGGGACTAACTGAATCTTTCTCTGTATAATAATATTTGATTCCATAAATTAGTAAATAATTCTTTTTAAACATTCTAAATTCCATTTAGAAAAGTTTTATAGCGGAAAATATGTAATACCAAATGTTCAAGATACCTATTTTAAAAGTGTTGCTCAGAATAGTTATTACAGAACAGAGTTCGTGGCGCCAACAGACCTCTCACAATTATAACGCAAACTGTCATGTGTCTTATTCAATAGCATCAGACTGTATCCGACCACCAAAGAAGTCTTCATTTATTTATTTGCTACTCTCTCCATAACAGGAAACTAATACCAGTTGCAGTAGCATGTATTGCAAACTGAAACACTTTGATGCAATTTTATTTTATTTATTTATTTACTTATTTGCTATTTTAAGCAAATGGAGTAGGTGGCTCAGTGGTATCGAGTCTGCCTGTGGATCTTGAGAAGCCTGGTTCGATCCCACAGCCGACAAACAATTTTCACCAAATTAAATTTACCCCTGTAGCTAGGGCTGTGCAAAATAATCGATTAATCGATCAAATGATTATTATTTTTTAAATAATCGATTAATCAAATGTTTGATTAATTAATCAATTATTTGATTAATCAATTATTTGATTAATCGATTGTTTGATTAATCGATTAATCAAAATAATCGATTATTTTTAATAATCAATAATCGATTATTTAAAACCATAATCGAACAGCCCTACCTGTAGCTTCCCCTCCATTAACATCTTTGACCGCTGGTAACCGCACTTCACGGGAAGAAATATATCACTTACCGAGATCTGCTACAGCAGAGTGTCACACCCAGTAATGGATAAAAGACGGGATGATATATATTTATTTATTTTACTATTCTAAGCAACAGAAACCTAATTTTAATTACAGTACAGAGGACCCACAACTGGAATTCAAATCACTCCGACACAATCTTATATTTTTTAAGTTCAAAACAATGAGATTTGCCAGAGACGCAAGTTTTATCTCGGTTTTATTCACTGGACTATAGCAGTATGTATTTTTCGTTATAAATTGAAGTTAGAGAGGCTTGAATCCCCGAAGTAAGGGTAAATTTACATAGGGATTAATAGGACTTAAGCCCTGGGCCCCTAACAGACAAGGGCCTCTAGTGCTCTGATTAATTTTATCATTGAATATTAAAACTACCTAAATTTCTGTTGGCGAAACTGTTTCAAATTGTCTCCAAACAAATTAAAAATATTGATAATGTACAAAATTCATTCTTTTAAACAATATTTAAATTTCCTTTGTTCGAGGTAACATAATTTATGTATTGATAATAATTGTTTTGTCCCGCGTAATGGCCGCGCGGGTTAAGGGCCTGACTCACAACCGTAAGGTCGTGGGTTCGTGTCCCGCCGGCCATTTTACAAAGGACACATATCGGCATATGAAACTAGTAGTTGGTCCGATATATATAAAAAATAATTGTTTATTGTTTTTGAATAATAATAAAAAAATTGTATTTGAACAAAATTAAATTAGAGAAATATTTCGCAAGATTGCTTTGCTCGCACTTCCTAAACTTAAACTTTAAGTCTATAAAACGGGCGCTTCAGGAACTTCACGCGAAAAAATATATCACTTAGAGTGCCACACTCAGTAATGTGTAAAAGGCGTGATGATATATTTATTTATATTTTATTTACTTAGGCTTAGTTGTATTATTATAATACTCAACAAGATTTGAACTATAGTTTGTGGGACAATCGTTCTACCAACGAAACCACAACTTCTACTATAGTCAAATGTCTGAAAAATACACTAATATCATCTAAAAATTGTCTTTTTCTTTCAGTTTAGAAGTTATACGCTTATATATACTACTCATATTAGTTCTGAAAAAACTGTTTATCTTGTGTACAAGACGTCAAAGTTTATTGCTCTGTTCATTTGTCTTTCTGTCATTCCTAAAAATACGCATATTTTTCAATTTTTCAAACAAGATACTTCACTGACATGTTAAAGTATTATATTAAATCTCTATGCAGGTTGTTCAACTGAAAAATTGGCAAAAGGGGTTCGCAAATTCAATTATGCTGTGCAAATACGTTAACACACATGGCGCAACATATATACGCAGCAGAATATTTCATAATATTTGTTTACGTTTCACGGAAAATTACTAGCTATCAAAATTATCATAAGCTTCGTGAGAATAACACTGAGAAAACTATAAAAATTTTATAGTGGATTAAAGAAATCAAAAATTATGTAAACTTTTTTATTTATTTTACTTTTAAATGAAAGAAGAACACATTGACCTATTTATTATTTCTACAAACTTAATGAAAATGAAAACCAACATTTATGAACATTGAATGAGATTTTAAACACCGAATAAGAACCTTCATAAATACGACACTTTACGATTACGATGGTATTATGCTAAATAGTTCAATTTCAATTGCAACACGATTACAAATATGTAATAAAATGTTTTACAGTTCATTTATGTATAGCTCAATGGCAACGCGTCGGACTTAAGATTTGAAAATTTAGCTCTTGCGGACACATCTTACTCGTACAAAAAAAACTTATTTACCAGACTTATAACGTAAATAACTATTAGCGTGGCAATATTTATGTAAATATTTATAATTTAGGCTATTATTGTTAAAAATGTGTATGTGTTTAATTTTAATTTATAGTTATTGGTTTAGGAAGTATTAAGTATTGTAAAAATATGTTTGGTGTTGTGTTTGTGTTTGTAAATCAAAAAATTGTATCAAGTATGTCTGGTGCTTATGACTTTGTAGATAGTATTACTTATTTCAAATAAAGCTGTATTTAAAGTCAAATTTATGACAGAAATATTCGGGTGACGCTTGGATTCGAACCAGGGTCCCTCCGCTTGCCGTTGTCAATACCTATCATATAGGAGTCTTGGGATCGATGCTACTTTAGACACTATTCGGTTGATGCCATGCGTCGGACACAAGTGACGTGAGGTAGCGGTTAGCATCTCTGTCCGGCAAGCAAAAGATCCCTGGTTCGGATCCGAATTTTTCTGTCATAAATTTAACTTTAAATTTATCATCATCACTGTACTTTCAGTCATGTCGCATGACAAAAAATCAACAAAGCTGATGTACATATTCCTTGAATTTCATGAGAAAAGTTTTATATCATATATAGTTTACATGTATCAGAAGTGGATTTTATATGATTAGATCATTAGTAACTCATAATATAAATAATCTACCTTAACTAATATTTGTAGTATAGACTATATTATAGCATTAGTTTGATGGCTGGTAACTGCATTTTATGGTAAAAAGTACATCACCTATCAATACTGGTTGTGTGGTTATAACCATTGGCTCACACTCTAAACTTCGCGAGTTGATCAATCCTTGTTGCTGTTGAACTCAACGTCTGAACAGTTTGTAAATTAACTCATATATCACGACGCTCTTTACATCTTTACTCATTTCCATGTACAATTCTGCGATTTGAGTTTGCAGATCTTAGAGGATGACATTTATAGTGTAAATAAAAAGCAAGTTGTTGCTAGATACATGCTAGAAACTAAATGTTAACTATGTCACATGTAGGGATGTGAGTTGGGTAAATACCCAATGGGTAGGTAAATAAAATTTGGGTATTTACCCGAGGTTATATTTACCTACCCAATTGTAAAAATTGTAAGTTAATTTTTTGTCAGTGTCGAACAATGTAATTTACTAAGTCTGAACAGAAATAATCTACAACTAGAAGTATACAATCCTTTTAAAATAAATATTATGAACATAACATAATACATGTCTAAATATATATATATATTTTTTATTTCTGTGAAATTCTTTTGTACATACATACATACATAACATCACGCTATATCCCATTAAATGGGGTAGCACGAACCCGTCAACATTCTCATCCTGACACACGATACTCGATTCGACCACATTAACACTTCCTTCATACACAACCAAAATCCATCAACACACAACAAACATTCATCCATTCGCTAGTGTACACTGCGCTTGTTTCTGAAGATCGTCTCCGCACAATTGCAGGTAAACACTCAAAACATCTAAACAATTAATCTAAAATCAAGAATCATACGCTTGTCTTCATTCATCATATTTATCCTGCAATTAATTTTCTCCAAACATTCCTATCCTGACACACCACTTTTGCTTCAACCACATTCATAATTCTTTTCATACAAGCTCGTTTATTCTTCACGCTCAGAATCTTTCGCTCACGCAACAACCCTTCAATCATATTCATCCATTTGTTCCTAGGCCGTCCACGCAAACTTTCACCCTCAATTTCACCAACATACACCTGTTTCACCAATCTGTCATTCGACATACGTTCTACATGACCAAACCATCTCAACTGACTTATTCCCACTCTTCTTACAACATTCTTCCCAATTTCACATTCATCATACACCAATGTATTCCGGACACGATCTCTTCTAGTATATCCACACACACCCCGCAAATATCTCATTTCCACAGCAGTTATACGCCGTTCATGTTTCTTCATCCATACCCAACATTCACTACCATACATCAACGTAGGCACTAACACACCATTATAAACACTCAATCGAGCATCTCTGGATACATTCACGTTCCGAGTAAAGGTTCCCAGAGCACCCAATATCTTACATCCAGCAGATACTCTTCTTTCAATCTCTCGATCAATACGTCCATCCCTCGAAAACACACTCCCCAAGTATACAAACTCATTTACTTGACCCAATCTCACACCATTCACCGAAACATTGCAATCAGTCACCAAATCACTCTTCTCAAACACTAACACTTTACATTTATCAACATTCAGTAATAGATTTAAACCTTTTCCTACTTCATTTATACTTAGAATCATTCTTCTCAATTGTTCTTCAGATTCACCCATTACAACTACATCATCCGCATAAGCTAACGCAGGCACTACACTGCCACCAATACGTACACCATCCGCCCCATTCAGCGACTTTCGTAACAACACATCCATATATAAATTAAACAACCACGGGGACATCCCACAACCTTGTTTCACGCCAACATCTATAGAAAACCAATCACTCAATCTACCATCAACTCTCACCGCAGCCTCGCTATCTTCGTATAATGCACGAATCGCTCCCAACAAATTACCATTTATACCGTACTCTAGAAGTACATCCCACAGAATAACTCGATGAACACTATCATATGCTTTTTTAAGATCGAGAAAGCCACAGAACACCTTCTTGTTCTTAGCAAGTGATTTCTCAACAATCATACGAAGAGAAAACAATTGATCTACACACCCTCTCTCAGGCAAAAATCCACCTTGCATATTACTCAACTTGGAGATTGTTAAGGTTCGTACCTTGTGAATAAGAATCTTCCCGTACAACTTCCCTACCACACTCAACAAACTTATCGCACGGAAATTAGTACAATCACTCGAACTACCTTTGCCCTTAAATAAAGGACAAATGATAGCACGTTTCCAATCATCAGGAGCTACACACAGTTTCAAACAAAATCTAAATAAATAAACTAACCAATCAAATAATCTCTCACCACCATACTTCAACATCTCATTCGTTATACCATCCAAACCAGGAGCTTTACCATTCTTCAAACGTAACAATGCAAAACTAACATCACTTTCATCTATATCCCATTCATCACTTCTAACATTTTCTCTTGAATTTTCACTACAACAATTCGATCCATTTACGCTACCATATAAGCCTCTAAAATACTCACACCATCTATTTCTAACGTCTAATTCATTCCACAATAACTCACCATTCGCACTCTTAATCGCTTTTACTGCCCTTACATTACCACCTCTCAATCTCTTCACACTCAACCAAAACATTCTTTTATTCATAGTAAAATCATTCGTCATTCTTTCACTCATCAAATCATCAAAACGCACCTTACTTTCTCTCACTACTCTCTTAACATGTTTATTTAACCTTTTATATTCTAGCAAACATTCATCACGTAAACTTCCAGGCACATCTTTTACATGTAGAAATCGCAAATACGCTCTCTTTTTCTCTTCAATTGCTTCTTTCACTTCATCATTCCACCATGCATTCCTTGTATAAAGAAAATATTTTTTAAAAACGTATTTTTATATGACTTCAAATATTTTACAATGATATTGCAAACCCATATTCTTACTATTTGTAATTAAAAAATTTATACCCACGTGTGGGTAAATATCCTGGTATTTACCCTGGGTATTTACCTTGAATAATAAATACCTGGGTATCTTGCATCACTAGTCACATGACAATATTTACTTCAGTCTTGTTTTTTTGTTTTTGTTTTTTTTTGCGAAATATATATCACTTACCGAGATCTGCTTAGGCAGAATGCCACACCCAGTAATGGGTAAAAGGCGTGATGATATATTTATTATTTATTTTGTTTTTTATATTATATATGATAACGTCATACCAGTCAATTTACATATAATGAAAACTAGGTTTGCTAGACGATCATTCTTCTTAGTAGAGTGCAGATTTTCAAACATAAATATAAGCTATGTTATGTTAAACTTAACCTGCACTCTTGCATCATGTTCAAGACTAGAGTCTTATAATGACTAGACTTTAATTTTATTCTTACGATGAATTGATCTGTCCAAACTACAAGAGTCCAATCAAAATGTAAGAATAAGTAAAGTTTGTACTATTTAACCAAATTATTTGAAGTGTAACAATATGAGCTATCTCATTGTTGTTATGTTGCGTTTAGGTAAGATTGGTTTCGTGTAATTTGACACTCGTGACCACATGTCATCTTTTGGTTTTCGAATATAGGGCATTAAATTATAAAAAGAGACAGTTATAGTTAATATTCTTAGAATTCCAACAAGATTTCATGTTCGCGTTATCTGCAGTGCCAGAATGTCAGAGTAAATAACCAAAACACTTGAGACATCTGTGTCCACCCCGATGCGAGAGGGACGGATTCCAGATCTGGGTATCGTACCCAGGACAGCAAGTGTTTTGGTGGAAACCATCAGTCTCGTCCATCGACTCAACGCGTGAAGATGTAGATCTTCACATCACGTGGTGTTCGCGTTTCATTTAATTTTAGACTAGATTCGTTAATTAAGTATTATAATTAATAAAAATTTAATTTAAATCATTATTCTGTTTCCATCCTCATATTAAATTATAACGTTTCGCGTTCAATTAAGTTTAAACTTTAATAGCGGTATGTTTAATAACATTTCAAGACTGCATCCATTCATTTCGTTTTACAATTGACGCAGTCCGGTAAAATTAACTTATTCACCCAGCTCTCCTCGTGTTACAGAAGTGATGTCAGTTTTATACATATGTTTGTCATACAACACAGTTATATCATGGTGGAAACCTCACTGACTTCAAATTATAATAAAAAATAAGACTGTGTCAAAATGATTCAGACTCCACTAAAGCTCCTATAACTGGGATTAATTTCCTTTTGTGTGGAGTGCGAATCAGCCAAAAAAAATTACAGTGTTCTATTTAATTAGTTAAACGTAAAACAAACGCAATTATCCTGGAACAGTAACAATGTTTGACGTAGAATTAGCGTACAAATAGTTGAGTTTCCGGTTCCGGTGTTCCAGCAGGCAAGTGAAATTTTGCGAGCAGCGTTTTGCAGAGTGACAGGTTCGACAGTGGAGCCGACTGTTAAGTATTGATTCTATCAGTATCAGCCCTAATTTAAATACGCTAATTAATCATTTGCCGTCAAACTCACAATCATCATTCATTTTTCTTTCTCAAACAGTTCTACTTGCTTTATTTTAGACCTGATCGTTTTCAAACCTTCGAAAATACATAATTCCCTGGAAATAAAAACCTTACGATGCTCACTGTTTCCGTGATACACTCAGTAATGGGTGAAAGGCGTGATGATATATTTATTTATTTACTTTATGACAATAATTTTTAAGATGCTTCAGTGAACAACAAATGCAAATATTAAATGAAACACTGATGAGCACAACAATGACAATTCACAAAGAGTCAACGAATTATTCTGATAATTTGAAATCTGTGTGCAATTAAGTTTTTACATGCGTGAACAAGTGACTTGTCACGAGTTTGCGCTACTTCAACGCTTATTTTGTTTATTAATTAAATATTAGAGTAGCTTTTTCGAACTGAAAAGTATGAAACAAATAAAACTAAAATATAATTTCGCCTTTTACCCATTATCGGCCGTAGTAGGTACTCTGTTTTAGCAGATCTCGCTAAGTAATATATTTTTGCGTTTGAAGTACGGTTACCAGCCGTATAAATCGATATAATAAAATCTTGTAATACAATTTTAAAACAATTTGAAAATTTAGCGTTATATATTGACCATTATTAAATACTTTAAAATTATTTTTTCTATTGTCAAAAAATGTTCATTTTTTCACTAATATCAATACGCGAAGTACGTGATTTTTTTCATCATTTACATTTCTATGACAACGCGTATTTTGCGCATTATTTCGCACCCTAGTGCGCAAAATGTTCATTTTCCGCAAAATAAAAAACTGTTTCGTATTCTAGTGCACAAAATGAGTATCTTGCGCACGCTCCCAAGTTATTTGTTGTCAGGTTACATTAGTTACAACACATCAATAGTATCAAATTAATATTATTGTTGATTGTTTTCCTTCAATTTACTTAAATAAATCAATAATTATTGTATTATTCTTTATTTACAGTTGTAGAAAACATGTTGTTTGTATTTCGTGGACAAAATTCTTGTTTTTTGGCGCGTGAGAATGTTACTTTTAGTCGAGACCGCAGGTCAAGACAATAAAAGTCATTCGAACGCGCAACAAAAAAATACTCATTTTGCGCACTTAATACAAATATAACTATTGAAGAGAAATACTTCAAACAAAAAATACGCACAACTAAATTTTATTTGAAATATTTTTCTCTAAACATTTGACAGTAAACAATAATTTAATAAAAATTTTATCAGTATGTTTATTTATTTACAAGTCAGTTAAACCTTAAATTAGATTCAGCAATTTAAAGTATACCCTGCATAATTTTGATTTCCTCTGTAAAATGTATATAGAGTTAGTTTGAAAGTGTTAAGAGAATTATAGAAAGTTGTAAATAAAATCAAGTTTCTTGTACATAAATAAATGATGACATTACCCAGTCATAGTGTAAACGCCTACAAAATTTCCTGGAGGAAAAGTTCAAGCGTCTCCTGCTCGGCGTCGGCATAATTCAGCAGGTAAGGGACAAAGTTGGCTGCTTGACAATTTTCTTGCCACATCAATTTACAGAACACGCTAACTACGTTTTCACGGCTTAGGAATTACGACTAGAAATGAAATATGGACCATACGATACTTTTTAACAGAAACAATAAATTTTATTGTGTCTTAAATATCTCTTAACATCATTAAGAATGAATTTATCTATCCTTTAGAGTTTAGAAGATTCTCAAACTTTTCAGACATTAGGGTCAAAATACTTGAAATACAAATTATCTGAGACTTAAATAAATAATATTTTCAAGAACTACATTATCTAAATAATACCTCTTTCGCAAATGTTTCTAAATTACTTTAGGGAATAAACTTCAAAGAAATAAAAGATGCATACACACAGACAGTGTGTTAATTTAAAAACTTGCCACAAGTGTGTATAACATAGAAAATTAGTTTTTCCTTGTACAAATTATTTTAGGCAAAAATATTTCAAATAATAATTGTACGAAATTATGTTTCGCATTCTAATTCATAATCAGAATTTATTTTTAAAAACTTATAATAGAAAAGATCAGCTTGAAAATGTTATAAATTGTAGGCATACTCATTAAACTAAATCAATTAATTTTTTTGTAATGATCAATTTTGGATACTTTAGCATCTAGGCAGTGTTATGATATTCTAGGTCATAAATAGTAAATAATGCTAGATTTTGGAAAGGAATATGTTGACTTTAGGATCCTTGATTTATTCAATTTATTTAATGTACGTTTCGATGGATAACCCATCATCTACAGCATTTTATTATATACAAAAATATTTTCCACATCTAATGAATATATTGTTATTACATTGTCAAGTTTAGTCAAACTATAAATAAATCTATCTTTAGTAGTAGTAGTTTACTTGGAACAGCAAAATATTGGTAGATTTTGTTTGACATTTGAATCGTAAAGACATGTCTTCTATTGCTTTCACATCAATTATTATTGTGTTGATAAACATTTATTTAATGTTGTATAATTGAATATAAAAATAAGGTTAGATCGTAATACAATGAAATGAGATGTGAATCAGTGATGATCTAGTAGGATAGTTGAAGTCAATGACAAAATAGAGTTCTAAATAGTTGACGATTACTCTCTCATTTGTCATTGTAAAGTTGACGTTTTCTGTGGAGCAATCAAAATAACTTTGCCGTGCGTTTCAAATGGCAATACGTGAAAAAGATATTAAATACGCGTTTGTTTTAATAGTTACCAGGGATACAAACATATGTAAACGTAGATAAAATTATGTGTGTATCACGAGCGTAAAGTGTCTCTGTTCCTCTTACATTATTGTAGAGTGAGTCGAAGTAACAAAGAATCACTTTTCGCTCTTAATACAAAAATTACGATTTTGATGTTTTCATAAAACAACATTTAAAAGAAGTTATCACTAATTTTTATTATACAAAATTATGCATAACAAATTATAAACAGAAAACTAAATTTTATGTTATTGTTATACTATTTCTTAATATTCAGTATCATTTAGAGTATGCCTTTGTTTCATTGCTTTTGCAATTTTCACCAATTTAAATCTACCGCTGTGGCTCCCCCTCCACTAACATCTTTCAGGGCCGTGATTTTACGGCTGGTAACCGCACTTCACGCGAAGAAATATATCACTTACCGAGATCTGCTATGGCAGAGTGCCACACCCAGTAATGGGTAAAAGGCATGATGATATATTTATTTATTTAAATAAAGTACGAAGAAGACAATTTGAATTCGATCAAAACGCCACATAATTTATTTCTTTCCTGTCGATTTATCTGTAAAAAGCAGTGAATATTTCTTGTTCTTGAATTAATAAGAAGGAAGAACAAGATAGTTTCTTTCTTGCTACTTGATTCGTTAATAATAATGTATCCTCTCTAAAAACACGAAAAAATAATTGTCTGAAACTAATCCGCCACAAAGATGAAGAAAACACATTTAATTAACAAAGTATCTCTCTCGGAATTCGTCGAACGTTTTTTCCATATTAAGTAGTGTCCTGCAAGAGTACGTCAGCATTTCTTCCTCACAAAGGACCATCATTAATTACAAATATCAAGGGGCGCGTTTGACGGCTTCGCCGCTTGGCGGAGCTGCCGTCGCTCCATCGTGAAGAGGGTGTTGCACCCTTCAACCTTACACCAGTGGCGTACAGTAAATCACAGTACGGACAAACAAACATAAATATATCATCACGTTTGTAAAAAAAAATAGTGTAAGAAAATATGTCAAATAAAAGTAGTTCTTTACATTTTAATTTAAACATCGTTGTATACATATATGTTTCTATAATTAAGAAAACAATAAACTTGTTTGACATTTATTTCAGGTAATATTTAATATTTTAGATGTTTTAACGGCATCCCATAATACTCCTACTTATTTGTAGCAATATGTTTTTTTATGAATTTTATGAAGTGGTCTATTTTTAACGAAAAATCGTTTAGAAAGGGATACATTTTTTCACTAATAAAGGAAGTATTGCAATCGCGAAAATTTTCGGTTATCAGATTTCAGCGGAAATATCCATTTTGACCGTTGCTGAATCCATTTTGACTAATTTCGTAGTGACGTCTGTACGTACGTATGTATTTCGCATAACTCAAAAACGGTAAGCCGTAAAAAGTTGAAATTTTGTATTTAGAACTGTTATAACATCTAGTTGTGCACCTTCTGTTTTGGTCATTATATAACTTCCGGAAGTGGTACTTGACTTGAAGCCTATAATAGATTTTAATTAAAAACTATATTAAAATATAAAATAAAACTTTTCAAATTTGGTATAAAGACTATTAATATCAATGGAAATAACATAATAGATTTTGGTTAAAAGGAACTAACCAGAAGTGATACATTACAAGAAGCTGGTAACAGTTTTTCTTGAAAAAAAAATGGAATTATTCTGATTTTAGAAATAAATGCTGCAAATAAAAGTTTTACATAATTAAATTCTGCGTCTAGCACATTAAGAATGATTAAATTACCCTTTTGCTTTAGCGAGATATGTAAAATCCAAATTATATATTTTTTTTTTTTTGAAATTAAGTTTGCTATGGATTACAACAAAAAATAAGAAAAAAAAGAAAAAAATTAATGTCAATGTCAAATTATGGCAAATATGTGCAAAAAAATGTAGGTATATACGCGTACAAGGGGATCATGTGGTATATCAGATTTTTTTAAATTTATCTCCTTTGAGCCAAATAATATTTAAATTTCGACATCCGTACATGTAATGAAAGAATCTTAATTCATTCATTTGATTGATACAACTTCAAATTCACTAATAAAACTATTGGTAGATATCAAAACATCGATATTTTAAATGATTTTCAAGTAAATAAAAATAGTGAATAAAATATTAAACCAATGAGAATATAGTATTTACTTTTTTTCACGATTTTTAAAATAGTCAAAAAATGTGTCACTTTCTATACGATTTTTCGTATTAAAAAGACGACTTTTATATGCAAAAAATAGAATTGTATAAAAAAAATAATTTCGTCAACAGAACTTAAATGTTTACTTTTTGAACAGTTGAATAAAAATAAATTTGGGAGTGTTTAACAACAGTAAATACTATCGTGGCCAATTGTAAGAATGTCAAAACTATATTATACAAATGTAGCATGAACGCTTGCAGTATAAGTTATTTTACTAAAATTCTGTTTTTAAACTTGCGATCAATCTAATTTGACGTCGAGTTGAGAGACCAAAAAATAAACCTAAATTATAAGCACATTTTTATAGCAATAACAATGAAATTTAATATCATTACAGTAGTACAAACGAGTACGCTATAAGTTTTATTAAAATTCTCCTACAATAATTTATAATTGCAAATTATTTCTTTACTGTAAACACAACAGTCGAGTGTTTTTCTCGCGTTATTAAATTCCTGCGCCGTTTGTCGTAAGCAGGAACTTCCCCTCAGCAGGAGAGCAGGAAAGCCGAGTTCTCAAGCGTTGAGAATCGCGTGCGCTGTAAATTATATCATAACGAATCTTGCCCGCCATCCAACAAGACTTTCAACAACAATAAAACTACCAAGTCATACTTTTCTTTTTCTTTAAAACGGTTACTCGGCCGGTAAGTTAGAAAAACCTTCAACCAAACAAGGACAAAATAGGGAACTGCTTTTGTAACGATTTTCTTCTTGACAAAGTCAGAGATTTGATTAAATAAATGTATAAAACAAAGAACTATTTAAGTTTGGTCATTTCAACACTTTTGTTTTCGACGAGAGGTTTAGAGAAATTTTCATTTGAGGACGTTGTTGCTTAAACTGGATTCATGCAGCCATTTTAATTTACATTTAGTTTTCATTTAATTCATAAATATACATAACCCAATGTAGCCATAAATTCACATTTAAGTTTTCATTTACATTTAATTTATAAGAACCAACTTTTATCTTTTAAATATAAATGCAAATGAGAAATTCACTGCACATATATCGAGAAGGTATCATATGCCTTTGAAGTTTATTGTCAATCTGTCAAATGCACATAAAATTCACTGTGACGATTGCAAATTTGAAGATTTAGTGAGGCCTTATTCACTAATATACGATAAAATAATATATTGTAAAATTTACAATATTTAGATTTGTGTAAGCGTTAATTTTAAATTTATTTTGTGTATATATGCCTAATGACACATTTAAAAAAGAGAATTATATTAAATGTTAAGCTGGATTTATAATAAAGAAACATAATGCCTATGGCACACTGGTCGAAGAGCGTCGAAGAGCATCGAAGAGCTCTATGATGAAACAACAGAACGCACCCGTCATCGACGAAAAATAGAGGCTCCTCTATTTCCATCTAATGCCTATGGCACACTGGTCGATGAGCGTCGATGACCATCGATGAACTCCTCGATGAAACAACAGAACGCACTCTTCATTGACAAACAATAAAAGCTTCTAAAGTTGAGAAAGAAAAACTAAATTTCAAAAATATGCTAACGTGAAATGAGACACAAAAGATACGAGTGAAATTAAATACGTTCGTTTCATCGATGAGCTCTTCGATGGAAATAGAGGAGCCTCTAATTTTCGTCGATGACGGGTGCGTTCTGTTGTTTCAACAAGGAGTTCATCGATGGTCATCGACGCTCATCGACCAGTGTGCCATAGGCATTAGAGCTCATCGATGAAACGAACGTTAGCATATTTTTGAAATTTAGTTTTTCTTTGTCAACTTTAGAAGCTTTTATTTTTCGTCAATGACGATTGCGTTCTGTTGTTTCATCGAAGCTTTTCGACCAGTGTGCCATAGGCATAAGAGGGAATGCAATTGGAGTAAAGTAATAAATAACTAAGGCAAGCGAATTTTACAACACAAGTTATTACCATCAACCAATCAAATGATATGATAAAATTTCGGTATCTCTTGTTTGAACTTCGACACAAATCTATCAATTATATAGTTTTAAAGTAGTTTTTTTTTAATTTCTACTAAATGTATACCTTTTCGATCCACTTATATGTAACACCAAGCTAAACAAGTACACGCTCAGATTTGACAAATAACAATTTAAAACATTAATAACCAATTACTACAATATCAAATGACCAAGTTTTTCTAAAAAAATGCTGAGTTCTGATTGACCAGAGATAGACTATTTTAAATAAATATATATATATATATATCTCGGTAAGTGATATATTTCTTCGCGTGAAGTGCGGTTACCAGTCGTTAAATCACGTCATCCAAAGATATTAGAGGAGGGGGAGCCACAGGGGTAGATATAATTTGGTGAAAAAATTGTTTATGGAGATCGAACCAGGGTTCTCAAGAGCCACAGGCCGACTCAATACCACTGAGCCACCTACCCCATATAGACTATTTTAAATAAATAAATAAATATTGATATTCAGCCTAAGCTGTTCTTCCATATTAAACTTTTAACATTTCAAACAAAAGGCAATATTAACAGGTATGGAACAACAAACTACAAGAGTGTTTAACATAAAATACAAATAGAAAATATTAACAAAAAGAAACAAAACCAGTTCATTAATTAATAAAGCAATATAGTATACACAATACACAAATGAATGATTACATCAAAAGAGTGATACCATCCATCAATAATTTCCTCACAAATTTAGAGAACGCGGCAGACTGGAGGTAGATGCATATAGCGGAAATGTTATTAAGTACAGTAAGGAATAAATAACTAAATGTACGTTTAAAGAGTTAAAGAGTTAAGTAACGCCAAGCAGAAAGATAAAAGTTGGTTACCTCTTGCTTTTCGTCTTATACTTCGCTATTTTTACTTTACCAGTACCATTTGCGTTCTTACGTTAATTAATTAAAAATCCAGCTTAAATATGAATGGCTACATGAAGTCACCTTTTACTAACAACTGACAAGCAATTGATATGAAAACATCACGACACCGAAGGTGGAGATATTTTGTCTAATATCCAAACTGCCTGAGTCGTTATATCTCAAAGCAAACAAGTTTGCGTGATGGACATAAAATTTGGTATGAGAAAAACTAAACCACGAATGGTATTTATTGACATAATTTACCTTATTGAGTATTTTTGATTAAATTTATGCCATTTATATTTCCTTGGAATATATTGATCCTGAGTTTTAATTAAACACGTGAAAAATATCACCGATTTAAAAATGTTTTTTCACATGTGGTTTATCTTGTTAAATTCACAAGTTACGTTACTTTTTACGGCTAGGACAGTTGTTCATCCGTGAAGCTAATTTCAAATATAATTTCAAAAATTGACAATGAAAAAAACAGATATGTATTAGGATTGGAAAATATTTTTCTAAATAAATGCTGAAGATGATGGGTTAACCATCGAAACGTCCAATAAATAAAAAATAGTATTGAAGGATCTTAAAGCCATATATTCCTTCCCAAAATTTATATTTGCGGATTTAAAAGTAATGATACAAATTTACCACTTGCAGACAGGTTTCTTCCCTGTTTATTCGATGTTAAACTGACAACATTTTTCGTTTCTACATATGTGTATATGGAGTGTAACTAAACAAGTTGTATTAAAATTAAAAAATATATATTTGGCTTCTACCTGTTTTATTGCTTAGCGTACAAACCTATTTATTTCATTTATTTATGTAAAACAATTTCAAAACAGTGTATCTGATACAGCTGATAAAAATGCCACCGTGTTGATTAATACCTCGTTATGCGATAATACTAAATAAATAAGTAATTAATATCGTTACAGATATTGAGAAACGCTATTAAGTGTAACATATATTTAATGTGTAATTTGATTTAATGACAATCATTTAATAACTGTTTAATGTGAAACTTTATAGCTAATTATACTTTCATTAAATACAACCGCTCAAATGATTAGCATAACATCAACATGTAAAGATAATCTTTTTGTGTCTGGAATAAATAAGATTGCTTTCTTGCTATACCGATTATACACAGTCTACTTCGATTATTGCTTTGATATTTGTTATTTTTATTGTATACTTGTGGCTCCTGAAGATGGCCCAGGTGGAGCCGAAAAATTGAAAATTAGTAAAATTGTTGAGAAGTAAAAACACATTTTTCTACGATTGCTATGAAAAGTTGACAATTACGCTCTCATTTGTCATCGTAAAGTTGACGTTTTCTGTGGAACAATCGAAAAATATCGTTAAATGCGCGCTTATTTCAATAGTTACCAGGGATACAAACAAAACTGAAACTTGTCATATTGACAGTTAACAGAATGAATTTATTTTCAGTAAGTATAGGTTTTTTAAATAATTTACGATGCAATCGTAGAAAAAATTATGTGTATCACAAGCGTAAAGTGTCTTTGTTCCTCTTACAAAGTAAGAGTAACAAAGAATGACTTTACGCTCTTAATACACAAATAATTATTACTTGACAATCATTTCCGTATTTTCAGTTAATTTAAATAATTGACAGGCAGATTCATAAAGCACATTAGCTGCTAATGTCATTTTAGTTCCATTTTAAATACTGTTAAGTCAAACCGTTGCCTACTTTATATACAGGGTTTGGAATGTTACGCTTGTTTTCAAGTAGCAGATCTCGATAAGTGATATATTTCTTCGCGCGAAGTGCGGTTACCAGACGTCAAATCACGGCCCCCAAAGATGTTAGTGGAGGAGAAGCCACAGGGGTAGATTTAAATTGGTGAAAATTGTTTGTCGGCTGTGGGAATCGAACCAGAGTTCTCAAGATCCACAGGCCGACTCGATACCACTGAGCTACCTACCCCATATTAGTAGTTCTAATACCAATAATTTTAGTCCAGAACAAAACTGGAGTTAATTAACTCAAAATTTAAAATTTTTATGAATTTATCTTTTATTATTTGTAATTAGTTAACTGCATAAACCTAGCATAAATACATGACACAATTTCTACAAATTTATAACAAATATCAGCTGTCAATTTCCTATCCTCTTCAGTAACTATTCCGCGCTAGCAATTCTTCGACAACCCTCTGTTTGCACAGCCCTCTACCGATATTTGCACGAGTCCAATTTGTATACCGGTAACCTAGTTTCCTGGAGTGTCTTCTTTTTGCAAACACAGCAAATGGAACATCATTTTTTTTGTAGGGTAAAAACATCCTCCCGGTTTTGATTGCTTCGCAGTAAAAACCACAAGTTTGATTTAATTATCTAATAAATTAAGTGGAGGAGATAATAAGTGATAGGGGCATCGCGTGCGCTGATCAACTTGCTGTTGCATTTGTTCAAGAAGTGTTGTGATTTGTTTCTGATTACGTAGAATTTATTTAATCTTGTTAGAGACTAGAACCTGTGTTATTTTGTTTTACGTGGGAACGTGGTTGGTTGTTTTTCCTGTTTGATTTATTTCTACAAATATACTCGTTATTATTGAGAGCTGTTATGCCTTGAGACTGAAAATGAACTTGATGTTACGTAGTTTATTTTAATACGTAAAGTTGATAATAAGAAACATAATGTTGTAAAAACTTGCTCAAACTGAATACTATAATTGAGATTAAGTTCCTAATGTTCAGTGTAACATAATAAATAAGTTTGAAAAATTCACTAAACATTTACAGTCCGTTCTCAAAAAAGTTTAAACTAAGTCTGGGTTTTGGATTAGCTAGTCTTATTTTAACTCGATCTTAAAAAGTTAATCCAAATCACATTATAAAATCCAAATGATAATTATTTGAAGGTTTTTTTTAACCTATCTTGACACTATGGTTTAGTTGAATTCGACGAACTTATACTTCAGGATTAGTTAAAACTTTTTTTGAGAAATAAGCTCTTTGTTTATAATAATAATAATAATTTATTACCTAACAGAACAATCCATTAACAAGGTAAAGTATAATAACCGTATAACATAAAAATACAACATAAATAAATAAATAATAACATTACATTATTCTGCAATTGTATGTACAAAAGTGGATTCACTGACTCTACGAATTTCTCTCAGCGAACAATTAAAAATATCACAATTATTGCACATCAAATTGTAACTGGAAGTGATACCGAAAATGGGCGATCTAAGCAGCATGTTTGTGTTGACTTTAAATGTGAAGAAAGTATTAGAATATCTAGTGCAAAATCTGGACACTAAAAAATATACTTTATAGCAAAGCATCATTACAACTAGACTAAATTAACTTATTTTTAAATTTATAAGATAATGATTCACTTTGAATTAAAACCAATTTATTTTGAATTTAAATTATCTTTATTAGTGAAAATACTTAAAACATTTATTGCACAACGTTTCAATAGCGCAAAAAATCTGCTTTCGTCATCAGGTGAACTGATACAACTAGACTAAATTAGCCTCAAATTATCAATCCGACATCATTTCAATTTTATTATTTAGTTTTAGTTGTTTTTGGGATAGGTGGCTCAGTGGTATCGAGTCGGTCTGTGAATCTTAAGAACCCTGGTTCGATCCCCACAGCCGACAAACAATTTTCATCAATTTAAATCTACCCCTGTGGTTCCCCCGCCACTAATATCTTTGGGGGCCGAGATTTGACGGCTGGTAACCGGACTTTACGCGAAAAAATATATCACTTACCGATTTATTTATTTATAGTTTTTGTCACAAAATTATAAATAAATACATCATCATATCTCTTTCCTATTACGGGATGTGGCACTTTACCGTAACAGATCTCAGTACGTTATACATATATTTAAGCGCACGAAGTACGGTTACCAATCGTCAAATCATGCCTGGGAGCCAAAGATACTAGTGAAGAAGATTAGGTTTTCGGCTGTAGGAATCGAACTTAAATTCTTAAATCTACAATCCTACGCGTTGCTGCTGAACTATACCGCATTTTTTGTTTTATGTCAATAGAATTAAAATGCCGGAATAACAATGCAAGGCCAGCGTAGTCTAGTTGGGAAGGCGTTTTGTTAAAACTGTCGGGTTCAAATTTCGGCATCTATAATAATAATTGAATAATCAGATGATATAGGTCAATATCAACGCATCGAGCTGGGGAACTAAAACCCGAGTTCGATTCGTATATCTGATTTTTACCATATTACAATTCCCTTGTGGCTTCCCCTCCACTAACATGATTAGATGACTGGTAACCTAACTTGACGCGCATAATATGTATATCATTTACCGAGATCTGTTATGGCAGAGTGCCACACCCAGTAATGAGCAAAAAGCGTTATAATATATTTATTTATAAGTCATCTACGTAATCTAAAACTTTGTAATATATATTTAAAAAGGATTCAATTATATATTAAATATGTTAAATAAATAAAAGACTTCAGAATCCAATGTTTATTTTTTAAAAATATTTATTTTTCGGACGTTTCGAGCATAAATATTTGCTCATCATCAGCTCCTTTAAAAAATGTAAAACAATATTTGTAAAATGTCAATAATAACATCTTTTTTCTTGTTTCTTGTTATTATTGACATTTTACAAATATTGTTTTATCTTTTTTTAAGGAGCTGATGATGAGCAAATATTTATGCTCGAAACGTCCCAAAAATAAATATTTAAAAAAAATAAACATTGGATTTTGAAGCCTTTTATTTATTCAATATATGTAATCTAAATCTCTCAATTTCACTAATCTTTAAACAGAAATAGTCTTTTAAGAATATTCTTCTCATTCGAGAAATAAGCTAAATTAAATTCTAGCTAAGCCGGTTCTGTACGCTGACAGTTTTTGTCCTAAACGAAACATCAAGATACCAAAGTACAAAACAATTCAACCAACAGCACAAGAGTGATTTTATTTTGAAGATGAAAAAACAGCGATAAAAAGAATATTATCAGAGTTTAAGATAAATGGCTACCTCTTACAGAGACACCGATTTCTTTTATTTGTACGACTGTTGCATTCGAGAAGAAATACCACCAAAAAAATGTTAAACTCTCAACAAAATGATGAGGTGCGCATTGAGTAATTGCTTGGTTTGCTAATTTCGAAAGAAAAATCGGTTCATCTTCAAAGAGTGATAATTACGGCGGCCTATTAAATGGGATTTACTTTTTAGTTAACACCACATTATCGGCCATTGCAAACCGCGCCGCTTTAATCTCCTTATAACAGTCAGACACTTTAATTACATATTGCGAAAAGGGAACTCGCTCGTGTTCAATAACTCTTCGACTTGGACTCTGCTTTCTTAGTGAGTTCGTATCGTACGAAAGTATGCTTGGTTGCTATATTCTTGGACACTTCTGGTGTAAGATATAATTATTACTTTATCGCGCTTTTCAAACTGGCCGCTTATAAATAATCATTGCTAAATTATACCCAGGTTTTTATTTGATTCAAGCTAATTAAGATTTTGCGTGTTTAATAATTTTTGACAAGATGTTATCAAAATCTGTTGATGAAATGGTTACATCATTATAAATATCTCAATTTAACAACAGTAGAATAATTATACGGTATCCATCGGATCAGACAATTCACGTCATAATTACAAAGTCACTAAAACATTGACGCCATCTATTAATAAGTTTACATGAGTATTTGCAACACGCTAGATTACATTATTTGTCAATTGATGACATCAAATTGAATAATAGCACATAATAAAATAGAGAAAAAAATGGTATAAAATTAGATTTGTATTAATTGATTAAAACATACGACAGGAGTTTATAGGTCAAAGGTTGTGGCGGTTTTCCAGTTTTCTCTTTATAAGTTTGATTTAAACAAAATTTTAACTTAGTATTAAGTCAATGGCTAATAAATTAACTACAAGCTCTTCGCTTTGTTGTGACAGAAATAAATGACAACCATGAAACTACAAATTAGAAATATAATATGAACGTACAATATTCAATAATATTTATATTTAGTATTGTAATTAAATAAATATATCATGACGCCTGTTACCCTAGCATGTGGCACTCCTCAGTAGCAGATCTCAATAAGTGACATATTTATACACCAACAGTCAAATCATGCATTACCCCAAAGATATTAGTCACGGGGAGCCAAAAGGGTGAAAACTGTTTGTCGACTGTGGGAATCAATCCCGGGTTCTCTGACACATATTCAGTATTTTCAATAGTAAAAAATAAATAATAAATAAAAACTAATTTTTGTTGTTTCTATACCTCTGCCTGAAACTTTAATGACATATATAATTTGATATACTGATTATAGAACAAAAAAAATATTTTTGAATTATACAAATAGTTTATAATATTAAAAAAAAAAAAAAAAAATATATATATATATATATATATATATATATATATATATATATAGGGTGTTTTAAAATTATTGCAAAAATGTAAGGGTAACTATTGAAGTAAGCGCGCATCTAATATATTCCACAGAAAACGTCAATTTTACGATGACAAATGAGGGCGTAATTGTCAACTTTTCATAGCAATCGTAGAAAAATGTATTTAAATATATCCACAAGTTATTTTATTACACTAGTAACTTCATCAAGGCGACAAAAAACGTTTACAAAATACGCTGTCTCAAAACTGATATTTGCATGTTTACGCGATTAGTTTTGAAACTAGGTTTCAAATCAAACTCATGAAATTTAGTTTTTCTACGATTACTATGAAAATTTTACAATTACGCTCTCATTTGTCATCGTAAAATTGACGTTTTCTGTGGAACAATCGAAAAATCACTTTGTCGCGTGTTTCCAACGGCAACGCGAAAAAGATATTAAATGCGCGCTTATTTAAATAGTTACCAGAGATACAAAACAAACAGAAACTTGTCATATTGACAGTTGACAGAACGAATTTATTTTCTGTACGTATACGTTTTTTAATAATTTAAAGATGCAATCGTAGAAAAAAATATGTGTGTATCACGAGCGTAAAGTGACTTTGTTCATCTTACACTATTGCAGCTCTCGCGCCTTCAGCTCGCGCTGCAATTACCGTGTTCGAGTAACAAAGAATCACCTTACGCTCTTAATACACAAATAACTATTTATTTTGAATCCTATAAATACAGACACTGATACTGTATACATAACGTTTTCAAACATTTAAATGTTTCAAAAACGATTTCCAATTACATGTAAACTAAGTAATTTTTTAGCTATACTCACTTTATTATAATAAAGTTTTATATTGATACAGTTTAACATTCTAATTTACTCGTATAAAAATTATATATATATACATTATTTTCTATTACTGAGTTCGGTATCTCCGTTAGTTTAAAAAAAATACAGATATAAACTAGGAACTTCTAAGGTTTATCGTCTAAATTTTCTTGACTATTTACATACTATATTAAAATATACAAATAGTCCTAGCCCAGTGGACATAACCCACCAAGCAAGAGTTCGCGTGTTCATATATCGCTAACTTCAACTTATATTAAACAAAAATAAAAATAGAATTGTCAGAGCAGGTTCGATGGCATGAAGAAGAAGTTTTTGTTGTGTAGTGTAGCAAATAAAATAAAATCAATCTTAATAATTTACGGATTAAGAATCTAAGAATGTCCACGTTGAACTACCGGAATTTTAGTTATGCATTATAATTAAAAGCACTACCGGTCTGCCGTAACCGTAACTAAATTTAAGCTCACTGCTGTAAAAACAAGTTGGTCGCATCCTTCTTCTTGTTCTTGTTGCAAATGTTAAACTGCGTGATGGCAAGTGCGTACGGACTGTGTGCGTTCACTGCGTTCAATGTAATTTAATTACTGACGTGTAAGTTACCTCTTGCGGTGATCGGCGGAATTCATTATGATTGGGATCGTTGGAAACACTTAAAACGTTTTTTATCTTGACAGAAATGAAAAAGTTGTCAATTAATATCGAATGTCATTACTAGAGAGTTGATGTTTATATTTTGTTGAAATTACTTACATTTTATATACTTAATAAAATAGATATACCGGGTGTCTACTTTTTTCCGAACATAGGAAATTCAATGTTAAAATATTGATTTAGCGATATCTCTTTACCTATTAATTTTAGAACAAAAGTGTACTAAAGAAAAATGTTCAGAATAAAAAACTGTACTCATAGAGTATAAGTTTGTTGTTCAATTATTTCTTATGTAGATAACTTAATAATAGGTATTTTTTTGTCTAGATTATGTAGAAAAAAGAAAATAATAGTTGCTATAATTAATTTTATTATTAAATAAAATGCTCGGATAAATAAATAAATAAATTAGAGTAAGCTTACAATTCTTGTAAAATATGTCAAATAATGTCAGACACATCAAACAAAGTATTGTTTTATTTCTCATGGCAGTCTGATGGCTACTGTTTGTAAATAATAATAATTTGCTAACGAACGACTACGAGACAACTACGAATTGGCGATCGGCAAGCTAATACTTAACAAATACGCAACATTCCACTGTTCCATTATTTGGGATTCCCCGCAACAAGCTTGCCAATTCGTCAATAACATAATTTTAAAAAGGAGTTAAACGTTAAAGTAATAAATAATAATAACATTCCGCTAAATTGTATCTTATACTTCAATTGAAAAAATACCGAAAAACCGGTATTTTTATGCTAAATACCGGTTTGAATACCGGACAAGTTATGTCCGGGATCCCGGGATCCCGGTATTGCATTCTGCGAGTGATGTGGCAACTCTTTATTGTTCTCCTTCACTAGGCATGTGTGTCAATCTCCTCCAGTTGCTTTGCCCGAGTTTCATCCCCGTACAATCACCACGTGATTTTTGAGAGCGCTATCAGTGAAGTTGTGTTTTTGTTGCGTGCTACGCAAAATGGAACAGCGGAATTTGGAGCAACTTTGTGCCATTAAGTTTTGTGTTAAACTTGGGAAATTCGCGAGTGTGACCTTTGAAAAGTTGAAACAGGCCTATGGGGAATATTCTTTATCAAGAGCCCAAGGTTTTTCGCTGGCACAAACCATCTTTGAAAGGCCTAGAACACGTTGAAGATGAGCCTCGCTCATGGAGGCCTTCAACTTCAAAAACCGAAAAAAACGTCGAACGTGTTAAGGATCTTGTGAGGATGTTGAGTGACCAGTTAAACAGTCTCACCGTTGTGTGTCCTATTGACACAGGATTAAGTGCAAATTCAAGAGGAAAATTTCCCCTTTCTCTCTAATTTTTTTGAATTAACCCATCTTGACTTCGTGTCTATCTGATTTAAAATTTTGTGAGGATCCAAAATTCACCAAAATTGCTTTGTAGACGTTTCAGCCGGAAAATGGCACACAGCAAGCTCATGACAGCGAATCGAAATTTTTGTGCTCAGTTTACATTCAAATGAACGTAACTCAAATCTAAAAAAAGCATTTTGAAGCTGACAAAATTTCCTAACTTTTCCCTCATTTCAATTTTCTGGCAAAAAAATTCTCCGCACTCTGTACAAAATGATAAAGACAACATTTTTTTGATAATTTTTTCTTGTTTAATGGCGCGCCATCTGTCGTACAAAGTACGAAATAGAATATGACAAAAGGCATCATAAAATAGACTGTTGTACGAACATTTTGACGCAATAATATTTTTTCGGAAATTCGCAAAAATAATTGCACATTACTTGAAGCAAACATTTTTCGTACTACTGGATTGATAAGTTGCAGCAATGAATAAAAATTAGATTAAAATTAATTTAAATAAAATTATGTAACAATTTTTTCTATATTTAATGTTTACTAATTTTTATTCATTACTGTAACCTATCAGTCCACTTGAGTGCAGGAAATAATTACTGTATAGACGTAAATAAGTGCGGAGAGTAAGTACTTTCCGCACTGTCGTAGAAAGATCAATTTTATTTTACTTATTTATATTTAGTTACTACCAAAATTAATTTTAAAAGTTGTTTATTTTCATAGTTAGTCTATCATATGCATATTTTACACATCAATTTCACTGTAGCTTAAATACTTATTTCTTAATTTGGAGTGCACAATACCGAACGATGAAAATACACGTTCTGCTGACGTTAATGACGACATAGCACATAAAAACTGCTTTATAATATCTATTTTGCTCACTTTTTCTAAGTAATTATTCTAAATACTATTTTCTCTTCTATCAGTCATTTTAAATATTAATAATCTAGACTAACTTACACTGACTTAGATGCAAAATTTAATTTTATAATAGTAGTTTATGTAACAAGTACATAATTTAGGTCTTTATTGGACGAGCCGAATTTTATGGCAGAGCGAGCGCAGCGAGCGAGGCTAATAAATAAGGCGAGTCTATAAAGTCCGATTATTGTACGAGTTGCATACAACGTTTTATGTTCGACTGCATGGAGAATATTTTCTCTTAAAATATAATTATGTCAATACCTATATTTAAAACATTTAATTGCATCTCAAAGCGTGCTTCGTTGTTATGTATTTGTTGCTTTATTTATCAAATTGTCAAAGTGAAAAAAGTATTGAGATGGAAGAAGACATTGAAGACGTTCCAAAAGAAATCAACGAAATCGAAACAATTGTATGAAGACACATATAATACATACAGAAAATGGTGTTTTAATGTGACATTGACAGCAGTCCAATTTTGCATTTTTATCGTACTAGTTCAATAAAGTACCCGATTATGGACAGTAAAAAATGTCGTAAAACAAGGTAATAATTAGGGAAGCAAAGGTAGTGCAAAACTTATTATTTACTATATATTATGAACCGTAATTTTTTCCGTTCTGTAATTTCGTCTAATTTTATGTTGTGTAGAGTAGTAAATAAATAAATCTCTAGTTGAAGTGATGACACGTTCAGAAATAAGAACCTGGCGTAAGGATATAAAATTGCTGGTTATATTTTACTGGAATAATATACATACTGAGAACGGTAGCAAAGCAACATGCATATTACATTAATGAAATTTATCATTTTCGTTTCACATGTTCTATATCATAAGAAATTGATCTAGTGGAATTATCGTATGAAATATATTTCCACGTCTAATTAGCTAATTCAAAGGCCACATGTGTTAACTAAAAATAGTATTAATTATATTTTGTTCATATAAACTGAAAACTATTTATGCAGGTGAATAATCGAAAGTCATTAGTTAAATAGGTGTCTTAAAAGGTCGCAAATTAATTAATTATTACAAAAGACATTCAATGTTTTTGTCCAACAAAGAAAACACTCGACAGAAATTGAAATTTACAGAGCTTTAGATTCTAAAGAATCCAAATTGAAATCGAATTAAAATGCATCGAAGTTGTAGCTAGTTTTTCAGGTTGATTTGTTCGTTTCTTTCAGCCATTATTTATTCTTTAATCGCATGAACTTTGCATGTTTTCGGCGTCAGGATAATCTAGCAATTGCGCATAAATCAAACGGAAAGAAGCCGTTTTTCATCTTATGTGCATTCTATGTTTACAGATGAAAAATTTATCGCCAGTTTGATATATGAATTTTGCAAGAAACAATGGATATTTGCCAGTGAAAATAGCGCAAAAGACGCAGAAGAAATTCTTGAATTTTCCTAAAATTTTATTTATTTCCTTCTCGGCACAAAAGGAAATAATTAATCCTAATTATATTAACTTAGTAAAATTCAAACCACTTGCAAGCAGTTGTATTTTTATGTTAATTAGTTGAAGTTGAACAGTTGAAAAACAGTTTGGACCGACGGACTGAAGCCAGGCCGTAATTATAGCGCTACAACTGTTCATTCTGTGCGTCATAGATCTGCAATTGCAGATCTAGACAGTCTAGCATTAAGGCGATTGACTTCTAGTTGTCCAAATACCTAATTGCGGTTCGGTCATAAAATCAATTGGTCATTGACCCTCTAAAAATACCAAAAGAGGCGCAAAAATATTTATTTTTGTAATAAAAAGTAATATTTTTCTACGATTGCTATGAAAAGTTGACAATTACGCTCTCATTAGTCATCGTAAATTTAACGTTTTCTGTGGAACAATCGAAAAATATCTTTTTTGCGCGTCTCCAGTAACAACGCCCGAAAAAGACGTTAAATGCGCGCTTATTTCAATAGTTACCAGGGATCCAAACAAAACAGAAACTTGTCATATTGACAGTTGCCAAAATGAATTTATTTTCAGTACGTATACGTTTTTAAATAATTTTAAGATGCAATCGTAGAAAAAAGTTGTGTGTATCACGAGCGTAAAGTGTCTTTGTTCCTCTTGCACTATTACCGTATTCGAGTAACAAAGAATCACTTTACGCTCTTAATATACAAATAACTATTTTCTACGATTGCTATGAAAAGATGACAATTACGCTCTCATTTGTCATCGTAAAGTTGACGTTTTCTGTGGAACAATCGAAAAATATCTTTTTTGCGCGACTCCAATGGCAACGCGCGAAAAAGACGTTAAATTCGCGCGTTTCCAATGGCAACGCGCGAAAAATATTATTTCAATAGTTACCAGGGATACAAACAAAACAGAAACTTGTCATATTGACAGTTAACAAAACGAATCTAGTTTTAGACGTATACCTACGTTTTTTAATAACTTTAAGATGCAATCGTAGAAAAAATTATGTGTGTATCACGAGCGTAAAGTGTCTTTGTTCCTCTTGCACTATTGCAGCTCTCGCCTTCGGCTCGCGCTGCAATTACCGTGCTCGAGTAACAAAGAATCACTTTACGCTCTTAATACACAAATAACTATAGTATTAACACGTAAATATAAATAAATAAAAATAAATATATAACCACGCCTTTTACCCATTACTGGGTGTTGCACTTTACCGTAGCAGATCTCGGTACGTGATATATTTCTTCGCGTGAAGAGCAGTTACCAACCGTTAAATCAGAGCCCCCAAAGATGTAAGTGGGGAGGGAGCCACAGGGGTAGATTTAAATTGGTGAAAATTGTTTGTCGGCTGTGGAGATCGAACCAGGGATATCAAGATCCATAGGCCAACTCGATACCACTGAGCAACCTACCCCATAATATAAATATAATTTATAGTTTAAATTTTACATTAAATTTTTAAAATATCCCTGTACAATTTTGAGCATCAACAGCTTCAATTGGTTTACGATGACTATACGAGTATAACCATTCTTAAAGCTCTGGTCTACAGCTTATAGAGGAATCTGAATCAGCTGTACGCAGTTGTATTATTAGTTAAACCTACGTTGAAATTAGCGAGAAATTTAGATTCCGCGAACCTTCTTGTGTAGCGACACACTCCGGTACTGAAATGCTCACTTGATGATATATTTTTCATCATGATTTTGCAAGAATATGTAGAAATTTCCCAGTGAAAATGGCGTGAAATGTTTAGAGTAAAATCATGAATTTTTCCAATGAAGGACACATCAATAAAATGACATTTTTCAAGAGATGATGGATGAGTGTAATTATTACAGGATATTAAAGGTCAAAGTTTAAACGGATAATGATAAATATCATTTAATTCTGGTTTAATAATATTTTTGAAATAAAACTTTTAATTAAATTAAACTAATAATTTTTCCGATTTAAAGTTTTGTCATTAAAACTGAAACTTGAAATTTGTGCTATCCAATTACCTGCACTGTTCAACGTTCTTGATTTTAATATTTGAAAGTTTTGAATGAATTAATTTTACTTTTCATTTTGTAATTAATAAATGAAGAAAGGTACAATATGGTATCTTTAAAGTAGGTAACATGTATTTGAAATTCATGTTTACTATTTACAAAGTGAAACATGACATTTAATAATGAATCATTTCTTTAAAAGGTATTGAATTAACAAAAATGGTAAGTGTTTTCCTAAAATTGTGTCTCATTATTTCAATACCAAATTTGGTGATTCAAATTCTACAATTGCTAGAAAGTTACATTAAAAGACACGTAATTTAGGTCCCATATTTATTTATTTCATATTCTGCGCAACAAGAACTTAATGCCAATTACAATAGCTTATAGCGAAGTTCAAATCACTGCGGTTAAAATTATATTTTTTACCGGTTTCAGGATATTAAACCTATGTTTACGTGCACAAAAGTAGGCTGGTAAGTAAGTAATAACTGTTTTCTGTACGGTAATATTACCATACTGACTTGTCAAAACAGTCAAAAAAATTAAAATAAAACACAATGATAATGTAACACTATTAATATAAACGGAACTCAAAACAACAATAATACAAAGATTACTTCTCCTGCTTATCATAATATATATTAATTGTACAGTCTTTCAAATTAGAGATGACCACGTTATGACGTTTAAATAAAAAAAATTATTTATAAATATAATACAGAACAATTGTAACCATGGCGTTAAATAAAAACATACAGACCACAGACTTACTTGATCACCTTCTAAAATGATGACAATGACGTTATTCATAAAATAATTTCAAAACTTAATATTTATGAATGACGTTAACGTGTTTATATTCTGAAACCGGTAAACTATTGAACAAACCACGTATGTTATGAGTCATAACAGGCCTTAGATGTCTCTACGAGCTCGGATTTCAAACTGACATCTGCGGCTGTAATGATACTCATAATATTCCTAGGTATGTTCATAGCTATTAATATGAATTGAAATTCAACGAGATTTGAACATGTGAACTCTTCCTTAATAGATGCATGGACTGCAATGAGCAGGGGCGCCGAGAGAAAAAGCGGGCCCCGGGAAAAAAAAATTCGGGCCTCCTTTAACTTTGAATATTTATTAATTAAATATATAATAAATGCAGGGGATACCAAAACAGCACTACGCACAAATGTATAGAGCCTTTGCCTATGTGTATTGTATACAATGTAGTAATATAACAAACAAAAATGCAACAATGTAATAATGTACTTTTGAATAGTGTATAAATTTATTAAAAATTTGCAACTGGGGCCCTTGATCAAGCATTTCGTCATTTTGTACTTTATGCAATGTAATAAATTGTTGGAAACGTGTATCAGACGTTTCGTTATACATGTTTTAGTAAAGAATATAAAAAATTGGTGAAATAGTAGAAAATTAAAAGCAATTTATAAAATAGCATCACATCCGGGCCCTTTGAATTCCACGGGCCCTGGGTATTTTACCCCACCTACCCTCCCCAATCGTCGGGCCTGGCAATGAGGCCCACCACTGTAGACATAAAATAGTAAATTAATCATATATATTAAGGCTAAACCGAAAAACTCTACCAAAAACGATCAAAATTTAAAAACTGTTATTAATTTTTAACATATTTCAATTTTTAATGTCCTAAATAAATATATCAGAGAATTGCGATCACTCTTTAACCCCTCCCCCTCAGATAAGTATCCTAGTCCAAAATCTTTTTACTTTTCATATCTTATCTTCGTGCAATACAAAGCTAATTTTGAGGTTATTGTTTTGTTTGCGTCGTTGGATACAGAACTTATTTAATATGTTACTTAGTTATAATGATTCTTTACTGCTTAATTCAAAATTTAGATTAGCTTAACACAAACTAGTGAAATTCATTTATTTATTTATTACAGTACAAGGTTCAGACTCACTAAGCCACAGTGTAGTAGTTAATATAGTTTTAGCTTGATTGGGATTCGAATTAGAAATCTTCAGATTTTAATGTGTTAACGCTAATTTCATCACCTTACTGCTGAAAGTTATTTAAACTCCATTTGTATATTGCTTTAATATCTAAATGATAAAATAGATCATTTATTTAATTACAAAAATTCGTGAGACTCAGATAAAAAGAAAATGATTACGACTTAAAGCATAACAATTAAAACTTTCTAAAACTATACAAGGTGATACAAACATATTTTAATAGTAATTTTTAATATTCAATTATTGGTTCCCCTGATTACTTTCAGCAAAACAGTAAATAACTTTTTTACAGAAACAAAAAATGTTAAATTAATAATTTTCCATTATCCGTAACCGTAAAAATTGTTAATTATAATAAAATCAGTGATGCCATGGAATAATATATTCGCACATAGACAGCTACTCTTAATAAAGTACAAAACAAGTAATAATAGGAAATGTTATTCAAGTTTACGGGTCAATCAAAAATAATATTTATAATAAATGCTCAAAAACAAATTCTCTTTTCTGTTAAGCATTAGCCCAACAAATAGTAGACACATTTAAGGAATTGACTTACATTTTTTCTACAACTGTCAAACCATGTTCATGTTTTTCACTAATATCAATACGCGAAGTTCGTGATTTTTTCATCATTTACATTACCATGACAGTGCTTATTTTGAGCATTATTTTGCACCCTAGTGCGCAAAATTAGTATTTTGCGCTCTGTTTCATATTCTAGTGCGCAAAATGAGTATCTCGCGCACGCTCCCAAATTATTTGTTGTCAGGTTTCATTAGTTATTGTCATACACTGCAAAAATAACATTTTTTTTTTTCTGTAATTTATTATCATGCATATATTTTATCAAAATGTTAGAGGTTTAAATACTAAACTAGATATTTTTTACAATAATTGTTGTTCTACGGACTATGACGTCGTTTCCCTAACTGAAACTTGGTTGAGTGATAGTGTGCATACCTCAGAATTATTTATGTCTCATTACAATGTGTATCGAAGAGATAGAGACACATCAATTTCAGGAAAAGCCCGTGGCGGAGGTGTTCTATGTGCTGTTAATAATAAATTTAAATCTGTCTTTTTAAATATAACTTTTCATCCTAACTCTCTTTCAGATATCGTTGGCACTAAAATTTTTCTCTCGCCCAATACATTTTTCTATGTATTTGTTATTTATTGTCCTCCACCGATTTCAGTTGAGCAACATAATTACATTTTCGAAAGTCTTTCATGCTATGCGCCTCTACTAGATAATAATTTCATTATTGTTGATGACTTAAATATCTCAAAACTTGTAGATTCCATTAAGCTAAATTACTCAGATAATATAATATCTAATTATCAGAACTTCATTTCTTTTTTAAATGCAAGACAGTATAACAATGTCACAAACTCTTCAAACCGAATTCTGGATGTCGTCATATCAAACTTATCGTGTGCGGTTGTTCGAGATATGAATCCAATTGTTGAAGAAGATCCTCTCCAACCTGCACTATCTATTACTCTGCCTTCTGTTTTAACCGTAAAATCTATTATTTCTTCATTTAACTTGAATTCAAATACATATAACTTTCGCAATGCAGACTTTCATCTTTTATATAATTTACTCTCTGTGTGCAATTGGGATTTTCTATTTCAGTATAATGATATTGACGCAGCTTTTTCCATATTCTATTCAACCTTGTATGAAATCATGAACAAATGTATCCCATGTAACATAAGAAAAACATCAAAATTTCCACCTTGGTTTACTAATAATATAATTAAGAATATTAAACGTAAAGAACAGTTTTTGAAATTGTATAAAACACATAAAACTGAAACTTATCTCAGTGAATTTAAAAATCTTCGTTCTCTTAAGTCTGAACACAAGAAATATTTAGACGGTATTGAAAACAATTTGTCAACGAATCCTACCAATATATGGAATTACATTAATAACAAAAAACGTGTTTCACGAATCCCGGGTAATATGCATCTTCACAACATGTCTTTTGATAATACTGCAGACATAGTCCAAGGATTTGCAGATTACTTTTCTAGTGTATATTCTGTTGTAGATACTGATTCAAATATTTATATAGGCTCAACTGATATTAACTCTAATACTCTAAAAATATCTAATATTACTGAAGATGACATCGTACTTGCGATTAGGAAACTTAAATCTTCTCGTAATCCTGGCCCTGATCACTTACCTTCATATATCATTAAAGCATGTAGTCACTTTCTTGTTAAACCATTACATTTTCTTTTTAATCTATCTTTATCAACTAATCGCTTTCCTTCTATTCTTAAAAAATCATTCATTTGTCCTATCTTCAAAACTGGTGACAATACAGATATCGCAAATTATCGTCCTATTACTATACTTTCTAATATCTCTAAAATCTTTGAATCAATTCTATATAAGTATTTATATAACTCAACTTCCACACATATTTCTCGCCATCAACATGGATTCATGTCCGGTAGATCTACCGTGACTAACCTTATGAATTTCACTGAATTCACCCTTAATTCTATACGTGATAACTATCAAGTTGATGTGATATATACTGATTTTAAAAAGGCTTTCGACAGTGTAAATCACAGTGTATTTCTGGAAAAACTTGACAAATTTTTTCACTTCAGCGATGATCTTCTTCATTTTTTCAATTCCTACCTTACAGATCGTGAAATGACTGTGTATTTTAATAACTTTAAATCAAACTCGTTCATTGCTACTTCTGGTGTGCCCCAAGGTTCGAATTTAGGCCCCCTGTTATTCAATCTTTTCATTAACGATGTGGTGGACTCCATTCAACATTCTCAAATACTTTTGTATGCTGATGACATAAAAATTTATAAAACTATTAACTCAATTAATGATTGTATTCTGTTACAAAACGACATCTACAATATTTTAAAATGGTCTCATAATTCAAAATTATTCTTTAATTTCAGCAAATGCAAGATAATGAGTTATTTAGTTAAAAAATATGTTTACACTTATGCATACCAAATGGAAACTATTTCGCTTGAGAGAGTAACTCAGTTTAAAGATCTTGGGATTATATTTGACACAAAATTATCATTTAATGTACACATTGAGACTACTGTAAGAACATCCTACAAAAATCTCGGATTTGTAATTAGAAACTGTCGGTCGTTCTGTAAAATAAGAACACTTAAAAGCTTATATTGCGCATTTGTCCGTTCTAAGCTAGAATATTGTCTACAAATTTGGAATCCAATTTATAACCGATACGTAGCTAAAATTGAGTCTATTCAGCATAAATTTATGAAATATTGTTATTTTAAATTGCATGGACAATATCCTAGTTGGGACCAAGACTATTCTAATTTATTGCCTGAAGTGAACTTAATGTCATTAAGTAGCAGAAGAACTTTACAATCATGTCTCTACTTATATAAATTAATTCATAACAATATTGATGATGCATGTAGTCTTGAGCTAATATTATTTCATATTCCACGGGTCACTTCAAGAAATAAAGCACTATTTCATTGCAAAAGAGCTAGGACTAATTATGAATTGAAATCCCGTATAAGACAACTCTGTGTAGCATATAATAATATATCATGTATCATTGACATTGACATATTTGGCGATTCCTTACCTAGATTTAAGCGTTTATTAATTAATTATTTCTCTGTTTAAGTTACTTGTATATTTTCTTATATTTCTGTCTATTTCTTTTGTGACAACTCATTCTTTTATTTTTTGTATACTGTATAATCGTCCTGTAATTGGGATCTTGTATCCTGTTGGATCGATTAATAAAATAAATAAATAAATAAACACATCAATAATATCAAATTAATATTATTGTTAATTGTTTTCCTTCAATTTTCTTAAATAAATCAATAATTATTGTATTATTCTTTATTTACAGTTGTAGAACAAATGTTATTTGTATTTCGATTTTTATTGTCTCGACTAAAAATAACATTCTCACGCGCAACAAAAAACACTCATTTTTCGCACTTAATACAAAAATAACTATTTAATAACAATGGAAGATTTACGAGTAACTATCTACTTATATTTTTCAGTGTTGAAAATGTTTTCAATTAAAGATATTAATTAAAAAAGAAAACTTTTATTTGAAACCTTTGTTTCTAAAATAATTTAGATACGTTTGCTAAAGAGAAATATACTTGTCAGTATTTTTTTAATATCTGCATTGACAATATAATTGTATATAAGTTCATTATAGATATTGCAATATAGATTAACAGTAGTATTCATGGTCTACAGACAACTTAACAATCTAAATAATGGAGTTAGAATAATAAATTAGATTTAAAACATATTTATTTGTTTGTAGTCTTACAAGAAACCGCTGCTGCTGAGATGCATCTAGTTGCTATTGCTTATTGCCTTAATACTATTCACCGCGCTGTAGGTAAGTATTATTATGAGCATAAATAAGCGATAATAAAGCCGCAATTTCACGGTTTATTAACTACGAGTTGTTTATTGATTCCAATTATCTGATCATTATAAGTATTACCATGTTAAACAGAAGACGATAAAATGTTAGGATAAATACGCGCAATAATTCATCGGCTAGATTTAAAATATTCATTTCGGTTCATCTGAGATACATGGATGGTTAGTTGATTCAGGGACGGCGCTAGGAACTTTCAAGGAGGAGTTCTTAAAAATGTTAAAAGTATTGAGTTTTACTAAATAAATAAATAAATATATCATCACGTCTTTTACCTATCACTGGGTGTGGCACTCTGCCTAAGCAGATTTCGGTAAGTAATATATTTCTTCGCGTGAAGTGCGGTTACCAGCCGTCAAATCACGGCCTCCAAAGATGTTAGTGGAGGAGGAGCCACAGGGGTAGATTTAAATTGGTGAAAATTGTTTGTCGGCTGTGGGGATCGAACCAGGGTTCTCAAGATCCACTGAGCCACCTACCCCATTGAGTTTTACGTTATCTTGATTTCTTTTTGACAGAAAATTACATATAGTTAACGTCAATAGAGGGTGTACACTCTTTTAACTTTGTATTTTTATGTGTTTATTTATCGTATTTGAAATTTCTTACAGTTTGATGAGTGTGAGATGGAGAAGAATTTTGTTAGACACAAGTGGGAGCGAGTGAGAAAGATTGGTGAAATTGAGAGTGAGAGAGGGATTGTGTGGATAATATAGGAATAAATGGAAGGATAGAATTAATTCAAGGATTTTCGCATAAATAAAAGATGCGGACTGGGAGGAATAAACGAGCTTACATGAAAAGAATAGTAAATGTAGATGAAATGAAAGTGGTGAAATATTTAATTTGAGGAGAAAATAAGCCGAATAGGTATTTAGGAGAATAAAATGGATTATTGTCTAAATATGTTTATTAAAAGAACATAGTTAGGCGAAATTTTGAACATGTCCAAAAATTTATATAATACCATTTAAAACAAAGGTTTAACGGACATATTTTAAAATGAAAAAAGTAAATAATTAATTTACAATCGAAACAAAGTTAATTTACATGTCGCATTACAATTAAACAATTAAAAGTGAAGCATTCACTTCTAAAACTCAAAGAAAATATAAATATTTGCCGTAGATTATATGCAAAATGAATCTACAGATTCGTTGTAATAAATTAATATTGAGTAAATGTTTGACTGGTTCAGACTACTTGCTACTCTATATGGTAAAACTAGAGTCCGGAACATGAAAATGAATGATGAGTATAAGAATGGGAAGAATGTTTTTAAAATATTGTGTGTGTGTCAATTAAAATTGTTTGGTCATATAGAATGAATTTCGAATGAAAAATATGATGGAATAGGTGCATGTTGATGAAATTGAGTATATGAGATTGGGTAGAAGGAATAAATGGATGGATATGAATGATTGTTGCATTAATTTTCTTAGTATGAGAGTTTTGTTAGAACAGTGGTCGCGAGTAAGTTGAGATGGTTTGACATGTACCGAATATTTGGTATGTTAAGATAGGAATGTTTGGCGAAAATTAATTGCGGAATAAATGTGATAAAGAAGACCAAGCGCATGATTCTTGATTTTAGTTTTATTGCTTAGATTTTTCGAGCGTTTGTGTGAAATTCACTTTCAAACAAACGCTGACTGACATTCCCTTCCTTTCTTATCTTTTGATTCCTTTACTGTTCTTACATAGAGTGTTTCACTGCAATTGTGTGAAATTCAATTTCAAAAACAAGCGCAGGGAAATGTTCCCTTCCTTCAGTTTTTACTCTAGTGTCTAACTGTAATTGTGCTAAATTTATTTTCAAACAAGCGCAGGCGATGCTGCCTTCATTTCTTTATAGATTCGTTGTTAGAGAAGTGGGCGTAAGTAAAGATTTACGAATCATACAGGAGCGAATGGATGGATGTAATTGAAGGTTTGTTGCGTTATGATGTATTTTGGTTGTGAAGAATGAAAGATCTTGAATGGAAGGAGCGTTAATGTAGTTGAAGCGAGTATCGTGTGTCAGGATGAGAATGTTGACGTGGACTGATTTTGTTTTTTTTATAAATCTTTTAGTGGATGTTCTGTGAATGTTTCAGGGGTTCGTGCTACTCCATTTAATGGGATATGTATGTATGTATAAAATAGAAATGATGAATGTAGATGAAGTGAAACTGGCTAAATGTTTGGCGGAGATTAATTGCAAAATTAATCTAGTGAATATATGTATACTAAATGTTTGATAGGTTCTTGCTACTAGTTACTCTATTTAATGGGTCTAGCGCCCGGAACAGTACATTAGTGAAATTAAAACGTAAATCGAATAAAATATTAGTAAAAATGATGTATACTGGTGGAATTGAAGGTGAGAGATTGCCAGAAAACCTTAGGAAATAGGAATAAATAGATGGCTTGGATATGACGAAAATATTCGAGAGAAGAAAAGAAATAAATAAACGAAAAGTTTATTAATGAATATTTTAAGGATTCATATAACTCCAAATGATAAGACTAGCATAATGTTATGTTTATTATCGTAGTTATAAAATCCTTTTAAATGTGCTCCCTTATATAAAAATCCTAGCGCCGCCCCTGCCGGATGATTATTTTATCTCGGAGAGTTATTGGAAGATATTATAATGAAATATGTCGATGTTTGTAATTTTTGTATGGAGTATACTCGCATGTAGGTAGCTCATTATGCTCCACTTTAGATACTGATTAAAATTCTAGTAATTATTGTGATAAAAATAATGAAGCATCATAAATTTAGAAATGATGTTCTAGTATATTACTATTAGATGTGTACAGGTAATAAATAATAGATAGATATTTATTATAGCATAGTTACGATAATTGAAACTATGTTGTTGCAGACACTATAAAATTATTAATTATTTTGTTAATTAACATTCTCGAATAAATTCTTTACTGTTTTTTTTTTACATTTAAATATTATTAGCTTCATTCATTGTCCAGTTTTTAATCTTACAGCTCTGAAAATGTAGATCTTGGTATATATTTATTTGTTATTCAGCACAGGAAACAAGAAATTATTTTCAGTAGCTCTGACACAGTTGTATTTTTAATTATAAATACAAGACATTGCTGTTTTAATTCATTAATTCTCTTTTGTTAAAAGAAAGTGCTAACCATTTAAAATAACTAAACAATGACAATCGTAGTTTAGTGCATAAAACCGTTGTAAAATTTACGTTTATTAATTTAAAAGCGTTCAAAACTCGTTGATTTCCATTTTTATAAAAAAAAATATTTCTGAATAATTTTAATTCTACTATGAGTTGGAGGCCTTTGTACTGTAATTGAGATTAAATTCATGTGGTACAGAGTGCAAATACGGAATTGTATGCAGAAGTGAGTACACATAATCGATTTTCAAATTCAAATTAATTAACCATCGATATACCTCCCCCCGGATATATTTATTTATTCACTATTAGCTTAGCAACATGCCATTATTGACTTCGTTTTGAGTCGTGAAATTGTTTTTCTCTAACGGTCCATAATGGATTATATTGACGTAGGTAAATAATAATATTATTTAATAATCTTACATTGTACAGTTTTGTTCATAAAATAAATAAAATAAATATATCATCACGCCTTTTACCCATTACTGGGTGTGGCACTCTGCCTAAGCAGATCTCGGTAAGTGATATATTTTGTCGCGTGAAATGCGGTTACCAATCGTCAAATCACGGCCTTCAAAGATATTAGTGGAGAGGGAGCCACAGGGGTAAATTTAAATTAGTGAAAATTGTTTGTCGGCTGTGGGGATCGAACCAGGGTTCTCAAGATCCACAGGCCGACTCGATACCACTGAGCCATCTACCCCGTAGTTTTGTTCATTTTAGGGTTATAATTGCATTTTTATATAAGAAATGCAAAACATGACTAGTATTTATTGCTACAGAATCCGTGTTTAATAAAATTTGAGTACTTCGTATATTTCATGAAGTTGCAGTAAGGTTACCCACGGGTATATTAAGTTGCATTTAGAATTTCTGGCATTATTGGTTGAGATATGGGGCTTGAACCCACTATGACGTTTTAGAGATAATATGTCGCCCCTATTTTCTGCCAAAATGATAGCGAAAGTACTTCAAAATAAATACCCAATGTAAGTTTCTGAATTATCTAAATTTAAAAATGTTGGAACTATATTTGGACATCTTGCTTATTGTATTATGTCATATATTTTGTCTTGTAGGTTTGCCATGTCGGAAACTAGTAGTATTTATTGTACATAAAGACATGCTTATTACAAGAAAAGAGAAAGAGAATAAACAACATATCTTTTACATTTTACATTTTTACAAATATTAACAGTTTGTTCTAAAATTTATATATTATATTATACATTTTTTACAATTTACATTTCATAGATAGGTACATATTAACAGTCTGTTATAAAGTTTCTGAGCTTTAGTGCCAGTACTACATAATTGTATATATCATACATTTTCCCCTTAGAATCAATGTTGGCTAATAATTGTGATAAAAACAGTGTGCGATCTGGGCCATGTCGGAAACTAATGAATACTTTTACCATGTCAGGAGTGGGCCTCTTATTTAGATATTTTTTAACTATTTCAACCCAAAAAGATTCTATCAGGGCAAATTTTCTCGAGGATCCAAATATTTATAAAACAATGTTAAAAACAAAATAATTTAATTTCTGCCGGCTTGATTTTTGTAGATATTAACAAGTATTCATATCAAATTGCTTATATTATGATTAATAAAAAAATCATTACATAGGATTTAAGAGCTGGTAGTGAAAAAAATAGTATATAAACCACGGTTGAGAATCTTGGCGCTATGTCAATAATGATCATCTTCTCAACATTGGCTTATAATATACTATTATTTATTAATATGTGATGTATAGAATTAAAAACTTACTGTAACAATTTACATAGCAAACTTTGGTTTTGACAAGGTATAATATATCGTCTACGAAATCCCAATGGTTTCAGTAGACGATATAGTTTTTACCTTAAAGTGCAGTAATCTGCTTATTCACATTTGTTAAATTTGTTTATTTAATTAGAGGCGTTGCGGCTTTGCAATTTCCGATTTTAGCACATTTATATATTTGTGAATAATAATGGGGTAGGTGGCTCAGTGGTATCGAGTCGGCCTGTGGATCTTGAGAACCCTGGTTCGATCACCACAGCCGACAAACAATTTTCACCAATTTAAAATCTACCCCTGTGGCTCCCCCTCCACTAACATCTTTGGGGGCCGTGATTTGACGGCTGGTAACCGCACTTCACGCGACAAAAATATATCATTTACCGAGATCTGCTAAGGCAGAGTGCCAAACCCAGTAATGAGTAAAAGGCGTGATGATATATTTATATTTATATTTTTTGTGAAAATAAGAAAGAAATGTTTCAAATCTTTTTCTCTCAGTCTTTCGAAGAACTTCTGGAAGTAGGTAGCAGTCCTGATTGACAGTTTATTTTAGAGGTATTAGAGGACAATTCTGTGGATGATGCACAAAGGCGGCTTTCAAGGGATTTCATAATATGAGTTGTAGATTTGTTTTGAAGGATAGAAAAAACAACAAACTATGGAATATAATATTAGGACTCGAAATATACCAAAGCAAATCGAAACGGTATTCCAGTTAATGAAATTGTGATAAATATTGTTCCGATTTGTGAAATTAAAATAGTAACAATTCCCCGTTCCAGTACAACAAAAATAAATAAAATATAAAATAAATATATCGTCACGCCGTTTACCCATTACTGAGTGTGGCACTCTGCCGTCGCAGATCTCGGTAAGTAATATATTTTTTCGCGTGAAGTGCGGTTACTAGCCGTCGAATTCCGGCCTCCAAATTTGTTAGTGAAAGAGGAGCTACAGGGGTAGTTTTTTAATGTGGTGAAAATTGTTTGTCGGCTGTGGGAATCGAACACGGGTTTTAAAATTCACAGGAAAACCAAATAAAAGTTATGGTTCAGTCCATTATCAGTCGTTCTTTGATTCAAGAAGTTTTCACTTCTTAAAATATAACAAGTTTTAAAATATTTCTTTAAAATGTTAATAACTATTCCAAATTTTACTATTCAATTTGATAATGGACTAAACCATAGTCCGTAACGTTGTCTATTGTGTTTATCTGAATAAATAAAGCCAGGTAATCCAAATTATTCACGAACTTTTATTTGTTTTTGTTTTATAATACAAACAAAAAATAATACAATATTTAAAAATGTACTATTGTTGCTTAAAACAAGACCGACCAAAAATGTACAACTATTAAAAAATTAGTTTAAACCTACAGCAAAAAACATTTTCAAACTAAAATGTATCTTTCTGATCATGAATTTTAAATTGGCGCTTCGGTTCAGGAAATTTACCATTTCGAGTACTATATAGTCTCTCAAGGAAATGAAACTAAAGTTCTATGGCAGCATGTTAATTATAAATAATTTCCTGTTGTAAATAAGAACAAAATGATAAGATCACATTTTTCATGTGACTATACGGTGTGTTTCATTGGTAATAGTTATTTATGGAATGTTCATTCGCGAACCTGTCTTCAGAGTTTGTATCAGTTAAGAATCAATAAATATCTCTCGTTTTGACACAGCAAAAGACGCAATAAATCTTGACAATGTCATATACGCTCTCGGTTTATCAGCACGAGCCCGGTAGCTTCTAGCTCCTCCTAGTTCGTACCTACAAGATGCAAGAACATGTTTTGATTAGAACGAGTCCTGAGTATCAGGCATATCACTGGAGCGCGAGAGAATCAGCTGACATGAACTTCTACAGCGGCCGATTTCAGTTTCATGTGATAGCAGTCTCTACGATGAATGTTAATTTGGTTTTTATAGCCTGTATTTTTAGATTTATATTGAGTTTATGCTAAATAGAGGAAGATGTATGTTAATGGTTATTTAATTTGTCTTTCCGTTAGTTCTTTATAAGATTCATAAATTAATAGGGCAAATAGTTTTGTGGTAACACAGTGAAGCTAGAGTTTGATGCACACTGATTTTTGACATACTAAAATGTATGTCTTTGATACTAAGATGTTTACTTGAATACTGAAGACACTTACTGAAAAGAACACATATTTACGTAGCAAGACGGTAGCTCTCAAAGTCTTGCCACAAATGCATTGCAGATCTACTTTGAAAAATCGAAGAAACACTAGAGAGTAAATATATAACATCCCAAAGGATTTAGCTTGAGAAAAAGTAAGTGAAACTGGGAATAATGTATGTACCACTAGTCTCTATCAGTATCAATAAAATTCTTAGAGATTTAAGGTATACAGTATACAGCGTGTACCTAAACCTGTGTAACAAAATTTAATAGTATTAGACTATCGGCTTTATATGAAAATGTTGGATTTTTTCTCTGTTGTTACATTAACCTTTATTAAAATAGGCATTTGTTTATATATTTGCATATTAAATAATCACCAAGATCGTTTGTGTTGTTAGTCTCAGTAAAACCTCGAACACAATACAAACACTTCCAGTTATCCAACGTCGTGGTGGCTGTCAGCGCGAGACGAAATGAATGAGAAGAATTGCTGTATTTTTTTCAATGTGTTTTACTTTTTTTAGGTTTTTGATTTTGCTAAGGATTAAGAAAAGCTGTGATATAAGGTTAGATGATCGACGAGGAGGTCCTCTCGATGTTCGTTACAATGTTGTAATAGTATATTATGTTACTAGGAGTAGAAAAAGAGCATTCTAATCCAAGTAGCATATACTATTTTTTCTTCAAGCATTCTAACGTAAATTTAAAGAATAAAATATAAATTATTTAATTTTTTCCCTAACTCGCTTTATTAACAGTTATGTTAAATGTACAGTTTTCTATTTTACAATTTTGAATATTTAAACCACTACTGGCAGTATTTGTATCGATAGTTCCAATATCCTAATAGATAGAAGCTGTATAAATTTCATTGTTTATTTCCGTACCTTGATTACTTCCAAATATAACAGGTATGTTGCAAGTCATTTCTGTCGAAGTATCAAATAACTCAATATTTTCAAAAATGCTATTAGTTTAGTGTATTTACATATGTTTACGTTATGTTTGATATTTAATTCAGCCTTAATCATTGAGTAAAGTAAGTTAGCATAACATTCTCAGAGAAATTCATCACATTTTGTTCTCTAGTCCAATTGACAAATCTCTCATAAGCGAAATCATAAACCTTACGTGATTTTTCAGGAATCAATGTTTGAATGACGGACTTTGCGATTTCTGTTATTGCTGGAGGTGTAAATTGCATTTCATCCACTTCTTGAGACATTTTTTTTGTGAAACAAATAACGATATTTACCGCTACTGGCTGTCAGTCAGTTAACCTCACTTCACTTCAGTTGACAACATTAGATATTGAAATTGTCGTACGGAACACTCAAAATTATGGGTTGTGACTCCTAATTATGTTTACGATATTTTTTTTATATATATTTTGTCATTTTAAGTACGCTGTACGATAGTAACTTACTATCGTACATCGTACAATTCCCCTAATTATCCTACATGTATGATAATTATTGTACGATTGGTAACGTTGAGCCAGTAGCCGGGCTGCCCTAGCAAGTGCTGCTGCCTGTGGTATATTTTATAACTAACATTATTGTACTAGTACAATAATGAATTTCATTATTGTACTAATAACATAATGACTTAGTTCTACATAGTGTGTGTAGTAGCATAATATGAATATTGTTGTATGCTTGAAGAAAAAGACATTTATTAAATATAATCGAGTCGCGCTATAGTGAACACAAAAATAAATACATTGAACTCCATATAATGAACGATTGGTGCCTCAATACAGTGAACAGTGTAGGGACTTTCGTTGCTATTCTGTCACAAATTGCGCATAGATCTTAGAGCATTTTACATGCCCTGTGTTGTGTGTTACAGAATGTGTAGAAACAGAAGTTATGAATATGTTACAGCTCATTAATCCGAATATAAGTAAAAATGTACATATAAAATCTTGGCGCATAGATTTTAGAGTATGAATTATAGGTTTATAAAAGAAATGATATTGTGCATTGGAATGACGATATTCAGGCTGAAAATGAGCAAAATGAAGAAATTCATGATGGAGGTGATACATTATTTGAAGAATCGGGCATGAATTGCGAGAAATTAATTTCCTATACCCAGGCTTTAACATCTTTAAATACTGTCCTCCAATGGGCTGAAGAAAACGCAGATGAAATAGAGTTTTCTCAAACTCTTGTACTTCAGGACCTACGATCAAGCTTGTTCAAAAATTACACAATGTTTATTTATTTATTTATTTATTTGCAACCTTCCAACAGGATAACAAGTATCCCAATAACAGGAAGGTTAAACAAAAAGTGAGTTCTATACGAATGCAATGCCTTCTGTATTTCAGGGTTTTTCGTATAAACATATATCGGCGTAGATTAAGCCAAATGGTATATATAAAGCCGCGCCCACACCAAGAGAACGAAGTCAAATACGAACAAGCGCTAGGATACAAACGAACACGCACGAATATTCGCCCAAATTTTTGTTGCTATTAATAATCTGATTATTTACGTAAAAAGTGCTTCATTTTAATTGTTCCATCAATCTCCAATTTCATTAATATCGGCCTACACTCAAGGAACTCGAAAAAATTTCTTTGGTGTACCGATAGTGCACGAAAGGCTTTCGACAGTGTACGAGTACTATTGTTCGTGTTCGCCGTGCAGTCAGAGATGTGCATCTACGTGTAATCTTTAATTATCGACATCTACACGTAGACAATAGGTCGACAATTCTAGCGACGTAGACAATGTAAACAATGTAGATAATGCATCTGATAGTTGTAAAATTCAACATAACCTAAATTTATTCCTTTGTAACTATTACATGTATTCGTATTCGTGAGCTCGGGTCATTATCGGTCTTTATATAATAAAACTAATAAAGCAAGTGCTCGTACATTACTAGACGAATGTCTGTTTTGGGTCTTGGGCGAACTGTCATATTTTTAAAATCGATCAACGCGCCATCTCACCAGACGGAGTTTTCTTTGGCGCTATTTTTAACAGTAACCAGTTGACAAATTTTGAACGTTTTGCTCTGCACAACTAATTTTTTTCATGTAATTCCTAGAATAAAAATAAAAATCTCTACAAATATTTAAAAGTCTCTAGTTCTAGGGATAAAATTTTAATATGACTTAAGTGAACACAGGTGTTTTCATTGTCTACATAGTCTACATTGTATACATGAAAAATGAAGACGTCGACTACATGATTGTTTACACGTAGAGAATTGCGTAGATTACTTGCAGTAGACTACACGCACATCTCTGCGTGCAGTCCACATCGCATCAATTCTTGATCGTTCGTTTGCTTTTTTTACTGGTTCCTATTCGCTCACTTGGTGTGGACGCGACTTTATGCATTTGAGAAGAACTACTCTAAAATAGATTTTTTTACAGTTTAGAATATATAAAATCTCAATGATTTTTACAGTTGAAATTTGGTATAAATTACTTATGAAAATGTATCGCATCAAACGACCTTTATTCACTACTCCGGCAGTACGGTGATGTAGGTAGCGTTAAGGAATTCAAATCCGGAGATTCTAAGTTCGAATCCCACTGAAAATAATAATATATGAACTACCACACTGTGGCTCGATGAGTCTGGACTGTGAACTTGAATTGGTAAATTGTTATTGTACAGAGAAACAAATAAATAAATACAAATTTAAGAACAGTAGTCTCGTAGAGGGCATTGACTGCATACAACCTACCGCAGTCTCCCGTTCACGTTTGATATTCTCGCTACCGGTTGACTATTACCGGTACCGGTACCGGTACAGGTCCAGTATCGAGTAACGACGGTTCTCGGTAGCCCAGATCAAGTCTAATGTACACACATAACCTGTTAACGTTGCAGTGTTCCTGTCATTACAGCCGGCTCATTATTTGATTGTGCAAGCTGCGGTTGCCGCGTTGCATTGGAGACATGAATGCACAGAGGAAATATAGGATATTTAGGGGTTGATGACTGTCATTAAGGGTGGAGAATGGTTGGAAGGAAGGATGTTTAGATATGTTTAATGGTTTACTGATGACAGAGTTGAGTGATTTTGTATTTTGTAGCAGAGCAATGACATTATTGTATGTTTTGAAAGAATTGTTGTTATATTTACTCTGCACAACAGGAATTTTGCCTAATTATAGTAGATTATTTGTTCTGTCAATGTGATAAGTTTCTACTTTGTTTGTATGTCTGGTAAGTATTGAAATAAACGCGCATTTAATATCTTTTATGGTCATTTGAATAGTAAAGAACTGTTTATTTAACTCTGTCTCTAGGGGTTACGAGACTTTGAACGGGCTAGCCCGTTTAAAAATTATAACGGGCTGTTGACATTGGTTATCATGACAACATATCTTATTTGAAACGTCTGAAACTTAAATATCTTATGTCAGATTTTCAAAGTCTACCTTGATTGAATATTTTAGTTATTGCGTTATACTATTGCAATTAATTTTATTAAATATACATACACTGTGATTCAAATGTCTATAAAACATTGTACAATGCTCGACCGTTACCTGAAATTTACAGACTCGCTAGCGCTCGCCTGTTCCCTTTCAATACTCGCTTGTAAATCTCTGTATAACGGTCTGACAATGTACTACTTCGATTGCTCCACAGAAAACGTCAACTTTACGACAACAAATGAGAGCATAACTGTCAACTTTTGATAACAATCGCAGAAAAAAATATTTTGTATTTAAAAAAAATTAAAGTAGGTGGCTCAGAGTGGTATCGTGTCGGCCTGTGGATTTGAGAACTCTGGTTCGATTCCGACAGCCGACAAAACAATTCTCACCACGATAAATCTACCTTTGGGGGCCGTGATTTGACGGTTGATAATCGCACTTCACGTGAAGACATATATCATTTACCGAGATCTGTTACGGCAAAATCCCACGCCCAGCAATGAGTAAAAGGCATGATTATATATTTGTTATCTTATTTTAAAATTACGCTATTAAATGGTATAGCATAAATCATCGAAACATTTTCTACCATAACAATATTGTCAAATTTGTATTATTTGCAATCCTTCTTGGATTGTTATTATAACAATAATTTCCAATTTGTCTTTACCGCCTACAAAGGATAAAATGATTTACTTACTGTACTGGAAATAAAAAATAATATAAATAAATATATCATCACGCCTTTTACCCATTACTGGCTGTGGCACTCTACCGGAGCAAATCTCGGTAAATGAAATATTTTTACGCGTGAAGTGCGGTTACCAGCCGTCAAATCACGGTCCCCAAAGTTGTTAGTGGAGGGGGAGTTACAGGAGTTGATATTAAATTGGTAAAACCCAGTTTGTCGGTTGCGGGAATCGAACCGCAAGCCGACTGCATACCCACTAGACCACCAACTCCATATAAAAAATAATAATGTAGAAAAATTAAACAACGTATTACTTATTCAAGATAATTTGAAAACACTAGTGCATTTTTCTTTATAATCATACATACATACATAACATCACGCTATATCCCATTAAATGGGGTAGCACGAACCCGTCAACATTCTCATCCTGACACACGATACTCGATTCGACCACATTAACACTTCCTCCATACAAACTCTTTCTTTTCTCACAACCAAAATTCATCAACACGCAACAAACATTCATCCATTCGCTCCTGTACACCTGTTTCGTGAATCTTCACTTACACCCACTTCTCTAACAACGAATCTATAAGAAATGAAGGCAGCATCCCCTGCGCTTGTTTAAAAATACATTTAACACAATTGCAGTTACACACTGTAAAGTAAAAACTGAAAATGAAGAAAAAAGATAATCATTAATTCCTAATAACAGTCACAATTCCCATGATTTCAGATTCAGCACACAATGATACCAACATAACGGCAACAATATCCACTATTCCATGCAATCTGCACTAGTATTAGTGCCCAGTGCATTACGAGAACGTGCACCGCAATCGCGACTTGTATCTGTTCGCTTCTAATGACATCCTGGCGTGCGTGTGCTCGTATGTGTGTAGACACGACACTGAGGTGTAATTGCTTCCAACTGAGAATCGAGTCACAGTAAGTTGTGCGTTTTATTTACTACTTTTTGTATGAGTGTTACTATACTAGGAATTGAATGGACTGATGACTACTGCACTTTACTGCGCGTGGTTAATGGGGAGAATGGAAAACTATTATTGCATTTTGTATTTGTTTCTTTATATATACTATATAAATGTCAGTGCATGGCATATTTAAAATTCAAATTATGATGTGTACACAATAGAATACAGTATTTATTTATTTATTTATTACAAAGAAAAATAAATGTTTGGTCGTTAAATCATTTTATTATAAATAAATATATCATTACGCCTTTTACCCATTACTGGGTGTGGCATTCAACCGCAGCAGATCTCTGTAAGTGATATATTTCTTCGCGTGAAGTGCGGTTACTAGCGGTCAAATCACGGCCACCACATATGTTAGGGAAGGGGAAGGGAGATATATATATATATATATATATATATATATATATACCGGGTGGAACATCATACCTGTGTACATAGGCGATTAACATGAAAGAACAGTTTTTCCGTGCGCATTGTTCCCCAAATTATTTTAGCCAAAAATGCTTCAAATAAATGTTGTAGAGCATAAAATTCTGCATCTAAATCAATAAACAAATTTACATTTACATGCGTTGTAACGACAGAAATTAAATAAAAAAATATTAAAAATTACGTTCAAAATATCAAATAGTGGAAGTGAAACAAAAATAGATAAATGCTTGACGTTTTTCTGTTGATTTGATATTTTACCCCCGACAAATTAATCATTCAATAAAATTCATACAAAAAACTCCATACCAATGATTACAATTTAATAATAAATAAACAATTGTACATTTCAATGAAACGTTTATTTCTTATAGGGTTGGTCATGTAAAAATTATAACTTATCTATTATAATTCAAATATCAAACAATAATTCTCTCATTAAAATAATCACTACAATTTATTATTACAATAAATATTCAAATAAACCTCCATTTTCAGCCAAGCAATAACAAAGTCTATTGTAGAAGGAATGTCGTACATTAGCGAGCTGCCTATTTGTGATTAAAGCGCGCTTATCCACGATAGCTTCTCTCAAAGAATTAATATTTGGGTGGCGTTGCTTATAAATTTTACATTTAAGATGACCCCATAAAAAAATCGCTAGGTGTTAAATCAGGAGATCTGTCAAACGTCAAGCATCTATCTATTTTTGTTTCACTTCCATGGCTATTTGATTTTTTCAACGTAATTTTTAATATTTTTTTATTTAATTTCTGTCGTTATAACGCATGTAAATGTAATTCTGTTTATTGATTTAGATGCTCTACAACATTTATTTGAAGCATTTTTGTCTAAAATAATTTGGGGAGCAATGCGCACAGAAAAACTGTTTTTTCATGTTAATCGCCTATGTACACAGGTATGATGTTCCACCCGGTATATATATATTTGTCCGTCAGTACGGTGGTGTGGCTAGCAATACGGAATTTGAATCCAGAAATCCCGAGTTAGAATCTCACTCAAGCTAAAAATTATATCAAAAAAACTATCGCACTGTGGCTCGGTGAGTGCGGACCCTGTACTGTAATTGGGATTAAATTCCTGTTGTACAGCGTAACATAAATAAATATGGAGCAGGCGGTTCGAATCGGCCTGTGAATCTTGAGAACCCTGGTTCGATCCCCACAGCCGACAAACAATTTTCACCAAATTAAATCTACCCCTGTGGCTTCCCCTCTCCTGACATCTTCGGGGGCTTTGATTCGACGGCTGATAACCGCACTTCACGCGAAGAAATATATCACTTACCGAGATCTGCTTCGGTGGAGTGCTACACTCAGTAATGGGAAAAAGGCGTGATGATATATATTAGTATAAAAAATAATAAAATAATCTGATTTTCTAATTAAACGCTACGTTCCTGTTTATTTGGATTATACGATATAAGTATTTTGTTAATATTTGTAGCTACTACAAACAATTTTATTACTGTATATACTTCAGCAATTAAACTTAGTAGTTTAAACAGACATAAACCGTATTCATGTAAATATTTACTCTTCTACTTATCGTGCAATTACATTATCATAAAAAACTTAAATACACATATTCACAAGTTGTCGCTACTTTACAAATCAATCTATCGTTGCCTAGCTTCAACTGTCAAACGTCAAGCTTTGCGTGTTTTCCCAATCTTTGACACGAGCCAACTATGTTCATTTACTGTTTGATCGCGTGTCAGACTTGACGAAAAAAGCACCATCTTATCTTGTGCTAAAATGCGGAGAATTTAACCAAATGGTTATATTTAACTCGCTAAATAAATCGAGTTTAATATTTGATTAATTTCACTTGATTATTGTAATATATCTGTGTCTTGGGAATAAATTACTTGCGTTATTTCATCTATATTTAAGATTATTTTCTTAGTTTTGTGTTTTATGAGTAGGTTGTGCATTTTTATTCTTAATTTAGATTGTTCCCTTTAGATTATTTAAATGCAAAGAAGATGATAAAAATCATAATTGTGACTATATTTCATTGGGAAAATTATTATTTTTTTGATAAAACAAAGAAGTTCAAGCTTTTAAAGCTTTGCATAAATTATGCCGTCATAATAACTGTGTATTTTCATGTAGGTTATTTGTTATCAAGATTATCTTTCATGCTAATTTGTATCGATTTCAGTTTCATGGAAAATGTTCATGATTAATTTATAAAGCAGGAGCTTGTAGATTTGCTTCCGAGAAATAGACGGATTATGGTATTACTTTTCTGCCTAGAAAATTTATGAAATTAAACCTTAATGCTATTCAAATATTAAATATTTAAATGATGATTATTAGTGTCATGAAGAAGAGGTTGTTAATATTTTATGTAGACATGTTTGACGACATTTTAACGATAACTACCCTCATATATAAAAATAGTACCGACATTAGGAGGGTAGGAGAGGGTAACCAGATAGGGCATCAGACCAGAACATAAATAAAACTGTTTATCATTCGTATTGTTTAAGACTTTGATGACTGTTATTTTTGATTAAAAAATTGTATTGTTTAAATGAAAAATGAATTTATTTATGGGAATGGGGAGGAGAAACCAATTTTGCCAGGGGCGCTAAATTTGCTAAGGTCGGTCCTGTGTAATAATATAATATAGAAACATCACTGTTCGAATAAACATGGAAAACATCTGTTTGCAAGTTAATTAAATTTTATTTTATTTCAGTACCTTAGAATTGACGAAAATAAAAATTAAATAAATATATTATCACGCGTTTTATCTATTAATGAGAGTGGCATTTTGCCGAATCAGATCTCATTTTTTACACTAATATATATATATATATATATATATATATATATATATATATATGTATGTACAGGTGTTCAAAAAGTTCCGGGACGGTGTATCTCGAGAAATACACATCCAACAAAAAACTTTAAAATTTTTCAAAATCCTATCTTATGTCACCACGCACGATTCCTCACCACCACCCCCTGGAGGTCCACTTTGAAATCTTAAATGGGAATCATGACAATAATTATTTTTCTGATTACAGCGCCATCTATTGCGGATCGGAAAAAGTGTCATACAAAACCTACTTAGTTTTAGCCGTACTATCCGAATATACATTAAAAAATGGGGGTTCTCATTTAAGATTTCAAAGTTCAACATTAATTCATTAGTTTCATCCTCCAATTAATCTCCGCTAAACATTCCTATCCAAACCGTCTATTTTTGCGCATTCATAATTCCTGGGGTAGATAGCTCAGTGGTATCGAGTCGGCCTGTGGATCTTGAGAACCCTGGTTCGATCCCCACAGCCGACAAACAATTTTCACCAATTTAAAAAAATCTACCCCTGTGGCTCCCTCTCCACTAATATCTTTGAGGACCGTGATTTGACGGCTGGTATCCGCACTTCACGCGACAAAATATATCACTTACCGAGATCTGCTTAGGCAGAGTGTCACACCCAGTAATGGGTAAAAGGCGTGATGATATATTTATTTATTTTATTTATATAATTCCTTTCATACATGTTTATCTCATCTTTAATTCACGCAACAAAACTTGAATTATATCCATTCATTTATTCCTAGATTATTCACGCAATCTCTCCCCATCAGTTTCACCAATATACACCTAATCCCCAATCTTTCATACGATATACATGCGCACATGCCCGAACCATCTCGGCCGACATAAAATAAATATCTAATTATTATAATAATCTAAAAAGTATCTGAAACCCTTTGGGTCAAATATCAACGTAAAATATAAGGTTTTTCACCCTTGCTAATTACTGTAACTCTAATAAAATTAATGATTTTTCCCTTAATTATAAAGTTTTATAATATCTCATGAAAAGTACTTTATTATTCTGATGAAAAATGCTGTTTTATCGTTTCAAATTCTGTACTTACAACATTAAGATTTTAATTAGGATAAGGACAACTATATGTTGTAATAATAATCATGACTATGTCATCGAATTAACTTCATATTACATATATAATTATATAGAAAATTATCCACCGCATTTTAATGCTACAAATTAAATTCTGTTCGGTGATAGATTACAAAGTGGTTGCGTAGAACGTATTTTATTTTAGTTTTGACTGTCTGAGCAAAACGTCAAAATGAAGACATATTTACAGAGCATAAAATAATGTTGACAGAGACACTGTAAAATATGCTATGACATGTTAGTACAATTGGTAACACTGTTCTCGCACAAAAAACGCAGCGAAAAAAGACAGTTGAAAAGTAGTGTGGAAAATGTACTACTGCAGAGCAGACGTGTGTGAGAATCAGTCATTTCAATAAAGTATATTAACCGCATTCGAGAATTTTATTTAATCATTAACAGACACCGTTGATTGTTCTTCAAATAAACAACGTACAATTTGGTTACGTGTTCTAAAACGTCCTATAGAATCAATATATGAAACTTTTAAATGTTATCTATCAATATTTATTAAAATATGAAACAAAAAATGTCACTCTCACAAGTTGCTATGTAAACATGTGCTCATTTTGACGTTTTGGCCAGCCAATTAGAATCCAAATGAAATACTTCCAACAGAACCACACTGTAATCTCATCGAACGGATTATAGTGAAATTAATAATGACATTCTATCGAATTACAATTTTGGCGACAAATACCTTTGGAAAACAATAAATATTATTGCTAGTTTTTGTTTGTTAGGACGCATTTTTATAGAAATTTTAATAAATTTCTTTAATTTCTGATAGTAACATGAGGCAATCTGTATTAAAAAGGTATATGGATAGATCTTCTGTTGTCATTAGCAATTTGGTATCAACATTATTGTCGTAGAAAATTTGTGTAGTGATGTATTTTTGTAATTGTCTTCAAATCAAGTCCTCAAAGATTAGTTGAGGAAGATAATTTTAATTTGGTGAAATTCAGTTGTCGGCAAAAAGAATTTCCATAGCCCATACAACATAAAAAAATCTGATGTGGACACCACATGACTTCCTTGTACGCGTATTAAACTATACCTTATACTTTTATAGTACATATTTGACGTAATTTGATATTGACATTAATTTTTTAATTTTTTTCTTATTTGTTGTTCTAATCCATAGCAAACTTAATTATAAAATATATATAATTTTTAAATTTACATATTTCGCTTCTACAAAAGGTTAATTTAATAATTCTTAATGTACTAGACGCAGAATTTAATTCTAATTTATTTGCAACATTTATTTCTAAAATCAAAATAATAGCATTTTTTTCAAGAAAACCTGTTAACAGTTTCATGTAATGTATCACTTCCATTTGAACCAAAATCTATTATGTTATTTCCATTGATATATACTAAATTTGAAAAGTTTTGGTTTATATTTAATATAGTTTTTCATGAAAATCTATTACAGGCTTCAAGTAAACTACCACTTCCTGAAGTTATATAATGACCAAAAAGGGAGGTGTACAACTAGATGTTATAACAGTCCTAAATACAAAATTTCAACTTCCTACGGCTTACCGTTTTTGAGTTATTCGAGATACGTACGTATGTACAGACGTCACTACGAAATTAGTCAAAATGAATTCAGGGATGGTCAAAATGGATATTTCCGCTGAAATCTGAAAACCGAAACTTTTCGCGATAACAATACTTCCTTTACTTCGTACAAGGAAGTAACAATATATTTATCGTATTAATTGTAAATAAAAAATGTACTGCTCAATTTTCATGAGTTTTTATACGCTTCTTTTAAGTTCAATCGCATTCTCATAAAAGTTTTAACAAACCCTAATATAATCATCCTTTTATCATTTGGTTTTCAAAAAATGATTTGGATTAACTATTTAAAATCGGACTAGAATATTCTTATAATAAAACTTTGCAAACATTTCTCATAGTACATACAATTAATGTTTTAATTTTGTCGTTGAGGCCACTAGCATTATTTGTTAAATACAGTCTATTAATTGTAATTACTAATTAGATAGCTGTGAACACAGCGATAGAAATAAATTACTGTATTTAAAAGTTAGGCATATATATTTTTGTCCTTGTTTGGCATTTGGCAAATTTTTCTCTTTCGCCTTATTAATTCTTGGTATTATCAGTATTCTCTCAGTTCATTTACAATGTGCGGGCAGTGGCATCTAGTGGCCTTGGCAAAGAAAAAAAATAGAAAAAAGAGCGCAGAAGACGGCGATCTAAGTAACGTCACTTTATTGTGAGTGGATGGCGGGCAGCAGGGGTACCAATCCCGCAGCCAGTGAACAAAAACTTCCCTAGCTTCGCTCTGGGGGAAAAAGCGGACGGCCGTACGTCAATGACATTGGCCAAAGCCCCGGGATTAGTTTTATCGGGAGGCTGTATGATGATATCATTATTACATGAACTTCAACCTGATGGATGTCTTCTAAATATTCTCTTTTTTTCTCAGCGAGGTTTTGTTGGAACACTCAATCAAAAGAATACAGAAAATGAACGAAAATATACGAGATCCTTCATTTATTTATTTGTTAGTTATACTGCACAACACAAAATAAATTCCATTAACACTAGCATGTAGTTCATTTATATCCATTTAGATGCAATTGTAACTTTGAATATAAGCAGAAATTAGTTAAATTATAACTAAATTATATAGACCTATTATTATTATTTTATAAATTCTGCAACTAGAAGACTAATTTAAAGTGATACTTTTTAAAATTGGACATGGATATTCTTATGATAATTTATTGTCAAAAATGTGTATGATATCCTTGCATAATCGTAGGATAATTCAATCTTGTCAATATTTATATAAATTATTTAATAATATTATTGATGTTTCAATCACTCTATCAAGTATTCCAATTTTTGTTCCGCGCACTTCTTCACGAAATAAGTTAATGTTTAAGCGTACTTTTGCTATCAAATATCAAACTATTTATAAAAATCGCTAGCAATAATGTAATTCTGTTGACACTTGATTGCAGAAAATAATCATATTCCGCATATTTTAAACACAAAATGACGACAGAAAACTATTTCGTATTTTTCGCATATATTCGTAAATTATCAAACTAACAAGAGAGATGAATAGTAAAATTTGAAATGGACATATACATTTCGTGAGTAACAACTAGACAATCTGGAAACAATATCAAATGAATACTATTATTTATACATAATTCTTTTACACAAAGAACTATAATTATATATAAATAAATTATGTACTTATGTATATATATATATATATGCATATATATACAGACTTTATCTGTACTTCGGGGAAAATAAAAATTCGCAAAACAAATTGCATCGTATTTAAAGGCAACATTTTGTTAGCCACTGGTTGATAGCTATTTTTAATAATTTTATTTAAATCTTCTTACAAGCAATTGTTTGAACAACACAATAAATGTTGTTGTGTAATTAATAATTTAATTTAGTTAAATGCAGCAGTTCAAACAATAAAGTACGCTAATCCAGTGGCCCTAAAATGTTCATTCAAGTAAACCATCCTTAATTTAGCGAATTTGAAAACAAATATTTTTGTTCCATGATCAGTACGTCTTATAGTATATACCCTTAAATTTTTTCTCGAAATACAGATACAGCCTTATATATATATATATATATATATACCGGGTGGTGCTCGGTGAGTGCGAACATAGGAATTTAACATGGGATATTAGTTTTATGCAATTTCCTGCTCTCCTGTACATTTTACGGAAAAAACTGTAGAGGGAAGATTTGTTCAGAATTAAAAGTTACCCATGAAACTGTTTTTACATGTTTTATTAAGTTTTTGGTTTAGCCGTAACATTAAAAATAAATTTCGAAATTTCTGTTACTTTGTAGCAATAGCCATGACTTTTCTTTTATTTTTATGACAAATGCGTTAAATGTCAATTTTTGATGTTTATTAAAGTTAATCTTATAATTTAAATTAAATCTTTGTGTAAGCTATAAAATGAATGTTTATTCAAACGAAGAACGTGTCTTCATTATCAAAAATTATTATGGAGGAAATAGTTATAGGAGGGTGCGGGATTTATTTTCAATTAAATATGAAGATAAACCAATTCCAAGTGTATCAACAATTTCAAAACTGGTTACAAAATTTGAGAGTACAGCTAGTGTAGCTGTGACCGATGGTAATGAAGGCAATAATAATAATAACAGAATACGTCATAACGAAGTGAATGAAGAATTGGTATTGGCTATGATATCTCAAAATTCAAGGTACAGCATAAGACATATTGCTTCTGAATGTGGTTTGCATCATTCAACAGTTCTGAGAATTTTAAAAACACATGGATATAAATCTTACAAATTTCAAACACATCAAGAACTTCTTTTGGCTGATTTTGAAACTAGAAGTACATTTTGTGAAATTATGCAAGAAAAGGCAAATCGGGACCAGCACTTTATTTCGTCGATTTGTTTTACAGATGAATGTACATTTACTTTAAATAATGAACCAAATGTTCAGAATACTCGTATGTGGACCACAGAAAATCATCATTTAACTGTGTGTACAGGTACCCAATATCCTGAGAAAATTAATATTTGGGTTGGAATTTTTAAGAACAGGATTATACCATTTGAAATTATGGGAAATTTAAATTCTGATATGTATTTAGAACTTCTGCAAAATCATATAGGTCCTGCATTGGATGAGGCAGCTGCAGTAGATGAGGATATTTGATTCCAGCAGGATGGGTGCCCGGCTCATTATGGAATAAATGTGCGGGAATATTTAGATTTGGTTTTTCCTAATCGGTGGATTGGTCGTGGTGGTGGAATAAATTGGCCTGCAAGATCTCCGGACCTAGCTCCTTGCGATTTTTTTTTGTGGGGGCATCTTAAAAGTAAAATTTACTCTAAACACTACGAAAATTTAGATTTACTAAGACAAGCTATATTCGAAGAATGTGATAATATTACTGACAGGCAATTAGCCAATGTTAGAACTTCGTTTTACAATAGACTTGGTTATTGTCTTGCTGAAAATGGTGGCTTGTTTGAACATTTATTGTAATTTCTTTATTTTTTTATGTAGGTATATTAAATAATATTGTTACAATTATTACTTATTATTTCACATTAAATTATTGTAATTTAAAATTTTTAAAAAAAATTGAAATTGTTGATAAACTTGAAACTGATTTATTATTAAATATGAAAATAAAACTTTGTTCAAAGAATAAAAAATGTGATTTTTTTGATTTAATTTAAATTATAAGATTAACTTTAATAAACATCAAAAATTGACATTTAACGCATTTGTCATAAAAATAAAAGAAAAGTCATGGCTATTGCTACAAAGTAACAGAAATTTCGAAATTTATTTTTAATGTTACGGCTAAACCAAAAACTTAATAAAACATGTAAAAACAGTTTCATGGGTAACTTTTAATTCTGAACAAATCTTCCCTCTACAGTTTTTTCCGTAAAATGTACAGGAGAGCAGGAAATTGCATAAAACTAATATCCCATGTTAAATTCCTATGTTCGCACTCACCGAGCACCACCCGGTATATATATATACAGGGTGTTAATTAAAAATCTGGCCATAGGCGTTTAACATGAGAAATCAGTTTTTCCTGGCGCGTTGCTTCCCAATTGATTTTAGACAAAAATGCTTCAAATAAAAGTTGTCAAGCTTAAAATTCTGCATGTAAACCACTAATCAGATTTTATTTGTGGCATTTCATAACCGAGAAAATAAATTTTAAAGATTTTTGAAAATTGCTTATTTGTAGCGATAGCCATGGAACTCAAACAAAATTACAAGCAATTGTATGACATTTTAACTGTCAAAAAAAAGTTTGTGTTTTGTGATTTTTGTTTAAAAACAAATATTTTTGAAAGTATGCAACAGTTTTCTCATGAAGAAAAGCTTCAGATCATAAAATGGTGCTACTCTGGACAAAGCTACAGAAAAATACGTGATTTAATAAGTGTAGTCTGGACACATCGACGAATTCCAAGTAAAACCACAATAGAAACTTTTATTAAAAAATTTGAAAAGACTGGAACATTCAATTTTAAGAATCAAGAAATTAATCATGTGTCTAATAATAATGAAGAAAATGTCTTGGCCATAATTGAAGCAAACCCTACCCTTAGTTTAAGGGAAATCGCTACCGAAGTCGGAATTAGCCATGTATCAGTATACAATATTTTTAAGAAATATAAATACTATCCATACAAATTTCACTGCCATCAGGAACTTCTTCCAAATGATTATGAAAATCGTGTCAACTTTTGCGAAATTATTATGGAAAAGGCAAATAAAAATAGAAATTTTATAAAATATATTTGTTTTGCGGACGAATGTACGTTTACTTTAAACAAAAAGCCAAATCTACATAATTGTCGGTATTGGTCACAGCATAATCCGCACAACATCTTAGAAACTAATTGTCAGTACATACAAAGGGTAAATGTGTGGGCTGGTATACTTGGTAGCCATATAATTGGACCGTTTTTTATTGAAAAAATCAATACTGACAAATACTTAGAACTTCTTATCGAGAAGGTGGGACCAGAGATTGCTACTTTAAATTTGGAAAATGTGTGGTTTCAACATGATGGATGTCCTGCACATAATGCTCATGCAGTACGACAGTATTTAAATGATACATTCCCGAACAGTTGGATTGGCAGAGGAGGAACAATTAATTGGCCTGCACGGTCACCCGATTTAACACCGTGCGACTTTTTTTTGTGGGGACACTTGAAAAATGTTGTAAACAGAGAAAGATTTGAAAATATTGAACAACTTAAAGATGCAATTTCCAATGAATGTAGAAAAATAAATGCCAGACAGCTGCATAATGTTAGAGACGGCTTTTATAATAGACTTGGGTATTGTTTAGCGAAAAATGGAGGGTTATTCGAACATTTAATATAAAATTATATGCATCCTTGTTTTCTGTTTATTAAATAAATACATTATTCTTGTCTTCATTTCTGTTTTATTTTGTATGTGTTGAGAGCTTTATAGGTATTCTAAAATTAAAACAATGTATTTAGGAAACAGATTTGTTTTATACGTAGGTACATCAATTGAGTTGGGCATAAAAATTTAAATTATAATTCTTTGTAAACATTCGATTTGCCCTTATTTACTTACACTAAATTTTAATTTTTGGCTGTATAACTGGCCATAATTCAATTTAAGTGTCTGCATATTTAACTTCTATTAAACGAAAATCACAAAACACAAACTTTTTTTTGACAGTTACAATGTCATACAATTGCTTGTAATTTTGTTTGAGTTCCATGGCTATCGCTACAAATTAGCAATTTTCAAAAATCTTTAATATTTATTTTCTCGGTTATGAAATGCCACAAATAAAATCTGATTAGTGGTTTACATGCAGAATTTTAAGCTTGACAACTTTTATTTGAAGCATTTTTGTCTAAAATCAATTGGGAAGCAACGCGCAAGGAAAAACTGATTTCCCATGTTAAACGCCTATGGCCAGATTTTTAATTAACACCCTGTATATACAGGGTGAGTCTGGGAAGACGCCCCCCCCTTTAACTTTTTTATTATGAGTAATAGAAAAAAATGGTTCATATGAAAGTTTTATTATTTTAAATATACTATTTGATGGCAGATGTAGATATTTTTTATAAAGTCAGGTTTACAAGATACGACTATCAACTTTTATTTTTTAAATAGCAACCTATAATTATTTTACTAAAATAAAAACCGCCATTTTTTTCTCTTTTCAACGGTGTATTAGTTTTTATTAATGTATCTGAAAAAATTCGAGAAAAATAAGAAAATTGAGAAATACTAGAAATAATTTTTATACAAATATTATAGGTGGCTATGTGAAAATAATTTGTTTTAAGTTGTTTTTGTTACTGAATTTGTTGCTTTAGTTTGTTAAGTTGTATAACACTGATACATTTTGTTTATTTTCACATAGCCACCTATAATATTTGTATAAAAATTATTTCTAGTATTTCTCAATTTTCTTATTTTTCTCGAATTTTTTCAGATACATTAATAAAAACTAATACACCGTTGAAAAGAGAAAAAAATGGCGGTTTTTATTTTAGTAAAATAATTATAGGTTGCTATTTAAAAAATAAAAGTTGATAGTCGTATCTTGTAAACCTGACTTTATAAAAAATATCTACATCTGCCATCAAATAGTATATTTAAAATAATAAAACTTTCATATGAACCATTTTTCTCTATTACTCATAATAAAAAAGTTAAAGGGGGGGGGGGGCGTCTTCCCAGACTCACCCTGTATATATATATATATATATATATATATATATATATATATATATATATATATATATATATATATATACGAGATTTATATTGATTGAGTAACGAATACTGTTTTTATTGAACAGAATGTGAAATGTGGTAAAAGTAAAATGTTTTAAAACGTTTGAAGATTGAAAATTGTAAATTGTCTAAGCGCAGTTATTTAAAGCACAGCAAGTGTTAAAATATTTTACCGCGATGAGTTCTGAAAGTTTTAAGATTCTTCCCGGCGTAATGAATGAACCCAGCATGGAGTCCCTCCCCTGAAAGTAGGGAGCAACTTTTAAAATGATAAACTACCTCCTGCGCAAGAGATAAATGTTACAAAAGCTAAAGTGAAATGGAGAAGATATTATTGAACGGTTGTTTATGTTTATGGGAAGATTTATCATGTTTCTTTTGCCAACTTGAAGACCTATAACTAAAAACGTGTTCTCAAGTAATAACATTTCTTTTTCCTTATTTCCGTCTCTTGTGTTAGTGTCTTTTCCTGCCGCTGCTACTGCTGCGCTGTTGAACAAACAAAAACTTGTAGAAGCAGTAAAAAACTTTCGAGGAATCATAAGTAATTTGTGAGGCGTTAATTAATATTTTTAACACCAATAATTGCTGTCCATGAAACTTATTCATAAATATTCATGTAGTTTTTACATTTAAAAATTGTTGAATTATATATTCGTAATTTTGATGAGTTTAATGTAATATGTTGTTTACAAGCCCATCATTTAATATTCATTCATATTCAGAAGATTTTAATTATTAATTTATTCATTCAAGTTATGATAAATACGAAAATAAACAGATTTAAGAATTGTTCAGCAAATATTACTTTATAGCATTTCAATTGCTCGTTATCTATTTATTATTTTCTTCTCTGTACAACTGCGACTTAATCTCAATTACAGTAGAAAGGACATACAATTTTTAGTGGACTCTGAACCAGTCAGATATAACGTATATTTTTACTGTCAAAAAATATTAATTTTTTTCACTAATATCAATACGCGATTTACATTACCATGACAACGCGTATTTTGCACCCTAGAGCGCAAAATGAGTATTTTAAGCACTGTTTCGCATCTTAGATTTTTTATCAGGTTCCATTAGTTACAACACATCAATAGTATCAAATTCATATTATTGTTGATTGTTTTCCTTTAAATTACTTAAATAAATCAATAATTATTGAATTATTCTTTATTTACAGATGTAGAAAAAATGTTGTTTCGACCTACGGTCTTAACTAAAAGAAACATTCTCACGCGCAACAACAAAAAATTGCGCACTTAATACAAAAATAACAATTAATACTGGCTTTGAAATATGTTTTTTTTTTACAAAATTTCTATTATGTCAGTAGCTCAACGATTCATAGCAATATGGTGATACCTAAAATCCAAAAATAATTTCCACTAAATTAGCGTATACGAAGTAAAGGAAGTATTGTAATCGCAAAAATTTTCAGCGGAAATGTCCATTTTGATCATTCCTGAATACATTTTAACTAATTTCGTCGTGACGTCTGTACCTACGTATATATCTCGCATAACTCAAAAACGGTAAGCCGTAGAAAGTTGAAAATTTGTATTTAGGACTGTTATAACATCTAGTTATGCACCTCCCTTTTTGGTCATTATATAACTTCCGGAAGTGGTACTTTACTTGAAGCCTATAATATATTTTAATGAAAAACTATATTCAAATATAATCCAAAACTTTTCAAATTTGGTATATAAGACTACTATGTAATAGAAATAACATAATAGATTTTGGTTAAAATGAAGTACCCGGAAATGATACATTACATGAAGCTGCTAACAGTTTTTCTTGAAAAAACATGGTATTATTGTGATTTTAGAAATAAATGCTGCAAATAAACATTTTAGAGAATTAAATTCTGTGTCTAGTACATTAAGAATTATTAGCCTGTTATATAAGTAAATTTAAAATATCTGATGTGGACACCACATGACTTCCTTGTACACGTATTAAACTATAGATATTTTTTTAATTGCACATATTTGACATTAAATCTTTTATTTTTTGTTCTAATCCATAGCAAACTTAATTTTAAAAAAAATCAAAAAATATATAATATTTAAATTTAGATATCTCGTTTATGCAAAAAGCTAATTTAAAAATTCTTAATGTGCTAGACGCAGAATTTAATTCTCTAAAACTTTTATTTGCAGCATTCCTTTCTAAAATTAAAATAATACCATTTTTTTCAAGGAAAACTGTTAGCAGCTTCATGTAATGTGCCACTTCCGGTTAGTCTATTTTAACCAAAATTTATTATGTTATTTCCATTGATATGGTAGTCTTATATACCAAATTTGGAAAGTTTTAAATTATATTTGAATATAGTTTTTCATGAAAATCTATTATAGGCTTCAAGTAAAGTACCACTTCCGGTAGTTGTATAATGACCAAAAAGGGAGGTGCACAACTAGATGTTATAACAGTCCTAAATATAAAGTTTCAATTTTCTACGGCTTACCGTTTTTGAGTTATGCGAGATACGTACGTACGTACGTACGTACATACGTACGTACAGACGGCATGACGAAATTAGTCAAAATGGATTCAGGGAGGGCCAAAACACCTATTTCCGTTGAAATCTGAGAACCGAAAATTTTCGCGATTACAATACTTCCTTTACTTCGTACAAGGAAGTAAAAATATAAATTTTTTTGTAATTAAGTTTGCTATGCATTAGAACAAAAAATAAAAATTTTAATGTCAATATCAAATTACGTCAAATATGTGAAATAAAAAAAATCTATAGTTTAATACGCGTACAAGGAAGTCATGTGGTGTCCACATCAGATTTTTTTCATTTATCTGATAGATCAGTTATTTGTCACTTTAACCCAGCATGATATTAAAAAGTAATAAAATGAGTAAAAAAGAGTTTTCAGAAGATTTATAAAGAAAAAGATTGTCAATTTGTCAATAATCTTCGCCTTCACGGTCTACTTTCATATAGAGGTGTTATGACGACCTAACACACTAGTGAAATAAAAAACATAAAAAATGATACACAAGAAATAAATGGTCTTTTTATGGATGTCTCTATTCATTCCCAAGATACACATTTTCAACGGTTTATTCAAATTTCCCTAAAAATAGAAAGAAAAATATTATAATACTGTCGACCAGACCAAATTGATAAAAATGGAACTCTGTCTGTTGACAAAAAATGTCAATATGCTTATAAACCTAAAATAACCAAGTTTCTTTTGTTAGAGCTCGAAAATATTTGCCATAAATATTTATTTTTTAGCAGGAACACTGTTTCACTTTTATACTAAATCTTCTGTATCAATAGTTTGAAAGCAGACAAACAAATAACAAAACTTTATACACGGTTTTAAAACGATTAGAATACAGGAAGAGTATAGAATAGAATGATAATATTCTTTCAATGTAAAGAGATAATTAGATATTTTCACTTATTATTTTATACGGTAATTGTACTAATAGTTGAAAATGTAATTGTTTTATTTTAGATTAAAATGCGCAAGAAATTAGTTTTTACGAATAAATTGACGTATTGCCAGGGGCTGTACAGACCGGCAATGCATTGTGACATCGATTTACATGTTATTATGTGCGCTACATATTAGACTATTTCCTTTACTTGGCAAATGCATTTCCTACATTTTTATATATACCGGGTGGAACATCATACCTGTGTACATAGGCGATTAACATAAAAAAACACTTTTCCGTGCGCATTGCTCCCCAAATTACTTTAGGCAAAAATGCTTCAAATAAATGTTGTAGAGCATAAAATTCTGCATCTAAATCAATAAACAGAATTACATTTACATGCGTTGTAACGACAGAAATTAAATAAAAAAATATTAAAAATTACGTTGAAAATATCAAATAGCCATGGAATTGCAACAAAAATAGATAAATGCTTGACGTTTGACAGATGAATGATTAATTTGACGGGTAAAATATTAAAATGAATTCAGTTTGTTTATTTTAACGAAAAAAGAGTTTTTATCATAAAAACTTTTTATAGTGAAAATTGTTTACGTAGAGTTAGAGATTTATTCGCTGTGAAATTTCCAAATAGGCCAACTCCAAGCGTTACAACAATACGCGCGTATGTTAAAAAATTTGAATCCACGGCAAATGTTGTGGCGGAAAATAGTACAGATAAATTTAATTTTGAGTATTTTTAAAGAGATTTACAAACAAATCATATCTTTATTTATAGGGAATAAAAATAGTGGCACTAATTTAGAAGTCGAACAAAGAGTTTTGGAATTTATAAATTTTAATCCTGAATTAAGTTCAAGAATAATAGCGCAGGAATGTGAGATTACTTATTCTACAGTATTGCGAATTCTTAAAAAACATAAATACCACCCTTATAAGATGCAATTCCATCAAGACATTTAGCCCATTGACGAAGAAAGTAGGCGAGTGTTTTGTGAAGATAATGCAAGAACGAACAAATCGGGATCGTAATTTTCTTGCATCTATTTGCTTTACCGATGAGTGTACCCTTACACTTAACAATAAACCAAACGTTCAAAATGATAGGCACTGGACTCAAGAAAATCCAAGATTAAATGTTACCACCAGAACGCAATATCCTCAAACAAAATTATATTTGGGCAGGCATCTCGAATAGCAATATTATTGGACCACTTGAGATCGTTGGCAACTTAAATTCAGAAAAATACTTCGAACTCTTGATTAACGAGATTGGCCCTGCATTAGACGGCGTAGCGCGCGAAAATCAGGAGGTCTGTTTTCAGCAAGATGGCTGCCCAGCTCATTTCGGAGTAAATGTAAGAGCTTATTTAAGCCAAATCGCTGGATTGGTCGCGGTGGAACTTTAAATTGGCCGGCCAGATCTCCTGATTTAACACCTTGCGACTTTTTTTATGGGGTCATCTTAAATGTAAAATTTATAAGCAACGCCACCCAAATATTAATTCTTTGAGAAAAGCTATCGTGGATGAGTACGCCTTAATCACAAATAAGCAGCTCGCTAATGTAAGACATTCCTTCTACAATAGTCTTGGTTATTGCTTGGTTGAAAACGGAGATTTATTTGAATATTTATTATAATAATAAATTGTAGTGATTATTTTATTGAGAGAATTATTGTTTGATATTTGAATTGTAATAGATAGGTTATAATTTTTACATGACAAACCTTATAAGAAATAAACATTTCATTAAAATGTACAATTGTTTATTTATTATTAAATCGTAATAATAGGTATGGGGCTTTTTGTATGAATTGTATTGAATGATTAATTTGTCGGGGATGAAATATCAAATAGATAGAAAAACGTCAAGCATTTATCTATTTTTATTTCAATTCCATTTCTATTTGATATTGTCAACGTAATTTTTTATATTTTTTTAATTTAATTTCTGTCGATACAACGCATGTAAATGTAATTCTGTTTATTGATTTAGATGCAGAATTTTATGCTCTACAACATTTATTTGAAGCGTTTTTGTCTAAAATAATTTGGGGAGCAATGCGCACGGAAAAACTGTTTTTTCATGTTAATCGCCTATGTACACAGGTATGATGTTCCACCCGGTATATACACATTCAGTGGTGAGCTGTAGTGGGCTCATGTGGGCTAGTACGAACCGATTGTTAAATTTGCTTAGAATGTTAAATATTTGTTAAAATACGATGTAAATATTTATTTTATCCTAAAAACTTCACTTTTATAAAATCCCATTAGTTTTCAGATTAAAATAGGAATCCTCTGGATTCATAAGATTGGAAATTGCTTTTCTATGTCATTTTGTGGTAATTCTAACAAAAAAAAACGGAATTCCACACAATTGCAGTTGGACACTCTATATATAAAACAGTAAATTAATTAAAAAGATAAAGAAGGAAGGCAGAATCTTCCTGCAATTTTTTTAAAAGTAAATTCCACACAATTGCATGTAAACACTCGAAAAATCTAACCAATGAATTCAAAATATAGAATCAAGCGCTTGTCCTTATTCATCACATTTATCCCACAATGAATCTTCGCCAAACATTCCTATCCTGACACACCACTTTTGCTTCAAGCACATTCATAATTCCTTTCATACAAGCTCGTTTGTTCTTCATGCTCGGAATCTTTCGTTCATGCACAACCCTTCAATCATATTTATCCATTTGTTCCTAGGTCGTCCATGCAAACTTCACCCTCAATTTCACCAGCATACACCTGTTTCACCAATCTTTCATTCGACATACGTCCACATGACCAAACCATCTCAACTGACTTATTCCCACTCTTCCTAATCTCACATTCATCATACACCAATGTATTCCGGACACGATCTCTTCTAGTATATCCACACACACCCCTCAAATACTTTATTTCCATAGTAGCTATACGCCGTTCATGTTTCCTCATCCACACCCAACATTCACTACTATACATCAACGTAGGCACTAATTTTTTATTGGTTTACCTTGATGCTGATTTATTTAAACTAAAGGGATATATCATATTAACGTGGCAGTTTGAACGCCTTATGCATTTTGAACTATATTCTTCAATTAATATATTGTATAACGATAGAATGAAATAAAAATTGAATATAATAAAAATGTGGCAGAGCTCATTCACTGTTTGTAACAAATACAACCCCATTCTCGACTCTCTCACATCGCTCGGACTTGCGCAGGACACCGGCAAGCGACGCATCGTTTGCCGACATCGCGCGAACAGCCGGGCCCAGGGCCGGTGTCAATGTCCTGCTAGTGCTACTGGAAGCGAGATGCGATTCAACAGCGCAACCATCCCCGACCAACCCCCTACCCACTGGTAGCGGGTGTGTGGAGTGTGGACTCTGGATTGGAAAATGTTATGGCTCAGATTTTGAAGGTTCCAGTAAAATATGTTGTAAAATCAAATGGAATGACGGTGACGCACACGTGACGAAGGAGATTGATGTTTTTCTTTTATTTTTGGCGAATATTGTTAAGAAATTTTTATAAAACCTAGTCTACAAGTTAGCTACGTTTGTTACGATGCATGACAGACATTTAATTTGAAATATAGTAGCTTATAAATGATGCTGCCTGCTGTCTTTGAATCACTCGGACGTACTTATATTTTTTGTAAAAGTCATCGAATTTTTAATCAATGAACTCATATTTGTTTCTGAAAAGCGTAAACATTTAGAATTGCCTTTAGCATATTATAGTATAAGTGCCATCTACTAAGATCCCAAAAGTTACATTTTGAGAATCACTAATAAATTGACCTAGGAACAAATGGATAAATATGATTGAAGGGTTGTTGCGTGAGCGAAAGATTCCGAGCGTGAAGAATAAACGAGCTTGTATGAAAAGAATTATGAATGTGGTTGAAGCAAAAGTGGTGTGTCAGGATAGGAATGTTTGGCGAAAATTAATTGCGGGATAAATATGATGAATAAGGACAAGCGTATGATTCTTGATTTTAGATTCATTGGTTAGATTTTTTGAGTGTTTACCTGCAATTATGTGGAGTTCACCTTCAAAAACAAGCGCAGGTTAATGCTCCCATCCTTTCTTATCTTTTTTTCTTCATTTTCAGCTTTTACTATACAGTGTGTAACTGCAATTGTATTAAATGTATTTTTAAACAAGCGCAGGATGTGATGTATTCATTTCTTATAGATTTGTTGTTAGAAACAGGTGTACAGGAGCGAATGGATGAATGTTTGTTGCGTGATGATGGATTTTGGTTGTGAGGAAAGAAAGAGTTCGTATGGATGAAGTGTTAATGTGGTCGAAACGAGTATCGTGTGTCAGGATGAGAATGTTCTGTGAATGTTTCAGGGGTTCGTGCTACCCCATTTAAAGGGATATAGCGTGATGTTATGTATGTACTAATAAATATGAATCTTTTCTCCAGTCTGAAGCTTTAGAAAGAATTGCAAAATCCTCACACAGCAACCATTACAGACTGTTAAAGGAATCCTACGCAGTCGAAACCTATTTAAACGATGTGCCTTTACCAAAATCTAGAATTATATCTCAGATCAGACTCTCTAGTAATTTTTACCTTGTATTTTACTTCAACCGTACTTCAAGTATTCACTTAACCCAACCGAAATATGCTCAATCTGCAACATAAATGCGCTTGAAAATTTGAATCATTTCTTTTTCATTTGTCCAATCTATAGTCCTTTCAGAACAACTTATCTTTCATCACTAATACTTAGAAGAGACATCAACGAATCAAATTATGTCACTCTGTTTAATAATGTAGACAAAGATGCAATAAATAAAATTTTCTATTTTACAATTAACTCTTTTAGAATCAGAAGTTTTTTCTTAAATGAATATATTGTTTCGCTCATAGTTTCAATACTATTACGAACTTCTGTACGTTTTATATTATACTTTTTTCCTTTTTGAATAATTAATTACTAGTATAGTTAAATATTATACGTTGTCAATCATTTGTAATAAGTCTGTGTACTTTTATGCAAATAAATAGTTATTATTATTATTATTACTAAGATACCACTTCAGAATAGTGATAATTCTTGTACTTGTGCATTTTTAAATAAATTTGTGAATTTAACAATATATATTTTTAAATAAAAATGGAGCTATCTTCATTTTTGTAATAATTTCAAAATACGTATCTAAATAGTAAGAAGTTTATCTTCTTGTAAATTTTCGATACCGATACTTCAAAGTATCGATACTTGGTATGTAGTCGATACTACATATTGATGCAATTCCAATACTAAGTATCGTTACCAATCACTGATACTTTAATTCCTAATGATATATTTGCAGACTGAAGTTGAAATCACTTGCTTCAGGAGTCTAAACTACAACTACCTTATATAGGAGCTATACTTGTATGTCGATTGAGAACCTGCAGCTTATAGTGAAAGCAAATCCATTCGGGCAAACTTGTATTTTTGAATGTAGTCGACGAGATTGAACCCTCGAACTATAGCTTGTGAGACGAGTGATCTAACCACAGTGCCACAGGAAATATTTAAAAACTTTTCAATTTAAGAAAATATGTATCACATATCTATTTTACTCAATAATGTATTATAATAATGCTAAAATAATAATTTACTATATTTATAACTGCATGCTCAGCAAACCAAGAAACTCGCCGATACACCTATTTCATTCCATAACGATAGTATTCTTTATCACTATTATTGTCTTGTTCCATGCGTCGACCTACGTTATAATATTTTTTGTACAACTGTCAAAAAAATGTTCGTTTTTTTCACTAATATCAATACGCGAAGTACGTGATTTTTTATCATTTACATTACCATGACAACGCGTATTTTGCGCATTATTTATTAAAGTGAATAATGAGTATCTCGCGTACGCTCCCAAATTATTTGTTGTCAGGTTTCATTAGTTACAACACATCAATAGTATCAAATTTTAATGTTGATTGTTTTGCTTCAATTTACTTAAATAAATCAATAATTATTGTATTATTCTTTATTTACAATTGTAGAAAAAATGTTGTTTGTATTTCGTGGGCAAAATTCTTGCTTTTGGCGGTCTCGACTAAAAGTAACATTCTCACGCGCAACAAAAAAACACTCATTTTTCGCACTTAATACAAAAATGACTAATTAATATTTAAATAGATTGAAATCCAGAATTTATAAAATTGTGTGCCCTAGAGGCATATTTAATTCAAAATCCATCAAACTAAACTCGGATCAAAAAGAAAAAAATCGGATAATTAAGTGCAGTGTATCTAAAGTACACATTTTTAGTACTATCAGTTTAAAATGTATTCCTAATATATTAATAATTAAATTAAAAATTGGAAACATTACAACAATCAAATTATTAATTACACAACATCAGATAAATTAGAATTTTCACCAAATTAAATCTACCTCTGTGGTTTCACCTCCATTAACATTCTTGAGGGTCGTAATTTGACGGCTGATAACCGCACTTCACGCAAAGAAATATATCACTTACCGAGATCTGCCACACCCAGTAATAGGTAAAAGGCATGATGATATTTTTTTTTTGAATTAATTTTGTAATTTTTTTAATGCCTTTTAGATTCGAGATATATATAAGTATATCATATATTATCTGTCATTTAATTTTTTTCTGAAGTACTGAAACAGCATTTAAGTCTAATCACAAAGTACTAATTTAATTTAAGCAGCATTATTAAGAAATTTATTAGTATATCTAATTATAAGTAACTATTATTCATTTATTAAACATACAAAGCTCAATTCACTAAACTTTACTTAATTAGTGAAATTGTACCACATAAAAATTACTTCTATAGCTCTTCCTCCACTAACATCTTTTAGTGCCATGATTTAATGGTTGGAAATATATCACTTACCGAAATCTATTGTCGCAGAATGCCACGTTAAGACATAAGGATAATGGCACAATTTAAATAAAACTTAAAAGAAATTATTGCGCGATTAGGGTAAATAAACCACCACTTAATGTTGCATTTCCTCTAAATTGAAAGTAATCATTTTGAGCTTGAACAAAGAAGGTTGAAAAAGCCCTCTAGATCTTGAGGAGACAACAAACAAAAGACAAAATAAATAAAGTTCATTACTTGGCGCGTTTTTGTGGTGATTTTTTCCCGTTGAGATATTTGAGGCGGCTGTGAAACAAACACTTACCCGCCCCACGGTTCAGAAACAAAAGAGCGCGCGAAGTGGCGCTGTTCGCATCTCATTTGGCGGTGGTGGCGACGGCGGTGGCGACGGCGCCGATGGCGTATTGATCCACCAGGAGGTCGAGGCACCGGACGTTACCGGACTGCGAGAAGCTTTGGTGAAGATGCTCCCGAACTACCTTTTTGTTTTTATTTAATCCTAAGATATTGCTTACTGAGTTTCATGCTGTACAATTTTACTCTCTACAGAAATTTAGGGATTTTTTTATTTATAAGTTTATTCAACTTTCATATTACTGGTAGTTGTAGCAGCGTTGTTAGGGCGATCACCTCATAAGCGACACTTAACACAAGGAATATATAAAAGTAAACTAAAATAAATATACAGGGTGTTTCACAACTTAGAGCAAAAAATTAAAGGGTATATTCTGTACGACGTGCTGATCATGAAACAAAAAGAATTTTTTTTTAAATCGCAAAACTATTTTCCATGTTTCCCAGTCCAAAATTTTTCGTGGTAGATTATGTTAAAGTTATTAATTAAATAAAATTCTATTATAAATAACTGCTAATAATTGAATTGTGTAATTATTCTTTCGTAGTTGATACTTACTTCATTGTTTGTGTTTAATAGGAAAGCGAATTCAGTGCAGTACTACAAAAAATGTTTTAGGTTAACAACCCTTAATTTTTCGAATTTAAAAAAAATTCTTTTTGTTTCATGGTCAGCACGTCGTATAGAATATACCCTTTAATTTTTTGCTCTAAGTTGTGAAACACCATGTATAATCACCAACAACCAATCTCGGTAGATAGATGAAAGTGATATATTTTTACGTCTGAATTGCTATATGTAGCAAAATTTTGCGAATCACAGAAATTTAATAACTGAGTAATTACATCTATAATGACTATATACAAAGTGTTTCAAAATTATTGGAAACAAATTTAAAGATATACATATATAACGCAAAAATGATTCTCAACAATAATTGCACTTTAATTAAAGTAAACATTTTTCGTGCCACTGGACTAATAGGTTACAGTAATGAATAAAAATTAGTAAACATTAAACATTGAAAGAACTGTTACACAACTTCAATTTAAAAAAATCATATATAATGTATTTGCAGTCAGTAAGCAAATTAGTAGCAATTTCTGCTACAGGCAAAAACATTGGAATCTTCAAAAAAACTGTTTGGAAAATTGTAAAGGAATTAAAAATAACAGATAAATGTAATTTATCTCTAAGAACCCGAAAGAAAATCAGTAACTTCTGTTAAACAAAAATAATAGAAGAAAAATTAATTGTTTGATTTTTACTATTAAACCAGTGACACTAACAATGTTCGCTAGGAATGAAATACCCTAATTTTTACAAATTTCAAAAAAAAATATTTTTGTTCTATAATCAGCATATCAAATTATATATGTCATTAAAGTTACGTTCAGAGGTATTGAAACACCCTGTATTTATACAGGGTGTTTCAGGACTAGTGTAACAAACTTTAACAGCTTATTCTTGAGGTCATTTTGAGCTAAAAATGTCATATGAACATAGGTCCTAATCTTTCTAGTTACCAAAATGCAAGAGGTTGAAATTCTATAAACAACACGAAATTTTCAAATTTTTGTAATCAACATACTTTCGGAAAACAAGAGTTTTATTGAAAAGTTATACCTTATTTGTCTTCATTAATTTTATTTATTAATATTATCATGCATACCAGTTCAAGGCGCTCATTTTGAACACTTGCTGTAATTTTTTTTAATATGTTATCTTATTTCATATTGTGTTAACCTATTCCATGTTTGGTTATGTTGTTCTGTGTCTATTTAATTGTGTTATTTTATGTTTTGTTCTCTAAATCGTATTCGTTAATATTAATAAATAAAATTAATTAAGATAAATAAGGTATGACTTTTCAATAAAACTCATTTTTTCCGAAAGTATTTTGAAAATTTCGTCTTATTTATAGAACTTCAACCTCTTGTATTTTGGTAACTAGAAGGAATAGGACCTATGTTCATATGACATTTTTGGCTCAAAATGACCTCAGGAATAAGCTGTTAAAGTTTGTTACACTAGTCCTGAAACACCCTGTATATAAACGTATATTGCAATATTGGTATTATTTAATAGCAAATATGTTACGTAGGCTAAGTCGCAGAGCGTCTTTTAGCTGAACATTGCCTCAAACAAATGTGTTATTATTATTTCAACTTTTTCCATTCATCTCTCTTTTTCTCTGACAGTTTGACGATTAATATGCGGAATATATGGAATAGTTTTGTTTAAGAACGTCTACAGAATAGAGCCCAATGTAATAATTACACTTTTACGCAATCGAACATATGTTTCTACTTAACAAATGTATTTACGGATTTGTAGTTTTCCTTTTTTAGATTTATTTAATGTTTAATTGCACTATTTTTAAGGCATTGACAGAAAGTTAATAAACGTACGTTTGTAGAATAAGAATTCCATCAATCTAGGAAAGGAAACCGATAAAAACAGACTTCTATCCAACTTGTATTTAATGTTGATTAACAAGAAATTTTCATTTTATGTCTCTTAAGGTTTCTACAACTTTTTATTGCAGAACTAGCGATATAGTATTGATTTATGATGGATTATACTGTAAACATGTTTCTAAGAATTATTAAGTAAATTTCAGATGTCTTCCAAGTCGTCAGAATTAGTTTCAACGCTTTAAATCATATTTATATTCAGATAAAATCAGATAAGGTTATGAAAAATATTTCTTTAGCCATGTTTTGATAACTGTGTACTTTAATAGTTTCATATATCATTATAGTTATGAATTTATGTGCTATTTTATCACTGTTGATACTAAATTGGAATTTATTAATTGTTAAAAGAGGATTAAGGGAATTTAATGTAGCAGAATTGAATTAAATTTTAGCTATTGAGATCGTATCTTAGGTTTATCTTTAATAGTACTCATGAGAACATGATATCTGATGCAGACTTTATAATTAATTTCAATTAAATAAAATTTAGAGTACATTGTAGAAAAGGGAATCCGAGTTCGATTCCAACAACCGAAAACTGATTTCCACCAAATTAAAATTACCTGTGGATTCACCTCTATTAGTATCAGTAGAGACCGTGATTTGACGGCTGGTATCACATCACAGTTACTAGACAGATAACTTCAATAACGGAAGCTGTGAAGCCAGTAAAATTTAGTTTTCTAATAGTAGAATTAAAGTGACTAATGGTCAGTTGCACTAACAAAATGTAAATTTTAAACTTAAAATTAGAATAAATAAAATAAAATATAAATATATCATCACGCCTTTTGCCCATTACTGGGTGTGGCACACTGCAGTAGCAGATCTCGGTAAGTGATTTTTTTGAGCGAAGTGTGATTACCAGCCAGCTAATCACGGTTCCCAAAGATGTTAGTGGAAGGGAAGCCACAGGAGTAAATTTAACGTGTGGCCATCTTTTGTAGCAGATCTTGGTAAGTGTGATATATCTTCACGTAAAGTGCGGTTACCGGCCGTCAAATCATGGCCCCCAAAGATGTTAGTGGAGGGACAGCCACAGGGGTAGTTTTAACGAATGGCACTCGTCTGTAGTATATCTCGGTAAGTGATATATATCTTCAAGTGAAGTGCGATTATCAGCCGTCAAATCACGCCCCCCAAAGATGTTAGTAAAGGGAGAGCCACAGTTGTAGTTTTAACGTCTGGCACTCTTCTGTAGTATATCTCGGTAAGTGATAGATTTCTTTGCGTGAAATGCGCTTACCCTGTATAGGTGTGCAGACGTAACAGTACACTATTTTGTATGTTTAAATAGTACTGTATTTAAATTATATACTATAAATCGAGTAGGTGGCTCAGTGATATCGAGTCAGCCTGTGGATCTTAAGAACCTTGGTTCGATCTCCACAGCCGACAAACATTTTCACAAAATTAAATCTACCCCTATGGCTCCCCTCCATTAACATCTTCGGGAGGGGGCGTGATTTGACGGCTGGTAACCGCTCTTCACGCGAAGAAATATATCACTTATTGTGATCTACTACGGCAGAATGCCACACCCAGTAATGAGTAAGAGACGTGATGATATATTTATTTATATTTACCTACTTAAAAATCTTGTGAAATCATGGACAACTTCATTCAATTTCCAGGCGCCTATTCTGGTCATTTTATATGTCATTAAAATTCCTAGCTTCAAATTAACAGAGCGGACACGTTAACTAGCGTCTCTGACGAGATATGTCATAACTAACCTAATCTAATAATATTGAATGTATAAATAAAATACAGTATTCCATTAAATGTATTTCGTTTGATCTCATCAATGTCAATTTTCAATATTTTAAGGTAAATTTATAATTTGACAACGTGGTCACTTTCATTTAATAAAAATAAAAATCAGTAGATGACTTGACGTACCAAACCTATAAAAAAAAACTCACGACAAATTTTTATATTTTGAATTAAAACCAATTTATTTTGAACTTCCATTATCTTTATTAGTAAAAATACTTTAATACAATAGTTGTCTGTCAATACGGTGGTGTGGATAGCGATACGGAATTCGAATCCGGAAATCCCGAGTTCAAATTGCACTAAAAATTATATGAACTATCACACTACGGCTCGGTGAGTGCGGACCATGTACTGTAATTGGGATTAAATTCCTGTTGTACAAAGTAATATAAATAAAATTATATATATACTTTAATAGAGTAGTATCAGTTCACCTTATGACGAAAGTAGATTTTTACGCTATCGAAACGTTGTGTAATAAATGTTTAAAGTAGAGATGGGCGAATATCAAATTTCTCGAATTCGAATATCGAATACGAATATTAATCAGATCTCGAATATTCGAGGTACTCGAATATTCGAATACTCCTAAAAGTTAATTTATTTATTATTAATAATTATTTAATTATGTCCTTTTCATTATTTAAATGAAATTGTTAAGATAAAATAAAACTAAAACAAAAAAGAAAAAGATGAAAACTTCAAATTTAAGGTGAAACGTACGGGCAAATTTGAAATATGGTACGTCTTCATGGTTTTGAAACAAAATATCTTTGTTATTAATAACTTCAAAGTATTGTAATAGCTTTAAGTTTATGTACAAATGATAAAGGAAAACATAGTCAAAAATTGAGGTCAACATATGGCGCGATATTCGGGGTATTCGAATGTTCGCTATACTAACGTTAATATTCGAAAATCTCGAATATCGAATAATGTCAATATTCGCGGCATTCGACTATTCGCGGATGATATTCGCCCATCTCTAGTTTAAAGTATTTTCACAATAAAGATAATAGAAATTCAAAATAAATTGGTTTTAATTCAAAGTGAATCATTATTTTATAAATTTAAAAATAAGTCAAATTTTTCTACAGCAAAACTATGAAATAAAATGGCCATAATAAGCGTAGCGCAATTTAATGAAGTTGGTCTTGGTGGAATGATGCACTATTGACATCCAAACTAAAATAAGTCACTCAACTTAACTGTCTAGTAGCCGTGGATAGTATAAAGTTAAAACGTAATGTTGTCTGCATTTTGGTCTTCCAAGACTAGTAAAGTGAAGACACAATAATTTCTGGGAATTTGAAAGCCGGTTACACTAATTAAACAAGTAAAATAAGAAATGTTAATTGATTTCAATTACAAAACTTTCTTACAGATATGTGGCGAAAGGTAAAAACTAGAAAAAACATTCCGGAATTAGTTAATGATAATAATTGCGAAGCTCAAACGGTATACATCTCCGTGACAAGACACTAAATCAAGTTATCGGAAATATATTAAATTTATTCAACTATTAATTGACAAGAAATAGTCGGCGTGTAGTGGTTCATTTCTTTCTTTTGCGTTTTTATCTTGTATCGCTCGCATAGCTAATCTTTTCTTTTATGGCGATAAATTAATCTTATTGAGTACAGTAATGATGTTATCCAAATGGAAAAATAATTAGCCGTGCTAGCTATTGTGCTACGAGATGCCAAGTTTGGCAGATTTCATCTTGGATATTAGAAGAACGGTGTAGTTATTAGATAAGACAGGTTTTCAAAATAATAACCAACATAATTAGAGGAGACTAGTAATTAATAATTAGTTGGACAGCGGCAGAATTAGAGCACGTTCTGGTCTTTCTTTTGTGGAATTGACAGCTTCAATTTAGCAAAAAAGTCTAGCAAACTATACATACATACATAATGTCACACCAAATGGAGTAGCACGAACCCTTAAAATACACACTAAACATTTATTCATTAGATTAATCGATTATTATAGAGAAAAGTAAGAAAACCGTTTTATATAAATGATTTAAATTTTTTTATGGGGTAGGTGGCTCAGTGGTATCGAGTCGACCTGTGGATATTGAGAACCATGATTCGATCCCCACAGCCGTCAAACAATTTGTACCAATTTAAATCTACCTCTGTGGCTCTCCCTCTACTAACATTTTTGAGGGCCGTGATTTGACGGCTGGTATCCGCACTTCACGCGAAGAAATATATCACTTACCGAGATCTGCTACGGTTCGAATCCAGGCGTCATCAGAATTTTTCTGTCATAATGTAAATTAACTTTAGTCAAAAACTACAGGTATGATTACCTTTAATAATCACACAACTTAATAATATTAGCTCTCTGCTCTACGGTTATTATGGCCGTTTCAAACCATCGTTTTGCCATAAAAAATTATCATGAGTTTTTTACAAATTTGTACGTCAAATAATGCCATCTGATTATTATTTCAATTAGACAGAAGGGAACACACTGTCATATTGCAACATCAACTTTAAAATAATTGAAAATTCAAGTAAAACAATATTAAAATATTTGAAAATTGAAGTTTATGTGATAAAATAAAATACATTTAGTGGAATTACGTATTTTATGTATATATTCAATATTATAAATAAAATAAATATATCATCACACCTTTTACCCATTACTGGGTGTGACACTCTGCCGGAGCAGATCTCGGTAAGAGATATATTTTTTCGCGTGAAGTGCGGTTACCAACCGTCGAATCATAGCCCTCGAAGATGTTAGCAGAAAACTAAACGTTATAAATAAATAAACGATGTGGAAACTGAATTAGGTTTTGAAATTAAATTATATTTTAACTATAACAATTAATGAGGAGACTCTAAGAATATTAACCATAACTGTCACATTTATAATTTAATGCCCTATATTTGAAAACCAAAAGATCCCACATTCAGCCTTAAAGGCACAAACTAATCTTTTACCTACACGCAACATAACAACAATGAGATAGCTCATATTGTTACATTAAGCTATTAAGAAAGTAGCAAATTGTTTAGTTAAAATCCAAGCACTAACAGGTAATTAACCTCTTATATTCACTACAATCTCTCTACATTACCACTGAACCCAGCCCTGTATTTAAATCACCCATTCGCAATAACTTAATATGATAAGATATCCCTGTGTAAAAACACCAGGGTGGCCAACCAGAATGCAAATTACTAAAAAAAAACGAAATAACACTAGTGATAAAATTTACATTTAAATGAAATTTCACTGAGTGAGAGAATAAAATACCTACGTAAGTATTGCTACACGCAACGGTCAATTTATGTTAAGTATTTGACGCCCCTTGAGTCGGGTCTGGACACTTAATAGCGAATAAGACCACCCATTTATGATTAGAAGGCTGTAGGTCTCTTTCTGCGATTCAATGAGAAGTGTTTTAATTTTATTAGACGCTAGTTATGAATAGTTGACTATAAATGGGAAACTGTAATTTTATTTGTTATTTATTTATTTATAAATAGACATAATGTTAGGTTTCTCACGTTTCTGTCATGCTTACTACACTTGGAATTTATTAATATTTCCTGAATAAATTAGATAATTAAATATAAAGATTCAATTTTTTTTTTAATTGAATTGAAAATTACTCTTTTCATTGATGCTTGAAGTTTGTTTGATTTAATTAGCATTATCATTAAAATATAAGAAAATAATTTTCGCATTTCACTAATATCTAATGAGGACCAATACTATTTTTTGGAAAAACAAATATGGCCTACTAAAACGAAAGCTTTTGTATAATTTAACCAAAGTCTTAGTTCTTACAGTTCTTAAATTCCCAATGGTGATTTTCGTACAAGACTCTGTATATAGGGTGTCTCAATACATCAGGAAGAAATAATAATTGACAAATGGTAAATAATACTAATCTAGGATCAAAAGAAATTTAAAAATAAATTGCAAATCATTTTCATTTTACATGAATGAAGTACACATTTTAGTGTTACTAATTTGTAAATACTACAAAGTCATTTGTCTGAAATTGTATAATGAATAAATTGACTATTGTAATGTTTGCAATTATAATTTAATTATTAACAAGCAGATTAATAAAGCAGATTAGCGTTAATACCACTTATAATTACGACAAGAAACCGGTTTAATTTAACCTGTAACCATTATTTTTAATTAAAAGTAATATTAACCGATATTTTTAAAGCTAAAAATAAAGCTAACATTTAACCTAAAAAAAATATCCGTGGTTTTATGAAATAATAATCATTTTTTTGCAGAATCTAATATTAATATAATAGATACTATTTTCTTATTTAACTGTTCGTTTTTCAGTTGCTGTGTGACTTTGAACGCCTTGTACACTTAAAGAAGAAAAATCGATTTTCATTGGTCCATAGCAAATCATGTGAGTTTTAATTTTGTATTAAACTGTGATTTAAATTTTCAAAATGCAAATAAATACTCAATAAAATTAAATTAAAATATTTTTTAAACCGGTTTTCGAACTAAAACCGTTATAAATATGAAGTTCTTAACATCGATTAACTATTAACAGGTATTTTTTCGGTTACTTACTCTGCTATTAATATTATGTATAACTCTGTTTCAAATTAAAACTGAACCGAATGAAATTAAATGCTAACACTTTTTTAATCCAAGTTAAAATAAACTTGTAAAAAATGGTATTAGCGCTAATCCGGTTTATAAATCTGCTTGTAATATATTAAAAATAATTATCAAATCGGGAGCACTAAAATGTTTACTTAAGTTTTTTAAGATTTGTTTCCGTCTGAGATTAGTATATCATGTAGTAGTATTTAAATAAAATAAAATAAATATATCATCATGCCTTTTATCCATTACTGAGTGTGGCACTCTGCCTAAGCAGATCTCGGTAAGTGATAAATTATTTCGCGTGAAGTGCGTCAAATCACGGCCCCCAAAGATATTAGTAGTATCTGCCATTTATTATTTTCCCTGAAGTAATAAAAAATTCTGTATGTAAATAAAAATTTTATTTGATGCATACTTATTTAAAATTATTTAGAAATGTTTATTAGCGGGAAAAATATGCATACTTTGAAAAGACGTCATTGTCAAGTTTTGATAAAAATTCTATATCACGCTATAAATGAAGCAAACTTAACATTCCTTAATCTTAATTTAAAATTTAAACTTTATAATATCAGTACAAAAATGTCATAAAAATAAATACCTACAAACCTGTAGTTTTAATTAAAGAGTAAATATTTTAGTATCGATCAATAGATAGCAATCATTGATTAACTTTCAAGATTATAATTAAAATTCCTGATTCACTAATTAATTCGATTTTAAAGATTTAGCAAATTTACTGCTACAAATTTGTTAATTACTAACGCAAGAATCGTTGAACTTTCATTTTGAAATCTGCTAGTTAACAAAGAGTATGAATTATGCAAAGAAGATTAGAGAAGAATGCTTTAAGCGAATCCTACAACTGTTTAATAATTTTCAATCACCTATAACCTGCAAACAATATATCATTATGAATCAAATCAAATGAATAAATCATTCTAATCCTGAATTAAATATTTTTTTGCAATATGAAGCGCTATTTTAAGTATACCTATAAAATATTAGCTTGTCATCTGTGCCATTGTTATCACAAGATTTAATAAGATGCTAATTTCATGTTATTAAAACGTATTTTATAGAATTTAACTGTATAATTATTTTAATAATATTTAAATAAAGTATATACAAAATAATACAGGCGCGGTGATCGAGCGTGTTAAGGCACATCTCTTAACATACTGTGACGTCACCCGAACCAAGGTTCGTCAGTTCGAATCCGCCTGTCGACAATGTGTGAATTGTCGTAAAATATAAAATACAGTTACATGTATTTATCACACTCAGGCGCTATAAGCTAGTCATTTATACGCCTTAAATAATATAGCATTTGACTACGAAAACCGGCAGTACGACAGTGTAAAAACTGCGGCTCGGTGTGTCCGGTAGGCCCAGGCCCGATTTGGGCTGTAGCGCCACAAATGAAAGATGAAATATACAAAATAATATAAAAAATGTGTTCGTCATTAGACTCTCTTTAACTTTGCAAATAAACTTTTAAATTAAAAAGCTTTTAATCTGCTTTACGACTACTTTTTAGAAGCTTTCAGTTATTTTGTAAGCAGGTAAACAGTCGTGAAATATTTCGTAGTAAACGCAGCTTTATAAACGCAGTTAAAATTCCTATTTTATGACGAAAACACAAAATTAAAACCTATATTTCAAACAATAACAAACCAGGCTATAATCGTAACCAGCAGTCAAATATTTTATCTGCTTTTTATAGAACGCTAACATTTTTAGCATAAATCACCAACGAAAACATTGATGCTGCTGTCATGCAGATGACATTTATAAACAACATTTTTCTTGAAATGAAAGTTAAAAATATAATTATAGAATGAATTAGTCTGATTTATCATGTACAATTTTATCTCCCATATTTTATTTATTGTAACTATAATTCAAATAGTTTTTCAAAGACGTTTCATTTGTTATTAAACACGGTGTGATTCGTAATAATTTTGGTTCAAAAGACCTTCCAAAAACGTTTCATACGATACATGAAATCTTATACTCAAAATAATTGCAAAAATTAAAAAATCAAAATGATCAAGAAAATGCATTTCAGATCGTTTTCGCTGCAGGTTTTATTCAATTTTTTTAAATAGTTTTTCATTTTTATCGGACTGTTTTGAAATAAAAGTAGTATTTTTTTAAATACTGTATTATGTTTTAGATGAACCGGACCGGAGAAATATAATGTTTTTGAGGAAAGCGAACAATAATTTTAATAATTTAACAAACCGGAACAAAATTTGTAATAATTTCACAAACTACAATAATGTTTACACTACAATTACACGAACCGGATCAACATTCCGGTTTACTCCAGTACATTTCCTGCCCTGTCACCAATATAAACTGAAGTTCATAGTTATTAATTATATAATAAATCATGTTATTAATATAAATATTAAATATTATAATTAGCAAAGAATTTAATCCCTTAGCCTTAATAAATGAAACATATTAGATACGTATTTCGAGAACTAAGTTCTATCTAATCTATCTAATTTGATTCATTTATTAAGGCTTAGGGGTTAAATTCTTTGTTAGGTAGTTCTTAGTCTTAGATTTCTTACATTTATTTTAAATATTTTAATATTTAGTACAATGCCTTTTGTCGTCTCCTTTCATACCTAACGAGCACCTATTATGTCTAAGGCCTCTCTGGCCGACGTGTCCAGCGCCAATTTGAAATGCAGTGACTTAGTGCTGGTTTAGAAATATTATAATAATAGTATTCATTACGTAAGTTTTTCTTTATGTTGTTTATTTTAGAAAAGCTTTTTTAGTTAGAAAAGAATGTTAAATTCAGTTCAAAGTGTTTTCAGATTTTGATTTTACAAATTCACGTTGTATATTTACTTGGGCGATTCCTCCACTTTGCGTAATTTCTAAAACGTGTTCATGCTTCTGCATCGTTCAATTTACGCATACAAATATTCAAATTATCTCTGAAAATTATGCACCGTTTCTATATATCTACAAAATTGTCATCGAATTGAGATACTCAATAAGCGCAATTACCAGTCGTCAAATAACGTTTTCAAAGATTTTAGTCGAAAAGAAATAATTTAAATAAGAAAACTGTTTTTAATTTACAAAAATAAAAAATTGTTAGATATCCATAATAGTTATTTGTGTATTAAGAGCGTAAAGTGATTGTTATTCGAGCATGGTAACTCCAGCGCGAGCCGAAGGCGAGAGCTGTAATAGTGCAAGAGGAACAAAGACACTTTACGCTCGTGATACACACATTATTTTTTCTACGATTGCATCTTCAAATTATTTAAAAACATATACGTACTGAAAATAAATTCAGTCTGTCAACTGCCAATATGTTTCTGTTTTGTTTGTATCCCTGGTAACTATTGAAATAAGCGCGCATTTATAATCATTTACGCGCGTTGCCATTGGAGACGTGCAAAAAAGATATTTTTCGATTGTTCTACAGAAAACGTTAACTTCACGATGACAAATGAGAGCGTAATTGTCAACTTTTCATAGCGATCGTAGAAAAAATATATATATTTTCGCGAATGTCCAGGAAACTAATCCTGTTTAATCATATGTTAGACTCGAAAATCCGACTTTATCTATATCGGAAAGTACGACCAGAGGAATCGATAAAACTTTACCAATCCCTTAATTGCAAAAAGAGATCAGAAAATAAATGTTTCCGTAGTGAGTAATTTATTAATGTTGCACAAATATTTTTCATTCATGTATCAAATCATAAATAATTTGTCATTGATAGTTGCAAGAAAATATTGTAACACACCTAGAAAGAGTTTTTACTAGGCCCTCAAGCTTCCAAAGTTCGCCTGCGTTTCGTTCTAGAATATACTTGCTCGCCCAGTAAAGCTTCACTTTCAGAGCTCATTATATAAATATCTATTATATTACATTATTAAACAATTTTCTAACAAAACAATATTTAAAAAAAATATTACTATACATAATAAAATTTTATGTAAATAAAACAAAAAACTAAATTAATTGTCCATTACTTTGTAAAACTAGGTTTAATAAAATATTAAAATAAACACTTGTCTGAATTTCACAGAATTTCAGCAAAGTCAACATATTAGGTCTTCATCAGAGGACAGCCAGAACAGTTAGTATAACCATAGATCTAATAAGTTGACTGAGGCTAAAATTCTGTGAAACTCAGATAAGAGTTTATTTTAAATTTATGGAAATATTCTTATATTTTATATTTATTATTTATGTAGTGTCTTGAGGAAAGCTAAAGAATTAGAAGAAACATTAATAAAATGAAAATAATTATATTGACTTAATTCCGATAAACAGTATTTTTTATAAATACACCCATACCTCGCTTTACGGCTTAGATACGTTCCACGAAACTTGGCCGCAAAGCGAAAAGCCGTATAAGGAATCAATACAAATGCAATGGGGAAAAAAGTTTTTTTGCCGTTATAGCGAAACATTTTAGGCCGTTAATCGAAAACGTACCGTAATTGAAAAGGGCCGTTATAGCAAAATGCCGTATAAAAAGCGGCCATATAGCGAGGTATGGGTGTACGATACAAAGAAAATGTAGCTAATGAAAAACAGTAGTCGATTATGGAAATCAAATTCAGGTTATTAAAACAAAATTAAGTTGTGTATTAAGAACAAATGAAGCGCAATGAAATGACGATTTCATCCCCCTGTAATGAATAAGCAATTATCGCCACATGTGACCCACAAACATCACCAGCAGTCTCGTAACAGTAACATTCCCAAATCAAATCATGGTGACATATTCAAATTCTTGTCCATATGTTATAACAAGCTGTCGGGTCGAGTGCAACCCGAATATCAGGACACGGGACATGTTCCCCGGGGATCACAATGTCCCTGCCCTCTCTATCCCAAGCTTACTATCGATAGCTGCCCTGAGGCCATGCTAATTTGAATTCGGTCAACGGGAAAATATTGTAGAATTTTTATTTGAATTATTGTAATATTTACAATCATTTTTTTACAATTGGTATTTGTATTTAAATTATTGATAATATTTATATGTACTTACAAATGCATGATGACAACTGATTGGTATAGTTGTTGGGATAAAACAAAAGGACTTACCTGAAAAGAAAAAAAACTATAATTATTATAATACTTAAAATATACAAACTCATTCATAACTTAATTTAATTATGAATGGCTCAAGAAAGATTTCATATACTCGTATTATTATATTTTTTGGTTAACCGGGTCCATGAAAAATAGTTCTGAAGTAGTTATTTTTGTATTAAGAGCGTAACGTGATCCTTTGTTACTCGAACACGATAATTGCAGCGCGAGTCAAAGGCGAGAGCTGCAATAGTGTAAGAGAAATAAAGACACTTTACGTTCGTGATACAAACACTATTTTTTCTACGATTGTATCTTAAAATTGTTCAAAAAAGGTATGCCTACTGAAAATAAATTCGTTCTGTCAACTGTCAATATGACAAGTTTCGGTTTTGTTTGAATCCCTGGTAGCTATTGAAATAAGCGCGCATTTAATATCTTTTTCGCGCGTTGCCATTGGAAACGCGCGAATTTAACGTCTTTTTCGCGTTTTGCCATTGGAGACGCGCGACAAAGTTATCTTTCGATTGTTCTACAGACAACGTCAACTTTACGATGACAAATGTGAAGCGTAATTGTCAACTTTTCATAGCAATCGTAGAAAAATATTATTTATTTAAAACTGGCTTTTAGTTGGTTGTTTGCAGTTCATAAAATGTTTAATAACATGATTTCATTAGCAAGTGGTTAAAATTACTTTACCTTTGATGTACGTTTACAATAGTTTTCAGTGACTAAATTCAGCAATTATTCACATGTGACAAAGGTTTAAATCCATGCCAACCATTAAGGGGAGGTTCTCATTTAATTTTACGCAAATTACCTAAACTTTGAATTTTTTTGACCTTGTATAACTTAGAGATCTGCTTTTTTTGAAATTTTTACTGACTTTTTGTCTATCAAAATAAAAAAAATTCTGGGGCTGACAAAATGATGTTCAATATAATGGTTTCAAATCTGGAACTAAAAAAAAAAGGAAATTGCGGGCATCCCAGAGGTCGGAAATCGTAACCTACATAAGACCAAAACAACAATTAAGCGGAGATTCATGGAATAGACCTATCAAACGTTAAAAAAACAAAATGGCAAACACTTGCAAAAAAGTCACTTTTTTTCGCATGATTTTTCAACTTTGACCTGCTGCAAAAAATCTGTATAATGATTAAAATATTACGATTTTATAGGTCTATTCCATGGATCATTTTGTTATTTTTAACCATGGCCAAACGCGAAGTTGATTGTTTGAACAGTTGAAGAGTTGCAATGCCCGTAGATTTGAAAAACGCGTTTAAAGTTTTGGTAATTGTTTTTACTCGTACAATTTGAATTACTCGATCAATTTACCCAAGAAGAAGTGAATAAATATGTTTTTGGGTCGCTGAACACGAATCTGAAATCGGACTACTGTCATCTGTAGCAACAATATGCACCACTAAGATTACCATCTGTCGGCATAGAAACCCGTTCGGGAGCACGTTTTAGTATGTTTTGGTATTTGGTGTGTTTCTTGCCTGTTCATAGTTTTGACATTCTAGGGGTATATGTTTAACTGTTAATGGTTAATTACAGCATGTAATACCACTTTTAATAATATCTATAATTTTATTTCAAATTAATACAGATTCACGAAATTTTATGCTAATTAACATTCTTTTTAACACAGGTTGAAATAAACTTGTTTCGTGAATTGGCAAGAGAATTAAAAGTGAAATAAAAAAATGGTATTAACGCTTTGTGAATCTACCTTAAAGAGATTTATTTTAATGTAATCTGAATCAGTTGCCGGCTGTGGGAATTGAATTTGAAGAAATAAAAACAATAGTTTTTAATCGCCCCAAAAAAGTAATTGTTTACACTTGTCGATGACTATGATATTCATGACACCAAAACATGTATGATATTTTTAATTAACTATACATATAAGGAGAATAAAAGATTTCCAAAATTGTTCCTTATGACAACATAATAACATAATTATGCACAGAGTCAATATTTCTGCAACATGCATCGAATCTCAATTGATTGAATCACGTACGCATGATGTGCGCCATACAGCACGACATACAAAAGAAAGAAAGAAAGAGATAAGGAATACCGCATACAAGAGATCACTCACGAATACCGGCCAATGCGCGAGTGATTTACATATGCTAATATCGTGTGCTAGGAGTTCCAAAAATGTTACAGGGGCATTTTTACTTTAAGGCGAATGAAAGATTGATGAAACAGATGTATGTTGGTGAAATTGAGGGTGAGAGACTGCGTGAATTAGATGGATATAACTAAAGGTTTGTTAAATTTATGGCAGCAAAAATTCGGGTGATGCCTGGATTCGAAATAGGGATCCTCCGATTGTCGGGCAGAGATGGTAACCGCTACACCACGTCACATGTGTCCGACGTATGGCATCAACCGAATTCTTCTGTTATAGTATACATTTTGTTTATTTATATTCGTAGTTGTTAATTTAAGAAATAACATGATAATAGCCTACTGACAGCTGACAACAATCTTATTATTAAAATAAAATAGAAATAGCAGAATAAATAATTTTTGTCACAGAATGTCGAAATGGTGGTAGTCCATAAACTAACCATGAAAAAATATGGATTGTCATTAATTTATCAGTAACAGATAATTTATTTATTTATTTATGTTACGCTGTACAATAGGAACTTAATCGCAATTACAATACAGGGTCCGCACTCACTGAGCCGCAGTGTTCATATTTTTAGCTTGAGTACGATTTGAACTCGGAATCGAATTCTAACACCACCTTCTTGACGGACAAACAATGATCCAATTATAGAATAAAGAGGATAATCTTTCACAGTTTTCAACATCATTCTGATTTGCATGTACGAAGTAAACGAAATCCTTATATATTTTTCTTATAATTCTATCCGTTATGCATATGGCACACTGGTCGATGAGCGTCGATGACCATCGATGAACTCCTCGATGAAGTAACAGAACGCACCCGTCATCGACGAAAATTAGAGGCTCCTCTATTTCCATCGAAGAGCTCATCGATGAAACGAACGTATCTCATTTCACTCGTATCTTTTGTGTCTCACTTCACGTTAGCATATTTTTGAAATTTAGTTTTTCTTTCTCAACTTTAGAAGCTTTTATTGTTTGTCAATGAAGAGTGCGTTCTGTTGTTTCATCGAGGAGTTCATCGATGGTCATCGACGCTCATCGACCAGTGTGCCATAGGCATAAAATGTTCAACATACGGTAAGAATCTGATGTGGACACCATATGACTTCCTTGTACGCGTATTATACCGGGTGTCTGTTTTAAAAGTGTACATAGGAGATTAACATGGGAAAACAGTTTTTTGCATGCTGTTGCTCGGTGTTCTACCGGACAACAAAGATTGAAGTGTCAATCGAAAGATATTATTTTTCTGAATCAAACGATGTAAAATACATTTCAATTTACTAGTAATTTGGTCCCGTAAATTAACTTTTAAGTTTTGTAAATTCACAGATTTATTCAATTTTTAACGAAAATAAATATCGTTACCTATGCCTGTTTTGTTTTGATTTCTTGCAAGCGAATTATTTGACGTTTCTGACATTTTGACTTGACAATTTATAAAATATGGTCTTTTATTTGCAGCATTTATTTCTAAACTCAAAATAATACCATATTTTTCAAGAAAAACTGTTAACAGCTTCATGTAATGTATCACTTCCGGTTAGTCTATTTTAACCAAAACCTATTATGTTATTTCCATTGATATAGTAGTCTTCTATACCAAATTTGAAAAGATTTTGATTATATTTGAATATAGTTTTTCATGAAAATCTATCATAGACTTCAAGTAAAGTACCACTTCCAGAAGTTATATAATGACCAAAAAGGGAGGTGCACAACTAAATGTTATAGCAGTCCTAAATACAAAATTTCAACTTTTTACGGCTTACCGTATTTGAGTTATGCGAGATACATACGTACGTACAGACGTCACGACGAAATTAGTCAAAATGGATTCAGGGATGGTCAAAATGGATATTTCCTCAGAAATCTCAAAACCGAAAATTTTCGCGATTACAATACTTTCTTTACTTCGCGCAAGGAAGTAAAAACGCGTACAGGGGTTACAATATTAAATCTTGATAAATGTATAATACATATACCACACTAAATTACACAAAATAACTAACATTTATCAAATAATTCAGTGATATTGATACAAATTACACAGATTTTCACCAATGTAAATAAAACTATTGTTTATTGTCATGGCAAAATTTATTTTTGTTAAATTTCCGCTGTATAACAAATGTGAATTTATGAAACGTTTCGTGTCAATTTCATGTAGTTGTTTAAGTCCTTGTTTGAGAACCGCTGTTGGAAATGCAATATTCAATGCATGTAGGTACTACCTCAGAATATTATTTTCAAAAAATGTAGGTTAAATTTAGTGTGAGACTCAAAATAAGTCCATATTTGTACGACGTATAAGGTTCCCGGTTTCAATATGTCGTAGGAACGATATTTGATTTTAATAAAAGGGCATGCAGTCGACCATACTGGCAATTTCATTTTATGAAAAATTTTATATTTGTATTAAGATTTATTTTAAAGGTTATGTGCTTTCGAGCAAGCGCCAGCTGCATGGATATGTGTGTATGTGTATGTATGTATGTTATACAAGTAACACATGATTTACTAGCCTCATAAAACTGACTTTATAATAATATGTTATATATTTTAACTTCTAGCTGTAGTCAGTAGAGTTTCTCTGCAGCTGAATATTATTTTAAAATACCCGCCTGTAGTTAACTCTCCTCTGTTAACATCTGTGGGTGTTGTAATTTGACGGATGTTAACCGTAATTTAAACTCAATAACATTAGCAGTAGTATCGAGTTGGTCTGTGGATCTTGAGAACCCTGGTTCGATCCTCACAGCCGACAAACAATTTTCACCAATTTAAATCTACCTCTGTGGTTCCTCCACTAATATCTTTGAAGGCGTGATTTGACGGCTGGTAACCGCACTTCATGCTAAGAAATATATCCCTCAGCGACATCTGCTACGGCAAAGTGCCACACCTAAAGGGTAAAAGGGTAAAAGGCGAAATGATATATTTATTTATTTAGGAACAATACAAACTGAGCTGAGTCTGAAATGTCTGTGCTTAAGACAAATGCCAAAGAAAAATATTTGAATTCTGTTGCGTAGTTTTAAGACAATTTCATTTGAAATGTCATTAATTCGACGACACACTGTTTGCCGAGATAGGCTTAGGTTCGAAAACAGTTTACTTTCATCAGGCAAAATGTCCAACAACAGTTTTCAAACATTCTTGCACAAATTCTCCGTCTGAACATGTTTGTTTTTGCAATTAAAAATAAAACAGACTAGCTTGCCTTAACAATATTGGAACAGGCAATATCTATCATATATTCGTAAGAATATTATTTTAAAATCAAAGTTAATTTGGTCTCATAATTTCTACAGTTAATTTTTGAATATATGGGTGCACAAATAATGTATTTTTTCCTACGATTCTACGAAAAATATTTAGCAAAGGGCCGGTTTCATTAACAAAAGTTAAATTTAATAAAAAATATAAATTTTGTGAAACATTTTATATTTTTTATTAAAGTGTTGGATGACAATTAATTTTGTCTTTGTTGTTATTTAAAAGTTAAATTTTAAATTTGGTTTAAATAAATAAAAGTAAATCAAAATTACGTGTCAAATGTAATAATTGATATAGCTGTCATATATTCGAATTACTTTTATATATTTCAGTCAAGTTTAAAATTTAATGTTTGCTAGTGAAACCGGTGATTATAAAAATACATTTTATTTTAAATATTTTTCACTCGGGACCACTCCTGCGGATATTGTAGAAATCCCCATAAGAATTCATGAAATTATATTTTACGCTCAACATAAATATAATTATTACAAAGTTTAACTGAGTTTTCGGATGTTCAGATTTTATGTTGTTAAAAATCACGTTCTGTTGCTACATTTGTTGCCGGTAATAATGACGCATATTCCGCAAATTTTAACTTAAATTATGTATATCTGCAGATTTGAAATACGATAAAGTTCAACTTATTTGAAATCGCCAAATCGGACAAGTTCAGAACATTTTGAGAGTTGTGTGGACAGCGAGACAATCTTTTTATTGTTTGTAATCATGTTTTATTTTGACTTTTTGGTCAAGCAATCAAAATTAAAATAAAATACGCCCTATATAGCTACAGTATTATCTCTCACTGAATCGACTATAGACATATTGTCATATATACATACAAGTAGTATGAAAATTGCTGAAAATATTTTGACAAATTATGTATATTTATTAGAGATGGGCGAATATCATCCGCGAATAGTCGAATGCCGCAAATATTGACATAATTCGATATTCGAGATTTTCGAATATTAACGTCAGTATAGCGAACATTCGAATACCTCGAATATCGCGCCATATGTGGACCTCAATTTTTGACTATGTTTTTCTTTATCATTTGTCCATAAACTTAAAGCTATTACAATACATTGAAGTTATTAAAGATATTTTGTTTCAAAACCATGAAGACGTACTATATTTCAAATTTGTTTTTCGCCAACATCAGCCCATACGTTTCACCTTAAATTTGAAGTTTTCGTCTTTTTCTTTTTTGTTTGTACTTTTTATTTTTATTTTATTTTATCTTAACAATTTCATTCAAATAATGAAAAGGACATAATTAAATAATTATTAATAATAAATAAATTAACTTTTAGGAGTATTCGAATATTCGAGTACCTCGAATATTCGAGATCTGATTAATATTCGTATTCGATATTCGAATTCGAGAAATTTGATATTCGCCCATCTCTAATATGTCAAAATATTATCTGTCAATTTTCATACTACGAGTTGTATTCGGCTTGAGAATTTATCAAACAAGAGTTAATTAACAAGAATAGTTAGGTATTTATTTGCACATTATTAATTAGGTATTACAGTGATGAAAATTCTATATTTTTTCAGTGTACATTTAATATTCAAAATTGACGTTTATGAAAATATTGAAAATATCATTTATTTTATTCGTAACCAAGGATATTATTAACAGTGGTATTTCCGTTATCAATTGCACCAGCGATGAATTTCCGACGAAATGTACATTTCATTGCTTCATTTTCAAACAAATTCGTGATCCTATTGGTTGACAGTGACGTGTGGTGAATTCTCTCCATTATTCATATGTCTTTACTTAGTTTATGCAATGTAATAATTGGAACTGTTTTAACTTACGAAATATACTAGCGAATATAAAACTAATTTAAATCAATTTTTTTTTACAACTTTATTTGAAGTATTTTGCCTAAAATAATTAGGGAAGCAGGAAATTAGGAAAGCATGATTTTACATGGTAAAATCGTATGATTGAGAATCGCGGTCACCATCTTGTATATCTATTTATAAATCAGTAGCTAATCCAGATTTCGCAAACATTATCAAGCAATATAAATCAATATCATGTCCTTGAAGCTTAATTAACGTAATCCCGAAGGATACAGAATCAGCAGACTGTACGGAAATTGAAATTCACTTGTTTCGTATCGTATTGGAAGGATAGCAATGTAGACTGACACTTATTTATGTTTAGGTTAAACACAATAAGTAAGATTCAAACTTAAATCCAACAGATTATCTTTAATCCTAATCAAATGTTTAACAGTAATTGCATATCAAGTAGTTGTAGCTTCATGGTAGTACTTGTCTTTTTACTAGCGAGCGGTTGTGAATTTAATTTAATTAATCTATTTATTTATTTAAAATTTGCATAGTATTCACCTGGCTATCAGTGCAAAGCACTGTTTACAGCATCGAACTAATAATAATAATAGTAGCCTACAACACCTGGTAAAGGCAATGGCCTCTCACTACACTCTATACAGGGTGTTTCACAACTTAGAGCAAAAAATTAAAGGGTATATTCTGTACGACGTGCTGATCATGAAACAAAAAGATTTTTTTTTAAATTCGAAAAATTAAGGGTTGTTAACCTAAAACATTCTTTGTAGTAGTGCACTGGATTCGCTTTCCTATTAAACACAAACAATGAAGTAGGTATCAACTACGAAATATAATAGAATTTTATTTAATTAATAACTTTAACATAATCATCCACCCAGTGCAGTGGCAACGAACAATTTTGGACTGGGAAAAATAGAAAATAGTTTTGCGATTTAAAAAAGATTCTTTTTGTTTCATGATCAGCACGTCGTACAGAATATACCCTTTAATTTTTTGCTCTAAGTTGTGAAACACCCTGTATAAGTAAATACAATATAATTTAATATTTTACATTTAGTTATAAATTTATAAATTAATTCTAAAATTGCTACATAAATTGCTTTATAAATTGCTTATAGCAAAGTCTATGTACTTCTTTTCCATATTCCTCCACTCCTCTCATTCCTAGTTTTGCGGAGCCAAGTTGTCCCAGCAATTGTCGTGAGGTCGTCACACCACCTTGTTTTTTTGTCTTGCTCTAATAATATATTATTAAATCAATGGTTTACATATTCCACAATGGGAGATAAATAAATAAAAATTCTTAAATATTAGGGTCGTGAAAATATATTACTTATATATGCACATCGTGAAAAAAGTGTTTTTACTTCCTTGTACGAAGTAAAGGAAGTATTGTAATCGCGAAAATTTTCGGTTCCCAGATTTCAACGGAAATAGGTGTTTTGGCCCTCCCTGAATCCATTTTGACTAATTTCGTCATGCCGTCTGTACGTACGTACGTATCTCGCATAACTCAAAAACGGTAAGCCGTAGAAAATTGAAACTTTATATTTAGGACTGTTATAACATCTAGTTGTGCACCTCCCTTTTTGGTCATTATACAACTACCGGAAGTGGTACTTTACTTGAAACCTATAATAGATTTTCATGAAAAACTATATTCAAATATAATTTAAAACTTTCCAAATTTGGTATATAAGACTACTATATCAATGGAAATAACATAATAGATTTTGGTTAAAATAGACTAACCGGAAGTGGCACATTACATGAAGCTGCTAACAGTTTTCCTTGAAAACAATGGTATTATTTTAATTTTAGAAAGGAATGCTGCAAATAAAAGTTTTAGAGAATTAAATTCTGCGTCTAGCACATTAAGAATTTTTTAATTAGCTTTTTGCATAAACGAGATATCTAAATTTAAATATTATATATTTTTTGATTTAAAAAAAAATTAAATAAAAGATTTAATGTCAAATATGTGCAATTAAAAAAATATCTATAGTTTAATACGTGTACAAGGAAGTCATGTGGTGTCCACATCAGATATTTTTTCTCTATGTTATGTAGCCCTCGGCTTCCCCTTGTATCACTTCTCTGCCTTAGTGTGCAAAATAAAATTCTTCCCTAAGGATGAAAAGTATCTCTAACTGAGAAAAGAAAATTTTCTTTCCTGGCAGAGTCGTAAGAAAATTTATTTTCTTTATTACTTGCTTGTACGAAGTAAAGGAAATATTGTAATCGCAAAATTTTTCGGTTTTGAGATTTCAGCGGAAATATCCATTTTGACCATCCCTGAATCCATTTTGACTAATTTTGTCGTGACGTCTGTACGTACGTACGTATATGCTTATGTATCTCACATAACTCAAAAGCCGTAGAAAGTTGAGATTTTGTATTTAGGACTGTTATAACATCTAGTTGTGCACCTCCCTTTTTGGTCATTATATAACTTTCGGAAGTGGTACTTTACTTGAAAAACTATATTAAAATATAATCCATAAACTCTTCAAATTTGGTATATAAGATTACTATATCAATGGAAATAACATAAAAGGTTTTGGTTAAAATGGACTAACCGGAAGTGATACATTACATGTAGCTGATAACAGTTTTTCTTGAAAAAAAAATGGTTTTATTTTGATGTTAGAAATAAATGCTGCAAATAAAAGATTTAGAGAATTAAATTCTGCGTCTAGCACATTAAGAATTATTAAATGAGCATTTAAGCGATATCTAAATTTAAAAATTATATATTTTTTGTTTTTTGTAATTAAGTTTGCTATGGATTAGAACAAAAAATAAGAAAAAAATAAAACAATTAATGTCAATGTCAAATTACGTCAAATATGTGCAATAAAAAAATATAGGTATAGTATAATACGCGTACGAGGAACTCATGTGGTGTCCACATCAGATTTTTTTATTAGATATTCGCATCCGAAGAACCTGAATACGAATCCCACTCAAGCTAAAAATATATTAACTAACATATTGCGGCTCGATAAGTCCGAACCCTGCACTATAATTGGGATTTAGTTCCTGTTGTAAAGCGCGGTTACCAACCGTCAAATCACGGCCTCCAAAGATGTTAGTGGTGGGCGAAACATAGGGGTAGTTTTAATGTGATGAAAATTGTTTGTCGGCTCTGGGAATCGAACCAACAAACCGACTCAATACAACTAAGCCACCTACCCCATAATAATTTAGTATATTTTTACTTCCTTGTACGAAGTAAAGGAAGTATTGTAATCGCAAAAATTTTCGGTTCTCAGATTTCAATGGAAATAGATGTTTTGGCCCTCCCTGAATCCATTTTGACTAATTTCGTCATGCCGTCTGTACGTACGTATCTCGCATAACTCAAAAACGGTAAGCCGTAGAAAATTGAAACTTTATATTTAGGACTGTTATAACATCTAGTTGTGCACCTCCCTTTTTGGTCATTATACAACTACCGGAAGTGGTACTTTACTTGAAGCCTATAATAGATTTTCATGAAAAACTATATTCAAATATAATTTAAAACTTTCCAAATTTGGTATATAAGACTACTATATCAATGGAAATAACATAATAGATTTTGGTTAAAATAGACTAACCGGAAGTGGCACATTACATGAAGCTGCTAACAGTTTTCCTTGAAAAAAATGGTATTATTTTAATTTTAGAAATGAATGCTGCAAATAAAAGTTTTAGAGAATTAAATTCTGCGTCTAGCACATTAAGAATTTTTAAATTAGCTTTTTGCATAAACGAGATATCTAAATTTAAATATTATATATTTTTTGATTTTAAAAAAAATTAAGTTTGCTATGAATTAGAACAAAAAATAAAAGATTTAATGTCAAATATGTGAAATTAAAAAAATATCTATAGTTTAATACGTGTACAAGGAAGTCATGTGGTGTCCACATCAGATTTTTTAATTAAAATTGTTGTTTTATAATCCGGTAGAATAATTATAATTTTTCGACCAAAACAAATATTCAGGAAAGCTAACCGAATAACTCAGATGGACCGAATATTCGTTACAGAGTAGCAAATAAATTTACTTTCCGTAAATAACAAATAAAATTTTGTTGAAGAATCTCTTAACCAAGTCGTATCTTTTATTTTTCTTCTGTATTATTTATTAGAGTTTACAAAGTTTCAAGTTTGAGAAAGTTTTCTTATAAATTGATGGCAAGATTTTTAAACTACATGGATAGGTAAATAAATTATTGAAAACTTTGAAGACTACAAGTTTATCTTGCGGTAAACAACAATAATTTTATTGTAGTGAAGTGAACTATTTGCAAAAGTTTAAAATGAAATTCTTAGTTAATTTGTGAATATTCTAGTCGCAGGCGTAGACTTTTTTATGTTCGTTTAATTATCATTTAGGTTAGCAGTATCACATAGACATATGTTAAGTTATTACATATTTTGCTTTGTAGATAAAATGTTTTGTTATGTTTTGCTACAATAATACTTTTTTTGCAAATAATTCACCTGTAAGGCACAAAAATATCTGCAACAATAGGCCGGTATGTCAAAATCTCAAAATAAAGTTATTAATAAATTTACCGAGATCTGCTCCGGCAGAATGTCACACCCAGTAATGGATAAAAGGCGTGATAATATATTTATTTAATAAATGTATTTTCTAATGGAATATAGACTCGAGAAATAATGTCGAATTAATTAATAAACTATAATTCAATTTGATATTTTTTACTTAAGAGACACTTGATATTTAAGGGACGATGATGCGACGGGCCATAAAAAAACCTAAATATAACACATCAAAAATGACAACTGACCCCAAAGAAACGATAAATATCCAAAACAAAATTAAACATAAGAGAGACGTCATCAAAATTTTTAACTAGAATAATGATGTCAAAGACGGCTACGTTTATAGGATATACAAAAAATTAAATGCAATGATTGTTGCGTAAATGTATAATAACTTTCCTAACGTTTTAAATGTCGATGCATTATTTATCAAATATATAACACACAAATCACAACAAAATTGACAAACGACAATGCGAAACAAAATGGCCAGAGACAAATGTAATCGTTTTCAAAGCCAGTAGGTAACAACGCATAGTAAAGAAATGAATTTCAATTCCTTTAAATAAATTAAATTTCCTTAAAAACATTGGCTGGTAGCACAAGCTCTGTTTTTGGGTGTTTTAAGAGCACGGTTATAACATGTTAGAGATAGCTAAAACACTCAAAAACACTGCTCTTAAAACAAGCAAACACAAAGCTGGTGCTACCAGCCATTATGTTTAATTATGTTTTATGGGGTAGGCTCAGTGGTATCGAGTCGGCCTGTGGATCTTGAGAACCCTGGTTCGATCCCTACAGTCGACAAACAATTAAATTTAACCCTGTGGCTCCCCCGCCACTAATATTGGAGGGAGGCGTGATTTGACGGCTGGTAACCGCACTTCCTTATTATATTTTTTTTTCACTTAACTATATATAAACGAATCACTCAAAAATCTCGTCAGGGAAGTCTCCTATCAAAAAGTGACTTCTATAAAAGTTGTAGATTGAGATTGAAATCTACAATTTCAGTTCACCTGTTTATTTACCCCATTAAGATGGGGTAGATCAGTATATTATGTAGTATCTGCCATTTAATTTTATTCCTTAAATATGAAACACTCTGTACAATGTTTAGGAGATTGAACTGTCATGCCTTTGTATTATAAATTTTGTGTAATAAAAATAATCTGAAATAATAAAATCTGTTCAGTTACAGAGTTCAGTGTAATTTTCATTATTGTCGAGCGAATTTCTTTCTATCATATTTATATTTTATTTTAAATGATTATTAATTTTGTTTACATCCAATGTAATTTTGATATTCATAAAGACATGTTACTAATTATACGGTAGGTAGCAGGCTGTCAATTTATCGTTGTAATTTGATACTTTCATATTATTATTTATGAAGATTATTAATCACCTGAAACTTCAATATAAAATCTTAATGAAATGATGGTGAAATACTTATTATTTACACTGTAAATAAATGCAGTCTTATTACATAGCCAGACACTTAAAATTTCATGAAAACTTTTTAACGTGAATGAAGTCTAAAGTTGACACCAGAATACTATTTTTTTTTTTAGAAACAAGATACTATAGTTATTATAAAAAAATTAAATATGGACACATATGGACACCGTCAGTACGGTGGTGTGGATAGCGATACGGAATTCGAATCGTATTCAAGGTAAAAATTATACAGGGTGTTAAAAAAGTTCCGGGACGGTGAAATATCTCGAGAAATACACATCGAATCAAGAAACAAAAAAACACGTGTTTCATATTTTGCAAAAACCTATCTAAGCACACCAAACACAAACCCCAACTCCCACCCCCAGGGGGTGGGGCGGGGGTTCAACATTGAAACCTTAAATGGGAACCCCCATTTTTTATTGCAGATTCGTATTCTGCGAGAAAAAATAAGTTAATTTTATCTGAAACTTTTTTCCAATTCGGAAAAAATGGGGGTTCCCATTTAAGGTTTCAAAGTTGAACTCCGCCCCACCCCCTGGGGTTGGGAGTTGGGGTTTGTGTTTGGTGTGCTTAGATAGGTTTTTGCAAAATATGAAACACGTGTTTTTTTGTTTCTTGATTCGATGTGTATTTCTCGAGATATTTCACCGTCCCGGAACTTTTTTAACACCCTGTATAAACTATCACACTGCGGCTCGGTGAGTGCGGACCCTGTACTGTAATTGGGATTAAATTCCTGTTGTACAGCGTAACATAAATAAATAAATAAATAAATATAGCGAAATACGTAAATACTGCATTCTCATTGGTTTGATTTTACTTTTTTTGTTCCATTATTTTTATTTATTTATCCTTGGAGATCATAAAAAAATTAATAACATGGTGTCGACATTTTGAAATATATAAATTTTTAATTATTATCTACGAAAAATCAATATAATATCTGTCTATATCTTTTTTCACTCATTTGATTGACACATCCTAGCTTCGCCATCGTGTATCAAACTTCAAATTCGTGAAAAAAGTATTGCTTTCATTAGTAATTAGACAAATAACTATTGAAGATATAGGATAAAAGTATTTAAATATAAATAAATAAATATATCATCACGCCTTTTCCACATTACTGGGTGTGGCACTCTGCCGCAGCAGATCTCGATAAGTGATATATTTCTTCGCGTGAAGTGCGGTTACCAGCCGTCAAATCACGACCCCCAAAGATATTAAAATATTCGACAAAGTAAAGAATACGACAAATTTTAACTACTTTTCTATATATTTATATAATGTGCAGGTACATTTTGTTTTCCCTGATTTTTTTGATAAATAAAACGTTTTACACAGTGTATTTTAAAATCTATAGGTTCAATCATATTCGTATAATTTAGCTATTTTTGTATACGTTGTTATAAATATCTATTTGCACAATTTTAGTTATATTTTAATTGTAATTTTCCCCTAAATTATTAATACACCCATATCTCGCTTTACGGCCTAGATACGTTCCACGAAACTTGGCCGCAAAGCGAATAGCCGTATAAGGAATTCAATTATTCTAATACAAATTCATACAAATTCAATGGGAAAAAAAGTTTTTTTGCCGTTATAGCGAAACATTTTAGACCGTAAAAAGAAAACGTGCCTTAATTGAAAAGGGCCGTAATAGTGAAATTTTGTATAAAGAGCGGCCGTATAGCGAGGTATGAGTGTATAAATATAATACATTTGTTCTAGGCCAAGCAAATTTCGCCCGGAAAAAAGTGCCTCACTGACGACGAAATACAAGTGTTCATTCTTAAATTATAAAGTCGAATTAAATAAATTTCTTTATCTGCTGTCTGATGCGAACATCTTGTCTGTTATTATTAATGATGCAATCAGGCAATATTTAATTTGTATTTAGAGCAGTTCCGTGAAATTACTTTCTACATGATACCCGCAATTTTTTTTGTAAATTATTATTAAATTACGACATGCTAACATCGGTAATAAACTAGATTTTCGCTATACTATAATTATAATATTTTTGATACTACATAAAAAATAAATGGAAATTTAATGATTTATTTTTTTGACATAATAATAATCTGCTATTAACTATCATAAATATAGTTACTATATTTTTATAATTATATTAATTAAAACCACTAAAAATAAGATAATAAATTATTTGAAACCTATTTTCGTTTCTAAATAAAAGTTGGCGTGCATTTTATCACGTAGCGGTTGGCGCTGGCGACAAGTGGTTAAACAATTGAACATTGCAATCCTGCACGACTCCTGCTGTTTCCAAAGCAACAGTTTGTAAACACCGGAGAACTTTTAATTCTTGCCTTCAATATAATACCCTATTGGTTATTCCTGCAATGTTTACGAACAAATGAAAACTACTACATAAGTTTCTACATATGCCTTCATGTGAGACTTAGACAAGTGTTTAGTTAGATATTTTATTATTAAACCTAGTTTCACCAAGTGAGCATTTTAAGACAATTAATTTTGTCTTTGTTGTTTTTTACCTTCATGATTAACCGATGTTGACATCATGTCCTACCTTTCCTTGATGTACAGGAACGAAATGGTTTCTACAGCAACAGGGGAACCAACACTGTGCACTGAGAGTCTAAAATATTCACTGACAAAATATGACACTTTACATTAATCTACACATAATTTAAACACACCAAAATGTTTATCAAGACCTTATCTCGTGATTTTATATATTTACAAGAGTAAAACGCGAGTATTTTCGTCAAAATGTAATAAAATATCACACAGAAACTGAGCACTGACATACAAGTACAAACCGATGCGGAGACTAAACTACGATGACTGATGCCTTGTAACCAGTTAGAACAATGATTTAGGTAATCAATACACTGTAAAAACATCGTTTATTTTATATTAAAACAGTAGTCTCCAATATAGAGTGTTTATTTTTTCTCAGCAATATTTTCAAGTTATAAAGAAAATTAGAAATACATTCAATAGATTTTCTTTGAAATTAAAAATGTCAAATCATTTTCTCATGTACTTTTGTAGGATTAATATTAATGAGATTTTCTTGCAATTCAAGAAAATATACAAAATATTGCAGATGCTGCAAGTCATAGCTTTTAATTAGCTTTTTTTTAATAGCATTGTAATATTTTACAGGGCTACGCGCTATAATTATTCATTAAATATCTACAAAGTATCATTTACATAAAAGGTGGAAAGAATAATTAATACGTGGCCAGCGTAGAACTATTGTTAGTGTCAATAGTTTCGTAAATTCTAAAAATAAATTATTTGAAATAATGGATAAAAGATTTCGAAGGCGATTTTCTTACAGTTCAACTAAATAAAATACAAAATATTGCAGATGCTGCAAGTAATAACTTTTAATTATTTAGTTTATATTAGTTATTTTATAAGCTTTATAAAATTTTCCAGGTCTCTTCTATGCGCCTGTAAAATTGTGCTGTAATTATTTATTTACTTGATTACCATAAATACCTATAAAGTGTCATTTACTTAGAAGGTGGAAATAAAACAAATTTCGCATTTTAATCGCTCATAGATAAGTTTTTATGCGACAGTCTGTACTATAATTCTATTCGAAATAATGTCGTTACTTGCGTAAATATCTATTACACTACTGTTACGTCTCTGATTATTTTACAGGAAAAGTTTTCAAATATATTCTGTAGAAAACTAAATTTTGATTCTAAATTAACACATTTCATATTACAACTAAACTTATTGTTTATTCACATACCTAGCCCCAAAACTGGAACAAATGCAAACAATTATATAACGTTTAACTATCATATATATATATATATATATATATATATATATATATATATATATATATATATATATATATATATATATACAGGGTGAGTCTGGGAAGACGCCCCCCCCTTTAACTTTTTTATTATGAGTAATAGAAAAAAATGGTTCATATGAAAGTTTTATTATTTTAAATATACTATTTGATGGCAGATGTAGATATTTTTTATAAAGTCAGGTTTACAAGATACGACTATCAACTTTTATTTTTTAAATAGCAACCTATAATTATTTTACTAAAATAAAAACCGCCATTTTTTTCTCTTTTCAACGGTGTATTAGTTTTTATTAATGTATCTGAAAAAATTCGAGAAAAATAAGAAAATTGAGAAATACTAGAAATAATTTTTATACAAATATTATAGGTGGCTATGTGAAAATAATTTGTTTTAAGTTGTTTTTGTTACTGAATTTGTTGCTTTAGTTTGTTAAGTTGTATAACACTGTTACATTTTGTTTATTTTTACATAGCCACCTATAATATTTGTATAAAAATTATTTCTAGTACGAGGGTCATTCAATAAGTCCTTAGAAAAAAGTAGAAAAAACCCTTTTTTTGGGTAGATTTTTTTTTATTTTTCTACATAATCTCCTTTTAGCTCTATACACTTCTCTAATCGTTTTCCCAAATTTTTTAAGCCGTCCAAAAAGTAGGATTTCGGAAGCTCCTCAAAATAGGCTTCCGTTTGGGCGATGACCTCCTCATTGGACGTAAACCTTCGTCCGCCAAGCCATTTCTTTAAGTTTGGAAATAAGAAAAAGTCACTGGGGGCCAAATCTGGTGAATACGGTGGATGTTGCAATAATTGGAACTTTAATTCCATAATTTTGGCCTTCGCAACTGCGCTTGTGTGCACACGTGCATTGTCTTGATGAAAAAGGACCTTTTTGTGTTTCAAATGAGGACGTTTTTCTTTTATTTCTTCGCTCAGCCGGTCCAATAACGACGCATAATACTCTCCTGTTATCGTTTTTCCCTTTTCCAAATAGTCGATGAAGATGATTCCGCGTGCATCCCAAAAGACCGTTGCCATAACCTTGCAAGCCGATTTCTCCGTCTTCGCCTTCTTCGGAGCCCGTTTGCCTTTAAAAATCCACTGTTTTGACTGTTGTTTTGTCTCTGGAGTGTAGTAATGTATCCAAGTCTCATCCACAGTTATGTTTCGACGCAGAAAATCTTCAGGATTACGACGGAAAAGCGCCAAAACAGCCTCAGAGTCCACCACACGATTGCGTTTATTCTCCACTGTGAGCAACCGCGGCACCCATCTTGCCGAGATTTTTTTCACACCTAATTTTTCGTGCAAAATTAAAGCGACTGTGCCTTGTGATATGCCTGTAGCCTCAACTATTTCGCGCACTTTGATTCGTCGGTCACTTAAAACCATATCGTGAATTTGGTCAATCATTTCGAGGGTAGACACTTCTACAGGGCGTCCGGAACGATGTTCATCTTGAATGTACGGCCACGTTTAAACTCATTCACCCAATTGTAAAACAGTTGCAAACACAGGAGCAGATGTGCCATGAACTTCATCCAACTCAGCTTTAATTTCTTTCGGCGTTAAGCCTTTTAAATACAGATGTTTAATCACCGCTCGAAACTCACTTTTATCCGTTATTATAAACAATCAAAAGTTTTTTACTACAATTAACAACAACAATGAAACTACGTGACGGCTAAAGCTAAAACTCTAACAGTTGACTAGTTAGGAGTGCTGCTTACTGGAAAAAAAATCATTTTCGATACTACGAACACCATCTATTGAATTTTCTAAGGACTTATTGAACGACCCTCGTATTTCTCAATTTTCTTATTTTTCTCGAATTTTTTCAGATACATTAATAAAAACTAATACACCGTTGAAAAGAGAAAAAAATGGCGGTTTTTATTTTAGTAAAATAATTATAGGTTGCTATTTAAAAAATAAAAGTTGATAGTCGTATCTTGTAAACCTGACTTTATAAAAAATATCTACATCTGCCATCAAATAGTATATTTAAAATAATAAAACTTTCATATGAACCATTTTTTTCTATTACTCATAATAAAAAAGTTAAAGGGGGGGGCGTCTTCCCAGACTCACCCTGTATATATATATATATATATATATATAAAGGGCTAATTTAATATCAAGTCCTGAAGCTCCCCTTCCACTAACAACTATGGAGGCAGTGATTTGACGGTCGGTAACCGCACTTCACGCGTAAAAATATATAACTTACCGAGATCTGCTACGGCAGAGTGCCACACTCAATCATGGGTAAAAGGCGTGATGATTTATTTATTTATTTAGTAATTAAATAATTTTGTTCAACGCAATGCAAATAATGAAAATCATTTTTTTTTGCATTATTGACATCATTTAAAGGCAATCACTACTTGTTATACATCATTGTAAAGAGAATTTGATTTACAACCTTTTTTCACAAAACGATATTGGGCGTTCCTTTTAGAACATCAAAGTTAAATATTTTTATGGAAAATTAGTAGACCATGGAAAAATAGTTTGCACTATTTTATAGATCAGATTCTTACATTAAACTTTTTCTTATATCTTAAATATTGCAGGAGATATAAGCTGGACAATGAAAAATCAATCACCCAGTATGTTGATTATTGCAGTACCCACACTCAAACATAATTATTTTTCTTAGATAATTGGAAAATCAGTCTAATTTATTAAAATGTTCCGACGTTTCGGCGATAACCATCGCCTTCTTCAGGGATATGTAACGTCTAATAATTAACATAAACAAATTATTTAAAAAAACTTAACATAATTAGTCACAAATTAAAAGAATAAATAGTCAAAAATGTTTAAAAATTACAACAACTCTTAACAATTAACTATAAAACACATTAAAAAGAACATTACAAATATCATTATCACAGTTTTAAATCTAGTACAAGAATCTTGAATAAATACACAATTTTTGTAGCGAATTATTCTCGTCAATACGTAACCTACGTAAAACCAACCAAAGTATTGATTGTCTAAGGGCCCTTGAAAGCCCTTGAAAACAATCAAAGATCATTCCTCTCCAACGCCGACTTTCTAGTGTAAGATCAGTACACACAACACATACACATATTCCAACATATACACACGCATGCTTCTCACGCAAGCATCGCGTTTGAAGTCAGTATTAGATTTCGGTTAGTTTCCGATGAAACTAGACCGGAAGTAGCCGATATTAAGAGGTAATTTGTTAGCGGGGATTAGGATAAACACGCATACATACATAGTTAATGTTTGCTTGTGTGTAGCTGACTTTTATGATCACACCTGAACGGTAGTAAATTTAACGCGACGTTTCAAATCGCCCATAAATAACAAAGGTAATGAATGATGAAAAAGGCTGCGCTATGTGTTTCTGCATTGTTAACCACTAGTTTATTGCGATTATTTGGCAACTATTCCTTAAAGGACCGTTTATCAATGTTGGGTGACGTGACAGATAACTCATCCGTCAAGTGGATATAAATTGTGTTCGCCAAACTAGAGTTCGCGCGTTCAAATCTCGCTGACTTCTAGTTATATCTGTCACCAGTAAAGTATGAAATGCAGTATTAAATCATGCAAATTTTGCTAAAAGCAAATATAAAGGTTTTAGTGTGTGGGGCCTACGTTCTACGTACATAGGATTTGTTTGTTTAAAATACTAGCGAAGCGAACCTTGCCAAGAACACGTGTATGAAATTAGGCATAATTAAAGCTAAAATGGGGTAGGTGGCTCAGTGGTATCGAGTCGGCCTGTGGATCTTGAGAACCCTGTTTCAATCCCCTCAGCCGACAAACAATTTTCGCCAATTTAAATCTACCACTGTGGCTCCCACTACACTAACATCTTTGGGGGCCGTGATTTGACGGCTGGTAACCGAACTTCAAGTGAAGAAATTTATCACTTACCAAGATCTACTGCGGCAGAGTGCCACACCCAGTAATAGGTAACAGGCGTGATGTATGATTTTCACCAACCACCAAAATAATTATATTTGAACCAATTACATTTATATCATTAAAAACGTCCTTCTAAATTGAATAATCGGTTACTTTTTTGTTATCAATTATGACAGATAATTACCAAATTCAGTTAAATATACGCTTTTTTCAAGCCTCGATTTTATGCCATTTTCATTAGTGTATTCCGAAAACGAATCGTGATGCGGTCACGATTTTACCACGGTTGCAATTTAACCCCCAACGAAGTTGTCCGTATAAAAAAAATATGAAACTCGTTGTGAGTAGTCAATATATTATTTTGTATAATGAACATCTAAGTACGTAAAATTCATAAAGAAAACATAATAATGTCAGAGTAAAATCGAATAAATTATTAAGTAATCATGAAATATTAAAGTTGTCGTTAACATATCGATCAATTACAGTCATATATTATTTAACTTTAAAAGTAATATATTCCTAAACGATGATGTCATTAGCTCCTCCACTATAGTCACAAAATTGTGAATTAGTCATTAAGACTAGACCCAAATTCTTCGGCCTATCAACGATAAAAGTTTCAAAATTGTTATTAATTTTTAAGATAATTTAAATTTTTAATGCCATGATATTAGAAAATTACTAACCCTCTTTCTCTCTCTCACGCACATTTAGTCTACTCATAGTTCTTTGTTCTTTTAATATCTACTGTCTTCGTTTAACTGTCAGCTAATTTTGAGGTTATTGTTTTCCTTGGGTCTTTAGATACAGATTTGATAAGTATATTTCAGTCGTATCGAGTCGACCTGTGGATCTTGAGAACCCTGATTCGATCCCCACCAACACACAATTTTCACTAAATTAAATCTACCCCTGTGGCTCTCCCTCCACTAACATCTTTGAGGGCCGTGATTTGACGGCTGGTACGTGGTCCAGACTTACCGACAATCTGAATTTATATATTTTTAACTTGAGTCGGATTCAATTTCGGGATCTTCTGGTTCGAATGCCGTAACGCTAACTACGCTACAGCCACAGTACTACCAGTATGAATTGTCAGCAGGCTTTTTAAATTATTTGCCACGAAAGTTATTCTTCATTTCATATATTTTTCTAAATGATAAGCCCCACTATTTAAGATTCAAATTTTTTAATAGCACAAAATTTTATATATATTACAACTTATTGAATAATGAATAACATAAGACTTTCTAAAACTATACGTTGTTATCAATTTAAATTTAATTTCGTGTGAAATTAAATTTAAAAATAATGGGGAAACTAACTGTGAAATGAGGCGTTGGCCAGGACTCCAAGAAGTTCACTTTTCCGATGTGTTACACATACTACTTTTGTTTTTCAATCGGATTACACCCTATTAGTATCAAATATATAATATTTCTACAACTATCAAAAAGGGTTCAATTGTTTTCTCTAATATTAATACGCGAAGTACGTGATTTTTTCATCATTTACAATTACCATGACAACGCGTATTTTGCGCATTATTTTGCAGCGTAAAATGGGTGTTTTGCGCACTGTTTCGTATTCTAGTACGCAAAATGAGTATCTCGCGCACGCTCCCAAATTATTTGTTGTCAGGTTTCATTAGTTACAACACATCAATAGTATCAAATTAATATTATTGTTGATTGTATTCCTTCAATTTACTTAAATAAATCAATAATTATTGTATTATTCTTTATTTACAGTTGTAGAAAAAATCTTGTTTGTATTTCGTGGGCAAAATTCTTGTTCTTTGGCGCGTTCGAATGACTTTTATTGTCTCGACTCTCACGCGCAACAAAAAAACACTTGCGCACTTAATACAAAAATAATTATTAAAGTTTTACGAACGAATCCAGTTTAGCGCGAAGCCAGGCTCATACGCATATACGTTCAATAACTAAACGATATGATACATTCTATTGAAAATATATTAAAGCAATCGCCATCCAATTTATGGGGTAGATGGCTCAGTGGTATCGAGTCGGCCTGTGGATCTTGAGAACCCTGGTTCGATCCCCACAGCCGACAAACAATTTTCACCAATTTAAAAATCTACCCCTGTGGCTCCCTCTCCACTAATATCTTTGAGGGCCGTGATTTGACGGCTGGTAACCGCACTTCACGCGACAAAATATATCACTTACCGAGATCTGCTTAGGCAGAGTGCCACACCCAGTAATGGGTAAAAGGCGTGATGATATATTTATTTATTTTATTTATACCATCCAATCTAGATCTGCATCTGCAGAGCTACTATCCTCAAAACTAAAAAATAAAAGTACGAAGATACATTTATTTATTGGTTGTACCAGTACAATATACCTCGTGAGAATATATATGATTTCTGTACTTCGTGTGGTGTTCAATTATAAACTTTACAAAGTATTGCAAATATAGATAATTATCTTTAAAGGATATTTTTCATAATGTCAATATCTGACAAGCAGTTGAAGAGAAAATTAATATAATTACCTTAGGTAATATTAAAAAGCACACTTGTAATATATAATATAAACGTAGCACAAACAAGTGCCTTATAGGTTTTACTCAAATTTATATTATTTGCATATGGTCAGTTTAATATTACGTCTAGTTGGGCGGCCAAAAACATAAATCTTATTTCAAATGATCAATTAATTCATCAAAACTATTATTTTCAACAATTTTACATAAAAACACATATCGCCAATTCTCAACATAAATAAATATATCATCACGCCTTTTATCCATTACTGCGTGTGGCACTCTGCCTAAACAGATCTGGATAAGTGATATATTTCTTCTATTTTTTCGCGTGTAGTGCAGTTACAAGCCGTCAAATCACGGCCCCCAAAGATATTAATGGAGGGAGAGCCACAGAGGTGAAAATTATTTGTCGGCTGTGGGGATCGAAGCAAGGTTCTTAAAACATGTGTTGCAAAATACAAATCTAATTGAAACACAAGTGCTGGAATTAGGGAACAACTATCGGATTCAAAAGTCTAGTCAATCGGCTTTAAAGTTGAATTTAATATCAGTAATTTGCAGACAGATTCATAAAATAGATTAGCCGCTAGCAACGTTTTTAGTTTTTATCTGAACTCCATTTCTAATTCAATAAAAAATAACTTATAATTATGACGCCAACAGTTAAAACGTACGGCAAAAATACAAGCTAGGCGGACGTTTGAAGCACTTGCGATAACTGCAAATTTATGAATAACCTTATTTTGTAAATAGCTTTAATACCAATAATTTAAATCTCGAATAGAAACAGAGTTAATTAGTTCCAAATTTTATTGCTTTTAAGAATTTGTCCGTTGAAAATTTGTATTGAACAATTAAAAGTTTCTATTTTTTGAAATTTATTAATTTAAAAATAACAATTTATATCAAAAATATATTTAAATTCTCATCTTAACCTATATGTAAAATAAATTAAATAATCCAAATTGAATTTAATTTTAGTATATTATTATCACCAACTTTTTGAAAAAGTCAGTGAAAAATAAATAAGCAAAAAATAAAAAAATATTCGTTCTGCGAAAAGAAATAAACCAAAAATTTGTAAAATCTGCTGTGCGCTTTCTTGATCATAAATTTAACTAAACTCGGTATAATTTGTACAACTTTTGAAAAATATATTTTATTAGAATTGTTTTCGAGAGCTTTCACTGAACACATCCTAATTTGAACAAATATTGGAAAAACAATTGACAATCGCGTGAATATCATTTTTGACAATTATATTTTAATTCATTTTCTGTTTTTGTCTAACTGCAATTGTATGGAATTTAGTTTCAAAAACAAGCGCAGGAAGATGCTCCCTTTCTTCCTTATTTTTTTTATTCATTTTCAATTTTTACTATACAGTATAATTTTAAACAAGCGCAGGCGATGCTGCCTTCATTTCTTTATAGATTCGTTGTTAAAGAAGTGGGTGTAAGTGAAGATTTATGAAACAGGTGTACAGGAGCGAATAGATGGATATGAATGAAGATTTGTTGCGTGATGATGGATTTTGGTTGTGAGGAATGAAACAGCTCGTATGGAGGAAGTGTTAATGTGGTTGAAACGAGTATCGTGTGTCAGGATGAAAATGTTGACGTGGACTTAATAAATGTTTTAGTGCATGTTCTGTGAATATTTCAGGAGTTTTCATATTTAATATTAGTATATTTAATAAATAAATATCGAAAATTATTTTGTCTATTTTACAAAAAAACCTTAAAAATGTTTTCTAAACAACTGAATTTTTATTACGACACTTGTTTTGTTCTGTACCAGAAATATACTTAATTAATACAAAAAAAAAACATGATTTAAATCAATGAGTTTTTAAAATAAGACTGATTTAAATCTTGATTTAAATCAGGCCAACCTTGAGACTATCTAAATTCGTTACCTACTAAATTAAAGAGAAAAGTACACAAACTTAATTATCATCTACCGAAACACATAAACCAAAGTTATCCAGTAGATAGAATGATGATGAGAAGAATTTGAAGAAGTTTAATGACTCTTTAAAACAGTCTTTATCTTTTGCTGGTCATGCTTTGCTGTACAAGCATGCTGTGGTTTAACTATAAGCGATTGAACGGTATGCAGACGGTTAACGTTACCTAAACAATACATATTTGGAAGTGAACATAAAAAAGATAAGCTTATTTGAAAGTTGTAGTTTATCTCACAGTGCGACTGGATCTTACTTATCGGCACAATCTCATCCACATTAGGATAACGGATAAGGAAACTTGCGCTTGACAGATTGATCATGTTCATGTTCTCAACTATTCAAACAAAACAGAAAACATTCTTCTGTCTGGAAATCAAACGAGGTTTTCAATCAATACATTTATAGTATTTACTGAGATTGACAAGAATGTTATTAATAAAGCCCGGATTTTTAGGCAATTGCCTAGAATCAAATTTTAATATACTTCAGGCAATTTACTTTTTCTATACATAGGTAATATGTTTACGTGTAATGGAAGATTTTTTTTTCGTGCCTTAGGGCCTATTTTTTCTATATTTTGGTTATTGTGCCTATTTTACCCTATACAGCCTATTTTGCCTATTTTTGTTGCCTTTTTTAACTTTTATTAACTAATTCAGCACTCGACATAGTGTTTCAACCTAACCTATAATATTTAAAGTAGTTACTTAAATCAAGTTTTTGTGTGTGAAGTTAAAATGCCGAAAGAAAAAACGTGTTTTAGTGAAAATTTTACGTGGCAATTCAATTGTGTCTTTGCCATTAATCAATGGAACTGAGGTAACTTTAGACGATATGGCTAAATATAAGAATGCCCCTGTCACATTTTGTGATGTCTAACGAAGTTTTCAGCTAACAAGCAAGTTCTGACTGACCGAAGACAGTCCCTTTCCGAAAATTTCATAGAGCAATAGCTCGTAATATTATGTGAATCAAAGTATACTACATAATTTGAATTTGTATAATAGTTAATAAAATGAGAACCCTACATTATTATTTTATTAATATTTTTCAGATTGCGTTAATTTTTTTTAAAATGTTGATTTTTTTCTAATGAAGAGTAGATACGAGTACCAATATTAGAAAAAGGATTCGTTTGTTTTTTTAAACAAATTATTTACATTTAGGCTGCCTAAAATCCCGCCTATTTTAGAGTAATTAACGGCCTATATGCCTGCTTATTTGGGTGTTTTTAAGTGCCTAAATATCCGGGCTTTAGTTATTAATATGTGGAACGTCGAATGAAAGATTGCCAAAACAGGTGTACAGGGTGTCCCAAATAACATTACGTTCTTGAATATCTCGAAAAGAATGCATCTTAACAACAAGTGTGCCGAATCAACAAAACCTTCATAGTTTTGGAGGTGACATCGGATTCTGACAAGATGGCCTCCCCCACCCCTAGGGGGGACTGGAGGGAGGGTCGGTCGACTTAAAAATCTTAAATGGGAACCCCTATTTGTTATTGCAAATTCGGAAAGAACTTAAAAAAGTATGTTGGTTTTATTCGAAAACTTTTTTTTGTTTCAATAAATGAGGAGTTACATTTCTACAGTTTGATGTATTTATTGAAACAACAGACGTCATTTTTTATCAAGTTAATGACACAATATTAATTAGTTAATTTTTTCTAGCAAAGTCATATTTTACGATTACAGCGCCACCTGTTGGGTGTTGTCTGTATACTTATGATTATTTTTTTGACATAGTTCGAATAATGTAATGCTTGCAATCTTCTTCTTACGAAAATCTAATTATACGATTCTGATAATTTAGTACTAAAGAGCACTAACCATACATTTAGTTTCTTGTGGATGCACCTAACATTATGATTTCCGATTTCAAGCGATCGAACGCATTAATATTCATTAGTGCTGAAACTGTTATTATCCCTCCATTTTTAATCAATCTTTCAGGTTTCAGCTCTAAAAGCATCCCTTTACTTCAGATGTTTCCCTGTTGTTAGAACGCCCTCTAGCATTTATCAGTCATAATCAAACGTTCAATATAAAAACCTGACGCGTGCAAACACAAAGAAAACATTTTACTTACTAAATTCTGCAATCTCTCTTCTGCTTCGTTTGACAAAGAAACGAAGCGAAGAAATTGCAAGTTCACTTGTCTAATAATTCATAGAAAAACATTTGTTTTTATTTTAAATACCACAAAATTGAGAATTGTTGAATTGGGCAAAACGTAAAGCAGATTCCAAATGATTTGGAGAAAACTGCTATAAGTAAAAGTGATAAATAGTTATTTACGTAAAAAGTCAGGAAAGCGTTCAATTACAGGATGAGTGGATAGTTTCATGTCGAGAGACAGCGAGGCTTGAAACAGTTTACGAATTCTGTACGACACTTTACTGACGAATTACGTATAACATTTTACCTGAAACTTATTAACAAATAATAAAAATTTAAATTAATTTAAATTAAAATAAATATTTGACCTACATATTCAGTAAGTATTTGATGTTGTTAAGTAACTAGACACTCACGTTTCTTTCATTATCTGCCTAGGCAGGCAATATGTTATTTTCCTGCCTAAGTATTCAAAGCAAAGCTTTCCTGAGTCTTAAAGGTCAGGAAAATAAATATTTGTCTCATCTTTTGCTCTAAAATATACAAGAGAGCCAATTTCCGCACATTTTTAAAATCCTATGTTCCGCATTTCTGTGCACACCTGTATATATACAGAGTGTTTCTATACCTCTGCATGAAATTATAATGACATATAATTTGATATACAGATTATAGAACAAAAACGATTTTTTTGGAAATTCGCAAAAATTAGGTTATTTCTTTCCTAGCGAACATTTTTAATGACAAAAATACATAAATTTATAATAATACAAGTTTTTAATAAATCCAGCAATTTGGCGCTATATCTAGCTTTTTTTGTATTAGTTCCCCAGCTTTTATAAAATTTCATCTGGCAACACTGGGTTCATAATAAACTTGAAACGCATGAAGTCATGCAGCCTGTTAAGCGAATGAATGTTCATGTATTTCGTCAGTAGGTGTGTAGGGGTCTTTAAAACAAAACAGCAGCACTCATGTCAGCTACTCGTACCAAGCTTGGAACTTGCGGCATATCACGAACAGATCTCAGTTGGCGCCTGAACAAGTCCGATGAACATTTGCATCCGTGAGTTGTGACTTGAACCAGAGAGAAATTCAAGCAAAAAAACAACAGGCCCGAATTAGAGATTGCAAGTCCTAATATGATTGTACCGCGTATCTATCAATCAATCGGCTGGATAATCTAGCGGTTTAGCTGACGCCCTCTAGTTCAATGTACCAAATACCGATTTCTTTTTGTCTTAGTCACAAAGGACACACAAGACACTTACAACCATTTTGGAGTCGTTTATCAATATTGGGATACAGTGACATATTATTCATCTCTAAATCGTTTCAATAAATATATATATACAGGGTGGTGACTCGCTCAGCCGGTCATAGGGATCAGTTTTTTGCAATTTCCTACTTCCCTAATTATTTTAAGCAAAAACGCATCAAATAAAAGTTTTAGGGCATGAAATTCTGCGACAGAAATTAAATATGAAAATGTCGAAAATTACGTTAAAAATATCGATAGCCATGGAATTGAACAAAAAAAAAATAAATGCTTGACGTTTTATCTGTCAAAACATCAACATCTTTCGTAAAAATTAGGGCGCATATTTGATAGCTGCCGGGCTATTCCTGCATTCCTCAGCAATTCTTTGTTTTAGAGAATCCACATTTGGGTGCCTACTTTTGTAAATTTTATTTGTTAAACGACCCCACAGAAAGAAGTCATTAGGTAAGAAATCCGGTGATGAGCTGGCCATTTTATCTATCACAACGTCAAACGTTGATGTTTTGACAGATAAAACGTCAAGCATTTATTTTTTTTTTGTTCAATACCATGGCTATCAATATTTTTAACGTAATTTTCGACATTTTCATATTTAATTTCTGTCGTTACAAAACACGTAAAAGTAATTCTATTTACTGATTTAGATGCAGAATTTGATGCCCTAAAACTTTTATATGACGCGTTTTTGCTTAAAATAATTAGGGAAGCAGGAAATTGCAAAAAACTGATTTCCCATGTTAAATCCCTATGACCGGCTGAGCGAGTCACCAGCCTGTATATATATATATATATATATATATATATATATATATATATATATATATATATATATAAATGATGAATTTAGAACTTTCATTGTCTTGAATACCAGTATTCACTTGATAACGAATGAAGATTATATCAATCGAAATGTTGTGTAACATATTGCTATAAAAATAAAGACAATGAAAATTCGAAATTCATCTTTTATTAATAATCTACCATTGTCTACAACTTTCAAACAGAAAATAAATACTCATATGCAAAATAAACAAATTATTCTCCACAAAGGCGGCGCATTCCCTAGGAACGCCACTGAATATGAGTCACAAAAAGAAGAATTTGGACCAAATAAAGACATAATTTTAAATCACTTTGATGTACCATTTCGTCTTCAGCTTGTGTTGAGCGAATTTGTTCTTTATTTGAATTACTTATTCGAAATTAAGATACAGACCCTGCACTGAAAAAAGCCAGAAACTTGGAATAAAAATAATAACTCTTATTTTTTTATTACATTTTAAATATTATTTGACATATGTATCAGAATGAAACATTTTTTGTTTTTGTTTGAAATATATTTAATTTTTCTTGATTTAAATCTCTGAACCTTGTATAGAAGACATATTTTTGCAATTCAAATGAGAGTTCATAGAAAAATATAAATAAAATAAATAAATAAATATATCATCACGCCTTTTACCCATTACTGGGTGTGGCACACTGCCATGGTAGATCTCAGTAAGTGAGATATTTCTTCGCGTGAAATGCGGTTACCAGCAGTCAAATCACGGCTCCCAAAGATGTTAGTGGAGGGGGAGCCACAGGGATCAATTTAAATAAATAAATAAATATATCATCACGCCTTTTACCCATTACTAGGTGTGGCACTCTGCCTAAGCATATCTCGGTAAGTGATATATTTCTTCGCGTGAAGTGCGGTTACCATCCGTCAAATCACGGCCCCCAAGGATGTTAGTGGAGGGGGAGCCACAGGGATAGATTTAAATAAATAAATAAATATATCATCACGCCTTTTACCCATTACTAGGTGTGGCACTCTGCCTAAGCATATCTCGGTAAGTGATATATTTCTTCGCGTGAAGTGCGGTTACCATCCGTCAAATCACGGCCCCCAAGGATGTTAGTAGAGGCGGAGCCACAGGGGTAGATTTAAATTGGTGAAAATTGTTTGTCGGCTGTGGGAATCGAACCAGGGTTCTCAAGATCCACAGGCCGACTCGATACCACTGAGCCACCTACCCCATTATATGTCAACATTTTGCTGTTTTCTATGCTACTTAGGTTACTCATTGTCATTGGTCAATTTTGTCATATTTTACAGAGATTCAGATGAAATTACACTTTAATTCACATATTTTCCGGGCTTCATTTCCGATCGGTTACGATATCAAAGATTAATAAAATTTTAAATTAGTTTATTTTTTGCAGTTTTGCTAATCTAAGTAATCTTTGCCGTGATTTCAATGCGGTATTCCATCTCATTGACCTGACAAATAAGTTAGCTATAATAACAAATTAAATAAGAATGCAATAAGTGTTATTTCGCAGGTAATGTCAAAGTGACAAATTTAATTGTAGAGAAGTGCGTTGTCCCGTTCCCACTTCCAGGATCGTCTAATCCTGGTCCCGTCGGGAGTGCTACGAACCTCAAACAGGACCAGAAACGTGGGTGTAAACCAGTGCTTTCCAAACACTTCCTATTGCATTACAGCAAACAACTTTCAACATTGTTTCTTTAATTGTTGTATATACTAACAAAGAATTTTACCCCTAAGCCTTAATAAAAGAATCAAATCTAGATACGTATTTCGAGAACTAAGTTCTCATCCTCAGTAGACTTACATACATACATAACATCATGCTATATCCCATTAAATGGGGCAGCACGAACCCCTGAAACATTCATAGAGCATCAGTGCACATCAACATTCTCATCCTGACATATGATACTCGTTTCGACCACATTAACACTTCCTCCATACGAACTCTTTTTTTCCTAACAACCAAAATCCATCATCACGCAACAAACCTTCATTCACATCCATCCATTTGCTCCTGTACACCTGTTTCGTAAATCTTCACTTACGCCCACTTCTCTAACTACGAATCTATAAGAAATAAAGGCAGCATCTTCTGTGCTTGTTTACAAATACATTAACACAATTGCAGTTAAACACTGTATAGTAGTAAAAACTTAAAATGAAGAAAAAAAGATGAGGAAGGAAGGGAGTATCTTCCTGCGTTTGTTTTGAAACTGAATTCCACACAATTGCAGTTGGACACTCTATAGTAAAAATAGAAAATGAATCAAAAACATAAGATCCTCAGTAGAAAAGGGAAAAATCAAGATTACACGACTTGTGAATCAAGTTAGTGGTCAAGATAGAATCCAATTTGCCCAAAAGGGGACATACCTATTTATACTAAAACGAAGCAAAGAGCCGTGTCCAAGAAATTAATAAGCATATCGCTTAAGTCAACTATAAACTAATTACTTAAGAAATATATATAGTATATAGTTTGAAAAAACAGAAACTATTGAGATTTTACTTACTGAGAATATGTGTGCAAGCCAGTGCTTTCCAAACATTCCTATGAGAAACATCATACATATTTATTACATTTACAACAAATAACTTTCAGTACAGCTTCTTTAAATTAAATAAATAAATATATCATCACGCCTTTTGCCCATTACTGGGTATGACACTCTGCCGTAAGTAGATCTCGGTAAGTGATATATTTCTTCGCGTGAAGTGCGGTTACCAGCCGACAAATCACGGCCTCCAAAGATATTAGTTGAGGGGGAGCCACAGGGGTAGATTTAAATTGGTGAAAATTGTTTGTCGCCTGTGTACTGCTTCTTTAATTGTTGTATATACCTACGTACATATAGCTTAGAACAAAAAAAGAAATAATTTTCAAAGCAGAGAATATGGATTCAAACCAGTGCTTTTCAAACATTCTCTTGAGGTATATAATGAATATTTACGTCAGTACGGTGGTGTGGATAGCGATACGGGATTCGAATCAGGAGATCCCGAGTTCGAATCTCACTTAAGCTAAAATATTATATAAACTACTACACTGCTGCTCGGTGAGTGCGGACCCAGTACTGTAATTGGGATTAAGTTCCTGTTGTACAGCGTAACATAAATAAATAAATAAACATTTACAACTCAGAAGTTTCAGTTATGGTTCTTTAATTCTGGTTAAAAAAAATGTTATATATATATATATATATATGTATGTCAGAGTAAAGTATAAAAGTTTTAGGTTCTTGTGGATAAGATCAATGAAAAGACGTTACTTGCTCCAGACCGTAAACTAGAAAGAGAGAAAAGGCAAGAAAAGTAGTCGTACTTGCGCCAAGCGTGTCCTATTTTACAAAGAGTGGTTACACAGATTTTATTGTTTCACTTTTAATTAAATGTACCTGGATTAACTAAATTTGTAACTAATTATTTAGATTAAAAAGCTTATACGGATAAACAAGAAAACACATTTTTTGATACACCATGTTACAATGTTTATTTTATTTTAAGTTGTATTTACATTCCACTGTTACTTCAAACGTTCGAACGGAAATTTACCAGAGATCAAAACACTACTTGAAAACAAATTACAAATAATAACAATCATTCTTCTTTCTGTTTAAGCAAATAAAATAAAATAAATATATCATCACACATTTTACCCATTTCTGGATGTGGCACACTGCCGAAGCAGATCTCGGTAAGTGATATTACTTCGCGTGAAGTGCGGTTACCAGCCGTAAAATAACGGCCCCCAAAGATGTTAGTGGAGGGGGAGCCACAGGGGTAGATTTAATTTGGTGAAAATTGTTTGTCAGCTGTGGGGATCGAAGCAAACATAGCAAAACTGCTTGACAAGTATCCTCGGGGAAAAGTAAACTAATTTTAAATTTCATTGTTCCTCGAGGAAATATGGAAAATTTACCAACTGACAGTTAAGTCACCTAAACAAACAATAAAATGATGACAGATTTATTTTTTTATTCATTTGAATGATGAAAATAAGTGTTTGTTTCAATTAAGTTAACACAGAATAGCTATTTGTATAACGTGGGAGGAAAATGTATTATTTCCTTTGACGGGTGACATATAATGCCAGAAGCGAAGCTAAGATCAGTAATCACAAAAGAGAAAAATAACACTTTACTCCAGAGGTATATCAACATATGAGAAAAAATACTTTCAGTTAAGATTGTAGAAAAATAAGTTTTTCTACGACTATTCTGTTCTGCTCTGTTAGAGATACATGGCGAGCCCTAGAGCCAATCCTGTTTTTTTTTACATTCTGCTAAGTATTGAATAATAATTATTCAATATCCGAACAGAATCGCCAGACCGGACCATGCACCCTAGACATAAAGACAATACACTACACTCCGCCCAGTTTCTGGCAAGAGCTGGACTGACCTGCTTATACCTTAAATCAAACTAATACAATTTTTTTCAAGAAAAACTCTTAGCAGCTTCATGTGATGTATCATTTCCGGTTAGTCCATTTTAACCAAAATCTATTATGTTATTTCCATTATTATTATTATTATGGGGTAGGTGGCTCAGTGGTATCGAGTCGGCCTGTGGATCTTGAGAACCCTGGTTCGATCCCCACAGCCGACAAACAATTTTCACCAATTTAAAAAAAAATCTACCCCTGTGGCTCCTCCACCACTAATATCTTTGGAGGCCGTGATTTGACGGCTGGTAACCGCACTTCACGCGAAAAAATATATCACTTACCGAGATCTGCTTAGGCAGAGTGCCACACCCAGTGATGGGTAAAAAGCGTGATGATATATTTATTTTATTTATTTTTATTTATTTCCATTGATATAGTAGTCTTATATACCAAATTATAAAAATTTTAGATTATATTTGAATATAGTTTTTCATTAAAATCTATTATAGACTTCAAGTAAAGTACCACTTCCGGATGTTATATAATGACCAAAAAGGGAGGTGCCCAACTAGATGTTATAGCAGTCCTAAATACAAAATCTTAACTTTCTACGGCTTACCGTTTTTGAGTTATGCGAGATACATATGTACGTACGTATGTACAGACGTCACGACGAAATTAGTCAAAATGGATATTCCCGCTGAAATCTCAAAACCGAAAATTTTCGCGTTTACAATACATCCTTTACTTTGTACAAGGAAGTAAAAAACAAAACTAAATGTGAATTAACCTTAACAGAAAATAATTCAGCATTACATTCTTAAAAAGTTCTATTTAATAAACAAAATACAATTTTGATAAACAACATAATATCTAGGTACAATTATTACAAAATAAATTTACAATGTGTATAGACTACGCTAAGTGGGGAACTGGTTTCGTTAAGTAACAAAAAAATCTAAAGTAAACGGACAAACAAATGTAGGAAGTTTCAATTTTCGCACTAATATACATGGGTGTTATGTACATAGCGCCAACGCTTACATGGTGAATAAGGAGGAATGAAAGAGTATCAAACTATTTTCATTTTAAACTGGAGGGATCGGCATAAAACGATTAAATGCACCGCAATTACGTTTACAAAGGAACTCAAAATATGACTCGTTATAACTGGTGTCACAAGGTTCGCATAGGGTTGTACAGCCCCATTCGCCGGTACGTGTATAATAAAAACAAAAAAAAATACAATCTATAAATAAGTTTATTTCCTTATTCATACGATATAAGTATAATATATTATAAATATTATATACAAACATAATCTAAACATTTACCTACATTACTCAGTCTGATTCAGTCCTGGATATTTAATCTTCTTATTGACTAACATAACTGCTAATTGGATAATTTAATCTGAATTAGTAATTTTTAAATGATAAATCATAGGAAAAAATCTGATGTGGACACCACAAGACTTCCTTGTACGCGTATTAAACTATAGATATTTTTTTAGTTGCACATATTTGACATTAAATCTTTTATTTTTTGTTTTAATCCATAGCAAACTTAATTATTTTTTTTAAATAAAAAAATATATAATATTTAAATTTAGATATCTAGTTTATGCAAAAAGCTAATTTAAAAATTCTTAATGTGCTAGACGCAGAATTTAATTCTCTAAAACTTTTATTTGCAGCATTTAGTTCTAAAATTAAAATAATACAATTTTTTTCAAGGAAAACTGTTAGCATTTTAACCAAAATCTGTTATGTTATTTCCATTGATATAGTAGTCTTATATACCAAATTTGGAAAGTTTTAAATTATATTTGAATATAGTTTTTTATGAAAATTTATTATAGGCTTCAAGTAAAGTACCACTTCCGGTAGTTGTATAATGACCAAAAAGGAAGGTGCAAAACTAGATGTGATAACAGTCCTAAATATAAAGTTTCAATTTTCTACGGATTACCGTTTTTGAGTTATGCGAGATACGTACGTACGTACGTACGTACAGACGTCACGACGAAATTAGTCAAAATGGATTCAGGGAGGGCCAAAATACCTATTTCCGTTGAAATCTGAGAACCAAAAATTTTCGCGATTACAATACTTCCTTTACTTCGTACAAGGAAGTAAAAACAAAAATAATTTTAGCTTGAATACGATCCTTAAACATTAACCTGTTGTGACCATCGTTAAGCGATTTGGGGTAGCCGCATTAATACATTTCATTTAATCGTTTTATGCCGATCCCTCCAGTTTAAAATGAAAATACTATATCAAACTATTTTTTGTATTCTCCTCTGCGGCACAAGCAAAGAAGCAATTTCCGACATCAAAATACAATGATCATAAAACTGTCCACGAAAAATATCACATCGAAATCATAAACCAAATTGTATAACTGTCATTTTTGTGTGTTGTTCAACATGATATAAATATACCTGTCATTTTATCATGAGATTGAAGAAGTAGTACTCACTGTAACAAAATCGTCAGAAGCACAAATAAATCTTTAGAAATCTCGTAACAGGCAGTTATCAACGATGTCAGTGTACTGGGCAGTCTCTCTGCATGGTCATAAATCGGCGAGGAGATGTGTCTATAACTGTGATTTTATTGCCATACACGCAAGTTTGGCAACGTGGTGATTATGTGAAAGGACCAACGGCCCCATAAAATATCACTTGGCAACGGTGCCAGAAAATTCTATTGTGTTTGTGTTTTATCCAAGACTCTTTTGTGCTTTAATGTCTTCAGACAGAATCAGATGACGACTACCTTTACACTTAGTTTATTATACCTGCATTCATACTTCGGTGATATTCAGTATTATATAGAAAATTCAGGGGCGTTCCAACCCAGGGTTCTTGGGGTTCCCAGAACCCGGGCGCCAGCATAAAAGGGCGGCAGACGGCAAAAAGTTAAAATAAATATGAGTATATGTTATTAAAAGAACACAAATACTGCGTCTTAATATTATTTGTAAAATAAATAAAGTAATTAAATGAATACCAAATGTAGTTACCTACTATCGTACTAAGGCCTTTAATTACAAAAGATCGCGAAGTAATGTGATTAATGTTTGAAATATAAAGTTAACTGTCAAGATTTCTTAATATTCACAACAAATCTTGACGGTTATAGTGACAGCTTCTGTTTCTATGACAAAGCTGTCACAAAAAATCATAATTAGTAGGCGATTTTCTCAAACTATTTTCATTAATTTCTCTAATTTGTGGCATTAAAATGAAGTAATCTGTATGAAATAATGTGTGTGGATAGGTCTAGTATGGTCATGTGCAATATTATATCATAATTTTTTACCGGACACTTTTTATTTACAAAAACCTTTTTTCCCATGTTATTTCCCTATGCCAACCTTTACGTGGAACGCGCGGTATAGTTATGAGTATTTAAGAATTTTTACTGTAAATTTAATTTACATGTATTGATATGTTATTTTGTTATTTGTATAATTGTTTGTGCTATTATGTGCAATTGTAAAATGTAAACTATATATAGTTTTAATTAGGTTTAGGTACGAGTATATAAGAATGTACCTATGTAGTGAACTAATTTCTTTTTGTTTTTTTTTGTATTTTTATTTAATTTTATGAGAAACTATATAATAAAATATTTATTTAAAAAATAGTTATTTTTCTAGACAATGTTCTATTATTCTACGCTAAGGTGAATAACATATTATTTGTCATGAGTTTGCTTATTGCTCTAAATCTACACGCAAGTTTCGCATAGTACGGCGTGTCGGCTTACTGCCTTACTCTTTCTGTATCGTAGAGCATAAAATTCCACGTATTTTGAGTACCATATCGCATTTTTGTGCTCCAAAATTTTCGACTGCGGCGCACGCCTCGGGGCGCCACATTCTGCTTCAGAACCCAGGCGCCAAGTACCCCAGATACGACCCTGAGAAAATTCACCCGGTATATGTGGGCACCAATAGAATCACGAATTTGCTTGAAAATGAGCCAATGAAATGAAAGCTGTTTTGATCATTTTCCACTAGTGAAATTATTAAGTGATAATTTTTCACTGTAATTAAATCTTCTTTACGCTCTTGGCAAACCTGCAGGAGAGCTACTTCACCTTCGATTTCGCTGAAAATTTGTGAAAAGTTTCCTCTCAGCGAGCAGAATATAGGAAAAATACTAACTATTGACAGTCGAAATTATTTGACTTTGAAATCGAAAATAAACACCATGCCTAACCTAGCACATAACGCATTTTTATGGTAAAAAGAAATAAACGTAAAGTAAAAGTGATAAACTGTGAAAAACAACAATCCACACACACACGCACCATGAAAATGCGTTCTGTACTAGGTTAGGCATGGTTATTGTTTTGTTTTTTTTTCGATTTCAAGGTCAAATAATTTCGACCGCCAATTGTTAGTATTTTTCCTATATTCTGCTCGCTGAGAGGAAACTTTTCACAAATTTTCAGCGAAATCGAAGGTGAAGTAGCTCTCCTGCAAGTTTACCACGCTCTTAATACACAAATAACTATTGTGTATTAACAGCGTAAAATGATTCTTTATTACTCGAGCACGGTAATTGCAGCGCAAGCCTAAGACGAGAACTACAATAGTGTAAAAGGAACAAAGACACTTTACGCTCATGATACACACATAATTTTTTCTACGATTGCATCTTAAAATTATTAAAAAATATCTGATGTGGACACCACATGACTTCCTTGTACACGTATTAAACTATAGATATTTTTTTAATTGCACATATTTGACATTAAATCTTTTATTTTTTGTTCTAATCCATAGCAAACTTAATTTTTTTAAAAATCAAAAAATATATAATATTTAAATTTAGATATCTCGTTTATGCAAAAAGCTAATTTAAAAATTCTTAATGTGCTAGACGCAGAATTTAATTCTCTAAAACTTTTATTTGCAGCATTCATTTCTAAAATTAAAATAAAACCATTTTTTTCAAGAAAAACTGTTCACAGCTTCATGTAATGTGCCACTTCCGGTTAGTCTATTTTAACCAAAATCTATTGTGTTATTTCCATTGATATAGTAGTCTTATATACCAAATTTGGAAAGTTTTAAATTATATTTGAATATAGTTTTTCATGAAAATCTATTATAGGCTTCAAGTAAAGTACCACTTCCGGTAGTTGTATAATGACCAAAAAGGGAAGTGCACAACTAGATGTTATAACAGTCCTAAATATAAAGTTTCAATTTTCTACGGCTTACCGTTTTTGAGTTATGCGAGATACGTACGTACGTACGTACGTACATACGTACGTACAGACGGCATGACGAAATTAGTCAAAATGGATTCAGGGAGGGCCAAAACACCTATATCCGTTGGAATCTGAGAACCGAAAATTTTCGCGATTACAATACTTCCTTTACTTCGTACAAGGAAGTAAAAACATATACATACTGAAAATAAATTCGTTCTGTCAACTGGCAATATAATAAATTTCTGTTTTGTTTGTATCCCTGGTAACTATTGAAATAAGCGCGCATTTAATATCTTTTTCGCGCGTTTCCATTGGACTATGACATGAAAAAAGAAACGCCATTGTGACCTTGAAAACTGAGACGTATTTGCCATTTGGATTAGAAACAGCTAGTGATGGATTTAGTCAATTATTTCGAAGAGGACTAGGTATTAGGTATGTTACAAACTAAAATGTAAAAATCTATTTTATGAGTCGTAAATTGCTCCTATGTTTGCAACTGTTTACAATTGGGTGAATGAGTTTAAACGTGGCCGTACATCCACAAAAGATGAACATCGTTCCGGACGCCCTGTAGAAGTGTCTACCCCCGAAATGATTGACCAAATCCACGATATGGTTTTAAGTGACCGACGAATCAAAGTGCGCGAAATAGTTGAGGCTACAGGCATATCACAAGGCACAGTCGCTTTAATTTTGCACGAAAAATTAGGTGTGAAAAAAATCTCGGCAAGATGGGTGCCGCGGTTGCTCACAGTGGAGAATAAACGCAATCGTGTGGTGGACTCTGAGGCTGTTTTGGCGCTTTTCCGTCGTAATCCTGAAGATTTTCTGCGTCGATACATAACTGTGGATGAGACTTGGATACATTACTACACTCCAGAGACAAAAGAACAGTCAAAACAGTGGATTTTTAAAGGCGAACGGGCTCCGAAGAAGGCGAAGACGGAGAAATCGGCTAGCAAGGTTATGGCAACGGTCTTTTGGGATGCACGCGGAATCATCTTCATCGACTATTTGGAAAAGGGAAAAACGATAACAGGAGCGTATTATGCGTCGTTATTGGACCGGCTGAGCGAAGAAATAAAAGAAAAACGTCCTCATTTGAAACGCAAAAAGGTCCTTTTTCATCAAGACAATGCACGTGTGCACACCTGCGCAGTTGCGATGGCCAAAATTATGGAATTAAAGTTCCAATTATTGCAACATCCACCGTATTCACCAGATTTGGCCCCCAGTGACTTTTTCTTATTTCCAAACTTAAAGAAATGGCTTGGCGGACGAAGGTTTACGTCCAATGAGGAGGTCATCGCCCAAACGGAAGCCTATTTTGAGGAGCTTCCGAAATCCTACTTTTTGGACGGCTTAAAAAATTTGGGAAAACGATTAGAGAAGTGTATAGAGCTAAAAGGAGATTATGTAGAAAAATTAAAAAAAATCTACCCAAAAAAAGTGTTTTTTCTACTTTTTTCTAAGGACTTATTGAACGACCCTCGTAGTATAGACCAGTAAATTAGTCATCTATATTAAGAATAGACCCAAAACTTCGTACCAGAGACAATAAAAGTTTTAAAATGTTATTGTTTTCATTCCTCTACGAAAGTTAAACATTACTCGGATTAAATTTACAGTTAATCGCTACATTCCTCCTAATTATTTTTTATGATTCCACCCTGATATACGAGAGCAACACATCTTACTGTGATTACTGTGAAGGTTGGTAGTAGTGCAGATAATTTGAAACAAATTTCTACTTGATTTGTTAATTTATAATTTATTATTAATCCAAAGATCAAATTTGAAAATAACTACAACGCGATATAAAACATAAATTTCTAGAGGTGGCATTATCTCCTATGATACCTGCTAGATCTGCCACTGGAAACAGATCACTTTTTACTCATTTTATTAGATTTACTTCGCTTACAATTTACTGATTTAGATACAACTTGAAGTAATCTACCTTCCTAGTTCAATCAATTTGTTCAATAATGTATTTATTAAGTCTTTACAACGAGAGTAAATCTCAGTTCAAGTTCTTGTCTAATTAACTGTTGAGGCAACCACAGTGACCACGGATCGATCACGATTAGTGTGTTTACCAAAAACTAACCACAACTTAGAGAAACCATGATCCGTTATTGAACCGATTTCTGAAACTAGTAACCGTGGTTATTCTGATGCATTCTCGGAGAATACTAACTATATTTTTCTACTTCTGTTAGGAAATAGATGTTTTATTTCACTTATTTGAGTTAGGTAATGAAGTGCATTATTTAACTAGTGAAATAATGAGGTAATATAGCAACGCAAAAAAATAAGATATCTTGGTAGACGAATTCTGATTCTAGTTTCATAAATAGCTATTTATGAAACTAGTAAGGAAATGAAAGTTATTACCTTACGCATGTGAAATTTGCAGAACGAGGCGTAGCCGAATTATGTAAACACATAAGTAAGGTAATAACCTATTTTCTTACTAGTTTCATACAATATTTTTTCTACTTCCGTTCTAATAAATACGATAGAGCGTTTTTGAAAATATGAAATTTTCACATATTAATGACAGTTATAAATTCAAAAAATTAAAGAATAACACATCAGAATTCGTCTACCAAGATATCTGTTGCTCTGTCACCTCATTATTTCACTAGTTAAATAATGCAGTTCATTACCTAACGCAAATAATTGAAATAAAACGTCTATTTCCTAACGGAAGTAGAAAAATAGCTATATATATATATGTACATATACCGGGTGTCTGTTTTAAAAGTGTACATAGGAGATTAACATGGGAAATCAGTTTTTTACATGCTGTTGCTCGATGTTCTATCAGACAACAATAATTGTAGTATCACTCGAAAGATATCATTTTTCTGAATCAAACGATGTAAAATACATTTAAATTAACTAGTAAATTGGTCCCGTAAAATAACTTTTAAATTTTGTAAATTCACCGATTTATTCAATTTTTAATGTAAATAAATATAGTTACTTATGACTGTTTTGTTTTGTTTTATTTTCTTGCGAGTGTTTTATTTGACATTTCTGACATTTTTACTTCACAATTTGCAAAATATGGTTATTTACACTAATGACGAGCGTGTTTTTATAATAAAAATGTACTATGGAGGAAATAGTTACTTAAAAGTGCGAGATCTATTTTCTATTAAGTTTATGGATCGACCGATTCCAAGTGTGACTATTTTTTATGGGGTCACATAAAAAGTAAAGTTTATAAAAAAAGGCACGAAGATATAAATTCCTTAAGAGATGCCATAGTTAATGAATGTCGTCGTATAACTCCACGGCAACTACTTAATGTGCGAACAGCTTTTTATACTAGATTAGGTTATTGTCTAACTGAAAATGTGTTTTTGAATATTTATTATAATTATGTGTTATTGATTTCCTAATTAAAAAAAAAATTGTTGTTTGAGTGGCAAAATTTTGTTGTGCAATATTTAAAAAAACTTAACTCTTAATAAAATAATATTATTTAAACAAAACTGGTTTTTAAACTTTTATTTATTTAATACAACCTGTATTTATAACAACGATATTTATTTATGTAAATAATCATATTTTGAAAATTGTCAAGTAGAAACGTCAAATAAAACACTCGCAAGAAAATAAAACAAAACAGTCATAGGTAACTATATTTATTTTCATTAAAAATTGAATAAATCGGTGAATTTACAAAATTTAAAAGTTACTTTACAGGACCAAATTACTAGTAAAGTGAAATGTATTTTACATCGCTTGATTCAGAAAAATGATATCTTTCGAGTGATACTACAATTATTGTTGTCTGATAGAACATTGAGCAACAGCATGCAAAAAACTGATTTCCCATGTTAATCTCCTATGTACACTTTTAAAACAGACACCCGGTATGTATTTCTTAGTCGTACACGCAATCTCTCACTCACTCATATGCTACTATAATTGGGATTAATTTCCTATTGTGGAGAAGAGCAAATAAATAATTAAATAAATAAATATATCACCACTATCATAACAAATCTCGATAAGTAATATCTTTTTCCTACGACCACTTAGATATCTGCTCATTGTATGTTTTTTGTTGCTAGAGAAATGAGGTATATTGCAAGGCATCATGTGAAATGAATTTATTTTGTAAGTATTTCAATACAGGTCATTTCATTTCAGTACAGGTGCAATTTCCTTCTAAATTACACAGGAACAATATAAAAACGCATGAGTAAAAATAAAATAGAAGTAAATTAGAGAATTATTATTATTTATTGTTAGTTATATTTAATGTAATGTTTTGACAATTATTTTGATTAATTCATCAGTTCATATATAATTTATGTTACCTCATTATGTTTTTCACAATTTTACGGGTAATAAATTTAAAGATGTTATTTTTGCAACCTCTAATATATTTGGTGGTGTTAATTAAAGATTCTCGTCGCTATCACTCACAAAACACAAAATATTGACTGACGTTTAAAAAACCGAACTGTTATTTAATTTTTGTTACGTTGCTACGATACTAATTTAGGATTGACAGACATTGGAATGGTGAAATCGGCCGTTACTAGGATACTTATTTAGAATTTTCAAATATTGGAATGGTGAAAGCAGGACAAATTTTTTGTTAAAATATAAATTAATCAGGGAACAATACTGTAGTAGTAGAAAAAGTATAGTGTACAACTCGCATGGAATGTCCATTTTATGCTTGTTGTACAATATACTATTTACAAGCGAAATGCGGATACCTGCCATCATATCACGACCACCAAAACAATAATTTTAAACGTGGTGAAAATCAGTTTATAGCTATAAAACTCCAATCCGGGATCTCAAATTCACAGTTCGACGTACTACTGTTAAACCGTATATCCCATAAATAAATAATTTGTATATTAAGATACAGTTAGAATAGCAGACTCTCAAAATAATATTAAGGCCGACAAAAAAGAAACAAAAAGAGTGAATGAAAAATAAAAAAAGGTAAAAAACATATTAAGAATCGATGCACAGTGAAAAAAGGTCCCATATATTATTCCGCTAGACTAAACGCTTACACAAATCGCAAACACGAAACCATAGCAACATTTCACATATTTAACAAACCATAAAAAAAACTACGTTTTGGCAGCGACCCCAACTTACATTCACATTCAGTCGCTCGCAGGAAACAACAGCCGGCATTTGTTTAGGACCTTACCGCGGTGTCTCCACGAAAATGTAAACAAACTAATAACAAGTTCGTAGTCCTGACAGCAGACAATCGTGAACAGTTGAAATTTCCACGTGTCGTTAGCGTTATGGCGGTGCTGTGTATGCTAAACAAATGACGCGCATCCACGAAACCAAAGAGCTGGGAAACCTCACCATGGTTTAGTGGTTTGCAGCATGGTTACTCGACTAAGATATGGTGGGATCGATTCAGATAAAGAGAGAAATAAAATAAAAGATATTAAGGGTTCATATACAGACGTAGTACAACATGCGTCTACCAAGAAAGAAATCTCACTGATTTCAACTTATATTTATTTATTTATTTATTTATTTGCTACTCTGTACAACAGGAATTTAATCCCAATTACAGTACAGGGTCCGCACTCACCGAGCCGCAGTGTGGTAGTTCATATAATTTTTAGCTTGAGTAAGATTCGAACTCGGGATCTCCGGATTAGAATTCCGTATTGCTATCCACACCACCGTACTGACGGTATAACATATAAATAAATAATAATATAGGGTAGGTGGCTCAGTGGATCTTGAGAACCATGGTTCGATCCCCACAACCGACAAACAATTTTCACCAATTTAAAACTATCCCTGTGGCTCTCACTCCACTAATATATTTGGGGGCCGTGATTTGACAGCTGGTAACCGTACTTCACGCGAAGAAATATATCACTTGAAATTAAATTAATTTGTTTTAACTCTATGCAGATAAATAAATATAGTGTGTGTTCCAAATAAATAGACATAGATCAAGTCTTTTTTCTGAAAATTAATAGTATAGAAGGAACCAATAAGTTAGAAAATTGATAACAAGAAGAAAGGATAAAATGTTGCTCGCAGTTGAATGTCTGGAGCTGAAACTCCTGAGAATAAATGAAAAGTTGGATTTAAGACTCCTTTTATTTTCCCAATTACAAATGCATATGACAATATCCATAAACCTTATTTATTAGAGATTACTTCATTTTTAATATGGGGTAGATGGCTCAGTGGTATCGAGTCGGCCTGTGGATCTTGAGAACCCTGGTTCGATCCCCACAGCCAACAAACAATTTTCACCAAATTAAATCTACCCCTGTGGCTCCCCCACCACTAACATCTTTGGGGGCCCTGATTTGGCGGCTGGTAACCGCACTTCACGCGAAGAAATATATATTTTTTTTTTATTCTGGCTTCCTGGCGGACCAACTACTAAGGTCATATGCCGCCATTACGCCCTGATCCTGCGTTTTAGATTTTAGAGTCAACAGCAAAGCGGGTTTCTCGGGACGGTCAAAAATATATTACTTACCGAGATCTGCTACTGCAGAGTGCCACACCCAGTAATGGATAAAAGGCGTGATGACATATTTATTTATTTCATTTTAATGTCACAAATTATAGAAATTATTTAAAATGTTTCGAAAGTATGTCTCTCTATACCTGATTTTTGTGAGAATTGTCTCTTTGGTGTAAATATAAGAATTTTATCGAAATATTTAAATTTATTTCTCCAATTAAATAAAATATTTCGATTATAAATCGTAACAATTTCTAATATTTATAACTTTCATAGTGAGAGCTTTTGTTTCAATAGCATGAATATCACAAAAAACATAATTAATAAACAATTATTTTGAAATATTTTAGTTAATATCTAATAATAATGCAGTGAAAATAGAATAACAGAGAATTTAGTCATAGCGCTGATCGCGAGCCTGTAAAACTGTAGCTAACGGTAAATCTGTAAAATTTTACAATATTCTAGAAGCTACAGATTTGCATAAAATTGTAATTTCTTCTGTAAACACTTACAGATCTTACAGTTTTTATTGGCAAATTGACCTATAAATTTATATTTCATATTATAATTATATTCATGCAAGTTTCCGGTTCAAAGTTCGTAGAAAATATACAACCCGAAGTTTGAATGAAACATGCGATCCGAAATTCGAATAAAATTTTCAATCCAAAATTCTGATAAAATAACTAATCCGAAATTTTCAAACATAGCTTTTAGATATTCATAACATATAAATTCCACTCTATAATAGGTAACGTTACGTAAAATTTATTAAATAACGGTTCAACAAAATTTATCTCTCTAATTTTCACAAAAGAATTATTAATGTGGTTTCATCTATAACCATTTTTTTTAATATACAAGTTCAGTAAAAGACATTAATATTTGGTTTAAAAAAAAATACAATTCGAGTTGATAGTATTTTTTTGAGATAATTTATATCATTTACTCAGGTAGACATTGTAAATACGCATCCTTGTCAGCAGGCTCTCCTCCTGCTTTCAGCCAGGCATAACAGTTGTCTGTCGGTATTCAGCATCTCGATTCTGCTGACTTCTGAACATGATGCAGCAGATGCATACCACTGCTATAATTAGTACACCACGACCGAGTGCTGACGAAAAAAATACAAACTCTTCGATTTAATTTTATACTAAGATTCTATCTACAAAATTGTGTAGTTATTTCATTACTTGCGTTCTGTACTTTTTAGTTTTTATCATGTTTACTTTGATGTTTTATGTAATATTTATTATAGAGATGTTTGCAGAATTAGATATAAAATTTTAAACTTAAGAACAGTTAAGTCATTATTGTAATTAGTAAATAAGTAAAGTGTTACTTGATTGATGTGTTTGGTAAATTAATAACACGGACTTATACTTCATTTTTAATGAACATATTACCTAATAAAACTGTTATAATGATCCTTAAATTATATTAGTACAATCATAACATAAGTTTGCTAGTTCTAACTTCGCCGATTTTCCACTATAAGTTGTAAAATAAATAAATAAATATAAATATGTAATCACGCCTTTTACCCATTACTGGGTGTGGCACTCTGCCTAAGCAAATCTCGGTAAGTGATATATTTTCCTCGCATGAAGTGCTGTTACCAGTCTTCAAATCACAGCCCCCAAAGATGTTAGTGGAGAGGGAGCCACAGGGGTAGATTTAAATTGGTGAAAATTGTTTGTCGGCTGTGGGGATCGAACCAGGGTTTTCAAGATCCACAGGCCGACTCGATACCACTGAGCCACCTACCCCATATACTATAAGTTGTAAGCCTACCAATTTCAAAATATAATATTCCAAAAGTCCAAGGATTTCTAAGTGCCTTTAAATCCTTAATTTACCTCAAAACAGTCGAAAACTGCTGGAGAAGTTTAATGGACAATAAAAGCAAGCGATCGAATGACCGAGTGAGAGATATACATTACATACACCTAAAAAAAACTTAGTCGGATTCGTCATCTACATTTTGTTTGTAATTATTGCCCATGTCATGTACCAACCCAAAATATGTTGTTCTTTTCGTTATTATCCTAGTTTTATCATTTGAAAATTTAGTTTGTATCTATTATATCCTTATACAAGTTATGGGGTAGGTTGCTCAGTGGTATCGAGTCGGCCTGTGGATCTTGAGATCCCCGCAACCGACAAACAATTTTCCCCAATTTAAATCTACCCCTGTGGCTCCCCCTTCACTAATATCTTTGGAGGCCGTGATTTGAAAGCTTGTAACCGCACTTCACGCGAAAAAAATATATTACTTACCGAGATCTGCTTAGACAGAGTGTCACACCCAATAATGGGTAAAAGGCGTGATGATATATTTATTTATTTATATTTATAAAAGTATCCGCAGTTAGCCAATAAGGCAATATTTCACGTCTTTCTATTGTTTATCATTTCATGTTTAAAGTATTTCCAGTTTTTCACAATTTAAACCCTTTCCAAATTCTTTTTCCTACATGCGGACACTGACCTTTCTATCCCCACTAAAAACTGCCCTAACTTATCTACTTCCTACCCCAAATATACATGTTATAAGATTATTCCTAACTCAACTTTCAAGTCAGGCTCAAGTCTCAATTTAAATTCCAAACTGTAGACTTAAGAACAAGTTTATCAAGAATATTAGCGCATAGCTTATCTGAAATCATCACTTGATGTAAAGTAAATATATATTGAGTACTTGCGTATTTTATTTGGAAATCTTCCAATCGGGTACAGAACACGTATGATACACGAACCGTAACAGATATCTGCGTACAACCGCGAAAACTGCAAATATCCGCTAATATTTTGCGAATTAGATGATTAAAAAAAAACATTTGGATATGGATTGGATTCGGTTTCAATTCTTCTTCTTATGGCACTACAGCCCAAATCGGGCCTGGGCCTACCGGACACACCGAGCCGCAGTTTCTACACTGCCGTACTGCCGGTTTTCGTAGTCAAATGCTACATTATTTAAGGCGTATAAGTGACTAGCTTATAGCGCCCGAGTGTGATAAATACATGTAGCTGTATTTTTATATTTAACGATAAATCACACATTGTCGACATGCGGATTCGAACTGACGAACCTTGGTTCGGGTGACGTCACAGTATGTTAAGAGATGTGCATTAACACGCTCGGCCACCGCGCCTGTTTCAATTCTAGTGAATGCAATACAGATGCAGATGATATGATAATTTAATTCAAAATTATTGGCGATAATTTTATACTTTTCAACAATGTGGCAATTCATTTATTGCAGACCAAATTCATGTTACAATAGCTAATTAATAGAAATGAGGAATTTATTATGGAGTTCAAGACTTAACGTTCCTCCGTGCTATACAAAATGTTTCAAAATTATTGCAAAAAAAAATAATGTACTGAATACAACGCAAAAAGAGTTTTTCCGAAATTCGCAAAAAAATTGCACATTACTTGACTTTGTGCCACAGGATTGATAGATTACAGTAATGAAGAAAAATTAGTAAACATTAAAATTAAATTAGTTTAATTAAAATTATGCCTAAGCAGATCTCGATAAGTGATATATTTTTTCGCGTAAAGTGCGGCTTTCAGTCGTCAAATCACAGCCCCCAAAGATGTTAGTGAAGGGGGAGCCACAGAAGTAGATTTAAATTGGTGAAAATTATTTGTCGGCTGTGGGGATTGAACCAGGGTTTTCAAGATCCACAGACCGACTCGATACCACTGAGCCACCTACCCCATACACGTAAGCCTTTATATTTGTTTTTGCAAAATTTGCATGATTTAATACTACATTTCACACTTCATATATAAATATGAATTACAAAATTTATTTGCAGACTACACCCATTTATTTCGAACACCTTCCCCTAAACATACCACCCCATTCCCCAAATCAGAACATAATGTCCGAGATTTGGCGACAATAGTGAAGATTATACCCTCGGCAGAGTAACATATGACCATCGCCTCGTTTAATTAATAATTAATCACCCAATCGAATCGCGACCTAAATTTTCCACTCCTATTACAAATACGTTATCACGATATTACATTTCACTATCCCACAAATATTAGTGATAAGGGAGTCACAGATGTAATTTTAATGTGATAAAAATAAAATGTCGGCTGCGGGATTAAAACTTACATTTGGATTTTTACAAAACCGAGTGTATAACATGAAATAAGAGCTATAAGAAATTAGTATGTTATGCATCAAGGGAGGGAAACAAGCGATTATTCCCGCATGTGTTTGCCAACTTCACACAAGGGATAATCGCGCCCTCCCGTGAAGCATATTATACTTTTCGTAACAAGTGCACAAAAATTACTGTCTTCTCGGGACAAATGTCAAATATGAGTTGCGTAACTAGTTACCTAGAAAACGCCGCAAACAGCTAATAATCGTAGTCTCTAGGGAAAGAAACATCTCCCTAGGGAAAAAAAGCAGTGTTTCTCTCTCTCAAATTAGGGAATAAGAACGTGTTTCTTGTGCATGTGTTACGAAATAGTTATTTATGTAACATGTATATAAAGTGTAAGTTCACACACACGAGCGAAGCGAGTGTTGTAATTCTATGCGTAAAAAAATGCTTTATACATAAGTTGCATACATAATTTTTTGCACCGCCATTAACAATTTAAAAAAATAAATAATCAAATTTCAAAACAAAAATTATATAAAAAATATTAGCATTCTAGTTTTCAATTTTCATTGTGTAACTAAGTTACCACCTAAAAGTAAACAAAACGCAGAATCTGTCACAGATCATTGTGGAATTGTAAATATTTTGCGTTATTTTACAATAAATTACTTAAAATTACCAGAAATTCGTCAAGAAGCAGATATCGCTGTTTTGAATCTGCTTCCTGCAAAATCAACATCTGTATATGAGAAAGAATATAAATTTGTCATGGACTATATTCCTAATATTAGTATTAATAATGTAACAAATAGTGCACATACCAAAGAATATTCCGTATCTTCTACATCTAGTTCTCCGTACTATTAATATTGATAATAGCACAGTTCACATAGTTTACAATTCAATCTCAAAATAAACTAGTTTTTATGTTTAATTTGTATGTAATAAGTAGTCTTTTTGTATTTTCCGAGGTATTTGCTTTGTTTCTAAAGCAAATAAAGCCAAAATTTACGGTAAGAGCAATTATAGAAAAGTATAAAAAAAATTCTTCGAACCACAAAATAAACTACTTTATTTTACACTATGAAAAAACGCCTACTTTCGACGAATACCTTTAGTTAAAAACAACAACTTTATAAGTAAGTGGTGCAAAAATGAGTTTTTCTTCCCTTATATCTCACAATTTATTTTAGAAAAAAATAAATTAATAATAAATCACACTGTCCAGTAGCAGAACTTGGTAAGTGATATATTTTTAAGCGTGAAGTGCAGTTACCAGCCTTCAAATCACGCCCCCCAAAGATGTTAGTGGAGGGGGAGCCACAGGGGTAGATTGAATTTGGTGAAAATTGTTTGTCGGCTGTGGGGAACGACCTCACTAAAATAAGAGTCCCATATTAAATGCTTATGGCGTGTTTTTCGTGTTACAACATTATATTTTGTCATGTAATTCATTCAATTCTAGGCGTTATAGCTCTGCAATTGCAAATTTTACAATGACTGTGTTTTTATAAATAATATGAGAATCAAATTTAGATATTATTTTCTATAATACAAAATTCTACCACTGAACTTCATATCTCATAAAAGTATTATAATATAACGTATTTAACATAAATTCAGCAGGAATATAAAAATCAGGTTATATTTTGTTGTGTTTTAATATCATAAATATCGTTATATCAGAATGTAATTTTCTAAAATTTTGTCCATTTTAACATTATAAAAACGATAAACTATGCATTAATACGGTTTGATAAATAGAAAATAATAATTTATTATGGGTGTACACAATTTTATCATCACCCAAAATGATTTTTATTTCGGAACATGCGATTTCACTTATCATAAATTTCATAGCTAACAAACCAATAATAAACATAACTGTTCAACGTATGATTGTACTTTTCCTGCACGATTACTTATCAATAAAATATTTTATATTCGTTTACTAACACTTTAACATACACCCACATATATTGTCATATGTCAACAATACCGGCAACGTAATAAAATAAAAATACCTGTACAGGTAATAATCATAAATATTAGTTCTGAAAGGTATTGAACTTTTCGATACTAAATAACTTTTAAATTTGAATGCTTTGTTCATTAAATTTTCTACTTCAACTGCAAGTTTAATGGCGTTGGCTGAAGAAGAAAAACTTTAAGAAACTATATATCTCAACAACTAAATGAGATACGATAATACGAAGTTAAAAATTGAATGGGGTAGGTGGCTCTGTGGTATCGAGTCGGCCTGTGGATCTTGAGAACATTGGTTCAATCCTCGATCCCCACAGTCGAAAAACAATTTTCACCAATTTAAATCTACCCCTGTGGCTCCTCCTCCATATCCATATCTTTGGAGGCCGTGATTTGACGGCTGGTAACCGCACTTCACGCAAAAAATATATCACTTACCGAGATCTGCTTAGGCAGAATGCCACATCCAGTAATGGGTAAAAGGCTTGATGATATATTTATTTATTTAAAATAGAATTTATCCCAATGATGAATGTATGTATTTATACGCATAAATAATTTAAAATGTAAACCTGAAGAAGTGAAAATTCTTAAACTTTCTTTTCTTTTGTAAAATGAAAATTCGAGAGTTTGTTTCTATATCAAATAAATCTCGAAAAATCCAATATTGTTGAGTGTATCTTCATTTCTTCGTTGGTTACAAAGATTTTTGTCAATTTTAAAGAGATATTCTCAGAGACCATCTGCTTTTTTTTCGCAGGTACACAGGTAAAGGAACACTGCGCGCGGGTAGGAAATGAATGACTTGTGACACCACGTGTTATTGTCACACCTTCGACAACGATCAACCAAAGCAACATATGATCCAGTTATTCAAGTTCGTTTGATAAAATGAAAAGAGATATTGAAATGCGGTTCTTACTGATAAATTATTCTGCTTTCAACATCATAAAAATTGTACTTTTTCTTTAAAAAAAATCTAGTAAGTTAATCAAGAATAATCTGTGAGCATCTATAAAATCCTACCGAGAAAATACATGATATGAAAATTTTCTTTTAAAAATCGTACGAATAAATTAGTATTACAAATAATAAAAATTACATCTTTTTAAAAGATTTTTATCTGAATTGTTCTTATGTATTTTTTGACTTTTTCTTTCAAACCACTCTGAAAATTATTATTTTCGTAACATATGCACAAGAAACACGTTTTTATTCCCTAATTTTAGAGAGAGAAACACTGCTTTTCTCCCCTAGGGAGAGAAACATAATGTTTCTCTCCCTAGGTAGCATGTTTCTCTCTTTAGCTGTTTGCGGCGTTTCCTAGGTAACTAGTTACGCAACCCATATTTGACATTTCTCCCGATAAGACAGTAATTTTTGTGCATTTGTTACGAAAAGTATAATATGCTTCACGAGAGGGCACGATTATCCCTTGTTTCCCTCCCTTGATGCATAATATACTATATTTACACCAGTTTACACCATCTAAGTTTAAATTTTAAGTTTGTCATGAACTGACAATATCGCATCAAATGTTTGACAACAGTTAATGTCATCATATGATATTTTACCGATTTGTTTTTATTCATTTAATTTTGTTTGGAATATGTTGATCCTGAGTTTCAATTTTGGGAAGGAATATATGGCTTTAGGATCCTTGAATACTATTATTTATTTATTGGACGTTTCGATGGTTAACCCATCATCTTCAACATTTATTTGTACAAAAATATTTTTCAAACCTAATACATATCTGTTTTTTACATTTTTAATTTTTAAATTGTAGTTGAAATTAGCTTCACTGATGAGCAACTGACATAAACGTAAAAAGTAATGTAACTTGTGAATTTAACAAGATAAACTACATGCGAAAAAAACATATTTAAATCGGTGAAATTTTGCACATGTATACTGTTAAGATGGCCGACAGAGAATCCTCATTTAAGGTAGAAATAGAATTTAAATTTCGTTGGAGATATTTTTTCAGTAGAATCGAATAGTCAAGCAGGGCCGTTTTTAACCAACATTTATTAACATGGAACTTGGAATTAAATTGCATGTTTAGAATAATTTAAGAATTGTGCACATATTCATAAAACTATTTAACGAATAAATAAATCGTTACCAAAATGTATCCTTAAATTATAACAATTTCTTATGTCATTTTCACACCGATATGTATTTATTCATTAAACAGAATATATTAATGATATTATGTCAAATTTTATAATAATGATTTTAAAGTGTTCAATTTTATTTTCAGCTATTAATATGAGTTTGCATTTCTAGAATGGGGCCCGTAGTAACTATTTGTTTAGGGCCTAGAAGGGTTATCAGACTGCTGAAATTTTAACTTCGTCCCTTTGCGAGTTTATGGACAAATTAAATCATTTATTGAAGAAACTTAGATAATTGGAATATCAGTTTAATTTATTTTAGAAATGTTACAAATCCGACGTTTCGGCGATAACCATCGCCTTCTTCAGGGATCTACAAAGTAAATAATAATAAGACTTATTTTTAAAACACAGAAACAAAAAACTTACATGTAACGTCTAATAATTGACATAAACATTATTAGACGTTACATGTAAGTTTTTTGTTTCTGTGTTTTTAAAAAAAAATAAGTCTTATTGTTATTTACTTTGTAAATCTCTGAAGAAGGCGATGGTTATCGCCGGACAGTCGGAATTGTAACATTTTTAAAATAAATTAGACTGATATTCCAATTATCTAAGTTTCTTCATTATTAAAACAGTCGATCATCGTATTTACTCTAAATCATTTATTGATTAACATTTCATGTAATATACTTGTATATACCGGGTGTAACACGAAAAGTGAAACATAGGCGTTTAACATGGCAAATCAGTTTTTCCGTGCGCATTGCTTCCCTAATTATTTTAGGAAAAAATGTTTCAAATAAATGTTGTAAAGCATAAAATTCTACATCCGAATCAAGAAACAAAATTCATTTTGACTACTTCATAACTGCAGAAATTAAATTTAAAAATTCACGTAATTTCAATTAAAAATAAGAGATGAACAAATGCGTAACGTTTTATACGTCAAATTATTAGTATTTATTTTGACAAACTGTGATATTAAATCAATATTAGGGTTTATTATTATCAAAAATGAATAATTATTCAGATGAAGAAAAGTTGCAAATAATTAAATGGCATTATTCTGGCCATAGTTTACGACTAATTCGTGACTATATTAGCGCTATTTGGCAGCATCATGATATTCCTAGTACGGCAACTATTCACAGGTTTATAGTAAAGTTTGAAAAGTAAGCAGTTCTCGGTAAGTGATGTATTTGTTCGCGTGAAGTACGGTTACCAGCCGTCAAATCACGACCCTACAGATTTTAGTTGGGGGGGGGGGGGGGTGGAGCCACAGGGGTAGATTTAATTTGGTGAAAATTGTTTGTCGGCTGTGAGGATCGAACCAGGGTTCTCAAGATCTACAGGCCGACTCGATACCACTGAGCCATCTACCCAAAATATCCATTTAAATATAAATTTTTAAAGTAATAATTCTCAATTAAATTTAAATTGAACCAAACATACATTTTTATACTAAAATAAGTATAGATAAGTCAAATATTCAAATTTAATTATCTGTTTTAGTTTTTGAGTTCGAGATGCTTGAAGTTTTGGTCAGTAATTTGTCAAGTTTTTTTTTTTTGTTTTAATTTTTATTGGAAAAAGAAATCTATAGAGAATGCAAAATTTCAAATCGTATTTCACCAGACTGTTTAGTACATGAATAAAAATGATTCAAAATTAAAACTAAAAAATAACGAGAAAATTCAGAAGTTCTCAGATATATTTGTAGAGACATCTAGATTGGAACTCTGTCTAAATTGTATATCCAACTATAGAAGAATTTCATTGATAGCAGCCTAAATACTTTCCACTAAAAAAAACGGTAGAAAAACAGTGTCACGTGTCTGGTATATTTTTACACAGTTCATTCAAACTGGATCAGTTCGTTCTCAGTCAGTGTTCATCACTTTGCGATCCAACACGATTTGGCCATGTTTTCATCGTGTTGTACACTACCAAATTCGTGCGGCGTGATCGTTCGTTCGTGGACACCGGACACGTACACATGTGCTCCGTTGGTAAAGTAGGCGAGTTGCTCGCTGAGATAGCGTGAGACGAAGGTAAGCGGGTGTCCTCGAACTGCCGGCCGGCCGGCGTGCTCGGCAAGGGGGGCAGGCCACAGCTGACGATGACAACACGCACTTACACACTTCAATCGCACGAAAAACTATTTACAACCAGATTACAACTACATCCCTTCACGCAATCACAACAACAAGGAAGAGATTTCATTTTGTTCCTCTACTCAATGGAAACTTACATCTCAATTACAACACAGGAGGCCTACAGCTTGACACACTCGTATTTTTAGGATACATGTTGGAGTCAACATGATTTGAACCCGCGAACTATTGCACTGGGTTACGAGTACCTTATAAGGAAGATATTAGCAACAATAAGGTAAAGAAGAACAATTTTATACTACATTTAACAGCGAAACATAACCACACTTTATAAGGTTTGTAAAATAACAAATATTTATTTGATAAAACTATAATTAATCTCGATCACTGGTACAGTTAGTAAATTCCTGAAAAGAATGTCGAAACAGTTTTCAGCCAAAATTAACTTTTATGTGACAATATCGAAGTTAAATTTGACAGCATTGTAAACTTTTGTTATACTTTGTCATAAAAAGATGCTTCTTTACTAATCACTCTGATAGAAACTATATTTAAAATTAAAGAATAGTTGGAATACGTTTTGATAACTGCATGTGTATGAAACGAGGATTGAACGTTAGAAATCCGCAACTTACAGTTTGGTGATGTGTTCGGGAAGTTCTGGCGGAACGGCGGTGAAGCCGGCCGCTCTGCAGGAGTACTCCTTGTCTTCTTTGGCGCACTGACACTGTTCGTGGAGATCGGTGACACAGACACTAACACTTGGTGGGGCTAGCAGGAGGAAAGCCGCGGCCAGGAGCAGGTACATAGTGTCCTGACTGGCGCGGGCACGCGGCGCTCAAACACTCTAGTGACGCGAAGATGTCGACTCGACGGAAGGCACACGACTGCAGACTCGACTCGCGGACTCGCAGTCTGCGCTGAGCGCTGACCTGATCGTGGTGGCGGTGAAACCAGTCGGAGGACAGGCGCCGTGACGTCATTGATCTGGCGGGTGGAGCCGTGGAGTATAGTCCCCACTACTAGGGGTGGGATTTTTTAAGGAGTTATTGTTGTCACGCCTTTTCCGCACTTACTAATTATTACTTACACCTATATCTAGATATCTATTTACTCTTTTTGAAAGATTAATAAATACTTACTCCTATATTTATATAAAATTATTTACAGTGTTTACTTTCGTTCAACAAATATATTTCCTGCTACCAAATATTCCTCAATTCGTTCTGAGAAAAGTGCTTTAAGTAGAAGATACAAAGAAATCAATTTTCTATTATTTCGTAAAAAAGAATTGAAATCCAAAAGATTTTTTTTTTTTAATGAACCGATTGATATAAATTTAATAATTGGTACGTGGATTTCAGGATTTAGTAACAAATAAAACAGGAAAATTTAAATTTTCATTAAATTTCTCTTTTGTTATTAATAATTAGCGGCGTGTCGGCATAATATTCTGCATTTTCAATAGTAAAATTATAATTAAAAACTAAATTTTTATTCTGACTTTCAAAATTTAGTTTTTGATTATAATTTTTCTATGTAATTTCAAAGTTTATATACAAATTATTGCTTGAAAATGGCCAAAATATTGTGCCGAAACGTCGCTAATTATTAATAATAAAAGAGAAAGTTAATGAAAATTTAAACTTTCCTTTTTTATTTTTCACTAAAACCTGAAATCTATGTAAACAATTATTAAATTCTATTATTTTGGATTAAAGAATTTAATCCAACCCCTGTGGCTCCCCCTTCACTAATATCTTTGGGGGCCGTGACCTGACGGCTGGTAACCGCACTTAACGCGAACAAAGATATCACTTACCGAGATCTGTTTAGGCAGAGTGCCACACCCAGTAATGGGTAAAAGGCGTGATGATATATTTATTTATTATTTATAAGAATTTTTCTCTAAAATTATCTGGGAACGTTTGAAGACTAAAAATATATATACCGGACTTCCAGCTCCTTTGCTATACAGAGTGTTTCTATACCTCTACACGAAACTTTAATAACATATATGGTACCTAATTTGATATACTGATTATAGAACAAAAATATTTTTTTTGAAATTCGCAAAAATTAGGGTATTTCATTCCTAGCGAACATTTTTAGGGTCACTGGTTTAATAGCACATTTAATTATTTATAATTATGTTGCTAATGAAATAAAAGTATAAACACTGCCTACAAATAATCATTTATTAATTAGTTATTATGTAGGTACCTAGTGTAATGCCTTATTTTTATTTGAGTACTTAGTCTGATTTCGTATACGGTATTGAAAGGGTAAGTTGTTGTGGGAGATATTTGAAAAAAATGTATAGCAACAGTGAATTAGTGGATATGCTGTTAGTGTATGGAGAAGCGGCGCAAAATTCTGAATTAAACCAGTGACACTAAAAATGTTCGCTAGGAATAATTTTAATAATTTTTGTAAATTTCAAAAAAAAATTTGTTCTATAATCAGTATATCAAATTATATATGTCATTAAAATTTTCGTGTAGAAGTATAGAAACATCCTGTATATACACATCACGCTATATTCCGTCAAATAGAACAGGATAAACTCTGGAAAGATTCAATATACCTACCTACATTTATTCATTATATTCATTCTACAATTTTAACTGCTGAAAATCAAGTACTCAACAAAATTGTAAATAAACTTAAGAGCGGTATTAATATAAATTATGACATATTAAATTAATACTTTTATTAGAACGAGGGTCCTGAATTGAATTACAATTAATCCAATTGGATAATATATGCTCGTTAATTGAGTTTTACCTTTGAATGTACATGATTAAATTATCAAGAAAGTTTCAGGAAAAACGTTTTAATGTTCGGAAAACATACTAATTTATTTAGCAGCACATTGATTGCATATCAACCGGAATAAAAAATATATTTACTATTGTTTTAAATTAAATAAATAAATATATCATCACGCCTTTTACACATTACTGGTTGTAGCACTCTGCCGGAGCAGAACTCGGTAAGTAATATATTTCTTCGGCTAACAACCGTCAAATCACGGCCCTCAAAGATGTTAAGGGTAGTTTTAACGTGGAAAAAATTGTCGACTGTGGGTATTGTACCCGGGTTCTCAAATCCACAGGCAGACTTGATACCACTGAACCACTTCCCCCATAAATAAATATATAATTACGAATTTTACTGATTACTGAATGTGGCACTTGACCATAACAAAACTCAGAGTAAGTGATATATTTATGCGCGTGAAATGCGATTACTATCCGTCAAGTTACGGCCCCCCAATATATTAGTGGTGAGGAAATCAGAGGAGTAATGTTTATCGGTTGTGGGAATCGAACTCGGGTTCTTAAATCAGCAGGCCCACGTAATTCTATGCTATCTACTCCTTTATTGAAAATTTGTATTCTCTAATTTTTATTTAAATTTAAATAAATAATTCAAAAATAAATTGTTATTAAATTGGCCCATTTAAACTTATCACTCTTATTCCGTAAATGTCATTGTTTTAAAGCGGGAAGCCTCCATGAAAATGTTTGATACAGGACTTATCAAGCGATAGCTAAGCCACTGCCATTTACCCATTTCTAGGTGCTGTTGCATATCTCAATAATGTCTATGGCACACTGGTTGAAAAACATCGAAGAGCATCAATGAGCTCTTCGATGAAACAACAGAACGCACCCGTCATTGACAAAAAATAAAAGCTAAAATTGACAAAGAAAAACTAAAATGTAAACATACGCTAACGTCAAATGAGATACGTTAGTTTCATAGACGAGCTCTTCGATAGAAATAGAGGGACCTCTATATTTCGTCGATGACGGGTGCGTTCTGTTGTTTCATTCCATCGATGCTCTTCGACCAGTGTGCCATAGGCATTAGTGATATTTTTTGGACACAAGTGAAATGCAGTTACCAATCGCTAAATTAAATCCTCCAAAGATATTATTAACAGAGAAACCACAGGACCAATTTGAATATTTTGAAAAAGAGTCGTGGATTGTGCAAGAATTCAACTTGAATTATCAATACTTCATATCATTGTAATTATAATTTGGGCGTTACGGCTCTGCAATTGTAGATCTTGCCATGTTTATATATTTGTGAAATAAATTCCACTGTCTGTTGTGTTAAATTAATAAATATATCATCGTGCAATTTACTCAAGTCTTGAGGCTGCAGTTCTGCAGTTGCAGATCTTGACTATTTGTATTGATGATGATGGAGAAGAAAGGAATATGAAAAGTTAATAAAAAAAAAACATAGATAAGTATTTTAATGTGATGAAAATCAATTGTCGATTGTGGATATTAAATACTTTTTTACAATCATTTATATTTAAAGCTTTTTTATCCCTAAGCATGTAGTTTATAAAATAATAGTAAATAAATTTAAAACAATAGCTCGCAATTATGTTTAGTTTTGCATTCTATGTAAACTAATATATTGTTCATTAATTTTTATATTTAACATTTTTTAAATAAATATATCATCACGCCTTTTACCCATTACTAGATGTGGCACTCTTTCGTAAGCAGATCTCGGTAAGTGATATATTTCTTCGCGTAAAGTGCGGTTACCTTCCGTCAAATCACGGCCCCCGTAGATGTTAGTAGAGGGGGAGCCACAGAGGTAGATTTAAATTGGTGAAAATTGTTTGTCGGCTGTGGGATCGAACCAGGGTTCTCAAGATCCACAGGCCGACTCGATACCACTGAGCCACCTACCCCAATAATATTTTTATAAAAATAAATGAAATATCAAAGATATAAATGATAAATATTAAATGTATATGAAACTTATACGTATCACCTCCGCAAAATCAATATATCCTTGACCAATACAATGTCTCCTTCACTTCATTCATAGATTCACACTGAATTTCATTCGTTTCATTCAGTATTTCACGTAGCGCAGCATTTTATGCCTTTGAAAATAAACTTTGATAATAATGCAATAAAACCCTGATACTGACAAAGCTCAAAGCTCAAATCTTTTCGATTCCCTTTTATTCTTCGGTTTTTGTTTGATTATATCTGTGTTAGGATTTCTTTGTGCACTTAGATAATGATAATAGAACATACAATTGATTCAAACCACATTGATCATCGTTTAGAAATAAAAGGGGCGTTAGCACAAACAAAAAACGAATGAAGGAATGGGACAAATATACAGATTTCGGGTGCAGTGAAAATAGATAACACAGAATTTATTTGGAAAATAATGCAGTTAGCGTAACACAAATTCGACAGAGTATTTTTTTATACTAAATTAGACTGAAATCTTTCAATATACAAATCGTTGAAAAGAATGAAGAAATTATGGTATTCGAGAATGCTACTGAACATTGGAGAAGAAGAATATTTAGAACATTTTGATATAATTAAATAGTTATTTGTGTATAAATTATTTCTACGATTGCATCTTAAATTATTAAAAACCGTATACGTACTGAAAATAAATTCGTTCTGTCAACTCTCAATATGACAACTTTATGTTTTGTTTATATCCCTAGTAACTATTGAAATAAGCGCGCATTTAATATCTTTTTCGCGCGCATTAAACGTCTTTTTCGCTCGTTGCCATTAGAGACGCGCAAAAAAGATATTTTTCGATTGTTCCACAGAAAACGTTAACTTTACGATGACAAATGAGAGCGTAATTGTCAACTTTTCATAGTAATCGTAGAAAAAAATATAAATATATCATCTCACCTTTTACCCATTATCGATCTTAATAAATGATATATTTATTCGCGTGAACTGCGGTTATCAACTGTCAAATTATTTGTCAGCTGTGGGAATCGAACCAGGGTTGTCCAATCCACAGTAAAATTCTAAACAACTGAGCCATCTAGCAAAAAAAAATAGAACATATAATATTGTATAACCGTATTTTAAGTCATCGATATAATTTAAAGATTCAAGTTTCCATTTTCGTTTATATCAAAATAGCTGTCGAAAAACGGCGGGAAACTGCGCATATGCACAGAATAACTGCCTATACACGATTTCAGATTTCAGAGGATGGCATATAAGGTGTACAGCAGCAGCTCCTCCACATCCAACGCGGATTTTTTTAGAATTACTCAGTTGTGTTCTGGCTTCTGATGTGTGGTAATGAAACATGTCAAATTTGGTTAAAATTTCGCTATGATATTGAATTTATTTAGTAAGAAATACTAATCATGAAGACTGCTTTGATGGTAGCTGAGAAGCCTTCATTGGCAGCTTCTTTAGCTAATATTTTAAGCAATGGGAAATGTACTTCACGACGAGGTAAATTGGATGAAATAAATATATACATTTTCATAAAATAACAATTGAATTAATTTTAGGATTAAATGGATCCTGTTCAGTTCACGAATGGACCGGAAGCTTTATCAGCATGCCAGTCCGATTCAAAATGACTTCAGTTTGTGGGCATGTAATGAGTTTAGATTTCATCTCAAAGTATAACAACTGGGACAAAGTAGATCCAATAGAATTATTTTCATGTCAAACAGAAAAGAAAGAGGCAATGCCGAAACTAAAGATGCCATACTTCTTATCACAAGAAGCCAGGGGTTGCGACTATCTTATTCTTTGGCTGGATTGCGACAAAGAAGGAGAAAATATCTGCTATGAAGTAATGAGCAGTGTACAAAGCAGCATGAATGGCAATGTTTACAGTGATGCAGTAACTTATCGAGCAAAGTTTTCCGCTATTACTGACAAAGATATAAAAGCAGCATTCAATAATTTAATACGACCAAATGAAAACGAAGCTAGAAGCGTGGACGCCAGACAAGAATTAGATCTTCGTATTGGTTGTGCTTTTACCAGATTCCAAACTAAATTCTTCCAAGGACGCTACGGAAATCTAGATGCTTCTTTGATATCTTATGGTCCTTGCCAGACACCAACTCTCGGATTTTGTGTCCAAAGACACGATGAAATACAAACTTTCAAGCCTGAACCTTACTGGGTTTTACAAATGACAGTCAAAACAAAAGACGGTAGAGAGGTGGCTTTGGACTGGCAGCGAGTCAGATGTTTTGACAAAGAAGTCGTTGGTGTTTTTTATAATATTGTCAAAGATATTAAATTAGCAAAGTAGGAATACTTGAAATGAATTTGAAAAGTTTTATTAACAGAAATTATTTTTTAGAGTACTAAGTGTAACATGTAAAGAAAAAGTAAAAACGAGACCAATTGCTTTAAACACAGTAGAATTAATGAGAGTAGCTAGTTCAGGATTAGGAATGGGTCCTCACCATGCCATGCAAATAGCTGAAAGGCTGTACACGCAAGGTTATATCAGTTACCCAAGAACTGAAACTACATCATATCCTGAAAATTTCGATTTAGTGTTCGTATTACATTATTCATAAATACATGTACAACATGACACTATGCCCTATCAAATAGAATAGCACAAACCCATGAAACATTTTCGCATTCCTAAAAAAGTTTTAATTGATCAAATTATTGTAAATCTTAATCTTAAAAAAATCTGAAATAAACCTTACTATAATCCTGTTACCATTTAGTTTTCAGAATGAGATTTTGATTAACTTTATTAAGGTTAAAGTAAGGTTAGCTAATCCGAAATTCAAGATTAGTCAATACTTTTTGAGAATCGAGTTTTTTTTTCCTAAGTTATCCACGTAATATCTGATCTTCAATTTTAATATATATACTTGTTTCACACATCTTTTCTAACATTCTTCTCAATATTTTTTTTTTCATTATTATTATAGGGGTGCACTTCAAGTTCAGCAAAACAGTCCAGATTGGGGAACAGACGTCCGAGGTATTTTATCCGAAGGAGTCCCTCGACCAAAAAAGGGTCACGATGCAGGTGACCATCCTCCAATTACTCCAATGAAACTAGCAACTCGTAATGAATTAGATGGCGACTCTTGGAAATTATACGATTACATCACCCGACATTTTATCGGTTCATTAGCTCGAGATTGTCGTTATTTAAGTACAACAGCAACTTTAGAAGTCTCGACCGAAACTTTCTCCACTTGTGGGAAGACTTTAATTGATCCTGGATTTACCAGCATCATGCATTGGCAAGCTTTCGGAAAAAATGAAATAGTTCCAACGTTTTCAGATGGAGAATTAGTTGGAATTCATGATGTTAAAGTTACGGAACACCAGACTTGTCCTCCCGACTATCTATCAGAAGCAGAATTAATCACTTTAATGGAACAACATGGCATCGGAACAGATGCTTCTATTCCAGTTCATATTAACAATATCTGTCAAAGGAACTATGTGACAGTCTCTGGAAGTCGACGACTCATTCCAACAACTTTAGGAATTGTTCTGGTGCATGGTTACCAAAAAATTGATCCGGAACTTGTGCTACCTACTATGAGATCTGCTCTTGAAGAACAATTAAATCTGATTGCTTTAGGTCGAGCTAGTTCAAGCGCGGTTTTAAATCATACTGTAGAGATTTTTAAATTGAAGTTTCAATATTTCGTGAAGAATATTGAAGGAATGGATCAACTATTTGAAGTTTCATTTTCGCCGTTAAGCGCGTCAGGGAAAGCTCATTCAAGATGTGGAAAATGTCGACGATATATGAAATATATTCAGGCTAAACCTGCTAGATTACATTGTCCACATTGTGATGAAACTTACAGTTTACCTCAAAATGGAAATGTGAGGCTATATAAGGAACTGAAATGTCCTCTAGATGATTTTGAGCTATTAAGTTGGTCGATGGGTTCAAAAGGAAAGAGTTTTCCTTTCTGTCCTTATTGTTACAATCATCCGCCTTTTAGGTACATATATTATTAACTTATTATTTTACTTAAGGTTATGAGTTTTTTGTTTTTTTCAGAGATATGAAGAAAGGCAGTGGATGTAATACTTGCACTCATCCAACATGCGCGCACAGTTTAAATTCAAATGGAGTGTCTAGTTGCATCGAATGTGATGGAGGAGTTTTAGTGTTAGATCCTTCCTCAGCTCCGAAGTGGAAACTTGGTTGCAATAAGTAAGTAACTATAGAAAAACCGATTGGTAATGATTCCTGTTTTTTGTAGTCGGAAATTACTTCTATTTTTCCAGTTGAACCGCAGTTATTTAAATTTTCAGAATTGAGCAACTTAGCATTGCTGTTAAACTTTTGAGTCGATATTTTTTAGTTAAGCTGTACTCAAAAAAGGTTTAGTCAAATAATAGGATATTAAGATTAAAATTATGAAATATAGAAAGTTGTTGGATTAGCTTTTTGTTAATAAAAACTAAACTTTATCAACATTTACTGCGTGAATTAGGTTTTCTAACTGTCAGATAATCAATTTTCTAAAAGACGGTTAATGAAATTTGAAATTAGTTAAATTCCGAGATCATTTCCGATCGATTTTGTTTCACTCACAAAAACAACTATAATTATTTAATTGTTTTTGTTCTCTAGGTGCGATGTAATTATTCACCTCTTCGAAGACGCACAAAAGATCACAGTTCAAGATGACGTATGTGACTGCGGTGCACAACAAGTAACAGTTGAATATCGTCCGGAAAAGAGTAAACTTCCGAAGGAAGCGACTGAAATGAGCGGATGCGTGTTCTGTTCGGAAGCATTTTCTAGGTTGGTAGAAAAACATAAGGCTGTCTTCCGACCAAGAAGTAACCGTGGTGGAAAAAGTGGTCGCGGGAGAGGGCGTGGTAAGCCCAGACAACCGAAGGACAAAATGGCTCAACTTGCCGCTTATTTTGTTTAAAAATAAAATGTATTTTCTTTAGTGTAAGCACTAATTTTATTTGTATATGTAATACTTGAAAAAATAATGAGATACTAATAATTTTAGGTTTTGTATACAATCGTGTATTTATTTTATAAGTAACTAAATTACTAATTAATTTGTACTACTAATTAATGGTAAAATAAATTAATAAAATGCTAAATAATCACTTTATGTATTATTACTTACTTGGTAGGTACAAAGTTCTTCATTTCTTGTCAAAATTGAGTTGATTGAGTATATTTTGATTGTTAGTTTGTAATTTAGTATTTTCAGAACAATTTGAGTATTTAGCATCGAATATTTTTCCCTATAAAACATTTTTTAATTATTTTAGATAAATAGTTGAAGTAAATTAACTTATAGATTATGTAAAATGGTTGATAATTGCGTTATTGAATTTTTTGTAGTACAATACATACGTAACTCATTTTGTTTCTGTTATTTACATATTCAATACTTTTCAGAAAACTACAACAGATAGTTTGTTTTAGTTTCAGTAATAACCGAAGTATTTTTTCTAAAGCAATTTTAAACCATTTGGCAATGAAAAATATACGATGCAAGTGTTGAAATTGTTTTGAAAATACAAAATAAATATATGTTGTGAATATGAAATATCGGAATATAATTTGAATTTCTTGTTTATAGTTTTTATTGAACACAACAAGTCAAATCCAGATGTCCGATGCTAACTATAATATATTTGTAATGTACAATATATCAGTATAAGTAAAACTGTAAATGTACAATCGATGGCTAATCATAAAGTCTAATTAGTAAAATGTCATCGTTAATGAATCTGATCTAGATAGTAACATGTTTAGAACAGGACTAGCAGCTAGACTAGAATGACTTCTGTATAGTATACGTATTAATAGTTGGCGATGTATTTCTTGTTGAATTTAAGATTTGCCACCGAGTACATAGTCCACTGAAATGTCTGTAATATTATAGTTATAGTTAAGTATCAAAAAGATCTTCAGTACCGGATCAAGATAGGCACAAAGTTTATGTTTTACAGCATGAGGGGTAAACATACATGATCCAAACAGATAAGGGGAAACGAACGAAACGCATCTGCTGGTATTGTACGTAATACGTAATATGTACATCAAGACTTAAATATTATTTGTCAGATCAGTTTTATGTTCTATACATATAGGAAAAATAGTAGAATAGGTTGTAATAATAACGATCTACTCTATGTCTGAATGGGTTCGTCTCACTTTGAAGGATGTGTGTGTATAAGCGGGTACTTATGTTAGATTAGTAGTAGTTAGTAGTTAGTATTGTTGTCTCGAAGGTAACATGTTAATATTATGTATGTGCGAACTATGTTAAAGCACCATTCTATATTTGTTTATGAACAGTTTAATTTAAATAATTGTTTCTCTTTATATTATATTATATGTATATATATAGATTCATCATTCATTTTACATTTTATCTTTCAACTTAAGTAAAGAAAATAGTAGAAATAGTACAAAGAAGGTCAAAGTACATAAGTAAGGTAAGATTGAAATGAAAGAAGCAACGCAGGGCCGGATTAACACATATTACTATCTAGGCTAATTTTCTTTCATGCGTTATTTATATTAATCAAAATTAAATATAAGGTGATTACTATATTATTTTCACGTTTAACAGACACAAATTAGCACAAAAACTAAAATTTGTAATAAATGCACTTTGTTATTGAGACTGCACAAACAAAAATGAATCGCTAATATAATCAACCGATTAAGTAGTTGAAAAACTTTACTTTTCACTGTCAAATGATTTTAGACAAAAATACTTTAAATAAAAGATGTGGAAAATTAAATTTTCTACTACATTTATTCGAAACTCTGTCCTCGAAAATAATTTAGAAACGACAACTGAAAATAAAATTTGCCACTCTTAATTGATGTTCATACTAGTTAGTAGCATATATAATGTTTGACTTAGTTTTTCACATTTTACAAATAACTTTTTTTTAATTAAAATTATGTAATAATTTCTTTAGCTGATCGCGATACAAGTAATTAAATCTTATCGCCCTTTTCAGTAATGCACCCGTGTTGTCACTCCGGCCCAATAAACAAGGATAGAGAAGAGTGAGTGAAGAGATGGATAGAATAAAAGAGTTTGGATGTCGTAATGTAACAGTTAGTTAGTAACAAACTGGTCTGCGGTAATTCTCTAGGCGACCATTCAACAGTAAATCTGATAAACCGTGTAACAATATGTATATAGCAAAAACAATCTCTGAAACAATTGTGCTAAATCTTTGTGACTGACAACGAGTTAATGAAAAAACAGTTAACGGTAATATAACTAAATTAATTTTACTTCTTTATTCGAATATCGCTTATAAAAATATATTGCTGATCTAAATATTTTGATAAACACTAGAAAGCAAAGGAAGTTTATTTTTTTGTTTTTATGATCAAACTTTAACAACCTCAATCCTATACGATAGTAGTAGTTCATTTTAGATATTTATATTTTAATTTGAGCCACATAAAATTTGGACCTACTTCAAGCTTGATAGCAGAGCAGGTTCGTTTGTAAGTAAAATTATGTTACGCTAGAAGTTAATCTGAATAGTTGGTTTTTAAAATTAGAAAACAGATATTGATTATACGTAATTTGTTAAGTTAAAATGGAATAGATCATTGTTAAAAGTGTTATGAAAACATTACATACATATGTATAGGTAAATATAATGTTATTCCTGTATACGTAGGACATCAATAAAACACCTGCTTAGGAACAGGTAATTTATTGTCTATATGTATATGTGAGGACTTGTACGATAATACTTGGTTGCTTTACGTTTAGAAATCTGTCTTGTAATTTTAAAAAATCCCGCTTTGTTTCGTGACTACATTCGTCCGTGTCGCTAATGTCCCGTCGGTCGGTAAATACGCCATCGTCATTATCTATGTTTGTTCTACAGCTAGTGACTGACACTACATTATATGTACAGTAGTACACATACACGAATACGAATGCAAACACGCAGCATGCGCCATGGTGGATGTTGATGAAGTATGGTTTGCATCGAGAGCTGGCCCCAGGTGATGATAAGTATAATACAGCGTACAATGTGGTCGTTGCGATTGCGATTGCAAAACCATGTCAAATGGTCCAAACTTGCACTTTCTCCGCCACCACACACCAACTCGCGTGATCGTAGTATGACGAGATGATGTGCAGATTCTCCACGTATCGTTCAATCAACTGATCCAATTCTCCTTCACGAAACACGTGATAGTAACGATGGTATGTGATACTGCCACCGATGTTATCACTCGGGAGTGAATCTTGCGATGTGTCGCTCAACGAAGCGTTCAAACTTTCGTAGTGCGCACCACCAGCAAGCATCTGCTCGGATTCGTCAGATTGCTTGTCCTGTGAAGCAGAGCGACACCCAGCGAGGCCGATGCAACGGTTAGCCGAGGAAGTCTTGTTGCTGTTGTTGCGCCATTCTGTACAAGATGCTAGTGACGCCGTGCTGCCTCCGTCGCTGTAACGACTCATCGAACAAGTATCCTTCTGGGAGTCGCTGGACATGTCTGCTGTGTCGGTAGACTCAATAGAATGTTGGGCCCCAAGCCGAGCACTAGCATCGCTAGATTCTCGAGAGAGTCTGCCTTGGATATTTCGCAAGACGATAGGTTCCGGTTCTGAAACTGATGGGGGTATTTCCGGTTCCAATGTGAGACGATTCGCTAAACTATCTTTAAAAGAACCCTGTTCGACCACACTGTTCAGATCACTATTATTTTCGGCGACGTCTTTATTTTTAATAAAATATGGCACTTTATCACTTTTTTTATCACTGTCTGAATATATCCTTTCACTGCACTTGCATTGTTTAGTTTTACATTTAGTGCACTGCTGTTCGGTCTTTGTTGCTAAGTCGAGTTTACTAAGCTGAGATAAATACTGATTTTGTTTTTGGATTTCAGCACTTAATTTATTCAAGTCTTTGAGTTCTTCACTTAACCGATGGATGTACGGGTCGTCGATGTGTTGAAATGATGACGAAACATTAAACTTGACTTCTTTTTGTTCTTGTTTCCTAGATTGTTCCTGATATTGATCTATTTCTAATAGTAGTTTTTCACTAAGTTTATCGGCGAAATCTGTTAAATGTTTATGACATTCTTCATCCCACGTGGATTCTATTAATTGCGAAGAACACTCCACGGGAGAGCGCGAGTCACTGTCAGTATTAAATCGCTCTATCACTGACTTTACTTCATTTGTCTCAACCGGAAGTTGTCGTCGTTTGGCTCGAGGACTAGACTGGATGACAGCGTCAACGGCCTCGTCTAGAGAGTTGGCTACATCCGCTGCGGCCTCCAAGAGACTCATTGATGTTGGGGACAACTTTGGAGGATTTTCCTCTTCCGGTTGAGAAAGTGTTTCCGGTTCTGTTGGTACTTCTGCTATTGGGGGGAACGCAAATTTTGTTGGTGAAGGTTTTCGTTCTTTTGGACCTGGTTCTAATTTTGCATCTGTAAATATACATTTTAGAATTAAGTCTACCTAAACATAAGAAAAGAGAATTACAATTTTTACCATTTCCATTGTCGGTTACTTCAATATTAATGACGCTATCTACTGAATCTGGTGACGACACACCACTGCTATCACTGTCTTTATCATCCGTTTCTGGGTTAAATAATTCTAATGATAATAATCTGGGTAAAGGTCTGGCAATGGCTTCTAATCTTCCCCCACTTCGAACTGATGCATGTCTAACAATTGGAAAAGCTGATCTACTAGACCTAATCCCAAAACCTGGTCGTTGATTTAATAGATCCCGGATTTGTCTTAATCGTTCTGATCGTTTTTTGTCCTCTACTTTGCAGTTTTCTTTTTCTAATAAAGTTTTAGCCAAAGCTTCCTTCACAGATGCAGATTTTTTGAACTTTGGTATCCGTTGAACTGAGTATTTTTGTGCGAGTGTTTCACTTTTGACATTATTCGTAACGGACTCTTTGACTTTAACTGTTGGTTCGACTTTTACTTCAACTATTGGTTCGATTGTTAGTTCGATTGTTGGTTCAACTGTCGCTTCGACTGTTAGTTCTACTGTTGGTTCTACTTCTGGTTCAGTGATTTTCATCTCGGGCGATTTTAGGGGATTGTTATTGTTGTTAACAGGGCTAGTTTTAGTTTCTATCGATTCTTTCTGCGAATCGTTTTCTAATTGGTCCCTTGCGATTTTAGATTCTGCGTCAGGTTGAACAGTAACAGAAGTAGCGGATGTTATATAAGTTTTACTAGTGGCAGTACTTGTATTCGTGGATGGTTTGGGCGAACTAAGCTGCTTGGTTAAAGGATAAACTGTCAAAGGCATTTGTTTAATTCTAGGGGAAGTTGGACAGGAGGATTGTTTCATCCTAGGGGAATTAGGGACGGAGGTTTGCTTAAGCCTTGGAGAGGTAGGACCAGGCGACAACGAAGTAGGGGATAAAGGGTCAGTCTTAGGTACAAAAATAACAGAAGCGAAACTATCTTCAGAATCAACACTGGTATCACTTTGCAAACTACTGTCTTTGGACGAATCAGAACCATCTTCTCTAGAGTGTCTTCTCTCCCCAGGAGTCGTGGCATCCTTTTTCTCTTCTGGATTGATGGCCACTGCTTTGACTTGTACTACGTTCGTTGGCTGCTCTACGGTGGGATCATTCGGCTGCGTCGGGGACACCACTAGCTCGTTTGCTTTCCACCCTTGAAACATCCTCACGAAACCGTTTTTTAAGGATGATCCGGCTACTTTTTCAATATTCGTTGTGGAATTTTTTATTGTATTGGTAAATCCAGATTTAATTAATTGAAACCGTTTGGATGTGGATACAGAAAAGAATGAATCACGTAACGAGTCTAATGTATGTCTCTGGTAAATCAAATCTTCATTTAATGAGGCTTGTTTCTGAATGTTTCTTTTCACGCGTTCTTTTTCACGAAGTCTTTCCGTTGACATAAGTTCTTCATTCATGGATCGTTGTTTAAATACACTTCCTCTATGACGATTAGTCCCGTGATAGACGCGGAAATCCGGTAGAGCGTTCACTAGATTTCTCATATCCGTTGGTTTATCTAATGCTTCTTCTGCATCTTCATCACAAATTGATTGTTTCTGTTTCACCAATTTCGGTTTGTTTAAACTTCTGGTGGAAACCGTTTTGGATTCGACTGATGGAGGGTTTTCTTCTTCTTGGCTGGGTTCTTGTTGCAAACTAGGAACACTGGACTTTGAACGAACTATAAGGCGATCTTCAAAGGTCTTAATGTCTGTTAAACTTTTAGATTTAACTCCACCACCATACAAGTCACTTCCAACGATGATTTGTGACGAAGGAAAGGTCTGTCGTCTTTGTGGGGGTTCATCATCATCAACTCTTCTTAATTCTATCGGCAAATCTTGGACGTTTCCACAATCGTAGTTCTCGCAGCCGTCGGGGTCGTATTGTTTCTGAGAAGGTTCTTTTGTACACGAGTTCCAAGTCTCTAAGAACCAAGGTCGATGAGAAGCACCACTACGCTTACTTCCTGCTAGTTTTTGTATTGCCCGTCGGACGAAACTATAGCAGGTTTCGTTCGGGCTTGAAAGACTTGAACTGCTTGGGGATGAACTTCGGCCGGGGTCGATTGAACGGCCTTTGTGACGTGTTCGGCCTCTTTTGCGGAGGCCCACCTTCGTTCTGCAACAAACCACAAAAATAAGGAACATATATAACATCTAAAACGAAAAAAAATACAAGCAGATTCATAAAGAGTATAAAATTTATAGTTAACTTCATTTTTATGCCGGATTGAAATTATTGGCATTAGAGCTATTTACAAAACACATAAAAGTTTATCATAAATTTGAAATTATTGTTAATACTTCAGATGTCATATTTTTGTGAATAAGAAATTGAATTGAAATGTGAACTAATTAGCGTTAATCTGTTTTATGAATCTACCATTGATTCTGCAATTAATCTCCACTAAACATTTCAGCTTGTCACCTTTCGTTTCATACAAATTTTTAATTCCTTTCATATAAGCTCATTTTCTCCTCACATCTTCAAACAAATTCATCTATTTATTTCTCGATCGTCCACGCAATCTCTCAATCTTCATTTCACCTACAAATATTTCTATTTCTCCAATTTTTCATTCGGCACAAGTTCTACATAATTAAATCATTTCACTTAATCATTCCCAATATTCTACCAATATTCGTCTTAATCTTACATTCCCAACATTCATTAGGCACTAACACATCTTTGTAAAATTCAATTAAGCATTTTTGGTACATTAATTTATATAAATTGAAAGCAGAGACTTTTAAACTTCAATCCTAAAGTATGATTGTCTATGAGTGGTTCGAATTCCACTATAAACTGTGCTGTAATTGGGATCAAGTTCCGGTTGTGCAGAATAACAAATAAGTAAATACATTTCCCTTTCGATCAAAGTTAAACCTTTGAATCTTCTGGTCAATACGTTCATCCCTCGAAAACCTACTATCGAAGTATACTCGTACAAACTCATTAAATTGCAATCAGTTACCTAATCACTCTTACATAACTCTGAAGAAACTTGCCTGATTGATTTGTTGGAATCGCTGTCAGAAGTCTGCGTATACGCATGATACGGAGGTAACACATCCTCTTCTGACGTGTTCGTAGTCGATGTTAATTCTAATGATGGAGTACTTAAAGTCTGCGGTCGATGCCACGGTACTAGCACATCCTGAGATTCGAATTTCCTGTGGCACAACAACATACAATAACAACAATGTTGTCACACATGATTGTCAAGTTTGTAAGGTACCTATGAGTTTGCTCCATAGCCCAAACAGAGATGATAAGTCGGCCGCCAATTCGTAAAATGCGAGCGAGTTCTCTAAGGGCGCACACACGACGTTCTGTTGTGGCAAAATGATGAACCACTGCCACGGATAATACTGCATCGAAGCTTTCATCTCGGAATGGTAATGCTAAGTTATCGCATACTATCACCTAGAAAGAAGAGGATAACGAATCATTTTTAGAGGAAAACACAATATGAGTATGTAACAATATGAGCTATCTCATTGTTGTTATGTTACGTTTAGGTAAGATTGGTTTCGTGTAATTTGACACTCGTGACCACATGTGCCATTAAGGCTGAATGTGAGATCTTTTGGGTTTCGAATATAGGGCATTAAATTATAGTTAATATTCTTAGAATTCCAACAAGATTTCATGTTCGCGTTATCTGCAGTGCCAGAGTGTCAGACTACATAACCAAAACACTTGAGACATCTGTGTCCACTCCGATGTGTGAGGGATGGATTCCAGATGTGGGTATCGTACCCAGGACAGCAAGTGTTTCAGTCTCGTCCATCGACTCAACGCGTGAAGATCTTCACATCACGCGGTGTTCGCGTTTTACTTCATTTTAAACTTGATTAGTGAATTAATTATTATAATTAATAAAAATGTAATTTAAATAGTAATTCTGTTTCCATCCTCATCTTCAATTATAACGTTTCGTGTTACAATGAGTATAAAAATATTTGATAGCAATGTGTTAATAAAATTTCAAGACTGCATCCATTCCTTTCGTGTTACAATTGACGCAGTTTAAAATTTTTATAAATGTGTTTGATTACATAACTATTGTGATAATTAACGCCCGGATATTTAGGCACTTAAAAACACCTAAATAAGGAGGCATATAGGCCAGTAATTACTCTAAAATAGGCGGGATTTTAGGCAGCCTAAATATAAATAGTTTCTTTAATAAAAATTATACACTAATTCTTTTTCTAAATTTGGTACTCGTACTTTTTTAAAAAAAATATTTAGGGTTCTTATTTTATTAACTATTATATAAATTCAAATTATGTAGTATACTTTGATTCACAAAATATTACGAGCAACTGCTGAATGGAATTTTCGGAAAGGGACTGTCTTCGGTCAGTCAGAACTTGCTTATAAGTTGAAAACTTCGTTCGACATCATAAAATGTAACAGGGGCGTTCTTATATTTAGCTATATCGTCTAAAGTGGTAACTTTCATTGATTAATGGCAAAGGAGCAATTGAATTGCCACATAAAATTTTGACTAAAACTTGATTAAAGACAAAGTAAGTACTTTAAATATTATAGATTAGGATGGAACACTTTGCCGAGTGTTGAATTAATCAACGAAATAGATGATAGATGGCGTTGATAAGCCTTGTCTGCTCAATATAAGTTGAAATAAGCAACAAAAATAGGCAAAATAGGCTGTATAAGGTAAAATAGGCACAAAAACCAAAATATAGGAAAAATAGGCTCTAAGGCACGAAAAAAAAACCTTCCATTACACGTAAACATATAACCTATGTATAGAAAAACCAAATTGCTTGAAGTCTATTAAAATTTGAATCTAGGCAATTGCCTAAAAATCCGGGCTTTAGTGATAATGAACTACTTTAATTGAGTCAAATAATTGTAAATCAATTATGTAATAAGGTGTTATCCAAGTAATGATAGATAAATGTGTTTATATCTTATTAATTTCACATAAAACTATTTTATTTTACTTGTCTCGGGAAATTATAATAGCACCGCGATTGATTGATTATTTTCGCACACGTGATTAGAAATGGATAGATTTAATTGGATATCTATTTCAACTAATTTTTTTTACCAAATATTACGTGACCTGTCAGATTTTAGACACATTTTTATTTTCAATCTCTCAGTTTTTTGCTTGTGGCAAAATTACTCCACGAAACTAACATTATATAAAACTATTTTTATTTACTATGCTTGTTACTAAACAAAACAAAAACTATGGAAAACAAAAATATATCTATAGAATCAAGTCTAGTGATAAATTAAGTTTCCATTTTATAAAAATTAACGCATTCTAGGCAATGAGGAAGGCGAAATTTGATAGTTTTTCAAGTAAACCATTTATTGAAATTTACAAATGCAAACCTGCTATATTCAACAAAAAATAAAAGGCGTAATTGCTTCTAAACTAGAATAATATTTAAATAAAAATAGTAGATAATTAAATTCTTTATTTAAATTAGTCTTTACATTTCATTATATTTATTTAGTAAGGTTTTAACAGAAAATTAAAATATTTGTCTGCACTTCTTAATTAAATAAGTTATATTACAAAAAATTTGTAGAGCAAATTACTAAAGTAGAATTACAAAACTTCGGTTAGAATATGTATGTAAGTATCTATTTGTGAATATGGTTTTGGTGTAAATTAGACCATATGCACTACTAAAGATTATAATTTTAAGCTTAAATAAATTGAAGGCAAAGGAAATTAGTTATCATATAGAGCTATTGACATTGCTGTCATCTATTCGATTTGCTGTAATTTATTTAAACTAAATTTAATATATAAATTTTGACGATGTAACTAGCCATAAAAGATTTATGAAATAGGGCCCCGATTTCAATGAAGTATTTAATTATCCAGAGCATCTTGTCTAACTGCATTTGTGTTAAATGTATTTTTAAACAAGCGCAGGCGATGCTACTTTCATTTCTTGATAGATTCGTTGTTAGAGAAGTGGGCGTAAGTGAAGATTTACGAAACAGGTGTACAGGAGCGAATGGATGGATGTGAATGAAGGTTTGTTGCGTGATGATGGATTTTGGTTGTGAGGAAGGAAAGAGCTCGTATGGAGGAAGTGTTAATGTGGTTGAAACGAGTATCGTATGTCAGAATGAGAATGTTGACGTGAACTGATTTTTTTTTATGAATCTTTTAGTGGATGTCCTGTGAATGTTTCAGGGGTTCGTGCTAAGCCCTTTGATGGGATATAGCGTGATGTTAAATATGTATGTATCTTGTATAAGATGTCATATGTATTTTAACAAAAAATAAAATAAAAATTATATAATATTATTCATTATTATTTATGGGGTAGGTGGTTCAGTGGTATCGAGTCGGCCTGTGGATCTTGAGAATCTTGGTTCGATCCCCATAGCCGACAAACAATTTTCACCAAATTAAATCTACCCCTGTGACTCTCCCACCACTAACATCTTTGGAGGCCGTGATTTGACGGCTGGCAACCGCACTTCACGCGAAGAAATATATCACTTACCGAGATCTGCTACGGCAGAGTGCCACACACAGTAATGGGTAAAAGGCGTGATGATATATTTATTTCTAAGTTAATATTATTTATAAATACGACAAAAATAACGATTGATAAAAGTTGTTCCAATTTCCAATAATTGACGAAAGATACTTAACTGTCCTAATGTCTGTATTATGACGATAAATATTAAATGAAAAAGAGTGACGTTTGAGTTTCGGAATATGACGTATGAAAAACATAAATAAAACCACTCTAAAATTAGCTTCAAAATGATTAATAAAAACTCGTTTTCAATCAAACCATACAACATGAAAAAAATACTCTCTCCGGAAACCTCTATAAATAGATAATAAAAATAATTCAGAAGAATTAAGTCTGGTACGCATAAAACTACCCCCTGCAGATTAAACCGACTCTGACCTTTGACTTGTGAACCCTGTAAAAGTCATTTCAGTGCCCACGTAATAAACTTCATAATTTATGAATAATTGTTTGAAACCATAGGATAATTAGACATTATTATAATGAATAATAAAAATAATGTAAAACGGGATATTATTGGAAATAATGTGTAACCTTTTGAACTTTAATCTTTCTCTGTGGAAGGATAGAATTGATACCTTACAAAGAAAAACGTTTGAAAAAATATCTTACTGAAATGTCAGAGAAGGTTTAAAAATATTTGAGATAAATGTGTCGCGTTAAAGTTTGGAATTAAAAAGAAAGTTTTATTGGGTCTCAACGACAAGCGGCAATATGACGACGGTATGGTATTGTAAGTTACCTATTGTTGCAAAACAATAAGTTCTGGAAAGTTTTGTGTGTCCATGTTACAATTCTTACCTCGTTTTCTTTTTCTCTGGCTACTTTCGTAAGTCTAATACATTTATCTGCACCTATATTGAACACAGATGGATTGGAACCCAGGTACTTTCCATTGCCGCATCCTGCAACAAACAACACCAATAAGAACATAAAGAACATTGATCGCAAGTATAAACAACTTTTCGTAACACATGCACAAGAAACACGTTCTTATTCCCTAATTTTAGAGAGAGAAACACTGCTTTTCTCCCCTAGGGAGAGAAACATTATGTTTATCTACCTAGGTAAGAGGTAGCATGTTTCTCTCCCTAGAACCTACGATTATTAGCTGTTTGCGGCGTTTCCTAGGTAACTAGTTACGCAACACATATTTGACATTTGTCCCGATAACGCAGTAATTTTTGTGCACTTGTTACGAAAAGTATAATATGTTTCACGGGAGGGCACGATTATCCCTTGTTTCCCTCCCTTAATGCATAACATACTATTTTTCTACAACTGTAAAAAATGTTCATTTCTTTTCACTAATATCAATACGCGAAGTACGTGATTTTTTCATCATTTACATTACCAGGACAACGCGTATTTTGCGCATTATTTTGCACCCTAGTGCGCAAAATGAGTATCTCGCGCACGCTCCCAAATTATTTGTCAGGTGTCATTAGTTACAAGACATCAATAGTATCAAATAAATATTATTATTGATTGTTTTCCTTCAATTTACTTAAATAAATCAATAATTATTGTATTATTCTTTATTTACAGTTGTAGAAAAAATGTTTTTTGTATTTCGTGGGCAAAACTCTTGTTTTTTGGCGCGTTCGAATCACTTTTATTGTCTCGACTAAAGTAACATTCTCACGCGCAACAAAAAAACTCAATTTGCGCACTTAATACAATAATAACTATATTTTTCACTAGCAATAAGTCCCTAATATTATATATTATTGATATACCCAGGCCGTGATACAACTGATGTATTGTCAAACACATTTTACGGAATAAGTACACAATATTATTTTTCTGCTCCTATGCTTTAATACTGGAGCAAATGGATGAATGTTTGTTGCGTAATGATGGATTTTGGTTGTGAGAAAAGAAACAGTTCGTATGGAGGAAGTGTTAATGTAGTCGAAACGAGTATCGTGTGTCAGGATGAGAATGTTGACGGGTTCGTGCTACCCCATTTAATGGGATATAGCGTGATGTTATGTATGTATGTATGCTTTAATTTACTTATTAAATATGTATTATCTGTGCTTTACAATAACACTCATTACGACACAGAGATTCATTATGATACAGATATTCATTTCAATACTTATAGATTTTCATTATGAAACAATCAAATTGAACAATAACAGTACAGTATTTACTGTTTCCAGGCATGCTCAATAAAATATTAATATATTTTTTTATATATTCAAGAATGATATTGACATTTATTTTAATAATTTCGATGTTGAATTTGGTATGAACTAGCATACTCATATAATGGCAATTATAAAGTTATTGCATAATATACGATTATACAGCTACATTATTAAAAACCTAAAACCCGTTCGACAGATTAACTGACGCTATTTTATTCCTTTATTGTTTTTTGGGGTGACTTTTTTTACTTTTATTTCAGAAATATGTCAAAACTTATTTTTGCGATTAGAGCGCCATCTATTCCGAATTGGAAAAAAGGTTTCAAATAAAATTAACTTATTTTTTTCCCAGAATACGAATCTGCAATAAAAAATGGGGGTTCCCATTTAAGGTTTCGAAGTTGCCCCCGGCGGGTGGGAGTTGGGGTTTGTGTTTGGTGTGCTTAGATAGGTTTCTGCAAAATATGAAACACGTGTTTTTTTGGTTTCTTGATTCGATGTGTATTTCTCGAGATATTTCACCGTCCCGGAACTTTTTTAACACCCAGTATATATACAAATTAATAAAGACAATGCAAGTCCAGCATAATTGTTTTAATCAAAGTGATAGCATTATTTGTCCTCCAAGTAAACCTGAAATTCAATATAAATTCATTTTATGAAAGTTTAAATATTATCTATCAACTTTTAGAAAAATATGAAACAATCAAATTGGTACAGTGTTATCACTGTCACATAACCTATATGCTATGTAAACATTTTCTTTATTATAAATTTTAATTTCAATATCGTTTTAAACCAATAAATATGATTCTGTAAACAAAGAAATCGTAACCTTGTTTGATATTTATTTCGAATAAATATTTCATATTTTAGCAGTTTTAGCGAACGATTCGTTGGTAAATGTTTTTAAACCTTTCGTTACGAAACCACTATTAAAAAAATTTATTTTATGTTTTCTACTGATTACATCCTAAAACTACCTACGTACGTATGTCATAGCTAATGATGCTATCTGCTGGCGCATAGCATTTGTTATTACCAGAAAACCATAAGTGATCATTTGTTTTGGAAATTTATCTTTATTGTTTAAATAATAAATAATTAATAAATAATAGTATTCAAGGATCCTCAAGCCATATATTCCTTCTCAAAACTTATTGTTTAAAATTTCGAAATTTAAGGAAGTAAAAATATTCTTTAACTTATTTATGGGGATCAAACGATTCCCTTCCATTAGAGATTATTGGTCTTCTAACGAGGAGAATCGCTACAAATATTTTTTCCTAGGGGTCATTTGGAGAAACCGCCATTTTTTCCAAAATTCGTTTTACCAAACGGCTTAATACATTTATTTAACTTATGTTATTTGAAGTTGAGAAAGTAAATGAAATTCGTGTTTTAAAAAAGATTTTAATTTGGGCCTGAAAGGGTTAACAGTTACATAATAATTGCTTTAAATAAAAGATACGAAAAAGTAAATTTTGTACTACTTTTATTGCAAACAAGTCCAAAATAATTTAAGAAAATAATAAATAAAATAAAATAAATAAATATATCATTACGCCTTTTACCCATTACTGGGTGTGGCACTCTGCCTAAGCAGATCTCGGTAAGTAATATATTTTTTCGCATGAAGTGCGGTTACCATACGTCAAATCACGGCCCCCAAAGATATTAGTGGTGGGGGAGCCACAGGGGTAGATTTAAATAAAATTTAAGAAAATAATTAGTAGCCGAAATCTGATATCATTGCGATAGTAATTATATTATATTGGTACTTGCATTTCTTTAATCATTTTATATAAATTAGACAACGTCATTAACTGAATTGAATAAACTGAGTCAAAAAAGAGGTTAATTACATTAAGCTTAGTTTGAAATTACAAATCTAGTAGCGCGAATAAAGTCAGTGAAATGAATGTATAACAAATAAATCTGTTTCACTAAGTTTAAGTTAAATCTGATTCAAATGTCAAACGGAGTGCGTCTATTACTTAATAGTTACTCTAATTTGAGAAGTATTTTTAACAATCCTAAACTAAAATTTATTTAAATTAAGTCAAGATAGAATTTCTAGCCGTCATTTTATTTAATGAGGTCAGACTAAAATAATTTACAGCCTATATTTTAAGTTGAACATAAATACACCTATTCACAAAATTTCCTGACAATCGGTTAAGCCAGTCTCGCGTGACACGCCATTAAACATCGCACAGTAATCTTCTCCAAAAGCTACTCTTTCCACTAGGTGTTAATAGTCGTTATCAACGTACCGACATCACAGACAAGCGATCCCGGCTCAAGGTCCGCGAGGAACTGGTTGACTTTGGGCCAGGGACGACCACGAGGTCCATCGGAGAACTGCTCGTACACATCATGCACGTAGGCCTTCTCCAGAGCTACGGAGCGAGCCACTCGCTCCTCACACACCGACATGATCACGATCTGGGGTGAACTGGTGAACTCATTGTATGTGGGTACCTAAAAAACAAAATGATTAAGTGATTTAGACAAAAATTGAATTATAAGTGACTTGAAATACAAATATACCACATAACATTACACTAAAAATAGTATATTACAGAACAAACATCGAAATTTTATTTTTCTACGATTGCTATGTCATCGTAAAGTTGTCGGTTTCTGTGGAACAATCGAAAAATATCTTTTTTGCGCGTCTCCAATAGCAACGTGCGAAAAAGACGTTAAATGCAATGACAACGCGCGAAAATAGTTATTTACGTATCAAGTGCAGAAAGATGGTCTTGCTTCGCTCATGCAGCAACGGACCACTCATTCAAAAAAACCCTTTTCTGCACGAGTTGCGTACACTATTTTTTCTACAACCATAAACCAAATTTTGATAAAAATAATAAATCAAATGTAAGTAATTGTAACATCTCTGAAATTTTTTATTAATTTAGAAACTTTAGAAAGATACCTGGTTTAATGTATCCATGACAACTGACAATGACAAACAAACTCAAGAAAGTATACTGTATAGAGTTTATTTATATTAAATTACTTTTCTGCACTAGTGCAGAAATAATTCACATTTTTTGCACTAGTGCAAAAATCTGCTACTTTCATAATAAAAATAAGTTCAAAAACGCCTACTTTTTTTAATGGTTGTAGAAAAAGATAATAAATGTGCGCTCATTTCAATAGTTACCAGGCATACAAACAAAACAGAAACTTGTCATATTGACAGTTGACAGAACGAATTTATTTTCAGTACGTATATATTTTTTAATAATTTTAAGATGCAATTGTAGAAAAAATTATGTGTGTATCACGAGCGTAAAGTGTCTTTGTTCCTCTTGCTCTATTGCAGCTCTCGCCTTCGGCTCGCGCTGCAATTACCGTGCTCAAGTAATAAAGAATCACTTTACGCTCTTAATTCACAAATAACTATTTAATGCACGAGTGTAAAAACTGAGATGAAAGCCATGTAGCGTCGATTAATTGATATCTTGTGACCAATTTTCAAAAGATAGCGATACGAAATTCGAATCCAGAGATCCCGAATTCGAATCGCACTCAAGCTAAAAATTATATGAACTACCACACTGCGGCTCGGTGGTAATTGGGATTAAGTTCCTGTTGTACAGAGTAAAAAAATATATATATCATCACGCCTTTTACCCATTACTGTGTGTGGCACTATGTCTAAGCAGATCTCGGTAAATGATATATTTTGCGGTTACCAGCCGTCAAGTCACGGCCCCCAAAGATATTAGTAGAGGGAAAGCCACAGGGGTAGATTTAAATTGGTGAAAATTGTCTGTCGGCTGTGGGAATCGAACCAGAGTTCTCAAAATCAACAGGCCAACTCGATACCCCTGAGCCACCTACAGAGTAACATAAATAAATAAATAAATATCAAAACAATAATTCATTGATTACAACAATATATGATTGCAACAATACATGATTACAATAATATATGATTATTACGAATATGATCTTTACTGCGTTTTTACATACAACTTATAATAGAAAATAAATTTTTAATATATAAATCCGTTAAATATACATACTAATAATAATGTATTGATGTAACCTAGACAAAGAATAAATTTGCCATTGAGAAAGAACCACAGCGTGTTCTTATATAAATCAATACATATATCTAAATACAGACAATGCCATGTACAGAGTATAGATAATATTTTGTGCTTCATCATTACTAATTCTAAAAAAAATATATATGTGGACGCCACATGACTTCCTTGTACGCGTATTATACTATACCTACATTCTTTTATTGCACATATTTGACGTAATTTGACAATGACATTAAATTTCTTATGTTTTCTTTATTTTTTTGTTCTAATCCATAGCAAACTTAATTACAAGAAACAAGAAATATATAATTTTTAAGATATCTCGCTTATACAAAAGGCCAATTTAATCATTCTTAATGTGCTAGGCGCAGAATTTAATTCTCTATAACTTTTATTTACAGCATTTATTTCTAAAATCAAAATAATACCATTTTTTCAAGAAAAACTGTTAGCAACTTCATGTAATGTATCACTTCCGGTTAGTCTATTTTAACCAAAACCTATTATGTTATTTCCATTGATATACAGTTTTTCATTAAAATCTATTATAGGCTTCAAGTAAAGTACCACTTCCGGAAGTTATATAATGACCAAAGAAGAGGTGCACAACTAGATGTTATAACAGTCCTAAATACAAAATTTCATTTATACATACGTACGTACAGACGTCACGACGAAATTAGTCAAAATGGATTCAGGGATAGTCAAAATGGATATTTCCGCTAAAATCTCAAAATCGAACATTTTCGCGATTATAATACTTCCTTTACTTCGTACAAGGAAGTAATAAATAAACATGTAAAACCTGAAAATTGTCACAAGAAGTATTTCACAGTACTTGTTCATTATCTTCAACATTTGCCATTTTCCGCTCTCAAAATACTTTCATTTATTTGAAGCAGTTTTCTCTAAAATAATTTAGAAATGTTTTATAGCCGAAAGTATGCCAAATGTAGTAAAAATATAGTAATTAGCAAATTAATTTAATTACAAGCGTTATAATTTTCTATTCGAAACTAAATTTACCCAACAAACTTTAACTTCGATATTACGTAAGATGTTAGATTCATGTGATAAGATACCAACTGCTACTTAACTAAAACTTAGTGTAAAATGATACCTTCTAGAACTATGATAATTATTTAATGAAATTACATACATACATACATACATAACATCACGCTATATCCCATTAAATGGGGTAGCACGAACCCGTCAACATTCTCATCCTGACACACGATTAACACTTCCTCCATACGAGCTTTTCCTTTTCTCACAACCAAAATCCATCAACACGCAACAAACATTCATCCATTCGCTCATGTACACCTGTTTCGTAAATCTTCACTTACGCCCACTTCTCTAACAACGAATCTATAAGAAATAAAGGCAGCATCGCCTGCGCTTGTTTAAAAATACATTAACACAATTGCAGTTAAACACTGTATAGTAAAAACTGAAAATGAAGAAAAAAAGATGAGGAAGGAAGGGAGTATCTTCTGCGCTTGTTTTGAAACTGAATTCCACACAATTGCAGTTGCACACTATAGTAAAAATAGAAAATGAATCAAAAACATAAGATCCTCAGTAGAAAAGGGAAAAATCAAGATTACACCACTTGTCAATCAAGTCAGTGGTCAAGATTGAATCCAATTTGATCAAAAGTTGACATACCTATTTATACTGAAACGAAGCAAAGAGCCGTGTCCAAGAAATTAATAAGCATAACGCTTAAGTCAACTAAAAACTAATTACCTAAGAAATATATAGTATACCGGGTGGAACATCATACCTGTGTACATAGGCGATTAACATGAAAAAACAGTTTTTCTGTGCGCATTGCTCCCCAAATTATTTTAGTCAAAAATGCTTCAAATAAATGTTGTAGAGCATAAAATTCTGCATCTAAATCAATAAACAGAGTTATATTTTCATGCGTTGTAGCGACAGAAATTAAATTAAAAAAATTTAAAATTACGTTGAAAATATCAAATAGCCATGGAAGTGAAACAAAAATAGTAGATGCTTGACGTTTGACAGATCTCCTGATTTAACACCTAGCGATTTTTTTTATGGGGTCATCTTACATGTAAAATTTATAAGCAACGCCACCCAAATATTAATTCTTTGAGAGAAGCTATCGTGGATAAGTGCGCCTTAATCACAAATAGGCAGCTCGCTAATGTACGACATTCCTTCTACAATAGACTTGGTTATTGCTTGGCTGAAAATGGAGGTTTATTTGAATATTTAATGTAATAATAAATTGTAGTGATTATTTTATTGAGAGAATTATTGTTTGATATTTGAATAATTGTAATAGAAAGGTTATAATTTTTACATGACCAACCCTTTAAGAAATAAACGTTTCATTGAAATGTACAATTGTTTATTTATTATTAAATTGTAATCATAGGTGTGGAATTTTTTGTATGAATTTTATTGAATGATTGAATTTGTCGGGGGTAAAATATGAAATAGACAGAAAAAGTCAAGCATTTATCTATTTTTGTTTCATTTCCATGGCTATTTGATATTTTGAACGTAATTTTTAATATTTTTTTATTTAATTTCTGTCGTTACAACGCATGTAAATGTAATTCTGTTGATTGATTTAGATGCAGAATTTGATGCTCTACAACATTTATTTGAAGCATTTTTGGCTAAAATAATTTGGGGAGCAATGCGCACGGAAAAAACTGTTTTTTCATGTTAATCGCCTATGTACACAGGTATGATGTTCCACCCGGTATAGTTTGAAAAAACTATTGAGATTTTCCTGGCCGAGAATATGTGTGCAAGCCAGTGCTTTCCAAACATTCCTATCATCATACCAACCATCAATAACATCAATAAAAGAACGTAAAAGCACAAGTATAAAAATAACGACAAGTGTAATAACAAACGATTAAGCTCGTAAGCTTTAAGTACGAGCAACTTCTAGCGTAAAAATTATGTTGTAATATTGTGCTAATAAAAAATGATTGGCTAGTTAGAGTTTTGGCAGCGTTGCTGGCCGTTTTTCCACCGATTCGAAATCACTTGAAAGTATCGATCCTCCACAAATCAAGTGTAACCGTAGTGTATGTGCGAATGTGCAATCGCTGTAATGTGAGAGATTGTGACTGGGTTATTTTGGGCGCATGCCGAGAAGAGAATTAGTTTTCACAATGAACGGATTTGTATTTTACAAGGGAATCAACGACAAATGGAAAATACAAAATTATAACTTCATTCAAATCTCTAATCAATTTCTCAACTTTGACCAGTGACAATAAGTAACCAAGATAGCGTTAGTGAATTGAAAAAATCTGATGTGGACACCACATGACTTCTTTGTACGTGTATTAAACTATAGATATGTTTTAAATTGCACATATTTGAAATAATTTTTTTTATTTTTTTCTTATTTTGTTCTAATCCTTATCAAACTTAATTTTTAAAAATCTGATGTGGACACTACATGACTTCCTTGTACGCGTATTAAACTACAGATATTTTTTTAATTGCACATATCTGACATTAAATTTTTAATTTTTTTTCTTATTTTTTGTTCTAATCCATAGCAAACTTAATTTTAAAAAACAAAAAATATATAATTTTTAAATTTACATATCTCGCTTATACAAAGGGCTAATTAAATAATTCTTAATTCTCTAAAACTTTTATTTGCAGCATTTATTTCTAAAATCAGAATAATTCCATTTTTACTTCCTTGTACGAAGTAAAGGAAGTATTGTAATCGCGAAAATTTTCGGTTCTCAGATTTCAACGGAAATAGGTGTTTTGGCCCTCCCTGAATCCATTTTGACTAATTTCGTCATGTCGTCTGTACGTACGTACGTATCTCGCATAACTCAAAAACGGTAAGCCGTAGAAAATTGAAACTTTATATTTAGGACTGTTATAACATCTAGTTGTGCACCTCCCTTTTTGGTCATTATACAGCTACCGGAAGTGGTACTTTACTTGAAGCCTATAATAGATTTTCATGAAAAACTATATTCAAATATAATTTAAAACTTTCCAAATTTGGTATATAAGACTACTATATCAATGGAAATAATAATAGATTTTGGTTAAAATAGACTAACCGGAAGTGGCACATTACATGAAGCTGCTAACAGTTTTCCTTGAAAAAAATGGTATTATTTTAATTTTAGAAATGAATGCTGCAAATAAAAGTTTTAGAGAATTAAATTCTGCGTCTAGCACATTAAGAATTTTTAAATTAGCTTTTTGCATAAACGAGATATCTAAATTTAAATATTATATATTTTTTGATTTTTTTGTAAATTAAGTTTGCTATGGATTAGAACAAAAAATAAAAGATTTAATGTCAAATATGTGTAATTAAAAAAATATCTATAGTTTAATACGTGTACAAGGAAGTCATGTGGTGTCCACATCAGATTTTTTTCAAGAAAATCTGTTAGTAACTTCATGTAATGTATCACTTCCGGTTAGTCTATTTTAACCAAAACTTATTATGTTATTTACATTGATATAGTAGTTTTATATACCAAATTTGAAAAGTTTGAATTATATTTGAATATAGTTTTTCATTAAAATCTATTATAGGCTTCAAGTAAAGTACCACTTCCGAAAGTTATATAATGACCAAAAAGGGAGGTGCACAACTATATGTTATAACAGTCCTAAATACAAAATCTCAACTTTCTACGGCTTACAGTTTTTGAGTTTTGCGAGATACATACGTACGTACGACAAAATTACTTAAAATGGATTCAGGGATGGTCAAAATGCGTATTTCCGCTGAAATCTGAGAACTATTAACTATTTCGATATTCGTTTTTTATACACTCACTTCGCCTGGCTTAGCTCGTGGCGAAAATAAAAATCGTAACTAAAGAAACGTTTATTTGTTACATAATAGATAAAAATGCTACTACTTCTTTCTTTTTAAAATTTGTACAATATTGATTAATTAAAATCAATAATAAAATATATATAAATTCCATTCTTTCTAAAATCCTATACTACAATTATTTTTAACTTATTACATTGATTAAGAAATACAAAGCTACCAGCTTTACATGAATATTAACAAATATTTATAAAAACTTGATGAAAAACGATGAAAAATATTGTTGCAAGTGTTGTAAAGTCTGGTCATGATTTCATCATTCATCATACCCCCAACGAAATCTTGTTCACGGTCTTGTTCTTTGTCATGTTGCCAGCCCTGCATCGCACTGCGACAAACAAGACTCCAACATACAAATAACTTCTCAAAAATAAACGTTCAAACGCAATATAAAAAACAAAAAAGTTTACATGGAAACGAAAACAAACTAAATGCAAAAATGATCGAAGACGGCATGAGACTTAAGTAAGACCCGCTGTTATGAAATATTTACCATGGATCCGTCGCGTCCCGCCCATAAATTTTCCTGTTATTTTATACTGGCGTTGGAGGAAGGTGGTGTAATGAACGGGGGCAGATGCTACCGTCCTCGTTTCGCAGCACGTTACCAACCTAACGACAACTGAATTCGAATGTTCCTGTTACGAAGAGAATTTTATTTTTCCCATGCAGTTATTTGTATAAATATCTCCATAATTTTCTTATGTTTACACTATCATGTATGCCAATAAAATTGATGCAGCTCTGCATTTGCAGATCTCAGCAGATGACTTTTTTAACATGACACACTTATACAGTTTGATTTTTTGTACGACATACTTGCTTTTCAATAAAAATAATATAATATATGCAGTTTTAAAATTGTTTTTAAATCGGCCAACAATCTAATATTCTAGTTTTATTTTAAAAATTGTATTTTTAATTGTCTGAAATAACAACTAAATCAAATCTAACTTGACTTTGAAAATCTGACAGAGTTTGTTTAATCAAAAGATATTTAAGTGTCAAACGTTTCAAATAAGATATGTTGTCATGATAACCAATGTCAACAGTCCGTTATAATTTTTACACGGGCTAGCCCGTTAAAAGTCTCGTAACCCCTAGACACAGAGCTAAATAAACAGTCCTTTACTATTCAAATGCCCATAAAAATGTAAACAATATCAACAGTCAAAAAGTAACCATGGTAATTACCGAACCTATCTGTTTAATAACTTCAACTTATAATCAGGATATTATAATCTGATTCCATTTACTATAATTGAGATTATTTCTTGTTGGGAACAGTAGCAAATAAATGTAAATATATTTCGTACAGTTTTAAAGGAGATAAGATAAAATTACAATCAAATGGTAGCTACTAAGATAATTTATATTTACCGGTTTCAGGATATTAAACCTATGTTTACATGCACAAAAGTAGGCTGGTAAGTAAGTAATAACTGTATTCTGTTCGGTAATATTACTATACTGACTTGTCAAAACAGTCAAGAAAATTAAAATTAAACACAATGATAATATAACACTATTAATACAAACGGAACTCAAAACAACCATAATACAAAGATTACTTCTCCTGCTTATCATAATATATATTAATTGTACAGTCTTTCAAATTATAGATGACCATGTTATGACGTTTATATAAGAAAAATTATTTATAAATATGATACAAAACAATTATAACCATGGCGTTAAATAAAAACATACAGATCATAGACTTACTTGATCACCTTCTAAAATGATGACAATGACGTTATTCATAAAAGAATTTCAAAAAATAATATTTATTAATGACGATAACGTGTTTATATTCTGAAACCGGTAAACTATTGAACAAACCACGGAAGTTATGAGTCATAACAGACCTTAGTTATCTATGAGCTCGGATTTCAAACTGACATCTGCGGCTGTAATGTTACTCATTACATTCCTAGGCATGTTAATAGCTATTACTGAAAATCTTAATGATTCTAAGCTAACTAATAACGATTTATGTTAAATATTCAAGATATTCTACTGATAAATACTATGATGATGTAGCTGTCATCGATACAGTAATTAATAATACATTTAGTTGATGGATACATAAAATGCTTGTTTCAAAAGCTATAAAAATCTGTAGACATGAAACCTTAATTCCTACAACTCGTTTTTATAGCTAACATTTAAATATAACTTAATTTTCTGTGTTTGCACGGAACAGTTTTTGCTTATAAATAATATGTAAATATAAAACGAAATTAGAAACAGTTTGGTGCAACCAGCAACACTTTCCAGTAAACTTGTTTGTATGCAAGTAAAATTGCCTAGGACGAAATTTGGCGGAAGTGCGGATACAATACAACTATAGCTCATTTTTACTTCCTTGTACGAAGTAAAGGAAGTATTATAATCGCGAAAATTTTCTATGTTGACTAATTTCGTCGTGACGTCTGTACGTACGTACGCATAACTCAAAAACGGTAAGGCGTAGAAAGTTGAGATTTTGTATTTAGGACTGTTATAACATCTAGTAGAGCACCTCCCTTTTTGGTCATTATATAACTACCGGAAGTGGTACTTTACTTGAAGCCTATAATAGATTTTAATGAAAAACTACATTCAAATATAATTCAAAACTTTTATAATTTGGTATATAAGACTACTATATCAATGGAAATAACATAATATATTTTGGTTAAAAGAGACTAACCGGAAGTGATACATTACATGAAGCTGCTAACAGTTTTTCTTGAAAAAAAATGGAATTATTCTGATTTTAGAAATAAATGTTGCAAATAAAAGTTTTAGAGAATTAAATTCTGCGTCTAGCACATTAAGAATGATTCAATTAGCCTTTTGTATAAGCGAGGTATGTAAATTTAAAATTTATTTACTTTTTTTTTTTTTTTTAATTAAGTTTGCTATGGATTAGAACAAAAAATAAGAAAAAAATAAAAAAATTATTGTCAAATATGTGCAATTAAAAAAATATCTATAGTTTAATACGCGTACAAGGAAGTCATGTGGTGTCCACATCAGATTTTTTTAAAGAATTTTACAGTGACAAATTGTCAAATTCGTTATTTTTAGCTTAGATAGGATTTGAACTCGAGATCTTTAAATTCGAATGTCGTAATGCTAACCACACCACTGTATTGTCGAACATTAGATTACACAGTAATAGTGACTCAAATTTATGTTTTTATTTTGACATTTGGCTACAAATTTGCTTTGAACCTAAGATCACCAATTTAAGTACATTGCTCATGTAATATATATTAAAAAAATAATAATAATTAAAATAAAATATATTATTATTATTATTGACATTTTACAAATATTGTTTTATATTTTTTAAAGGAGTTGATGATGAGCTAATATTTTTCCTCGAAACGTCCCAAAAATAAATATGTTTTAAAAAACATTGGATTCTGAAGCCTTTTATTTATTTAATATATCACATTGTTCATGTTTATAGAAAACCATTTCGTATTTTCCCCATATAAATTGACAAACTGTCAAACGAGAGAGTTGAATTGAAAGAGTCTAGATGGACATGTAAATGTCGTATTTTACGATTTTTATCAATCAGAGAACAAAGTCAAATCTTCTCCATACTGAATTCTTTTTTAAAATGAATTATTTTATTGTATTACCTATATAACGACAGTGTGAATGAAGACATAACATACGTACATAGACCGTCAGTACGGTGGTGTGCATAGCGATACGGAATTTGAATCCGGAGTTCCCGAGTTTGAATATCAATCAAGCTAAAAAATTATATAAACTACTACACTGCGGCTCAGTGAGTGCAGACCCTGTACTGTAATTGGGATTAAATTCCTGTTGTACAGCGTAACATAAATAAATAGACTAATTGTACATAGCATGAAATACTGTGCACATTATAAAAGATGTCTACATATGTACAAGTCTTTATACAGTTCAGGTTGAACTTCTTCTTACGGATATCTCCCCTATTGCTACTTTGTTGGATGAAACTACATCAAATGGACTATAAAATATTATCGTTGTGAATGTATCAGAAATATAAATGAAATAATTACATTATAATAGCTACAACAGTAATTAAAAGTTCACGGGGTACGTTTCACTAGCTGGCAATTAATGTGCATTGTATACTAAATCAGGAGGAAGTGCACACAAAACCACTCTCTTCTCCACACTTCCGGTCCAATTGTGAGCCAAAAACCATTGTCTGCTGCTATCGTTAGTTCTGCTTTATTTGTTTCTACCTCAGCAGAATTTTTTTCAGAAAGAATTTTGAAATTTTGTAACCATTTTATCAAACTGTCATATTTAGATAAATACCAAGAATAAATAAATAAAACATCACGTGTTTTACCCATTACTGGGCGTTACAGTACTCTGCCGAGGCAGATCTCGGCATGTGATATATTTGACACGTTAAGTGCGATTACCGGCCACCAAAGATGTTATTGGAGAAGCTACAAGAATAATTTGAAATATGGTAAAATCAGTTTATCGGTTGTGGGAATTGAATTTGTGGTCTCAAATCCACAGTCCGACGGCTTTACCACGTGTCACTGACATCAAAGATTAAAAATGTACTGACAGCTTCAGAGATTATATATTTTTCACGTTTAAATATTTCTAAATTACTTACATACTTAATTCAAAAGATACGGCAGACAGCTGAATTATTTTCTATTATTTTTTATCAAGCATTTTTTTCTATAATAATTTGGCAATATTTGAAAGCGGAAATTATATATGTCGGACCTGTCAGTGTGTATATATATATATATATATATATATATATATATATATATATATATATATATATATATATATATATAGATCTGAAAGTAATTTGAAGAGTTATATTAGTAAAATTTAGAACTACAATTCCTAAATCTATTTTTAGACCACTATTATTGCTTTCATAATTTATTTTAAATATAAATCAGATAAAGTGTAACCTACTACGAGAATATAGCGTGATGACGTATTTTACGGTATTTTAAAAATATTAAACATGCTACAACCAAAATTAGAATCGAGAATTAATTGAGAAAACTTATTTTCAAAAGATATTGACATATCCGGCACCTAAAATGTTCATATCTTTCGTACCGTCAAACATTAATTTTTTACATTTCACATTATATAGTATTTTCAAATTATGTTGTCAGCGCAAGGTGAGATTTGAACCAGGAATCTACAATGTAGAATGGCCAAAAATGAACTTTACATTTTCAGATCTCGAAAGATAGTGTTTTAAAACATCTTGAAACATTTAGACATCATATATTTTCCGCTGTCAAATCATTCCAAATTACTTTAAAGGAAAATTATTCAAATAAGAAATATGGGAAACGTTTTTCTTCTACTATCATTTAATACATTTTGGTCTAGAATAATTTAGAAACATTTAACAACGGAAAATATATTCATGTTTAACACATTGCAATATGACACTTACTAATAAAATTTACTACTATTTTTTTATTCGATTGTGTCAATTAAACATATTTTTTTATTAGAATATTTGCACGAACTGGTAAAATACTTTTGGCCTAGTGTGAATAGTTCTTTTCGACTGCAAAATAATATTTAAAACAATTTTTAATAAGAAAAATTCCTTATAATTGAATAAAAAATGGAAATAAAAGCTATTTATACTCATATGATTGCCGAACTTCACTTTGCCTCGTACAGCAATTTTCTTTATTCATACGAAAAATTGCATTTTTCGTCCTTGTATAATTTGTTGTTGTTATTATTACTTCCTTGTACGAAGTAAAGGAAGTATTGTAATCGCGAAAATTTTCGGTTCTCAGATTTCAACGGAAATAGGTATTTTGGCCCTCCCTGCATCCATTTTGACTAATTTCGTCGTGCCGTCTGTACGTACGTACGTATGTATCTCGCATAACTCAAAAACGGTAAGCCGTAGAAAATTGAAACTTTATATTTAGGACTGTTATAACATCTAGTTGTGCACCTCCCTTTTTGGTCATTATACAACTGCCGGAAGTGGTACTTTCCCTATAATAGATTTTCATGAAAAACTATATTCAAATAGAATTTAAAAGTTTCCAAATTTGGTATATAAGACTACTATATCAATGGAAATAACATAATAGATTTTGGTTAAAATAGACTAACCGGAAGCGGCACATTACATGTAGCTGCTAACAGTTTTCCTTGAAAAAAATGGTATTATTTTAATTTTAGAAATAAATGCTGCAAATAAAAGTTTTAGAGAATTAAATTCTGCGTCTAGCACATTAAGAATTTTTAAATTAGCTTTATGCATAAACGAGATATCTAAATTTAAATATCATATATTTTTAGATTTTTAAAGAAAAAAGTTTGCTATGGATTAGAACAAAAAATAAAAGATTTAATGTCAAATATGTGCAATTAAAAAAATATCTATAGTTTAATACGCGTACAAGGAGGTCATGTGGTGTCCACATCAGATTTTTATACTTTGCAATAACTATTAGTTAGTTTAGAGTATCTAGCAATTTGGCTCTTAAAACGCTGAACCCTATCCATGTATCAATCGCAAATACATGTCGAATTATCTGTTTTTAATTAAAAAGTTTTCAATTAATTTCACGATATATTAACAGTCGATATTATTAACCATATTCATATTTTAACAGGCAGATACATAAAATGGATTAACTGCTAATACTATTTTTATTCCCAATTTGAACTTTGCTTGTAATTCACAAAATTCAATGATAATTACGGCACCAAATGTTAAAATGGAAAAAATACAACCTAAATATGAATAACGTTATTCTGTTTTGTAAACAAGTTTAATAAGAAAAATTTAGATTCAAAAAGAATGGAAATCCTTTACTAATCATGATAATATACACTCTATTTAAATTTACAAAATAATTACTGAAGTCTTCATGGGGTAGGTGGCTCAGTGGTGGATCTTGGGAACCCTGGTTCGATCCCCACAGCCGACAAACAATTTTCACTAATTTAAAATCTACCCCTGTGGCTTCCCCTACACCAGCGGTTCCCAACCGGTGGGTCGCGACCCACAAGGGGGTCGCCTTAACTTTTTTGGGGGGTCGCCTTGACTTTTTTGAGGGGAAAAAATATAATCACTAAGTCCTAAAATATATTTTGTCAAACCTTTTATTTTTTGTTTTATTGATCAAATATGCGAAAGGAGGATCGCGAACATTTTTAAAAAACTAAAAAGGGTCACGATTAAAAAAAGGTTGGGAACCACTGCCCTACACTAACATCTTTGGGGGCCGTGATTTGACGGCTGGTAGCTGCATTTCACGCGAAGAAATATATCACTTACCGAGATCTGCCACGGCAAAGTGCCACACTCAGTAATGGGTAAAAGGCGTGATGATATATTTATTTCATTTTAACATTTTTATAACTAATGAAAATTAGCAACCTACGCGTATACATTCAATATCAATAATAAATTCGAAAGTACTGAATTCTTACTTGAAATTTTTGATAAAACATTTGCAGCTGTTGTCATCAACGCCTAATGACAAAATGATATCCAAAAATACAACGAAGATACAATCATCTCTATTATTCATCGAATCCTAATTACTCCTATTCAATACCAACAATAAGCTTGAAATCTATCCATCAATATACAAACAAACCAAAAATTCATAACTAAAGTGCTCATCAATCCATACACAATCAAATTAAAGTTTTTCTATGAAATGTTTTTCACAATGGAAGTATAATTAGAGCACGGATACGATACAGGGTCAAATGAGAGCTTATCGTGATGATGTGTAGTGATGGCATGAGCGGTTAATGTGTCAGTGGGTCAGAGAGTCGTGTCTGCACGTCTGGGAACACTGGAGACTTGACGTTAGGGTGTTTCAAGTCCCTGGAGAAGAATACTGCAGTTGACTGCGCCAAGAATTGTTAGCGAAGGTGGAATTCGGAATGAAAATATAAACATGTTTTACTTGTTTTTAGTTTATTGTTTTGTTTAAATCTTTAACTGCTAGTATGAAATACTGATTAATATATAAATACACAATAAACGTTACAATACTTTAAGAAATTGAAAACCCGGGACTAAATCTCACAACCTAATTGATTTTCATTTTCATCATAGTAAAATAAATCTCTATCGCTTTTTTAAAGATATCGTACCTTTTTTTGCTTCGCAAATATATAAACATTCCAAGATCTGAAATTTCAGAGTTGCTGCGTCCAGAATTAAATAAAATGTGTGATGACATTTTTATTATTCATTGGGTTGTGAAAATAAAAACCCGGATATTCAATATATTAATATTACCACTGTGGTTTTTCCAGCAGTAACATTTTTGAGGCAGAAATTTGATGATTGGTAACCATACTTTTTAATGACACTAACTCAGATTTGGATTGATGGTATAATTATTTTACAATATATTTTAGTATACAATTTTCTTGCTAATTTTGTGCAATTTATGATGTAATTTCAATGCAATATTTATTTATTTATCTTATCTGACAGATGGGTTATCAGTTACTTTATTAAAGCGTTGGTAAAAAAAAATAATGTCAAATGGAGAGACTATCACGCTATCATTGCAATCTTAACGATGAAACAACAAAAGAAATTCTTATTATTTGATTGTAAAATTTTTCAAAATTATTTTGGACAAAATGGTTAAAATAAAACATGCACATAATTACATTTTCTTTCAAGAATGTTCTTCAAAATAATATTAAACATTTGATAGCAAAAAAAGTATGGAACAGAGAAAGTCAGAATATTTTTAAAATCTCTATACAAAATTTATATATAAAAATATCACGCTATATCTCATAAAATGGGGTAGCACTAACCCCTGAAATATTCACAAAACATCCACTCATTAAATTTATCAAAAAATCAGTCTTCATCAAACATTCTCATACTCGCTTGAACCACATTCAGGTTCCCATCGTACAAGCTCATTTATTCCCCACATTCAGAATCATTCATCGCTCAACAAACCTTCTATCACATCCATTAATTCGCTTTTAATATACCTGTTTCATTAATCTAAAATAATTTAGAAATATATATGATATCGAAAGTATTAAATTTTTTATAAAATTTATAACAAACATTTTTGTCCAATTTCTTAGGAAGATTTAAGTTAGAAACGTATCATAACTGAAATATGTATTTGCGAGATTATATTCTAACTATAATTATTATAACTGCAATAATTAAACAAATGAAGCAATTGTAACATTTTTTTGTTAGATGACAATTTCACAATTGTTTAGAAGCAGTAGCTGAATAATTAGTTTGTATAAAATAAAATAATTATTTGTTAAAAAATGAAAGATATTTCCGGTATGATTTATGTTGAATATAAAATATGATGGTGGAGGAGCTCGAGTCTAAATAGGATCTTGACAGTTGGGAACATTTGGTTTGACCAATGATTTATGGCGCTGTTCGTATTTTTTGGTAATTAGCTCGTTTAGCATGTAGTTGTCAACAAAAACAAGGAAGTGTATATTGATGTGATTTGGCGGGCAGCGGCAAAGTGTGGCAACTCCCCGGCAACGGGCAACGGGCAACGGGTAACAGGCAAGAAGTTTGAGCCGGTGTCGTGTATTGATCGCGCTCGACACACGGAGAGAGCAGCAAAGCTTTGCGTTCCTTCCTGATTTGTCCACGAGGACGACACTGAGGACGAGGACGATGGACAAGATGATGATGTAGATGGATTGTAAAGTAACACTATGCTCACCTCTCTATCTAGAATTCGTTGTAATTGTTTGTCAAGTTAGTTCGAGTTAGGCCTTGTTGTGGAGTACGCGTACGAAGCACAGCACTGACAGTTCTTGTTCATGGTTGGGTTGTGCAGCACTGACACTATAGCGCAGTCGCACTGACAACACTCGACACCACCTCGAAGTCGTCTACAGCGAGTGACGCCTCGACCACGGCCACCAGCCTGCTTGGCAATGGCAGCCGCTGCGAGCTAGCCGTGTCGTGCGTCGCACCAATAATTAAACTCGTATTCATTTATCATTGAGGATGGTTATCGATCGTTATCACGCGTGGGAGTCGCCGCCGCCAACTGCGTGCGCACCCCTGTTACGTCACTGCAGCCGACTCGGCGCTCCACCAACGGCGTCTAGAATGAACGCTCTGACGTCAGCAGGGGTGTTGAATGGGTTGTCATGGTGACGCCGACGCCTCAACTGCAGCGCTAGTGCGCACGCACGCACCGACCCTGTCATTCACACGGACACGGGCCCACTGCACGACCGGACTACACAATTTCAACACTCTCACTCATATACAGGAAATCTATTTCACTTCAAATTCTACATTTTCTCATTTTATATCATTTCAAATACGAGAAATTCAATTGCATTTCTATCTTTCTTTCTTTTTAATTTATATTTGATACTTTTAAGAGATGCTCTAAATCTAGATACCTTTGCTTTAAAAAGCGAAATAAACCTTGTGTTTCTTAATTTACAAGCAAGAGGTCGTGCATTTAAATCTCACTTCAACTCCTATTCAAAAATACGATTATATCTGAGTGGATCGGATTTCACTATACTCGTAAGCTGTACATGCGCGGTGGCCGAGCGTGTTAAGGCACATCTCTTAACATACTGTGACCCGAGCCAAGGTTCGTCAGTTCGAATCTGCCTGTCGACAATGTGTGATTTGTCGTAAAATATAAAATACAGCTACATGTATTTATCACACTCGGGCGCGATAAGCTAGTCACTTATACGCCTTAAATAATGTAGCATTTGACTACGAAAACCGGCAGTACGGCAGTGTAAAAACTGCGGCTCGGTGTGTCCGGTAGGTCCAGGCCCGATCTCGGGCTGTAGCGCCACAGATGATGATGATGATCGTAAGCTGTAAGCTCCCTGTATTATAATTGGGATTAAGTTCCTATTGCTCAGAATAACAAATAAATAAAACCGCGCATGTATCTAGAGATGCTCGAATGTGTATTTATAATGGTGTGTTAATGCCCAGTGAATATTGTGTAGCATGAATAACGTATAACTACTATGCAGATATTTACAGGTTGTGTATCCTGATCGAGTCCGGAATACGTTTATGTTTGATGAGCTTGAAATTGCAAAAAATGTGTTAATATTTAAGATGGTATATTCATATGGAACGTAGATATATCGAATAAAAGATTGGTAAAATGGAAGTACATTACGTGAACGAAGATTTGTTGCTTGATCGAATGATTTCGAATGGAAAGATTAACCTAGTTATAAGAAAGAAATTATGAATGTAATTAAAGCGTCAATTGTGTGTCAAGATAAAAATGTTTAGCAAAGATTAAAGGCAGAATGAATGTAATGAATAAATGTTCAGTTTCTGCTACTTCAAATAAAATAAATAAATACATATATCATCACGCCTTTTACTCATTACTGGGTGTGGCACTCTGCCTAAGCAGATCTCGGTAAGTTATATATTTTTTCGCGTGAAGTGCGGTTACCAGTCGTCAAATCACGACCTCCAAAGATATTAGTGGAGGAGGAGCCACAGGGGTAGATTTAAATTGGTGAAAACTGTTTGTCGGCTGTGGGGATCGAACCAGGGTTCTCAAGATCCACAGGCCGACTCGATACCAATGAGCCACCTACTTCACTTGATGAAATATTGCGTGATGTATATAATACTAAATATATTTAGTTTTACTAGTAATGGAAGTAGATTACAGGAATAGTACATTATTTTGAATACTGCAGAAATATATATTTTTTCGAGAAAGTTGGCAATATGCTGTAAAAATTGAGATATCTCGGTGATTTATTAGTCAACTTTGATCCGTAAAAAATTTACTAAAATCAAATAAAAACTACAAAAGTTTGAGGAACAAAAAAAAGCAACTGAACTTCATTATTTCTATATAATAGTTTGTAATTATTGCTAACAATATTAATTGGTAGTTAATAAGTAAATTGCACATACTTCTGAGACTCATTCTTGAAAAATAAAATTAAATAATATTAATATTAATTAGAGAATAGCAGACAGGCACGTGTAGTACTTACGTCTGTGTGGGTTTGTGCGCTAATACGGTCCTGAAAACGCGTCATCAAAGCTTCACCAACCCCCACGCACTCTACAAGGGTGACATACATAAAATATACTATTCGTACGACGAGACAAATATAACATCGTGCTGTCAAACGTTTCTAAATTATTTTGCAAATAAAAGTGACATCAAATTTACTTACAAATCCTATCAAATCCTAATTATTATTTTATTAGTTTTTATAGAGAACTACAATTATTTAGTTAATAAAATGTAATACAAAATAATGAATATTACAAGTAGCAGATATTACGTTTCCTGTAGTACAGTACAGTTATTATGGATGCCTGTTTAGTAGGATTTTACAAATAGTAAATGGCAATGAAGATATTATTTACAATTCTTTTAATAATTACTAAAAACATAAGCAATATATATATGTGTGATTGTAAGACAGTAAAACCTCGTCATATTATTAAAATGAACAAAAAAGACGAATTAATATAATTTACATTAAAAAAAACGGAAAAATACTTCTAGATTTAGTCACAACGCGTCGCGTCGGTCTTCGATTGTTAAGCGAACAGTGGGAATTTGCTAATACTAACAAACAACTGATCAAGGACGACAGACCACGATTTGGAAGAATCTACTTGTTTTTCAATAGTTTTCGACAATATTTATATCATATAAATAAGTTCCAAGAGTTTGAGGTACGTATTGCTTATTGTTGTCTAAAAAATTGTGGTTATCACTTGCTATTGTTAAGTTTGACCTATGTGCCATTGTTTTGAGAACATGGCGATGGTATTTTGACGGTAGACTATCATTTATTACGTACAGTAATGTTTATTCATAATATGTCTTATTATAGAATTTTCTATTGTTTACTGGCGTAAAATAGATCTGTTTATTTTGTTATTCAGTGGATGTCATTCATGTTATACAGATTTTGTTTTGGTAACATAAAACTTTATCAGATTTGATTATTAGGAAGCATTGTTTTCTATTGACTGTATTTTTGTAGGAGTTTTATTAAATTTCTTTATAAATTGAATAGTACACACCAACGAATAAATTTTACATTGTAACATAACCAATTAAAGCAATATGAAATGTCAAATTCATTGTTGATATAACAATTAAACAATTTTTATTCCTACAATAATAACAAATTCTTTTGTTATTTTTTCAAAATAGTTTTCCTATCTCAATTGTTTACAAAACAACAACAATAACTATCATTTGTTTTCTATGCATGCTTTTGATATCTGATTCTCATGTTCAACTTTTTTCAGATAGATGGAGGAAAAACAATCAACAAACTTGTCCAATGGACAGCAACAATTTAACTTGCGATGGAACAATCATACAAATAATATTTTGCAAGTGTTTACCGAACAACTTGCCAATGAAGCTCTGACTGATGTTACTATATCATGTGAAGGGCAGTTTATGAAAGCTCACAAGATGATTTTATCTGCGTGCAGCCCTTACTTTCAAGTAAAAGCATCTTTAAATAATTTATCACGGCATTTTTAATACAATTTCTATTTAGGAACTATTTCGAATACATATAGTACCTCACCCAGTGATAATAATAAATGGAATGAAGTATACCGATGTCAAACAAGTCATAGACTTTATGTACAGAGGTGAAGTTAAAGTCTTAGAAGCAGAATTAGATTCTTTACTAGCTGTTGCTGAATCTTTACAAGTTAAAGGTTTGTGTACAGTTAGAAATAATTATGAAAAAAATGATATTACTCAAAACAACGAACTGACTGGGGAGACTACAGTTCAGGAGCATCCTAATAATTTAGGGAGGCAAGCTAAAAAAAGAAAAATGTCTGTAAGTATTCTCATAATTTTTAATTACTGGCTGGTGATAGCTAAAATGATTTGCAGAATGAGGAAGATAATTTTACAAAAAATGAAACAGTTTCTGATGACGAATCACTTTCTAGCACGGTGAGTACATTTTTGCTAATAAATAATAAAAAATGTGTAAAAAATATATATTTTGGAACAGATTAAAATAGAGCCTCCAGAAATAAAAGATATTGATCAGGAAGAAAAAACTAGCGACCAAGACGAAATTACAGTAAGTATTCACGCTAGGAATATTTGGTATATAAGTGTAAAACTAAGAAGAATGGATGTGAATAATTTAAGTTGATTTGCACTATTCTGAGAGTATATAAGTGAAATTATGTACTTGTGTGGATGATGTGAAAGTGTTGTGCCAGAATATGAATGTTTGGTGATAGTTAATTGCTGGATGAATCTATTAAACCTATTAGAAGAGACGCATCTTAAACGATTGTGGAATGATTCTAATGTAAGATAATTGATTGACTCGTGGTAATAAAGATATTTCTTCTCAGTATGAGCAGACTGCAGTGACAGCAACTAAACCAATAAAGACTTCGAAATCAGGCAGAGTAATTCGTCCAAAGTCTTTTCAAATAGAAACTTATTCTAGTCCTCCTCCAAAACCTGTTCCGAAATTTCAACCACAAACTATAGTTGAGGCCATTGGACCAAAATCTAAAATTCCACGTCCGCCGAATGCTTTCATGATTTTTGCGAACGAGTGGAGACGAAAACTTGCTGCAGAATATCCAAGTAAAGAATCTTTCTTAAATTTAGTATCACAGAAAAACATTTAAACAAACTAAAAAAATCTACCAGTTTTGTTTGAATAAATTTGGTTTAAAATATTTCTGCATAATAGTGAAAATATTCAAATTGAAAAACTGTTGTTTTCAGAGGAAAGTAATAAAGAAATATCGGTTCGTCTTGGTATAATGTGGAAAAATCTTAGTTCAGATGTAAAAGAAAATTACTACAGCGCATCAAGAAAAGCTGATGAAGAACACAAGCTAAAATATCCTGGTTATTATTATAGTCCAAAAGAAGCAAGATTACGAAAAAATAAAAAAGAGGCAATGGTAATAAATAATAAATGTAAGAAAACTTGCGATGCCATGCGATATGTCAAACTAGTTATGAAAGAGAACACCGATACGACAGAACAATGGCGCCAGGATCAACCAGATGACAGAGAGGTAAATAATACAAGAACATTTTACTTTTTGAAATATTTTATTTATTTTCTTGTAGAATGAAGAAGATGAATCTGTGGAAGATATAACGGTGAATGTGCATGATGATACAGATATTGAAGAGAAAGATGAAAGTCCAGAAGAGGCCGAGTCTCACGAAAAAGAATAATTTTCTTCTGCCACGCAAATATATATTTTTTTCTTTATTGACTTTATAAGTATGTATTTTGTTTTTGAATATTGTGTACATAATTATTTGTGTATAGATATAAAGCTGTTGAGTGTATTAATGTATATACATGTATTGTATAAGCAGGGCGCTTTAGGTATTAAACCAAATATTATATCTTTTTTTATTTTTAAGTTCTGTACCAAATATAATGTCCTGCTACAACGTTGCCAGTTTTCATATATTTGTGATTCATTTCGACTGATGAGTATCGTGTAATATAAGTGCCTTCTCCATTTACGTTCTTTCATTTCTAAACCTATAAAAAAAAATAAGAAAATTGGGAGTTTATATTATTTTGTTTATTTTTTGTATTGGCATAAAATTACAAAAATCTAACTGAACACAAAATGTTGTGATAGAAATGTAAAAATGTACTTGTACGTGACATTTGTTAATCCTGTTGTCTTTATACATCTTGTCATAATGTTTGCATTACAAGTGTAATATTAATGCCATGTGTAGATCAATAAATTGTGTATAAAAATTTTAGTTTATTCTTTTATTTTAGACTTGCAATACGAATTTTTATATTGTTTTATTTTTATCTGTAACATAAAAAAACAACACAATTTACAAACGAAAATCATGAAATTACATTACATTTAGCATTGTAACACCCACACTAAAAACTCTACCTAACATCTAATTAACTACTTTAGAATAAGGTTCCACATATTTGAAATTTTTAGTAGTTTATAAATGCGGAGATAAAGTTACAAATAATTCATCTGTTAGGTAAGTGAAAGAATATTTCATCAAGAAATGACAACAGAATTTGTGCTATTTATACTAATTATTTTGATGCGATATTTCTTCACTTCGCTAATAGATGATAGACAGACATATCGTAGAAAAATATAGTGATTTGGTTCATTGGAGGAACAAGTAATAAAATATGGGCAAGAACAGAGCTGTATTAAATTTATTTTTATTTTCACTAAACCAATTTTCGGAATTGAGAACAGTCAAATTTTGACACCATGATTGCCTAAATAAAAAGAACAATATTATAAACTTTGCATTTAATAGTTTTACAAACAAATTATCTTAAATCGTACATATATTTTCTGCTGCAAATTGTTTCTAAATTATTTTACAGAAAAATGCTGTAAGTAAAAGTGGTAGAAAATTTAGTTTATTTGAATTATTCCTCTAAAATAATAATTTAATAGTGACCAATATTAAAAACTATTTGAAAATGATATCTATTTGTTATTTTATTCCTGCATTGATAAACGAGCTCTTAGTCGAGTGTTAGTAATACTAGAGTATGTTACAATAATACATAGAATACCTGATGAAAAATTTGCAATTTATTTATAAGACATGTACAATTTGTGTATTTTACAAAGCTTTTTGTAATATTTATACCTGTTTCTTCCGAGACCATAACAATAATTCAAGTGCAAATTTACTATTTATTCATAATCTCATTTTGTACAACAACATCAGTCCTAAATAATATGAAATCTTTCTTGAAACTGGTAGTGTTACTTGCTGCATTTTAACCACTATCACAAATACATACGTACATACGTACCCGTAGAGGATTAGTGTCGAACACTGCGTCTTAAACAAAATACAAATGACAACCAACACTGACTAGCTTCAAATTTACACTGTTAAAACTCATTGAAGACATGGCGAGATTCATTTTATATCGTGTGCTTGAATATCACTGATTAGTGCTATGAGGAAAACATTTGCTACGTAATAATACTAACAACTATCATCGAGTAAACACTATATAGACACGACACACTATTGATGTTTGGGACGCCCAGAAACATAAGAAAATACACTGAACTAAATCAACCGAATGTGATTCCTGCACAAAAAACCGAATTAATTCAAACTTTATTATCCTTCTAAAAATATATAAATTTGATAACAGTTAAATAACCTAAAAATGTAGTAAACAATATATATTGGCAGATTTGATGTTTTATTAATTGTATTTAAACTGTAAAACAGGTATTACTTTTAAATTTAAATAAGCTGAATGTTTTATATAGCTCGATTCTTAAATTTTAGTTTAGACATATTAAGGTAAACCGTATTCTTAAAAAAGTTCTCTTACCATTTAGTTTTCTGAATGTGTTTTGTATTGACTTTTTAATATTGGGTTATAATAATGTTAGTTAATTTACAATTAATTTAACAAAAATTCTGATTGGAGTATATGTAACAAGTAGGATATAGTGTACTTTCCGGACTGGTGTGTTTGCAGTACTCGGTTAACGAAGCATTCCACAATTGCTGCCAACTTCCGGAAATATATCTCTTTTCCTACTAGTTACACAAAATACTATTACATGTTTATGCTTCTCGGAATTTACGAACAAAAATGAAGCAAATTGTGACTATAACACATTGATATCATCACATTCGCTTGGTTGATCTATGATTTATATAAATAGTTCAAACTGTCAGTTTGACATTTACATTAATGTGACATGGTTTTATGTAAATAATATTTATTTACTTAAACATACGTGTGGCAAGATTGTTTATTTATTTGTTTCATTTAAAACTTCAAAAAATATAATAGAGTATTTAATGCCAAATTGACAGTTATTTAAAATTTGTTTTTGTCAAGATCTTCGTGGAGTGAGCCGTCTATATAGTATTTATTCTATGCATCTACTAAGTTACGGACACTTTCTGACAAATAAATATATATTCTTTGGAAATAAAAATAGTAAAGTGAATACAGGGTGCCTGAACATTGATGTTTCCAATTTAGTGTCCTTGCTCTCAATGTTTTGTTTAAGAAGGCTCCTGCATCGCGGTGGATCATCTAGTAAATTATATTTTAACATACCTCAATGTGAGATACTACATTAAATAATTACAAAAATAAAAACAAAACAATGGTATAGCGAGATTCCATACTTCACATCACCAAATAATACTACATTAAGCATCACGGGAAATGAATGTTTGTCCGTCTAAATGTTTGTACAATGAAAAACAATATGGCGATACGATACTTATCCCACCTTATTAAGTCTTATTTTGAGAAATTAAGAGTAAATCAAATCTGAGATTCTAGACATTCTATTTTCTCTACAACATGTCCCAACTACCAACAAAATTTAACTATAGACCATAGCAGATATGAAGACAATTACGTCAATGGAAATGTTATCTTTAATTTTATACTTTTAGACAAGCTTATTTAGCATATCTAGAAAAACAACAATGTAAAGTATATCGGCAATATATTTTTCTCGTTGCAAATATTTTAAAGTGATTTTAATATGCTTCAAATACAAATGGTACAAAATTTAGTTCTTCATCTTTAATATCAGTGAAATATGTACTGTTATCAGTTGCGTTTTCAATAGAAGAAAAAGATATTTGAAATAATATTTATTCTAAAATAATTGATAGCCATAATGTCAATTTCTTTAACTGTTGCGTCGTTAAAGTTCAATGATGACGTAATTGTCTCTCCATATGACATTAATTTTACTATAGAGGCAATAAACATGTGAAACATTATTAGAGTATAATATTCATGGAACATGCCGTGTATTGCAATTTCAAAATGGCGGTTCATAGCGCTGTGGTTAGGATTGTTCTAGAGAATGTTTATAATAAGAACATGGCCATACAATATCTCATTTTCTATTTGTTCCGCCATCGAGTCATCAAAATCTATTATAATATAGATATTGCGTAATACACAACAAGAATTTATTTCATCCGTAGCTAAAGAAAATACAATTTTTACAAATAAATTTGAGGTGAATTCATAACTAGCATTTTTTTCTTATTAATTTATCACTGAATTTATTAGAGTATAATATCCATGGAACATTCAAAATGGCGGTTCATTTTGCAGATAAATTTGACGTGAATTCATAACTGATTAATTTATTACTGAAGTTGCAGACGAATTCGTTTTATAGACATTTGTCAAGATGGCGGCCACGGCTATACTCTTAGTATAAAGTAGTTCCAGATTATAATCCATTGTGCATCAACGCTGCACACCGCTGAATAATGACGAAACCTCCATCAACAAACATGCGTATTATGTACACTAAAGCATTCGCGCGAGTACAGCAAATAACTAATAAAAGTAATTAATTTATACTGTAATGGGCGGTCTTATATTCTTATTAACGACATAAAATTTGTGCTTTTTACCAAAGAGTCCCCATATAACTGCCACATTCTCAATGATAATATTAAACGGTATAGTAGAAAGAGCTCCACAAATACAAAGAGCGAATCTTAACATTCCAAATCTGTAGAGCGAGAAAGACTTGACCACTCCGAAGACATACATATAAATGTTAACAGCACCAATGAATGCACAGATAAAATCAATGACGGCCGGACAAGGGATCGGACAAAGACCCGCTAGGATAACATTGGACGTGGACAGAGGAAGAGTGACCCAGGAGTAACAGGAAATGGCTAGGAGGCATTTATTCCTCAGTGGGATGGATTTAGAGTGGACCACGAGGAGGATTCCTTGAAGCCAACGCTTGCGCTGCTGGACAAAGTCCCAGAGACTAAACGGGGATTTCTCCCACATTTCTCCTTCTACGAAGTTGAAGCTGTAACCGTGCTGGTAAGCTCGCATTGCGAAGTAGCAATCCTCGGCCACCGAACCATCAAGCCCGTTGTCGAAGGAGACTGATTTCTCTGCTCCCGCCTAGAAATAACACATTTATTAATAACACATTACTATAATTGTCGCATTGATACTATAACAATATAAAAAATATCTGATGTGGACACCACATGACTTCCTTGTACACGTATTAAACTATAGATATTTTTTTAATTACACATATTTGACATTAAATCTTTTATTTTTTGTTCTAATCCATAGCAAACTTAATTTAAAAAAAAATCAAAAAATATAAATAAATAAATAAATAAATATATCATCACGCCTTTTACCCATCACTGGGTGTGGCACTCTGCGTAAGCAGATTTCGGTAAGTGATATATTTTTTCGCGTGAAGTGCGATTACCTGCCGTCAAATCACGGCCTCCAAAGATAGTAGTGGAGGAGGAGCCACAGGGGTAGATTTTTTAAATTGGTGAAAATTGTTTGTCGGCTGTGGGGATCGAACCAGGGTTCTCAAGATCCACAGGCCGACTCGATACCACTGAGCCACCTACCCCATAAATAAAAAAAAATATATAATATTTAAATTTAGATATCTCGTTTATGCAAAAAGCTAATTTAAAAATTCTTAATGTGCTAGACGCAGAATTTAATTCTCTAAAACTTTTATTTGCAGCATTCATTTCTAAAATTAAAATAATACCATTTTTTTCAAGGAAAACTGTTAGCAGCTTCATGTAATGTGCCACTTCCGGTTAGTCTATTTTAACCAAAATCTATTATGTTATTTCCATTGATATAGTAGTCTTATATACCAAATTTGGAAAGTTTTAAATTATATTTGAATATAGTTTTTAATGAAAATCTATTATAGGCTTCAAGTAAAGTACCACTTCCGGTAGTTGTATAATGACCAAAAAGGGAGGTGCACAACTAGATGTTATAACAGTCCTAAATATAAAGTTTCAATTTTCTACGGCTTACCGTTTTTGAGTTATGCGAGATACGTACGTACGTACAGACGGCATGACGAAATTAGTCAAAATGGATTCAGGGAGGGCCAAAACACCTATTTCCGTTGAAATCTGAGAACCGAAAATTTTCGCGATTACAATACTTCCTTTACTTCGTACAAGGAAGTAAAAATAAATAAATATATCATCACGCCTTTTACCCATTACTGGGTGTAGCACTCCGCCGTAAGCAGATCTCTTTCTTTACATGAAGTGCGGTTACCAGTCGTCAAGTAATGAAATAAATATAAATAATATTTTTAGAATGTGGTGCATAGTGTCAGTGGGTCTTAAGGCATCGGTTTCGACATCAATGTGTGGGAGAGGGATTCCAGATGTGGGTATTGTACCCAAACTAAGTATTTTGGCATAAAAAGTAAGTTCTAAACTCCTTGCGTAAAGACATATGCTCTTCAGAGGATGCAGTGTGCGCGTAATTATTTAAAATACTTACAATTTGTAAATAGATCAGCACGTTAATATGCTGATCTTCACATTACGTGGTGCGCGTAAAATAATTAATAAAGTTATTTAAAATGTCATTCTCAGCATTCGCGCTAAACGTTAAATATTCTTAATGTAATTTAAGTTTCAATTCAAATTCTGTTTTCATTTCATTCGTAACAATTTGTACTTTATAATTAATTGAAATTATATATTTAATACATTTAAAATTTACTATATTTCATTAATAATTCTCAAAAAGTATTGTTTGTTTCATTTGTTTATTATTCTCACCCAACATTTCCAACATACATTAACAACAACAAGCATTCATAATTCAAGTAAGTACCCATTCATATTTAAGCAATAAAGCGGAATTGCTGAACTTGATTTGCTACAATATTTATTATCCGAATCGATTTAATATGTAGTTTATATACAATTGCAATTTACAAAAAGAAAAACCTAAGAGACCTTACATATTCACCTACCCCATATTAATAAAGAATCGAAAGAAAGTTATCGAGTATTAAAATACTTGGTATCGATCTTTACTGCTGTCGATAATATCGCAACACCTCAAATCATGCGGTAGTTAGTTCAGTAGCAATCATTTTACTGTGGCTATGGATATTTAGTTAAAATACTAATTAACCCTTTGCACTCCGTTGTCGCCGCATTTGCGACATTTCATATGTTAGGAATAAATCCGTTGTCGCCGCATTTGCGACACGCTTGTTTATCTCACTCAGCGCTCTTAAGTCTTAGATAATCAAAAGTGTTTACGTTTGCATTCCAATGTGTGTGATCTGCATTTGTTTGGAGTTACTGGTTCCTACTATTGCTTATTAGGCTGGAGTGCAAAGGGTTAAAATATATAAGATGTGATTGTCGATATACTATAACATAGTATGTTGTCTAAGTTACTTCTACATTTGACATATTGTCTTACCAACACTGAAAGGTAAGAGGCCTTGAATCGTCATTATTCGTAGCGACAACTACTATTTTAGTATATTAGTACATACATGGGCGAATTCCGTATTTGACTCTGTTAATTTTCTTAACCAAATTTAAATTCAAGTGTCGTCTATTGTTATTAGACCAAAATTTCAATGAGTGTCAATTACAGATTATGCCTAACAGGCTATAAATAAAAAAAGCACGTCATTTATAAACGTTTATCATGGGAAATATATTTTTCCTTGCGCAAAATTAATTTTAATTAATATTAGATAAAATAATTCACACAAAAGTTGAAGATAATTAAATTCTGCATCTAATATCATGCAGTTGTTTGTAAATTTGTTTCAATTCCATGGCTATCATTATAAACCAGTCATATTTTATATAAAACTTTAAACTCAATTTCATAAACATTAAACATTTAAATACAATGGCTGGTAGCACAAGCTCTGTTTTTGCCCGTTTTACGAGCAGTGTATTTGGATGTTTTAGCTATCTCTAACATGTTAAAACTGTGCTCTTAAAACACCCAAAAACAAAGCTTGTGCTACCAGCCTATGTCCCATAAAATGGAGTAACACGAACCCTTAGATTAGATTTATCCCGCAAATAATGTCCGCTAAACATTTTTATTCTATCACACCACTTTCGCTTTATCCACAATTATAATTCCTTTCAATTGTGGATACAGTGTATAACTGCAATTGTGTTAAATGTATTTTTAAACAAGCGCAGGCGATGCTGTCTTCATTTCTTTATAGATTCGTTGTTAGAGAAGTGGGCGTAAGTGAAGATTTACGAAACAGGTGTACAGGAGCGAATGGATGAATGTTTGTTGCATGATGATGGATTTTAGTTGTGAGGAAAGAAAGAGTTCGTATGGAGGAAGTGTTAATGTGGTCGAAACGAATATCGTGTGTCAGGAGGTTGATTCTGTATCTTGCGTGAGCAGTTGCGTGATTAAATTTGCGTTAGTACAATGTATGACGTCACCGATTCTTTTCTGGTGTCGAGCATAGGGAATTCCGTGTTTTACGTTTTCGCGCCAAAATTTAGTGTTGGTAATGGTTTTGAAACTATAACTGTCAGTTGCAATCACATGTCATTGTTTGTCAACATCGGTTTGTAGTTTTTTTATACGATTTTATTATGGCAGAAGATAGAAAACGTGATATGAACGCTACAGAGGAGCAAAACAAATTTTAATAAACTTTATGGCACATATGGCGTTGATAACGCAAAATGACAGGAAAGTAAAAGACAAACATAATGTTAGAATAAGACAGGTAGTGTCGCAAGTAAGAAACAGGACCTACGGAGGTCACGCATCTATATTTGCGTGTCTCGCAAGAAGTGACGTCATACCCATTAGTTCTTGAAATGTCCGATAGATGGTTTACTATATGCATGTGACATATCTGTGTTAGTATGGGTGCCGCAAGTAGTCACGCAAGATACAGAATCAGGCTCCAGGATGAGAATGTTGATGTGAACTGATGCTCTATGAATGTTTCAGGAGTTCCTACTGCCCCATTTAATGGGATATAGCGTGATGTTATGTATGTATGTATAATTCCTTTCATAAAAGCTCGTTTATTCCTCTCACTCACAATTATATCCACCCATTTATTCCTACAGCCTAACTCCCTCATTTTTCATCAATCTTTACCAAACCATTTTAAGCTGACACGAGATCACATATCCACTTCTTCTCAATCTAACACTCATAATACCCCGAATATGATTATACTTTCTCTCATCTACACACAACATTCACTACTATACATCGATGTACATAGGCATTAACACAGCATTATAAACATTTTAATTTTGTTAGAATACTTGAGAGCTGTACTCTGTTTAATGTATCTAATTGCTATGTATTCATTCCACTTTACCACATGAACTTAATATGTCATTAACTTGTATATTGAATTTTTGATTAATAATTAATGTATAGTTTACATAGCATGCGGGTACCCTCATATGTTAAACCTTATAATATTATTATATGGTAGGTATTTAAGCTAAAATTTTTATAAAACATTTCCTGAAGGAAAATTTTCTGTACCATAGTGATTCAAACCACAGTTATAATTTATTTATTTATTTCTCTGTACAAGAAAATCTTTATTCAAATTAGAATAGCTTAAAGTTAAATTCGAATCACTTAGACACACAATCGTGTAGTTTTTATACAGGGTGTTTCTATACCTCTACACGAAACTTTAATGACATATATAATTTGATATACTGATTATAGAACAACAAGATTATTATTTTAAATTCGCATAAATGAGGGTATTTCATTCCTAGCGAATAATTTTAGTGTCACTGGTTTAATAGTATATTTAATTTTAAAAAAAGGCATTACAACAGGTACCTACATAACTAATTAATAAATTATTATTTGTAGGCAATGTTTATACTTTCATTAATAACATAATTATAAATAATTAAATATACTATTAAAACAGTTATACTAAAAATGTTTGCTAGGAATGAAATACACTAATATTTGCGAATTTCAAAAAAAAAATTTTGTTCTATAATCAGACTAAAAAATAATTTAACCCGTAAGTCTTAATAAAATAATCAAATCTATATGTGTTTCGAAAACTAAGTTCTCATCCTCAGTAGAAAAAGAAAAAATTAAGATTTGATTTACATTAATCAAGTATTTACTTAAATAAATACTGTAACGAACGGAACGGACTGTACTGGCCGGGATGCGGATGCCGGGAGAAGTCTATAGAAGGTTCTAGTAACAAGTGAGGAGAGATAAAAAGGCAGCGCTACTTGAAAAGTGATTTCAGTCCGTTCGAACCTACCATACAGTGCTATTGAAAATAAATTGATGGCCGTAAATAAATATCGCCCGGCTAATTTAAATAAATAATAGTATGTTGTCAGTGATATCGACTCGGGCTGTGGATTTGAGATTTCCACAGCTGACAAACAATTTTCACCACGTCAAAACTACCTCTGTGGCTTCCTCTCTACGTACATCTTTGGAGGCCGTGATTTGACGGTTGGTAATCGCACTTCACGCGAAGAAATATATCGCTTACCGAGGTCTGCTTCCGCAGAGTGCCACACCCAGTAATGGGTAAAAGGCGTGACCATATATTTATTTCTTTTCTTTAAGTAATTTAAAAAAAATTAAAGTATTAAAACAATCTTTTAAAGATTATTGAATTGACTAACTGATACTTTAAAAATATCATTGAAGTAGCATTTCTCATTATATTAACACTGAAATATAAAATTATTTCTAAATTTCTTTCGTATAGGCGATACACACTCGTTTAAACGGTTTGTATTTGTATTGGTAATACCTAGGCGACAAGGCAGTCACCTCAGAGCTCAACGCTCTGGGGGCGGCATGACTTCTAATATAAAACAACGAACGTATTTTTTTCATCATTCTCATTCGCTACTTTACCCTCTTAATTATGGAATATTTAAACCAAACTATAAATATATTTCTGTTTATTAATTATTTTGTTGACCGCAACATTTTCTAGGAACGACCGTACACTGTGTACATAAATTTAATTATTGAAAATCTTTCAGAAGTTAATTTGATATAATTTTGTAATATAATTCGAAGAATAACAGCTTATAAATGAATAAAGCTATCAGGAAGACAATATAAAAAGGAAAATCGCCAAACAAGACTTCGGATGTTCTTAAAAATACTTATGAAAACAATACAAATGCAAAAATACAATCATGAGGGTAGAACAATACACAAACTGATGATTTATTTATGATACTTTGTACAAATAGAAAAAAAAATTAAATATATAACTTCAATTCATTATAATTATGAGGTAGGTGACTCAGTGGTATCGACAAACAATTTTCACCAAATTAAATCTACACCTGTGGCTCCCCCACCACTAACATCTTTGGGGGCCGTAATTTAGCGACTGGTAACCGCACTTCACACGAAGAAATATATAACTTACCGAGATCTACTACGGCAGAGTTCCACTTACAGTAATAGGTAAAAGGTGTGATGATATATTTAGTTATTTATTTACAATTATTTAAAATTAAAACATAATTAAACATATAGGCTGGTAGCACAAGCTCTGTTTTTGCTTGTTTTAAGAGCAGTGTATTTGGATGTTTTAGCTATCTATAACATGTTAAAACCGTGCTCTTAGAACACCCAAAAACAGAGCTTGTGCTACCAGCCAATGTTTTTAAAGAAATTTTAATTTATTTAAAGGAATTGAAGTTCATTTCTTTACCATGTGTTGGTACCTACTGGTTTTGAAAACGTTTACATTTGTATCCGACTCTCTGGCCATTTTGTTTCACGTTGTCGTTTGTCAATTTTGTTGTGATTTGTGTGTTATATATTAGATAAATATTGGCTAAATCATTTAAAATGTTAGGACATTTATCATACATTTACGCAACAATCATTGTATTTAATTGTTTGTAGCCGTCTTTGACGTCATTATTCTAGTTACAAATTTTGATGACGTATCTCTTCTGCTTAAATTTTTTTGTATAATTACAGGGTCCACTGGCGCTCAACGAGCCGCAGTATATTTTTAGCTTGATTCAAACACGGGAACTTCCATTTCGAATGTCGTAACACTAGCCATACCACCGTATTGCCGGATAATAATAAAAGCAATAGAAGTTAAAGACGAGAAAGCTAAAGGAAGCAATTAGTTTGAAAATGTTACTAAAGAAAGTATAAATTCATTTCAAAAATTTAATAGTTTTTCAAGAATTAAATAAAATTTCTATCACAGCAAAATTATGATAGAAATATTCAATTTAAAAAAATAAAATAAATAAATATATCATCACGCCTTTTACCCATTACTGGGTGTGGGACTCTGCCGTAAGCAGATCTCGGTAAGTGATATATTTCTTCGCGTGAAGTGCGATTACCAGCCATCAAATCATGGCCCCCAAAGATGTTATATTCAATTTAACCCACAATAATCTAATTTATAGTTGTCAATAACAACGGGACTAATAGTTAGTTTATATAACAAGGGAATAAAGTTCTTCATTATTTGTTGAGAGCGAAGATTGAATCCTGAGAGCGTAGTTCACGGGATGTAATCATTTTAGGAAAAAAGAGATACTTTATAAACTATTGAGTTTCTCACTTTCTGTCGGCCATCTTAACAGTATTCACGTGCAAAATTTTCTCCGTTTTAAATATGTTTACTCACATGTGGTATAACTTGTTAATTTCACGATGTACATTACTTTTTACGTTTATGACAGTTGCTTATCCATAAAACTAATTTAAGTTGTTTTTTAAAAAATTGACAATGTAAAAAACATATATTTATTAGGATTGGAAAAATAATTTTGTGTTAATTTTTGTATAAGCGAGATATCTAAATTTAAAAACTATATATTTCTTGTTTTTTGAAATTCAGTTTGCTATGGAGTAGAACAAAAAAATAACAAAATTAATGTCAATGTCAAATTACGTCAAATATGTACAATAAAAAAAATGTAGGTATAATATAATACGCGTACTAGGAAGTCACGTGGTGTCCACATTAGATTTTTGTTTATATTAGCAGGCATTCTTGACGAAAGTTCTTAGCGCGAAGATTGTTCCGCACATGCAAGCCATTATATTAGATTTTAGCTCAAATTATTTTGAATTTGATATATTTATTTATATGTGGAATGTGTTCGTGACATGGCTTGCTTCGCTCCAGTTTTAAACAAACACCCAAAACATGCAAAACGCACGCTCTACACACGCCAGCCAGCCATACTTGTTTTTAGCAAAATTTGCATGATTTAATACTGCATTTCATACTTAAAAAATCTGATGTGGCACCACATGACTTCCTTGTACGCGTATTATCAGGGTGGCGATTCAAGTAACATTAATAAATTCCCTGACTTTTCCCTGATTAAGTAAAAAAATTCCCTGACTTCTAGAATAATGACCTATTTATGAATTTATGGTTACATTTCATATATTATATCATATATTGTAATATAATTGTTTTTTTTATTAAATTTATAGTAAAAGCAAAATCAATTTGTGTTTCTAAACAGGCAAAGACACAACCTTAAATATTGCATACAGAAAAAACATAGCGCGGTAGAAACGTTAGACAAAACAAGACAGTTTTCAATTAATAAACATCCTTCGGTTATATTTTCATAGATGGCGGTTCTCACTCTTAAGAAGCAATAAAGGGTATTTGTTGCCAATAAAGGTATACTATCTATCTAATAAAGGGTATTCTGCCAATAAAATCTAAAAATAACTAAATACATTTTGTAGTTATTTTTCTAAAATTAAATTAAAAAATTTAAAGAACAACAAACTTTTTTCCCTGACATGGAATAAAATTCCCTGACTTTTCCAGAAATATAAAATTCCCTGACTTTTCCCGGTTTTCCAGGTTAGTCGCCACCCTGATTATACTATACCTACATTTTTTTATTGCAAATATTTGACGTCATTTAACATTGACATTAAATATTTTATTTTTAATCCATAGCAAACTTAATTACAAACGACGAAATTAGTCAAAATGGATTCAGGGATGGTCAAAATGGATATTTCCGCCGAAATCTCAAAATCGAAAATTTTCGCGATTACAATACTTCCTTTACTTCGTACAAGGAAGTAATAACTGAAAAATAACACAATATTTGTATTTGGAATTGTATATTGCCGGAATTTTATAGTATGTCGGTAACAGATATAAATAGAAATCAGCGAGATTTGAACGAACGTCGCATTACTTGAGACGCAAGTTTGAAAGTGTTATATCGGTTACAATTATAAATAAATATATCATCACGCCTTTTACCCATTACTGGGTATGGCACTCTGCCGAAGCAGATCTCAGTAAGTGATATATTTTTTCGCGTGAAGTGCGGTTACCAGCCATCAAATCACGGCCCCCAAAGATATTAGTGTAGGGCGAACCACAGGGGTAGATTGTTTGTCGGCTGTGGAGATCGAACCAGGGTTCTCAAGATCCACAGGCCGACTCGATACCACTGAACCACCTACCCCATAATTACAATTACTTGTGTTCAAATAAAGTATCCTCAAATCAAAACAGATCCTAGATGATTTATTCCATTCCCAATAAAAACAAGAGCTTAATGTTAGCACAATAAAAGTCCGATTACAGCAAACTCTTCAAATATCGTCAGGTAAATAAATGGATTACCTCACACGCACACATACAATGACATAAGCAACCACAGACAGTGAGCGAGCGAGGCGTGTAACTATGTTTAATTTAGCTAATAGCAGTGCTGCTCTTTGCGTGCGGCGCCGGCATCGCGACGTCAAGCGTCGCAGTCGCTTTCCGCCGTCGAAACAAAGCTAGGGACTTCGTGCACTTAGCACACTTTCACGAATCAATAATATACGATTTAGGTCCGCACTGCTGTGTTTTGTTACGAACTACAATACAAAGTAGGTTGAGGCAACATCTGCTGTCGTGAGCTAAATTCGATTGTTTTGTGTACATCAACTTGAATGTGATGAGCAAGGTTCATTTTTGATGTTTATTTAGCGGTTGGATGGGTCTGATGCGGTAAATTAGGCCAATCAAATTTACGGTACATTGTAATTTAGAGATTAATTAATGGAGTAGGTGGCTAAGTGGTATCAAGTCAGCCTGCGGATCTGAGAACCCGGGTTTGATTCTTCACCACGTTAAAATTACCTCTGTGCCTCCTTGTTCACTAAAATTTTCGGGCGCCGTGATAATATGAGCCCTTTAGTGCACAAATCGATTAACTGCATAAAACAAAAAGTTGAGACCAATTGAAAGTGTAAGTTTATCTCAAGTTTTGAAATATCGTGATCAACGTCATTTCTTAGTAGTTGACTATCTCAATAGCTATAACTTCGTTAAATGTGAAAATATATAGCTATAATTTTGTGCGTCAGTACGGTGGTGTGGATAGCAGAATTCGAATCCGGAGATTCCGAGTTCGAATCGCACTCAAGCTAAAAACTATATGAACTATCACACTGCGGATCAGTGAGTGCGGACCCTGTACTGTAATTGAGATTAAGGTCCTGTTGTACAGCGTTACATAAATAAATTTGTAGCGCTAAATTTTTCCACTTGTTTCTTAAAAATAATCTTATAACTGAATCTATTTTTTACAACTTAAGGCTACTTTTTACAGCTTAAACCTACTTTGTGTTGCTTAAGCAAGTTTTTGAAGCAGTTTCAACCGACGCAATATAATTATTTGTTGCGGACTCTAACATTAATTAACTGAGAACAAACTTTAACATTAGATTTTAACTGTAGCATCGCTATTTTTTTTAGGAAATATAGCTAGTAGCTGTATCATCTCAATATTTTTTTAGGTAGCTTGCTTGCCCATCTCTAATTTATCATTATGTACAAAACTTTAGAAATTTCCGATGACCAAACTATTTAAATTTGTCTTTATTATAATGTATAAACAACTATAATGAATAATGTATAAAAATATTGATTTATTTATTTTTTCAACCATGTAATTGGTAACTATTTAGTCAGTATTTAAATCTCTTTAGTTAAAAATAAATAGAAAATGTACAATAAAGAAATATTTTTTTCTACGATTGCTATGAAAACTTGACAATTACGCTCCCATTTGTCATCGTAAAGTTGACGTTTTCTGTGGAACAATCGAAAAATATCTTTTCTGCGCGTGTCCAATAGCAACGCGCGAAAAAGATAAATAAATGCGCGCTTATTTCAATAGTTACCAGGGATACAAACAAAACAGAAACGTGTCATATTGACAGTTACCAAAATGAATTTATTTTCAGTACGTATACGTTTTTAAATAATTTTAAGATGCAATCGTAGAAAAAATTATGTGTGCATCACGAGCGTAAAGTGTCTTTGTTCCTCTTGCACTATTGCAGCTCTCGCCTTCGGCTCGCGTAACAAAGAATCACTTTACGCTATTAATACACAAATAACTATTATGGGATAGATGGCTGTAAGAAACCGAACTTTACAGCACATTAAAGTTACTCTTCTGGTTCCTCTTCCAGTCACATCTGCAGAGGCTGTGATTTGACGGTTGGTAATCACATATCACAAATATATATCAAATACCGAGATTAGCTATGGCAGAATGCCATACCAAGTTATGGATAAAAGGCGAGATAGTATTTTTAAAATTATTTATATATTTTTCACAATTTAAATTTGCTTTATTTAGTACAAATAATAAATTTAGAACAAAATTTATTAGTTGACTTGTTAGTTACTTTAAAATACGGAAATCAACAAACTAAATTTAAATAAGCACAATATTATTTTTGATCAATTGTTCAATTAAAATTCACCTTTTAACAAACATGAACTCCTGTTACAGAACAGGATACAGTAGACCAGCAAAATTTGGGTCTTGGAAAATACTCAGGTTTAAATACGAATAAAATAGTACCTCTGATGTTATAATTATATCAGTGGCCTTGTCAAATCATAAGTTAGTGTATCTGTGCGAATGCAAAAATATGTTTCGCCTCTATTCAACACATTACTTGATCATGCGCTAGCTATTCATTTGTTTATATGCGCTGACTCTTGTCTCTTGAATTTAAACGGAGTATTATAGCTTTTATATCTTGTACGATCTCGATCGATCGTTGTTTACTAAAGACTACAGTGTTTTGTTACTTTCAAGGACGTTTTTCATTATTGTATTCGATTATTTTTTGTTCATTATTATGTTTGTTTTACTTTTTTTTTGTAAGTTTTAATAAACAATCATTAAACAAATTATGTAATAAATAAATATACATATCGTTTATAGTATACACGCCTTGCTTAAAATAAAACAAAATATTGATTCGACGCTGGATTAATCATGAGTCGCTTAGAAAAACTATTTTACTTGGTTAGTTTTGTTCATTAAAAGATAAAATATGTAGAAGTGAACCGCCATTTTGGCTACTGCAGGACTAATAGCATCGCTTGCTACTCCAAGGACAATTGACAAATATTTTTATTTATTTGTAACTGCTAACAAGATTAATAAATTGAAGATGTTAAACTTGGATTTAAGGAACCACACTACAATTAATTAAATAAAAAAATAAATATAAATATATCATCACGCCTTTTACCCATTACTGAGTGTGGCACTCTGCCTAAGCAGATTTCGGTAAGTGATATATTTTTTCGCGTGAAGTGCGGTTACCAGCCGTCAAATCACGGCCTCCAAAGATATTAGTGGTGGAGGAGCCACAGGGGTAGATTTTTTAAATTGGTGAAAATTGTTTGTCGGCTGTGGGGATCGAACCAGGGTTCTCAAGATCCACAGGCCGACTCGATACCACTGAGCCACCTACCCCATAAAAAAAAAATTACCAATTATAAAATAAAAATAAATATCATCAGGCCTTTTACCCATTACCGGGTGTGGCACTCTGCCTAAGCAGATCTCGGTAAGTGATATATTTTTTAGCGTGAAGTGCGGTTACCAGCCATCATATCACGGCCCCCAAAGATGTTAGTGGAGGGGAAGCCACAGGGATAGATTTTAATTGGTGAAAATTGTTTCTCAGCTGTGGGGATCAACCAGGGTTCACAAGATTCACTGGACGACTCGATATCATTATTATTCATATAAATTCAATGTTGATAAATATTTATACTTTATTATTTTCTAATCTATACAGGGTGTTTCTATACCTCTGCACGAAACTTTAATGACATATATAGTTTGATATACTGATTATAGAACGAAAATATTTTTTTTGAAATTCACAAAAATTAAGATTTTTCATTATTAACGAATATTTTTAGTGTCACTGGTTTAATTCGGAGTTTTGCGTCGCTTTTCCATACACTAACAGCATATCCACTAATTTACTGTTCACTATACATTTTTCTCAAATTTCTCCCACAACGACTTACCCTTTCAATACCGTATACGAAATCAGACTAGGTACGCAAATAATAATAAGGCATTACACCAGGTACCTACATAATAATTAATTAATAAATGATTATTTGTAGACAGTGTTTATACTTTTATTTCATTAGTAACATAATAATAAATGAGTAAATGTACTATTAAACCAGTGACACTAAAAATGTTCGCTAGAAATGAAATACCCTAATTTTTGCGAATTTCAAAAAAAATATTTTTGTTCTATAATCAGTATATCAAATTATATACGTCCATTAAGTTTCGTGCAGAGTTATAGAAACACCCTGTATATTTAGCGGCTCCGTTTGTTAAACAAATAAATGTTTAATAATAAGTTAATTTATTAAATAAACTTAATTTTAAACCGTCAGTACGGTGGTGTGGATAGCGATACGGAATACGAATCCGGAGATCCCGAGTTCGAATCTTACTCAAGCTAAAAATTATATAAACTACCACCACACTGCGGGTCGGTGAGTGCGGACCCTCTACTGTAATTGGGATTAAGTTCTTGTTGTACAGCGTAACATAAATAAATAAATAAGATGCTCGAAATGTTTAGCATTTTAGGTCTAATTTTTTTTAATCCGGTCCTGTGATATGAGTTACTCTTATTAATAAAAATAAATAAATAAAACCGGGGATTTAAACAAGAATTCTCGCTTATCCTGCGTAGGATCCATAGTATTTAAAATAGATTATAGAAACATCTGCTGTCCTTGATTAATTTGTTTTGAAATATATTTATAATATACACTCACGTATATAAAATTTCTTGAAAATTTCCTCGTTTTATTTTGTGTAAATTTCCGCATTTTAATGACAGGTAATTTTCAAGATATCAATGTCATTTTTCATGTCGATTTGGGAACAGCAATCAAGTTATAATCGGTTTTAAGTTCTTTGGACTTTTCAGAATTTGTCATTACATAATGTCCTCCACGCCACGGAATTACCAATACTAATCACATTTTCTTCTTTTGCATAACAAATATAATTCATTCCTGACACATAATATTTTCCTATATTCTGAAACTATATCATTAGCCATTAATAATAACTTAATGACAACTTTAATTTTTCATGATTAATTAACAGATTATTACAATTTTGCTATGACTAGAACAATTTTCTCTAGAATTTTTATGTTATTTTCTTGAATTTTACTAACTTATTTAAGTAGCTGTTATAAAAAATAGTATAATTACAGCTGTGTAATAAATCTGGTTAAAAAGTAATATTTTAAACTTAATTTTGTGAAATATTTTGAAACATTGAAGTTTTGCATTGTTTGAAAGTAAGTTAAAATATTTGACAGAAAAACGTATTGAATTTGTTTGTAATTTTGTTTTAATTCCGTGGGTAATACTATCAAATTGTAGTTTTGTTAATTTTCATATTTAATTTCTTCCGTTGCAAAACATAGAAAATGAAATTAGTTTATTCATTTAGATGCAGAATTTCAAACTTTACAACTTATGTCAAGCATTTTTTTCTAGAATAATTTGGACAGCAACACTGTTTTCACTTAAACGCCCATGATCAGTTTCTCCCGATATACCCGATATTAGAAATAATCAGTGGCACTAAAAATGTGCACTTCAAATAAAGCTCATTTATTTTTTCGAATTAAAGTAGTTATTTGTGTATTAAGAGCGTAAAAAGGTAGATGGCTCAGTGGTATCGAGTCAGCCTGTGGATCTTGAGAACCCTGGTTCGATCCCCACAGCCGTCAAACAATTTTCACCAAATTAAATCTACCCCTGTGGCTCCCTCTCCACTAATATATTTGGGGGGCCGTGATTTGACGGCTGGTAACCGCACTTCACGCGAAGAAATATATCACTTACCGAGATCTGCTAACACAGAGTGCCACATCCAGTAATGGGTAAAAGGCGTGATGATATATTTATTTTAGGGTTTCTTTGTTACTCGAACACGGTAATTGCAGCGCGACCCGAAGATAAGAACTGCAAAGTGTAAGAGGAACAAAGACACTTTACGCTCATGATACGCACATCATATTTTCTACGATTGAATCTTACAATATTAATGAAAATAAATTCGTTCTGTCAACTGTCAATATGACAAGTTTCTGTTTTGTTTGCATCCCTGGTGACTATTGAAATAAGCGCGCATTTAATATCTTTTTCGATTATTCCACAGAAAACGTCAATTTTATGATGACAAATTTTTGTTCTATAATCAGTATATCAAATTATACATATAACACATTAAAATTATCATTAATACATAATGTTGTCGTTACCTTATCGGTCTTTAACAGATAATGATCGAGTTACAGAATAAAGGGGATTATTGCCGAGATCAGAACCGTAACGAAACCGTAACCGAAAACCGCACCGATATTCACATTTTGTTTTGAAATATGGAAACCCAAAACTGAAACGAAAATGTAATTGATTCTGTAACCGAAAACAAAACCGCAGCGGTATTATTTCGGTTCTAAAATCGTAAATTTAAACCGGTATAAATAACGTACTGAACCGAAAACATTCAGAATACGAAGAAGAAATAAGATATTAGTTATTACATTTTTATAAAGTTACAGTTTTTACAGTCGTAATAGCGCTGGCAACACTTTGATATGAATGGTAGTGTAAAAGATCAACAATTTGGCGTACGTAAAAATTATTTTTGAAGATTGCAGAAAACAGAATTACAAATAATTTTACAAAATTTGTGAATGTATTAGTTTTTTGTAAACGCAATTTGAACCGAAACCAAAAAAATATGTAACGAAACCGAAATTTATAATTTTCTTCTTCTTCTTCGCTGGCTCTACTATCCTAGTAGGATATGCGCCTCCCTTATTGCTTGCCTCCATTGGACTCTGTTTGTGGTTACTCTTCTTCAGTTCGTTATTCTTATCTTCTTTATTCTTTAATTTATAATTTTAGAAAACCGAAATAAAAATCTATATATTTTCAAAAAATCGTACTCGATAAACGAAACCGAAATTATAAAACCCGTTGACCGTAATCGAACCCTAGACTTTTACGCTTCGAGAACCTGAATTATTATTGTCAGGAGACAGAATACGTTGATGTATAACGACCTTGATTAAAAAAATATGTTAGAAAATTGAGAGATATGCAATGAAAGACTGGTAAAACAGGTATATATTGGTGAAATTAAATGTAAGAGATGGCATGGTTGACTTAGGAAAGAATTGATGAATATGGTGGACGAAGAAACGAGCTTGTATGAAAGAATTTATGCATGTGTAGTGTGACAATACAAATGATTGGCTAAGATCAATTACAGGATAATCTGGAAATAATTGAAGGATTGTTGCGAGAAGATAGATGAAAAGAGCTTATAGTACAGGAATTATATGGATGAAGAAAAAGTAGTGTTTGGCAAAAACAATTGTACGATGAATTATTAAATAAAGAAAAGCTCGCGTGCAAAACCGGTCTGAACCGCTTGTTAAAATCTGTGTTTAGGATAAACTGGTTATGTAAAGAAAAATTAGGATAAACCAGTTATTTCCATTAGTCGTATAAAATGTATTAACTATAATCTTATAGTTATTTGCCGCAAATAAAAGAAGATAAATAAAAGTTTTCGACATTTAATAAAAGAAACTTTTAAGAAAGTCGAGATAACCTGGAATTATTATCCAAAACTAAACAACAAGATATCGAAGAGGAAGTTCAAGATGATGAAAACACCCACGATATCCTGGAGAAAGATCTTGGAGTACGCAATTAAATTACAATTAGCTCAGTGAAATAAGAACGACCTATGGATTTAAGATCCCGAGTTCGATTCTTACAGTTGACAAACTTTACTACACATTAAAAATACTTCCGTAGCTTCTCTATCATTAACATCTTTGGGGACCGTGATTTGACGGCTGATAATCGCATGTCACGCGCAAAATTTATTACTTACCGAGATCTGCTATGGTAGAGTGTCACACTTAGTAATGATATATTTATTTATTTTGTTGAAATAAATTTAAAAAAAAAATTGAAGAATTTCAATCACTTATGTGTGGTTATTATTCATTTATTTATTACAGTAACCCCAACTCTTTATATCATGTAGATCTAAATATATACATAAAAAATATTTAAAAAATGGGGTAGGTGGCTCAGTGGTATCGAGTCGCCCTGTGTATCTTGAGAACCCTGGGTCGATCCCCACAGCCGACCAACAATTTTCACCAATTTAAATCTAACCCTGTGGCTCTCCCCCCACTAACATCTTTGGGGTCCGTAATTTGACGACTAGTAACCGCACTTCACGCGAAAAAAATATATCACCTACCGAGATCTGCTTAGGCAGAGTGCCACACCCAGTAATGGGTAAAGGGCGTGATGATATATTTATTTTAAAAAACTGCAAAAATACGATTTTTTCATATTCTGTAAAACTAACAGAAATGTATTAAACCGTTTTTGTATTCGATCTCTTCAAATGTTCCAGAAATGTTACAAAAATTAATGAGAGAGCTCGGCCAACGAAAATTTAAAATGTAAATTTGAATGAATGTTTCAAGGGTTTGTGCTTACTTCATTTAATGAAAAATAGCGCCATGTTATGTACATTATGTCAATATTATATATTAGGTACCATTGTTAACTCTATATAAGAAGCCTAAATCTACAATCTGAATCTTATTGTACAAATACTAAAATACAGATAACAAAAGCAAAGCTACAAGTTCTTGTTCTCAGTAGTTCTGAATCAAAATATTTACCTTGGTGTTCTTACAAAAATAAATATCCATTTAGGATGTTTACATATGCGTGCATATTACATTTGGTTAATTAAACATATTATCAACGTTTTACTTCAATGAAAATATTCTGTTTTCAAAATATCATATGTGTATTCAAGTATACTATAGTTTATCACGAAATACATTAAAAAAATAAGTAGAACAAGGATTTCTGAAAAATACATTATATAATTATGTTAAGTAGAGTTTGCAATTATTCAGCAAGTATATTAACAAGATAATGTTATTCTACTTAGAGATATAACAATTTAGTTTTTACGGGAATTTTATGATTATCTGAGTCCTTGCATAATACAACTTCTTACATGTGAGTTCACATTATCATGATTTAGTAGGTATATTCGTATTGTTTTGTTTTACATATGTATGTACAGTACTTGTATTATTATGCAACATACTATAATATTATTTATATACGATTAACTAATAATATTATCATTATATATGCGTTTTTTGCTATATAATGCTATATATTAATCCCGCCGGGAATAATGAGTCGGGAATAATGCTCATTATTCCCGCTCGTGAACCAATCAAAATGCTTAAAACATGGATCATTGTTTTATTCTGCCATCGGAACAGTGTTGCCATAGCGACTCATATTTAAATTAAACATGCTCGTTGCTAAGTTCACTGATGTTTACGAATCGGAAACAAACAAAACGAAATCATCGTTGAGAAGTTGTCAAAAACGGTCTTGCAAATTGTGTTAAATTATTGTGTTTAACTGTAATTGAAAAAATGGACAGTATTACAGAAGACAGTATATCTTCTACACCACCAGAAATAACGAAAATCGCTGATGCTACTACATATGGTATATTACCGCAAAAGTCTAAAAATGTCTATGACAAAGCATACCAAAGTTTTATAGACTGGCGTATTAAAATGAAGACAAATTCGTATTCAGAAAATGTATTGTTGGCATATTTTACTGAATTAGGTGAAAAATACAAATCATCTTCATTATGGTCTTTTTACTCCAGTTACTCATTTCAATTAGATGTAAATTTATTAGGTAAATAGATGTAAAATTAATAGATAATAAATCATATAAAAATTGACTAATTTTTATTAAATTAGTCGTATATGTTAGTCGTATATAAAGAATAGTATACAACTCGTTATAATGGCTATTATTACCTCGGAATAAGAGCATCCATTATAGCGTCGTTGTATAATATACTATTATTTATTTATGTTACGCTGTACAATAGGAACTTAATCAAAAATTCCAGTACACTGTCCGCACTCACCGAGCCGCAGTGTAGTAGTTCATATAATTATTTAGCTTGACATTATGTATTTCTGATTTTAAAGATATCTAATATCTTTGAGGGTCGTGATTTGACGAATGGTAACCGCACTTCACGCGAAAAAATACATCACTTACCGAGATCTGCTGAGGCAGAGTGCCACACCCAGTAATGGGTAAAAGGCGTGATGATATATTTATTTATATTTATAAAGATATATAGACCTCATTTTCAATCAGTACAATTTTATTCTTTAAACTAATTTAAAAACTTTGGGCAACGAAACATGTACAATCAAAATGCATGCTGAAATTAACGTTTTTTTTTTATAAGTTTTGATACATTTGGGATCATTCGTCCCCTCGAATGTAAAATTAGTAGGTAATATGAATTCAAATAGGTTGTTACTTTTTCATGTTTCAATGCATGTATAACGTTAATTACAGCTAGTTATTTTGTAAGCTTTTAATTTGTATTATTATTTTTGTTTTTATTTATTGAACTACTTCATATAATATAAAATATTTTTTCTACGATTGCTATGAAAACTTGACAATTACGCTTTCATTTGTTATCGTAAAGTTGATGTTAACAATAGAAAGATATTACTGTCGCGCGTTGCCATCGGAGATGCGCGAAAAATATGTTAAATGCGCGCTTATTTCAATAGTTACCAGGGAATACAAACAAAACAGAAATTTGTCATATTGACAGTTGACAGGACGAATTTATTTTCAGTACTTACTATACTTTTTTAATAATTTTAAGATGCAATCGTAGAAGAAATCATGTGTGTATCACGAGCGTAAAGTGTCTTTGCTCCTCTTGTATTATTGTAGCTCTCGTCTTTGGCTGGCGCTGCAATTACCGTGCGTAAGTAACAAAGAGTCACTTTATGCTCTTAATACACAAATAATTATTTTATTGTTTTATTTCTCCCAACAATAATAAAACTACCGAATATCGAAATACAGTTTTTCATAATTTAAATCAAAATTTCAAACAATTTTTATTATTATTAGCATATAAATTTTCCAGCGTGATGTCCGCGAAGGGCCTGACTCACGACCCTAAGGTCGTGAGTTCGGGTCCCGCCCGTAACTGTCTCTTACAAAGGACATATCGGCATATGACCGTAGTAGTAGGTCCGATATATATATAAAAAAAATTATAAAAATATATACACTACGTTACACGTTTTATTTATAATAATAATATCTCTTTGGACGAAAAATAATTAATGTAATTAAATGAGGAGCTCGCATGCAAACCGGTAACCTATATCCACTTTTGGTTCAAACACGTGCGATACATGTTCTCCCATCATTTTTTGCGCTTTATTTCATGTTTTGTTTCTTTTTTAATTTATTAAAATTCTTTCAACTTATAACTTTTAAAATATGTTCAATATGTACCTACATAATACGTTTCATTTAAAACAATAAAATAGACTAGTGTTAAAGTGACAACTTCAGACCTAATTAAGTACATGATTCACCTTAATCAGTCTAGGGTGTAGACTGTAAAAGTGATCAAATGTGGATAAGTCTTACACTCTAATACAGGAAATTACTACCCATCTATTTGTGTGTCTAAGGTTTCGGAATTGATTTTAACGATTTCAAAGAAACATGGTATTCTAGTGTATTTTGGTTTCAGAAAACAATCTAGCAGACCTCATTCTTCGCAAAATAAGTTTAGTACGACACTTTGAAGAAAATTAACGAAATATAGACATGTGAATACTTTAGGACAATGTAATTTAACCAAAATATCGATTGAGACCAAAATCAACTTGTATTAACAACTGGTTTCGAAAGAGAGTTGTGAACAAATTATTTTATCTATTTTTTGATTTCTTATTTTCTTTCAGATATGATAATAATATATATATATATTTAATAATAGGGAGTCGAACAGAAAAAAATTGGGAGTTTAGTTACGGTTACCTGCATTTATATTAGTAAAATTTGGGTTTCGTTTATCGATTACGGTTTTTACTTCCTTGTACGAAGTAAAGGAAGTATTGTAATTTTCGATTCTCAGATTTCAGATTTCAGTGGAAATGCGCATTCTGGCCATCCCTGAATCCATTTTGACTAATTTCGTCGTGACGTCTGTACGTATGTATCTCGCATAACTCAAAAACGGGAAGCCATAGAAAGTTGAGATTTTGTATTTAGGACTGTTAGAACATCTAGTTGTGCACCTCCCTTTTTGGTCATTATATAACTTTCGGAAGTAGTACTTTACTTGAAGCCTATAATAGATTTTCATGACTATATTCAAATATAATTTAAAACTTTCTAAATTTGGTATATAAGACTACTATATCAATGGAAATAACATAATAGATTTTTATTAAAATACATTACAGGAAGCTGCTAATAGTTTTCATTGAATTTTTTTTATTATTTTAATTTTAGAAATAAATGCTGCAAATAAAAGTTTTAGAGAATTAAATTCTGCGTCTATCACATTAAGAATTTTTAAATTAGCCTTTTGCATAAGCAAGATATCTAAATTTAAATATTTTATATTTTTTGTTTTTTTTTTTAAATTAAATTTGCTATGAATTAGAACAAAAAATAAAAAATTTAATGTCAAATATGTGCAATTAAAAAAATATCTATAGTTTAATACGCGTACAAGGAAGTCATGTGGTGTCCACATCAGATTTTTTGAAAATAATTTATGCGTTTCGGTTTCAATTTTTGTTTATACTCGTATTCCACTCGTGCAGATTACGTTGTTGGAATACACGATAAAAAAAATTACGAATATGAATTAATGCTCGAGGGCAAATTCGGTAAGAAAATCGCAATGACATCAACACAAAAGGGAAAAATAATGTAGGTTTTATATTTTGCTTGAAATAATCAAGGTATCAGAATAATATATCTATAGCAACTTGTATCAAGTAATTCAAAATAACAATAAAAAAAAATTTAATTGCTAAACTGACATTTTTGACACGATAAAAATTGCGCTTGTTAAATAAAGAAAATTCCCCAAGAAAAAATTATAATACAATGTTTCTATTAGCTATTAATTGCATAATAATCATTGTGAAATATTCAAAGAAAATGTTGCAATAATCCATAATTTTTTACAAAAAAGGAGAATGATAATAAGAAAACAACGCTTCAGATTACGCAGAAAATCATTATTAATGAGTGAATTTTTTAGTGTTTATGCAAAACTTAAACTATTTTTAGCTATTTTATTAATGATATTTGTTATTTATTTTAAAAGCGATTATATTAACAATAATAGTTAATAATTGTGTGTGCATATATATATATATATATATATATATATATATATATATATATATATATATATATATATATATATATATATATATATATATATATATATATATATATATATATATATATATATATATATATATATATATATATATATATATATATATATATATATATATATATATATATATATATATATATATATATATATATATATATATATATATATATATATATATATATATATATATATATATATATAGAGGATGTTTCTATACCTCTTTAATGACATATATAATTTGATATACTGATTATAGAACAAAAATATTTTTTTTTAAATTCGCAAAAATTAGGGTATTTCATTCCTAGCGAACATTTTTAGTGTCAGTGGTTTAATAGTACATTTAATTATTAATAATTATGTTGCTAATGAAATAAAGTAAGTTCCCTCATCACGAAGGCATTGTGTGATCCATCTGGCGATGGGGATGATGTCTTTGAGGATAACGCTATTCATAAATACGGAATTTTGCGCCGCTTCTCCATACACTAACAGTATATCCACTAATTCACTGTTACTATATATTTTTCTCAAATTTCTCCCACAACAACTTACCCTTTCAATACCGTATACGAAATCAGACTAAGTATTCAAATAAAAATAAAAATAAGGCATTACACCAGGTACCTACATAATAACTAATTAATCAATGATTATTTGTAGGCAGTGTTTATACTTTTATTTCATTAGTAACATAATTATAAATATTTAAACATACTATTAAACCAGTGACTCTAAAAATGTTCGCTAGGAATGAAATACCCTAATTTTTGCGAATTTCAAAGAAGTTATTTTTGTTCTATAATCTGTACCTATATCAAATTATATATGTCATTAAAGTTTCGTGCAGAGGTATAGAAACACCCTGTATATAGTTTCGCCTATAATTATAATTATATATATATATATATATTCGTATAAATTTCGCCTATAATTATAATTATATATATATATATTCGTATAAATTTCGCCTATAATTAAGATAATGTAATTATAAACTAAATTGTATTGTTTTCAGATAAGCGTGAAGGCTGCAAATAATTGTTTAATGAGTGGAATAAAACATAAAATTAGTTGCAGCATAAAAAATAAAATTCAGTTAATAATTATGTATACTAAGTAGCTAACCTTCGCTAAATTATTTTAGGAAACGATGTTTTATATTAAAAATATACTGTCTATATTTATATTAAAAACATAATAACCTGATGATTTTGATTATAAAAAAAGTCAATAACTTTTTTTACCACCATAAGGAACAGTAGACTTTTCTTCCCTTATATGCGGCACGAAGTTTGACTACTCTCTCCATAGGGTGAAAGTAACTATTTTCCTTCCATATTTCATAGTAAACATCATGACATTTATTTATTCATATATCGTAAGTATTTATTATATTTATTTAAAAGGTCGTAGAAAAATTCATAAGTATACCTCTGGCATAGAGTGTCATTTTCTCTCACGTTATTTATTTACTTATGTTACACTGTACAACAAGAACTTATTTACACTACAGGGTCTGGACTCACCGAGCCGCAGTGTGGTAGTTCTTATAATTTTTAGCTTGAGTGCGCACTAGAGATCTCCAAATTCGAATTCCGAAACGTTATCCAGACGACCGTATTGCCCAACATTGATATAACTTTTGTATTGACAGATCTGTCAAATTATATCTTTTATTTCTCGTAACATCATGCCATGTTTTATGAAATGGAGTAGCACGAATCTTTGAAACAGTCACTAAAAATTTATTGATTAAATTCATCCTTCAATTTTCCTTATTTTGGCACATCACTTTCACTCATCCATAATTCCTTTGTACAAGCTTGTTTATTTCTGCCATTCTGAATATTTCATATAAATAGTTAGTATTAATAACTTTTAGTCCGTTTAGTGATATCATTTAAAAAAAACCAAAAAATGATTTTTCGATTTTGTTTTTAAATCATGATTTTTGTCAACCCTGGTACACCGAATGTCCACTTAAAAGGGATTTCATTTTAGTTCAGGGGCGGATCCAGGGGAGGGGTCATGGGGGTCATGACCCCTTCCTCAAGCATGGACTTTTTTTAAATGTTGGCCCTAATACATAATAATGATGTCATTATTTACGATAACTCAATTTGTTAAACAAATTAAATAGAAAATATTATCTAAGAACTATTGTTAGATTTATTATTCTAATAAATATCCAAAAACCAATATATTTTGTGGGGATATTATTTCGACCCGCAGATGGGAGAGGTATTCTATTTAAGACCTAGTCAAGTATGTGACTACCGACATTTGCACTTAGAAAATCAACTTCTAATTCAATCATTTTTGTATTCTATCGAAGAACCGTTTTTTATATTTAGAAGAAGGGCAACTGGATCCGCCCCTGTTTTAGTTTAAGTATTTTTGCAATTGTAAAATTGTGAATCACACTAGAATACTTGGTAGATAACACTGTAGTTTAAAATACTAAACCTACATACTTTAGTCGTTTCTGACGCATTTAAAAATAAATGTTAATTTCTTACTCATTTGTTTATCATTCTTAAATTTCATGCATGTTACTCATTAAGTACATTTCCATTTTCGTCAGTTATAATATTAGAACATATTAAATATATGAGAATGAGCGACAATTATTTCGAAGTATGTACGAAACACAGGGGGAGCTGTAGTTCGCAAGCTTGAAGCCAAACGTCATTTAACGTTTACTTTCGGCAGCCATCTTACGCCGGTCAAGAGTATTTTGCCGTGTATTGTAATATATACGTGTTTTTTATGATTTTGTATTTTGTTCGTTGTTATTTGTTTATATAGTAATTAAGTAGTTATTTAATGTTTATATATTTTCGTACGAAGATTTAAAATAAGAATTTTAACAATTTATTATAAGTACTGAAGAAGAAAACAAGGTAAAATTATATTTATTTATATATTGTATGTACTATATTTATGTAGTCTTTTTTCTTTTTAGTGTTTTAAAAATGACAGCTTGTTGTGCATTTGGATGTGACAACAGAACTTCAACTAAATCAAAAAAACAGCTTGTAGAAGAACAGAAAACGAAAATTTCATTTCTTGGCTTGAATAAATAAAAGCATATCAAAGTTAGGTATCATATGGAATAATTTACATAATATTCGATTTGCTATTATTTAATTAAACCAAGTTTAAAATTTAAGCTTTGTTGGTGCAACTTGGCCATAAGTGATTGTTATTTACATATATTTTTTAATTTTATTTCTAAAATAAGCAATATCCAATACCACTAGCTATAAAATATTTGAGGAAAACTTAACTTTCTTATTATATTTAATATACTTTGTTGTATTTTTATGTAATGTCCTACTATAAACCATAATTAAATATTTTTAATCCATATTATGAATAAATTTTAATATATTCACTTATGTTTTATTATTATTTATTAACAATGTTTATTGATGTGCGGAAGTGATAGACAACGGTTTAATAAATTTGTACTGTTTTCTGGTCATTAATATCATTTTTTATTATGCACCTCTACACTTAATGGTGATTTTTTAATAAAATAAATATTTTAAAGTAATAACAAACTGTTGTTTTCTTTACTTTGTTGCCCTACGATTTAATTATGAGCATTATTTTAATACTGTTCGCATCTGACATGTTTAAACTAAGTTATCAAATGTATTTCATAATACTAGCTATACTAAGTTTGACCGTCGTAATATGGCCGCTGCTTGATCCCCCCTTCCGTTTCATGGCTTCACGCATCATACCCATAAGCGTTGGTTATACTCTCTCCATTTATTCTTTACTCCGAGGTACGAAAGTAAAAATTATATTTTAAGTAACAATTTATTCGGAAATACTACCCAAAAAAATGTTACATGCTCTTCGACATCTTTTAGTTTAACAGCTTCAAAACATAATGATAATATATTTTCCATTGTGATTAATAAATATATTCTTGAATTGGATGAGGAAATTTGTAAATTAAATTATAGTATTATTGAATACAAAATATATGGTATTGCAACTTTTTCTTTGAATATTTCGCAATAAAAATGCAGTTGTTATCGATGCATCAAGGTTAGTTTTTGCAAAACAACTGAAGGTGTCTTTAAAAGAAAAATAAACATTTATAATATATTCCAAAAACAAACCGCAATGCGATCTAGGTTTTACCAGGGTTCCAGTTTTACCGGTAGCATGGTAAACACATTGAATATGCCGGTGTAGGTATATCCGTGCGAAGTTCCCATAATAAGCAAAAAGTACTACAAATTTCAAAAACAACGTACCATTTGACCACAGTAACAGTGATCCATTTTCGAAATGCACTATTAGCTAAATGCAGTGTATATATTAGCTTTCAAAATATCTTGCCAATTATATAAAAATTATTTTAGAGAAAAAATGCTTCAAATAAAAAATAAGAAGAACATCATATAATAATAATACATACATACATAGTATCACGCTATATCTCATTAAATGGGGTAGCAAGAACCCCTGAAACATTCTCATCCTGACACACGATACTCGTTTCAACCACATTCACACTTCCTCCATACGAACTCTTTTCTTCCTCACAACCAAAATCCATCATCACGCAACAAACCTTCATTCCCATCCATCCATTCGCTCCTGTACACCTGTTTCGTAAATCTTCACTTACGCCCACTTCTCTAACAACGAATCTATCAGAAATGAAGGCAGCATCGCCTGCGCTTGTTTAAAAATAAATTTAACACAATTTCAGTTAGACACTGTATAGTAGAAACTGAAATTGAAGCAAAAAAAATGAGGAAGGAAGGGAGCATGTGCTTGTTTTTGAAACTGAATTCCACATACTTGCAGTTGGACACTATAGTAAATAAATAAATATATCATCATGCCTGTTACCCAGTGAAGTGCGGTTACCAACCGTCAAATCACGGCCCCCAAAGATATTAGTGGAGACGGAGCCACAGAGGTAAATTTAAATTGGTGAAAATTGTTTGTCGACTGTGGGGATCGAACCAGGGTTCTCAAGATCCACAGGACGAATCGATACCACTGAGCCATCTACCCCATAATTGCAATAATAAAATAATATAGGTGGTTCAATGGTATCAAGTCGGCCTGTGGATCTTGAAAACCCTGGTTCGATCCCCACAGCCGACAAACAATTTTCACAAATTTAAATCAACCCCTGTGGCCCTCCCATCATTAATATATTTGGGGACCGTGATTTACCAGCTGGTAACCGCACTTCACGCTAAGAAATATATCACTTACCGAGATCTGCTTAGGCAGAGTGCCACATCCAGTAATGGGTAAAAGTCGTGATAATATATTTACATTTATTTAAATTTCTTCTGTGGCTCTCCCTCCACTAACATGTTTTAAAGGCTGGTAACCTCACTTCACACGCATAAATATATCACATACCGAGATATGCTAGGGCAAACTGCCACACCCTATAGAATAAAAGACATAATAATATATTTTTATTTTATTTAAACATTATAAAAGATTAAAACCGTGTTTCTCCACCGTAGCTTACTTAGCCTAAAGATAAATTATAAATTCGGTGCTGATAATAATACTTGTTTTCAAGTGCAAACTTCACACCCAGGTAACCACATGATTCAACTGACGTAATTTTATTTGCTAAAGTGAATATCAACAAATACGAGGATTTTAATATAAAAAATATAATTAAATTTAATTAAATAAGCCTTTATAATTGTATATTATGATCAACAAATAAATATTCTAAGAGCTCTATATTAAGCTGATGTAAGTAAGCTCTTTTTTATTAATAGAATAAATTTGGCAACGGTGCTCGCACCGGTATACAACAGATATTTTTATCTGTAATGTAATCAAATGAAATAAAGTTTGTTAAATAACTAGAGATTTTGAAACAGCTATTTGAAATTCTGTCATTTACAAACTCGCTAAAATGTATGATATCAAAAGCAATTTCCAGAATGTCTTTGAAGTTTGAAGCTAAGGGCACATGTAGGGGTGTGAAGACAAGGAAGATAGTAGAACACACCCTAAAATTTACAAAGGGAGGCATTTTACAAAGGAGAATTTGTAACTATGATTTTGTGTACATACATAACATCATGCTATGGCATCAAATGCACTAAACATTTATTCATGGATTCATCCTTCAATTATATAATTTTCTTTCGTTCATGCAATCAAATAGAGTATCGCAAACACTAATCCTTGAAACTTTCATTAGATTCATCCTGCAATTAATCTTCGTCAAACATTTTTACTTCCTTGTACGAAGTAAAGGAAGTATTGTAATCGCGAAAAATTTCGGTTCTCAGATTTCAACGGAAATAGGTATTTTGGCCCTCCCTGAATCCATTTTGACTAATTTCGTCATGCCGTCTGTACGTACGTATGTACGTACGTATGTATCTCGCATAACTCAAAAACGGTAAGCCGTAGAAAATTCAAACATTATATTTAGGACTGTTATAACATCTAGTTGTGCACCTCCCTTTTTGGTCATTATACAACTACCGAAAGTGGTACTTTACTTGAAGCCTATAATAGATTTTCATGAAAAACTATATTCAAATATAATTTAAAACTTTTCAAATTTGATATATAAAACTACTATATCAATGAAAATAACATAATAGATTTTGGTAAAAATAGACTAACCGGAAGTGGAACATTACATGAAGCTGATAACAGTTTTCCTTGAAAAAAATGGTATTATTTTAATTTTAGAAAGGAATGCTGCAAATAAAAGTTTTAGAGAATTAAATTCTGCGTCTAGCACATTAAGAATTTTCAAATTAGCCTTTTGTATAAGCGAGATATCTAAATGTAAATATTATATATTTTTGTTGTTTTTTTTTTTAAATTAAGTTTGCTATGGATTAGAACAAAAAATAAAAGATTTTATGTCAAATATGTGCAATTAAAAAAATATCTATAGTTTAATACGTGTACAAGGAAGTCATGTGGTGTCCACATCAGATTTTTATCCTAGCACATATCACTTTCGCTTCATCTTCTTCTTCTTCTGATGGCACTACAGTCCAAATCGGACCTGGGCCTACCGGACACACCGAGCCGCTGTTTTTACACTGCCGTACTGCCGGTCTTCGTAGTCAAATGCTACATTATTTAAGGCGTATAAGTGACTAGCTTATAGCGCCCGAGTGTGATAAATACATGTAACTGTATTTTATATTTTACGACAAATCACACATTGTCGACAGGAGGATTCGAACTGACGAACCTTGCTTCGATGTGCCTTAACACGCTCGGCCACTGCGTCTGTCTTTCGCTTCATTCCCTTATATAATTCCTTTCATAGACACAAGCTCGTCGAATCTTTCATTCACGCAACAAACATTCAATCACATTCTTTATCACTAATTTAAAAAAATAAATTAAATTGTATTCTTACTACAAGCGAACCTTCAAAAATTAAAATAATTCCATACACTACGACAACGTATTTTAACGAGTTGAAAGAATAAATCATATTAAATTATGTTGAAAAATTTATCGACTTAAATACATAATTCTGCTTACATTACAATATATTTATTTATTTAACATTAAGCTATTAAATACAAGAAAATAACAATTAAATATCTCTAACTTAGTAAATAAGTATGTATAAGATGGTAATTAATAATATAGAATAAAATTAAATTTTACATAACTGCTCTTAAATTTGTTTTAAAATTACCGATCTATCTATGTATATTTTTATTTTATTATTTCAAGATGAAATTGATTACGATTATAAAATCTGATTTAAATAAAAAGTCTGATTTTTTATTGTTTTGAAAAATTATGATACTAAAAAAGGAAAATGGGCATATCAATAGTTATTTGTACACGGTAATTACAGCGTGAGCCGAAGACAAGAGCTGCAATAGTGTAAGAGGAACAAAGACACTTTATGCTCGTGATACACACAAAATGTTTTCTATGATTACATCTTAAAATTATTAAAAAACGTATATGTACTGAAAATAAATTCGTTCTGTCCACTGTCAATATGACAAGTTTCTGTTTTGTTTCTATCCCTGGTATCTATTGAAATAAGCGCGAATTTAATATCTTTTTCGCGCGTTGCCATTGGAAACGCGCGCATTAAACATCTTTTTCGCGCGTTGCCATTGGAGACGCGCGACAAAGATATTTTTCGATTGTTCCACAAAAAACGTCAACTTTACGATGACAAATGAAAGCGTAATTGTCAACTTTTCATAGCAATCGTAGAAAAAATGTATTTACTCTCAAAGGCTTTTACTCTTTTTTAACATCCTGTATAACAAGTAAAAGTAGATACTCGGTAAACGTTTTTATTTTATCTAATTTATATTTTCTATATTTCTCAGAACATTTCGTTTGTTAATCAAATTAAGTTATGAAGAGAAAAATTGGGATACTGCCAGTATTATAACCTGAGACCGAATAACTCCGGTATGGGATCGAAGCTGACTATGACATATAACAACAGGTTCAAATTCTGGCGGTATTCCAATTTTTCTCTTTATAATTTAATTTGATTTACATTAATTAAGTATTTACTTAAAAATACTGATTAAATATTTCGTTTCTTGTTATTCATAACTTCAAAAATGAATTAATTGAGTCTACCATTTTTAATATATTATATTGTCAACGGCCATGGCACAACTCGTTGATACTGATCCAAGCGATAACGCGAGTTAAGCAACGTTGCGTGCGGGGAGTATTTGGATGGGTGACCGTCCAGAGAAAAACCCGCGTTGCTGTTGACAAAAGACCTAAAACGCGGATCAGGGCGTAATGGCGGCATATGACCTAAGTAGTTGGTCCGCCAAGAAGCCACAAAAAAAAAAAAATTATCTTGATTGTATTGTTTAAAGTCTTGCAGTCTTTGTTCTACTTTGAATCTCAAAACAATTAAAATCTGCGCTAAATTTTGTTTTAATTTCAATCCTGCTTGAAGCTTATTTCATATCAGATCTTGTTACAATCAAGCTTGAAACTGAACCTGAAAGTTATTCCTAAACCAAAAATGTCTAACATAACTGACAATTTAATATTACAACACAAATATACAAAGACAGTAAAATTCATAAGGTATTTATTCGTAGCAAAATTTAAATAGTTCAAGTTTACATTATTTACTACTATAATAAACATTATACGACATCATACATATTTAATGACTAATTAACTGATTAAGCAATAATAAAGGATCGTTTTATGATTATTCTTTAACAAAAATTCAATGTTTGTATTTAGTTTTATAGAGTAGATAAAGATGACAACAACATCCTTGTAAAATGAATCATACGATATTAATTTATGCGTTACTATGAATTCCAGATTAACCGTTTAGTTAAAAATAGAGGAATGTTAATTTTATGATTAACATACAACTATAGTAATATAAATAACATTAAAATTATCTGAATCATTTAGCATCCTATATATTTTGAAGTGATTTTACATTATTTTATGTTGAACTGCATAATAACTATTTGATTTATGATATTATTTAGTGTCCATAAAATAGCACTTTATTGGACTAGTACGATAAAATAGCAAAATAGGATTGTTGTCAATGTTTAAAATAATTATTATACCTAATTAATTTATTAAATAATGTAATTTTTTTACAGGTTTCAGGATATTAAACCTATGTTTACATGCACAAAAGTAGGCTGGTAAGTAAGTAATAACTGTATTCTGTACGGTAATATTACCAGACTGACTTGAAAAAACAGTCAAGAAAAAGAAAATAAAACACAATGATAATATAACACTATTAATACAAACGGAACTCAAAACAACAATAATACAAAGATTACTTCTCCTGCTTATCATAATATATATTAATTGTAAAGTCTTTCAAATTAGAGATGACCACGTTATGACGTTTAAATAAAAAAATATTTATAAATATGATACAACACAATTGTAACCATGGTTTTAAATAAAAACATACAGACCACAGACTTACTTCAACACCTTCTAAAATGATGACTAAAGCCCGGATTTTTAGGCAATTGCCTAGATTTAAATTTTAATATACTTCAGGCAATTTAGTTTTTCTATACATAGGTAATATGTTTACGTGTAATGAAAGGTTTTTTTTTCGTGCCTTAGAGCCTATTTTTTCTATATTTTGGTTATTGTGCCTATTTTACCTTATACAGCCTATTTTGCCTATTTTTGTTGCCTATTCTAACTTTTATTGAGCAGACAAGGTTTATCATCTACTTCGTTGACTAATTCAACACTCGACAAAGTGTTTCAACCTAACCTATAATATTTAAAGTACTTACTTTAATCAAGTTTTTGTGTGTGGATTTAAAATGCCGAAAGGAAAAATGTTTTTTAGTCAAAATTTTACGTGGCAATTCAATTATGTCTTTGCCATTAATTAATGGAGCTGAGGTAACTTTAGACGATATGGCTAAATATAAGAACGCTTCTGTCACATTTTGTGATGTCGAACGAAGTTTTCAACTTACAAGCAAGTTCTGACTGACCGAACACAGTCCCTATCCGAAAATTTCATAGAGCAATTGCTCGTAATATTTTGTGAATTAAAGTATACTACATAATTTGAATTTGCATAATAGTTAATAAAATGAGAACCCTACATTATTATTTTTCAGATTGGGTTATTTTTTGTTTAAAATGATTATTTTTTTCTAACGAAGAGTAGATACGAGTACCAATATTAGAAAAAGGATTTGTTTATTTTTTTTAAAAACAAATTATTTACATTTAGGCTGCCTAAAATCCCGCCTATTTTAGAGTAATTACCGGCCTATATGCCTGCTTATTTGGGTGTTTTTAAGGGCCTAAATATCCGGGCTTTAATGATGACAATGACGATTTATTCATAAAAGAATTTCAAAAAATAATATTTATTAATAACGTTAACGTGTTTATATTCTGAAACCGGTAAACTATTGAAAAAACTACAGATATTATGAGTCATAACAGGCCTTAGATATCTTAAAATCCTCGCTCTACCAACTCGGATTTCAAACTGACATTTGCGGCTGTAATGATACTCATAACATTCCTAGGTATGTTAATAGCTATTACTTCTTTTGGGATTTTTCTTCAGACATGAAAATATTTTTCCATATTTTTTTTGACCAATTTGACAACAAAGCATAATGAGATACATTTTAAATTAAAATATTTTAAGAAAATTTATAGGCTCCAAGGCAGTCGAATATATAACTTTGCATGCAATTTGGACTTTATAAAACTTATGTCTTGCTAGGCCATAAATTACGGATCAACCAAAAAATGCCATGCATACATAAATAGCTATTTTCGCATATTTATTATGAAAGTCGTCTTTTTTAACAAATGTCATTTAAAAGGTGATACATATTTCAACTATTTAAAAAAGTATACAAATAATTAAAAATGAACTACTGCAATTTTTATTGGTTCAATTTTCTTTTTCTTCTTCTTCTTCTTATGGCACTACAGTCCGAGCCGCAGTTTTTACACTGCCGTACTGCCGGTTTTCGTAGTCGAATGCTACATTATTTAAGACGTATAAGTGACTAACTTACAGTGCCCGAGTGTCATAAATACATGTAACTGTATTTTATATTTTACGACAACTAATTAACGAACCTTGGTTCGGGTGACGTCACAATATGTTAAGAGATGTGCCTTAACACGCTCGTCCTCCGCGCCTGTGGTTCAAGTTTACTTTTTTATTATATTTATTTATCTTTTTGGAGATCATTTAAAATTTTCCAACATAATATTAAATCTTTTCACGCCTATCAAAATAATTCTTATCTTCGTAACATCAATATGCACAAAAGTGTACGAAACGTAATGCGAGGATCTCTTTTTAATTCATTTGATTGATACACTTCCGCTAAGTCATCGTGCATTAAATTTTAAATTCGTGAAAAAAGTATTGATTTCATGACAATAAAGGGATATGCGAAGTCACTGTGACGTAAAAGTGGCAAGTGGTCAGAAAAAGATGGACATACGTGAAATGTATAATTTAATTTTAAATTCAAAATACTATACAATTATAATAGTATATTATGAAATTAGTTATAATTTCATGAATGCCATAATACTGAATTATAAACGAATTTCATATACTATTTAATCGTCGACAAGCTTTACAATTATATATAAGAAATTTAATTTAGTTTTTTTTTCTACGATTGCTATGGAAAGTTGCCAATTACGCTCTCATTTGTCATCGTAAAGTTGATGTTTTCTGTGGAACAATCGAAAAATATCTATTTGTGCGTCTCCAATAGCAACGCGCTAAAAATATGTTAAATGAGCGCATTTCCAATGGCAACGCGCGAAAAAGATATTAAATGCGAGCTTATTTCAATAGTTACCAGGGATACAAACAACACAAAAACTTGTCATATTGACAGTTGACAGAACGAATTTATTTTCAGTACGTATACGTTTTTTAATTATTTAAGATTGAATCGTAGAAAAAATATGTGTGTATCACGAGCGTAAAGTGTTTTTGTTCTTCTTACACCATTGCAGCTCTCGCCTTCGTCAAATATTTCTTTTAATTTAAATTAATTTAAAATATGTATTATTTGTTTATAAGTTTCAGGTAAAATGTAATGCATAACACGTCAGTAAATCATCGTATAGGATTCGTAAGCTGTTTCAAGCCTCGCTATCGCTCGGCATGAAACTATCTGCTAATCCTGTAATTCAACGCTTTCCTGACTTTTTACCTAAATAACTATTGTAGTTTTTCTTATTAAGAAACAACATAAAGCTGATTTTATCATTTGTTTCTTTAAATCGACTATGGTCACTACTCTAAATAGAAACGATTTGACTCTATCATGCATTTTGATTCGATATTTGTAATTTTACCATATCATATGTGCACAAATTAAACTTTGATCTCTATAGTTCAAGTATTTAACATGATTAGTATCATGAATAAAACATGAATGAATGTAAATATAATTTTATGTGCTGATTACGTGTAACAGGTTATATCTTCATTCTAGTGTCAAGCATTATCGTCACACAGCGAAATGAATGTTGTGACATCATCATACTTAATTTGACAAACAAGAATGAAGTAAACGATGACCATGTGACACCGGCTTTGGCAAAAAATGCTTGTAACAATATAGTATTTTCTCTAAAATAAAATAGAAATGCTTATCAGTAGAAATACTTGTTAGATACTGTGGGTTTATTATACATGGTATTTTCTATTAGAATATTCAACTACTAAGAGATGGCTTTAATCATGATATGTCAAACTTCAGCCAAAGGTACTCTTTTAGTTGGTCTCCATAAATTTAGCATTGTTGTCACTTGTATTTCTATAATTTTACCAGTATCGATTGTTATTAATTAATATAGAATATACATAGTTCTGTTTTGTCTGAATTTAAGTGTAGTTTTAGTATTAGTTTCATTTAACGTTTAACTTTTAGGTACAAATTTAAGTATATAGGTCACAGGTTCTTTCAATACTGTAGATTTTTCTAAGTAGAAATAACATTTATGCCATGTTATATTGGTTTCTATTTAATAATTCAGGACATGCTGGTTGAATGAAAGACGTCTTTAATTCAATTTAAGACGTCTCAAATTAATTAAAGACGTCTGAAAATGAATTAGAGGTCTGAAATTGAATTAATGACGTATTAAATTGATAGAATGTATTAGTTCCCATTGTATAGGAAAAAACGTCACTAATTTAATTTAAGACTTCTTTAATTAAATTTAAAACGCCTTTAATTCAATTTCAGAAGTCTATAATTCAATTTTAAACGTCTCGAGTCAATTTCAGACATCTTTAATTTATTTTGAGTATCAAAAATTAATTAAAGACGTCTGAAATTAAATTAAAGACGTCTTACAATAAATTAAATTAATGACGTCTTAAATAGATAGAATAAATTTTTCTCATTGCATGGGAAAAAAATGAATTTCAGGCGACTTTAATTCAATTTAAGACGTCTTTAGTTGAATTTCAGACGTCTTTAATTCAATTTCAGACGTCTATAAATCAATTTTAGACGTGTCTAATTCATTTATTTTGAAATACATGTCTTTTATTAGTTTTGTGTGTCAATTTCAGACATCTTTAATTAAAAATACATATCAGAAATTAAACACATATCTATAATTCAAATCATATCCATAATTGAATTACATATCCAGAATTAACTTGCCCTCTATTGGCAAATAGTCATATTATTTCGTCACGAATAATTAACTGAAGTTAGCAAATGTAATCCGAATCCTTCGTAACACTACTTTCAGTTGATTTCCATCCATTGTTATAATTTAAATTTAAAATTATTGACCACTTCAAATATGATTTACATGTGCGTGTGAAATGTCAACATTTATTGTTCTTGTAGGGATATCTAACCTATTGGGATTACATTTGCTAACTTCAATTCAATTATACTTGACGAAATAATGTAACTATTTGCCAACAGAGGGCAGATCAATTCGGTATATGTAATTGAATTACGGCGCTTAATTATGGATATGTTTTGCATTATAGAGATGTATTTGAATTATGGTTATGTATTTGAATTAAGGAGATGACTTTGAATTATGGATCTGTTTTGGATTATGGAAATGTATTTCAAAATAAAGACGTCTTTATTTAATTAAGGATATCAAAAATTCAATTTTTAACGACTTTTATTCATTTGGATGTCTCTAATTTATTTTGATATCTTTAATTAATTATTGTTATCAAAAATTGAATTTAAGACATCTTAAAATGTTAAACAAAATTATATCACAAACTGAATTAGAGATATCTGAATATGAATTAAAAATGTCTTAAATTGAATTAGAGACGTCTTCAATTAAATTAAAAACGTCTTTAATTCGACAAGTATGTCCTAAATTATTAAATAAAAACGAGTACGGCATGGCAAAAATATTAGTTAATATAGTTTTATTGCCTTTTTTATTATAAATATTAATATTCTATTATCATTTATTTTTTAAGCACTTAGTTATTAAGTAGCAAAATGTACCTTTGTTGTAATTTCCATTTTCGCCAATATAAGCGCATTCTTATTTAAAATCTCAACATCCATGGTTATACATTTACCAGCAATGTATCAGAGTGTTTATTTTAAAAAGAAAACAAAATCATATTTAGGAAGCTACATATTTATATTGAACGATATAAAAAATATAAATAAATAATAATTACAATACATTTTTTAAAATTTACTCCATTTACTGCGTAAAAATGCCCTAGTCGGTTATAAATCTCATTCATAATAATAGATATTTAGGTAGCTGTAATATTTCAATCTAAATTTTAATTCTCTTACATTCAAAATGTTATCAGTTTCTACCGCGGATTAAAAAAAATCTCTAATAAAAAAAAACCTAGCAGGTCATTCTATTTCTGCACCGTTCGAGAAATTAAATATTTTCTTCAACCCTAATCGTCACTATCGTTGGAATTAATATTACATTGTGCAGCATAGTCAATAATTAAATACATAAAGTCAGTGTTATGTACTTTTATGTTTAACAAATTCGTAAATATACGTCATGGAATATTTATTTTCAATTTAGAATATTAATATTAAGTACGTAAGATATATTAACAACAAAACAGTTATATGTACTTTGAAGTAAAAATATGTTATTGTTATCAAAATTACTCTAACCTAGTTCTAAATTAATTATACATATTACATCATAATTTCAATAATGCGAGAAGTACTTAAGATATTACATAAATTTTTCTAACATTACGTTATTGAAATTATCATGTTGTCACAAAATTTGAAATTTATGGTTAAATATCGTGTTTAGAAGTCATTTGCATACAAAAAAACTCTTCATCAGTAAACACCGAATATTAACTATAAATCTACATTATGTTTACGTGATAGTCGTAACGTATGAAATTAATGAGCACATGTAACAATCATAGATATTTATTTTCTTTAATACTTATTCAATTATCGTACGCATAAAAATGTTTGGTGAATATATACAGGGTGGTCACCACGACACCGAAACATAAGACTTTAACATATAAAATTATATTATTATAATATATTATTATGGTAACCGCATTTCACGCGAAAAATATATCATTTACCGAGATCTGCTTATGCAGAGTGCCACACCCAGTAATGAGCAAAAGGCGTGATGATATATTTATTTTATTTATTTATAATTTCTTGCTTCCCTTATTACGAGAGAGAAAAGAACTTCAAATAAATGTTGTAGAGCATAAAATTATATATTAAAATCATTAAACAGAGTTTTCCATGCTTTATAACGGCAGAAATTAAATTGAAAATTCTCTAATTTATACATCTATATATATATATATATATATAGGGATAACCTTGGAAATAAAATAATACTGTCAGAAGAAAAAAATAATGTTGAATTATTAATTTTTATGATAAATTGCAGTAAACGAAATTATCCTTTTGTGAACGTGTGGATGATTCTGAAAAGGACCGTTGTTTTTTGTTATTGTCAAAAATATTAAATATTTTTTTTGTATTTTAAATTTAATACAGAATAAATTCACAAGTAACACTACCCAACTGTCACTCACCGATTTAAATGAAACTTGGCACACTAATAGAACTCTGAAAAATATTGAACCCTTATTTTTTTCCGGAAGTTGCTTTTTAGGAGTACAAACCATCCCTGAAAGGTGGTAAAAGCAAGAATCGCCATAAATGAAATTAAATAATACCGAAATATTACGCGTTCAACATTGGTGTATCTGTACTTCGGGAAAAAAATTAAAGGGTATACCGGGTGGAACATCATACCTGTGTACATAGGCGATTAACATGAAAAAACAGTTTTTCTGTGCGCATTGCTCCCCAAATTATTTTAACCAAAAATGCTTCAAATAAATGTTGTAGAGCATAAAATTCTGCATTTAAATCAATAAACAGAATTACATTTACATGCGTTATAACGACAGAAATTAAATTAAAAATTATAAAAAATTACGTTGAAAATATCAAATAGCCATGGAAGTGAAACAAAAATAGATAGATATTTGACGTTTGACAGATGTCCTGATTTAACACCTAGCGATTTTTTTATGGGGTCATCTTAAATGTAAAATTTATATGCAACGCCACCCAAATATTAATTCTTTGGGAGAAGCTATCGTGGATAAGTGCGCCTTAATCACAAATAGGCAGCTCGCTAATGTATGACATTCCTTCTACAATAGACTTGGTTATTGCTTCGCTGAAAATGGAGGTTTATTTGAATATTTATTGTAATAATAAATTGTAGTGATTATTTTATTGAGAGAATTATTGTTTGATATTTGAATTATAATAGATAGGTTATAATTTTTACATGACCAACCCTATAAGAAATAAACGTTTCATTGAAATGTACAATTGTTTATTTATTATTAAATTGTAATCATAGGTATGGAGTTTTTTGTATGAATTTTATTGAATGATTAATTTGTCGGGGGTAAAATATCAAATAGACAGAAAAACGTCAAGCATTTATCTATTTTTGTTTCACTTCCATGGCTATTTGATATTTTCAACGTAATTTTTAATATTTTTTTATTTAATTTCTGTCGTTACAACGCAAATGTAATTCTGTTTATTGATTTAGATGCAGAATTGTATGCTCTACAACATTTATTTGAAGCATTTTTGGCTAAAATAATTTGGGGAGCAATGCGCACGGAAAAACTGTTTTTCCATGTTAATCGCCTATGTACACAGGTATGATGTTCCACCCGGTATATTATAAGACGAACTGATCATGGAACAAAAATATATTTTTTTAAATTCGCTAACATGGACGGAGGAACTCCACTGATGAGACGATGTTGATTTTAATGTCTTGACTTGAGTTAAATGAAGAAAAATTAAATAATGAGGTAATAAATTCGTTTATTTCTAAAATTGGCTCTTATGTACAGTGGCCATATTACATAGGTTAGTTTTTGTTGGGTGTTTGTTTACATTTTACGGAGGGGGAAAAAGGTGTTATTTTGTTTTAAACAACAAAAATAAAAGAATCAGATGTTAGTACAGTTTTACATAAATCCATAAAAATAAAAGAAGTACAAATATATATCCTTAGATAAGAATTTAAAATTAAATATATATGAGAAAATTATAATAGTAATATAATTATAATAATGATGATTAATTTAAAGTTATGGGGCGGTTTCATAATAATGTCCATAACTTTATTGCTAGGATCCTAGGTCATCCAATCAATCTTTCACCCTTAATATACTTTAGTTTCATCAGATTTTTATTCGACATTGCAGAAATAATAAATGTAAAAGAAAGAAAATCAAATAAATATGACAAAGATACAAATCATAGATTCTGCATACCTATACATGTATATGTCTACATATAAATGCTGTATAATCACAAAAAAAAACTTTAGTTTTCAAGGATTTTTGCATTGCTTAACAGTTTTTACCATTATTATTTTATATAAGTAGAAAAAAAGTATTTTTCCATTGTACAATAATAAAAAATCTGTTCTGATTCTTCTTTGTTTATTTATACTCACTAAAAAAAGTGACTGACGCTGTCATACATTTTTATAATATTTAAAACATATTTCTATTGTTATAATCTCAGATGACATTGTATAAACGAATGCATAGCAGTGTGATAATAAATTGACGATCACTCTATTTCGACCTTCACTTGTTACATGGCCTTCTAGTTCCAATTAACGTTACATAAATACTGCCTGCGTGCTTAAGTACTGAAGTCCGTCCACACTATCTTATTTTTCATGTTGAGTAAACTGAGATTTGTCCGAGAGAAATAAACTACAATATACAGGATGTTTCACAACTTAGAGCAAAAAATTAAAGGATATATTCTGTACGACGTGCTGATCATGAAACAATTTTTTTTTTAAATCGCAAAACTATTTTCCATGTTTTTCAGTCCAAAATTTTTCGTTGCCACTGCCACTGGGTGGATGATTATGTTAAAGTTATTAATTAAATAAAATTCTATTATAAATAACTGCTAATAATTGATCTGTGTAATTATTCTTTCGTAGTTGATACCTACTTCATTGTTTGTGTTTAATAGAAAAGCGAATCCAGTGCAGTACTACAAAAAATGTTTTAGTTTAACAACCCTTAATTTTACGAATTTAAAAAAAATTCTTTTTGTTTTATGATCAGCACGTCGTACAGAATATACCCTTTAATTTTTTGCTCTAAGTTGTGAAACACCCTGTATAACGTCTAGCTCTGGTTATTCATAAGATAGTTAATATTTAGACTTGTTTGCATCCGAATTGAAACTTAGTTCAAGAAAAGCTTACGCTAATAAATACGACTATAAAAGTACCAGTAACAATAAATAATTTTGTAGTATTATTCGAAATATGGTCTCGTATATGCCCTAGTTTCTTAGATATTAATTTTCTGTTCTATTAAACACAAATTGAAGGCACTGTTCAAAATGAAATTGACATACAGTTTAACCGACAGGAAGTAAAACGTCGAACGCTTTGATTGGTTGGAGATTGCTTTTTGTTCGTGTTTTATTTGCAAAATTAACAAATGCAAGAAAATCTCTAAAATATAACTAATATTATAAAAAAACAAATCTAAGAGAAACTCTAAAATATAACTAATATTAAGAAAAAGTATAATATATAATTTAATACTTTAAATGCTTTAAAAACAATAAGGTTCGTGCACCTACGTCATCAAAGATGGCGTCAATCACCTGATTGAAGGGCAAACAATATATTACAAAGCATTATTTTTCACTATTTAATGCTTATGGCACACTGGTCGAAGAGCGTCGATGAAACAACAGAACGCAGCCGTCATCAAGGAAAAATAGAGGCTCCTCTATTTGCATTGAAGAGCTTATCGATGAAACGAACGTATCTCATTTCACTCGTATTTTTATATATCATTTCACGTTAGCATATTTTTGAAATTTAGTTTTTCTTTCTCAACTTTAGAAGCTTTTATGTTTCGTTGATGACGGGTGCGTTCTGTTGTTTCATCAAAGAGCTCATCGATGCTCTTCAATGCTCTTCGACCAGTGTGCCATAGGCATAAGTTGAATTGTAAAGGTGTTAACAGATTGTTCGTCAATATCTTTGACATTATTTATGTGAAGCCATGAGTTCTTTAAGAGAAAACTTTCATATACTTTGAGAGCAGTGTAAACAGTAAATATCTGTCATAAATAACAGATCCATATTCGTCAAACAGAAGGGTTTAAGTACAGAGGTTAAAAGACTTACCTCAAATAACATACATTGATATAAACAGCTATGCAATATTAAAAAAGTGCATATACACAAAGTGATTTTTGTGCATATAAACATTTGAATTCATATACATTTTTCAAGTATGGATGGGTGAAAGAAGTTGCCACAAAAACTTTCTAAGACGGCATTTTAGTTCTAGGAAAGGTTAGTACAAAATATTACTTGTATAAAAAATTACTTTCGTACTTAAATTTATTGCTTGCCCTCCAAACAGCTGTTGGAAGCCATGTTGTGACGTCAACTGCACGAACCTTATAGCAGACGTTTACATAATTTAAACTACAGTTCATACAAACAAAATATAGGGTAGGTGGCTTAGTGGTATCGAGTCGGCCTGTAGATCTTGAGAACTCTGGTTCAATCCCCATAACCGACAAACAATTTTCACCAAATTAAATCTACCCCTGTGGCTCCCACTCCACTCACATCTTTGGGGCCGTGATTTGACGACTGGTAACCGCACTTCACGCGAATAAATATATCACTTACCCAAATCTGCTTCGGCAGAGTGCCACACCCAGTAATGGGTAAAAGGCGTGATGATATATTTATTTACCAATAAAATCTGTTCACATTTTGATGTTTTAAACATAGTTACTTTTGTCATTAATAAAATTTGATATATTTTGTGTAGATTCAGACCAAATTACACTTTAGTTTACATATTTACCGAAGTCCACTTCCTGTTGTTTGCGCTGTATCCACATAAAATTGTGAAATTATCACAAAGTCAAAGTCGATAATATAAAATCTAGGTTTTAAGGATAGTTATTATTAAATGAAAGCAGCGCTGTCGAACATATGACGGTGATTAACAAACTTCTGACTGTATTATTCACATTTAATTACTGTAAAGTAAAGAGAGTTGTACAGTTTTTTTATATTTACTTAAGTAAATAATAAAGAATGTTCCGTTAATTACTCTTCAATAAACTTGACCTCAAATTAAAAATTAAATTAAAAGCGATATCATTATGCTCTTCTTTAGCTATATCTAAATCTGTGGCACTCTGCTACCAGCCGTCAAATCATATTAATTTTTAGAGTCCAATACGTTGCTATTTAACTTATTTAATATGAAAAATATTTCAATATTGCTTTGCACACTTCTCACTTCGTTTCCAGAGAATGACATTAATTTATAAAGTCATATTTTCATTTCATTCGTGTAATGGTGTCGAGGATTATTATTTATTAAAGCAATACCTTATGCAAACATTACACATTTCACAATGAAATGCTTTATGTCCAGAATAGAACAATGAATTCAAGAGAACTTGACATATTTTGCATCATATATTTTTCACGGTTAAATGTATTTAAATTATTTTAAATAATTGATCAAATAAAAATTTAAGAAAAACTAAATTTTGTACTTTTTCTCTAAACTTTTGGCAACGAAAAATTTTGATATCAAATGGCTCGGTGAGTGCGGACTACTGTAATTGGGATTCAGTTCCTGTTGTACAGCGTCAACAGGAACTTAATCCCAATTATAGTACAGGGTCCGCACTCACCGAGCCACAGTGTAGTAGTTTTAAATAATGTTTAGCTTGAGTGAGATTCGAACTCGGGATCTCCGGATTCGAATTCCGTATTGCTATTCACACCACCGTACTGACGGACAAATAAATAAATAAACGTCTTTTGAGATACCATATTTAAACATACGTTTCAGATTGTTATTATAAATGAATAATGTAATATAAAATGTCAAAGGACAGCAAGCCAGACAGGAAGGTCAGTGTCAGGGAAAATACCTAGTACATATTTTAAAACTGTTTATATGCGAGCTAATACATAACACGTACACGAACTAATAGCCTATTGTAAAATTATTCTCTTTTGTATGGCTGCCTGAATTATCATAAGTTTGTTATTATATTAGAAAAAAATCACCACATGACTTCCTTGTACGCGTATTATACTATACCTACATTTTTTTATTGCACATATTTGACGTAATTTGACATTGACATTAAATTTCTTAATTTTTCCTTATTTTTTGTTTTAGCCATAGCAAACTTAATTACAAGAAACAAGAAATATATAATTTTTTAATTTAGATATCTCGCTTATACAAAAGGCTAATTTAAAAAATTCTTAATGTGCTAGACGCAGAAATTAATGCTCTAAAACTTTTATTTACAGCATTTATTTCTAACATCAAAATAATACAATACAAGAAAAACTGTTAGCAGCTTCATGTAATGTATCACTTCCGGTTAGTCTATTGTAACCAAAATCTATTATGTTATTTCTATTGATATAGTAGTCTTATATACCAAATTTAAAAACTTTTGGATTATATTTGTATATAGTTTTTCATTAAAATCTAAACTAAAGTACCACTTCCGAAAGTTATATAACGACCAAAAAGGGAGGCGCACAACCAGATGTTTTAATAGTCCTAAATACAAAATTTCAACTTTCTACGGCTTACCGTTTTTGAGTTATGCGAGATACATACGTACGTACAGACGTCACGACGAAATTAGTCGAAAATGGATTCAGGGATGGTCAAAATGGATATATACTTCCTTTACTTCGCACAAGGAAGTAAAAATTATACATGTTTTATTTTTGTGTCAGTTTTCTTTTATTCGATCATAGCTTTTTTATATGTTTTAAAACAATTCATTATCATTGGTCAAATTTGAAATAATTTGTAGAGATTCAAACAAAATTATATTATAGTTTGTTTTCTACTTGGTTGCGCAACATAAAATTTATAAATCTTAATTATTTTTAATTAGTAAAAATATAAATTAATTTTCTTTACTGAATTTTAAGGTACAACAAGGTCATATTTATAAGAAATTAGTATTTAAAAGACTAATTTACAGTACCAAATTGATAACTTATAGGTATCAAAATATGGCTCTATATTTGAATCTAGTCCTCTAAGTCAAAATTTATTTTTTTAAATAAATTTACATACATAACATTACGCTATATTCCATCAAATGGAGTAGCACGAACCCCTGAAACATTCACAGAACATCCACTTATCAGATTTATCAAAGAATCATTCTTTGTCACACATTCTCATTCTGATACACCATCTACTTGAACCACACTCATGTTTCCTTGATACCAGCACATTAACTCCTCACACAGTGAATCCTTCATCACGCACCTAACCTTCAATTATATCCATTCATTCGCTCGTACAACACCTGTTCATTAATCTTTCATTCGCGTCCACTTCTGTAACAACGAATCGAAAAAGATCAGAAAGCAAGTGAGCGTCTCTGCGTTTGTTTTGAAAGTAAACTGCAGTTAGACACTATAGTAAGAATTGAAAATGAATCAAAAAGATAAGAAAGGAAGGAAATGAATAACTATAGTGATTACTAAAAACCCCGCATTATCAGTCCTGATAATTATTTTTAAAAGATATTTTAATTAATCAAACGTACAGTTAGCTGCTTATATTAGATTAGGTTAATCTGTTAAATGTGTCCTATCTTCTTCATACTGATTTCTTAGAAAAAATGAAGAATAGTTATTGTACTACAAAACTAACTTTGCTTACAAAACAAAATAAAATAAATATATTATCACGCCTTTTATCCATTATTATTTATTTATTTATCGTATGGCGATCTACAATTTGTCTACATAGGTATAACATTTTATATTATGAATTAATATTAGGTATAAGTAATGTTAAAGTATGCGAGACTTCTTTGGGAGAGACTAGAGGTTATAAGTCGAGGTCCAGGGAGGTTATCCAGGCCACAGCAGCAGGTGTGGCTTTTATGATGTCGTCCCATTCTCCGTGAAATCTTCTTGTCGGGCATTCGCGGACTATGTGGTCCACTGTTTGTTCTGGAGCTCCGCAGTCGCATTTTTGGGTATCTGAGAGTCCCCATTTGTGGAGCATGTACGAGCATCTAGCATGTCCAGTTCGGATGCGATTTAGGCTGCACCATGCTTTCCTGGGCATTTGCATTCCCGGGAGGGGAGTGGTCGGGTCTTCAAGGTTATGTTGATTAAAGTCGCAATTGGACGTCCATCTTGCTTTCCAGGCCTGTTTGGTCTGAAAGGGCTCAGGTTGTTGTAGAGCTTTATCTCGCCAGATGGGATTCCGGGATTTTAGACGGCTGTTTATCCATTACTGGTTATGGTAGGTACTCTGCCGTAGCAGATATATTTATTCGCGTGAAGTGCGGTTACCAGTTGTCAAATTGCTGCCACTAAAGGTGTTAGTGGAGGGGGAGCCACAGGGGTAGTTTTAACGTAGTAAAAACTGTTTGTCAGCTGTGGGAATCGAACCTAGGTTCTTATATCCGCTGAGCCACCTACCCCATATAAAAAAAAATTGTCCTGAATACAATGCGATATCTCTTTCTAGTAACCGAGATACAAACTTTCACATTAAATATAAAAATAAGAATTGAGTTCAAACAAAAAAAAATCATTGCATTTAAACAGAGCTTACTAGCAAAATTACGGAGTACCAGAAAAAGGTTTCAAAAGTTTAATGTTGTTTTAATGGCACCGATTTTCCGCTTAAAATAAAATAAATAAATCCGTGAACCTTCAAACACCGCCTGCAGAAATTATTTTTAACTTTTATTAATTAAAAATGAAAGATTATAAACACTAAACTGTTTTAACAACTCTAACTTTGTTTTAGCCTAAACTAAACAACTGAAATTTTGACATGACAACGTTGTAAACAATTCTTCACGGTTATAAACAAATATAAATCATTTGACATTAGCTGTCAACAGTAATATGTATAAAAAAAATCTGATGTGGACACCACTTGACTTCCTTGTACGTGTATTATACTATAGCTACATTTTTTTTATTTTGACGTAATTTGACATTGACATTAAATTTCTTATTTTTCCTTATCTTTCTTCTAATCCATAGCAAACTTAATTACATGAAACAAGAAATATATAATTTTTAAATTTAGAAATCTCGCTTATACAAAAGGCCAATTTAATTTTTTTTAATGTGCTACAATTTAATTCTCTAAAGCTTTTATTTGCAGCATTTATTTACAATACTACCTTTACTTCATACAGGGAAGCAAAAATGAAACTATAAAAAATAAATGACTACCTAATTCTAATATAGTACAGTATAGTAAAAAAATCTGATGTGGACACCACATGACTTCCTTGTACGCGTATTAAACTATAGATATTTTTTTAATTGCACATATTTGACATAAAATCTTTTATTTTTTATTTTTTGTTCTTAATTTAAAAAAATCTGATGTGGACACCACATGACTTCCTTGTACGCGTATTAAACTATAGATATTTTTTTAATTGCACATATTTGACATAAAATCTTTTATTTTTTATTTTTTGTTCTAATCCATAGCAAACTTAATTAAAAAAAACACACAAAATATATACTATTTAAATTTAGATATCTCGCTTATGCAAAAGGCTAATTTAAAAATTCTAGTGTGCTAGACGCAGAATTTAATTCTCTAAAACTTTTATTTGAAGCATTTATTTCTAAAATTAAAATAATACCATTTTTTTCAAGGAAAACTGTTAGCAGCTTCATGTAATGTTTCACTTCCGGTTAGTGTATTTTAACCAAAATCTATTATATTATTTCCATTGATATAGTAGTCTTATATACCAAATTTGGAAAGTTTTAAATTATATTTGAATATAGTTTTTCATGAAAATCTATTATAGGCTTCAAGTAAAGTACCACTTCCGGAAGTTATATAATGACCAAAAAGGGAGGTGCACAACTAGATGTTATAACAGTCCTAAATATAAAATTTCAATTTTCTACGGCTTACCGTTTTTGAGTTATGCGAGATACATACATACGTACGTACGTACGTACAGACGTCACGACGAAATTAGTCAAAATGGACTCAGGGAGGGCCAAAATGCGTATTTCCACTGAAATCTGAGAACCGAAAATTTTCGCGATAACAATACTTCCTTTACTTCGTACAAGGAAGTAAAAAACACAAAATATATACTATTTAAATTTAGATATCTCGCTTATGCAAAAGGCTAATTTAAAATTCTTAATGTGCTAGACGCAGAATTTAATTCTCTAAAACTTTTATTTGAAGCATTTATTTCTAAAATTAAAATAATACCATTTTTTTCAAGGAAAACCATTAGCAGCTTCATGTAATGTGTCACTTCCGGTTAGTGTATTTTAACCAAAATCTATTATATTATTTCCATTGATATAGTAGTCTTATATACCAAATTTGGAAAATTTTAAATTATATTTGAATATAGGTTTTCATGAAAATCTATTATTGGCTTCAAGTAAAGTACCACTTCCGGAAGTTATATAATGACCAAAAAGGGAGGTGCACAACTAGATGTTATAACAGTCCTAAATATAAAATTTCAATTTTCTACGGCTTACCGTTTTTGAGTTATGCGAGATACATACATACGTACGTACGTACGTACAGACGTCACGACGAAATTAGTCAAAATGGACTCAGGGAGGGCCAAAATGCGTATTTCCACTGAAATCTGAGAACCGAAAATTTTCGCGATAACAATACTTCCTTTACTTAGTACAAGGAAGTAAAAATGTGCACAATGTAACTCAAATTAATGTTGTTATATCAACATTTCCCTAAATAGCCCTAAAATAAAATGTAGATGAACTTATCACTACATATAAATAACTGTTAGAAGACGAGGACCAAAATAGGTTACAGCAATCATTTTAACATACAGCTACTACTACCAAGAAATACAATTTCTTCCCGCACAAAAATGTTGACGTGAACTGATTTTTGTTATGAATCTTTTAGTGGATGTTCTGTGAATGTTTCAGGGGTTCGTGCTACCCCATTTAATGCGATATAGCGTGATGTTATGTATGTATGTACAAAAAGAAGATAACTATTTCAACTTCACAATCAACATAAACAAAATCAAACTTATAAACCAAATTCGCTTAGCGAATACGTCTGAATCAAAAATGTACATTACAAGGAATAGCCTATGAACTTAATGCAGAATAGGGTTGTGCCGTGGGCAATTGACCGGTCAATTGACCGGTCAATTGACCAAAAATATTTGACGGCCAAATAAAACGGTCAAAAATCTAAATGGAACAGCCACGACATCTGTTGTTCAATAGAAATAGCTACTTACTATTATATCTAGTTTGGTATTCTGGGTTCTGGAGAATTTGCTTACTTTACTTTACAAATAAAATAAATACATATTATTTCATTTCATAACGTCTTTTACTTTAGTTTCCCCTTTATTTTGAATTTGATGTGATTTTGTTTATTAGTTGTTGTTGGTTTTTCATTTTCAGTAATATTGGATGTAGTAAACAGTACTATATAAATAAATTACAATTTTAATTGTGATTTTTATTAAATGTTTCTTGGTCAATTGACTGGTCAATTGACCGGTCAAATAGTTGGTCAATTGACCGAAAAATATTTGACAGGTCAAATGCACAACCCTAATGCAGAAGATTACTTTACATTTTGTAACCTGGAAGAAAACGAAGATATATACCATTGTATAATAAGATGCCTGTTGTATACCCCTTTCCGGACTTATTATATTCAGCCATAGCTGACGACCATTACAAGAACTAACTTCGTGCAAAATGTCCTCACCGACCCGACCCGACCAAACTAATCGCCATATATAACCATGTTCTGCAGGCCCTTCGAACCAGATCTTTTATATTAAATGAGTAATATCCAGTACTACCATGATACTTCAGGTACTAAAATAAAAATGAAATGAAATGTTAAGAATTAATATAAACAATATTTCATTTTAATACATAAATAAGTAAATATATCATCACGCCTTTTACCCATTATTGGGTGTGGCATTCTGCCTAAGCAGATCTCGGTAAGTGATATATTTCTTCACGTGAAGTGCGGTTACCAGCCCACAAATCACGGCTCCAAAGATGTTAGTGGTGGGAGAGCCACAGGGGTAGATTTAAATTGGTGAAAATTGTTTGTCGACTGTGTGGATCGAACCAGGGTTCTCAAAATCCACAGGCCGACTCAGTACCACTGAGCCACCTAACCCATTTCATTTTAATAATTCTTAATAAATTCAATGGATTTCACTGTCGGTTCTCGTTGAAACATTTTAATAAAGATAAACACTTGGTTAGTTTCAAAATTCGTTTATTTAATATACTATACGTATTTAGGTCAACTAAACCATCATCTAACGTTGCAAAACATTGCCTTCATCATAATCTAATATAAATATACATAATATGAGAATTAAACACAGCTGTTAAAAGGGTTTAAAGTTGGAAATTCAGAAAGCAGCAAAGGACATAAAACTTTAACGAATAAACACTTAGATTTGTATAATTCTCCTTCGATTTGTCCGCTTTAATCCCTTTACAAGTTACTCTTAGCTCATAGATGTACTCCTTTGTTCTGTTATTACCTGTTTCTACTATGGGGTAGGTGGCTCAGTGGTATCGAGTTGGCCTGTGGATCTTGAGAACCCTGGTTTAATCCCCACAACCGACAAACAGTTTTCACCAATTTAAATCTACTCCTGTGGCTCCTCCACCAGTAATATCTTAAGGGGCCGTGATTTGACGGATGGTAACCGCACTTCACGCGAAAAAATAGATCACTTACCGAAAACTGCTTCGGCGGAGTGCCACACCCAGTAATGGGTAAAAGGCGTGATGACATATTTATTTAATTATTTTACTATTTATAAATGTCGTACAAATGTATAATACTTTCCACGAAACTTGGCCGCAAAGCGAAAAGCCGTAAAAGGAATCAATACAAATTCATACAAATTCAATGGGAAAAAAGGTTTTTTTGCCGTTATAGGGAAACATTTTAGTACCTTACGTACCTTCATTGAAAAGGGCCGTTATAGCGAAATGCCGTATAAAGAGCAGCCGTATAGCGAGGTATGGGTTAAATAAACGAATTTTGAAACTAACCAAGTGTTTATCTTTTTAATTTTTATTAAAATGTCTCAACGAGAACCGACAGTGAAATCCATTAAATTTATTAAGAATTATTAAAATGTAATACTGTGTAGCAATCACTTTGTATATGCATAATGCGATTTACAAATACATGTTTATTATTATAATTATTATTATATCAACATTTCGGTTGCTCAGTTTTAGTGCAAACAGTTTTAGTGAAAATAAAGTTAAAACAGAACTCTTACCACCAATCTAGATATTGTTCTTGAAATTTAGTTTTTCTACGATTGCTATGTAAAGTTGACAATTACGCTTTCATTTGTCGTAACGTAAAGTTGACGTTTTCTGTGGAACAATCGAAAAATATCTTTTTTGCGCGTCTCCAATGGCAATGCGCGAAAAAGACGTTAAATGCGCGCGTTGCCATTGGAAACGCGCGCTTATTTCAATAGTTACCAGAGATGCAAACAAAACAGAAACTTGTCATATTGACAGTTGACAGAACGAATTTATTTTCAGTACGCATACGGTTTTTTAATAATTTTAAGATGCAATCGTAGATGAAATGATGTGTGTATTACGAGCGTAAAGTGTCTTTGTTCCTCTTACACTATTGCAGCTTTCGCCTCCGTCTCGCACTGCAATTACCGTGTACGAGTAACAAAGTATCTTTTTGCGCTCTTAATACACAAATAACTATTATTCGATTTACAATTTCGTTTTTTAAATAATCGTCAGACTTTTACAATGAATTCATTATCACCGAATATTTAATTACTGTTTGCAATAATGTTCCACCAAGAGCCGAGACACTAGCCTCAGTTTAATTAATTAAAATTAAATATTGTTTTCAACACCATAAAATTCTTTAACAATTAATATATAGTTTCTCTTTCAAATTAAAATTTCCTTTTGTGTAGTATTATCGTTAAATTGTTATTTCCGTTCTAGTTACTTTCATTGTGATTTACAAATTTATAGAAACTAAAATATAGGGAAACCGACCGGCAATAATCTCTGTGAGCTATATCAAAAATTGCTTTCATTTTTATGGTAGCCAGCAACATATAAATATATGTAGGTTTTGAGTAATTCATATGTGTGGCAAATAATAGTTTTATATAAACATGGGGTGTTCAAGTTCAGACCTATAGCAAATCAAGTCCAAATATGATAATATAGGTGTTCAATATTATTATATTTTATTCAAAAAAACAAGAAACAAAGTCTCAACTTTCATTTTATACATATAAATAGTGATGATTCAAAATAAATAAGATTAAAAAAATATATAAATAATACAAAAATAAACAAATACATTGATATAAAAAGTAGAATGATTTATTAAAAAAATATTATAATTAAATATGTTCTTTTAAAAGTAATTCTATTGATTACAAACGAAAAAAAAATACAGTTCTTCCACATTACGAGATATACAGGGTGTTCCAGGACTAGTGTAACTAGTGATGCGAGTTGGGTAAATACCCAATGGGTAGGTAAATAAAATTTGGGTATTTACCCGAGGTTATATTTACCTACCCAATTGTAAAAATTGTAAGTTTATTTTTTGTCAGTGTTGAACAATGTAATGCACTAAGTCTGAACAGAAATAATCTACAACTAGAAATCTACAATCCTTTTAAAATAAATACTATGAATATAACATAATACATGTCTAAATATATATTTTTTATTTCTGTGATATTCTTTTGAATTTATTTTATTTAATAAAGAAAACATACTTTTATGTGACTTCAAATATTTGACATGATATTGGGAACCCATATTCTTACTATTTGTAATTACTAAATTTATACCTACGTCTGGGTAAATACCCGGGTATTTACTTTATAAAATAAATATCTGAGTATCTTGCATCTCTAAGTGTAAAAAAATTGAATAGCTTATTCCTGAGGTCATTTTGAATAAAATATACCATATGAACATAGATCTTCTCCTTTTTAAAAAAAAAAAGTATTAAAAAACCACTTGGCTAAGTTTCACAAAATTCAGCCTCCAAGTCACCTTATGAGGGCATCGTCAGAGGCTGGCCAGCACAGTTAGTAACCATAGACGCGTTTCGCTCTTATTAGAGCTCATCAGTATGGTATAACTCACTTCTTCACCTAGAACAAAGTTCACGTGAAGAAGCTGGTGACGAAGAACTGTGCCAGCAGAGAATAAGATCTCTAACAATAAGAGCGAAACGCGTCTATGGTTACTAACTGTGCTGGCCAGCCTCTGACGATGCCCTCATAAGGTGACTTGGAGGCTGAATTTTGTGAAACTTAGCCAAGTGTTTTTTTAATACTTTTTTATTAACCTAGTTTCACCAAGTGTTGGATGGCAATTAATTTTGTCTTTGTTGTTATCTTCTCCTTTTGGTTACGAAAAGTTTATAAACAACAATTAAATAAGGAGGACTAATTAAGTTTTAAATTAGTTCATATTTTACTCGGACGTCACATTCGACTGGTTTTTTGTATAATAAGAACATACCACTCACGTCAATATGTATTAAAAACTTATTATAGATTAAATATTAAAGCAGTAATATGTATGACTATTACTATCATAGATTAATTTTCAGAAAATAATAATTTACTGGCTGACTCAACACAGGTCGATAATGTAGGAATGCTTAATATGATTTGTTTGTTAGTTTATTTCATAGCAAAGTTACACGTTCTAAATGAGCAAATTACTTTTATGCATAGCTAAACATAGGTCTAACTATATTCATATAAGCAATGAAACTTCAAAGCCAGAACTTCAAAGTTATGTATGTAATGTAATTAAAGTAAAATTTATCGCACATGAGTAACTATAATAACAATAACAAAGACATTGTTATTGCAGTTGTTATTAAGCGTGACAAAATTATTTACTGATATCAATAAAATTAACTATAGATTAATCGAAGAGAAACTTTGAAACGAATAATGAAATATACACAGAATTAATTTTTTTCTACGATTGCTATGAAAAGATGACAATTACGCTCTCATTTGTCATCGTAAAGTTGACGTTTTCTGTGGAACAATCGAAAAATATCTTTTTTGCGCGTCTCCAATGGCAACGCGCGAAAAAGACGTTAAATTCACGCGTTTCCAATGGCAACGCGCGAAAAAGATTATTTCAATAGTTACCAGGGATACAAACAAAACAGAAACTTGTCATATTGACAGTTAACAAAACGAATTTAGTTTTAGACGTATACCTACGTTTTTTAATAACTTTAAGATGCAATCGTAGAAAAAATGATGTGTGTATCACGAGCGTAAAGTGTCTTTGTTCCTCTTGCACTATTGCAGCTCTCGCCTTCGGCTCGCGCTGCAATTACCGTGCTCGAGTAACAAAGAATCACTTTACGCTCTTAATACACAAATAACTATTATAGCGTATGTCGAATAAAAAATTGGTAAAATAAATATATGTTGGTGAAATTGAGGAAGAAAAATTGCGTGAATGACATAGGAATAAATGAATGGATATGATTGGAATTATTCAAAGATGTTTCACAACTTATAGCACTTATTTTAACCTCATATAGTACTCAAGTACTGATTAGGAAACAAAAAGAATTTTTTCAAAATTCGCAAAATTGCACTTTAAATAAATAAAATAAATATATCATCACGCCTTTTACCCATTATTGGGTGTGGAAATCTGCTGAAGTAGATCTCGGTAAGTGATATATTTCTTCGCGTGAGGTGCGGTTACCGGCCGTCGAATCACGGCCCACAAAGATGTTAGTGGGGGGGAGTCACAAGGGTAGATTTAAATAAAATAAATATATCATCACGTCTTTTACCCATCACTGGGTGTGGCACTCTGCCGTAGCAGATCTCGGTAAGTGATGTATTTCTTCGCGTGAAGTGCGGTTGCCAGCCGTCAAGTCACGGCCTCCAAAGATGTTAGTGGTGGGCGAGTCACAGAGGAAGATTTAATTTAGTGAAAATTGTTTGTCGCCTGTGGGGATCGAACCAGGGTTCTCAAGATCCACAGGCCGACTCGATACCACTGAGCCACCTACCCCATTAGAGTAACATAAATAAATTATGAAAAATAAAATCTATCCACACACCGTATTAAATACAGATTATTTCGTTTTAACGTCACAAATTAGAGAAATTAATTAAAATAGTTCGAAAAAAACGCCAAGTAATTTCTAATATTTATGACACAACCGTCAATCACAGTGACAGTTGGCACAAAGAATGCCAAAACAATAGAAAACCGTATGTTATGATTTCATTTGAGAAAACTGCGTCATGAAAACAGTAGTTGTCACCAGTACCGTCACTTTTATTATAAATATTAGAAATTTTACCGACATATTTTATGAGGAAAAAGATAGTCGGAATTCGGACAAAAATTAATCAAGAACTCATGATATTTTTCGTTAACTTTTCGGTTAATTTATAACCATCCTCAGAACTACAAAAGTTATATAAAATTACTACATGTGATACAAAAATATTTTTTTTTTGAAATTTTGAATAATAAATGTACGTACCTTAACAAATATCATATCTTTACAATTCCACAATGGTACATGAATAGTAACGAAAAATATCATGAGTTCTTGATTAATTTTTGTCCGAATTCCGACTATCTTTTTCCTCATCAATTAACACGTGACACGATCAGCCAATCCATTCGACATATTTTATTTAAGTTCTCTATTTTGTGCTGTTAAAATGAAGTAATCTGTATTCAACAAGATATGTGTATAAATCTAGTGCAATACAGTACCAAAACCTTAGGGTAAACATTCGTACTGATTTTGTCAGTAGTGTATTGAAGTATAGACCTGTGTACAAATAAATAATTTAAAAAATATTTATAGTGTTTTTTTACCCACTGTACTGATTGATTTTCGATTTTCCTTTATACATATTTAATGTCAATTATATATTTTTCTACGAAAAATTGGAGGTTTTTTGATTAATTTCAGTGCGTGAAGTGTCATTTATTTTATTTTACCGCTTTCAGGATATGAAACCTATGTTTACGTGCACAAAAGTAGGCTGGTAAGTAAGTAATAACATATTTAAATCGGTGATATTTTTCACATGTGGTTTATCTTGTTAAATTCACAAGTTACGTTACTATTTACGGTTATGACAGTTGCTTATCCGTGAAGCTAATTTCAAATATAATTTTAAAAATTGACAATGTAAAAAACAGATATGTATTAGGTTTGGAAAATATTTTTGTACAAATATATGCTGAAGATGATGGGTTACCCATTGAAACGTCCAATAAATAAATAATAGTATTCAAGAATCCTAAAACCATATATTCCTTCTCAAAATTGATTATTATTGTGTACCTACTTACAATTTTTTCATTTTTCTCCTGGCGTATGATACACTAATGGTTTTATGTGTAGGCGGCATATCGAATTTATTGTTATGCTTAGTCTTGTTTAGATTTTGACATAACAACGAGTCAAGTCGATGGAGATGTGAGAGCTCGAGAACACTCATGATACGGCTACAGTAGAAGTTCCAATGAATTGTTTAATATATTTATTGAAGTTTTAAATTAGTATATTATATGTTAAAAATCAAGTATAACGTCTTACATATGGAATATACAGAGTGAGTCTGGGAAGACGAACCCCCCCTTAACTTTTTTATTATAAGAAATTGAAAAATTTTCTTCATATGGAAGTTTTAGTATATTAAATATACTATTTTATGACACATATAGAAATTTTTTATAAAGTCAAGTTTACATGATACGACTATCAACTTTTATTTTTCAAATGAGAACCTACAATTATTTTATTAAAATAAAAACCGCGATTTTTTTCTCTTTTCAACGATGTATTACTTCTCATAAATGTATATGCAAAAAATCGAGATAAATAAGATAATTGAGAAATACCAGATATTATTTTTATTCAGCTCTTTTAGGTGGCTATGCGAAATTAAACAAATTGCAACAAAGTAAAATTAATAACAACAATGCAAATATTTATTTGTTTCACGAGTTTTGTCATTAATTTTACCTTGTTATATTTTGTTTAATTTCGCATAACCACCTAGAATAGTTGAATAAAAATAATTTTTGACATTTCTCAATTATCTTATTTATTTCGATTTTACTTTGTTGCAATTTGTTTAATTTCGCATAGCCACCTAAAAGAGCTGAATAAAAATAATATCTGGTATTTCTCAATTATCTTATTTATCTCGATTTTTTGCATATACATTTATGAGAAGTAATACATCGTTGAAAAGAGAAAAAAATCGCGGTTTTTATTTTAATAAAATAATTGTAGGTTCCCATTAAAATAAAAGTTGATAGTCGTATCATATAAACCTGACTTTATAAAAAAATTCTATATGTGTCATAAAATAGTATATTTAATATAGTAAAACTTCCAGACTCATCCTGTGTATTTTGTACTGATTTCACTGGAAAAATAAATGGCCACTACATAAATTAGGATAAACTGTTATTATCTTTTGTCAATATTTTCTTGAGACATACCGTCTCGTAAATTTCTAACTCGTTTCATTGATCTTCAAAGAATCAATAATAAAATTACAAAAGTCAAAGAACTTACACAAATAAATTCAACGAAACTTGTGCTTGTTTTTCTATTTCTTACTGTAAACATAATGATCTGTTTATTATTTCTACGCATAAGTGTGGAGTCTGATTTTCACAATCGATTTTTTTTTCCATTACATTAAAAGTACACTAACATCTTTGTGATTTGACGGCAAGTAACGGTACTTCACACGTCAAAAATATCAGTTATCAAGATCTGCTACGTCAGAGTTCTACACCTAACAATGTACAAAAATGGTATAATGTATTTCTTGTATAATTAAATTATCGTTAGTGTAGCAGTTATAAAACAACTCCTCATAAATTTTATATTTATGATAATATGAAGTTATTTATTACATGTTGGTTAGTAACTGTCATGTGATATAAAAAAATGACTCAAATGAAAAATATCACATTTTCGTGTCTGGATTTTTATCATACTCATTATCATAAGCGTAAAAAGTTCCACAAGTACAAATGATGTTTATGTGTCACAGAATTTAGAGAAAAACAGTATTCAATTATTTGTCGTCACAACAACGCTATAAAATATAAGAGCGTAACAAACAAATGACACGAGGAAATGTATGCCTTCCGACCGGATGTAGCCGTATTTTGTCACACAACATCGCGTAGTGTGTTCCGGTGGATTCTTTAACATTTACATTAAAGTCGCACATGAAAATTTATCGAAATACATAGGAAAATAAATATATCTTCACGTAATATTCCGTATTGCTGAGTGTGTCAATCTTTATAAATAACTGTGATATACAGTGTGTTCAATAAAACTGTCTAAGCACGGGGATCTGGAGAACTATACGAGATTGGTTAAATTAGATAAAAGTTGTCGTAATATCAGTTGAATCATGTTTTTGTTTTGCTTTAAAATGTATGGAGTAGGTGGTTCAGTGATATCGAGTCGGCCTGTGGATCTTGAGAACTCTGGTTCGATCCCCACAGCCGACAAACAATTTTCACCAATTTAAATCTATCCCTGTGGCTTCTCCTCCACTAATATCTTTGGGGGGCGTAATTTGATGGCTGGTAACCGCATTTCACGCGAAGAAATATATCACTTACCGAGATTTGCTTAGGCAGAGTGCCACACCCAGTAATGGGTAAAAGACGTGTTGATATATTTATTTATAAATACGTGATATAAGCAAAAAATGTAAATTTTTTCCATTTTGTTATTCACCGATAACTTTTTTGACTGGATTTATACATTTTATATTTCATATATTTTTCGAGATTAATAACAAATTTTATTTTCCATAGTAGGCTATGACATTTCTAAATAAATATTTTTATTTTTCTCTCTTCAATGATATACAGGGTGTATCTGTACTTCGGGAAAAAATTCAAGGGTATATACAATAAGATGTACTGATCATGCAACAATTTTTTTTTAATTAAAAAAAATGCATCGTATTTAAAAGCAACATTTTGTTAGCCACTGGCTGATAACTATTTTTAATCATTTTATTTAAAGTCTCTTACAAGTAATTGTTTACACAACACCAAATAAATGTCTGATATTAAATAAATAAATATATCGTCATGCCTTTTACCCATTACTGTGTGTGGCACTCTGCCTAAGTAGATCTCGGTAAGTGATATATTTTTTCGCGTGAAGTGCGGTTACCAGCCGTCAAATCACGACCCCCAAAGATGTTAGTGGTGGAGGAGCCACAGGGGATCGAACCAGAGTTCCCAAGATCCACAGGCCGATTCGATACCACTGAGACATGTTTGGGGGCCGTGATTTGACAAGCTGGTAACAGCACTGCACACGAAGAAATATATCACTTACCAAGATCTGCTTCAGCATAGTGCCACATCCATTAATAGGTAAAAGACGTGATGATATATTTATTATATTTATTTATTTATTTATTTATTGATAGATGTTAGTATTTTGAAAACAATTTTTACTTTTTTTGGCATCAAATATTTTTGCTATCAAACTTTTTCCAATTATATATTTTATAGGTACAGTGTCACGCCCAGAATGGATAAAAGACTTCATAATACATTTATAAAAAAAATAATTCAAATAAAAGATACAAAGAACTAAATTATCTAATAATTTGAAACCAGTTTCTTCAAAATAATTTAAAAATATCTGGCAACAAAAAATATACGATCTGTTATGTTTCTTACAATTTATATTTGTACTATATCGGCCATGAAATCGTACACCTCCAGAAGATCCAAGTGCATACGCACTGGAAAGTAAATTGGCATCGAAAATTAGGCCAAGATTTTCATCAAAATTACAAATGAACTAAATTTCAACAGGTAATGAAGTAAAACATGAGTTTGTTAAATAAGTAAGAAGTCGTGTGTTCAAATCTCGCTGATTTCAACTTATATAAAAAATATAACACTAACATCTTTGGGGGCCGTGATTTGGCGGCCCGTAACCGAACTTCAGGCGAACAAATATATCACTTACCGAGATCTGCCACATTCAGTAATGGGTAAAAGGTGTGATTATATTTATTTATTTATTTATAAAAAATATAACTATGTTTGAATGGTGCGTAGTCCACTTATAATAGGTTGTAGTTCCCTTGAAAATTAGGTTTAAGTTCTTGTTCTTCAGAGTAACAAATAAATAAATAAAATGTTGAAAATTCCGCATGACCAAATCTATTTATACCAAAATCACCTGCAATGGCGTGACGTTTCAAACCATTCGCATACAAAATCACTGCAAATATAATCCCAAAATAGAACTTATCAATAACAGTCATAAACTTCAATTCTTCATAAATGTAACAAATACATAATTCGTTACTGATAATATAATGGTATGCGAGCGTACGCAGTGACCTTCGATGTCAGTTGAGCCGTTGAGCAGAGTAGAACCGGCGTGTTCAGCGTGCTCAGCATTCGCCAAGGTTTACACAGAAAAGAAACAGAGACTACGAGAGCGATTCACGCTCAACGCGCGCGAGATTTTGTCCGGATCGCCAGACAACAGTCGACGAACTAGTGGAGAGATAAGATGGAGACAGGGCCGGACTGAGAATAGAAGATCGACCTTCCATTGTTATACTCAATGTTACCGTCACATGCAAGTGATTTTATGACATTCGAGAAGTTGTAGTTCAGTGGATACATCTGCCATGAGCTCGCTGATTGTAACTTACATTTAAAGAAAATACGACTGTGTTGGACTGATTCGAATTCCTCCAATACTTTATAGTTCTGATAGTACATTGCGGTAATAAAAGAATTTAAGCTGAAGAAAGACGTCATCAAAATTTGTAATTAGAATAATAACGTCGAAGACTTGCACCGAACTAATAGAATATTATATATATTTGTAGTTAAGTGAAAAAAAATATAATAAGGAAAGTACACATTAATGATATATACAATTATTTAAAATTAAAACATATTGGTTGGTACCACGAGCTTTGTTTTTGGGTGTTTTAAGAGCACGGTTTTAACATGTTAGAGATAGCTAAAACACTCAAATACACTGCTCTTAAAACAGACAAAAACAGAGCTTGTGCTACCAGCCAATGTTTTTAAAGAAATTTTAATTTATTTACAGGAATTGAAGTTCATTTCTTTACCATGTATTGGTACCTACTGGTTTTGAAAACGTTTACATTTGTATCCAACTCTCACTCCATTTTGTTTCACGTTGTCGTTTGTTAATTTTGTTGTGATTTGTGTGTTAGATATTTGATAAATAATGCATAAGGTATTTAAAATGTTAGGATATTTATTATACATTTATGCAACAATCATTGCATTTAATTTTTTGTATATCCTATAAACCGTCTTTGACGTCATTATTCTAGTTACAAATTTTGGTTACGTCTCTCTTCTGCTTACAATTTTATTTGTATACCACTTATTTTAGATGAATGTAGAAACGTTATATTGGACATTTATACATTATAACCAAACTATGCCCTTAGGTTCCGCATTACATATTAGGTATTTTATTTGCACTGACGATACTTTGAAGTACCAACTAGAGAATGCAATACCGGGATCCCGGACATAATTTGTCAGGTATTCAAACCGATGTGTAGCATAAAAATACCGGTTTATCGGTATTTTTTCAATTGAAGTATAAAATACAATTTAGCAGAATGTTATTATTATTAATTACTTTAAGGTGAAGCATCCGCTTAATTAAATCTTAAGTTAGCTGCAGAACACTTGATCTGACTTGATCTCTTTCAAATAAGATATCTTTGTTTTTATAAATGAAACTTACGATGAATTGTACATAATTTTAAAGCCAATACTTCAAGGTGTACTAATAGTATACATATTATTAAATTTATGTACAATTAATTGATAGAAAACGGTTCAAAAATGGACTTGAATTTCTCAAAAATGCCGAGTACGATTTTCTTTAAATTTTTTTGTATATTTAAGAATACGGCCCTCTATAACATATACAATTTTTATCCAATTTGAATTTGTAACTTTTAAGAAAAAAAAATAAACATGCGAAAAAACGCTCAAAAGCAGACTTTTTTGGATATTTTAGTTTTTTTTTCAAAAGTTACAAATTCAAATTGGATAAAAAAATTATGTGTTCTAGAAAACTATGTTGTTAAATATACAGAATTTTTTAAACAAAATTGTACTCGGCATTTTTGAGAAATTCAGCCTCGAAATTTTGATATCTTGACCTGCTGCATATCAATTCAAATTTGTTTGTTTTATAGAAATTTCACATTCTTTATATTGTACATATCAAAAAGTAGAATGTTGTGAGATTATTCTGCACTACTTGTTCCTTCATTTAGATGAGAATAAGTATATAAAATGTTTTTTTGAAATTTGAATTTGTTGCAGCAACTTTACGAAATACTCATTTTACACACTTGATGTGTGCTTTGTCGTACACTCAGCGCAAAAATGAACATCTAGATTGACAGCTGTCATTCGTGATATATTTCACAATGTAGATATATGTATACATGTTATGAATGAGTATTTCAGAATTTGTAGTTTGACATATATCTATTTTATTTTTCGTATTATATTACACTAATATTCGAAGTTATTAGTACGATACATCAAGTTTTACTGCAAACATTTGATCAATTTTAGCAGAGCAGATTAGTAGAATAGTATGGTTAGTAATATTGAAATGGATTGTTGGTTTTAAAAACCGATATTTTTCACAAAGTATTTAATTTAACGTTTTTATACAACAATTCTTATTCTAACCTTAAATATTTCAAAAAAGGAAGTAGGAATTAATTTATATTGCTTACAGATTGTAAGATGAATGATAACATAAAACAGAACAAATATACCTCGTCGATGCAAAATTAAAAATACGTACATAAATTTATAAACAAATGCTTGTGGAAAAAATTATTTTCATATTTGGATATATAAAAAAGCATCTACAACTCTAATAGTGCATGTATTTTGTTTAATTGAAGCGTTTACATGTTTTCAATACATTTTAGGATTACAGTACGTAAACATGATTAGAAAATACATGAGAAATGAGAACTGCGATTCTAAAGTCAGAATATTCAAGTTGCTGTAATGTCGTTTTTACGTCATAATATCAAATAAAATACTATATGTTATTACATTTTTGTATTTATCATTTAGAATTATTTTAAACTACGTGCCAATACCCCTACCACTATTTAGCATAGACTCATACTTGTTTTTTTATGATTGGTCAGAACAACATTTTTGTTAAAAACACAAGAAACCCTACTTACACGATAACAAATTGTTGGTTAACGAACTTCAGACCGTATGCTTCACCTTAACGTTTAACTCTTTTTTAAAATTATGTTATTGAAGAGTTGGCAAGCTTATTGCGGGGAATCCCAAATAATGGAACAGTAGAACGTTGCGTATTTGTCAAGTATTAGCTTGCCGATCGCCAATTCGTAGTTGTCTCGTAGTCGTTCGTTAGCAAATAGGAAATAGCAAAAAGCAAGGAGTTGAGCTACTAATCAGGAAGGAAATGATATTTTTTGAAGAGGAAGGTATTAAGGGCGTGAATTTACAATTAACATACGATTATTTACAAACAGTAGCACCAACAAGTGTGGAATCAGAAACGACATTTTCAGCCGCATCTCAAATATGCACAAGAATAAGATCCAGATTAAATGACGACACACTCGATCATATTTGTTTACTAAAAGATTATTTTAATTCCATTAAAGCAAAAAAGTAAAAGTTTATGTTGTTTATTTTACATATATAGAATTACCTATCTTTATTTTTTGATGGGGTAGGTGGCACAGTGGTATCGAGTCGGCCTGTGGATCTTGAGAACCCTGGTTCGATCACCACAGACGACAAACAATTTTCACCAATTTAAAAAATCTACCCCTGTGGCTCCTCCACCACTAATATCTTTGGAGGCCGTGATTTGACGGCTGGTAACCGCACTTCACGCGAAAAAATATATCACTTACCGAGATCTGCTTAGGCAGAGTGCCACACCTAGTGATGGGTAAAAGGCGTGATGATATATTTATTTATTTTATTTTTTGATGTTGTTCAATTTTATTTATATTTTATAATTACGAAAATAAAATGGTTATTTTTGATTAAATTAGACATTCTCTTAATCTATATACCACACGCACACACTACACCCTACTATAAATAAATGTTAAATAGGTTCAATTTTTAAAAATTTATCAATACCGGTATTAATACCGGTATTCCGATTCTCAAATGAAAATACCGAGATACCGGTATTGAAATTTTTGACCAGTATTGCATTCCCTAATACCAACGTATCCTAATTATTAAGTAAATGATATAAAAAAAAACTTAACAATCTTTTTTTTATATCACTTATAAACTAGTTTTAACAAACTTTTTGAGTTAAATATTGCAAAGAAAATAAACAACATATGTGGTTTTTAAAGGGATTGGAATTAAATTCGTTATAAATAAATAATATAAATATCTCAATAACCTCAAGGATAATTTTAATATCTTGAAAATTGTTTGATTGAACCCGAATTCCTTAAATCACAGGACGACTAGATACCATTTGAGCCACCTACCTCATATTCCTGTATGAAATAAATAATTAAATAAATCAGGACTGAAATACGATGACATAAATAATTATATTCGTTCTCATCACTAAAAATCTTCAGAAAAATGTAGTCATTATTATTACATTAAAAAAAAACTGTAAACGATAATACAATACGAAATGATATTTACCTGAAACTGACAAGAAAATAAACAAATATTTAAAAATTATATAATTTTTTATGATTTTTTTGTAGAGCATGTTATTTATTTATTTATACAAATAGGAGAAACCAACAATATAAAATACCAATAACAGGTCCTCACGGACTAATCAAAGATTACTAAAATATAGTTTACAGTAGGCATACAAAGGTAAATAGATATTTGGAAAGGTACAATAAATTTAGAATAATACATTCAATTTAGAAACATCGGATACATTAAACTTCAACCTCTTGTATTTTGGTAACTAGAAGGAATAGGATCTATGTTCATATGACATTTTTGGCTCAAAATGACCTCAGGAATAAGCTGTTAAAGTTTGTTACACTAGTCCTGAAACACCCTGTATATATACATATATATATATATATATATATATATATATATATATATATATATATATATATATATATATATATAAAAATTGCAAAATAAACTGCACCGATTTCAGGTTTACAAGTATATTTTATTTAAATAAAATAAACAAATATACTGGCACGCCTGATATTTATTTCCGGATGCGGTTACCAGTCGTCAAATCACGGCCCCAAAGATGTTAGTGGAGGAGGCAATTTTGATAAGATGAAAATTGTTTGTAATAATGTAAGCAGAATTATGTATTTGAGTCGATAAATTTTTCAACATAATTTAATATGAGTATTAAAGCATTTAGTTAATTAGTTGAAGAAAAATGTATAGCCAATAGCTATTTATGAAACTAGTAAGGTAATAACCTATTTCCTTACTAGTTTCATACAATATTTTTTTCTATTTCCGTTCTAATAAAAACGAAAAAAAAAATTTGAAATTATGAAATTTTGACATATTAATGACAGTTATAAATTCAAAAAATAAAAGAATAACACATCAGAATTCGTCTACCAAGATATCTGTTGCTATGTTACCTCATTATTTCACTAGTTAAATAATGCAGTTCATTACCTAACTCAAATAAGTGAACTAAAACGTCTATTTCTTAACGGAAGTAGAAAAAATATATTACTTTATTAAATTAATAGATTTTCAACCATCTTTCTTTAGTCCACTCCTGGATACAAAGATATTCTGCATGTTGTAAGACAAAGAAAGACGCAGTATGGTTGAATGTGAACTTGAAATTCTACTTTATTTGTTGTTAGGCCAAGGCGTGATTCAGAACTGAACGATGTAAGATACGAGTACTTCAAACATTATCTGCATCCTTTAAGAGAGGAAACATACTAGAAGTTTTATTTTAAGTATCGGATAAATAGGGAAGAGAACTTGTTCGCAAGTGAATATTGTTTTTTTTTTGCTTTTATTACTTTGGAAACGGTAAATATCAATGTCATAATTTTAATAAAGTTTAGTTTTTGTCAGATCATATTTTAATTTTCTTCACTTGAATTAGGTTTCTTGCAATTTGTCATTAGACCAAATCTCTCCTCAATAGTTACCAAGCAACCACGTCCTTGTAAATAAAAATGTATCCAAAAAAAATTAAACGTCTTGTGATATTACCTTCAAGAAAATGTAAAAAAAATAAATATATCATCACGCCTTTTACCCATTACTGAGTGTGGCACTCTGCCTAAGCAGATCTCGGTAAGTGACATATTTTTTCGCATTAAATGCGGTTACCAACCGTCAAATCACGGCCCGCAAAGATGTTAGTGGAGGGAGAGCCACAGGGATAGATTTAAATTGGTGAAAATTGTTTGTCAGCTGTGGGGATCGAAAAAGGGTTCTCAAGATCCATAGCCCGACTCGATACCACTGAGCCACCTACCCCATATTTAGGATAATTAATTCCGTTAAATTTTAACATTCGATAAAATGTTTTTATAATAACAATAACAATAGAGAAAACTAAATAAAAATACTTTAAGCTTGATATAAAAGATACAAGAAATCTATCAATTCATAACTTTATTAAGGGAAACGTGTTTAAATTATATTGAATTCTAATCAAATTTAGCATTTTGTAATCACGTGACGTCAAACTAAAAGATGTTTTCAAATAATTTAGTTATTATGATTACATTTTGGCACTGCTGCTTAAAATATTTATACAAGGTTGTTGCTTGTGAAATGCGATTACCAGTTGTCAAATCACGGTCCACAAAGATGTGTGTGAAGAAGAATAACTTTTATGAGGTACAAAACAATTGTAATCAAATAAGATAATCATTGTGTAACTCTTAGCTGTATTTAACCAATAAAAACATATACAACTATATCAATATTTGTCGAGTAATAAGCCAGCACGTTAGGCGTATTTTAGAAATTAATGCTACAAATTTTAGAGAATTTAATTCTGCGTCTAGCACATTAAGAATGTTTAAATTAGCCTTTTGAATAAGCGAGATATCTAAATTTAAAGATTTTATGTCAAATATGTGTAATTAAAAAAATGTCTATAGTTTAATACGCGTACAAAGAAGTTATGTGGTGTCCACATCAGATTTTTTGTAATTAAGTTTGCTAAGGATTAGAACAAAAAATAAGAAAAAAATTAAAAATTTAATTACGTCAAATATGTGCAATAAAAAAAAGTATGTATAGTATAATACGCGTACAAGGAAGTCATGTGGTGTCCACATCAGATTTTTTATTTAGTGTTCTCTATTGTTATTGTTATTAGATAAACATTTTACCGAATGTTAAACATTAACGGAGTTAATTATCCTAAATAAATTATTCCAAAGTAATAAAAGATTATTCACGTGCGAACAAGTTCTCTTCCCTTCCTTCTGATGTCAAACTGACAAAAGTGTCGTTCCTACAGGCTGTTTCTAAACTTATGCATGATATAATTATTCGGAATATAAAAAAATATTTTTCTTGAAAATCGCAATATTAAATGCAGTTTACCCGAAGTAAATATTTTTGTTACCACTGGTATGCTCATTGTTTCTAATTATATTAATAATTAAATTATAATTGTAAATATTACAAATAGTTAAATTATACAACAGCAAAGAAATACAGATGCTGAAATAATACTGTCAACTATTTTCCATTAAATTATTATTAATAACTGAAATAAATTAGGACAAAACATTATTCCGGGAATAATCGTTCATTAACAATTAACGAGGCTGTAAACTAATTAAACAGCAGAATCAGTGCCTGTAAAACTAATAAATTATTCAAATGAATCTTAAAAATGATTGAAACTAATTTAATTACTCTAATTAATGACCCCGTCATTAGCAATTTGAAATATTGCTTCACTGCAAATAATATTTACGTAGTGTGTTAACTGGTGTACATAAAATCATTTAAAACAACACACAATCTCGCAAACTATTTTAGAAATGCTTCAATTTCGAAATAACTATTTTTAAAGAAGCATTAAGACGTAATGTATGTGTTACAAGTAGAATACAAATTATTTTATGATGTTTCAAAGAATACTAAATAGTGAGATAAAATCGAGCTGAAATTGTAGTTTCATAATGAAAACAAACGGTGTTGCTAGCGTATGTAGTTCTTTTGTTAAACGCATTATCCTTTATTGTATGAAGGTAAATAAATTTATTACGAAAGCGAAGTTATCATTTTAACAAACAAATACAAGAATAAATATAAATACCTACGTACTTATAGTAATTTTTAGGTTATTATTACTGCTGTAATTTTTTATATATTGTTTATGTTTCATTGTGGATTTAAAGAAAATAATATTTATACAGATATTATTGCGCCAAATATTTTTTTTCATGATAATAGTCTATCATTACATTAACTAAACTGTGATACTTAACAAAAATAAAAAAATATTCAACTGTCAAACAAACAAAAAGTAACTAATATATAAATATATAAACTATATATATATATATATATATAAAATATGTATAGAAATACATATTACGTATAATTTCTAGCAGCTTCTGTTAAACTCAAGAATATTCGTGTTGTTTATACTGAGTGTACATCAAAGACAATATTAATCACATAAAATGAATACTTATTTTGCAATTTTGTCCGTCAGTACGGTGGTGTGGATAGCGATACGGAATTCGAATCCGGAGATCCCGAATTCGAAATTCACTCAAGCTAAAAATTATATGAACTACCACACTGCGGCTCGTTGAGTGCGGACCCTGTACTGTAATTGGGATTAAGTTCCTGTTGTACAGCGTAACATAAATAAATAAATAAAATAGCTATAACTTTAAATTTGAAAAAAAAATTGTGTACAATTACACAGGTCAACATTTAAACACCGAACTCTACCCTGATTCCGATATCGAGGTCGGTTAAGCTATATCATGTCAGGTTCAAGGTAATTTGAAGGTCAAACTAAAAATATCTGATGTGGACACCACATGACTTCCTTGTACACGTATTAAACTATAGATATTTTTTTAATTGCACATATTTGACATTAAATCTTTTATTTTTTGTTCTAATCCATAGCAAACTTAATTTTTAAAAAAATCAAAAAATATATAATATTTAACTTTAGATATCTCGTTTATGCAAAAAGCTAATTTAAAAATTCTTAATGTGCTAGACGCAGAATTTAATTCTCTAAAACTTTTATTTGCAGCATACATTTCTAAAATTAAAATAATACCATTTTTTTCAAGGAAATCTGTTAGCAGCTTCATGTAATGTGCCACTTCCGGTTAGTCTATTTTAACCAAAATCTATTATGTTATTTCCATTGATATGGTAGTCTTATATACCAAATTTGGAAAGTTTTGGATTATATTTTGATATAGTTTTTCAATATATTATAGGCTCCAAGTATGGTACTTTACTTTCCGGAAGTTATATAATGACCAAAAAAGGAGGTGCACAACTAGATGTTATAACAGTCATAATTATAAAATTTTAACTTTCTACGGCTTACCGTTTTTGAGTTATGCGAGATACATTACGTACGTACAGACGGCACGACGAAATTAGTCAAAATGGATTCAGGGATGGCCAAAATGCGTATTTCCGCTGAAATCTGAGAACCGAAAATTTTCGCGATTACAATACTTCCTTTACTTCGTGCAACTTTTCTTAATTTTTTTTATTCTTTCCTTCGTCTTAACATTTTCTCCCTCTTTATATTCATCTTTCTCTCTAAGAATTTTTATTCTCTTTTTGTTGTTAAAATTTTCTAGCTTTTTATTCATCTGCTTGTCGTTTTTCAGAAATGTATTTCTTCATTCTACCCTTCTTTTGCCTGTTTGATTGTTTCTTTCCCATCCTTTAATTATTCAATGAATACAACGAAAGGTGCACAACTAAATGTTGCTAATGCAATGACATTGACATTTAATTTTTTATTTTTTTCTTATTTTTTGTTCTAATCCATAGCAAACTTAATTTTTCTTAAAAATAAATATATAATTTTTAAATTTAGATATCTCGCGTATACAAAAGGCTAATTTAATAATTCTTAATGTGCTAGACGCAGAATTTAATTCTCTAAAACTTTTATTTGCATCATTTATTTATAAAATTTAAATAATATCATTTTTTTCAAGGAAAACTGTTAGCAGCTTCATGTAATGTGCCACTTCCGGTTAGTCTATTTTAACCAAAATCTATTATGTTATTTCCATTGATATAGTAGTCTTATATACCAAATTTGGAAAGTTTTAAATTATATTTGAATATAGTTTTTCATGAAAATCTATTATAGGCTTCAAGTAAAGTACCACTTCCGGTAGTTGTATAATGACCAAAAAGGGAGGTGCACAACTAGATGTTATAACAGTCCTAAATATAAAGTTTCAATTTTCTACGGTTTACCGTTTTTGAGTTATGCGAAATACGTACGTACAGACGGCATGACGAAATTAGTCAAAATGGATTCAGGGAGGGCCAAAACACCTATTTCCGTTGAAATCTGAGAACCGAAAATTTTCGCGATTACAATACTTCCTTTACTTCGTACAAGGAAGTAAAAAGGTGGATGAAAACATCAGAAAAAAATCATACACAGTTTTTTGGAGTGTCCAAGTCTGAATCCGCACACTTATTACCGCATTTGGAAGTTGTGCTTCAAAATAATGTACAATACTTAATAAATTTCATAAAAAACTATTTTTTTCAGATCAAGTCAGATTATCGTTCTGACACTATCTTCAGCCCGAATGAACCACCCTGTCGGAAACTTACTGATATTTGGCAACATCCGCTAATGGGCGGGCGTATTCTGTATCCCGTATCAGTTAATTTTTAACGATAGTTAAAATTTTTAATCAATAAAAACATATAGCAACCGTAATTTGTTTATTTTTTAAAATTTACTATCGTCTAATGTTATTAGATAAACATTTTAATGGGCGGTAAAAGTTAACAGATGTCAAACAAGGTTACTGTTTCTTTGGTTACAGAATTATATTTATAGGTTTACATAATTTTGTGTATAATATAAAGATAATAATTAAAAATTATTTTGATAGATTTTAAAATTTCAATATTATTTTGGATAATTTTAAATTATTTCCAGGGATAGGTAGGTGGCTCAGTGGTATCGAGTCGGCCTGTAGATCTTGAGAACCCTGGTTCGATCCCCACAGCCGACAAACAATTTTCACCAAATTAAATCTACCCCTATGGCTCTCCCACCACTAACATCTTTGGGGGCCGTGACTTGACGGCTGGTAACCGCACTTCACGCTAAGAAATATATCACTTGCCGAGATCTGCTACGGCAGAGTGCCACACCTAGTAATGGGTAAAAGGCGTGATGATATATTTATTTATAAATAAATAATAAAAATTTAAATTAAAACAATGAGATTGTAGTATTTATTTTTCACTATTTTCATGATCAATTTACAAAAAAAATGTTGTGTACGCCTTTCGTACATGAAATATATTTGGTGTACTCAGAATATGTCTGCCTCGGTCAACAAATTTATTCTTTAATAACACGCCAAACAGTTACTTTATAATAATTGAATAAAAATTAAAATCTAAATTCGATTTCCACACCCGATAACTAATATTCACAACATACGAGTACGAATCTTCTAATAGATTGTTTACATATTTTATTTGAAGCATTGTTTTTTCAAATAATTTATAAATGTTTGACAATAAAAAATATGTGTAAGTTCTTTTGAATTTGTCTTTCCTTCACAATTTATTGCGAGAAAAATATGTGTTGTTCGCATGATGTTAGCAAAACATCTATTAAATGTGGTTTCGCTCATTTAGCACTAACTACCGATAAAAATCTGAATGTAACCACATTTGTCAGTGGGAAAGTGACAATAGATCATCACGGAACACACGAAGGTTTCAAACTAAATCCACAACCTTGAAATACTTCCCATCCTCTTGAAATTGCTTCCCAACTATTTTTAAATCTACAATTCTTTTATTCGTTTGGGATTATCTCGTACAATCACATGATTGTCTAGCTAGTTAACCTCTTTAACTAGTCGATTAGCGATTAAACTAATTTTATTTCACCTTTGATTTTTCGTAAATATTTTATGAGAAAAGCAAGTGATGTAATTTTCAGTGATAATTATAGTATGTCATATATGATTGGTAAATTAGAGCAAATCCTACATCACTTTCATAAATTCATTAAAAAGACTTAGTGTAAGTCATAATTGACCTTTTAACCATCGCTGAAATTAGTTGACAATTTATTATCAAGTGAAGCATCTATTTAGAAAATTGTATTTTCTAGGAGTAGTTGGCTGAGTGGTATCGAGCTTGTGAATTTAAGAACATGAGTTTGATTCTCACAACCGACAATTCTCATCACGTTAAAACTACCCCTGTGGCTCCCCCTTCACTAACATCTTTGGGGGCCGTGATTTAAAAACTGGCAGCCGCACTTCACACCTTGTAATGGATAATATATTTATTTTTTTATTTACTATTATGATTAGTGTAAAATGTATCACTTTTCTTCTAATTAACAATATTTTTCTAAATTTTATAATTGGAAAATGGAAAAAGTGGCGACATACCAACGCGCGAAACAGATATCAAATGCGCAAGTTTCCAATGGCAACGCGTGAAACAGTTATTTGTGTATTGAGAGCGTAAAGTGATTCTTTGTTACTCGAGCACGGTAATTGCAGCGCGAGCCGAAAGCGAGAGCTACAATAGTGTAAGAGGAACAAAGACACTTTACGCTCGTGATACACACATAACTTTTTCTACAATTGCATCTTAAAATTATTTAAAAACATATACGTACTGAAAATAAATTCATTCTGTCAACTGCCAATATGACAAGTTTCTGTTTTGATTGTATCCCTGGTAACTATCGAAATAAGCGCGCATTTAATATCTTTTTCGCGCGTTGCCATTGGAAACGCGCGCATTTAACGTCTATTTCGCGCGTTGCCATTGGAGATGCGCAAAAAAGATATTTTTCGATTGTTCCACAGAAAATGTCAACTTGACGATGACAAATGAGAGCGTAATTGTCAACTTTTCATAGCAATCGTAGAAAAAAGATATTCATTGCGCGCTTATTGTATTAATAGCCAGAGATATAAACAAAACAGAAACTTGTCATTTTGACAGTTGACAGAATGAATTTATTTTCAGTACTTATACAGTTCTAATTGCAATTTATAATAATAAAAAATACATGTCTAGTTGAATTGTAAAATATGCAACAATGTAATATTTGTGAAACAAAATTGTGAGTTTAACTTGACTGCAAGGTCAAGGTTGAAACATTGCCTTGTAGGAGCAGGTTGTTAATTATCTGTCAAAGAACGATATTTATTCAGTCTCTGTAGTCTAAAGTCTAGACTATAGACATAACACAAACTACTAGAATATTTATATCAAGTTCATTCATAAAAACTTTCACAAAAAACATCTGCAATTATTTAACACATGGGTTTATAATAACAAATATAGGTAGGTATGATAGTCTTATTATCAGATTACAGGATAAATAGAAATGTATAAGGCCTGGGTTCGATGCACACTGCACAATAGAAACTTAATCACAATTACAGAACAGGTACTCTATAGCTAGCTTACAGTAGAATCAGAATTAGTCAGACAAAATCGTATATTTTGGTAATGTTCAAAACTTTGTGTATTTACCAGTTTTTTTAAAATATTGGAACGCATTCTTGACGAAGCTCTTCTAATAAACAAATCCTAAACCCGTTAAAACTACTCCTGTGACTTCCCCTCCACTAGTATTTTTGGAGGACCGTAATATGACGGCTGGTAACCGCACTTCATGCGAAGAAATATATCAGCTACGGCAGAGTGTTACACCCAGTAATTGGTAAAAGGCGTAATGACATATTTATATCGTTCTATACCCGTAGAATATATACTTCACACATCAGCATATTCAAGTCGTTATATTAGAGTTTAGCCAAATTATTCCGAATTTCATTCATATAATTATTGAACATGTTCTTGACAAGGCTCGCTTCGCTCGCATTTAAAAAACAAACCTTAAGACCATATAACACACGTTTCAAACAAGCAAACATTTATATTTTTATTTTTAATAAAATTAGTATGATTTGATTCTATAAATAAATATAAATATATCATCACGCCTTTTACCCATTACTGGGTGTGGCCCTCTGACGTAACAGATTTCGGTAAGTGATATATTTCTTCGCGTGAAGTGCGGTTACCAACCGTCAAAATGACGACTCCCAAAGATGTTAATGGTTGGGGAAGCTACAGGGGTAGATTTAATTTGATGAAAATTGTTTGTCGGCTGTGGGGATCGAACAAGGGTTCTCAAGTTCCACGGGCCGATTCGATACCACTGAGCCACCTACTCTATTTAATATTAATAAATCTTTTGCCTTCTTCTTCTTTAGCCTGAAAAGCAATTGAAGAAATTGAAGTGATAACAGTCGGAATTCTCGACACTGACGTATTTAACACAATTACTTTAAACGCCAAGTAGACGGATAAATGCACTCAACCATTTACTTCAACTAAACCTATTTCCTGATTCATTTATTTCTTCGGGTCTTCTAAACCACGCGACGAAAGAAAAGTAAGAGATTCATCACAAATAAATTTCTATAAATAACAAAGCAAAACAAAACAGAAAATAAAGAATAAAATATTCATAGCTCTCAATATCCTGTAAGAGATTGTTTTTATGAGTAAACAACAAGTAGAATATTTGACATTATTTCTACTTTATTCATCAAGAGAAATCTAAATTTCTCATATTTGTAAAGCTTAAAATATTTCAAATGTCTTTAAAAATAAATATTTTCCTTGTTACTTTTGTACCGATATTTGATTGATTAAATCTTTCGTATCAATTCTTGATTAATTTATATTAAGGTCTGGTTTTTAAATCCTGTACTATCAAACACAAAATATCGCATCGAAATTTTTTTAACATTTTCTGATGTGCTATTTTATATTTGTTAAACGTATAAATTTATTAGGGACTCTGAAATACCGGCCCTACAAATTTCTACGTTTTAAATACTATTTTGACACAATTCTGAGTGTGACATCCTGTTTTAGTATTTTCAAATTATTTTAAACATTTGTCACAATACATTTTCCGTCGTCAAACATTTCTAAATAATGTCAGAGATAATTTACTTCATGTAAAAATAATATTTTTGTTAGTAGTCATCGGAATAAACAGGAAACTGTTAAAAAAAGTTTTATTTGCCTTCATAACCTTGGAAACGGACAGTATAAATGTCATAATTTTAATAAAACACTCCATTCGGCAAATTATCTCTATAAATAATACTCGAGGTTTAGTTTTTTCCCAGATCAAATTTTAATTTCCGTCACGCAAACTTCGTTGTTTTGAAGTAGACTCGAGCGATTTGACATTAAATAAAATCGAGAGAAGGCGCATTTTTTGCCACTTACTTTCGTCAGTTATTACTACGATACTATATATCCGGTAAAAACTAATGGTGCTATTCTGTAATTTTCTATAATGCTACAGATCTGTAAATTTGAACAAAAGCGCATCATATTTGACTGTCAAATGGCATTAAATGTATTTGTCAATAAAAATCTACGCGCTTTTATTCTAATTTACAGAACTGTAGCGTTATAGAAAATTACAGAATAGCATCATAAACTTTTATATAGTCGAAAAAAGTAAAAAAAAATAAAATTATTTTAACAATTTTTCTCTAAATGTGGTAGGTAACTCCACATTAAAATTACCCCTATAACATCTTTGAGGACCGTGATTTGACGGCTGGTTACCGCACTTCATACGCAAAATATATCACTTACCGAGATCTGCTACAGTATAATACAACACCAAGTAATGGGTAAAATTTATATCGCAATTTTAATCTAATTATATTTTTAATAAACATCATTGATTTAAATTATATTAAAAAAAGTATTTTATTAATACAAAAAGTATATTTATAGTAACGTAATATAAATAAATTAATAAATGCAAGTAAATAAACGATTATATTACGCGTTTTTTGTTCTATTAAAATATTTGCTTAATATAATAAATAAATCTCACCATGTTTTTAACTTGTTTATTAATGGAACACAAAACCTATTTTTACGACATGCGCAAAAAACTTATCTTTGTCCCGGGAAATAGTGAGAAGAATTAGTTTTCCATCACTGGAGAGGAAAAGAAAAAATGTAACATTGTCTGTGGATCTTGAGAGCCCTGGCTCGATTCCCACAGCCGACAAACAATTTTCACCAATTTAAATCTACCACAGTGGCTACCCCTCCACTAACGTCTTTGGGAGAGGGGTGTGATTTGACGGCTGGTAAACGCACTTCACGCGAAGAAATATATCACTTGCCGAAATCTGCTTCGACAGAGTGCCATACCCAGTAATGGGTAAAAGGCATGATTATATACTTATTTTGAAATGTTTTTTTAAACTTTATAAAAATTCATTATTTTATTGAAAATTCCTATTTAATTAGTAATATACTTTAAATTTTCAAATTATCTTACAATATTATCTTTATTGTATACCTACTAGTTTTTTCCTTATTGTGGAATTCTGTCTAAATCTATAAGTGTAGATCCGTAAATCTGTAAATAATGAACAAGATCGCAACGAAATTTATGATTTTATGACATATTTTGTACTTATCAACAAATATTGATGTGATTTTGTTCATTATTTATAGATTTACGAATCTATAAACTTATAGATTTATCACCGAATTCCACCATTAGTTGCTATAGTTAATGCAAAATTAGGCTTCCTAAATACCACCCGAAGTGATATTTATTAAAAGAAAATTATTTATCCTTTTCCTCGTCTAATTAACATGCAATTTCACTCTACACATCACCTTCGTTACATTAAATTTTCAGATGTTTTTGTGTCTTGAAATTGATAAAAAATAAGTTACCATGGAAACGACTAACAATTTTCAAATAATTATCATCTGTTGTGGTATTTAACTTTTTAAAGATACGTCAAACATCTAAAAATTGCGTGGAAATAAGAAACAGTTCTTGAGGGTGTTCTAAAAGAATAAAATTCTTCCATTATCTGTATTCATTTTCCAAACCCGTAAAATATAAATATAACAGTTGAAGTATATTTTTAAATTTAGCTTCTACTCTATTTTTAATCCTCTTCTGTACTTACGTTAAACAAAACGCGACAACTCCTCAATCAAAAATTACAATTTCATGTTCGTTTGAAGTTCACCCTACCTTAAATCCGGCCAAACAACTCAGGATACTAATAATTATTCTATTTACGAATTAAAAATAATCAGACAATATTTTTAATTTTTCCTTGTTGAACTTTTGAGCTGGCGTGAATCATACTGCGATAATTTAGGACAGGAAACACACTTGTGGTTAAGCACGACAGCACATTAAAAATAGAACTTCTTGGATGATATTTTAAATATATTCATTGTGTAACAAATTCATACATACATACTGATTTGTCCCATTAAATAAGGTAGCACGAATTTTTGACACATTTATTCAATGCATATTTATAATCCGATTTTCAATTTTTTTTAGCTAATCCTGAATTTTCGATTAACAAATCTTATTTTAAGTATACATTAAATAGTTATTTACGAACTAAGTGCGGGAAGACGATGTTCCTGCTTGAGCGCATTTTTAAAGCACGCGCGACTGCAAGAAGCGAGTGTCTTTAATAGCGCGAATGAGCGGAAGACGTCTTTACGCACGTAGTTTGTATAATATTTTTTGTTCGAGTACTGGTATTTAAAAAAATACATCTTTAATTTCAATTTGTATGAGTACACCAGAATCTGCAAATTATACACAATCTTTATCAATTGCAAACCAAGCTGCTCTAAAAACTTCGATTTCTAATTTTACTATAAATGTTTATAAAAACACTTGTAACAATTGTGGCTCTTCCCAATCTAAAAATATAGTTTTTTTAGTTCAAATATCAAACCTAACCTAAAATAGAATAATTAATTTAAGCATATTATGTTGTTATAATCTTACTTTTCCATTAAACTAAGTTGTTATATTCCACAATATGTGTTTTTTCTTATTATTTATATAGTGTTAGTCACGATTTTTGTTTGATTACAATCTGCAAGAAGTTGTATCAATGACGTCTTTAGTTCAGAGGTTGTCAAATAGATGGCTCTGATACTGACAAATGTTGAAAGAATTTTAACAATTTTTACAGTCGAGTCGATCGGGAAGCACTTGTTCCAGGATGAGTGTTGCATGCGGGAAGTGTCATTTTGAAGGTTTCGAGTACAAAAAAGTTACAACAAAGACAAAATTAATTGTCATCCAACACTTGGTGAAACTAGGTTTAATAAAAAGTATAAAATAAACACTTGGCTCAGTTTCACAAAATTTAGCCTCCAAGTCACCTTATGAGGGCATCGTCAGAGGCTGGCCAGCACAGTTATACCATACTGATGAGCTCTAATAAGAACGAAACGCGTCTATAGTTACTAACTGAATTTTGTGAAACTGAGCTAAGTGTTTATTTTATACTTTTTACAAAAAAGTTAATTCAAATCACATTTTTTGGTGTATTCTGTAACTGTTATTTTTTCACGCCCGTTACATTCTTTATCCAAACACAACAGAAGACACTAAATAAAAAAACAAATTACAGTTGATATGTATATTTACATTGATTAACATTTTTAATTTCCGGTAAAAATTAGAACCAGATTAGGGTTTATTTCAACTTTTTTTGGTTTAACTTAATTTGACTAAACCAGCCATTTACATTTCCTTCCAGATAAGCTCGTCTTGTTTTTCGGACCTTCATCATTTATTCCTCGGTCGTTCACGCAATGTTTCACCCCCAATTTGATCAACATACATCTATTGAAACGTTCCATATGCTCAAAACATCTCAACAAAATAATGATGATTGAAATAAGATTAATATTAATTTAAACTATTGCAATCAAGTAATTTAGAACCCTAACACTTTAGCTAATCAAATTAGAGTCCTTTTTCATTAATTTAGACTACATATACATATGTATTACAGTTGTATTATTCAATAATAAGTATAATGTGTACAACAGTTTATGGATTATTCAATGACAAATCAATTACGTTGTTCATGTTTGTCGAAAGAAAAGGAATCAATATATTTTCTTTGTATGTATGGGGCGCAGTTTGATCAAACACAATAACAATGATTGGTCTCCTTTCTCGATTGATTTCATATCTACGCAGGGGTGTACTTAAAAACAAACTAGCGTCGGACTTACATATACGAGAAGTAGCATTGTCTAATCACACATTATCAAAAAAGTTACTAAATTTATGACGTCATGTGTGAACATATTTACATGAGTTCTGAATAAAAAACTAAACTGGGGTGAAGCATTCCTTGCTAACCACGCTAACCACTATAAACGTACGGTTTATGTTTACAAATACCATTGCTACCAATATAAAAAAAATATAAAACTGATAAATTAAAATGGGCCAATATAACCACTTATATAAATTAGCTTTATATTTCTTGAAAGCTTGGTCACAAACAAGACAAAAATATGATCTTGTAATAAAAGAAATTTCGATCACATTTCATTTTTGATATTAAAATTGGTACAAAAATAGAACATGTCCTATTTTTCATACTAACTTATATGGACGAACGTGCTCTACTTCGTTGGAAAGATGGTTTTCTGTATTTATTCGTATTTTGTTTCATTATATTGTATTTTATTCAACTAATTAATCGAGTCGGTCTGTGGATCTGAGAACCCGGGTTCGATTCGTACAGTCGAAAAACAATTTTCACCACGTTAAAACTACTCCTGTGGCTCCCCCTTCACTAACATCTTCGAGGGCCGTGATTTGACGGCTGGTAACCCCACTTCACGCAAAGAAATATATCACTTACCGAGATTTGTTACGGCAGAGTGCCACACCCAGTAATAGGCAAAAATGTTTTTCATATATTCTTAGACACAGGATCCTTAACTCACAAGATCATAATTTGCGGTTTTTTTGTATTTGAACTAATTAAAATAGCTGATTGCGCCAAAAAAGTAAATAAGTCAATTTTTAATTGTTATTAAAAATTATATCCGTGTAAAACAAAAAAAAAATCATATACAAAAATTTACCTCAAATTTAGTTCACATATTTTGTTATTATTAAAATTATTAATTTATATCAAATTTATATAAATAAAATAAATATATCATCACGCCTTTTACCCATTACTGGGTGTGGCACTCTGCCTAAGCAGATCTCGGTACGTGATATATTTTTTCGCGTGAAGTGCGGTCACCAGCCGTCAAATCACAACCCCCAAAGATATTAGTGGAGGGAGAGCCACAGGGGTAGATTTAAATTGGTGAAAATTGTTTGTCGGCTGTGGGGATCGAACTAGAGTTCTCAAGATCCACAGGCCGACTCGATACCACTGAGCTACCTACCCCATTATACATTTATAATTATGTAAAACACATTTAATGTTAATATAACATTAAGACATGTTTTGTAAAAGTTATGTAGTTTTACCTACAATATATACAAATATTTGCGATTGAAGTAATTTTGCGATGCCTTACCTCGACTGTTTTTTCGAGTCTACTATCGTTACCTAGTGATTGAAACTCTTAAAATTTACTAAACAATTGAGTAGATACACTCTGGCTAGTAGAAAGAGTTTTGTTCTAACGTTGTTTTAGCTGAACCCGAGTTCAAGAAATTTTAATGTGACTACCACGTCCATAATGGCACAATTACGAATAAATTGACATTAATTATATGACTTACTCTGCATACAACTCATGTAAATGATATTTTTTTTACTAATTTTAACTACATTAGTATTAGTATTTTTTAATAGTTTTCTTTTATTCGAGGTTATATGGAAAATATATCGGAAAAAATTTCATTTGACGATAATTTCTTGTCTATTAATTTTAGAATAAAAATGTAAACAACATAGATTTTTAGAATAACAATTACATACAATGTGATCAAATTTATTGTATATACCTGTTTCGAAATTACAATTTATGGCTATTTACAGTTGCCTTGAGAATTTTTTTTTTTTTTTAATAGGATGTAAAAATCATTTTGCTTGAATACTTAGCTTTATTTGAACATTTTTATTTTATTAAATTAACGACCTTTCGGAACTGAAAATTTGTACTATTTTCAAGTCAATACATTCATTTTAGATTAAACAAAATTTGAACAAACATGTTCAACATTTAAAGTAAAAATTATATTAATAATTTAAACAAAAAAATTAATAAAACTGATGGTAATGTACAATACTCCTTTCTGTTGATAGATCATAAATTGTATTATATATAAATAAAAATAAATATATCATCACGCCTTTTACCCATTACTAGGTGTGGCACTCTGCTGGAGCAGATCTCGGTAAGTGATATATTTTTTCGCGTGAAGTGCGGTTACCAGCCGTCAAATCACGGCCCCCAAAGATATTAGTGGAGGAAGAGCCACAGGGGTAGATTTAAATTGGTGAAAATTGCTAGTCGGCTTTGGGGATCGAACCAGGGTTCTCAAGATCCACAGGCCGACTCGATACCACTGAGCCACCTACCCCATTGTATTATAGTATAAATAAAAATAAAATATATCACTGCCACTCTGCCGTAGCAGATCACAGTAAGTGATATATTTTTTCGCGTAAAGAAATCAATAAATTTGGACTTTTGGATGCAGTTTTTAATTCTAATTATGTTATGTATTGACTCTTTTGTTCTAAAATTAATAGGGAAAAATATCGCCAAATGAAAATGTTAACACAGTATTTTCTAATAATTAAAAAGCAGACACCCGGTATGAATAACTGTTGATACTTAATATCAAAGATTCGTATTTTGTTCGTAACCATGGAGAATTATTTACAACGTTGTCGCGTCAAAATTTCAGTTGCCAAGTTTATGCTAAAACAAAGATAGAACAACTTTTACTACCAATCGTTCTCTTAATTTTAACGTTTTGATAGCTAATTAAAATTGACGACCTACGCAAGCACATTCTATAGTACATTTCAAATTATTGCATTCTTACGAAGAATGTCGTTGAAGAGTGGGATGATTTGAGTATTTGGACGATATGTTGAATGAAATACTGGTCAAACATGTGCAAGTTGGTGAAATTATTGACGGTGGGAGGTTGTGTGAACGACCCAACAATAAAATGTCCGTCAGTACGGTGGAGTTCGAATTGCATTCAAGCTAAAAATTATATAAACTACCACACTGCGGCTCGGTAAGTGCGGACCCTGTACTGTAATTGGGATTAAGTCCCTGTTGTACAGTGTAACATAAATAAATAAATAAAAGTAAATATATTGATGAGTATGATTTAAGGTTTGAGTGAATGAAAGATGAGAAAAGTTTAAAATAAACAAATATATCATCATGTCATTTACCCGTTATTGGGTGTGGCACTCTGTAAGATATGAATTATTAATGTAGATGGTGTGCCAGGAAGATTAATGAGGGTCATTCCGTATTTTTCTATTTATCTTACTATACATAGGTAAGTGAAGTTTTCACTTCTTACATGTGTATTGTTTTAAAGATATGATTTTTTTTTAAATAGGTTTCAATTTCATATCCGAGTTGGCTGCCATTAGCACTACGTCACTCATTCGAACGACAAATTTCACCCTAACGGACAAAACATTATATTACATTTATTTATGTTTATTGTGTTTAATTGACATTTTGCAAGAAGTAGATCGTGTATCGAAGTTTATATAGTTTAATTTTTATACCAGGCGTCAAATCACGGCCCCCAAAAATATTAGTGGAGAGGGGGCCACAGGGGTAGATTTAAATTGGTGAAAATTGTCTGGTAACCGCACTTCACGCGAAAAGATATATCACTTACCGAGATCTGCTTAGACGGAGTGCCACGCCCAGTAATGGGTAAAAGGCGTGATGATATATATTTATATTTAATTTTTATATAAAATTAGTCATATATGATATAAATAAATATATATGTAATTTTTTTATTTGATTCAATGTTTATTTCTTGTGATATTAGACCGTTTTTTACTTTTCTTTCAGAATCATGTTAAAACTTATTTTTGCGATTAAAGCGCCATCTATTCCGAATTCGAAAAAAGTTTCAGATAAAGTTAACTTATTTTTTCGCAGAATACGAATCTGCAATAAAAAATGGGGGTTCCCATTTCAGGTTTCAAAGTTGCTCCCCGCCCCACCCCCTGGGAGTGGGAGTTGGAGTTTATGTTTGGTGTGCTTAGATAGGTTTTTGCAAAATATGAAACACGTGTTTTTTTGTTTCTTGATTCGATGTGTATTTCTCGAGATATTTCACCGTCCCGGAACTTTTTTAACACCCTGTATATATTTATTTATGATTGTTAAATAATGTTGGGTTAGATTGTTACAGCTTGGGCCTAACGTTTAGCATATAACATTGAAATTGTAAAAATATGTGTAAGTAATATCGTTGTGTGAAAATCGAATGAATGACGTCACAATCGAAGTACTAAGAAAAGTATGAATAAAAGATGTAACATTATTTTATTTTGGTATGACCCCATTGTAGAATGAATATAATAAATAAATGTAATCATTCGAAAGAACGTATGTCCAATAATTTTTATATATATATATATATATATATTTGCACTTTGAGTCAATGACATTATAAGTACGGTCCTGAAAGATTTTTGACGCCCTTAGTTAATAAATGGATCAACAACTAATTTAAATTTGAACCAGTAATATTCAGAAATAAACAGCTGCTTAAAGTCAAATACAAACAGCTGTCAATATTAATTATTCAGTTATTTAAAATAAAGTTTAGATACATTTGTCCATCTATATTATGTATTTTTTTCATACCATTCTTAAATAATTCTATTTTGATTCGCAGCCGATAAAGTATCTACTAATAAGTATAATTACAAAAATAATACTGTCAGAAAAGTAGAGTAGGTCTGCTAAATATTGCAGACAGGTCAGTAGGAAATCTGGCAAAGCTTATCTGACCTTGTCTAATATTCATGTTCACGTAACATGACGGTGGCGTCGAAAATGCATTTATACATCTGCATCGACCCAATCTAGTTGCTACTTATGGAATTTTTATGATCTCAGAGATCAATCTACCCACTTTGGGGACAGTTTTTGCGGTTAGGTTGGTTATTTGATATGATAGATTTGATATTATTTACGCCGGGAATAAGTTGGTTGACGACGAGCGTGTAAAAATAGTAAAGAAATAATATACGATTACTTATTCACGAAACATATCACGTTACTGTCATTAAAGTGTAATTTTAGTCAAGTGAACAAACATGGAACGTATTTAAATGAATGTATTAACGCCTAAGTTCATTCTAGACATGAAAATGCATTTTTACTAAAATCGAGGAAATTCTCATAAGTGCAAAATTATTATGACGCAATCAATCTTATATCTTTTATAACGAAATAAATACTGAAATATAGTGTTCTCGAACATTTAGTCATCATATATTTTCCACTGTCAAATGCGTCTAATTTAGAAAAAAAATAATTACAATTTATGGTAAACATATTCTACCAGTGTTATTTGAAGCATTTTCCTCTAAAATAATTTAGAAACTTTTCAAGAAATGTCAGGTTATTTCACATTTTGGTCGAGGACCTTGCTGGATATTCATCATTCGCAAAATATTTATTTTAATGAAGGCATCGTATATTGAAACCTCTTAAATTTAGGGGAATAAATAAAATAGAATGAAGTGTTCTAAATATAGATCAGAGTGTTCAGCAAATTTAATCGCGATAGGTTATGATCAAGAGTCAAGAGTTCATAGAAAGTGTCATCACCTGTGTTACAACGAAAGATCCTTTCCAGCTAAACAACGGCTTGTGGAACATGGAAAACTGCAGCCTCAGCTTGCCCATATCATCAGCCACTCGGAAGCTATCTGCAAGCGTGGTCACCCAGTTCACTACGTCTTCATTCGCGTAAGTAATCAACCCTTGTCCAAACTGATGTTTACCATCCAGCACAAAGTTCAGCACCCCACGAACAGAATTCTCCGTAAGAAGAGTTTCCTCGTCCAAGTGAACAATCCAGTCAGTGTCTGCAAGCACGTTGACAGATTCCTCCAGGCAGTATTGCAAAGCGCGGGCTTTGAACAACGCGCCACTTTTCGTACGATACGAAGGAGGAACCACGATTTCACGAACACGTCGATGAGGTGGGAGATTAAGTGCTTTGTCTGTCACCACCTCGATGAGGAAGTTTTCCAGTCCGGCTTCCACACACTTGTTCATGTTCCTTGCTACGTTGGAACGCACCAGCTGCGGATAATCCCCTCTGGTGACGATTCTCACGCATATAAACGGCGCAAGTAGCGGTGAACCTTTCAGCGTCACTTTATCCGGGAAGGCGTTGTACAGAGTCAACCCGGCGAAATTGAAAAGCACTTGTGGTAGCGGTAAGAAAGTGATGAGGCGAAGCATGTAAAGGATGAGTGTCCCGGCGAACCCGTATCGCAACCAAGGATCGACCTCCTCGTTATTTTGTGGCCAGAGCTTCACGCCGCCGGTGAACACCTCGAACACCGCGATGACGGTGAAGAGCAGACAGCAGTGGAGGAAGTGTTTGGTGCGACTCGTGAGAATCATTTGCCGGAACATGTTGATGTTAACGACGGTTTGGTTATTAAAGGGGTTGATCGACCTCACCCTAAATGCACACACGATGCTTGCTACACTTCTCAAACATTTGCGCGGTTCACTTTACGATTTAGTGCGTGCTTAAGGTAATGGATTTCATTCACTACAGACATTAATATCACAGTTTATATAAGATTCACTGAGTTCGGTCCAGCACTGGCCACCAAGCTAACCGCCCTCTGCCTTGCGGCAAACACTAGCTAACCATGACAGGTACGTTGCTGCTATACCCGCCACCGGGCCGCCGCCGCTATAGTGCTGCCGCTAGAAGCTAGTGGCGCCGACATCAACTATCAACCGACCACTCTCGATTTTCTTTTGTTTCGTGGTTGCTACTGTTGCCATCTAACTGTCATTTCTTTAATTTGCATTTCATTAGCGTTTGTTTATAAATTTAAAGGATTATCTTTTCAAAGTAAGATAATCTGATTTCTTTTGATAAGCCTATCACTACAAAATAAATAGATGCATTTTTATAGAACTGCTGTTATCTCTAGGCAATAAATACTATTGATATAAGATAAAATCCATTTCGTCACAATATTTGCTAATAGCAAATATACGATATTTTGCAACTCCTACTAAAAATTATCACCAGATTAGGAATTACTTTAGCGACGTATTTGTTTTTTAAATAAATAAATGTATATTGTAACACTTCATATAAAATTTATTCATATTTAAATTACAAGTAGTAATGGAAAATTAAAACTAGTTAACAATTTTCTTTGCTATTTAGCATTTTGATTTCAGTTAGAGGCCATATTCGAAATAAGGCCCTACTGCGTATAAGTCCTTGGGGAACAGGTCCATACACTCTAGAATCTGCTGAGTTATTCTTATTGTCCCCTTCAAGCCAGACGTGTCCTCTGGGGACAATTTCTGTCCCAAAGTGGCCAACTTTCATTTGATCACCAGGAAGACCGGTTACTCTTTTACAAATATGTTGCTTTGGATTTGTAGGACATTTGGCAATAATTATATCTCCTCGTTCTAATTTTCTAAATCTTGGAGTTAGATGTTCAGTAAATAGAATATTATTTGTAAAGATGGTTGGTTCCATGGATGGTCCAGTACACTGAAAGAAAATATTAGATAAGAATCCCGCCACGATTTAAATACGACAACATATAGCTTATCTCTCTCTGTTAGTTGTTCAATTGAAGCACATAACCTTAAGAACTGTTTAATTTATTAATTAGGAAAAATGTGATAATTAATGGATCAATTTATGGCTAAAATCTATCTATGTATCTGAATTTTTAGAGTTGTAAATAATTTCTTACCACTACAAAATCGCCTACATATTCGAAAGTACAATGGGCAACACAGCCACATTTTAAAATATATCCTAGAGCGCCAATAGTTTTTAATAAATAGGATCGCATTGGTAAATTGATCTACTTATAATTAACGAATTGAAATTAAATAATACTGTTAATAAAAACACGAATATTTCTTCTTCTTCGAGTCCTTAGTATTATCTCTTTGCGCTAGATGACGATAGCTGGTAAATAAAAGATAAAATATGTTTACAACGTTGTAAATAATATGAATTATAGTTTATAGTCGATTGTAATGCAATATAGGGGCGTAAAAGTCGTAAAATATTTAAGGTTGATATATGGAGCCTATTAACAAAGAACCAATTTGAAATTTTTCCCGCCGTTGGCAGAATACTTCTGGAAAAGGCTATTGTAGACTAGAATGAATCCTTCTTGGTGCCAGTACCTTTGTGTCGTCAGCTGACACTGCAATGTTCCAATCTTTGTCAGCTAGATTCAGTTGGGTGGAAACTGTGTTCTGAGCAGGGTCGCGGAGTTCTTGTACTGCGTTGGAGAAGACTTTACACACATCAAATCGAGTAGACTAGTGTCGAGCCAGTGTAATTGATGAAATGTATTGTGCGCTGTGATATGTGAGATAGTGAACTGCAACTTGGAACATTATTAAAATTGTGACTATCAGTTGTATTCGTATTATCCGTGTAGTTTCTTAATAGAAATTTAATGGAGTTGTTTTAAGTTCCAAAATAGTCTTTTGTTTTTGAATCACTGGAAATGGTCTAATTATCTACTAGGTATGTCAAAATTAAATCTAAATGTGTCACTGTACCCATTGTAATGTTTTCTGGTCTAGCTGTATGCAAATATTGTCTGAAAGGCAACAAAAGTAAGATTTTATTTCACGTAGCTTTGTATACAGAATTTAGGTAGTTGACCTAAAATTGCAAGTGTATTGATTCGACTATTACTATTGCTTTAAAATGTGTATTACGTTTATAAAAACAATTTAAATGCATCTCATATGTAACCTATTGTTCGTATTTGGCTTTATATTATGAATAACTTTCTTTCAAATTCTTATAGTGATGCTATTTTTTTACACTTATCTCCTGTCTGATATGAGATAATATATTCTCGTTGACAAATACCACAATAACCACATTTAAATTGTTTTTCTATTCAATTTCTAGCGCCTATACAATCCGTCGCAAACCGCTGATTTTATTTTTCATTATATATTTTGACACGTACGCTATTTTTTTTGCTGATTTATGTCATCTACTTTTGTATCTTTTCCTGTTTTTTAGCATTAAATTTCTGTAATGAAAGCATGACATCTCCGATAGTTCAAATTGCTGCATTTATTTTTGTTTTCGATTTACATAATCATGCTTTCTATTTTGTCTTTCTGAACACGAACTAGTTAATGTTAATAGTAGTCGATCACTTTCACGCTGCGTACCTATTTAGTTTTGCTTTGCTGATTGCTTTATGTTTGTTACCTGTAATAAGAATCAGGCACAAGAACTCGGCCTTCGCATGATTCCATGAAGTCTTTGTGACCCAATGACGCATGGGAAAGAACCAATACATACATTTTGCTCGTGAAAATTATATCCGTACCTCTGTTTCCTCGTCATCTACAACTGCATACAAGAAATGTTGAGTCAGATGTTTTTTACTCTTTTTCAAATTCAACGCCATCAGATTCCAGTTTCCTCAACTATGATGTCATACCATTTCGCATATCATTTAAACGATTCGAGCCGTGTGCAATTCTTGTTCGACTGTATTATTATTCAGAAACAGATTCAATATTCTATTAGTTTGAGTAGTGCCGTGTGACGAGTAACGTCGATTTCTTGTGATTTTCTTTTCGTTCGGTATTAAGTTATTTAACATTTAAACACTGATAGGTATGTTGTTACCAGGAATTTATAAATAAACGTTTACAATATTTTCTTATCTTGTGACATACATTATTTTCCCATGTTATCTGCGACAATTGATTTTATCTTCTAAATTTTTTTTGTTTGTAAGTGTACGCTGTTTGATTTTGTGTAGTGAATAACATAAGTATAAAAGGGTCATAGAGGCCACCTCAATTTATACTTATCAACAAGGTTTTAATACAACGAGTCTGTTGCTATTCTTAACTTTATTGTATTTAACAACCGTCTGCCTGCATGGCCACAACAATTAGTTGTATAGCATCCTCGTATTATGTGAATTACGCGATTTTGTGATAAGATTAAATTACTCAACTAAAATGTATGATTAAATAAAGGAATTCTTTTTAAGTTTATTGAAGATGGCTCGCTTTACCGGCAAAAAATGTCGACTGTTGTCGATGTTGGGACTTACAACAATATTTTTCTTCGTGGAAATTATTGTTGGATATATCACAAATTCCATGTCCTTAGTAGCGGACAGTTTTCACATGTTAAGCGATGTAGCAGCATTAGTTGTCGCTTTTCTCTCTGTTAAGGTAATAAAATATTATTTTTACATATTTTCCACCGTCAAACATTTTTTAGTTATTTTAAAGAACAATGGTTCAAATAAAAGTGGCAGAAAGTTTGTCGTAATTTTTATTTCAAGTATTTTGACGGAGGAAAATATGACAAATATTTCATGAAATAATGATGTGTTTTTTGTAGATGTCTCCTAAAAAATGGTCAAAAAATACGTTCGGCTGGGCTAGGGCAGAAGTCCTAGGAGCTTTAGTAAACGCAGTCTTCCTCGTAGCACTTTGTTTTTCCATCACAGTGGAAGCATGCAAGCGCTTCATCGAAGTTGAGACAATTCACGATCCTCAGCTTTTGGTCGTCGTTGGCGGCATTGGTCTTCTAGTAAATCTCATCGGTCTATGTTTATTCCACGGTAAATACTTGTTTTTATTTGGAAAGTTCTATAATTAACTTCAGCTCAAAAACTCTAGCATGTCGCCATTCTCAAGGCATAGAAAGTAAACAATAATTTCCCAATCTAGAATTGCAGTTTGAAGGTTATTTAACACACGTGTACGTTATCAATTGATTAATCGCAATTTGTTTTCAGAGCACGGTGCATCGCATAGCCACGGCCACTCGCACGGACAAATCTCCAGAAGTAGAAACCGATTGACGCAGCTGGTGAGCACAGACGACAATGAGAACGATGAGACTTTCCAGCCTCCTCCCAAAACTACATCCTCACATGGACACAGCCACATGGCGAGCGGGGATCAAATGAATATGCGCGGCGTATTTCTTCATGTTCTCTCCGACGCTTTAGGCTCTGTTATAGTAATTTGCTCCGCTATTGTTTTCTGGCTAACCGAGTGGGAATACAAATACTACATCGATCCCGCACTGAGTGTACTCTTAGTTCTTTTAATTCTACACTCAGTTTGGCCACTCTTGCGAGAATCTGCTCTCATTCTACTACAAACAGTTCCAACGCATATTCAAGTTGACGCAATCCAACAGAGACTTTTAGCCAAAGTTGACGGCGTGCTGGCTGTTCATGAATTTCACGTCTGGCAACTAGCTGGCGACAGAATCATCGCATCTGCACATATTAGATGTAGGAATTTGTCCGAGTACATGAAAATCGCCGAGAAGGTGAAAGAGTTCTTCCATAATGAAGGGATCCACTCCACTACTATCCAGCCCGAATTCATAGAGCTTCACTACGATAAGTTCAAGCCGGATAGCGAGCAGACTGAAGACTGTGTGCTTGATTGTCCGAAAACCGATAGCCATACTTGTGTTCTTTCTACGTGTTGTGGGCCTTCCAAACAGGTAGAGTACTCAACGAATCATTGGGTATGATTAATTTGAACTATTTTCCAAATATTTATTATTCAAATGGTGCTAATTCAAGCTGTGTTATTGTTCAATAAATTTATGATGCGCTTGTTATACAAATATTAAATTTTATTTTCAAATATTTCCCGATTATAATGAGTAGTTTATTATCAAAATGTTATGAAAAATTCGGAACGTTTTATTATTTTTATGGTTTTATTACACAATCTTTTTCCATTACTCATGTTGTTTAAGTTGATATGATTTATTTACAAATAACAATTATTTTTGTTGAATTAATCCTTTATTTCCAACATACAAAGAAGCAATTTCGAATAGGATATCCAAAATATATATATTTCAGATTCGGTATATTTATATTTCCTGCTGTTTCCAATTATTTTAGGGCAAAATACTTTAAATAATAGTGATAAAAAATTAATTTTATGTACCCATTATTTAAAGGATTTTCATCTAAATTAATATGGAAACGTTTAACAGCAAGAAATGTCGGATCTGTGAATCATTTGTAAATATACTAGAATCATTGTCAGTCCGATTCTTTTATAAAATTTAGTTAATCCTAAATTTTGGATTGTAATATTAAAAAGTTGACTAATATCACATTCTGAGAACATGATAACAAAGTTGTACTAGGGTTTATTTAAACTTTTTTGAAAATCGGGCTGAAAAATATTATTTTTGCATTTATTCATTTTAAGTCATGATTTTGGCTAACTATAATTCTAATTTTACTTCATGAATTGTTTCTACAGTTTTTGATCATTTCATAACACGATATTATTCTTTTAAGTTCTATTCCATTTGTAGCATTTAAAAATAATTTCTGTATATAAAAAATTCTTGGTTTAAAATATTTGTAGACAGTGTAAATTTTTGACTGATAACTTCGCCATAAAAAATGATTGATATGACTAACTTTGTCAAACGTTTCGAAATTATTTGACAAGAGACAGAGAAAAATACTTCAAATACAAGATATGGAAAACTAAATTTTTTAGTACTTTTATATGAAGTACTTTAAAAAAAATACATTACAAAATACTAGACTACTTAGACAAATCTATGAAATCGATACATATTCTATTTGCCAATTGGATCAGCTGTAACTTACACTTACTGAAATGATTATTTATTTATTTGATTCACTTCCCTCTCTGCAGTATTTGAGTTACAGATTTAGACTCAGTTTGAAGTAGAATATTTCGATGATTGTTGTGATTTAGAGAATAGTTCAAGCAGAATGTTGCCTCATTTACAGACACTATTTCAATAACTGATCGGTCTGTAACTGATGATTTTTCTCCTAATGTGTGTGATTCTGGCAGTTCGCTGACTGTGGTTTTGTATGGCAGGGCCGGGACACACCATCACCGGGTGACACTCCTTATCTGTGCAGGCAGAGGAACAGCTTCGGTAGCTTCAACAACCGCTTTCAAGAACTGAACGAGATGGAGCAGGGCGCGCTGTTGAAGGCGTGCGAATGCCCCGGCGAATGCTCCTGCATCCCAGCACAACCCTGCCAGCCCTCCGTATCCAAGGAGTCGTGTGTCTGACAATGGCATGAACCCCCAAGTGAACACTAAGTGTCTAGTCTACTACTGCCAGTGCCACGAGAAGGCAAGTGTTTGTACTTTGTTGGGCAGTGAGTTTTCTCTTCGTCTTGGACCAACTTATTTTTTATATAAAATATAGTGAATTATAGAAAATCTAAAATATGTAGGCAATATAAACTCAGTTGTTGATTGAGGAACACCAAAGTGGTATACACGGTATACCTTAAACTTAATAATTCACACGGTATATTCATCACTTTTTACAACATATTCATTTTATTTATATATTTTTATATTTTGGTGTTTTAATTTCAAATTATTTAACGAAAAAATGACCTTACACTGTAACTAACTCTTTTGATTTTTAATATAGCATATCGGAAAAAATACGGTCATCAGCAACATGTATAATGTTCCTTAATTATTTATTTTATGTATATATCTTTTATTTGAAGCATTTATTTTCTAAACCAATTTGGCAGCATTTGACAGCAGGTAATATACATGCCGAATCTATCAAATTTTACCAAAATAATTTAGAGAAAATTGCTTTTCTATCATTTTTATTTCAAGTATTTATATTTAAAGTAATGAAGTTAAAAACGAGAAATACAATGTTAGTATTTTTTTAATAAACTATGTTGAAAATCAAGAGAGTGAGTTAGAGATTGCGGTCAAAATAGTGATAAATATATTGTGAGTTTTTAGACAGTTTCTTATTAGCGAGTATTTACTTAGTTCAATGGGGTGTTTTTATGTTGGCACTAAAATTAAAGGTTTATTTACACCCTGACGATTTTTTATGACTTCGTGTAAATAGCAAAGCTATTTTCGTTCAAAGATCTTATTGAAATGTTACGTACGTTACATACTTGAACGTAGCGCAAGATGGAAAATATTCACCATGTGATATCACATTTTATTTATTTTATTAGTGTAAGACTAATATTTAATCTATTACAAATATTGTGTATAATTTTATACAGTCCATCAGTTTACATAGTTTAAACAAGATTAAGTTATAAGAAAGTGTAAAAATGAAACAAATTTGTACATTACAGAAATCAAATCACAGTTTTTAAATTGTGCCAGTTCAAACTGTTACATAAAATTATTTCAAATAAAGACTAAAAAAAAAAGGAAGACCCTAATTCTGAGCAATGATTTCTACTTATTTTAGCCCTCTACTAACTTTACTCTCTTTGAATCTGATATTCTTGTATTTGATGTGTTGTGTAATTTTTTACCTATATTCACTACTTACATAAACCATTTTCAAAACAACTTCTTTCTATTAAACATTTCTGAATTATGTTTATCAAATAATTTAGAAACGTTTGACAGCGGAAAATATATTTTGAAAATGCTATACTAACTTATTAATTATTACAAAACTTTAATTAACATATAAATTAATTCAACTATGAAATGATGAAGCAGGAAGACTAGACAAACTAAAATCATCTTGGCACTGAGCTTCATGTTGAAATTCAATCTAATATCAGTTACTGCATTTTGAATGTTTCGAAAGAAAACGAGATATCAACTGGGATAGTTTGATTATAAATATTTCGAGGCTTGCAATAAAAATTAAATATATTTAGACAAGATATGTATAGTTAAATTATTTTTAGGTACGTATTTTAATTTGAGATCTTTACAAAAACCTCGAAATTTAAAAGAACTCAAGGATAAATATATTTGTTTTAATGAAGCAACCAATAAACAAAAATAATTTCTTTTTTTTTATTATTAATTATTACTATAATCAAAATAATACATTCCTTATTACTGTCACTTACTATTGAAATAAATAATTTGCAAAATACAACATTTTTAAATCGTTTAAACCGCTCTCAAATGTTCTTAAATTATTTTACAGAAAAATATTTTTTTTCTCAGTAAAAAAAAATACTATCCCAGGATATTTTTGACAGAACAGGTTTGTATTCAGTGTGAACTGGCAGTGAGTGATTGTTTTTTAAGAGCGCTGATTTTAGCTGCTGCTGCTTCTTTTTCCCGAAGGGCCTTCTCCATGAATGTATTTCGTGAATCAACTACACTGAGTGCAATACCCAACTGTGCTGCGTAGTACGTCACCATGATCAATGCCTGTCGATAAAATTGTTAATAAAATAGAATTACCGGCTAGTATGAACATCGATTAAGGGTGACAAACTGTTATATGTTCTTAAATTAGTTTAGAAACGTTGGAATAGTAAAAAATATAGTTAGTCACTTTTAATCGGCGTTAAAATTAAGATTTCTATCATAGAAAAAAGAATTACTACACACCAAAACAAACATGCTACAAATATACTTAGATAAACAGTGAAAAGAATAATATTACAAGTTCAAAAATACAATAAAATCCGGAAATCTATTATTGTGAGTCTAAATAAAATTTCTATAAATATATTTCATAAGATACTATCTGAAATCTATTTCATTACAAATATTTTCAAAGTATATTTTTCTGATAAATATATTTTGTTGAGTATCTTTTTTAGATAGAATAGAATATTTATGTAATTTTTCATTTTCTGAATCAATTATCTGATAATAATCTGATAAGTTATCATTTAATAAATATTAAGTAATGTCGTTATTCTTATCTGTACAACACGTGTGAATGTAAGAGAAATAGAAACATACCTGAGAGTATGAAATTGGAGATACAAATTGATGTAGAGCAATCAAACTGTCAGAAACTGCAAATACGATGCCTCCTGCACAAGAGCACAGTTTGGTCCACGTCCAAAGGTCCTGAAAAAATTCAGTCGACACAATAATTAAATAAGTTATTCTAAAGTCATCTCCATTCATCTGTATAACTTTCTAAGCAAATACATGCTTGTTTCTAAACAACTATCGTTGTATATTTTCAATTATCATACTTTTAAAAATTATTTTTGAGAAGAGTGCTTGACATAAACATAATTTAGTATATTTTAATTATTTTGCAGGAAAATAATTGAGAAATATTCGACAACAGTAAATATAAATAAATACTATCTTTGATAATATAGTCAATCAACTATACTATGTTATACAGAATGGCTCCTATATAATTCCACTATTGCGATCTCGAGAACTATAAAACTAGTTAAATTATACAAAAATTATCACATTAGTACACCAATTTAACGGTTTTAAAATAAATGTATAGGTTATAAGATATAAACAAAAATAAGGCAAAACACAAGAGAATTTTTCAAATTTTAATTTTTAAATAAAAATAAATAGAAAAGTTTCAAACAGAAGTTTTAGATTTTGATTTACACTAAGGTATTAATTTAAAAAATCACTCATTTTTTGAGTAATGGCCTAAAATAACATTTTTGTTTAATGGAATGGATAGGTAAAAAAGTATATACTTAACATATATTTTCTCCTTTACAATAAAGCAAAATTTATATTTATTGATAATGTAAATTAAATCTCGCAAACTTTGCACCTTTCAAAACTGTTGCAAACTGAATCGAAACTGAACTGAACTGGTCCCTTTCTTGAATCGCGACTCGGAATCGAACCTTTCACAAAGAACCGATAAATTGAACCGAACTGTATATGTAAATTGATTTAAAAGGGTAAATGCAATAGCAAAAATTGGAATATTTTGAAATATATATATATCTATCAAGTGCGATGACTAATATATTATTACCATAATAATAATGACAAATTTTTATTATTTGTGATGAATAATGTATTGTTACCATAACAATAATATTAAATTTTTCTTTACCGCTCATAAGCAAAAAATAACTCATTACATCCTCGATACTGTGTTGACGGTAGGAAGAATATAAACTAAAAGACATACGTAGCAAAAAAAATCTAATAAAAAAAATTGTACCGCACTGACCTTGTGATCCGGTTCATGAACCGTTTAAATATTTAAATAGGAATAAAAATCAAACCGACAAAATATGATAAAGCGAGAATGAAAACCGAACCGAGCTGAAGTCGCTTGTTTCCCTCCCTTGATGCATAACATACTATTGTACATACAATCATTCACCCTCAGTATCACCTACATAACTACATACATTTTGGCTTCATCTCATTCTTACAAGCTTTTCTCATATTTTAGTCACATAATAAACTAACAATCATACTCATCCATCTTTTCCTAGGATGTCCACCTAATCACTTACCTTAAATCTTATTTAAATATTTGCTTTTTCGCTAATTTTTATCCGGCTTTAATGCTTAACATGGTCAAAACTAACTCAAAAAGCAAGAAATATTTTGAGATATTTGTGTCAACTCGTAAAGAAATAGGTTTGATCATAAAATATCTATGAAATGCAAAGTTATTAAACATATAAGTGCACCACGCGCAAAATAACTCTTATTATTAAAACAAAATAGTTTCGAAGGTTTACGAGTATGGAAAACAGTCAATTATTTGTGCGATTAAACATTTTTTGTTTATAAACTTTTGTTTAGTAATATTTTTTAAACCAACCTTTGGTCAATAATAGTTTCTAAGCTGTAATTATCGAACAAAAACAATAATTAACTTTTAAAATTAACCTTTAAACTAATATAATAGAGTACATATGTACTAGGAAATCTTTCATGATAATTAAACTGATAAATCAAGCTAATTAATTACTTTAATGTACCATAAAATTATTTACCGATAAGATATTTTCCCAGCGTATGAGTTCTTAATCAATAATAAATATGATTTGTAGCACAGTAATTTAAGAGCAACTATTGTTTTCGCTTTATTACTATTACTTTGCTAAAATACTTGGTTCAACAATTTGTTTACTAAATAACTCATTTTGTCCTTGTACCTGTACCAAAACATATGTTCTGTTATGTTAACTTGTTGCTTACTGGATTTGAAAATACACTGCTCAAAATTGAACAGGGATATTTTAAAAATTGAATGTAAAATTAAAACTATAAATTACATCAAAATATTTGTTAGAATACATAAGATATTATTTTGCTTAGAAATAAATAAATAAATATATCATCACGCCTTTTACCCATTACTGGATGTGGCACTCTGCCTAAGTAGATCTCGGTAAGTGATATATTTTTTCGTGTGAAATGCGGTTACCAGCCGTCAAATCACGGCCCCCAACGATATTAGTGGAGGGAGAGCCACAGGGGTAGATTTTTAAATTGGTGAAAATTGTTTGTCGGCTGTGGGGATCGAACCAGGTTTCTCAAGATCCACAGACCGACTCGATACCACTACCACTACCACATTTAAATATAATTTATAGTTTTAATTTTATAAATATGTATTGAAGCCTTTCATTTATTTAATGCAATTTTTAAAATATTCCTGTACAATTTTGAGCAATATATTTTATTTATACAAATGAGAAAAAATGTAACCTATCACATGAAAAAAAACCATGTTCATGCACGGAATAAATTAGTAATCACAATCATATAATTGATTTTCTAAATAATATTCCTAACTAGAATATTACATAATTAGTATCATTAAATAAATACTTAACAATTGATGAAATTCAATGGAATCGAGTCTACACCTATGGCGGGCAACAAAATAGAGAAAAATTGAAATAATCAAATTTGAATTACAAGGCAATCATAACAGAATATTTAAATTGAACTTGTTATAAATACTAATAGTGTATTTAACTCTCACAAATACATCAGCATATTATAAAGGTTATTTAAAAATAAAAATGTTTGTTTGAATCAATAATACGTTAGTGTAAAAACAGTACGTCGGTTAGGTAACTTATAAATATGTAATTAAATATTTATTCATACCGACCATACATTACTTGAATAAGATAGTAATGTTTGTATAAAATAAATATTTAATACAGTCCTGTAAAAAATACTCATCATTTTCCACCTACAAATAATACTTAGTCACATTCACTCAGTTAAAAATAGTCCAGTCCACATTCAAGAACATTTACTAGCCCTTACATAATTGCACGTATAGCAAAACCTACCGGAAATGATCTCTGTATGCAGTAATCGCAAATTTATTTTTTTTTGTTCGTACATTGACAGTAATATGAATATGTAAATTAATATTTCTGAACAATTATAGATTATGAGATATAGTGCAGTATTTACTTTCTTTATGTATATAAGATTTAAATGTAATCAAGTAAGTATGTTAATATAATAAATGTAAGAAATCTAAGCCAAATTAGACTAACTTGCCCACTGACTTGATTCACAAGTCGTGTAATCTTGATTTTTTCCCTTTTTTACTGAGGATGAGAACTTAGTTTTCGAAATACGTATCTAAATTTCATTTATTTATTAAGGCTTAGGGGTTAAATTCTTTGTTAGTAAGTAAGTATGTGTTTTTACAAATAACAAAATTGTCAAAATTGTATTGTTTCAGCGATGCTAATAATAATTTTGTTTTATTTATAATTTACTTGTTCTGTAGCTTAGGTTACTGAACTATCAGTTAATCACATTCAGTTTTTTTTTATTCTAAACATCTTTCGATGAGAAATTATATTGTGGATGTACTTGTAAAAGCATGTGAAATGTACGTCATGTGAAAGATTAATAAAAATAGGTGCATAAGAATGAATAATTGGATGTGACTGAAGTTTGAAGATTTGTCGCGCCAAAAAACAAGAATTTTGCCCACGAAATACAAACAACTTTTTTTCTACAAGTGTAAATAAAGAGTAATACAATAATTATTGATTTATTTAAGTAGATTGAAGGAAAACAATCAACAATAATATTAATTTGATACTATTGATGTGTTGTAACTAATGAAACCTGACAACAAATAATTTGGAAGCGTGCGCGAGATACTCATTTTGCGCACTAGAATACGAAACATAAGTATTTTGCGCACTAGGGTGCAAAATAATGCGCAAAATACGCGTTGTTATGGTAATGTAAATGATGAAAAATTCACTTACTTCGCGTATTGTGAAAAAAAATTTACATTTTTTAACAGTTGTAGAAAAACATGTTTTCTATTGCTTAGAAATCATTTATAAACAAACAAGTTCCAAATTATATTATACTGTATTAATTTTTTTAATATTGGATATCCTTTTGTGGGTTTCGTAGATTTGCTCTTTTTGCAAATAAAATACGAACAAAAAACAAACTCCATTTGATCAAAGATCTGAGTATATACTTCACGTCGGTTTATCGGTTCTTTCTGCTGAGGATCATTTCCAATCAGTTTTGCTATATTCGTATTGCATGTGTAGTATGACATACCTCGAAGAATTGAACCCGAGCCATCGCTCGCCAAACCATCGTCATAAGTAGAACGTTGTAGAGGGGCACGCCAATCAGTAGGGGGCCTTGTAATCCGGGTATTACTATGTAATTCGCTATGGGCATACATACATACATATCAATGATGTATGTGATATAATAATATTTTCGTAACACATGCACAAGAAACACGTTCTTATTCACTAATTTTAGAGAGAGAAACACTGCTTTTCTCCCCTAGGGAGAGAAACATTATGTTTCTGTCCCTAGATAGGATGTTTCTCTCCCTAGAGACTACGATTATTAGCTGTTTGCGGCCTTTCCTAGGTAACTAGTTAGGCAACCCATATTTGACATTTGTCCCGATAAGACAGTAATTTTTGTGCACTTGTTACGAAAAGTATAATATGCTTCACGGGAGGGCGCGATTATCCCTTCTGTGAAGTTCACACGCGGGAATAATCGCTTGTTTCCCTCCGTTGATGCATAACATACTATATATTATGTAGTTGATATTTTGTATGTGTTATGAATATATCACACCATTATTTCAATAGTGCCACAAGTGCGAGTTTTGTACATGTTTTTTTTCGCACTTGTCCTTTACAAAACGAGCCGTTATTTTCATTATAATTAAAAAAAAAGAGTGCGATATTTTAAATCGAGTCAATGTAGGGCAATTTATATAAGAAATATTGGCTGGTAAGAGCAGTGTTTTTGGGTGTTTTGGCTATCTCTAACATATTAAAACCGAGCTCTTAGAACACCCAAATACAAAGCTTGTGCTACCAGCCCATGTGGTTGGTAACTATTATTGAAATTCATGCATTTGTTCAGATTTTGACGTTATATTAAAATTCATTAAGGAACCCAGTTGCGTATCGAAAGAACGTTCATTACGATACGCAAAACACTTAGTTTTAGACGGTTGGTAGTAGCGGATGAGATACTGAACCTATGAAGCTGAGAACATCAAAATTGTAATATAACCTCAAAATATGAACAATTGCATAAATGCCAATAACATTTACCTACCACAACATTTCATATACAAATTGCCCTAAATTGACATTTGGTTTAAAATATCGCAATTATTTTTTAATTGTAATTTCTAAAAGACACAAAATAGTACAAATAGTATAAATTACTCATTTCATTAATATGCTATTTTGAGTTATGGCTACGATGCATAATATGAAACAATGAAAATAGTTACTGAGTTTCAATTATAGTGTATTATTAAGTTGATAAATAAATAAAACAAAGATATTTAATTTTTATATTCAATTAAAATATAAAATACCTTTTTTTCTCTATGAAAATGTTATTTTACACTTACGGCAAAACTGAACTAGGAGTGCGATATATGTGGAGTAATCTTAATATATTTTATGAATGTGTGAAACTATTTAACTTCCTAACTACAATCTACCATAAATATGTATAATCTAGGTAAAACATATCTATTATTTATAAGTTTCATATTGACTAAACAATTATATATATATATATATATATATATATATATATATATATATATATATATATATATATATATATATAAATTAATTAGAGTTTAATATTTTATTATTCAATTATTGGGCTAACTAAAAATTTTAGTCTGTTTAAGTAATTATGTATCAATATTAACGTATCATGAATAAAGTGCAGACATAATTAATGTAGTTGGTAATTTATTAATTAAATAAGAAAAAGGGGCTCGAACCATAACGAAACCGTAACCGAAAACCGAACCGATATTCATCATTTTATGAAACCATAATCGACACCGATATTTTTTGTTTTGAAATATGGAACCAAAATCTGAAATGAAAATTTAATTGATCTGTATCCGAAATCGTAACTGAACCGATATTATTTCGGTTCTAAAACCGTAAATTTAAACTGATATAAATAATGTACTGAACCAAAAATAGTAAGAATACGAAGAATAAAGTTGAGTTTTTATATTTTTATAAAGTTGCAGTCTTTACAGTTGCAATGAAACCGAAATTTATAATTTAAAAAATCTAAACTGAAACCGTAATGTAATATTTTCAAAAAACCGTAACCGATAGTCCAAGAAAGTGGGGACCCTAAGCTATAGCTTGTGTAGCTTATATCCTGCACTGTGCCATAGACATTATAGAAGTAATACGTATTTAAAAGAGCTATGACCTCTGTGACCCTCAAACTTTATATAGTTGAATGACATTTTAGCATTCGTACATTTTTATCATTATAATTCTTGATCTTTGTAGTTTTGAATACCTAAAATATTTTGTAAAGATCTGGACATTTTCGGCTTGTATAATTTTTAATTATTTTATAGAAAAATATTTGAAATTATCTAGCATTTTTATCTGGAACGCTTATCGCCAAATTGTGCGTCTGTACGGTGGTGTGGATAGCAATACGGAATTCGAATCCGGAGATTCCGAGTTCGAATCTCACTCAAACTAAACATTAAATGAACTACCACACAGCGTCACGGTGAGTACGGACCCTGTACTGTAATTGGGATTAAAGTCTTGTTGTACAGCGTAACATAAATAAATAAATTAGAAATGTTTCGCAGAGGAATATATACGATATCAAAATGACATTAATTTGGAAAAGTTTTTAAGTTTACCAGACTGAATCATAGAGAAAATTTCATTTGGAATCATCAAAATTCAACTTATATTTTATTTACAATTTTCGGATTGAAATTATTGATATGACAGCTATTTACAAAACAGTATAAGGTTCATCATATATTAGATTGTAATTTTTGTCGCCCTAACACTTGGTACCATAATATTCAATTATTTGTGTGAATTAGAAATGAATTTAAAATTCGAACTAAAAATAGTATTAATGGCTATGAATCTGCTTGTATAAAACTAATAAATGGAAAAGATAGAATGTAAAATGTTATGAAGTGCATTGTTATGAAACATATTTGTAATACAGATGATAAGTATTTCTTTTGTGTTATGTTATGCCTGTGGCATACTGGTCGAAGAGCTCTTCGATGAAACAACAGAAGGCACCCGTTATCGACGAAAAATAGAGGCTCCTCTATTTCCATCGAAGAGCTCATCGATGAAACGAACGTGTCTCATTTCACTCGTATCTTTTGTGTCTCATTTCACGTTAGCATATTTTTGAAATTTAGTTTTTCTTTGTCAACTTTAGAAGCTTTTATTTTTCGTCAATGACGGGTGCGTTCTGTTGTTTCATCGAAGAGCTCTTCGATGCTCTTCGACCAGTGTGCCATAGGCATTATGTGTATCTTATTATTTTCATTACCAATGGCACTGATACAGTAAAGAGCGGCCCCCAATTTAGGCTTGAGCGGAGTGAACCCAAATGCGCTGCTGTAGAAAACCTGCGCGATGCCGAAGGCTGCCATGCCATGAAGGAAGTAATTCGGCCAGATGAGGAAGGAATCTCCAAGAGCAGAGAACAGCAGACCCACGATTATCCGGCGAGAGAATGCATATCTGATCAAACAAGAACATGTAGAAATTTACCGTCTCAAGGAATAGGATTGCCCCAGGATTAGCCATATAGAAAAGGAAAGACAGAGGCGTATTTAGTTGCAGTGTGCAGAGCGAATAACGATCAGTATAAGCTAAACAAAGCATGAAATGAATTTACCTGAAACTGACAGGAAAATAAATATTTGCCTGACCTTTAAGACTCAGGAAAGCTTTGCTTGCATGCCTAGTCAGGAAAATAACATATTGCCTGCCTAGGCAGGTAATGAAAGAAACGTGAGTGTCTAGTTACTTAGCAACATAAAATGCTGATTGAATATGTAAGTTAAATAGTTCTTTTAATTTAAATTAATTTAAAATATGTATTATTTGTTTATAAGTTTCAGGTAAAATGTTATACGTAACACGTCAGTAAGGCGTCGTACAGGATTCGAAAGCTGTTTCAAGCTCGGCATGAAACTATCTACTCATCCTGTAATTGAACGCTTTTCTGACTTTTTACGTAAATAACTATTATGTTATTAGTGGATTGTAAGGCAATTGTAATGCAGTAATATTAATTTGTTTTATTCATTATACACCATTAGACAAATTATTAATAGTGTTATAATTATAATTTAATTATTAATATAGTCGAATTAACTATCAAACCATGTTTACTTCATGTAAAATGCAATTAATTTTGCAAATTTTGCAAACATTTTCTCTGATTTATAATCAGTACGTTGAGTACTATATAGGGTAACAATAAGTGCCGTAAGTTGTGAAATACCCTGTATATTTATTACTAGTCGTATACGATATCAAACAAAATAAATTTTATCTTATAATTTATAAATATATTTGTGTTTTATTTTATTATATGGAGCAGGTATTGATATAACATTTTAATTTACTGTAGAGAGTCGAAAACAAATGTAAAAATGCAGGAAAGCTGGATTTTTTCTAAAACTAGAGAAATCCAACAGAAGCTGAATTTCAGGCATCACTGATTGTGCTTTTAAATCTTACTTACTTCAACTTCAACAATAAAAAAAATATTGTGACTCACAAGTAACGCTACCCAACTGTCACTCACCGATTTAAATGAAACTTGACACACTAATAGAACTCTAAAATATATTGAACACCTATTTTTTATTCTTTCGAAAGTTGCTTTTTATGGGTACAAACCACCCCTGAAAGGAGGTAAAAGCAAGAATCGCCATAAATGAAATTAAATAATACCAAAATATTACGCGTTCAACATTAGTTATATATTAGTTATATATCTTCGCGTGAAGTGAGGTTACCAGTCATCAAATCACGGCCCCCAAAGAGTTAGTACTGGGGGAGCCACAGGAGTAGTTTTTAAATGTAACCCGGGTTCTAAATTCACAGGCCGACTCGATACCTCCCCCATATAAATAAATATTTGTAATTCTTATTTAGAATAGTAGTGATAACAACTCTTGAAAATGCACATGCTTTACTGACAGACATCTATGAAAATGTACACCTGCACAGAAACGATTGTTCTTGTTATTATACTAAGTCATAGTAATAAAAATGACTAATGAATTTAATTTGCAAGTGTTCTGAACTCTTGTTGATCCACTTGATGTTTGTCAACACCAGTAAACACCGATCATTACAAATCACATGCCATGACGCTAAATTATATTGATTATAACTTGTAAGACACACTTGAAGCTTTTTTATTTCCTGTATGTACGACAACATATTTTACATATAAAAATCCAGACGTGATGAATGAATTATTTATTGCTGAACAATAAACATTGAAGTATTTAATGCATTTTATTGATTTTGTCAGTAAACAAATTTATCATTAGTATCACAATTGCATGATACATATAAATGCTTAATTTAACAGAAGGAGAATTTATTTATTATAATAAAATATATATTTAAACAGTAATTAAAAATCGAGTAAGAATTTACTAATTTTATTTTTAGCTGTCAAACTTTTTAAATTTAATTTCAATGAACATTCTTCCAACAGATGTAAATAATTCAACTATTATTATTTGAAATATTAATTAGCAACGTTTAACATAAAAAAAATAAGTTAGACAAGAATTAGTCATTATCTTTATTTGCTGTCATAATAGCTTGTCATTATTTTGTGTTTGAAAGAAATTATGTATATATGAATGTATTCTATATAGACCGGAAATCCTTAAAAGAATCAGAGTGTCAGATATGATAAGTCTGCTTTTATAGATTAGCACCTAACGTGACATCATATTTATTACTATTTTATAAATTACAAATACCTAACTAAGCAAAATCAAATATAAACAATATAATGCTTATAACTCTTCCTGATATTTGTTATATGTATATACATATATTAATCCACTAAAAGTATGCCATATATTTATATTAGGGTGGCCCTTATTTTGCGTAAGTTCGAATTTTGTCGGTCTCCACCCGAAATCTGGTTTAAAATCACAAAAAAGTCATAAATTAATTTTTTGAGATTTTTAAAATTAGTTTAACCCGAGCCTCTAGGCCACTTTCACTTTTGCCTTCAGTTCTCAAATCACTGCTGAGCAGGGACTTTATTCAAAATGCAACAACTTTTTTGTTTTTCAATATTTTGACAAATTCCAAGCGGGCATTAAACTAGATGAGATAACGAATCGATCGATTACAATAAACAATAATTTTATATGATTGTTCATTGCTAAACTGATTGGTAAAAACTAACGAAAATTGAATTTTTTTAAATACGCAAAAAATGATTCACAGTACTGATTCTTTTCCAACAATTTTGTTATATAAACTATTTTTGATTATTTTAGACTGTTTTTGAATAATATTCATATTGATTATAACATTTTTATCATATTTTTATTTTATTTTATCATATTTTTAGCCACATATATTTTATCATTTGTAGTGTTTATTTGTAAATGTGTATAAGTGAAAGTGGCCTAGAGGCACGGATTAAACTTATTTTTAAAATCTCAAAAAAATAATTTATTACTTTTTTGTGATTTTAAACCAGATTTCGGGTGGAGACCGACAAAATTCGAACTTACCCAAAATAAGGGCCACCCTAATATATATATATATATATATATATATATATATATATATATATATATATATGTATATATATATATATATATATATGTATATATATATATATATATATATATATATATATATATGATTAACATGAAAAATAAGTTTGTCGATATTACTACTTTCCTTTAGTGAAATCACACCGTATACAATTCCACGATAAAATGCAGGCGAAAATTGCAAATTAGTGTACAACATTTTTTTAAGCAGAAGAGAGACGTCATAAGTCGTGGATAAAACTGTACCAACTGATAGAATGATAAATATATTTGTAGTTAAATGAAAAAAATAATAATAAGGAGAGTACACATTAATGACATTTACAACGATTTAAAATTAAAAAATAATTGAACATAATATTTTTCAAGAAATTTTAATTTATTTAAAATAATTGAAGTCCTTTCTTTACCTACTGATTTTGAAAACGTTTACATTTGTATTCGACTCTCACTCCATTTTGTTATGCATTGTCGTTTGTCAATTTTGTTGTGATTTGTGTTTATGATAAATAATGCCTAAAGCATTTAAAATGTTAGGTAATTCATTATACATTTTTATACAACACTCATTGCATTTAATTTTTTTTGTATCCTATAAAAGCAGCTGTCTTTAAAGTCATTATTCTCTTCTGCTTATTTTTTTTTGTATACTACATTCTAAATAATTCTACAGTTGAAATGAAATTAGCATTGTTTCTGTGTAACTTGCTACAAAAAAGCATTTGTTATTTTATTTCTCAAGTTCTCAAGATCATTTTAGAAGTAATGAAATATAGTACTTGATCCAGAATTTAATTTTTGCAGATTTTATTTAAAATATTAATCGCCAATGGCGCTGTTTTCGTGGAAAATCCTATAAGTTCTAGTACTGTATATCTGGTTGTGTTCATTTAAAAATGAATCCCGGCTGTAATACTTCATGAATGGCTGCTGGTTTGTATAGCGCGCTAAACGATATGTCATTTCTTTGTCCTTTGCAGGAAATTAGTTTTTATTGTTCATCACAAGCGCATGTATGTATATTAACTCTTAACTTTGTGGCTAACAATTTCATTATTAAGACCTACACTTCAAAGTATTAACAAGACATTTTACATTTTCATTATAAATCACTATTAAAATAATGGATTTATGAGTACTTCTGGATTAAAAAATTACCACATTAATTATTATTTATTTCCTACTTATCTTCACTATTTAATCCTAATGACTGTAGCTTATAGTGAAATCGGATGCAATATATTTCTGTACTTAAGGTATTAAGTATTACGGGAATATACAGGGTGTTTTTATAGTCGGTCTGTGGATTCTGAGAACCCTGGTTCAATCCCTACAACCGACAAACAATTTTCACCAAATTAAATCTACCTCTGTGTCTCCCCCTCCACTAACATCTTTGAGGGCCGTGATTTGACGGCTGGTAACCGCACTTCATGCGAAGAAATATATCACTTATCAAGATCTGTTTTGGCAGAGTACCACATCCAGTAATGGGTAAAAGACGTGATGATATATTTATTTATTTATATTTATTTTTTATACCTCTGCACGAAACTTTAATGACATATATAATTTGATATACTGATTATAAAATAAATATATTTTTTTTGAAATTCTCAAAAATTAGAGTATTTTATTCCTAGTAAACATTTTTAGTGTCACTGGTTTAATTCGGAATTTTGCGAAGTTTCTCCATACACTAACAGAATATCCACTAATTCACTGTTGCTAATACATTTCTCCCACAACAACTTACCCTTTCAATACCGTATACGAAATCAGACTAGGTACTCAAATAAAAATAAAAATAAGGCATTACACCAGGTACCTACATAATAACTAATTAATACATGATTATTTGTAGGCAGTGTTTATACTTTTATTTCATTAGTAACATAATTATAAATAATTAAATGTACTATTAAACCAGTGACACTAAAATGTTCGCTAGGAATGAAATATCCTAATATTTTTGGTCTATAATCAGTATATCAAATTATATATGTTATTACAATTTCGTGCAGAGGTATAGAAAGCACCCTTAATTTATAAATAAATAAATATATTATCACGCCTTTTACCCATTACTGGGTTTAGCACTCTACCATAGCAGATCTCGGTAAATGATATATTTCTTCGCGTGAAATTTGGTTACCAGCCGTTAAATCACGGCCCCCAAAGATGTTAATTTGAGAATTTAAAAAAAGATTATATATATTAACGTGGTTTGAACGCGCAAACACTCGATCGGTATTAGACACGAATTATTTTCATTTTCACTAAACTACGACTAATAATACTGAGATCTGTAAATACAGAGAAGAGTATTTATCCTGAAGAATAATAACATTTTCAGTACAGCTAATGGATTTTAAATGAAATTTTATTTTTCATATTTATTTTTCTAATGGATTTTAAATTTCAAACAAAGTTAAACTAACAATTTAATTATAATTGTAGATGATGAATATTCCAAAAATCTTTTGTTTACATGAAATAGAATAATTTTAGCATATATTTACTGGTGTGTGTCATATAGACTGTCCCACGAAAACTGCGCCATAAGCGAATAGATTTCATAGGAAATAAATTTAAAGAGTTCATATGGTGGAAGTGTTAATGTGGTCGAAACGAGTATCGTATGTCAGGATGAGAATGTTGACGGGTTCGTGCTACCCCATTTAATGGGATATAACGTGATGTTATGTATGTATGTAGGAAATAAATTTCTTGCTCTCTTGCGTATTTTACAAGAAAAGGTTTCTAATAAAAATTGCACATCTAAATCAATTACATAGTGTCCACCAGTTTCAAACCAAAATTACAACGAAACTTAAATTTTAAGTTTGTCGTAAACAGATAATAACGCATCAAATGTTTGACAGCAATGTTAATGTCTTCATATGACATTTAACTTCGATTTTTCATCAGACATAAAAATGATGTTTAGTTGATGCAAACGAGTATTAAGCATTTCAAGGTATGTATTACAAAAAAAAATCCAGGCAGTTTCATTGCAATGTCAATCTTTGCATTCCAAAATTCGAAAAATGCTGTAAATAAATACTGTAGAGAATATAATTCTGTAACTATATATTTTTAATTTCTACAATACACAGATTAAAAATTGCCAGAAAAAGTTATTGTTTTAATTAATTAGGAGGCTGTGGAAAAACTGATTTCCCTGTATAAGAAAAAAGGACACTAAATTAAACAATTAATTTTTACTGTAAATAGTTTTTCTAGATATTAAATTTGTGGGGTAGGTGGCTCAGTGGTATCGAGTCGGCCTGTGGATCTTGAGAACCTTGGTTAGATCCCCATAGCTGGCAAACAATTTTCACCCATTTAAATTTACCCCTGTGGCTCCCCCTTCATTAATATCTTTGGGGGGCGTGATTTGACGGCTGGTAACCGCACTTCACCCGAAAAAATATATCACTTACCGAGATCTGCTTAGGCAGAGTGCCACACCCAGTAATGGGTAAAAGGCGTGATGATATATTTATTTAGATATTAAATATATATTTAAGAATTTCAAGTTTGGTTTTACAATCCCAAGTTTTTTCTAAGAATTCCAGGTTGGTAAACACCATGAACTTAGTTATTGTTAAAATTAACTTTAAATTATTATGTGATAGTTAAACTTTTGTTTGTATTTGTTCCAATTTAATAACTAACTAGATTAAGTATCAATTTTGGATAACTTTTAATAGTTATTTTTGTATTAAGTGTGCAAAATGAGTGTTTTCTTGAATTCAGAATAAAATTATCTCGATAGATAAGTAAATAAAAAAATATAGTTCCATTTAATAATAATTTAATAATAATAACAAAGCTGGTATCGACAGTTTGTGAACAACTGGTTGAAAAAAAAATTATGCTCATTAAAATAGTCTTATAAAATAGAAATTGTTTGCTAATTTACCCAACCTCGTAGGTCTTATAGTTCTCGAGATAGCAATTGTGGACAAAATAAAATTAACACCCTGTATATTATATTTAATGAATTTCTAAAATGTTGTTGTGTTAATCAAGGATAAAAATGATTGCCTCGCTTTTTTTATCATAACAAATACGGATAATATATTTGTGCAACGTTTAAAATGTTTGTAAGTAGATAGTAGCATTTACGATTTATTTATGCATCATTCGAATTTTATTATATTGTATGTCTTTAATTAGACATAACATTTTATTACTTTATAGAAAAGCATCGTAAAAATAAGATCATTTGTTTGGTCTTGAAATATCCTATAGAGATTTGTAGAAAGGTAATAGCTACGAAAGGTGCAGTTTTTATTATCAGCACATAAACAATTTTGACGTCACTGAATCTATTAATCATTTTATGAACTTTTTGTTTAATGAATAAAAAGTACATGATATTTATACTACACTGTAAAAAGGATATCACTGATTTTGTAATACTTGTTGTTAAACAAACTAATAATTACTAAAAAAGAAAGAAAACTGGATTATGTAACATTTACAGACAGTCACGACTAGATTTAATTCCGCTGAATTTCTACAAAATATGTCAGATTTAACTAATAATAATTAGTAACCTAGATAAGTTGGAAACAGTAACATTTTCACAAATATTAGGTATAAGTCCATTAAATGTTATTTAAATTTAATTTAATTTTCACCAATTTAAATCTACCCCTGTGGCTCCCTATCCACTAACATCTTTGGGGGTCGTGATTTGACGGCACGCGAAGAAATATATCACTTACCGAGATCTGCTTACGGCAGAGTGCCACACCCAGTAACGGGTAAAAGACGTGATGATATATTTATTTAAACTGTGAAAAAATATCTGCTATTATTTTTTAATCAGTTTTAAACAGAAAAGTAAACACTAAATTAGTATGTTATAATGTTTAAGAGATCTTTTAATTTTTTTTTAATTCGCCTAATTAACAAATAAAGTACGACTAAACAGGTACTAAATTAGTATGTTAGAATTTTTAAGAGATCTTTAATTTTTTTTTAATTCACCTAATTAACAAATAAAGTACGACTAAAAACAATCTCCATTCGAACATCCAAGAATTTACATTCTGTAGTATATAATGCCGTATATGATGCAGATATAGGTACTTAAAATAATTTTAAATTCGATACAATAGTAAAAAAGGTAACATTTATTATTGTATTAAGTGCTCAAAATGGGTGTTTTTTTTTGTTGCGCGTGAGAATGTTACTTTTAGTCGAGACCGCAGGTCGAGACAATAAAAGTCATTCGAACGCGCCAAAAAACAATAATTTTGCCCACGAAATACAAACAACATTTTATCTACAACTGTAAATAAATAATAATACTATAATTATTGATTTATTTAAGTAAATTGAAGGAAAACAATCAACAATAATATTAATTTGTTACTATTGATGTGTTGTAACTAATGAAACCTGATAACAAATAATTTGGGAGCGTGCACGAGATACTCATTTTGCGCACTAGAATACGAAACAGTGCGCAAAATACTCATTTTGCGCTCTAGGGTGCAAAATAATGCGCAAAATATGCGTTGTCATGGTAATGTAAATGATGAAAAATCACGTACTTCGCGTATTGATATTAGTTTTTTAAAAAGAAACATTTTTGACAGTTGTAGAAAAAAATTATTATTTAACTATGTACTTAATTGATAATGATTATTTGTATTTTTTACTTCAATAAATAACTGTAAATAAAATTTCGTCATTACTACTATTTATTTCAATACTTATAGTAATTTTCATTCGTTTCAAAGAATTTAAGAATAGTAATTCGATGAAATAGTGCTGTTTCATAAATGTGAATAATGTGTAAAGCAAGTTTCATGTTGCTGCACTACCATTAAAATAATTATAGTATTATTCGTCCGATCGTGTTACGCATTACTTAATTTGGTCCTTGTATACTTCTCATTAAAAAAACATTTGTCCAAAATGATTTGTTTGGTCAATAATATTCATTTGTTGGTGTATTCTAATTCTAACAGAAAAATGCCGCAATTTTTCAACTTTGACTAACTGTAATTCAAAAACTATTTAAGATAATTAATTTCCATTTACACCACTCAATTTATCATACTTTAATTAATATGTATGGGTGCTTCTGTGTCATTTGCGTTATGTTTATGTGAGATATGGTAGAATGTTTCAAAATAGGGAAGTTATTTTTATTCTTTAAATTGTATAACACATTATTTCGAGATGAGAAATCATACTTTTAAATTTACTTTTTTTCAGATATTCGTCTGCAACTCAAAATCTAAATTAACTATGAAATTGTAGAATTCATCATTAGATTATATTAATATGTATATTTGTACAATTTTGGACTGTAAATAATGTTTTTAGAATACAAAGGTTTGAAAATTACCGGAAAATGAAAAAATTATATAGAAATTTTATCCCTCTATTTTCGACCAATAAATTACGAAAATAAAAACGAGGTACTGAGAATTTACTTTTTTTTGCATTGATTTATTCTCACAATTGTATCTCAAAAACTGAACAAGGTAATATAATTTTGCGATACCACTGAATTTAGAAAAATTTGTACTAAAACACGATCATTACAAAAATTGCCAAACTTTGTATATGTATGTCTTCAAAAGTAAAAGAGATTATTGAATTCTATTCTCTCCAGTGAATTCCGCATACTTTGATTCATAAATAAATAAATATATCATCACGCCTTTTACTCATTACTGGGTGTGGCACTCTGCCTAAGCAGATCTCGGTAAATGATATATTTATCGCGTGTAGTGCGGTTACCAGCTGTCAAATCACGGTCCCAAAAGATGTTAGTGGAGGGAGAGCCACAGGAGTAGATTTAATTTAGTGAAAATTGTTTGTCGGCTGTGGGGATCGAACCAGGGTTCTCAAGGTCCACAGGCCGACTCGATACCACTGAGCCACCTACCTCATCTTTTTTTCATTCATAAATTTTTTTTATTCATAAATATTGTTAATTTAATAACCCTACCATAACCCCTAAAAAGTCGGTAAACAAATGAAAGAAACAGCAAAAAAGCAAATGAAAATTTGCAGCAAGAACAATAGGAAAACAAAAGGTTTCTTCTATATTAACAAATACTTACTCATCTCCTAAACTCATGCCATGTAGCAATACAAATATGACTAAACTGAAGATAGGGAGGCATTTGATGACCATTCCGAACCATGATGGTCGTTCCACAGGGATGAACAGGACGAAATAGATTGCAACGGTTTTAAAGAATGGCACCAGCTTTGGGCCCACGCTTTTTAACTAAAATGCACATAAATAACCATTATTAACATTGTTTCTTAAAGTAGCAAGTTTTTTTGTTATTTTTCTCGTTAATATAATATTATATTGTAATAATACTAAATTATAAGTACATTACAAAATAGGATAATAGTTCAGGATATTCAAAGATTTATACATAAAAATGTGAAAAATATTGTATCTTTTAGTAAATGACAATAAACCAATATATAATAATAATAATAATAATAAAAGATTTTTCTACCATCTGATGGATAAATTATCCGACAAGTTATCTGTCAGATAAATTAAGAAAATATTGTATGAATAAGTGACACTTAATTTAATTTGTACAATTTTTTTCTGTAATTTTTATATGTTTTCGATATCTGACAGATAAGTTGCACGGCATGGTTTCATAAGGTCTATCCATCTTCTGATAAACTCACAGATAACTCATTCTTCATATATATATATATATATATATATATTAGGGTGGGTCGAAAAAAATATATTTCGTTCTCTAAGGTCTCAAATGAAAGAGTTCCATCCAAAAAGTTGTAGAGATGTGCTGAAACATTTTTCTGATGAATACCCAGGCAGCACCGAGCACCTCAAAACGCCGTTCTTGCACCTTTTTTTAGATTCTGGCCAATAACTTTTTTCAATTTGTTTCAAATTGGCTGAATTTTTTTTTGGTATTCCCAGATCAATACCGAATAAGTCAATATAACCGACATTGGGGTTTACCTTTTCCTAAAGACGAAGAAAAAATCCCCAAAGTACCCAACAATCTGGGTTTTCAGGTATTCCGTCCGTATTTTTGTTTCTGTGTACATCCAAAACATCAGATTCATCAATTGTATGATATAAAGAATAGTTTCAGATCATATAAATGTGAAGATAGATGGCAGCACCTAATTAAATCCAATATTTATCAACATTAAATAGGCGATAAATATTGGATTTAATTAGGTGCTGCCACCTATCTTCATACTTATATGATCTGAAACTGTTCTGTAGATCATACAATTGATGAATCTAATGTTCTGGATGTAACACAGAAACAAAATATAACGATTCCAATCGACGGAATAACAAAATACCTGAAAAACCCGATTTTTGGGTACTTTGAGGATTTTTTCTTCGCCTTTAGAAAAGGGTAAACCCCAATGTAGGTTATATTGATTTATTCGGTATTGATCTGGGAATACCAGAAAAAAATTCAGCCAATTTGAAGCAAATTGAAAAAAGTTATTGGCCAGAATCTAAAAAAAGTGCAAAAAACGGCGTTTTGAGGTGCTCGGTGCTGCCTGGGTTTTCATCAGAAAAATGTTTCAGCACATCTCCACAACTTTTTGGATGGAACTCTTTCATTTGAGACCCTAGAGAACGAAATATATTTTTTTCGACCCACCCTAATATATATATCATGAAACAAAAATAATTTTTTTTAATCGCAAAACTATTTTCAATGTTTCCCAGTCCAAAATTTTTCCTTGCCACTTCTACTGGGTGGATGATTATGTTAAAGTTATTAATTAAATAAAATTCTATTATAAATAATTGCTAATAATTGAATTGTGTAATTATTCTTTCGTAGTTGATACCTACTTCATTGTTTGTGTTTAATAGGAAAGCGAATCCAGTGCAGTACTACAAAAGATGTTTTAGGTGAACAACCCTTAATTTTTCGAATTTAAAACAAATTATTTTTGTTTCATGATCAGCACGTCGTACAGAATATACCCTTTAATTTTTTGCTCTAAGTTGTGAAACACCTTGTATATATATGAATGACAATTAATACAATTTGTGCAATTTATACTATGATTTCGTCGAGATATTCAAATTTTTGCACGTATCTAACAGATGAATTATTCATCACCATATCCCAGCACTGATAACGAGCTCTGCGGATTCTTCAACCCCCAGGTAAAGTGATTGATAACTTATCTACCAGTTAAATTTAAAATATTACTTCAATAAATAATAGTATAAATAATATAATTTTTACTTTTTGTTTTCTAATTTCTGTGTCATACTTTTTTACTTATCTGATAGTTAGCCATAAATCTATCCTAGCATTGATAAACGATTCCAAAGGACTTTTCCTTTTTTGAAAAAGGGCTCAAGAATTTATCTATCAGATAAATTAAAAATATTGTTTTGCAATTTTTTCACTTATCTAGCAAATAAGTTATCTGTCATTTATCTCCGCCTAATGGTCTTCTACTTTTGGATAAAGTACTAGACAACAATTATCTATTAGGTAAATATAAAAAACTGATCAAAAATTAAAGTAAACATTTTACAAATTAAGGAATGATTATGCTAATAATTTTTTTTCAATTATTGTTAAATAGTTATCCGGTACTTTATCCGGAAATGAACAGACCGGTCTTTAAAAGTCAACATAAATATAGTTTCTTATAATGTTATATTATTAGGTACAAATCGATTGTGTTATACATTATTTCTGTCAGCTAATAAAATTTGCATTACACATTTAGAAAATCGATGTTTCCGCTTTTGGGAGAACCGAATTTTAAACTACATTATTTGGACAAAAAAAAAACAAAGAGCATGTGTTATTAAAAAAAAAACCAACCACAAAATTACTTAATTTCGCACTTGTAAAGAATTATTTTCAAAACCACAAAAGACAAAAGAAATAACATTTTTATACAACAAAGCGAGGAATAAAAAATTTAAATCACTCTACAGTTACAATTATTCTTTATAAATACGAATTAATTTAAATGAAACCCAATTGAACAAAATAAAGTACAGTTTCAAATGACAATGTCAAAAAGTTTGTAAACAAAATCCCTTACCACTTGCGTTGGAGAAGTCATTACTCGTTGTAGTGCAACGCTCTCTAATAAACAAATCTAACTAGGGTGCCGTGAATGTCAGTGAATCAGGTGTATCGCATGGAATGCACTAGCGTCTATCTACACTACCGTCGAACTACAACCTATATCATAGCGTCGTGTCAACTGTCACTGTCAAATATCACACCGTCACCACGACAATGGATACAAACATAAAACAGCTGAACAAGTTCTCTGGACTTGTGTATAAGTAGAACTAGTGTGCGCTGTACAGTACACAGTTCGCACACATGCTGACTAGAGATACTTTGCACAGAAAAGTATTGCCGCGAAAATATTATGCTTTCTATTGGTTGGTGCTGTAATTATACTTCTTTTCATTTAAGAATGTCATCATTTTAAATGTATTATTGAATGTATAAGCTTAGATTGTCAATTGTAATTAGCTATCAAAATAAGATAATGATAAGATTTCTATATGATAGTGATTATAAAATAGGTATCTATTTTTATAAGTACCTCTGTACTGAATTCTTATGTGGGTTAAATAGCTTTACAAATAAATAAAATAAAGGTAATATTCGCTGCACTAAATATTATACTAAATTATCAACTTTAATAGATTGAAGTTTAACAATAGTATGCCTCCAGGGCTGGACTTCACAAAAATTTTAAACTTAAATTAATTAACTCCTGCTCTGGAAATTATACTGAATTAGCGGATGAATTATTTTGGTAAACAATTATGTAAATTTAGTTTTATTAAAACAAGTAGGGGAATTTCAATATAACCCATAGGTGAATGTTTAATATCTATTACTAATTTTATATTTAGTTTTGCAAATCGTCCGTCAGTTCGGTGGTGTGGATAGCAATATGGAATTCGAATCCGGAGATCCTGAGTTCGAATCTCACTCAAGCTAAAAATTATATGAACTAACTACACTGCGGATCGGTGAGTGCGGACCCTGTACTGTAATTGGGATTAAATTCCTGTTGTACAGAGTAACATAAATAAATAAATAAATGATTTCAGTCAAAATATATATTTTTAAAACAGATCTGCAGATCTATTTAGAAATAGTTTTCACTGATCTTAAAATAAATGATATATAACTCTTATACAAAAGGCTAATTTAATAATTCTTAATGTGCTGGACGCAGAATTTAATTCTCTAAAATTTTTATTTGCAGCAATCAAAATAATACCATTTTTTTCAAGAAAAATTGTTAACAGCTTCATGTAATGTATAACTTCCGGTTAGTTTTAACCAAAATCTATTATGTTATTTCCATTGATATAATAGTCTTATATACCAAATTTGAAAAGTTTATTAAAATAATAGGCTTCAAGTAAAGTATCACTTCCGGAAGTTATTCAATGACTAAAAAGGAAGGTACACAACTAGATGTTAAACAGTTCTAAATACAAAATTTCAACTTTCTACGGCTTACCGTTTTTAAGTTATGCGAGATACATTCGTACGTACAGACGTCACGATGAAATTAGTCAAAATGGTTCAGGAATGGTCAAAATGCATATTTCCGTTGAAATCTGAGAACCGAAAATTTTCGCGATTACAATACATCCTTTACTTCGTACAAGGAAGTAAAAAGTAATAAACATAAAACAAATACAATATGTGTTTTCTTTATTATATCCAATGACTTGTGCATTTTTCAGAAAAACAAAATCATGTTAAATTGATGCCACATTCTGATAAGTTTGATCTAATTAAACCAAATTGCAAATAAAAAATTAATAAACAATAGAAAAAATACAATATGTATATTTTTCTTTATATCCAGTGACTTGTGCATGTTTCAGAAAAACAAAATCATTTTAAATTAATGTCACATTCTAACAAGTTTGATCGAATTAAATCAAAGTCGTCGTTTGTACACTACAAAAAAACAAGTTAGAATTATAGCTCCTGACATAATAACGTCTGCAATATTTTGTCACATCTCTCAACTCTAAAGGATCTCTATTTTGCAGTATTTTGCGCATGCTCCGTTCAATAACTGAAGTACGTTGGGGAATCGCGAAGAGAAGACAAGACGAGGAGGGGGAATCCAATATAAACAAAGAACACACACACATGCATACTTACACTGGGATTTATTTTGCATGTGTCCTTCACTAGTATTTCTGCACATTATCGAACACAAATGATAATAGACTTTTATAAAAATATTAACATAATTTCATTATCATTGTTACCAAAAAACCAGGTTATCTTAATAAGTCTATTAGCCTATTTACTTTTTTAATGAGTTTTATTCATGACTCGCACTATATTAAATAGTTTTATTTTATTTATATAAAATAATACTTTTATAATCTTAAATCTGATACTATTTATGGCGTTGCTATGGAAACAAAGCGAAAAGATTTTATCAAAAAGCATTTTATACAAGTTATTTTACGTTATATAATTTCGCTTTTTGTCACGCAAATAAATTAATCTCAGCCTAACAATAGAAACCATTGATTCAAATTTACACGAAATATGAAAATTAAATTTATATTTAATATTTATATGACCTATCATATTTCATGTTAATTTTTCTTTAGATGTTGCATGACATCATGCTATACTTTCATTTATTTTGATTGTGATTTTTTATTTTACTTTTCTTAATTAGAATTGCAAAATAATGTTCATTAGATTAATTAAATTATTAGTTTAAGGGCTTGTTCATCAATTCCCGTATAGTAACATAATAAAATAAAATAAATAAATAAATAAATATATCATCACGCCTTTTACCCAATACTGGGTGTGGCACTCTGCCGTTGCAGATCTCGGTAAGTGATATATTTCTTCACATAATTCATCAATCAAATTATCGCATCAATAATAATACTAATATAATTTATAGTGTATTCCAAAAACGAATCACGGTTACCGTGGAAAAATTTTCCCGTATTTATTTCGCGATTCCTGAAATATATCGTAATTTTTGCTTTAGTAACGGTAAAACTGTAACCGTGGTAAAACCATAACCGCATTACGGTTCGTTTTTGGAAATTTATGGAATATCTAAGTGTTGTTTGTGCAAATGAAAAATAAAACATTTGTAAAATTGAAACGGTGAAATGAATGTCGAATAAAATATTGGTAAAAAAGGTATATGTTGCTGACATTGCGAGTGCGAGATTACGTACACGGTCTAGGAATAAATTATTTCCGAGTGGGTAAAATAAATAAGTTTATATGAAAGGAATTATAAATGTGGATTGGTAAATAAATAAAATAAAATAAATAAAAATATATCGTCACGCCTTTACCCATTACTGGGTGCACAGATCTCGGTAAGTGATATATTTCTTCACGTGAAACTTGGTAAACAACCGTAAAATCACGGCCCCCAAAGATGTTAGTTGAGGGGAAGCCACAGAAGTAGATTTAATTTGGTGAAAATTGTTTGTCGGCTGTGTGGATCGAACTAGGGTTCTCAAGATCCACATGCCGACTCGATACCTCTGAGTCACCTACCACATAAAGTGGATTGGTGATAGGAATATTTGGTGAAGATTAATAACAGGATGAATCGAATGAATAAATGTTCAAATGCATGGTTAAAGAGTTCGTGTTATTCCATTTGATGATGTTATGAATGTATGTCGAGCTTTTGATATCATTTATATTTTTCAAGAAATTAATTGCAACATTCGAAATTTTTATTTGAAAATCTAGTTACTAATTTTCACCAAATTCAAATTATTACTCATGTAGCTCTTTCTGCATTAACTTTTATTAGGGTCTATGATTTGACAACTGCTAACTGCAAGGCAAAGTACCACGAACAGTAATCGGTAAAAGTCGTGATAGTATATTTTTTAATTTAATTGTAGGGTAAATCTAATGAATATATAGTAAATATTTTCAGGGTTCGTGCTACCCCATTTCATGTGGCATAGCGTAATATTATTACGTATGCATGTATATTCATGAAATTCAAAATATTTGCCGATTGTAAATCATCTAAATTGATCTTAATCTTAATGAATTAAATCGTATTTTTCAAATTATGTTTTTAATATCTTTATTTTTGACAATATTTCTATTGTGTTTTTCACAGAAATTTAGATGTGTATCTCTACAAAAAAAAATGCTGATTAGCCAAATTGCATAATCATATATATCCAATCTCTGGTCTCCATTTGATCAGTTTCAACAAGATCGTTTTATAATCTTTCAATTCTTTCATTTCGCAAGTTCTAATTGCTTCAGCTTCATCTAAATATTTCTTTACTATCTTTTTACGCACATCTGGATGTTCCACCATATTTCCCAAAGCCTTTAAAATTTATTACATTAACACCAAACATATTATGGCTTGAAAGACAAATAACTAATCTATCAGATAAATAAAATAAAATGTCGTGTTATTGAAAAACATACCTATGTAATTTAAGTAACGTGAGCTTTAGAAACATTCATCCTGTATTTATTCATCCTGCAATTAATATTCGCCAAGTATTATACTGGCACTTCACTTTCTTTTCATTCACGTTCATAATTCCTTTTATACAAACTCATGTATTCCTCCTACTCGGATCACAAATGCAATAAACCTTCAATCACATCCATGACAGTTAATCGAATGTGTGCAATTAATGCTGTAGTTTCAATACGATATTGTTTTGCTAACTGATAGATAAGTTATTTGTTACTTTGTCTCAGAATTTATAAGAGTTAAAACTACCTTCATTGCGAACATTTGAGCAGGAGGATGATTAAAATCATTACAAAGTTCTAGTAATCTTTCTGCAAGACCTGGTATAGCAGCAGCCTGGTGTTTCGATTTAACCAAATGCGTAGCAAACATTATAACCATAGCTGCACTGGTGTATACTTTCCTTTCCTAAACAATCTCGGTTTTTACAATATATTTTATAGTTAAGATAGTAAGTACCTCTCGGAGTAATAGTTCAGATAATTTTAGGAGTAGTTCTTCTTCAACAGCTATTTTTTTACCGTCAGGATGAGATACTAACATTGCTAAACAGTTCGAAGCTAACGAAATTATTGTAGGATCAGGATATTCTAATAAAAACACCTAGAACATAAAAATTTGAATTTCGCGCGGCTGAAAAGTTTAAAATGATATATAATAAATCGATCGGAAATGATCTCTGTATACTGTAGTCTGAAATTGCGTTTTCTGTGTACATTCCGAACTATATTTCTAAGATTACTGAAAAAATAATTAATTTACATAAACATTATTATCATCCCAATTTTCAAAAGAGTTTTAGCTAATTCTGAACTTCGGATTATTCAAATTACGCTAAATCATATTCTCTAAAAAAGTTGTAATAAACTGTAATATAATCTTGTTACCATTTGATTTTCGGAAAGTGATTTAAATTAACTTTTAAAAATCGGACTGGAATAAAATTAAGTACATCAAAATATTTTTTTAATCGCACTATATAAGATATTTCAATATTTCTTTGATTATATAAAATACAAAAAAATGTATTGATCAATGCTTGCAATTAGTACCAGATTCAAAAGTATAGTTTGTCGGGTTGAAGAACAAGACTACTCGTTGAAATTTTTTTTAACAAACAGGTCAAATTGATTTATAGTTTAGTATATTACCTTTAAAAAAGTAAGAAATTTGTCAATATTAAATATAATTAATTAATTTTCTTGTTATAACTGAATATGCAAAGCATGAAACTCTGCGAAATTAAAAAACAATTTCAGGGAAATTTTGTTGGTACGACACTGTAACATTTTAAATTGAAAATATACTAACTTTTTTTTAATAAAATTAGTCTCATTTAATTATTACCTTGTTGTTAGTATAATAGACTGTATGTATCTTTAAAAATTATTAAAAATTAAGTTCCGGAAAACATACTTATATTTCTAATATAAAATTAAAATGTTCCAGTAAATTAAGTTTCACTGTAATTGTTCATATCATTTATCCAATTTTATTTATAACAAAGAATGAAACATTTTAAATATCTATATTTATCTTTCAAAACTTTCCTAAAGATTTATGATGATAACATATTACACGTAGGTAGATGATCATTTAAAAAATATGCTGAAATATTGGTTCATTTTTATTATAAATTGTTGTCATTTTTAAATTAATAAATTGAAAAATTATATACTCGAGATTATTAAATAAAAAAAAATTATTACTATTATTCGATGCGACTTACTGTACTTTTGAATCTGATAGTAGTTTCCTTTTTAATTAAAAATCATTTACGATCGATTTTACTATAGAAAAATGATTAGAAATGCCTGCAACTTTGTAGGTATGAAAGTTTTGAAGGATGCTAACCATTTTTGAGAGTGCTTCATAAAATATGCCTTCTTCTTGTCCAACAGCATGAGTAAACAATTTTTCTAAAGTTTGTAAGTGGAATACAATTACTTCTGTATCATCTACTGTAACATACTGAACTAATGTTGGGATATATTGTTCGTCAATTAATACACAAGCCACTAATGGAATGCAAAGTACTATTAAATATTTCTCTACAAAATTTAGGAACAATTTTACCGGGGAAGCTCCTAGATAACATCTCTATAACAGCAGCTGTTTTGCATCTGACATTTTTGTCATGACTGGCAATAAGATCTTTAAATCCATTTATTAAAACTCGTCTACTTATTATTTCTTCTCTTCCAAGGGCTTGGCCAGCTATTATTTTAAGGGCTACTAAAATTCGTTCTTGAAATGCATCATTTTTAGTACGCATTAATAAATTACCCAATCTTAAAATATCATTTTAGGACTGTTAAATAATTATATAATACAGATCTTATGAGCAAAATTGAGAAGAATTATGTTCAAAGAATAAATGTGTGTCAGTTAAAATGGTGTTAAGGCATCGAGTATATATTTCAAATGAAAGATTGGTGAAAATAATGGCGTGAGATTACATTACAGATAATCTAGAAAATAATAGGATTGATATGATTCAAGGATTGTTGTGTGAAGGAAAATATATATGTATATGGAATGAACGACCCATAAAAAGAATTATGAATGTAGTTGAAGCGAATGTAATGTGTCAAAATAGAAATATTTGGTGGGGATTAGATGCTATGTATGTAAAACTGCATACCTTGGTATGAATTTTAATCGAATTGCCTCAAAAGTTCTTTCAGGATCGTGGCACAAATCACAAACAGAATTAATTGCTTGTAATTGTACAACAGGATCTGTAGCATGAAGTTCTCTGTACTAAAATAGAATAAAACGATAAATAAAATACTTTTTAATTGTAAAATTAAACATTACAAGTCTTGGTAGGGCCCAACGACCAAAAGCTAACGGTCTTCTTACAACATCGACATGTTCTACTGGAATAGCGGGTTGTTCCGAACATAATCGTATAAAAGGTGCTTCATGATCAAAACAATCTTTAACAGGCTTTTCGCAGGCTTTAAAATTATATCAAGAATTAATTTAGTGAATAAATCGGTGAAAATATGATTAATACCTCTGTCAACTACCCGGTTAATTAACCGTGGGTTTAAAGAACTTTTTTGTTGAAGTGTAGAGTTTCTGAACACAGAGAACATAGTAAAATGAAGCTCCCCCATTTTGATGATGATAAATATATCAGTAACAGGATAACTCAAAAATGTATAATATAATCACAAATTTATTCTTTTATTTTGTAACTTAAATTTCTTTGCCTACTTTTGTTAAAATAAAATAAAAGCTGGACAGCTTTGAATTGTCAGTTTTCGACAGATGCCACTAATTCCGAATTAAAACTTGATGACATTGAGAGTAAAAAATTATATGGAAAACCGAACAATAAATGGTTTGATATAAATGAAGATTTATTACGAAAACGAAAAGTTTCGAATGGAAGAAATAAAAACGTGTATGAAGGAAGTATAAATGGGGATGAAGTGAAAATGGTGATACAGGAATATTTAACGCAGATTAATTATATGATGAATGTATTGAATAAATGTTTATACAATGTCATTTGCCAATGCCATTTGATTGTAAATACTTTATTATTATGTGGTAAGCCATCAGGGTGATTTGTAAGTACAAAATTTATTATAACGATATACATATAAATTATGATAAATGTTTAATTATACAAAATAAACAATTTTTGAAATTACAAAGTAAACAGTTATAATATTTATTTCTTTTCCAGTAAATCTCTGTAGGCTCCAGCAACAAGATCACTTTGATCAACCCCTAATTTTTCCATAAGACCATGAGCAATTTTAATACCATCTTCTGGTTGCTCAGAATCTTTTAAAGTTACCTATAAATATTAATACTATTTTATATCAGTTCCAATATCTGTTCCTTTAAATTTCATACCTCTAGTTCCATAAAATCGCCTAGCCCGTCCACAGAATCAACATGAATTCTAGTTTGACCAACCATAAATAATTGGCGATACTTTTTAACAATTCCTTTTTCACCTAAAGCCCGTGTTAGAACTGCGTTCAAACTAGCAGTAGAGCTAGCAGGTATGTCAGTTTTTTCGTAAGAGCTTAACTTGGGTCCTTCTGTATCATCTCTTTCATAATAAATCAACTCTGATGAACCGTCCTACAAATATCAAAAATGAGTATAATTTGGCGCCATTTCAAACGTACGACTGTCCGAAATGTGGCGCTAACTATAGGATACTTTGAAAATTAAAAAGTTTCCCGCAATTGTCAAAATACTAACCTCGAATTTTCTTAATTTTAATCTACCTTCCGAAGTATTATAAAATGTATCATGTTGCTGAATAATTTCGCAAGGCGAATTGCTTAATATTTTAGCTTTGGAAATCAGAATCGCTAGGTCGCGAACTTTTGCTTTGATTTCTACGTTTCTCATTTTATTAGGGAGAAGGAACAACACGTCTTTTCCAAACACTCTTGTTAGTTAACAAGCGATTAAAGAAAATAACGACTTTTTATAATTACATTATTTATATAATATTTAGTTTCTATTCTGGATGTATTTAAATTATGGCGTTAAGATATCTTTTCAAAATTATTTCATCAAAAAGATTATCCACGCTACATGCATTTAAACCGTACAATACACTTTTAAATAATAAAAGCAGAAACATAATAAATACAAATTATCATGCGAAATATTTGAGCGATGAATCTTATAACAATGAAATAGAACAAACGGAATTTGAAGAAATAGGAATAGATGATTCAACAGACAAAATATTACTTAGAAATCTATTAAACGCAAATTCCAAAGATCCTTTAATTCTTCAGCTCAATGATTGTGCATCAGTTCAAAATGTATTCAATATAATTCGAGAGAACCATCTCAATATGAGTTCTATCCATATAAGTCAAGCAGTTTTAGTGTTGTGGGACCTCCAGAAAATATTCTACAAACACAACATATATTATGAAAGCGACAGTACTTCAAATCATCTGCTAAGTGCCAATGCTATCCTGCAGAACTATATGAATCAAGTTAACAGCCACGAAGATTTTGAAATTCTAATCAAACTAATCGAAGACAATTATGATAAGTTTTCCCTTGACGCTTTAACTTGTACTTTATTGTACTTAAATCGAATGGGAGTTAAGCTGAAAGCAAATGTAATGCAACTAATGATTCGACGTTGTGAAAAAGAAATTAAAAATTGTGATATTAGTAGTTTTCCTTTGACTTCTTTGTCAAGGTTTATTGTAACTGTTTACAGTCAAGAAAGTTTGTATCCTGTTTTGGTTTCCGTGTGTGCCATGCCAATTATACATCAAAGATTAGGTATTGAAACATTCACTAAACATTTATACATGAGATTTATTTTGCAATCAACCTCCGTCAAACATTTTCATCTTGGCACACCAATATCGCTTCATCCACATTCCTAATCCTTTTATAAAAGCACATTTATTTTTCCTACCTACAATCAAATTCATCCATTTATTCTCCACTGGTCCTCACACACAATTTCACCTACATATATCTGTTTCACCAGACTTTCATGCAACATACGTTCCATATTAGTAAATCATCTCAATTTACACTCTTCTAACAACGTTTCTCTCAATCTCAGTCACACATATTCCTCATTCATAAGGCACTTAACACACCATTATAAATAATTAATCGAGCATCTATTCATATTTCGTTCAAAATTATCTTTAAACTATAAATATTTAATTTGATTTCAGAAACTTGTGATACAGAAGAAGACTTCAAATTCTTAACAATATGCTTGCAGAAAATGAAACAACTTATATCTATGGATAACGTGGAGAAGTATAAAAATCTTAGCGAAAAATTATTAACGGATAATATCATAACAAGGGATAATCCTAGAACAATTATTAAAGCTATTAGATTTTTAAATCAACCAAAATGGTTTGAATATAATGTTAAATGTACAAATAAATTTATACATATTTTAAAAGGGTCAATAAATCATTTGACAGCAAGCGAACTTGTGTCATTATTTAAAGTAAGTACTGTTAAAATTAATCAAATAAAGTGGATGATTAAAGAAAATAATATATATTTTTAATTTTTTAGGTTTTCCAAGTGCAAAAAGAACCAGCAGACATGTTAGAAGAAATTCAGCAACATGCTTCAAAATTACTCTCAGAATCTGAGCACAATTTAGACAATTCTTTTGAAATTATTTTAGAATTATTATCTTGCGTAGTATCATTTTCATCACCATTGCAGCGACCAAAATTTGAAAAATTAATTCGTCAATATGTAAAAAATAATTTTAGTCCTGTTTCATTGTCGTCGTTATACAAAATTTTATATTATGTCAAATCTCCTGACGTAAGTTTATGTAATTATTTCTGGGATAAATCTCTGAAATATATTTTAAATGATCCTAATAATAAATTACAAAATATGTTAAATTTATCGTATAAATATATTTACTTTAGTAATAATATCGGCTATCGTTATCGATATTATACTTTTGAAAAATCATTGATTGATTACTTTAACAATGAACTGAATTCTAATATTTTAACTTTAATTCCTGGAAAATTCTCGCGGATTGCGTCATTTATAATTGCTTACAGCGAAGATTATAATTATGTGGAAAAATTACTAGATCAATTATTAGAGATGTTACATAAATTTAAATCAGTTGATTGTTTAAATATTTCGAAAGGTTTGCAATGTTTAATGGATAATAAAGATATTCGAAATAATACTAATTTAATTAGTCGGGTTAAATTAATTAATACAGCTTTAAATAACTGTGTGAATGATGAATTAACAAATAATTGTACTTTGTCGAATATTAATTTACTAATGCGTAGTTACATAATGAGAAAAGAAAATATTGACGATGAATTATTAAAAAAAATAGTAAATTATTATGTGGTAAATTCTAATGAGGTCACTTCCCATATAATAAGGGACACGGCTTTCTGTCTTCAAATTAATAATTGTTTAGCACCCGAAGTAATTAGCAAAATGACTGATTATATTATAAATAAAAAAGAAAATATATTAGGTAATACTATGGATAAAGTCCTCCATCTATGTTATTCTTTGGGGTACACTCCTGAAAACTCTGAGGAATTTTTAAATGTGGTTTCTGAAATCATTACAAGGTATTTTAAATTTAAATAATTACTGTCTTGTCAATAAGTTTTAATAAATCAATTTTTTTGTAGAGATAAAGACAGATTTAGCGGATTAACATTTTTACAATCTTGTTTAGCGCTTTGTTTTTATCATAAGCTACCCGAGGAGTTAATTAAACATACTTTTTCCATAGATTTTCTGGAAAAACTTGACGAGGAGTTGTCGAATTGCTATGCAAAGGTATGTTAACATAATAGTTTGTAGAGTATTGTCAAACGATCTTTATATATTCAATATAAAATGTTCTTAATATATTGTTATAAATTAGTTCAAAGAAAAATGTTTGAATTTCAAGATACAGAGTGGTAAATATCTATCTATTTTTTTCTAAAGTATTTAAGGAACGTTTGACAACAGAAAATATACAAATATTATGATGCTGGATGAGTTAAAATCTTTCATTTGAAGTTTACAATCGAAATGTAAATTTAATTTATATTTCTAGACAATATATCCAGTTAGAGTCCGAAATCATTTAATGCAACTAAATAGATCAGTTTGCTTAGATTATCCTGAATCTGACGTTCCTTGGTTTCACCAGAAATATGTCGAAGAAAATAAGAAACATGGTAGGTTCTGGAATTATTTATTTAATAAATATTATACGCAGTCGTGTGGCAGTGGGTAGTGCGCAACATTATCAAATTAAAATCTTACTAATTACATTTTAATATCTAAAAACTGAATTGCACGTGAGTGGTTCAGAGTCCACTATAAACTGTAGGGCCCTTCAATACTGTAATTAAAAATAGTGTCTTATTGCACAGCGGTATGAACAAATATATACGTCATCACTCAATTTTACCAATTTCTAAGTGTAGCAATCGTAGAAAAACATTATTTTCATATCCTAACCTTGAAAATGGCATTTTAATAGTTATTTTTGTATTAAGTGCGCAAAATGAATGTTTTTTTTGTTACGCGTGAAAATGTCACTTTTAGACGAGATCGCAGGTAGGGACAAAAAGATTCGAACGCGCTAAAAAACAATAATTTTGCCCACGAAATATAAACATTTTTTTCTACAACTGTCAAAAATGAACAATACAATAATTATTGATTTATTTAAGTTAATTGAAGGAAAACAATCAACAATAATATTAATTTAATACTATTGATGTATTGTAACTAAAGAAATCTGACAAATAATTTGGGAGCGTGCGCAAGATACGATTCGAAACAGTGCACAAAATACTCATTTTACGCACTAATGCAAATAATAAAAAAATCACGTACTTCGCGTATTGATATTAGTGAAAAAAAGTTAACATTTTATGACAGTTGTCGAAAAAATAATTATAATTATTTCAAAAACTATTTGTTATCTAGTAACTTCATGATATCAGTACTGCAAAGTCTCACTTTCCGGACTAAAATTACTACCGTAAACATGGAAATACGATGCAGGATGAAACAATTTTTTTTTTTTTTATTTACTGGTATTAACAAACAGAAAATGCCTCAATCTTCAAAATTTTAATGGAAGGAAAACTACAGAGGAAATTTTATTATGATAAAAATTAATTATCGGCGAATAATAATTATTAAATGTTTTATATTTTCAGCACCAAAGCAAGATTTCTTCCATAAAGAAGTTTCTTCAGTCCTTACAGAACTTACTAAGAACTCAAGTAATGTAGTATTCAAAGATACGTATACACCCTATGGTTATCACATAGATTTCGAAATAAAATCCAATGAAAATGAATTAGAAAAGTAATTATTACAAATATAACTATTAATATATTTATTTACATTTGTTGTTTAATTTCAGGACAGCTATATTATTATTAAATTCCAAAGCATTTTCTACTTATACTCCAAACTTAAAAGGACACCATCAACTTAAACAAAGACACTTAGAAATTTTAAATTATAATGTAATAGGAATCAACTACACGGAATGGAAATCATTGTACACGCAAGAAAACTGTAAAGAATATATCAAAAATAAAATTTGGCCTGTATATAAAACATCAATATCTCAAATATAAATAATGTACATTTATAAATATACTCTACTTATTTTATAACCTTTTATTTATATTTACATTAACACGAATGACGGAAAACAAAAGTAAAAAATTAAAATGCGTATACGTTAAAGATAGTAATAGTTTAAACTTATTGTGAGATCTTTGCAAGAGGCGTAACCCTTAACCTGAGTTATCAAACTAGGTCTTTAGGTCATTTTAATCGTTAAATCTTAATCACACCACAGGAAGAGTAGTTTGTACCGATAACAGATTATTACAGAGAATGTCCCAGGACATGATGTTTACTTTACAGGATAAAGTTTCAAACAAACAATTAAATACTGCATCTAGTCATGAAACTGGAACAAATATGAACAAATTTGCAACATTTAACTATCACATTTTTTAAACTGGATTTTAAAAATAACAAAATTATAAAATGAAATATGTAGATTTATCTAGAAGTATATGGGGTAGGTGGCTCAGTGGTATCGAGTCGGTCTGTGGATCTTGAGAACCCTGGTTCGATCCTCACAGGCGACAAACAATTTTCACCAATTTAAATCTACCCCTGTGGCTCCCCCTCCACTAATATCTTTGAGGGCCGCGATTTAACGGCTGGTAACCGCACTTCACGCGAAAAAATATATCACTTACCGAGATCTGTTTAGGCAGAGTGCCACACCCAGTAATGGGTAAAAGGCGTGATGATATATTTATTTATTCATTTGTCTAGATGTAAAATTGAATTTTCTACAATTTTAATATAATTTCATTGAAGTGGTCAGGCAAGCAGAATTTTTAGTGGGAAATTAAATTTCCATGTTTTCTGAAGTACATCGCACTCAATGCAAGTGTAAACCAGCCTCAACAAATAAAAAAAATGTGCACTGACAGTTAAGAAACGGCGCGTGGCAATTTTTATAGATAATTTTAGATAAATATGTTTTGTTTCAAAAATAATTTAAAAGATTATCAATTGATGATATCAAAAATTAATTGACGTCAAGTTAAGAAAATCATCAGTACTGTATTTTATTTTATATAAAAAAATATATATATAAAAGTATACAGGGTGAGTCTGGGAAGACGCCCCCCCCTTTAACTTTTTTATTATGAGTAATAGAAAAAAATGGTTCATATGAAAGTTTTATTATTTTAAATATACTATTTGATGGCAGATGTAGATATTTTTTATAAAGTCAGGTTTACAAGATACGACTATCAACTTTTATTTTTTAAATAGCAACCTATAATTATTTTACTAAAATAAAAACCGCCATTTTTTTCTCTTTTCAACGGTGTATTAGTTTTTATTAATGTATCTGAAAAAATTCGAGAAAAATAAGAAAATTGAGAAATACTAGAAATAATTTTTATACAAATATTATAGGTGGCTATGTGAAAATAATTTGTTTTAAGTTGTTTTTGTTACTGAATTTGTTGCTTTAGTTTGTTAAGTTGTATAACACTGTTACATTTTGTTTATTTTCACATAGCCACCTATAATATTTGTATAAAAATTATTTCTAGTATTTCTCAATTTTCTTATTTTTCTCGAATTTTTTCAGATACATTAATAAAAACTAATACACCGTTGAAAAGAGAAAAAAATGGCGGTTTTTATTTTAGTAAAATAATTATAGGTTGCTATTTAAAAAATAAAAGTTGATAGTCGTATCTTGTAAACCTGACTTTATAAAAAATATCTACATCTGCCATCAAATAGTATATTTAAAATAATAAAACTTTCATATGAACCATTTTTTTCTATTACTCATAATAAAAAAGTTAAAGGGGGGGGGGGGGCGTCTTCCCAGACTCACCCTGTATAAATATAGTTTATCGTATTATTGATGAAAAAATTGAATATGTAAACTATATAGTTTTTATTGACACAATTTGAGATTGTTTTATTATTATTGAAATCTTAGAATTATGACGTACATTGACAAATCTAATTAGAATAAATTATTTTTTGCTTATTATATATATTTCAATTAAATAGGTTATTGACAATATTTAGGAAATTTCCTAAGTAACAAAATATTTACAATAACTAATAAAATATTGTTATTAGTTAGATCAACAAATCATTGAAAACGTCATTATGACGATTATCTTTCTTTGATATAACGCAATAAACGAATTAAAAATGTAATTTCGCTCTAATCTCTTATGACAAAACTTAAATTTCACCAATGATAATTAGTAACCTAGATAATGTAGGAAACTGCAAAATACTGACTTTGTTTCTATTAACTATCATTTGAATTGTGAACATGTCATTACATATTTAATATTTCGTGCCTGTAATCTGTCGTTGATAGATCAGTAGCTGATCAGTAATCAAGAAATGCATTGAAATTTAGTCGGATTCCGAATATGTTGCAAAAATTTCATATTCAATGCATACTGAAGCTCCTATAATATTTTTATGCAAAATTTACTCTCTGGTTTAACATTTTATCTTCTTCCTAGGTTTATTTTTTTCTTATTGCAATGATTTTTTACAATTTTTGCGGCTATTATTATTTATTAGAGTGCATATTAGCTTCTAGAACAAAGTGAACAGAAAACTCAGTCACAACCAATGTAAACATAAAACGGTGAATTTTGTGAAACATAGCCAAGTGTTTACTTTATATTTTTTTAGTAAACCTTGTTTCACCAAGTGTTGGATGACAATTAATTTTGTCTTTGTTGTTATTTAAATTGCTATTGCGTAGCTTTCCCTTTTTTTCGGTAGATGGCATGACCAGTTCCACAGAACTTCTCATGTCATCTTACCAGTTTGTTAGTGATCTTATTCTCTGCTGGCACAGTTCTTCGTCACCAACTTCTTCACATGAACTTTGTTCTAGGTGAAGAAGTGAGTTATACCATACTGATGAGCTCTAATAAGAGCGAAACGCGTCTATGGTTACTACTGTGCTGGCCAGCCTCTGACGATGTCCTCATAAGGTGACTTGGAGGCTGAATTTTGTGAAACATAGCCAAGTGTTTACTTTATATTTTTTATTAAACCTTGTTTCACCAAGTGTTGGATGACAATTAATTTTGTCTTTGTTGTTATAAAACGGTACCTGTACGAAAGCTCGCAAACATATTTTAAGCGTGAACAAGACTTCTGTTTTACTATCAGTGTATACTATTTTCATTTTAAACTGGAGGGATCGGCATAAAACGATTAAATGCAACGCAATTACGTTTACAAAGGTACTCAAAATATGACCCATTATAACTGGGTTCACAAGGTTCGAACAGGGTTTACAGCCCCATTTACAGGTACGTGTATAATAAAAACAAAAAAATTACAATCTTTAAATAAGTATATTTTGTTATTCATACGATATAAGTATAATATATTATAAATATTATATACAAACATAATCTAAACATTTACCTACATTACTCAGTCTGATTCAATACAGGATATTTAATCTTCTTATTGTGTAACATAACTGTTAATTGGATAATTTAATCCGAATTAGTAACTTTTATATGATCAATCATTAGAAAAAACAAGAATAATTTTAGACTGAATACTACCCTTCAATATTTACCTGTTGTGACCATCGTTAAGCGATTTGGGGTAGCCGCACTAATATATTTCATTGTAATTATATGAGACAGGGACGTTTAATCGTTTTATGCCGATCCCTCCAGTTCAAAATGAAAATATTGTAAATCCGGCCTGTCTAATATCAGATGTGTGGTGGTGTGGACTATTCGTGAAACAGTCGTATTTCACCAAAATTTGTTTACACTAGTCGTGAAAAAAAGTGAACCATAAGAGTATTCCACGTTCGTGATACAGTACCAGTGTATAAAACCAAGCAATTATTGCTTTTAAATCAGCTGTATGTTATACCGTTTCTTATTCTAATATTTGATTTTTTTATCTGAACAAAAAGCAATCTCCATTCGACCAAAGCATCCGATTTTTATCTGTTACTTATTTTCCATTATTACTGAATAGATTATCACTATTTTGGTATTCAGTCATTTCTGTTTTACTTTTATACATCTTTTTTCTTACGAAGTTCTCAGTGAACTGTTTTTTTTATTCTTTTTTTATAGCTACGTACATAACTAGCATAAAAAAATTCTAAACACAAAATATTGAAATTTTGATAATCTTGAAATATAAAAAGTTGTCCTTGATATATCATTTGATTACAGATAATGAACAAGTTACAAAATAATGAGATTTATATTTGTTATGCAAATTTGTTTAGTTTATTTATAAAAGAAAAAGTAGGTTTTGTTAATTTTTATTTTCTGTTGTTATGTAAACAATTCATTCAATTATTTGTTTGTAAAATAAATAAGTCAAAGTGATATTATAAATAAAATAAATATATCATCACGCCTTTTACCCATTACTAGGTGCGACACATTGTTACTTTGGTTTCATTAAGATTAAAATAATGGAAAGATTTACTACAAATGAAAAAGTTCAGTGTGTAAGATGGTATTTTGGTGGAAATTAAAAGAACACAAACTGTCAAACTAAAAGAATACTATAACAATACTATTATTTGTTTTATTTTTCATGGCACTCTGTAAACAGCTTAAAGATGGAAATTTTAATTTACATGTATCTCGTGACAAGATCGTCGTATATCAATAAATAAGGGCTCGTTGGACCCAGTTTTTAATTCTGAACAACTTTTATTTGTTTTTTAAACTTTTGCTCTAAAATTAATAGGGAAAAATTTATGGTCTAATGAAAATTTTACCATTGAATTTCCTATATAAAAAAAAGTAGACACTCGGTAAATATATATATATATATATATATATATATATATATATATATATATATATATATATATAAATAATAGAATTTTATGAAAAGTATAACATAGTTTTTAGTATAATAAGATAAATATGTAAATCGAATTTTAATAATAGGCGCTCGAAAATTCTTAGAAAATTTAATGGATTCAATGGATTTGCGTGAAATCTCGTGATACCACTACAGTTCAATACTGCTTGTACTCAGTACTGCCAAGCCGACTAAAAAATTTCATATATTTACGACGAAAAACTATTTTATAGTGACAACATAAAATGTTAATATTTTATTACAATAAAAGATCACAACTATAACAAATTTCAACAATGACGATCACAACAAATAAATATTGTGATTTCATCAATCAAATAACCGGAAATATACCATCTGAATTTTCATTATTGTGCGAACTGAATTCAGCAACACTATTCTTTATTAAAGTAAAGTTTGAATAACAAAATTGTACTACAATAAAAGCTACAAAAATTATATATTTAAAATTTTAGATTACTTGAATATATTTATGGTATATTTGCTGAAACAGCCTATATATATATATATATATAATGTCCATAATCTCCTAGTTGGAGCATAGGGCCTCCACGAAAGATTTCCATTTTGATCTGTCTTGAGCGATCAGCTTGGCTTGGTGCCAGGATTTCCTGGTGACTTCTAGTTCCTTTAATACTGTCCTTCTCCATGTGATCCTGGGTCAGCCTCTTTTCCTACATCCCTGAGGGTTCCAGTCAAGGGAGTTTTTCGCAATATTCTCTGGGCCTCGTCTTAGTACATGGCCCATCCAGTTCCATTTTCTTTTTTTTATACAGCCTATACACGTCATCATTTTGCGGAAAATTTAGCAAAGAAAAATTCTCTCTTATTTTATAAAGCGATTATGTATTTATTTATTTATTTATGTTACGCTGCACAACAGGAACTTAATCCAAATTACAGTACAGGGTTCACATTCACCGAGCCGCAGTGTAGTAGTTCATATAATTTTTAGCTTGAGTGAGATCCGAGCTCGGGATCTTCGGATTCGAATTCCATATTGCTATCCACACCATCGTATATACTGACGGACATTATAAATAATATTGTAATATTTATACGATTATATCGTCCGATAGATATATTTGTATATTTACAATTGAATAATAATAGTAAATATTAAATTGCAACAAAATCTACATGTGTATTCAAATCTCTCAAAAGTGTATTTTAATGCAAATTTTAATGAATTTTTGAGAAACTGTACAATTTTAATTACTCTTCATCACTGATTCAGCAAATAGACCATATATATACGAGTATATATATATATATATATATAAAATATATCACCACGCCTTCTACCTAGCACTGGTTGTGGCATTCGACCGTAGCTGATCTCGGTAAGTGATATATTTCTTCCCGTGAAGTGCGGTTACCAATCGTCAAATCACGGCCCTCAAAGAATTTAGTGGTGGGGGAGCCACAAGGGTAGATTGAATTTGGTGAAAATTGTTTAAATTGTTTAAAAATTTTGTTAGGTACAATTATAAATGTTTGCATCCCAATTTTTTTGGTGTGCATCCTTGTCCCCTACATATCGACGCCTAATGATTATTGGCACTCTGCCATAGGACTGTAGCAGATCTCTGTAAATAATATATTTACGTGCATGAAGTGCAGTTACCAGCCGTCAAATCACAGCCCCTAAAGATGTTATTGGAGAGAGTAATTCGCATGTGAAAAAAACTGTATGTCGACCGTGGGAATCTTACCTGGATTTTCAAGATCGATTCGACCTTACTGAGCGACCTATCCCATATAATATTGATATAATATTTGTTTATTTATTTAATAAATGAGGAATTTACCACATTATCTCATCATTGATAAACATTGTAAAAAGTAATTATTATAATAAATTCTTTGTTGCAACATTTCTAGAAAACACAGATTATACTCGAATTGGAAACAGTCTCACCACTTTGAATATTGATTTAACTATCTCAAAAATGTAATAATGTAAATTAAGATAATAGTATCAAGTATTTGTTATTGTTATCTCTTTAATAATGGTTCAATTTCGATATTGTTTTTACGTAGAAATCTGGGAAATAATGTCTGTATTATCGTTTGTTAATTATTGTAATAATACTAATTATGCAAAAATAAAAATTTAAAATTGATTCTACGTATAATCAAAACATTGTTAATATTATTTCTCTGAAATTTTGTTGTTATTTTCCATATTTGCATGTATTACAGAGTAATTAACATTTATTTAAAGTAAAAATGTTATTATATTTTAATCCTATGTCAGAGCTGGCATCAAAATCAATTCTTGTACTATTTAAAAAACAATGGATGCAGCAAACTTAAATTTATTATTACGTACTTGAATTATTATATACGACTGACAGCCCAATAAAAATTTATAGGAAATATTAATAGTCGATTAATATTTGTGTTGATAACAATGATAATTAGTACCTGTGACGATAGCACTGGTGAAAGTTCATAATTAATTGATAAGTTGTTATTTTTGATTGTTGCATTGAATATTGTAATCAATTTAGCAAAACTGATCATATATGATTTCTATGACAGTCACTTGCAAATTAGATTTGTTTTTATTCGTACATTCAGAACGACAAATATGTACATTAATATTTCTAAACGGTAATTGATTTTAAACAAACATTACGAAAATTGGTTCAGAACCAACTTTTTTTGATTTTATAAGATTTAAATGTACCGAGATCTGCTACGGCAGAGTGCCTCACCTAGTAATGAATAAAAGGCGTGATGATATATTTACAATTTTCACCATGTTATAACTACCCCTGTGGCTTCCCCGCCACGAACATCTTTGAAGGCCATGATTTGACGACTGGTAACTGCATTTCACACGAATAAATGTATCACTTACCGAGATCTGCTTTTAATGTTAATTTAATATGCATATTTCCCAAAAAAAATTTAATGTACGGGCGCTGAACTTTGTATTAAATGAATTCAATTCCACACACAAAAAAAAATTGATTTCCATTAAAAATAAAAAAGTTGCACTTTGTACATACATACATACATAACATCACGCTATATCCCATTAAATGGGGTAGCACGAACCCGTCAACATTCTCATCCTGACACACGATACTCGTTTCGACCACATTAACACTTCCTCCATACGAACTCTTTCTTTCCTCACAACCAAAATCCATCATCACGCAACAAACATCCAACTATTCGCTTCTGTACACCTGTATTTTGAAAAAAAATCTTGTTTAGCTTATTAAAGTAGTCTTATAAAATAGAACTTGTTTTCTAATTTAACCGACTTCGTAGTTCCTATACTTCTACAAATAGCAACTTAAATTAACTCTCTGTATATCACAGAATAGACTCCTCTGGATAAGAAGAGATTGAGAGGCCGCCAAATGAAACGTTGTAGCGACGGAGCAGGGAGAACCTGGCCAACCAAGGCGAGGGGCCGTAATTCATGGAAACAATTGGGGGAGACCTTTGTCCAGCAGGGCCACCATCCATAGTTAACTTATCGATAAATAAATAAATATATAATCACGCCTTTTACCCATTACTGGGTGTGGCACTCTGCCTAAGCAGATCTAAGATGTTAGTGGAGGGAGAGCCATGAAAATTGTTTGTCGACTGTGGAAATCGAACCATTGTTCTCAAGATCCACAGGCCGACTCGATACCACTGAGCCACCTACCCCATAAATAATAAATAATGTAATCATATTCATACAATACATTCAATTTAACTGTGACAATTAGAAATTCATACATACATAATATAAATAGAATGTACATACACATGGGATTGGTAACAAAGGTGTAATAATAATAATAATATCAAATAAATTAAATTATATAATAGAAATTGATGAAAGAATAGTCACCCCACTCGAAATGATAGAAACGGTAATTATATTTATTCAATTAAATCATAAATATAAAGTTTGTTGTTTTTTTCATAGCAACATTTCACGAAAGGTCACTTTGAATATCAATCGACAATAGTTTTACACAACTAGTAAAAAAAGTAATTTGATGAGTGATGAACGGAAACAAATCTCACATATGTATTTAAAAAAATAAGGATAACGGCATGTAAAATGGCACTACTTTAATAATACAATTAACTTAATTTCTTATGGGTCTCGAGACTCAAAAGGTTACTAAAAAAAAAAACCAAAAAAAATCATATAAAGGCTGATAAAGATAACAAACTGATCGTAGCCTAGTGGATAAACTTGCGTCAATCAAACAAGAGGTCGTACGTTCAAATCTCGCTGATGTCAATATATCAATAAAAAAAAACTATTGTGTTTGACATGAGTGGTTCGGATTTCACTATAAACTGTACGCTCCCCTATACGTTAATTGGGATTAAGTTTCTGTTACACAAAATTGTAAATAAATATATAAATAAATACAGGGTGTGTCTGGGAAGACGATTTTAGTATATTAAATATACTATTTTATGACACATATAGAAATTTTTTATAAAGTCAGGTTTACATGATACGATTATCAACTTTTATTTTTCAAATGGGAACCTAGAATTATTTTAATAAAATAAAAACCACCATTTTTTTCTCTTTTCAACGATGTATTAGTTTTAATAAAAGTATATGAAAAAAATCGAGATAAATAAGATAATTGAGAAATGTCTGAAATTATTTTTATTCAACTCTTCTAAGTGGCTATGCGAAATTAAACAAAATGTAACAAGGTAAAATTAATGACAACAATGCAGATATTTATTTGATACTTGTTTCACGTGTTTTGTATATCATCACGCCTTTTACCCATTATTGGGTGCGGCACTCTGCCGAAAGCAGATGTCGGTAAGTGATATATTTCTTCGCGTGAAGTTCGATTACCAGTCGTCAAATCACGACCCCCAAAAATGTTAGTGAAGGGGGAGCCACAGCGGTAGTTTTAAATTGGTGAAAACAGTTTGTCGGCTATGGGAATCGAACCAGGGTTCTCAAGATCCATAGACCGACTCGATACCACTGAGCCACCTACCCCATAAATAAATAAATATTAATAGCTATGGCAAAACTCGTTGGTACTGATTCAAGTGATAATGTGAGTTAGCGCAACATTGCGGTCGGGGCGAAATTTGCGTTGCTGTTGACTGAAGATCTAAATCGCGGATCAGGGCGTAATGGCGTCGTATGACCTAAGTAGTTGGTCTCCCAAGAAGCCACAGAAAGAAAAAAAAATAGTCTGATAAAATGCGGAAAACCCAATTACACTTGTTTAAAAAATTCAAATATATTTAACCATTATTGCCCCTTAAATATTTTCAAAAAGAAAGTTATACAGCAGGTTGGATAGATAATAATTATTAATTGATTTTCATGAAAATTTGAAATGTGGTAGGTAATATATGAATAAATAAATATTTCGCAACTATTATTGAAAACAAATTGTCAATAATAAATTTATAACATTTAGACACATTCCATGATATCCAATTAAATAATAGTTTAAAAACAACAATAAACATTATTAGACGCATAATGCATAAATCAAAAATATCTGTGTGTCATGTCCATGCCCGTACATTAATTGGCAGCTGTTGATCTTTGATTTCAATAATAAAAACAATAAAAACGAAATAAGTAAATATGCACAGAAATCAAAGGATTATAAACAGAAATGAGTAATACACAAATTTGAGATTAAATGTTCTTTGTCCAAATATGTTAAACACGTGTTAGTGATTAAACATATGCGCGATTAATTTTCTATTCAAAAATGTCTAATCAATTGACAGTTATTAATTGAATGAAAGATTAACGAAACAGATGAAAGTTTGTGAAATTGAAGGTGAGATATTGTATGTACAACATAAATGGATATGGATGAACGTTTGTTGCGGGAATGAAGGATTCCAAGTAAAAGGAATAAACAAGCTTATATTAATTTAAATCTACTCCTGTGGCTCCTCCACCACTAATATCTTTAAGGGCCGTGATTTGACGGCTTGTAACCGTACTTTACGCGAAAAAATATGTTACTTACTGAGATCTACTTAGGCAGAGTGCCACATCCAGTAATGGATAAAAGGCATGATGATATATTTATTTATTTATTTATATGAAAGGAATTAGTTATGAATGTGCATGAAGTGAAAATGATGTGTTAGGATATCTGGGGGCCGTGATTTGACGACTGGTAACCGCACTTCACGTGAAAAAATATATCACTTACCGAGATCTGCTTAGAGAGAATGCCACACCTAGTAATGGGTAAAAGGCATGATGATATATTTATTTATCTATTTATATGAAAGGAATTAGTTATGAATGTGCATGAAGTGAAAATGATGTGTTAGGATATCTGGGGGCCGTGATTTGACTGCTGGTAACCGCACTTTACGTGAAAAAATATATCACTTACCGAGATCTGCTTAGGCAGAGTGCCCACATCCAGTAATGGGTAAAAGGCGTGATGATATATTTATTTATTTATTTATACGAAAGAAATTAGTTATGAATGTGCATGAAGTGAAAATGATGTGTTAGGATATCTGGGGGCCGTGATTTGACGACTGGTAACCGCACTTTACGCGAAAAAACATATTATTTACCGAGATCTGCTTAGGCAGAGTGCCACATCCAGTAATGGGTAAAAGGTATGATGATATATTTATTTATTTATTTATATGAAAGGAATTAGTTATGAATGTGCATGAAGTGAAAATGATGTGTTAGGATATCTGGGGGCCGTGATTTGACGACTGGTAACCGCACTTCACGCGAAAAAATATATCACTTACCGAGATCTGCTTAGGCAGAGTGCCACATCCAGTAATGGGTAAAAGATGTGATGATATATTTATTTATTTAATTTATTTATGAATGAAAAGTTTTATAATTCGCAAATAAACAACTTTTTTTCTCAAATGGAATGGACATGTTTTCATATGAATCGATGTATGATACACATCATTAGTGGAAACTGCAGTTATGTGGACTGCATTAATCATATGGCGCCTCTCACATCAAAACAGTGAAAAATGACGTTTCTTTGAAAAAAAATTCATTAGCAATTGTCAAACTATTTACAATCTCATTCAAAAATAAAATAGTTCCTGCTAGAATAATCCATCTTTTTCGGCTTTATTGTGACAATGAACATGTACTAAATCGAGATTAAATTAATTCTAATGTTTTTGTTCGAATTATACGGTCTGATTTGCTAATCCGGAATTTTAGATTAACTAATCTTATTCTAGTCTGATTTTAGAAATCTAATCTAAATTACCAAGGTTCGTCAGTTCGAATCCGCCTGTCGACAATGTGTGATTTGTCGTACAATACAGTTATATGTATTTATCACACTCGGGCGCTGTAAGCTAGTAACTTATACGTCTTAAATAATGTAGCATTCGACTATGAAATTCGGCAGTACGGCAGTATAAAAACTGCGACTCAGTGTGTCCGGTAGGCCCAGGCCCGATCTCGGGCTGTAGTGCCACAGATGATGATGAATCTAAATTATTTACTAAAAATCAAATAATAACAAGATTATATTAGAGCTTATTTAAACTTTTTTGAAAATATTAAATTTGACTACTTCCAAATTTATGATGTTTTGAGAATTTGGCTAAAAAAAATTGATTTACCTTAGTTTACACTACACTTTTCCACATTTCTATAGTCAGTTCTGTGTTTGCAGATCTTGGTAGATATCATATTAATGTACTATAAATCAACAGACAGTTGATACAAATTGTTAGAGCTTTCACTTAACAGAAAAGTAATGAAAATACGCAGGAATCCAGTCAGAAAATTATACAGTTTATTTACTGAGTCAGTAAATAAACTGTATAATTTTCTGACTGGATTCCTGCGTATTTTCATTACTTTTCTATTCCTACCCACAGTCGCTTATTTACAAACCTTCCATCTTTCACTTAACATCTGCTACGACAGAGTACTACACCCAGTAATGGGTAAAAGGCATGATGTATGCTTATTTTATTTTTAAATTATAAAAATATAAATAATAGTTATGTTTCACGCAACTACATAATGTTTATTATTAAACTTGAACATTTGTTAAATGTAATTTCGAAATGATGGTTATTATAAATATGAATGTATAACCAAGGAGACGTTTTCAGAAAAAAATAAATATATCATCACACCTTTTCCATATATCTATAGTAAGTTCTGTGTTTGCAGATCTTGGTAGATATCATATTAATGTACTATAAATCAACAGACAGTTGATACAAATTGTTAGAGCTTTCACTTAACATCTGCTACGACAGAGTACTACACCCAGTAATGGGTAAAAGGCATGATGTATGCTTATTTTATTTTTAAATTATAAAAATATAAATAATAGTTATGTTTCACGCAACTACATAATGTTTATTATTAAACTTGAACATTTATTAAATGTAATTTCGAAATGATGGTTATTATAAATATGAATGTATAACCAAGGAGACGTTTTCAGAAAAAAATAAATATATCATCACATTTTTTCCACATTTCTATAGTCAGTTCTGTGTTTGCAGATCTTGGTAGATATTATATTTATGTACTATAAATCAACAAACAGTTGATATAAATTGTTAGAGCTTTCACTTAACAAACGCGAGTTCACGAATTCAAATGTCTTTGATACACATACCTATAATCAAAAATATAAAAGAGCTCGAATGGTTTTGATTTCACTTTTGGTGTTTCAGTTGGAATTAATTACCTATTGTGTAAAGCAGTAAATAAATAAATAGATATGTTTCTAATTAATAATGAAGTTATTTAATTTAATTCAAAAAATATTTCGAAAAAAAAAATTATGAAAGAGAGAAATAAATCACAATTCAAATATTTTCAGGAAATGACATAACTCTGCAAAAGAAATAAACCATAAATAACTGATTTATGATTGTTAGTATCAGCGGTGCATTTTATGTGCATTTTTAGTAACATTTAGTACTTAATAATATATATAAATTATATGAATAAGCCATAGAAATATGTTTCAATTTTTATTAATATTTTATCTTAAATTTTAAGATCTTTTGAATTGTGCAACATACTTGTATACATGAAGGTAAAACAAACAACGAACATACAAATATTTTATCTTTTTAATGACAATATTAAAAAAATATTATGACCCATAAGGAATGTCAATCATTGGTTTGGTAACATCGAATATATCTTTATCTTAATTGTGAGAATGTTGAATTTTATTTTTGATAAATTAGTGAAACATTAACAAATAGTAAGATAGTACTAGACCAGTGATTCTCAACCACTGTGCCGAGGCACTCTCGTGTGCCGCAAAATTCTTAAAGTGTGCCGCTAAATTTTAGAAATGTATATAGTAAAAATTATAATGTTTTTTTTTATTACGAGTAAAGTTTAAATTAAAGAAAAGTTTGAACATTTATTCATTAGATTCATCCTGTTATTAATCTTCACCAAATATTTCTATCACCAATCCGCTTTATGGGATAGGTGGCTCAGAGGTATCGAGTTGTCCTGTGGATCTTGAGAACCCTGGTTCGATCCCCACAACAATTTTCACCAAATTAAATCTACTCCTGTGGCTCCTCCTCCACTAACATCTTTGGGAGCCGTGATTTAACGGCTGGTAACCGCACTTCACGCGAAGAAATATATCACTTACCGAGATCTGCCCTGGTAGAGTGCCTCACCCAGTAAATGGGTAAAAGGCGTGATGATATATTTTATTTTTTTATGTTAAAATTATTAAATAATATAATTTAAATAGAAAATGTACAAATTATTTTAATTTATTCCATGATAGCCAAAAAAGTTTTGAAAATATTATTACAATTTTGTACATCTTATTTGTGTGAATTCGGATTTTCAGTATTAACAAACGTATAAAAACGAAAAAAAGATCGAGACTGTTAAATATAGAAGACGATATTATGAGCGTAGCATTTAAATTTTGAAGACCAAATATAAATGAAATTATCAAAAAACATCAAATTTCTCATTAAAAGTATTCTTATTATTAACTTGTTATTAATCCCTTAATAAACGTACTGTTAATTTTGTAGTACATCTTATATTATTTTATTTTACATTCAAAATTATTATCATAAACTATTTTACACAGTGTATTATAGGTAAGTAATTAATTTTTAAACTTATCTTCTTCTTTGTGTGCTGCGAAATTTTGAAATCGTTAAAAGTGTGCCGCGACAAGAAAAAGGTTGAGAATCACTGTACTAGAGGCTCGTATTAATACCTTGAAAGTTGAGATATTTTCATAACAGGTCAGGGACGAGGTCAAATACTCTAATAAACAATTGACTCATTAAATTTATACCGGACTTACAACAATTCGTTTAAAGAGATAAATAATTATAATACGTATATCGAATTTTCAATTGTAATACTATTAATTAATTAATTAAGCCCTTTATTAATGATAAAATAGAATAACATTTATAAACAATAATATAATAGATAGCTACATAGCTGATAAATAGATATTGAACATTTACAGATTAATTACATGCATTAATATTTCCCTTATTGGGTGTGGGCCTTGTAATACTATAAGTAGTCAAAGTTATGGTGATTATTTTTACGGTGTCTTACGAATATCTTTTGTTCTTTAATATGAATATTACGAGTGCGCAACACGAGTGATATATTACCCTAAAGCACAAGAGACATAAGTAATACACCATTAAAAAAAATCTACTTAACTTTGACTACGAATCGTATTCGAGGGATTATTCAATGAACCAAATATATTTTTTAATTCAAAATCATTAAAAATAGCATTACTAATGTTTTCATTACTATAGCAACCAAAAAAAAAACAGTTACTCTTACTAGCCTATCAGTTTCAGGTAAAATAATGAACTTTTATTAAATATTTTCTAACAAACCAAGATCACAGAACACAAATTATTGACAGTTAAAATATTATACAATTGTTTCAAATATTGTTTTAGTTTCATGGCTATCCTTAAATAGAGCAGTATTTATAAAATTTTCAACTTGATTTTTTCAATTATAAAACATCAAACAAATCTTATTATTGAATTATATGCAAAATTTATTTTACCTGAAACTGACAGAAAAAATAAACATTTGCCTGAACTTTAAAACTCAGGAAAGCTTTGCTTTGCATGCCTAGTCAGAAAAATAACATATTGCCTACCTAGACAGATACTGAAAGAAATTTGAGTGTCTAGTTACTTAGCAACATAAAATACTGACTGAATATGTAAGTCAAATATTTGTTTTAATTTAAATTAATTTAAAATATGTATTATTTGTTTACAAGTTTCAGGTAAAATGTTATACGTAATACGTCAGTAAAGTGTCGTACAGGATTCGTAAGCTGTTTCAATCCTCGCTCTCGCTCGGCATGAAACTATCTACTCATCCTGTAATTGAACGCTTTCCTTATTTTTACCTAAATAACTATTATTTGTAGGATTATTTTAAATATTTTTGTCTACAATTCTTGGACAACTTATATTGCAACGACCATTGCACGTATGTTTCGGTTGATCCGGTAACGCAAATTGAACAACATTGCGCGCGGGTAGTAATAATGAGTGACAACCTATACCTTTGAACTCCGCGTGTCGTTGACGACAAAAAGCAACTGAGCTGAATATGACCGTAACAGTTCAGTTCGCTTGATTCAAACAAAAAATAATAACTTTCAATCCAATGGTAAATTCCTATGTCCCGTTTTTTAATTAATAGTTATTTTGCGAAGTGTTTCACGAAACTGTACTAGGCAATTAAATTGAGAAATAATTTCCTGCTATACCATTGCTTCCTGGCCATTTTAACGCAAAAAAAATTGAAGATAATTTAATTCTGCATATGTCATTTTTTTTAACCTCTTTTAAAATACAATACAAAATACTGCAAAACTTTAGCTAAAATACGCTCTACACATAATGCGAAGAAATATATCACTTACCGAGATCTACTACTTCAGAGTGCCACACCTAGTAATGGGTAAAAGGCGTGATGATATATATATTTATTTTTCTACGATTGCTATGAAAAGTTGACAATTACGCTCTCATTTGCCATCGTAAAGTTGACGTTTTCTGTGGAACAATCGAAAAAGACGTTAAATGCGCGCGTTTTTAATGGCAACGCGCGAGAAAGATGTTAAATGCGCACTTATTTCAATAGTTACCAGGGATACAAACAAAACAGAAACTTGTCATATTGACAGTTAACAAGACGAATTTATTTTTAGTACGTATACGTTTTATAAAAATTTTAAGATGCAATCGTAGAAAAAATAATGTGTATCACGAGTGTAAAGTGATTCTTTGTTACTCGAGCACGGTAATTGCAGCGCGAGCCGAAGGCGAGAGTTGCAATAGTGCAAGAGGAGCATCTTAAAATTTTTATAAAACGTATACGTATTGAAAATAAATTCATTCTGTCAACTGTCAATATGACAAGTTTCTGTTTTATTTATAAAATAAATAAATATATCATCACGCCTTTTACCCATTACTGGGTGTGGCACTCTGTCTAAGCAGATCTCGATAAGTTATATATTTCTTCGCGTGATGTGCGGTTACCAATCGTCAAATCACGGCCCCCAAAGATATTAGTGGAGGAGGAGCCACAGGGGTATATTTAATTTGGTGAAAATTGTTGTGGGGATCCAACCAGGGTTCTAAAGATCCACAGGCCGACTCGACACCACTGAGCCACCTACCCCATTACAAAATAAGTGAAAAATAAATATTAATGCAAATATTTGATTACGTATACCGTTAGTAGTGTATGTTTTTATATATTTATCAAAATGAAGTTTTTATTGTTCTATGTTATTTGTTTGTTCGTGAATATAGATTGCTATCATATTTACTTTCTCCGTACCTTTTGAATTTTGTACCTTCATGATTATGTGCTGTCTTTTATTAATAACAAGTAAATATTTATTTCATTTAGTTTTTTTTTTAATATCCTGTAAAAATAAATATAGAATTTTAAATAAAATTGATAGCAAACTTTTCTAAATTAATAGAAAAAAATGCGTTGCTGAAACATATTTTTTTCCAGTTTTATTTAATGCATTTTTCTCTACATTATAAACGTGGAACAAGATGATACTCGTATACGAGAAGTCGAAATTGCAAAATTTTTGAAAATATATTGACCTCTGCATTTATCAATAAATAATTAATTAAATAAAAGAATAATGCAATAGGTCTTTTTATTCATTTATAAACAATTTTTAATTACGTCTTTCCTGATAAACTACAATAAAAATAATAAAGCTAAATAAACACAATTGTTTTTAAATCTATTGACGTTTAAAACAAAATCAACAACATGTAACTTAGACAACAATGCAATTTAATATTTTGTGTAACTTTAGATCAAGAGTGAGTAATCAATGTATAATCATATATTTTTTATATAATTTGTGCACACAGACTAATCACGTGACCAAAACAGACGCTCAGCAACAAATGATCCTGATTTCAAGTTCAAGGTATACTTTGATGAACAAAGTTCGGTTGTTGCACCTGTCATTAATTTTTTTATCTTTTTATATAATTAGAAAATGTGAATTAGTCATGAGTAAAGACATAGAGATTGTATGATATTCATCTAGCGAGTAAATAAAAAAAGGAACTTTTGACTTTTTTGACTGTAAATTCATATTGTCACTGCTGAATTATAAAAAAATCTGATGTGGACACCACATGACTTCCTTGTACGCGTATTATACTATAACTACATTTTTTTATTGCACATATTTGACGAAATTTGGCATTGGCATAGTTTTTTTTACTTTTTTCTTATTTTTTGTTCTAATCCATAGCAAACTAAATTAAAAAATATCTGATGTGGACACCACATGACTTCCTTGTACACGTATTAAACTATAGATATTTTTTTAATTGCACATATTTGACATTAAATCTTTTATTTTTTGTTCTAATCCATAGCAAACTTAATTTTAAAAAAATCAAAAAATATATAATATTTAAATTTAGATATCTCGTTTATGCAAAAAGCTAATTTAAAAATTCTTAATGTGCTAGACGCAGAATTTAATTCTCTAAAACTTTTATTTGCAGCATTCCTTTCTAAAATTAAAATAATACCATTTTTTTCAAGGAAAACTGTTAGCAGCTTCACGTAATGTGCCACTTCCGGTTAGTCTATTTTAACCAAAATCTATTATGTTATTTCCATTGATATAGTAGTCTTATATACCAAATTTGGAAAGTTTTAAATTATATTTGAATATAGTTTTTCATGAAAATCTATTATAGGCTTCAAGTAAAGTACCACTTCCGGTAGTTGTATAATGACCAAAAAGGGAGGTGCACAACTAGATGTTATAACAGTCCTAAATATAAAGTTTCAATTTTCTACGGCTTACCGTTTTTGAGTTATGCGAGATACGTACGTACGTACGTACGTACAGACGGCATGACGAAATTAGTCAAAATGGATTCAGGGAGGGCCAAAACACCTATTTCCGTTGAAATCTGAGAACCGAAAATTTTCGCGATTACAATACTTCCTTTACTTCGTACAAGGAAGTAAAAAAATAATATATAATTTTTAATTTACATATCTCACTTATACAAAGGCTAATTCTTAATGTGCTAGACGCAGAATTTAATTCTCTAAAACTTTTATTTACAACATTTATTTCTAAAATCAGAATAATACCATTTTTTTCAAGAAAAACTGTTAGCAGCTTCATGTGATGTATCACTCCCGGTTAGTCTATTTTAACCAAAATCTATTATGTTATTTCCATTGATATAGTAGTCTTATATACCAAATTTGAAAAGTTTTGAATTATATTTTAATATAGTGTTTCATTAAAATCTATTATAGGTTTCAAGCAAAGTACCACTTCCGAAAGTTATATAATAACCAAAAAGGGAGGTGCACAACTAGATGTCATAACAGTCCTAAATACAAAATCTCAACTTTCTACGGCTTACCGTTTTTGAGTTATGCGAGATACATACGTACGTACGTACGTACGTACAGACGTTACGACGAAATGAGTCAAAATGGATTCAGGGATGCTCAAAAAGGATATTTCCGCTGAAATCTCAAAACCGAAAATTTTCGCGATTACAATACTTCCTTTACTTTGTACAAGGCAGTAAAAATGGAAGTAAATTATTTTTATTACAAGTGAATCAAATAAAATAATACGTGCTCTTGGATGGTGGCGTCAATATAGGTGGCGTCGCTTACGCGTCCAAGATGACGGAGACGCTTATTGTCCATTTATAACAGAAACTTTAATATGACAATGTTGTAAACAATTCTCCATGATCATATGTATAATATATTAATTCTAATGCAGTATTAATAATAAAAATTATTCATGATTGAATTTTGTGCAAAGTAAGTATTATAATAATTAATGTCAACATATTTATATTTGTGTCATTACATGACAGTGTTGTCACGTCAACACTTTCGATGGTTGAGTTTAGTTAGAACAACGTTATAAAAGAGCTCTTACTATTTGCCTTGTCTCCATAAATTTAAATGTTAATCCGTTTTACATTTTTTACAATACAAAATAGTATTCAAATCAATAAATATGAATTCAAGTTGGACGAACCGGATTTTAAAATAAGTTCAATAACTTTATTACTGGAATTTTGAAGCTACAAATTACCTGACACAACGAAATGTTTGTTATAGCAACAATAATCTACTTATAAATTTATCATAATTTTATGATAAACATGACATATATTTTAAAAGTATTTCGAGTGCTATTTAAATGTACAATTAACTATTCAAATAGAGTCAATACAAATTCTTAAATCTGTTAATTTGGTTGAATAAAATTAATTAAATTAACTGCATAATTGAATAATTACATATACAGTTTAATTATTCAAATGGGGTTATGAAAAGTTTTGTTTATTTGATTGAATGAAATATATTAATTTAAATATATTACATCCAGATTCATAAAGCGTATTCATGCTAGTATCACTTTTAAAACCGGATTATGGATTATATTTTAGTTAACTATCTATAGAATAAATTTATTTATTATATTTACAATAGAGGTTGTCTTGTCGATATAATATCTGTATAGATGCACTATTTATAATTCGATAGAATCGATACAAAAAAAAATAAAGTTGACATTTTAAAAAAATTGGAAAATGTTCACCAGATATTATTTATTTCTAATAATATTTATTCCAGTTACTCTTCTCATGCTTATATATACATAAATAATGAAAGTCTAATTTGAAAAATAATGAAAATTAATTTTACCTAATTCCGTTATGAAAAGTCCTGTTTTACAAGAATTTTTGAAAAACTATTTATTAAATTTTTTAGGATTCATATACATTTAATATTTTTTCTGGTATTAAACAGTTCACGGGCAAATTAGCAGATTTTTCGATATCAGAAGGAAGGTCTGTCTCGGATTCAGAACTCATTTTCAATGATGACATAAGCTTTAAATTTAGCGGAATTAGATAAAATTTTGTACTTAATACGTTATGAAAACGTGATATTGTTTGACTCACATAATTTGCAAAACTCGCTTCGCTCGTTTTGGCAAATATTATGTTTGCCAAACAATATCAACCTTTTCATAACTGGTTACGTAAATAACTATTATTTTATTTGACATAATTTGTGGTGACATCTTTAAAATTTATTGTGTAATATCTATAAAGAAAATGTCTTTGTCGATATTTGAAGTAGTATCGATACAACAGTTTTCGAAGTGTATCGATATTTCGTATCGTTAAGCACATCTCTAATTTGCAGTCAAGTTAAATTGTGTATATCCGCATAACTTCTATATTCATTTGTTCTATAGTTATGTGTCAATAGAATACAACTGTTTATATTTAGAGAGAGACAATATATATTTTACAATGAATGAAATAGACGAAGATAAAATACATTTTTAAAACATGAAATATTTCATTTCAGTCAAGTGATTGTTGTCAGTAGTCATATTGTTGAAGTAATGGGAAATAGTGAAATAAGCTATAATTTCACAAATAGTGAAATTAGATTGGCGATAGACATCATCTTAGATTTCCAAATAAGAAGAGAGAAAAAAAACGTTGATGCAGCTTTAAATACAAAAATAATTCATGGAAATCTATTTAAATTTTTAATACTCGTACTGGCACAAATTATAGATCGCCAATAATTATGAAAATAAAATATTGCAGTTTAGGAACAATAAACATAATAAAAATAAAGGGAAAAATTGTAATAGCCTCAGATTTGAATCATTTAAATCAGTGTGATTTTTTTTAAATCATTGATTTAAATCATATTTTTTGTATTTTGTATTACTACTGGTACAGAAACAAGTGTCTTTTTCCCTAATTTTAGAGAGAGAAACACTGCTTTTATAATTCAATTTATTATATTATATTTAATTGTATGTATTTTGAGCCAAAAGATGAATAATTTGCTGCAAAATCAACCACTCATTTTTTGAAAGCGAAAACGACTAAATTTTTTTTTTCATTCCAGATACTGTACGTCAATGCGGTGGTGTGGATAGCGTTACAGAATTCAAATCCGGAGATCCTGAGTTCGAATTGTAAATAAATATATCATCACGCCTTTTATTCATTACTGAGCATGGCACTCTGCCGTAATCAGATCTCGGTAAGTGATATATTTCTTCAAGTAACCCATAAATGAAGTCAAAATGTTATTGATATAAAAACTGTTAACCGTAACCGAACCCCAACATTTTTCGGTTCTCGTCCCCGCTTTAAGAATCTGTCGGTTAATGATTAAATAACCAAATATAAATCTTGGGCGTTAAATCTATTGTAGTCATAATGAGATCATCTCAAAAATAAGTGACTCGTCATTTTTGTATCTTATCTCAAAACATGTGCAATTATATTAATTATTTTAGATACAAAGATAATGATGAAATTAAAAGAAAAACACAAAAATAAAATGCAGGGTTCTTCAAAATTTTCATCTGACACTAATAAATGTAAGTAGTATTAATGAAACTAGTTTAAACTACTAAAAGTTTATTTTCATGGAATAAATCTAATATAAACATATTTTAATCAGATAGAAAATAAATATTATTACAAACCGAAATCTTCTCAGATTTTATGAGAATGAAATTTAGATTTCTCCATTTCAGTAGCAACAGATTATTACTTTTTTATTGAGTCTATTTTGCATTTGATTGATAAAAAAGTATGTTAATTATGTCTGAAACTCTAACGGTACAAGTAAGAACAATTTTTTATTTTGAAATGGAAGAAACGGCTAATAAGTTTGCTGTTCTTTGAGACAGACTATAGAATGTAGGTCTAGTCTCGATGCACAAGAGATTCAGAGTTTCTCCTCGAAATAACAACCTTTCGAGTCCTACATTGGAAACCTTATTTTTATTTTACATTGTAATTAATATGGCTAGCAAACTAGTAGAAATTCATTTGCATATAGTACTTTCAAATTGTCTTGAAGATTTAACGTCGAACAGGTTTTTGCTGCTATTTTTTAAATGATTAAAATATATTTATATTCATATAGAAGTGATAAAAATATATTTTTTCTACAATTGCTATAAAAAGATGACAATTACGCTCTCATTTGTCATCGTAAAGTTAACGTTTTTTGTGGAACAATCGAAAAAAATCTTTTTTGCGCATCTCCAATCGCAACGCGCGAAAAAGATATTAAATACGCGCTTATTTCAATAGTTACCAGGGATACAAACAAAACAGAAACTTGTCATATTGATAGTTGACATAACGAATTTATTTTCAGTACGTATACGTTTTTTTAATAATTTGAAGATGCAATCGTAGAAAAAATTATGTGTGTATCACGAGCGTAAAGTGTATTTGTTCCTGTTACACTATTGCAGCTCTCGCCTTCGACCGTGTTCGAGTAACAAAGAATCACTTTACGCTCTTAATACACAAATAACTATTTTTCTACAACTGTCAAAATATGTTCATTTTTTCACTAATATCAATACGCGAAGTGCGTGATTTTTTCATCATTTACATTACCATGACAACGCGTATTTTGCACCCTAGTTCGCAAAATTCTCGTGCGCAAAATGAGTATCTCGCGCAAGCTCCCAAATTATTTGTTGTCAGGTTCCATTAGTTACAACACATCAATAGTATTAAATTAATATTATTGTTGATTGTTTTCCTTCAATTTACTTAAATAAATCAATAATTATTGTATTATTCTTTATTTACAGTTGTAGAAAAAATGTTGTTTGTATTTCGTGGGCAAAATTCTTGTTTTAAACATGTACAATTTGGTTACGTATTTTAAGCTATGTAAACAAATGTTTGACGTTTGGTCACTCAATCAAAATCAAATACGTTCTAAACGACCATACTGTAATCTATTATCGAACGGATTTAATTTAATTGGCACTAATTGCAATGTCATTAAGTTTTTATAATAAATTAACATATTGTAAATTGTAATCAAAGATAAACGCTCGAAGTACCCTTGCACCTTACAGCCGGCGCCCCTGATCAAAGAGTTTTTTTTCACATTTAATAAATGTAGTTTAGTGATTTAATAAGTTATCATTATTACTCATACAATTCAACTTTGAGTTTTGATCTAATCCTTTTTAAAGATAATTTCTCTACAAAATAATAATAATAAATCAATCTTGAAAGTTGCTAATTACATGTTTTATACCTTACGATAAGCAAACTTTCACTATTTCACTTCACACGGGATAAATGAACTCTAGAGATATTTGATAAAATTGAATATCTCTTCGCAACGAAATATTATTGTTGTTATATGACTAAGGCCTTAATGTCATTTTAATTGTATAGTAACATACACTTCCGTCTGTTTACAAATAAAATAAATATTATGTTCGTTCAGAAATGAATGTGATGTACCTAAATAAAAATGAAAACTTTCACTGCAAAAATCTTGTTCATTAATTGACAATTGCAGTACGTATGACAAATGAAACATACACAATATTGCAAAGTTCACATTTATATTTATAACGTACATGTAACACAACAAATTTTAACGATGACTAATTTAACATTAGATCTCAGAAATATATTTTTATTTAGACTAGAGTAATATGGAGTTGGTGGTTTAGTGGGTATGCAGTCGGCTTGCGGTTCTTGAAGACCCGAGTTCGATTTCCGCAACCGACAAACTGGCTTTCACCAACAACTTTGGGGACCGTGATTCACGCGTATAAATATATCACTTACCGAGATCTGCTACGGCTGAGTGCCACGCCCAGTAATGGGTAAAAGGCGTGATGATATATTTATTTTATTTATTTATTTAATATCCACTAATTACAAAGAATAATTTTGCATCTCTAAATAGAATTATGATCTATTAGTTAAAAATCTGATGTGGAAACCATATAACTTCCTTGTACGCGTATTATACTATACCTACATTTTTTTTATTGCACTTATTTGATGTAATTTGACATTGACATTAAATTTTGTATTTTTTTCTTATTTTTTGTTCTAATCCAGAGCAAACTTAATTACAAAACACAAAAATTATATAATTTTTACTTCCTTGTACGAAATAAAGGAAGTATTGTAATCACGAAAATTTTCGGTTCTCAGATTTCAACGGAAATAGGTGTTTTGGCCCTCCCTGAATCCATTTTGACTAATTTCGTCATGCCGTCTGTACGTACGTACGTACGTATCTCGCATAACTCAAAAACGGTAAGCCGTAGAAAATTGAAACTTTATATTTAGGACTATTATAACATCTAGTTGTGCACCTCCCTTTTTGGTCATTATACAACTACCGGAAGTGGTACTTTACTTGAAGCCTATAATAGATTTTCATTAAAAACTATATTCAAATATAATTTAAAACTTTCCAAATTTGGTATATAAGACTACTATATCAATGGAAATAACATAATAGATTTTGGTTAAAATAGACTAACCGGAAGTGGCACATTACATGAAGCTGCTAACAGTTTTCCTTGAAAAAAAATGGTATTATTTTAATTTTAGAAATGAATGCTGCAAATAAAAGTTTTAGAGAATTAAATTCTGCGTCTAGCACATTAAGAATTTTTAAATTAGCTTTTTGCATAAACGAGATATCTAAATTTAAATATTATATATTTTTTGATTTTTTTTTAAATTAAGTTTGCTATGGATTAGAACAAAAAATAAAAGATTTAATGTCAAATATGTGCAATTAAAAAAATATCTATAGTTTAATACGTGTACAAGGAAGTCATGTGATGTCCACATCAGATATTTAAATTTACATATCTCACTTATACAAAAGGCAAATTTAATAATTCTTAACGTGCTAGACGTAGAATTTAATTCACTGAAACTTTTATTTGCAGCATTTATTTCTAAAATCAAAATAATACCATTTTTTTCAAGAAAAATTGTTAGCAGCTTCATGTAATGTGCCACTTCCGGTTAGCCTATTTTAACCAAAATCTATTATGTTATTTCCATTGATATAGTAGTCTTATATACCAAATTTGAAAAGTTTTGGATTATATTTGAATATAGTTTTTCATTAAAATCTATTATAGGTAACCAATGTTGAACGCGTAATATTTTGGTATTATTTAATTTCATTTATGGCGAGTCTTGCTTTTACCACCTTTCAGGGGTGGTTTGTACCCCTAAAAAGCTACTTCCGGAAGATAAAAAATAGGGGTTCAATATTTTTTAGAGTTCTATTAGTGTGCCAAGTTTGATTTAAATCGGTGAGTGACAGTAGTATTACTTGTAAGCCACCTACCTCATTTGGCGTTTATTTTTGATTTTGTTTTATTTGTCCTTTCGTTTTCTTAGTTACATTTTGCAAATAAAGTACAAACAAAAAACAATCCCCATTCAATCAAAGTGCCCGAAGATTTACCTGTCATATTAATTATTTGTCAACATTAACCAAAGTTCCCTTTTTTAAAAATTGTCATAAAAAAAATGATCTATTACCATAAATGGACAACAGGACAACATGAAAACTATTGCGTTTCACTAAAATTCCATAATTTTATTTCCTTATATTCTAGAAAAATTGACAGTTCTTATCTTCCTTTACTGACACAGATCTATTTTCAAGGTTGAATTAGAACTAAATTAACTTAAAATTATCAAAACAATTCCTATGAATGATGCGATTAAATGCATACACGTATTTCTCATATTTATAAAAAACACTCTTACGTCTTTAAGTGTTTATAGTTTATTCTTGATGTGTAACGATCTGTATCATCTATCGCTTTTTATCAAAGTTGTGAAAGCTCGTGCGAGCTCTTCTAATGTTTATTTATAAATAAAAAAACACAGGATTATATCTTACATGGTTGAAGATGAAGATAATCTATCAAATGACCTTGGCAATTTCGCGAATTTTCAGCAAATTCATTAAATATAAAATATAATATTGTTCCTTATCAAATTATCATCATTATTTTAAAAAATAGTAATTTTAGAATCAGTAGTTGGTATGTCATGTAGAAAATTAGTTTAACTAATAATCCTTCACTAATGAGTCTTTAACTATATGACCCCTTAATGATCTTCAGGCTTCAATACTTTTTCAAACATTTTGAAATTGTTTGAAATAAAAGTATATCTTCATAACTTTTATTTAAAGTATTTATCAGTAATAGTATATTACATAATAAGTCAGGAAAGTGATGCTTTACTTGACGAAGCGGTTGTTTGAAGTACGAGACCGTTAGGCCGAGTATTTTAATTCGCTGAGTCAAGTAAAACACTTTCGTGACGTATTATGTATACTATTTTTTCTGAAATCGTTCATATTTATATTTTATCAATATAATTAATAATAAATATTTCAAAATGTTTAATTTTTTGGTAAGAATCATATTGGCAGCAAACTACATATCCAAGGTGATAACAAAAGTTGTTGAAAACAATATCTTATGTGAAAAATCTATTGAATATATTTGTGTCAAAAGTAATATTGTTGACAGAGAAGATTTCTTTATAATGTTGGAAAATATAGATGAAAATGAGTATGAGGCGGTATTTTCAAGTACTCCTCCTGAAATCTTAAATCAAGCAACTGCGGCTGTTGAAAATTTATTACCGATCAAGTCCAAAGACCGATATGATAAAGAGTATGAAATTTTCATGGATTGGAAAAAGCAAAATAATTTGTCAGCAAATGTGCTACTTGTTTATTTTATTTACTGAATCTCCAATAAATTTAGCTTCAAATTCGCCAGTGTCATACATAAATTTTAGTAATTTAAGCAATTGTATATTTAGTATTAATATTATTGATAAAAATAAATAAAAATCTTATTAAATTTTTTAGTTATTTAGTTTATTTACTTGACTGTTTTGCAAATGTTTTGGTAAACACTTACTTTCCATACTAAAATGCGTCAGGAAAGTAGGCATTTTCTTGACGATTTCGGAAAAAATTATTTACAAATGTTTCACAACAGAAAATATGCGATATTCTTTATTATTTAAAAATATTTGATAGTAGAAATATACGATGCAATTGATTTGAAAATATTATTTCTCAGCTTTCTGCAAATTCTTGGAAATACTTGGCCTGGAAGACTGGACAGATGTTTAACAAGTACAGTTATGAAATAAATGCAATTTTGCCAAATATTCCAGAAGACACACTGATTTCAGCAGCGATGTTTTTAGCATAAATATATTTTTAATATTAACAAATAACATCAGATTAAGATGACTTTTCGTGTTTTGAATATTGATTCATGTGTGAAAATAAATACAGAAAATCTAGTGATATAACTGGTCAAAATCGGAGGTGTGTCATTTTAACCCCTAAAGATAAATTTCTTTACCTGTTCCTTACGAAGGTACGGTTACATCCCTTGGACACAATAGATATTCAGGGTATTTTGCAAATGAATCATAAATGCCTACTATGCAAGTTGTAACCTGTTGGGTATCTTACCAACAGTTCAAAAAATAAAACCCTGCTATGCAACTTTTCTTTTATAAAACATTTAGAAAGTAATATATTAAATGCTGCCTTCATTTCTTGATAGAGAAGTGGGCGTAAATGAAGATTTACGAAACAGGTGTACAGGAGCGAATGGATGAATGTTTGTTGCGTGATGATGGATTTTGGTTGTGAGAAAAGAAAGAGTTCGTATGGATGAAGTGTTAATGTGGTCGAAACGAGTATCGTGTGTCAGGATGAGAATGTTGACGGGTTCGTGCTACCCCATTTAATGGGATATAGCGTGATGTTATGTATGTATATTAAATTGAGCAAATTAAACCAAATTATATATCTAAAATATTAGGAAATTAATAGTTTCACGTGATTTGTTCCTGTATTTTTCTTTTGTTCACATAAACTTTGGGTCTACGACATGTACTAATTAAAGTGTAGGAAATTCACTCGCGGAAACAGAATTTAACTATCTGTTTTTAAAAAGATACCGATGCTATTATCTTTACGGATTTTGAGTTACAGTGCAGAAAGTTCGAAATTATCATTCGCTGATATCCTGAAAATCAAACTACATTATTTTTTCGGATCTACCTATTCTTAGTATAACATTTTTAAAAATACTTATTTAACTTTTTACGTAGTTTCATAGTCCTCAGCTTCGTATCTTATTTAGATTTTGATCTGTTAACGTATTTTAGAGAGAAAAATCGTAATTTTCAGTAGATTTACAAATTTTTAAGGGTATAGCACAAAACAAAACGAATGAAATTTTTGTAATCAACATTGGTTCGCAAACTAACCGTTTCAAAGATATGAGCTACATATACAAAACATGTTACGTCATATAGTATCGCCGTTAAGTTTTCTGTCAATTTGGAAAAGATGTAAAATTTCATTATAAAAAGATGCGAAGCATGTTTTGAGACGGAAGAGCGATATGGAGAATAGTTATTGAGAAAATGCTTAAATAAAAACCTTAATTTAAACACCATACATTTATTTTTTCTTATTTTTGAAATAACACATTCTTAAAACAATACTTGTATATTTTACACTGTCAAACATTTATAAATTACTTTAGAGCAAAATGCTTCAAATAAAATTTATGGAGAACTAAATTTTCTTTAACTTGTATTTTAAGCATTTTTCTAATATAATTTATATACCTAGTTTGTCAATGGGAAATATATGACGGCAATTGTTAAATTTGTAAGTACTATTTACTAAATAGTATTTAGTTGTTTTATTTGTTGTAATTAACGAAGTAAATAAAATATAATTAAAGTAAGAAAAACAACTAGAATACTAGGAAATTGACATAAATGTTTATCTTCCACTATTATTGCCGCCTAAAAACAAACACTTCTACAAAGAGCAAACAAACTAATTTACATTCACATGCAAATATCTGTATCTTATAGCGTCGTTAATTTACATTTATTTACAATATCTAAGCGAAGCACATGCCATAATATAATACGGAAGAAATAACTCGAAGTTAATGTTAAAGTAAAGGGGCTGAAGAAACGAAGAGGTCACCGAATGACCGAGAATGACGTACTGACACTTCGCGGGTCAGCGCTGAACCACGGTCACCGAAAGTAAACAAAACGCTTCGCTTTCATATCGCAACAATAACAATCAACATAACTGACTTTAATTCAGTTACAATTACCAACTTAACTATTTAATCAAACTTAAAATGTAAATTAGGTCAACGAGAAATATTCTTAAAATCTTTTAACAATCAATATCTCATCTAAATCATCTAATTTATCATTAATTTTTATCCAAAACAAAACTACGATTCTATCAATGGAAACCCGCGAATTTTTAAAAACTTCTGCGCAAGTCCGCGATACCACACCACCAAATTTCAGCCAATAGAAAAGAGAAGTCAGTGCAACGTCACACTACTAACGATGCTAACGTACCCATACACATGTTCTGTGACTGTGTTATAACAGCACTACTTTAGAATTTCTCGCTCAGTTGAGTTTTGTGCCCGAGGAAGTAACAACCATAACAACTCACTAAGAAGTTGAACTACTACGCGCATAGTGAAGTGATATCCGTATCTAGTCGCAGATAACATTGTGATATATGTATTTATGACCTGTGACAAATAATATATAAAACGTCAAGTTATATAAAGTCGAGTAGTTTTACTCAAACAATTGTTTCGGCAATATGAATCTGTCTTTTGCCGGTTGTGGTTTTTTGGGCATCTACCACGTTGGAGTGGCTGTTTGTTTTCGGAAATATGCGCCCCATTTGCTGTTAAATAAAATTTCTGGCGCGTCTGCTGGAGCAATTGCTGCTTGCTGTCTTCTTTGCGATCTACCTCTAGGTAAGAATTGTGCAACAAGTTGTTATTTTCATAGATTGTGTCACCAATTTTTAGCAGTTTTGCTTTCTGTATTTCTATTATTACTGTAAACTAAATTTATTGTTGGCAAAATCTAAATGCTCGCTGATTCTGTTTGTTTGTTTAAAGTGGCATTGAACAATCCGGAAGTTGTGTCACGGGAAGTCACCTTGGCCTTGTTGGTTTAATTCACTTTTGCTGTTTTGCCAAAAATGTAAATAGATTTACAACCTATTAGCTATGTATTAAATTGTCATTTTTGACATAATCTATAAACAAATTTAAATTATTGAACAAAGAAATTTTATTTAAATATTAAATAGTTGTATCCTGCGTCCTTGACGTCTTTTTTCTTCTTTTCAATAAGATGATAAAATTTGCACTAGAACAATACATTTTAAAATTCATAGTAATTCAGATAAAAATTGATAACTTTCGTATCACCTTGCAAGTGTGTACCTGGTAACTTTTGCATTATACTTTGGATTTTGGAATATGTTCAGAATATTATAATAATTATTTTTGAAGTTGATTGATGATTCAAAATATTGCGCGATCTATTGTAGGCGATAAGTCCAAAGAATCATGTTATAAATATTATCTGAATAAATATTGAAATCTCTTTGTGTAAAATTTTTGATATTACATTATTACGGAAAAACACATGATTACAATAATCGTAATTTATAATCAAATACAACAAAGAGATTAAATATTGATTTAATAAATATTTGTTTTATCAAAAACTTATGCATTTCAGTTCCTCTAAAATTAAATAAATATTTGATTATTTTAAGAGTTCAATAACATAATATTATAATAATATTTACGTAGCCTCATATTTTTAAGATGTATTAAATAGCATATAGTTAATTGTTTTTAAAAGTGGGAATTTTGATTTGTATAATAATAAAGTTATCATACAAGAACAATAACAGGACAAACATGATAAGAACTCTGATTCACTCAAATAAAATTCTTCTGTTTATTCATTTAGAATATCTCTGGATTTAAGTGTTAACAAATAAATACAATTTAAAAAATCTTTTATCCATATTTGTTAGGAAGAAAGTGATAATTCTTATCTTTTCGAAATCTTGACGTAGAATGAAGACCTCTAGAGTTCGCTGATAAGAGATTAATTCCGATATATTAAGTCATCGTTAATTTATAAAGCCGCAAATATGAAACATGTGCAAGTTGATGAATTGCTTGCGGGTCACAAGTGTCATGACCGAAATCAACGATATTTATAACTTTAATAATATCTATACTCAAAATAAAGCAAAAAATTAAATTGCTAACGTAAACATGATTTCACTACTTTCTTTAGAAATATTTGACCTTAGCACTGATTAGATATTCTATTATTCTTTTGCTTAAGATATTTAATATTTAAGGAAATTTTAGGACTAATGACGTCAATGAGAACAATTTTTAATTTCCTTCATTAATATTTATTTTATTTGTTGCAAATATTGTAATACGTAATAGCGCAAAACATAGTAAAATAAAAAGTGCTCTCGAATATGCAAATATTACGTCATTTCCACGCGTGCCAAAAGAATATCGTAAACAATACACGCTTCAATACACGTGTTTATTTTTCTCATTCAAAACAAATCAATGACTAACGGCGTGCTGAAGATTTAATTATTTTATTTACTAACAGTAGATGTTTAAAGACAGAACTACGACATAAAATTCTAGAATAATAAATAATATTTACTGATTTTAATATTTCAGGTGACATAACTTCCGATGTCCTTCGAGTATGCACAGAAGCCCGCGCAAGGGCTTTAGGGCCATTTAGTCCTTCATTCAACGTTCAAGCTATCCTTTTAGAGGGCTTAGAAAGTGTAAGTAATGACTTGACAAGAAAGTCAAGGACAAAATGTAAATGTGAAAATTGCAGTGTCTGAACTAGGAGTGTGCAATATTACGAAAGCCTTTTTAAAAATATTTTAATAATTATTATTTTCTTTCCGGGGGACTATAGATTGTAATGAAATAAAAAAATAGAAAATTCCGCTTTTTCTATCAACTTATTATATATTTGCCATTTGATTTCATATTTTTATTTGATTGACTTACTTTGCTTACTTTCCCCATTACTAGATTTACTGATTAGACTCACCTTGAAGTAATCTACCTTCCTAGGTTAATCGATTTGTTTATTTCATTTAGTTTTATCTGAGTTAAGTGAGTTTGAGAGACGATAATTTTTAATAACATAAAAATAGGAAAATATCGTTTCATAATGTTATCCCTGAAATTAAACTATTTCTAATATACTCCGTTCTATCGCAACTTTATGGCGTTGTACAGGACAGGAAATAAATTTCTGCGTGGGTAATTCACTGATCACCGTAGCGGATTTACAATTTTCTGTTTGTATCAATTTATTGTCAGTCAATGCATCGTTTTCACAGTTTTATTTAATTTTGAAGTTTAAAATTTTTTTAATAATTTTTCGCTGTGTAAATTGGTCTACTATAAAGTTGCGACGAGAAAGACTATAGATATTGCAATTTTATCCTAATCCGGCTCTACAAGTTTTATGTGTAAAACTGAATGAATTAATTGTTAATTAATTTTTGCAGTTCTTGCCAGACGACGCCCACATTCGAGTAAGTGGAAAGCTGCACATTTCTCTAACTCGCATTTGCGATGGTAAAAATGTCATCGTCACCCACTTCGACAGTCGTCAAGACTTGCTCGACGCCCTTATGGCATCTTCCTTTATCCCATTCTTTTCTGGATGGCTTCCACCAGTTTTCCATGGCGTGAGATACATGGATGGCGGTTTCAGCGACAACTTGCCAACGCTAGATGAAAACACAATAACTGTCTCTCCATTTTGTGGCGAGAGTGATATTTGTCCACGTGATGATAGCTCGCAGTTGTTCCATATCAATTTTGCCAACACAAGCATTGAATTATCCAAGCAGAACATCTACAGATTTGCCAGAATTCTCTTTCCACCAAGACCAGAGATCCTGTCGAACATGTGCAAGCAAGGATTTGATGATGCGTTGAGATTTTTGCACCGGAATAATTTGTTGAGCTGCACGAGATGTCTAGCTGTTCAGTCTACTTTTATCGTTTCCGAAACTATTGATGATAGCACGGAATACGATCCACAGTGTGTGGAGTGCAAGATCCATCGACAAGTAAGTTCATTGCCATTTAACTAATCCAAAAAATATAAACTATTTTGTGTGATATTAATACTATGTTTGAAAAATTAATCAGTTTTAATAACTTCAAATTATCTAAATGTTAGTTCGTATTTTAAACAATCAAACATATTTAAAGCCGTTAAACTCAGTAAACTGTAATAATAATTTTGAAATATTGAGGAAGCAATTTTATATTATTTTTGTGTCAGCAAACATAGCTAGTTACGACTTTGTACCTTGATATAATACACTTTTCCAGGGTTTTTCTATCCGTTAAATTATATTGCAAAATAGCTATAACAGCTGCCGTCTTGTTGATATACCTTTCTCCTCACAAGCGAAAGTTCGCGAGTTCAAAACTCGCCGACTCGAACTTTAATAAAAAAAATACAGTTGGATTTAATTATTACTTGGGATTAGGTTAATGATTTGTATCTTTTCAGGAAGCATTAGTTTCTAACATGCCGGATACGGTGATGACCATCTTCCAAGATGCTATAGATACCGCCAACAAAGGACTAGTGAATTGGATTTTCAAGCACCGTGGAATGAAACTTCTGTCAGTTCTCAGCATTCCATACACTCTACCCGCCGACATCGTCTACGCCACATTCAACAAGTAAGTGTCATTGAATTAAATCATACCAAATCATCTAACCTGGGTGTTGACATTACATCAGGGCACGACAAATTTACAAAGGACCTAAACGGAGCAAACAATAATCCAAACAAAATTAAGAAGAGTTGGATTTGTCGGGCCCTGTTTACCCAAAAATAATCATAAACAAACTGCAATGCAAGGCCAATTTACAGGTTCAAAATAATTCCTACAGTTAAACAAACTCCGAAGCTTTTACTAACTAGACTAACTGAAACTGATTTTGCGACATTTATCGGTAACACCATTGAGATGCACTCTCTGCACTATAACGTGATGGGGAAGGCATTTGTAGGGCGCGACTATCTCTCCCTACAAGCTCACAATCCAGAGAATCATAGGTACCTAACATTATTATTTGCTGTGTAGTGTCTCTGTGATGTTTTAGCTTTTTTGTGACTAACTTGCGCTGTCTATTAGTAGTAACTAACAATTCACAGTCAATTTTTCGTAAGAAGGGCTTTCCATATATTCCGGTTCAAAATAAATTACGACTTACACATTAATTGTTGCGCTTGTCTACATTAAATACTAGACAAATATACGTTTCAAATAAATCTGTTGTGATTATTCTGGCAACGATTAATGTAATTTTGTATGAAAGATAATAGATTAAAAAATAGTCATTATAAGTGCAGTATCTACTTGCTGTGCTTATACAAGATTTACATATAATAAAATATGTTAATAATAGCTATTTAGGCAACTAGTAAGACATTATGTAAAGTAATAACCTAATTTCATTAGTTTTGCATATTTTGTAAATTCGAAAATATATTATAATTTAATGAATTATATTAGGTAGTTAGGGGCGTTACTGCAATTTATTAAATATTACAACTGAATTAATAATTATAATAGGAACTTTGTTTTTGTTTCTATGAAGTAATAATGCCTATTATCAATAAAATAAAAAGAATTTCACTCAAATGTGTGAATTTAAGTTTGTTTCTATTAACAAATGGAATTAGAAACAAATAAAATCTATTATCATTTTATTGTTTACTGCGTTGCTTGGGTTGCTTATCTGTCAGTTGATAAATTTTACATATTTTTTTAGAGAAATAATGAAGTTTTAACACTTTGCGTGTGGGGACCATTTTCGGTCAATTTTTCTACAAACATTATAAGGCTAACATACGTTGCATTACGATTTTTTGGGTATTTAACAATAAATAAATATCATTTGAATGACTGGTTTCCGAAGTTATTTACCCATTTATTATTAGAATAAATTGACAGGTATGTAATTTGTCGGATATATGAAAAAATATCGTATCTATAAACACGTAACAGTTAATATAATTCTGTGATTTTCATGCGATACTATTTCACCCAGTATCTGACAGATAACGTGTCTTAAATGTTATAAACAATATAATATAAATGTTGTGAAAATACTCTCATTGGAATGCTTATCTTGCGAAAATTTGGCAATAGTTTCTTGTTTGGTTTGTAAATTAACAAAGCATGGCTGTTTTCAGGTTTTTGGCTGCTGCACCCGTAATGGGTAACAGTTTGTGGGATATGAGTAAATATATGATGGATCAAATGAACTCTTTGCTACAAAAAGTCAATTTGAACCAACAGCAACACGCTAAAGTTACTTGCCAGTTAGCCATCACTGAATACGGTGGAAGTAAGTAATCACTAATCGTTTCTCCTTACTTTCTAAGTTGATTTGTTGTAGTTTTGGTGAAAGTAGTAACGCTTCTTACTTGTTAGTTGTAGATGTTAAAGGTTACATAAAGATTAATTAAATAGGAACTTATTTAACTATTATTCTAATTGCTGTTTTTCTTCTAGGTAAATACGATGTCGAAGCTTGCCACGATACACCAATTTCCGCCAAAAACAAAGTCAATTTAAATTTCACTCTCAACTATGATGACAAGTAAGTTCTTCAACATTTAACTTACTGAAACAGATCACTTTTCTTACTCTTTTCCATGCACTAGAAATACTGATTAAGATTTAATTTCAAGTAATCCAATATACTAGTTCAATCAGTTTGTTTATTTTAGTTAACAGATACCGACTTTTATGGAACAAATTATAGTGTTTTATATTACACCCTTTAACTTGATTAGATTCCATTTTGAAAATGAGATGACAGTGATTCTTGTTTCTTTAAAGTTTTTTAAACTTACTGAGATTTTAAATTTTCCTTTTTGTTTTCAGCGAGGTGTCGCTCTCGCAGAGTTCCTCCGGACGCCGCTACTCCACTAGTTCCGTGTTGTCCGGCCGACAAAATCTCACCGTGAGCAAAACGGACCAGCTAGTGGACGACGACACCTTCGAGCATATCCTGCAGGTCACCGCACACCACGATGCCGTCATGGCTTACTACTACATGGACGAGGATAACAAGGTCAAGGTTACCGAGATCTTCGATGTCACTGACAGCGATTCACACATTCTACAAACTCCAATGGAAAAAGAAACGAACATGTGTTTGGAGTATGATGATAATGATTGGAATGATTCAACGTGGTCGACCGACAGAGCGCTGGCAAGTCAAGGTAAGGAAATGGGTTTAAATCTTGCTAATAATGATCACTTATTCATTAGATTTATCCAGCAATTATTATTCGCCAAACTTTCTTATCCTGACACGCCATTTTCGTTTGATTCAAATTTATAATCTCCCTCATTAAGCTTTCTTATATATTTTAACATTCAATCAATTATTAATAATTATATTTTTTTTAGACAATTATTTGGACGATCAGTGCAGCTTAACCGGCTTGTCAGAAATATCAATTGAAGATTTAGATGACCAAGAAATTCGAAACATATTTTCGGATCCAGAAAGCGAGTGGAATGTAAATTTGCAGTCGGAAAAATCTGACGATATTTTAGATTCTCGTCCTGAGTCAGACCAACCACAGATCGAAGAACCGACATATAGAAAACCATATAAAATCCCTTCCATGTCGTATGAGAGTCTTGAAGACTAGTAAATAACAAAAGTTAACTATTTATGTAAAATTTGTACATTTTACAAGTGCCTTTAGGACATCTGCAACCAAATGTGATATTTTCATTAACTGACAACTTTAGTCTAATTTTACATGTGTATATAAAAATTGAACTGTGTTATAAATAAGTATATTTAAACGATATTTAAAAGGTTTCAAGTATTATATACGTGGATCAAATCTTTAGGTAATTTTATTTATGTTAGAAGTTATTTAATTTACAATTTTAGTATTATTATCATGATATTAATTTAATTGGGCCTTGCAAGTTTATAACAAAAAAAAAGATAATTTTGTCGTAAAGCTGTGAATTGTTAAATAGTTTGTTAACCATTTCCTAGTTAAATAAATTATATGTAGGAAGTAGGAATTATTTACTATTTTTATACAAATGTACCATTAATATATTTTGTATGTAAAATTATAAATTATCCCATATATTTATAGAAACAATAAAATATTTTGTCAAACCACTATCATAATTTTTGAACCAGTCCAATCACAATAACAAAAGATATAAAAATATGTCCTAAAAACCCTAAAAAAATTATGTGGACCACATATAAAAATAGGTTCTTTGCCAATGAGGAATGTATTGGGCAAGAGGAGTACAAATCATAGCAGCCAAAGGAATCTTTTTACTCAGAGCATTCAAAAATACTTGTACTCGATCTTTACTATGCTTCTCGTAAAATGGCGACCGAAGTAGATATAACACCAACGAAAAATATCGTCTAGATATTTGTAGTTTTTCTTTTCTTGTTAAACTGTTCATTTTTGCTCTTTGACATGTTTGATGAAGATGAAGGCTAAAATTAAATCCCCATAAATATTTTATATCCATATTTGTTGAATTTATTCTCACCTAGTCAAGTCAATAAGTAATGATAAGACCCAAGGTTTCCAAGTATTATTTCCAAAACAAAGTATTGACCCCAAATGCGCCATTGGTTTCAAAACATACATAGTTTCAGCAATTAATTGTTTTCCAGTTGTAATTTTATTGTTTTGTATTTGATCTCGAAGTTCATTGTTATTTTCAACTGTTAAAGGTTTCCAGTTTCGAAGATTAACAGGTGGTGCTGCTTCTACCTTTCGGATCACTTTACCCGATCGTTTTAAAACAAATGACATCGACTCAAGCTGATTTCTAGCTTCGTCAACAGCATAATCTGTTGTGTATAGCTGATCGATTTTTTTGCGTTTTAAAACGGGTATTGGAGGGTTTTCTATCATGGTTTCTTTGTGTTGGAAAAGTAGCAAGAGTCTTGATATGCATCTACAAATTCAGATATGAAATAGCTGATATGTTTAATTGTGTCTCTATACATACTTGAATATCTGTAAAACTATTATAATTATCCATTTTCCTGTTTCTCCCCATAGTTTTTTAGCAGATATTTCAAAGAAAACTTCAGAATAATCTAATACAGTCAGCCATAATTTTATTTTGTCTCCTGATTCTGTTCCTTCGAGTTTTTGTGCTTTGCAAATAATTCTGTCATTGAATAAAACCAGAAGGTTTGATAATGAATACACCAATTCAGAAACGATGGAAGAGTTATTTATTCTTCCTGTAATGTATGCAAATTATTATTCGTTTTGTAGTTTTTAGGTTATATTTCCTACCAGCAATAAAATATGATATCCACTTTGCTGTCGTTTCAAAGTCACTTGCCAGTTGTGGATGAGAACTCACCCATTTCTTATAAGAAACAAATAATTCCGGCAACGAAAATAAAATTGATGACATATTGTTTTTTACTACTACTCTTTTCCCTTACGTTTTAATTCTAGTTCATAGTTTGAAATGTTTGAATGCTTTATTAGCGATTAATATAAATGGATATTTTTATTGACAAGTCATGTACAACCTGTTTCATATGATCTTTGTATTTGCGATTAATTTTTTGTAAGCAGTTCTTAACTGAAATACATAGATGTCACTAATGCATATTTCGCGCCAAAATAAAATAAGTAATTGAAGAAATGTATCGCAATACAAATTAATATGACTTTATATTGTTTTCAATATTAGAAATACGACCGGTATATTATCAACCATAAAGGAAGGACTCAAATATAATAATAACGAAAATGAATGTTGTCTAGTTTTTGTAGATACAAATTTGTGCAACATTACGTACGTGTTTATCATATGGGCTGCAATATATTAATTATATAATAATACATTGTTATTATTAATATTATATTATTATTTAATAGTTATATAGGATATTAATCTTATTACTTAAATATGTTATTTATTAATTTATCCAAAATTTTACTTAATAGAAATTATAAAAAGCAAAATGACGTTTTAACACGTAGACGATTATTGCACTGAGCCCTCCAATTTCTTAAATCTAGTGTAGGCAATGATTAATTTATAATCAATTAATTTCAAGTTCAATATGATTTCAGAATTAATTATAATATTTAAAATTACAATTTGAAAAGATTTAATTTTGCAAACTCTAAACCACTAATTGAAATTTCAAATTACTATGTACTAATATTGGTATTTGTTAATATGATAAATAAAATAAATTATTAATTTGTATAAATAACTGGATGTAGGCAAAAATATCCGGATTCAATTCAAAAATGGATTTAAGATCAAATTAGAACTACTTCGAATCGGATTTGAATTGAATCCAATCCAAAGTTTGGATAAAATATCCATTCAGAATTTTGGATCGAGCATCCGATTCGAAGATTAGATAAAATTACTGATTCTAATGTTTAAAAAAATAGTTTTTACGTAAATATTCTCAGTAAACAACATATACGAGTAAATTTCAATTTCACTTTGTATAAACGGCTACGTACAATTTATAGGTACTTTTATAATACAAAATGATTAAACAACGCTACTATAAAATTTGTCTCTCTAATTTTTCGCAATAAAATTACTAATTTAGTTTCCTCTATAATGGTGACGTTTTATGTGGAACAATCGAAATAGTTATTTGTGTATTAAAAGCGTAAAGTGGGTCGTTAATCGAACATGGTAATTGCAGCGCGAGCTGAAGGCAAGAACTACAATAGTGTGAGAGGAACAAAGACACTTTACGCTCGTGATACACACATAATTTTTTCTACGATTGCATCTTAAAATTATTAAAAAACGTATGCGTACTGAAAATAAATTCGTTCTGTCAACTGTCAATATGACAAGTTTCTGTTTTGTTTGTATCCGTGGTAACTATTGAAATAAGCGCGCATTTAGTATCTTTTACGAGCGTTGCCATTGGAGACGCGCGCATTCAACGTCTTTTTCGCGCGTTGTCATTGGAGACGCGCGACAAAGATATTTTTCGATTGTTCCACAGAAAACTTCAACTTGACAGCGAATACCAGGAGCTTATTTTAAGATGAAACATAGGATTTGCCATATCCATGGTTATGAATTTGACAGCAATGTATCAGAGTGATTATGTTAAAATGGTATATTTTGTATCAAAATATCTAAAATGAATTGTTATTATGAATGTTATTGTTAAATTCGTGAAATAGTCAATACGTATATCACTCGAGCATTGAAAATAATATAATAGTATATTGAATATAACCGTGTTCGAGTATCAAAGAATCACTTTACGCTCTTAATACATTAATCAAATAAACAATTATTCTAAAATAGCAATAAATTTACATTTCAACGAAATTAGACTTTTTGTTCTTAGGACTAATATGGAACGAAAAATAAAAACTCATTACTAATATCGTGTACTCCCTTCTGTTGCGTTAATGACTGCTTGAAATCGACGAGGCATACTTTTAATTAAGTTAAGGATCACATTCTGGTCAATATTATTTCACTTCTACAATAGCAACTCTCAGAATTCGTGGGTAGTTCTTGGAGCTGGTGTATGCTTTCGGATACATCGTCCGAACTCAGCTGGTCAATCAAACCGCCTAATTCCCACTTTATCCAGATATTCTCTGATAATTCTGGCTGCGTGGGATCTAGTATTATTTTGCATGAAAATGCCACGCTCACCCAAAGCGATTATGAAAGGTATGAGCTTCTAGAACCTCCATAATATACCTGTGAGCTGTCAGGGAGCCATTTTGTGTGAAGACTAAATATGTGCGTGATTGTGAAGAGATTCCCGCCCAAACCATAACTGATCCATCGCCAAATGGAAGTCGCTCGTCAATACAAACTTGGGCGTAACTTTCTTCGAGTCTTCTCCATACTCGCCGACGTCCTTCTGACCCATTGTGGGGAAAAACGTGACTCATCTGAAAACAGCACCTTGTCCCAGTCCTCATCATTCCATACCCCGTGGTTTCGGGCAAAAACTAATCTTGCAATGTAAAGAACTGTAGCCATCCTTCTACAAGACAATCCAGCAGCATGAAGCCTAACGGTCCATTCCTAACATTTACATCTCTAATTTCTTGGAGGTGTGTTTGTCTATTCAGCAAACTTAAGGGCACCAAAACACGGTATCTCTTTGGCTGGTTTGACAGTACGACAACTTCAAAAATAAAAAAATGTACAAAATCGAATTTTGTGCCATCGTTTTTGACAAAAACAATGTCACAAAATTGTCTTTGTATATGCGTTATACAGGGTGTAGAATTGAAATGTGGCGTATAGGGATTTCAATGTTATTTTTTAAATATTGCTGTATCTCTTTACCTATTCACTTTAGAGCAAAAGCGTAAATACAAAAATTATTCAGAAATTAAAAACGCTTCCTATAAAGTAAATTTCATTACATAAATGTGAATAGTTCACGAGATATTAATTAAATGAAATTCAAAATTTATTCAAATTTTTTGTAGAAATGAACTGAATATTTGACATATTGTAAAAGAGTTTGACATTTGTTTGTTACAGTGTTGTAATATTTGTTGAACAAGTTTTTGAAGAATATTGTAAGGAAATAGTGAATAAATTTCAAGTGCACAAAATGTTTGACGTATTTATTATAAAATAAGAAAAATACATTATATTGCTACTATAATTTTAACAAATTATTTATCTATAAATTTACAAGAAATGTTCGAATAAGTTTCCATTTACTGCTAAGCAATGCCCTAACCGATCATAAAATGCTTGGCGCACATTACTTACTTGTCTTTGTGTGATTGCTTCATATTCTCTTATAATTGTATTTCCTTACAATATTCTTCAAAAACTTGTTCAACAAATATTACAACACTGTAACAAACAAATGTCAAACTCTTTTACAATATGTCAAATATTCAGTTCATTTGTTTAATTTTCCAAAGCAAACTACAAAAAATTTTAATAAATTTTGAATTTCATTTAATTAATATCTCGTGAACTATTTACATTTATGTAATGAAATTTACTTTATAGGAAGCGCTTTTAATTTCTGAACAATTTTTGTATTTACGCTTTTGCTCTAAAGTGAATAGGCAAGGAGATACAGCAATATTTAAAAAATAACATTGAAATCCCTATACGCCACATTTCAATTCTACAATCCTGTATATACTTTTGCCTCCTGCCGCTAAACACGCCTCGGCTACGGTCGCAGTAGTGTTTCTATGATAATACGTCTCATATTAAATAGTATAAGTAGTATACTATTTATTTATGGGATAACATCAGTGAATATAATTTATCCATATTCAGTGATAAGATGTGAAAATTAAAGAAACAATTTTTAATTACTGTTTTCCTTCTTACATTACTGATTTACTGGTTGCAAGTTTAACAGAATTGAAAATAAATAAAATCGTATGTACAATTTAATATTTTAATATAATAAACATAAGAAAAACATGTACACTTATCAAATAAAGACATAATATAAAGAAACGTCAATTTTCGAATTTTAGTTATTGAATATTTCTTTACACGCCACTGGGAATGTTATTTATATTTCTAGAGATAACATATATTCTGCAATTTTCCTTAACTAGTCATATATTTAATCCAATGTATGTTTCAAATACGTATAATCAGTAGTTAAGATGTTTCTCGCAAAGTATCTCACATTTCTGTTTCTTATAGTGTATTGTAAATCAGGTAAAACGACTTTTCTTAATATTATTTAAAATAAACTGTTAAAATATATTTTTAGACTGCATTACATCAATGAACAGTTTGAAAAATATTTTGCCTTTCCAAAAGGACCAGATAGTATATTCAAATGACGGTATGGGAAATATAATAATCAAAAATGGCGTATCTATAATGTTGGCCTGCCCAGGAGGAAGAATTAAAGATATTAATAGTGAAATTGCTGAATTTACTTGTACTAATAATGTTTTTGTATCAAACAAGAAACTGTATCCTAAACTTGATACAGTAACTTGTATTGATACTCTTACTCCAGTAGAAAAACAAATAAATGTGTGTAACAATGGAAATATGTTGCTACACATTGGTTTTCAATTTACAAATCAGGCTTTCATCCCTCAAATTGAACTATGCTGGGATAATACAAAGAAAAAGACACTTTACGCGTACACAGTACTGCAGAATCAACTGGGAGAATGTCACGTGGTATGTAAATGGCCACACCTTTTTAAATAAATTTTTATCGAAAATGCGGTGAACTAAGATAGAGACACAGACGCAGATGATTAAATGTAATAGTATATTGCGATATCAGGTTGGCAAGTGCAATATAACAGAATCGAGGAAAAGCTTTTCGAGATTCGATTATTAGCACTTAACTTATGGGGTAGGTGGCTCAGTGGTATCGAGTCGGCCTGTAGATCTTGAGAACTCTGGTTCGATCCCCACAGCCGACAAACAATTTTCACCCTTTGGCTTCCCCTTCACTAATATCTTTGGAGGCCGTGATTTGACAGCTGGTAACCGCACTTCACGCGAAAAAATATATCACTTACCGAGATCTGCTTAGGCAGAGTGCCACACCCAGTAATGGGTAAAAGGTGTGATGATATATTATTATTAACAATCGTGTATTGCATACTATTTTTTGTATATCATATCGTGTTTTTACTTCCTTGTACGAAGTAAAGGAAGTATTGTAATCGCGAAAATTTTCGGTTTTGAGATTTCAGCGAAAATATCCATTTTGACCCTCCCTGAATCCATTTTGACTAATTTCGTCGTGATCTAGTTGTGCGCCTCCCTTTTTGGTCATTATATAACTTCCGGAAGTGGTACTTTACTTTAATAAAAACCTATATTAAAATATAATCCAAAACTTTTCAAATTTGATATATAAGACTACTATGTCAATGGAAATAACATAATAGATTTTGGTTAAAATAAACTAACCGGAAGTGATACATCACATGACGCTGCTAAGAGTTTTTCTTGAAAAAAATGGTATTATTTTTATTTTAGAAATAAATGCTGCAAATAAAAGTTTTAGATAATTAAATTCTGAGTCTAGCACATTAACAATGATTAAATTAGCCTTTTGTATAATATATAATTATATATTTTTTTGTAATTAAGTTATAACTTCTAACAGCACTGTTATTTTGCTCGTTTCTATAGCAACTTATCGCAGTGCTGTATATTCAACTTACATGCTATATCAACAACACGTCTGTAAGTACGTTAACAAACACGATCGTGCGAAAAAATATTAGCATCCGTAGCTATAACCGCTCTGCATTTATGCTATAAATAATCTTGACCTGTGAGATTATATTAAAACTCTTTGATTCAATTATAAATATATCACCAATTATTGTTATTTGCAGCTCTCCTGTCATATTACATATTTTATAGGAATAGCTATGGAATTAAAACAAAATGACAAACAATTGTATGATATTATGACTGTCAAAAAATAGTTATTTGTATATTAAGAGCGTAAAGTGATTCCTTGTTAGTTCGGATCGTTCTGCAATAGTGTAAGGTAGTGGATAGAGTAACTAAATGAACTAAGAATTCAGACAAGAGGTCCAAAATGTGATAGCTTTTGTTTTTAAGAGTCACTATTCTGACATAAAATAATGCTGTCAATATGACTTTGATAGCATAATAACTATAACATACCTAGGAATGTTATGTGTATCATTACAGCCGCAGATGTCAGTTTGTAATCCGAGCTCGTACAGCGAGGATTTTAAGACATCTAAGGCCTGTTATAACTCATAACATCCGTGGTTTGTTCAATAGTTTACCGGTTTCAGAATATAAACATGTTAACGTCATTAATAAATATTATTTTTTGAAATTATTTTATGAATAACGTCATTGTCATCATTTTAGAAGGTGATTAAGTAAGTCTGTGGTCTGTATGTTTTTATTTAACGCCATGGTTACAATTGTTTTGTATCATATTTATAAATATTTTTTTTATTTAAACGTCATAACGTGGTCATCTCTTACTTGAAAGACTGTACAAATAATATATATTAATGATAAGCAGGAGAAGTAATCTTTGTATTATTGTTGTTTTGAGTTCCGTTTGTATTAATAGTGTTATATTATCATTGTGTGTTATTTTCATTTTCTTGACTGTTTTAACAAGTCAGTATGGTAATATTACCGTACAGAATACAGTTATTACTTATTTACCAGCCTACTTTTGTGCCTGTAAACATAGGTTGATACCTATCCTGAAACCGGTAATAGTTATTTGTGTATTAAGAGCGTAAAGTGATTCTTTGTTACTCGAACACGGTAATTGCAGCGCGAGCCGAAGGCGAGAGCTGCAATAGTGCAAGAGGAACAAAGACACTTTACGCTCGTGATACACACATAATTTTTTCTACGATTGCATCTTAAAATTATTTAAAAACGTATACAATCCGAAAATAAATTCGTTCTGTCAACTGTCAATGTGACAAGTTTCTGTTTTGTTTGTATCCCTGGTAACTATTGAAATAAGCGAGCATTTAATATCTTTTTCGCGCGTTGCCATTGGAAACGCGCGCATTTAACGTCTTTTTCGCGCGTTGCCATTGGAGACGCGCAAAAAAGATATTTTTCGATTGTTCCAAAGAAAACGTCAACTTTACGATGACAAATGAGAGCGTAATTGTCAACTTTTCATAGCAATCGTAGAAAAAATATATTTAATAATTCTACAGATAGTAACATTTCAAAACAAATGAAAACACACTTTGGATTACTTGTATGAAAAGAATTATGAATGTGGTTGAAGCAAAAGTAGTGTGTCAGGATAGGAATGTTTGGAGAAAATTAATTGCAGGATAAATATGATGAATGAAGACAAGCGTATGATTCTTGATTTTAGATTAATTGGTTAGATGTTTTGAGTGTTTACCTGCAATTGTGCGGAGACGATCTTCAGAAACAAGCGCAGTGTACACTAGCGAATGGATGAATGTTTGTTGTGTGTTGATGGATTTTGGTTGTGAGAAAAGAAAGAGTTTGTATGGAGGAAGTGTTAATGTGGTTGAATCGAGTATCGTGTGTCAGGATGAGAATGTTGACGGGTTCGTGCTACCCCATTTAATGGGATATAGCGTGATGTTATGTATGTATGTATGTATGGATTACTAATAGAAAATAACCAGTGACTTGTCCGTACTTTTAGTTTAATTTAAGTACTCTAGTAAGAGAAACAAAGACACTTTACGCTCGTGATCCACACATAATATTTTCTACGATTGAATTTAAAATTTAAAAAACATATACGTATTGAAAATAAATTCGTTTTGTCAATATGACAAGTATCTGTTTTGTTTGTATAATTGGAAACACGCAACAAAGTTATTCGATTTCTCCACAAAAATGTCAACTTTACGATCACATATGAGAGCGTAATTGTCAACTTTTCATAGCAATCTTAGAAAAAATGTATTTTTGTAGATTTTATTTATGAGAAAATACCATACTTTCAAAAATATCTGTTATTGAATAAAAATCACAACACACAAACTATTTTTTCTACGATTGCTATGAAAAGTTGACAATTACGCACTCATTTGTCATCGTAAAGTTGACGTTTTCTGTGGAACAATCGAAAAATATCTTTGTCGCTCGTCTCCAATGACAACGCGCGAAAAAGAGGTTAAATGCTCGCGATTTCAATGGCAACGCGCGAAAAAGATATTAAATGCGCACTTGTTTCAATAGTTACCAGGGATACAAACAAAACAAAAACTTGTCATATTGACAGTGGACAGAATGGATTTATTTTCAGTACGTATACATTTAGTAATAATTTTAAAATGCAATCGTAGAAAAAATTATGTGTGTAGCACGAGCGTAAAGTGTCTCTGTCCCTCTTACACTATTGCAGCTCTCGCGTTCGGCTCGAGCTGCAATTACCGTGTTCGAGTAACAAAGAATCACTTTACGCTCTTAATACACAAATAACTATTGCAAGTTATAATGTCATACAATTATTAGAAATTTTGTTTCAATTCCATTTCAACTTTCGCTTCATCTTCATTTATCATTCCTTTCAGACCTGTATATTCCATCAAACATTCAATTTCACTAATTTTTAATTTTATATAATTTTATTTCTCGTTTCAGCAATCAAGCAGACCAACTTTCAAGCCCGGAGCATATTTCGGTGCCCCTCTAGCAAACTGGTACACTAAACATGGCCAAGTATATAATTTATGTACCGCATATTCACAGATACCTGGACAAATAGATGTATTTAACAATTTATTAGAAATCGGCCATCTGGTAGCCAAGTGTGATTTTGTGTACGACGCTCAACAGAAACTGACATTTCAATTTACGAATGCAGCGCCACAATGGAAATCTTTCAACGGCGGAAACTGGAAAGTTTTAGAAGCAGATATCAGGAATCTTGTGACAGCAGAAAAGTCTGATTTAGAAATTTATACTGGAACTTATGAAACTCTTAAGTTTGGAGCAAAAGCTTACTATTTAAATAATCAGAACAATGAAATACCTGTTCCACTATATTTCTGGAAAGTTGTGATTAAAAAGAAAAGTGGTTCTCCCACTTTAGGGATAGCGATAATTGGAAATAACGATATATTCATGAATACCCCAGTTAAAGATATTTGTACTAATATTTTGAAAGACGTAAAATGGCTAACTAAAGCTAAAGCGACATCAATTCGTTCTGGATATATGATAGCCTGTGATGTTAATGAGTTTAAAAATATTATTGGGCTGAAAGATCAGTTACCTAATTTTCCAATAGTTACAGGAAAGCTACTCGGAAAATAATCTACTCCTCCACCTAATAAAGTACGAAATATTGGACACTAATTAAAGCAATTTATTATTATTACATTACTTGAAATTATATACATATTTTTATATTAGTTCTAAATTCTAATTCTAAAGATTTTATGGTACGAGTAAGATGTTTCCGTATAAGTGATAAATTTTGAAATGAGTGCTGTAATAGTTATTTACATTGCAAGACCGTTATACGGAAATTTACAGGCGAGCATAGAAAGGTAACGGGCGAGCGCGAGCGAGCCTGTTATCTGTGTGAGCCTGTAAATTTCAGTTAACGGTCGAGCATTGTACAAGTTTTTATGTGCATTTGAATCGCAATATATGTATATTTAATAAAATTAATTGCAATAGTATAACGCAATAACTAAAATGTTCAATCAAGGTAGACTTTGAAAATCTAACAGATTTTGTTTAATCAAAAAATATTTAAGTGTCAAACGTTTAAAATTAGATATGTTGTCATGATAACCAATGTCAACAACCCGTTATAATTGTTACACGGGCTAGCCCGTTATAAGTCTCGTAACCCCTAGAGACAGAGTTAAGTAAACAGTTCATTACGATTCAAATGTACGTAAAAATTATAAACGAACCTATAACGTTCACCGTTTTATTTCATACTGTGTTGCATTTAACTATTAAACTTTATTTTCATATCCATATCTTGAAAGTGACAACTTAAAATAATTATAATTAAATGTCAAAAACTATTTGTTAGCTAGCAACTTCAAGATAACAGTACTGTAATATTTATTACAGTATTAGTACTGTAAAGTCTCACTTTCCGGACTGAAATTACAATTGTAATTATGGATATACGATATATCACACCACATTTATATAATATTACTTGAAAAAAGTGTAGTTATACTTTTGCCAAACGTATCTAAATTATTTTTAAAAATGGTGAAAAATATATTATTTTCGATAAAGTAGCAAAATAATTTAGGATAGTTTGATGGCTTCTCAATGACTAATTTTTATGGTAATGCTATATCTATATTCCTTGTATTACTTAATTAAGAATATTTTAATAAAATATATGTACCGCGTGATGGCCGCGCGGGTTGGATCCTTTCTCACGGCCGTAAGGTCGTGGATTCGGGTCCCGCCCGTGACAGCCATTTACAAAGAACATATTCGGCATATAACCATTGTAGTTGGTCCGATATATATAATAAACAAATAAAAATAAAATATAATATATTCAGCAATTCTATTGTATTATTATTATTATAACAAAAAAAAAATCTGATGTGGACACCACATGATTTCCTTGTACACGTATTAAACTATAGATATTTTTTTAATTACACATATTTGACATTAAATCTATTATTTTTTGTTCTAATCCATAGCAAACTTAATTTACAAAAAAATCTAAAAATATATAATATTTAAATTTAGATATCTCGTTTATGCATAAAGCTAATTTAAAAATTCTTAATGTGCTAGACGCAGAATTTAATTCTCTAAAACTTTTATTTGCAGCATTCATTTCTAAAATTAAAATAATACCATTTTTTTCAAGGAAAACTGTTAGCAGCTTCACGTAATGTGCCACTTCCGGTTAGTCTATTTTAACCAAAATCTATTATGTTATTTCCATTGATATAGTAGTCTTATGTACCAAATTTGGAAAGTTTTAAATTATATTTGAATATAGTTTTTCATGAAAATCTATTATAGGCTTCAAGTAAAGTACCACTTCCGGTAGTTGTATAATGACCAAAAAGGGAGGTGCACAACTAGATGTTATAACAGTCCTAAATATAAAGTTTCAATTTTCTACGGTTTACCGTTTTTGAGTTATGCGAGATACGTACGTACATACGGCATGACGAAATTAGTCAAAATGGATTCAGGGAGGGCCAAAACACCTATTTCCGTTGTAATCTGAGAACCGAAAATTTTCGCGATTACAATACTTCCTTTACTTCGTACAAGGAAGTAATAACTGCGTAAATAATTACATTATTTTCAAAATTAAAGGTCTTCTGTACTGTAATCTGTAATTAGTATTAATTTTGTAATTAATCAGTTTTTAAATTATTTATGAATGATTTGTCAATAAAGTAGCATAAAATTCGTTTGCTAGATGGACGAAAATTGTCATATTAATAAATAACAGTTAATTATCTGATAGATGATAAACAAACTTATAAATAAAATAAATATATCATCACGCCTTTTACCTATTACTGACTGTGGCACTCTGCCGTAGCATATCTCGATAAGTGATATATTTCTTAGCGCGAAGTGCGACTACCAGCCGTCAAATCACGACCCCCAAAGATGTTAGTGGAGGGGGAGCCACAGGGGTAGATTTAAATTGGTGAAAATTGTTTGACGGCTGTGGGCATCGGACCAGGGTTCTCAAGAGATCCACAGGCCGACTCGATACCACTGAGCCACCTGCCCCATTAAAATAAGTAAATAAATAAAATAATCATCACACTTTTTACCCATTACTGGGTGTGGCACTCTGTGTAAGCAAATCTCGGTAAGTAATATATTTCTTCGTGTGAAGTGCGGTTACCAACCGTCAAATCACGCCCCCCAAAGATGTTAGTAGAGGAGAAGCCACAGGAGCAGATTTAATTTGGTGAAAATTGTTTGTCGGCTGTGGGGATCGAACCAGGGTTCTCAAGATCCACTGAGCCACCTAAATTTTTATATTTAATTTTTGCCGTAGCATATCTCGATAAGTGATATATTTCTTAGCGCGAAGTGCGGTTACCAGCCGTCAAATCACGACCCTCAAAAATGTTAATGGAGAGGGAGCCACAGGGGTAGTGTTTATTAAATGTATGCACTTAGTTTGTTAATTTTAATTAAAAATTGATGATAGGCGTCAACAAAACTATTTTATCTATTTGAATAGGATTTCAATAAACTAGTGAAAAGACATCTTCATTCATACGTGAGACGAGGTATATGTTGATGTTTCCGCAGTTAAACTATGTCTTAGAAAAATACTTGAAATAGACGTAAGTATTCTTAAATTATTTTGAGTATTTAAAGTAATTATAAAATCTTGTTGGATGGATTCTAAACCCTTTTTTTATTTGAATAAATATTATTTCTGACATATTGCGCCATTTTCAAACCATAGGTAATAACAATAAGTCACATATTGTAATTTTTTTTTTAAATTACATTTTAAAAGTCAAATTATAACAATTTAATGTACATTCAATGTTCTTCCAAGTGTTAGAATATTGGATATACATTAAATTGTCATAATTTGACTTCTTATGAGGTAGGTGGCTCAGTGGTACCGAGTCGGCCTGTGGATCTAGATAACCCTTGTTCGATCCCCACAGCCGACAAACAATTTTCACCAAATTAAATCTACCTCTGTGGCCGTGATTTGACGGCTGGTAACCGCACTTCACGCGATGAAATATATCACTTAACCGAGATATGCTACGGGGAGTGGCACATCTAGTAATGGGTAAAAGGTGTGATGATATATTCATTGAATTTTATTTATTTAATTTGACTTTTAAAATGTAATTTAAAAAATGAATGTTTGTATAATACTTGAGTTATATGCCTATGCTTTGAAAATGGCGCAATCCCTGGGACCGAAACGTTAACAATAAAATATATTGAATTAAAAAAGCCATTAGAAGCCATTCAACAAGTTTTTATTAATATTTTCGGCTTATCCAATTTAGCAAATAATTCCATTACGAAACTAATTAAGTAGATATTCTTCATTAATAGAAAAATCATCCAAAATAATGAACGTTGTCATACGATTATTATTATCTTTATCACATTGACATTGAACTTCAAAAACTAAATCCTGTTGTAGCGCAAAACATTGTCAAATTTGATAAACTTCTTAAGATAATACCTTCCTATGTAACTATTATAATCTAAGGTCATTTTCTACTCCTAAGACAGGTCAAAATTTTGGGTATAAAAGATGCAGATTTTTCTACATTCAGTACACTCAGGTTTTGTGTCCAAAGTGAAGACATCACCATGAGGACAACTCTTGCTCTACTGTTGGTAGCCCTGTGCGCCTACGTCGCCGCCGATCACCAGGTCAACCAGTATGAAAAACAATTCAAAGTTGGTAAGTTTCAAAAGACAACAAATTATTATTGTTTCAATTGTAAAATTTCAAAGATTCTTTGCATTATTTTTTAACATTTAAATTGTTAATATATCTGTAAGTATTTTATTGTTAGGATGTCAATTTTGCTATTGCAGACTCGTTCAATCATTTAATTTGCGCAAAAGTGTAATTGTTCAGTTTTTTTTATTCAATATTGGATATTTTGCAATTAAGATATCGGTAAATGAGATTGTTTTATTATGAAAAGTAGTAATTCAGTTGCCATATTACGGTATTTTTTAACATTTAAATATATTGTACAAGTATACATATATGTTACATATTTGTTGAATTGAGTGTGTTAGTTCTGCATTTGCAAATCTCGAAATATGACATATCATTTACTCTGAAAAGCATTATATTTGTCGTCAATAAATTATTGCCAATAGGCAATATTAACTATAATATAAAAAATATTTTCTTCAACTGTTTACTTGAAAAGAAAAAATTGAATAAAAATTGTAACATTTTTTTTCCAGTGGACAAGGTGTTCTTAGAGAAACAAAAGAACATCCTTCGTCTCTTCAAATTTGTTTTCCAATCCAACTACTACAAGGACCAGGCTGAGACCGCTCACACCTACAAGTTCTACGACCACTACGACCAGTACGCCAACCAGCAGTATGTGAAAGAGTTCTTCCACTACTACCAGCAGGGTCTTCTCCCCCGTGGAGAGGTCTTCTCCATCTTCCAAGAGGAGCACCGCCAACAAGCTGTGGCCCTCTTCCACGTGTTCTACTACGCCAAGGACTTCGAGACCTTCTACAAGACCGCCTGTTGGGCTAGGGAATATGTCAACGAAGGCATGTTCGTCTACGCCATGCACGTTGCTGTGCTCCATCGTGACGACACCCAGGGGATGGTGTTGCCGCCCATCTACGAAATCTACCCTTACTTCTTCGTCAACAGCGAAGTCATCGACAAAGCTTACGAATACAAGATGAAGTATGGTGGTGACTACAAGGGCGCTGACAAACAGGAAAAGTACTACGTTAATGCTAACTACTCTGGATGGTATCTGCATAACAACCCTGAGCAATACGACCTCTCTTACTTCACCGAAGATGTTGGTGTCAATGCTTACTACTACTACTTCAATCTGGATTATCCCTTCTGGATGGGAGGTGAAGAATATGGTCTGAACAAGGACAGACGTGGAGAACTCTACTACTTCATCCATCAACAGCTTATTGCTCGTTACTACATGGAGAGACTTTCCAACGGCTACGGCAGCGTGCAAGTGTTTGACTGGGAAGAGCCAATCAAGACCGGATATACTCCATCCATGCGTTATCCTAATGGACTTGAGTTCCCCGCCAGACCCGCATACTCTCACCTTGTTTACAACCCATACAACCAGGACTTCACCTTCACCGGCGAAGACAACCAATTCTTGGTGCAGCACATCCAAGACTACGAACGTAGAATCCGTGATGCCATCGACTCTGGATTCATCGCCACCGAAGAAGGTAAATTCATCAACATCTACGAGAAGGAAGGCTTCGAATATCTTGGAAACATCGTTGCATCCAACGCTGATTCTCACAACAACCGTTTCTACGGCTACTTGCAAGTGATTGCCCACCAGGTGCTCGGCTACGCTGCACACCCAGTCCATCAATACAAGGTGCACCCCAGTGCATTGGAACACTTCGAGACTGCTCTTCGTGACCCTGTCTTCTACCAGTTCTACAAGCGCATCACCTATTACTTCCTGCAGTACAAATCTAACCTGCCCCAGTACACCTACCAGCAGCTCCAATACGATGGCGTGAAGGTTGAGAATGTTGAGGTTGACAAGCTTGTCACCTTCTTTGACAGATTCGACTTTGAGATCACCAACGCTCTGTACGTCAACCACGAGGAATACGAACAAGACAACTTCCAAGTCTGGGCTCGCCAGTACCGTCTTGCTCACAAGCCTTTCACCTACAAGGTGAACGTGCAGAGTGACAAGGCTCAGGATGTTGTTGTCCGTGTATTCTTTGGCCCCAAGTTCGACGAACAAGGTCATGAGATCCCTCTGAACGAGAACCGTGTCAACTTTGTTGAATTCGACAAGTTCACCTACAAAGTACAGGCTGGCAAGACCGTCATTGAACGTAACTCCCAGCAGGGTGAGTACGTGAAGGACCGCACCAGCTTCCGCGCTCTGTACAAGCACGTCATGGCCGCCTACCAAGGACAGGAAGAATTCCATCTGGATATGTCTGAGGCTCACAACGGTTTCCCAACCCGCTTCATGCTCCCCAAGGGTACTGTCGCAGGTCAAGTGTATCAGTTCTACGTGTACGTCAGCCCCTACACCCAGCACAAGAAGGAACACAGCTACGATCATGTCATCTCTGCTGGAGTTGGCTCTGGTGATCGCTACATCGACGATCTGCCTTTCGGATATCCTTTCGACCGCCAGATCAAGAATGAGAAGACCTTCTACGTTCCCAACTCCTTCGTTGAGGATGTTGTTGTCTTCCACAAGACCGAGGGTGAACTCAACGATTCTCACTATCATTATTAGATTCTGACAAACGATGAAATGTGATTCATTAATTGTATAGTTTAGTTTTAGTTGCAAAATAAAATAATAAAAAAAATACCACCTTAAAAATTGCTTTCAATTTTTTACTTACATAAATAACATCATGCTATGTTGTTTCAAAAAATTATATCCTTACAAACTATCCATATTCATAAACCCTTTCATACAAGCTAATTTAATCTTTCGTTTACCCGATCAACCTTAAATTATATCCAACCTAGATCACCCACCCAAGCGCGGTGGCTGAGCGTGTTAAGGCACATCTCTTAACATACTGTGACGTCACCCGAACCAAGGTTCATCAGTTCGAATCCGCCTGTCGACAATGTGTGATTTGTCGTAAAACTATAAAATACAGTTACATGTATTTATCACACTCGGACGCTATAAGCTGGTCACTTATACGCCTTAAATAATATTGCATTCGACTACGAAAACCGGCAGTACGGCAGTGTAAAAACTGCGGCTCGGTGTGCCCGGTAGGTCCAGGCCCGATCTCGGGCTGTAGTGCCATCGCAAGAAGAAGAAGATCTCCCACATAATCTTTCATCGTCCTATATCACTAACCTACACAAGACCAAAACATTTCATTCTTCTAAAAACATTCTTCTCAATCTTATACTGTAGCTGCGATCGAACCGAAATCAGTTAGGAAATAAATATTGTATACAACACGTACGTAGATTTGTGAACCCGAGTTTGATCAAATTTTCACCACATTTAAAATAACTACTGTAACTCCTCCACTACTAATTTCTTAGGGGGCCTAATTTAATGATTCGTAATCGGACGCGCAGAAATATATCACTTTCCCAGATCAGTTAGGGAAAACAATCGAAAAATATCTTTTTTGCGCGTCTCCAATGGCAATACGCGAAAAAGATGTAAAATGCGCGAGTTTCCAATGGCAACGAGCGAAAAAGATTATAAATGTGCGCTTATTTCAATAGTTACCAGGGATACGAACAAAACAAAAACTTGTCATATTGACGGTTGACAGAATTAATTTATTTTCAATACGTACATGTTTTTAACTAATCTTAAAGAATCACTTTACGCTCTTAATACACAAATAACTATTTTCTACTTTTATCTAATTTAACCGAAGTCTTTTATAGTTGTATAGTTTCATAGTATGTACAGGAGACACCTGTATATGTATCTCTAATTATTTTCGTGATCTCAATAAATACATTATAAATATACAGTGTATAGGCAACCAAAGTAACTCTGATGAAGTATTTAAAAATATAAATCTATAAATAACTTAAAGACACTTAAAATATTAAATCTAAAAATGTACCATTCGTAAGAGAAAGTATTTTATCTTTCTGATAACCCCTTGACTTTTTCTTACGCACAAGAATTATATTTATATTATCTTTTACTGACATTGAAGAATTGTTAGTTCGTTGACATGATTACTAATAAGACAATTTTGTTAATATTTTAGTTTTTTTATCAACAATAATTAAAAAAATAAATTTAGAAATATTTGTAAAATCTTCAGATTTAGAACGTATTTAGCGTAAACTCTAAATCATCTTTATCTATAGAAATGACGTGTTAATCAATTGTTTAGTTTGCAATTTGTTAATTTTTTAGGTCAATTGTTTAATAACAATTAATATAGTTGGTACGCATGCGTGCGTTGGGTTCTCGTTTCAACTGAATGAAATAATGGCTGAGTTGAATTCAGTGCAACAGAGAATGGTAGGTTGTGTAGACGATGTAAAGTTTTGACTTGTGTTGTACCGTTGTGCGTGTTGTTCAAGACGCGAAGCACTGTGAGGTTCGATTTTGTGACGAATATGTGTGCAGTTTTCAAGTAAATGTGCAACAATGCTGGCTTTGTAATGAGCTCTGTTGTATCAAAGAATCTTTCGGTTTTGGATTACGATTGTTTGAAATTGTATGTAGGTATTGTTCAATTATTATTTATCTTTCTAATATTTGTGTAGAGCATTTTCTTGTTATCTAGCATTCATATATTCCGCTATTAAACGTTTCTAAATTATATCAGTGCAAAGAGTTTCGAAGAAAACAAGTAAAACTGTCTTTTATCAACTTTAAAAACACCAAAAAATGTACAATGACAAATATTTAAACTGATTCGAATGTACTAACCTACGTGTGATTTTGTCAAATAAAAATTGATTTACTACTTGACACAACAGAACCTTAACCTCAAATACAGTACAGAGACTTACAGTTTATAGTGAAATTAAAATCATTCGGGTGCAGCAATATTTTTTAAATGCTTCAAATAAAAATACGGAATTATATTTCAATTTAATTTTTTCTATAAAATAATTATTTTAGTAAATTATACAAACAAAAATCCAAATGAAAATATGATTAAATAAAGTAAACTATGAAAACAATTATATTTGTAAATAGGTTAACTTTAAAAACGATCTGATATATTAGACTGATAGATACAGGTTCTGATTCTTCCAAGGTTAACAAATTAGAATAAGAGGTCACGTTAGAAATGATGAATGAATAGGATTTGTTCTTGTACATAAAATGACACATGAACTATCATTTTAAGGTATTTTCAAGACAACGATGAAGTAGAGAAATTAATTATCCGTACCTTTTATTTGATATGTTTCTTAAAAATATTAAACAAACTCAACAGAACAAATATTCTTGACTATTTAGCATCGTATATTTACTGTTATCAAATATTTATATATTATTATGATTGAAAAGTAGTAAATAATTAAGTTGTTTCTATGAAGCATTTTTCTGTAAAATTATTTAGAAACGTTTAAAAGCGAAAATTAAAACAAATTGTTTCGAAAATACTATTTCTATTATATTGTTATTACAGAAAAAACTATAAACAATTAGTTAAGTTAATTTAAAATGATAACGCTAAAACTTTTTGATAAAAATTAAAAATTTATCAGCAATATTTGTTATCAAAAGTAAGTTATACATGAATAATAAATAAAAATTAATGTTTTGGAAATAACAATAAATTGATAGTGAAAAACATACAGTGTGTACAATGAAATGTAGAACAAAGGAGTTTAAAATGGGATACGTGCGAAAATTCATTTAGAACAAAAGTATACTAATAAATAAATAAACAATTATTTTCAAAATGGTTAAATTAAACGTAAAAGCAAACCTGTAGTACTATATTTGAAAAATAAAATCCAATGATTATGAAATTAAATAAAACAAATAGAACAATTATTTAATTAAGTTCAATAATACTTGAATATGAAATTTTGAATTGTAATAATATAGACATTGGCTAGCAACACAAGCTCTGTTTTTGGGTATTTTAAGATCACTGTTTTTACATGTTACAGACAGCTAAAACACCCAAATACACTGCACTTAAAACAGACAAAAACAGAGCTTGTGCTACCAGCCAATTATTACAACAATAAAGACCAATGACATTGAACTGAATTGTTATTTCCACGGCTATTTAATTTTTGACAAAAATGACACATTTTATTTTTTATGAAATTGTACAATAATGAGCTAGTTTATTTACGTAAAGTCATACTTTAGCTCCAATTTGTTCGACCAATCGGAGCATTGTCGGTCCGAAACGGCGCGAATATGAGATAAATTTGACAAGTGAAACTAACAAATTAAATATTTTTTATTAAGTTTAATATAATTTTGCGATTTCATAACAGTAATTTATTATGTCGCCCAAGGTCATTATCATCTAGTAACGATTATAGTAATGCGTATAAGAGTATTAATCAACTATAGCATTGCGTATACGAGGAGGGCGTTATAAATTATAATACTTGTATTGAGCTTCTGATTGTGACATCGCAATCATATTCTTTTAATTATTATTTTAGAGAAAAAAGCTTCAAATAAATGTTGTAGAGCATAAAAAGCTACATTAAAACCAATAAACATAATTAATTTTACATGCTTTATAACGGCTGAAATTAAATTGAAAATGTTGAAAATTAGCTTAAAAATAAGGATAGCCTTGGAAATGAAACAAAATTACCAGAAGAAAAAATAATTTTGAATTATTAATTTTTATGATAAATTGCAATGAAAGAAATTCTCTTTTTGTGAAAGTGTTGATGGTTCTGAAAAGGACCATTGTTTTTTGTTATAAATAATTAACAAGGAATATGTTTCTGCTGACAGATAAAACGTGAATTATTTGTTTAATTTTCTGGCTCAGAGGTATCGAGTCGTCCTGTGGATCTTGAGAACCTTGGTTCGATCCCCACAGGCGACAAACAATTTTCACCAATTAAAAACTATCACTGTGGCTCCCCCTCCACTAATATCTTTGAGGGCCGTTATTTGACGGCTGGTAACCGCACTTTACGCGAAGAAATATATCACTTACTAAGATCTGCTTTGGAAAAGTGCCACATCCAGTAATGGGTAGAAGGCGTGATGATATATTTATTTTAAATTTTTAAGGCTATCCTTATTTTGAAGCTAATTTTCAACATTTTCAATTTAATTTTTGCCGTTATAAACCATGCAAAATTAATGAACAATGTACAATTTTATGCTCTACAACATTTATTTTAAGCCTTTTTCTCTAAAATAATAATGGAAGAAGGAAATTATAAAAATATGGTTTTACATGTTAAAGTCCTTTGTTCCGGTGCCGCGGTCACCATCCTGTATAATGCCTTGGTCGAGTTGTTTATGTACATAACAATAAACAACAAATAATGTTCAACTGAAAAAATATAATATACAACTCGGCTATAAGATATCTTTTATTACTCACATGGTTATTTTCCTCGTTTAACGTTCCGGAAAATAATATTCCACATTCACAATCAAAAACTTTATAGCCTTAAGTATACCGCGTGGAACATCATACCTGTGTACATAGGCGATTAACATGAAAAAACAGTTTTTCCGTGCGCATTGCACCCCAAATTATTTTAGCCAAAAATGCTTCAAATAAATGTTGTAGAGCATAAAATTCTGCATCTAAATCAATAAACAGAATTACATTTACATGCGTTGTAACGACAGAAATTAAATAAAAAAATATTAAAAATTACGTTCAAAATATCAAATAGCCATGGAAGTCAAACAAAAATAGATAAATGCTTGACGTTTTTCTGTCTATTTGATATTTTACCCCCGACAAATTAATCATTCAATAAAATTCATACACAAAACTCCATACCTATGATTACAATTTAATAATAAATAAACAATTGTACATTTCAATGAAACGTTTATTTCTTATAGGGTTGGTCATGTAAAAATTATAACCTATCTATTATAATACAAATATCAAACAATAATTCTCTCAATAAAATAATCACTACAATTTATTATTACAATAAATATTCAAATAAACCTCCGTTTTCAGCCAAGCAATAACCAAGTCTATTGTACAAGGAATGTCGTACATTAGCGAGCTGCCTATTTGTGATTAAGGCGCACTTATCCACGATAGCTTCTCTCAAAGAATTAATATTTGGGTGGCGTTGCTTATAAATTTTACATTTAAGATGACCCCATAAGAAAAAATTGCTAGGTGTTAAATCAGGAGATCTGTCAAACGTCAAGCATCTATCTATTTTTGTTTCATTTCCATGGCTATTTGATATTTTCAACGTAATTTTTAATATTTTGTAATTTAATTTCTGTCGTTATAACGCATGTAAATGTAATTCTGTTTATTGATTTAGATGCAGAATTTTATGCTCTACAACATTTATTTGAAGCATTTTTGGCTAAAATAATTTGGGGAGCAATGCGCACAGAAACACTGCTTTTTCATGTTAATCGCCTATGTACACAGGTTTCCACCCGGTATAATCATGCTACTATGTAAAATTTGATAATCATTTTAGAAGTAAAATTTCATTCTATACAACTTTTAATTCTTCACTAAATGTACACAGGAGCACATATTTAAATAAATAAATATATCATCACACCTTTTACCCATTACTGGGTGTGGCACTCTGTCTAAGCAGATCTCGGTAAGTGATATATTTTTTCGCGTGAACTGCGGTTACCAGCCGTCAAATCACGGCTCCCAAAGAAGATTTAAAGTCGCATGATAAACTCCCTATGTGCCTCTTTTCTTTTCATACACATACTGTATATTAGAGCGCCATTTACTTAACATATATCTGGGTGTGGCACTAGCACATGATATATTTTTGCGATTTTAATGTGACAATAAATGGATCATAGGTTAAATGATCGTAATACAATTGGAGCAATATTTGTCAACTAGTGATGCGTAATGCACTGCAGCCGCCATTAAATTATTTAATTCAATTTAATTCCTCTGCTAACTAGATTAACGCTGTAGCAATTTATCTTAACTTGATACGTCGCCTCCTGGGACTTAGAACACAATCAACTATTGTTTGGAAATCTTTTTTATTTCTTATTTGTTACTTACATACGATAATGATTTAAATTAACGCATTTTAGCCCGAGTTCGAATCTCACTCAAGCTAAAAATTATATGAACTATCACACTGCGGCTCGGTGAGTGTGAACCCTATACTGTAATTGGGATTAAGTTCCTGTTCTACAGCGTAACATAAATAAATAAATAAATAATTATGGCACGTACTTCGCGTATTGATATTAGTGAAAAAAATGAAAATTTTTGACAATTGTAGAAAAAATAATATTAGTGTGTTATGTATCAAAGGACGGAAACGAGCGATTATTCCCGCGTGTGAAGTCGAGGTTTGCCAACTTCTCACAAGGGATAATCGCGCCCTCCCGTGAAGCATATTATACTTTTCGTAACAAGTGCACAAAAATTACTATCTTATCGGGACAAATATCAAATATGGGTTGCGTAACTAGTTACCTAGGAAACGCCGCAGACAGCTAATAATCGTAGTCCCTAGGGAGAGAAACATCTCCCTAGGGAAGAAAAGCAGTGTTTCTCTCTCTAAAATTAGGGAATAAGAACGTGTTTCTTGTGCATTTGTTACGCAAAATGTATTTCTGCGACTTTTTCTTTGAATTATTTCTATTATTATCACCTTTATGTTTCTAAATTATCACTGTGAACAAAATCGAAAACAAAATAATATATCTATCGTATTAATTATAATTAAAATGTTACTTACAATTAATGTTTTAATTTAGTCGGTTTTAATGTTACCATTATTTGACATATGAGAATCAGTCACTAGTAATTGAAGAGCTGTAAAAATCTTTTATAATTTTAATTTGAATGTTTTCCTGTAATGAGGGCAGCAATACTAACAGGAAATCTCATTTCCCATGTAGATATGCACAGGTTTCATAGAACATTCTATACGTTTTATGTTACATTTTAGATAAAGGCATGACAGCTCTGTAATTGCAGATCTCTGTCAGCGATAATTTTGTAGACTTTGGGACTTGATTGCACTTAAAAATATGCATATCTTTTCCGCTTCATATTAATAATGCTTTAAATAAATGTATAGAGACCTAATTCTTCTGTCACTTTAAAATATTAATATATAATACGCAGAAACTATGAAGATCTTTCGAAACTCTATAAAATATAATTTATATTTTAGTCACGCGAACCGGTGTTAAATAAAATTAATATTTGCATTGATATATGGACCGTTAAACAGCATTTATTCTGGGTGGTATTATTTTATTACAATTTTTCATGGCCTGTACTTTAGATTTCAGTCGCAATAAAACATTTATTTAAACAGTTTAAATCTTGTTAGACCTCTTACTCACTTTATAAAGTAAATATATCTATAAGTAAATACAAGAAATTATTTTTATGAGTACTTCTGCTTATACTATGTAGTTAAACATATATTGAGCGAACTAATAACACGTTTACTTTATTTAGCGATGAAATATTATTGGGTATAAAGTTGTCATAAATGCAAATATATAGATGCAAATTGTCAGTTTAAGGAATAAGTAAGTACTTGTATTCTATATTAGTTCATGGAATATTATCATATATAAATTTGCACTACGTTTTTAAACATATATTTTAGAGTAAAATAAATAGTCCTTGAATAGATACGAGTACAGTTAGAAATTTTCTAAATTCACACCGTAAAATGTCGAATTGTTATCGCATTTATTTTCTATATACAGGCTGTTTCACAACTTAGAGCAAATAATTAAAGGGTATATTCTGTACGACGTGCTGATCATGAAACAAAAATAATTTTTTTTTAAATCGCAAAACTATTTTCCATGTTTCCCAGTCCAAAATTTTTCGTTGCCACTGCCACTGGGTGGATGATTATGTTAAAGTTATTAATTAAATAAAATTCTATTATAAATAACTGCTAATAATTGAATTGTGTAATTATTCTTTCGTAGTTGATACCTACTTCATTGTTTGTGTTTAATAGGAAAGCGAATCCAGTGCAGTACTACAAGAAATGTTTTAGGTTAACAAACCTTAATTTTTCGAATTTAAAAAAAATTCTTTTTGTTTCATGATCAGCACGTCGTACAGAATATACCCTTTAATTTTTTGCTCTAAGTTGTGAAACACTCTGTATATCAAGTCGAACTGTGGATTTGAGAACCCGAGTTCGATTCCTACAGCTGACAAACAATTTTCACCACATTTAAAGTACCCCTGTGATTCTGCCTTATTTAACATCTTCGGGAGCTGTAATTTGACGGCTGGCAACAGCTATCTACCTCATATTAACTCATATATCGTAATTGTGATAAGGAATATTTCGTTGTTATGCGCTATAGTAAATAAATAAATCGATTATAGACTTAACTTGTCTTTAATTTCAATTATTTGTGGGGTAGGTCGCTCAGCGGTATCGAGTCGACCTGCGAATTTGAGAACCAAGATTCGATTCTCACAAACACACAAGACATTTCGCAAAAATATTACAAAAGTTTGGGACGAGCTTATATATTTATAACCATTTATTTTATAAATCAAATGAGTTAATATTTCACATTATTAGTTATTTGTGTATTAAGAGCGTAAAGTGATTCTTTGTTACTCGAACACGGTAATTGCAGCGCGAGACGAAGGCGAGAGCTGCAATAGTGTAAGAGGTGATACACACATAATTTTTTCTACGATTGCATCTTAAAATTATTTAAAAACCTATACGTATTGAAAATAAATTCATTCTGTCAACTGTCAATATGACAAGTTTCTGTTTTGTTTGTATCCCTGGTAACTATTGAAATAAGCGCGCATTTAACGTCTTTTTCGTGCGTTGTCATTGGAGACGCGCAAAAACGATATTTTTCGATTGTTACACAGAAAACGTCAACTTTACGATGACAAAATGAGAGCGTAATTATCAACTTTTCATAGCAATCGTGGAAAAAATTAATTAAGTAAGTTCTAATCAAAATTTAATCTTAGTAAAATAATATTTGGTATTTCATTGTTATAATTAGATATTTTAGTGTTGCACTGCTGCAATTATAAAAACAGCAATATCTGAAAGCATTAACTTATTGTTTTATTGTTAGGTGTTTAATTCATTCAAGTTTGGCGGGTTAATTTTCTATTCAGGTTTGCGAATGTCGGAAAAATTATTTTTGCATTGTAATACGTACATCAAATAATATATATCCTTACATTATTATTCAATAATTTTAAAACAGCCTGTATATAGAATGAAATACAAAAACCGTTTCATATGCAAATTATTTTGGAGAAAAATGCTTTAATAACAGTTTAAAGATTAAAATTCTGCATCTAAACCAATCAACATGTTTTATTTTCATACTGTAAAACCGTGAAAATTAATTTTAAATGTCATAAAAAATGTCGTTTTCATAACGGTAAACATGAAATTTGAATAAAATACGAATTATGGCCAATTGCACTGCTGTTCCTCAAATTCGAAATGTAATTTATTTAATCATTATAGAATCGAAAAATAATCTCTAGTAAATTAATAAACATTACTGGCAACAATTCAATGCGATATTATTTGACAATATTATGGGGTAGGTGGCTCATTGGTATCGAATCGGCCTGTGGATCTTGAGAACCCTGGTTCGATCCCCACAGCCGACAAACAGTTTTCACCAAATTAAATCTACCCCTATGGCTCCCCCTCCACTAATATCTTTGGGGTCGTGATTTAATGGCTTGTAACCGCACTTCACGCGAAGATATATATTATTTACCGAGATCTGCTAAGGCAGAGTGTCACACCCATTAATAGGTAAAAGGCGTGATGATATATTTATTTACTATATTAATATACGACGGTGCAATTGGCCATAAATGTTTGGTATTTTATTTGATATTCTATTTTAATTTTAGAAATTCTAATAATTTTTAAATTTAGAATGATAAATTATTACATATGGAAAAGATCTCATTTATTCAAATTTTATTTATTCATTTTTGAGAATTATTAATTATTAATTTGACTGCAATTAATTAAAAACAGTAAATATTTTAAATGCCTAATTTTTGAGGTAACAAATTTTTGAAAATAAAATTTGTTTATTGATACATAAAAATATAAATAACTAAATTACCGAGCAATGGCGTTGAAAAACTAATTTACCGTTTTGAACATCTATGACACGCTTTTCGTGTTACACTTGTATAAGCATGTATCACAATTTATAAAAAAATATATATATCATTACGTCGTTGACCCATTAGTGGGTGTAGTACTGTACTATAGCAGATCTCTGTAACTGGTATATTTATACGCGTGAAGTGCAGGTACCAGCCGTCAAATTATGGCTTTAAAGATGTTAGTGGTGGAAAAGTCACGAGGGTAATTATAGTGAGGCGAAAACTGTTTAACATATTATAATTGTGGTTAATGTAATGACGTTACATCATTAAATTTGATGTATGATGAAAACTAGATGTATCTTTTCACTAGAGTTAAGATTGTCAGACATAAACCTAAGCTAGACTATATTACAATTAATCTACACTTATAATTATATTTATTTAATTAAAATTTCATTAATTATAATAATCATGATGAAAATTTGAACCATGGTGACCAGAGATTAATTTTGTTCTTGTATCAAAAGATATGACAAAATGAAAAACGTTTCTATTTACAGTATTTGATAAAAAAAAATCGATATATGTATAAAAGTAAGAAATATCAAAAGTTGAAAATTATTGTGAAGCTACATGATTATTTTGTTGTTTAATTAACCTCAGATACGAAATATTAGAATTTTTAACTTTTATATATTTTTGTTTGTTGATTTTTATTAGTTCTCACTCGAATTTAGAAATTCCTATGTACATATGTCAATTTATCGCACCAGGATTATAAAATTTAGCATATTTCAAGACGATTAAAAAAAAATTAGCACAGTAAAATTGAAATAGCCGAGTGCGTAAATTTTTTTCCCATATTTCTCACTGTGCCACGTGAAGTTTTATTTTTTATCAAGGTTTTTTAACTTTTTATTTATGGGATAAAAATGAAAAATTATTGAAAAGGGAATATTTAGGGTTATCTATTGCACTATAAAAGTACCCTTTCCTATTTAAAAACGCCGTATCCCTTCTTATATTTTCATTTCACCAACGATAGAATTATGCTGGATACGTGCATGTATTTAAACAATTTCAAAATATCTCTTTTTTTAGGCGAGTGAATGACAAAACTTTGTTTCAGACGTTAATATCGCAGTAAATCGTGTTTCTAAGTTGAAAGACGACTTGTATCCATATTTAATCTAAATTAATTGCTAGATGCAAAGTTTAAATGAACGTAAAGTTTATAACTTAATTAAAGTTTAAAAGGTTAAACTATTTCAAAATATCTCTTTTTTTAGGCGAGTAAGTTACAAAAGTTCTAATATCGCAGCATATCGTATTTCAAGTTTAAATAAGGCGTGTGTCCATATTTCACCTAAATCTAATGCTAGATTCAAAGTATAAATGAATGTAGAGTTTATAACTTGAATAAAGTTTAAAATTTTAAACAATTTCAAACTATATCTTTTTTTAGGCGAGTAAATTACAAAAGTTTCTCGTACGTTATTACTTATTAGTTAGCTAGTAAAACTGATTGGTTATTTTAATAAACTTATCCTGTATATGCCAGGAATTTATACTACAAATATATTCTTTTTTTAAGTAGAATACTTTTAAATAAAATTGCATTTTATGTATTTTTCATGGGTAGCGGTTTTATTATGTGAGACGAGATAATAACATTTTTCCGACCTGATTTGCGTGTCATGGAAAATTACACATTTTGTATGTATTTTTTATCAGTAGCTCATATCTTTTAGTGTCATATACAGTGAGTTACCTGTTGGAATCTGATATTTAACTCATTTTATAGTTGGCAGTGGTACAATCAAGTTATTTGCATATGTTTAGTGTTGTGTGCATACACTAGGATTCTAGGAATTTTACTTGATGTAAGTACATTTGCTTTTGTTTTATTTGCAGGTTTTTTGCCATGGGTTAAATTGCCAGAACTATAATTCATGGAGTGGTAAGCACGCTTTTACTTTTTTTTGTAATTATTCAAATTTAAGTTTTTATGCGATTTGTTCATTATAACAATTATTGTAAATTTAATTCATATTTTTGTATATGCACCATCTTATGCCTATGGCACACTGGTTGAAAAGCATCGATGAAACAACAGAACGCACCCGTCATCGACGAAAGATAGAGGCTCCTCTATTTCCATCGATGAAACGAACGCATCTCATTTCACTCGTATCTTTTGTGTCTCATTTCACGTTAGCATATTTTTGAAATTTAGTTTTTCTTTCTCAACTTTAGAAGCTTTTATTTTTCGCCAATGACGGGTGCGTTCTGTTGTTTCTTTGACCAGTGCGCCATCTCACAAAATAGACTTACGAGTTAATAAATCTTGCTGGCTTCAAGTTATAACTAAAAATACATGTGTGTCCGAGTAATTCGGATGTCATTATATTTCTTGTTGTATAAAATAGCAAATAAATATCTACTGTGAACGAAGTATTTTATTAATGAGTGTCACAGTTCATAGATAATTAAACGTTTTGATTAGTAGCAATATAATTTGCACGCAATCTATTACAAGTTAATTAATATTTTAATTGCATAGTTATGTTATCCTGCGTCATAGTTAACAACCCATTATACCCGTTAATATTAGATACGCTTTCAAAACATTTTTTTTATTGTTAAATAACTTTTATATTTCAAATCTCTGAATTAAAAACTGGATTTCGTAAATTCAAATCTGACAAAATATAAATTTAAAGTATCTCATCATAACCTTGCACTCATGCTTTATAATGAGAGAGAATTAGGGAATTTAAACTTGGCTAACTTCAACTTAAAAATTAAAAATGTAAGTGCTTTCGAGTGATCCGGTTTCCTTTCGGAGGCTGTATAGGCTGTCTGTCTACTGCAGTGGTTTTCAAAATGTGGATCGCCGGATGTAAAAGATTTAAAGAGTTTATTAAAAAATTTAAAGCAAAATACAATTATTTCTACAAAGTATTATAGCAACATAGGTACTAGATTGCTAAGAAACAGTATCAAATTTTTACTTTACTAATTTCTGAAATTTTATTTTTGTAATGCGCATGATTAAACTTCAATTTTGAGCACACGAAAGTATTATTTGTGATTTTTGTTTTCAAGTGGGGCATAGTTCAGAAATGTTTGAAAATCACTAGCAATTTAAATTATCTTTTTAATGCAGAGTAGCAGATTGATAATGTTATATTATGTAACAAGTTTTATAAATGTCTCATTATGTTAGTTACGAGTGTTTAAAACACGAGGCGCGATAAAGATATTTTTCGATTGTTCCACAGAAAACGACAACTTTACGATGACAAATGAAAGCGTAATTTTTAACTTTTCATAGCAATCGTAAAAAAAGTTATATATTACATATTAGATGAACATTACAAAAAGAGCAGTGAGACTACTCGAATCAGTTACTTAGGAGAGAAAATGTAAAGTGAAAACTTAAAACAATAACATTACTTATCTTATATTTATTATACTTTCCTAACCTATATAACAAGGAAAGTATTGTGATGATGGTCTTGAGATTTTGATGAATCTTACTGAATCCGACAAATATGTTTACAAAAAAGTCCGTTTGCTGATCCGTTCGAAACAGGATAACTTCTTTGCGAATTTAAACTTTGAAGCAACATATTGAGATTAAGTTCGTTAATTATATATAACCAGTGGTCCCCTCAACTTTATTGACAGGTCTTTCAAAGTTTTTATATTTATTTCGTAAACGATAATGTTTATCACAAGCTATACAGGGTGAGTCTGGGAAGGCGCCTCCCCCTTTAATTTTTTTATTATGAGTAATAGAAAAAAATGGTTCATATGAAAGTTTTATTATTTTAAATATACTATTTGATGGCAGATGTAGATATTTTTTATAAAGTCAGGTTTACAAGATACGACTATCAACTTTTATTTTTTAAATAGCAACCTATAATTATTTTACTAAAATAAAAACCGCCATTTTTTTCTCTTTTCAACGGTGTATTAGTTTTTATTAATGTATCTGAAAAAATTCGAGAAAAATAAGAAAACTGAGAAATACTAGAAATAATTTTTATACAAATATTATAGGTGGCTATGTGAAAATAAACAAAATGTAATTTTGAACATTTGTTTTAAGTTGTTTTTATTACTGAATTTGTTGCTTTAGTTTGTTAAGTTGTATAACACTGTTACATTTTGTTTATTTTCACATAGCCACCTATAATATTTGTATAAAAATTATTTCTAGTATTTCTCAATTTTCTTATTTTTCTCGAATTTTTTCAGATACATTAATAAAAACTAATACACCGTTGAAAAGAGAAAAAAATGGCGGTTTTTATTTTAGTAAAATAATTATAGGTTGCTATTTAAAAAATAAAAGTTGATAGTCGTATCTTGTAAACCTGACTTATTTTTTTCTATTACTCATAATAAAAAAGTTAAAGGGGAGGGCGTCTTCCCAGACTCACCCTGTATAATAATTAAAATGGACCCTAATTTGATTTAAAATAACTTTTGTTTAAAATATTTTTCGAAATTATCTGTTCTTTTGTTAAAAGTAATAACATTTTAATTATTTAAAAAACATGTTTTAAAACATATAAGGGTAGGTGACTAAATAGTATCGAATCGGCTTGTGGAATTAAGAACCCAAGTTCGATTCTCACAGGCGACAAACAATTGTCACCACGTTAAAACTACTTCTGTAACTCCCCCTCTATTAACATCTTTGGAGGCGTGATTTGACGGCTGGTAACCGCACTTCTCGCGAAGAAATATATTACTTACCGAAATTTGCAACGGCAGAGTACTACACCTAGTAATGGATAAAAGGCGTGATGATATATCTATTTATTTTGTAAAATATATAAGGTTAAAAAATTATCAAAATCATAATATAAAATTTGTGTCATGAATCATAGTTGATTGTCAAAAATGACGTATAAGCATTTATCAATTGTTTTTTTTTTTAATAAAAATGTTGAAAATAACAATCAAGCGATTATTAATTGTTTTTTTTTCAAATTTGTTTAATTCGGATTGACTTTGATATTTTTATGGCCGAGCATTATAAAAGTGTAAAAAATGACATATATAACTAATTGTCAATTGTTTTTCAAAATTATTCAAATTAATTAGTAAATAAATAAATAAATATATCATCACGCCTTTTACTCATTACTGGGTGTGGCACTCTGCCGTAAGCAGATCTCGGTAATTGATATATTTCTTCGCGTGAAGTGCGGTTACAAGCCGTCAAATCACGGCCCCCAAAGATATTAGTGGAGGAGGAGCCACAGGGCTAGATTTAAATTGGTGAAAAATTGTTTGTCGGCTGTGGGAATCAAACCAGGATTCTCAAGATCCACAGGCCGACTTGATACCACTGAGCCACCTACCCCATAAAATTAATTAAAATTAATTAGTTTAATATTAAAAAAACATTTTCTAGTAGATAATTCTATTAAAACTATAGAAAATTATATTTAACTAATCGTCAATTATTTTTTTCAAAAGTTATACAAATTGTACCGAGTTTGGTGTCAAATTAAAGCTTTCTTACCAAAAATTTTAGTAGTGACTCATGGTCGGAAAATTATTGTGGTGGCCATTGCATATATTTTCATAAAATTATCCTTAAATAGTTATAGTTCATATTTCTGTTTAATTTAAATAAATATTCAGGGCAGTGCGCCAAAAAATTAATAATATCAAATAACATAAATATATGGAAATATCATATTCGATAGTTGCAGCATTATGTTTGTGGTCTCGCATCAGCGGCTAGAGTTCATAAATTTAAACCTAATTGACGTCAGACCAATAATACAGCTGCATTCGAGTGGATCAGATACCACTTTAAGCTGTATCTCCTCTGTACTGTAATTTGAAACCACTTAATGTTGTGCAGAAGAACAAACAAATTATAAACAAATAAATTTAAATAGTTATTTTTCATTCTAGATTGCGAAATTGCATTCGAGAATGCAAAAGCATTTCGCAATCGAGTATCAAACAACGTTTTTTCGAAAACTATGTCCCAAAATTAGTAATACTGTAATGAGTAAATTTTGACGTTTAGGATTAATTAATGTGACATTTAATGTCTCCTTGACAACAATGTATGTAATATAATTGCTATAAAATCTGGTATTCTCTGACCAGCAATTGACAGCTGGTTGGCAATAGAAACCAAACAAACGTTCAAATTTTTTTCTGCGATTTATTGGGATTCGCATTGCATTTCTCAAGAAACTATTTCAGTACACCAGTTAGCTTCCTCAAGCGGGATAAATATGAATAATTGCTTAATTGGAAAATTAAATATAAATTTTGTTAAAGAATAGAAGTATTGTTTCTAAGCAAAAAAATAAAGTGACAAATTTTATTAAATTGTGAGCCTTTCTTCTATAAAAAAACTGCAGGATGCAAAAAACTTTTACAAAAGTCTTTTGCGTTCTGTAGACAAAAAATCTGATGTGGACACCACATGACTTCCTTGTACGCGTATTAAACTATAGATATTTTTTTAATTGCACATATTTGACATTAAATCTTTTATTTTTTGTTCTAATCCATAGCAAACTTATTTTTTTTTTTAAATAAAAAATATATAATATTTAAATTTAGATATCTCGTTTATGCAAAAAGCTAATTTAAAAATTCTTAATGTGCTAGACGCAGAATTTAATTCTGTAAAATTTTTATTTGTAGCATTTATTTCTAAAATTAAAATAATACCATTTTTTTCAAGGAAAACTGTTAGCAGCTTCATGTAATGTGCCACTTCCGGTTAGTCCCTTTAAACCAAAATCTATTATGTTATTTCCATTGATATAGTAGTCTTATATACCAAATTTGGAAAGTTTTAAATTATATTTGAATATAGTTTTTCATGAAAATCTATTATATGCTTCAAGTAAAGTACCACTTCCGGTAGTTATATAAAGACCAAAAAGGGAGGTGCACAACTAGATGTTATAACAGTCCTAAATATAAAGTTTCCATTTTCTACGGCTTACCGTTTTTGAGTTATGCGAGATACATACTTACGTACGTACGTTCATACGTACGTACGTACAGACGGCACGACGAAATTAGTCAAAATGGATTCAGGGAGGGCCAAAATACCTATTTCCGTTGAAATTTGAGAATCGAAAATTTTCGCGATTACAATACTTCCTTTACTTCGTACAAGGAAGTAAAAACACTTATTTCGCGTGTTGATAGTTGTCATGTAAATTTTAACTTTATATGACAGTTTTCGAAAAAAATAATGTATTGTTTCATCTTGAAATAATGTAATGATTGTGTAAGTATAAATCTAAACGGTCATAATTTGATATCGCATTTTGTGCGTGCGTTTAACTTTGTGTGCCAATCTCGTGTTGTTATTTTCTAGAATATCATTTCCATTGACGTCAGAGCGCTGTGTGTTTTTAGTTTATCGTTCAGAGTTAACTGATGTGGTTTTCGGCTTTGGACGCACACTGTTATAAGCGATTTTTTAGCTTTATTTTTTGGTTAATTTGTTTAAACTAACATTCTAGTTATGGTACTAAAAAAATCACTTAATTTTGTACCAATAAATAGTAAATTAATTAGCAAGTTATATAATTTTGATTCTTTAAAAAAGATAAGATTAAATTTATTATTCTCTGTTGTAATAACCTTACAAGTAATTATATATTGAATGTATAATGTACGTGATGTTTCAAGTAAATATTTATAAAGTAAAATATTCCTAACATGATACAAAATATTATTTGTTCATATGAATAGCAAGGTGAATTAAGTACAACAACGATTAATTAACAAGTATTAATTAATCAGTCATTATACTTCATCACGTATCAGAAAATTACTGTAATTAATTCGTAAAAATAAGTTTTTACACATCGCGAGTATTCTACTGACACATTTGTAATATAGAAAGAATTATAATAATTATTGTCATCAGTTAAAAAACAAAACTATTTAAATAGCTTGATTAATTTTTGTTTCATACTTCTTATGAGGTATAATTTGCATATTTTTTGCATAACTTACATAATATCCATTAACATTTATGAAAATTATAATTAATGAACCAGTTGTTCTTGTAATTATGTCAATTACAGGCAATTGTTTTTATGGATATCAAATTCTCCGAGATATTTTTAGTTATACTACCTTAATAACCCAATATTTAAAAAATAAAAATTTAAATTAACTTGACGACTTCTGCTTCATTTACATCTTTGCGTGGATATATACATATATATATATATATATATATATATATATATATATATATATATATATATATATATATATATATATATATATATACAGGGTGTATCTGTACTTCAGGAAAAAAATTAAAGGATATATACTATAAGACGTACTGATCATGGAACAAAAATATTTTTTTTTAAATTCGCTAAAGTAAGGATGGTTTACTTAAATGAACATTTTTAGGGCCACTAGATTATCGTACTTTATTGCTTGACCTGCTGCATTTAACTAAATTAAATTATTAATTACACAACATCAAACATTTATATGGTGTTGTGTAAACAATTACTTGTAAGAAGATTTCAATAAAATTATTTTAAAAAGCTATCAACCAGTGGCTAACAAAATGTTGCCTTTAAATACGATGCAATTTTTTTTACGAATATTAAAAAAATTCGTTTTGTTCCATGATCAATACGTCTTATAGTATATACCCTTTATTTTTTCCCGAAGTACAGATACACTCTGTATATAATTATTATATACTGTGTTCCAGAAAAAAATCATTTTTCCATTCCCGGGTTTTAAATTATCTTTTTATGAAATTTTATCTAAATTGGAATCAATGTACAGTTTTAAAAAGTAGAATTGTAATATATTAAGGCGTAATGACTTGAAAAAAAATGTGACATCAGACTTAAGAATATGTAGACCACAAAAAGTGGAGCTCGCGTGTAATTACATAAAAAATCTATTTTACCATTTAAAATATATATATATATATATATATATATATATATATATATATATATATATATATATATATATAAATAAAGTTTAAATAACATTCATAGAATATAATGGTAGTAGGTGGCTTAGTGGTATCGAGTCGGCCTGTGGATCTTGATTGCCCTGGTTTGATTCCCACAGCCGACAAACAATTTTCACCAATTTAAATCTACCCCTGTGGCTTCCCCTCCACTAACATCTTTGGGGACCGTGATTTGACGGCTAGTAACTGCACTTCACGATATCTGTTTAGGCAAAGTGCCACACCCAGTAATGGGTAAAAGGCGTGATGATATATTTATTTTATATTTATTGAATACAAATTACAAATGTGTAAGAATATTAATTATTTTAGAAAGAAAAATTAAATTGTAAGATTCACTGAAATGTATACTACCTGGAACAAGCATATGTACTAAAAAAATTAAAGATCAATTGACTGTGACTAGGGGCAATCGGTATATTCCGTGAATTACTGTAATTTGTGGTTATGCTGCAAGTTTTAAATAGAAATTTTATGATAAGTTTTATACGTTTGAAATATTATAATACAAATTTCTTTATAACAGTCAGCAGAGAAAGTAAAAACAACATACGTCAAATACAAAATAAATCTACAAGTTGACAAAATAAATTGTACATGTTAGTATAAGATTTATTCGGCCAAGTTCGTCCGGACTTAGATACCCGATAGTCACCAACCATTGCTATTCGATAGGCCTTCAGTTCGGTTTATATAAACAGAAAGGATATGCGAGTTTCAGATAATATCCATTTCAGTGGTAAGATGATATCAGTCAAAGGTTTGATTACCATTGGTCCAATTTGATAATATAAACCATACAGAATGTTTTCCCTCTGTGATTTGTGTAAACATAACCTAAGTTTCGAACAAAACAATATTTAAGAATCATGTTACTACCTACATATTTATTAGTTAAGAAATATATCATATATTATATATGTATTTTTAAAGTTAAATTTTTATGAAAGAAAAATTCGGATGACGCCTGGATTCGAACCAGGGACCCTCCGCTTGCCGGGCAGAGATGTTAACCGCTACACCACGTCACCTGTGTCCGACGTATGGCTTCAACCGAATTCTTCTCTCATAGTGTCTAACGTAGCATCGATCCCAAAGACTCCATATCTATGATAGGCATTGACAACGGGTTTCGTCTACAGCGACACAGTTCTGATTTATAGGGAATCATTCCACGAACTAATTTTTCTTTCATAAAAATTTAACTTTAAAATTATCTTCATAACTGTACGTTCAGTCGAAGTCATATGTTAAAAAATATTATATATGTATTTAAAATATACCTTTAAATTTTATATATAATGACTTATACAAAATAGTAACCTTAAAATTATTTGTTATTTAGATGAAGACATAATAAACTAAACGTAAAAAGAATTGTGAATAGATTAAAGGGTTAAATCAAGAAAACAATACTCTAATTTTAGAGTGATTTGATAATATAAACCATTCAGAATGTTTTCCCATAATATAACTTACGTTTCGAACTAAGTAATATTTAATAACCATTTTTACTAGCTAGATATATTTATTAGTTAAGAAATAAATCATATATTAAACATGTATTTAAAATATACTAGTCAATTTTGTAAGCAAAATAATAACCAGTAACCTCAAAATTAGCTGTCATTTAGACGAAGACAGAAGACATGAAACGTAAAAAGAATTGTGAATAGATTAAAGAGTTAAATAAAGAACTCAATACTCTAACATTAAAAACTGAAATATCTTAAAAACCTTTGGGATCTAGAGTTAATATATATATTTTTTATTATTTATTTAGCTTCCCCCAAAAGGTAGTAGCTATAAAAATAATTAATTACAATAGTATGTATATATAATAGTATGAAAAAGTTATAAATATTTATGTAAGTTGATGTCCTGAATGTACTGCAAAATAGATTTATTGTTATTTGGATTAAACGCTTCTTTGATAGTTCCCGGTATTTTGTGCTTTTGTCTTTCATCGCTATACATCTGTTACAGATTGGTTAATCGGTTTTATTAAAAAGATAATTGTGAGTTAGTTTTATATGTCCTATTATTATTCTTGTAAATATAGTTTGTTCTTTTCGGGTAGAGTTAATATAAATGACTTGTTTACTATTTTCCAAAGGCACCGCGAGGTTGGTGCAAAAGGGTACCCATGCACCCCTTCTGGTTTTTAGACTAAATGTCTAAATATACTACAAACTTTAGACTATATGAGAGAGGACAAATCAGTCGTAAATAAAACAAGGAATTGATATATTTTTTTTAATATCATGACTTGTGATATTTCTTCGCGTGAAGTGCAGTTACCAGCCGTCAAATCACCAAATTAAATCTACCTCAGTGGCTCTCCCTCCACTTATATCTTTGTGGTTGTGATTTGACGACTGGTAATCGCACTTCACTCAAAGAAATATATCATTTACCGAGATCTACTCCGGCAGAGTGCCGCACCCAGTAATAGGTAAAAGGCGTGATGATATATTCATTTATTTAAAATTGTTTGTTGGCTGTGGGTATCGAACCATAGGCCGACTCGATACCACTGAGCCACCTACCCCATATGCGCCTGTATAAATAAACAAATAAAATTAATAAACATATCATGATGCCTTTTACCAATAACTAAATGTGACACTCTGTCGAAGCAGATCTCCGTAAGTGATATATTTCTTCTCGTGAAATGTGCCTACCAGCCGTCAAATCACGGCCTCAAAACAAGTTAGTAGAGGGAAATCTCAAGGATAGTTTTTAATGTTGTAAAAATTGTTTGTCGGCTGTGGGAATCGAACTCGGATTCTCAAATTAACAGGTCGATTCGATTCCATTGAGCCACCAAGCCCATTTAAAGTTTCTAAATAACAATATAGAAAAATGTTTCAAATTACAAACAAAAGTAGTATTTTTTATTTGAAACATTTTCTCTAAAATAATTTAGAAAACTTTTCAAATACATTCTGTACAAATTTTTATGTAAGTAGCACATGGAAGAAAATAAAAATACCATAAGTAAAAGTACATCTTTGTGCTTTCAACTTCGCTTTCATTGTAATGATTTATCTGGAAATTTCTTGGCCAAACCAAAGAGAAAAAAATATAAAACTTCTTGCATACCGGGTCAACCAGTACTTCAGTATCGCTATATACAGTCAGCGAGTTCTAGGGAAGCCTGGCTTAGCTTCTGACCCAGGCTGATTCGCTCTTATGTAAGCCGACAATAGAGCTCAACCTGTCGGCCTTGCTGCTATCATTGGCCCAAATACATTCGTAGTGAGACCGCGTATCTTACCGCACTCAACCAACTAATCAATGCGCATGAGTCAATTCCGCGCTAGGTTGGAATCAGTGAGTGTTTGACTGGGCCACTGGATTTGTTGAAGTCATTTTTGATAATCAATTGCAATTACATATCACACTGTTTCTAGTTTGTAGATTGCCAAAGTTGTGTTTGGTTAGTGACGTAATAATTATAAGTTATGGCTGTGATTATATGATTCATGAGATTGGATAATTTTATCGCATTTAAATGAGGTGTTTTATGATGTTTATTTTGGATGAAGTTTTTTATAAGGTTCGTAGAGATGCTAGCGTTCATCTCACCCAAATTAAAGGGTATTTGTATTAGCTTTATTTTTAGTATTTTTACTGTTTATACTTTCTACACAGAGAAGGACTTAGGCAAAAAGGAAGGCCTAGGGTTGGAATATTTTAAAATAGGTTTGAACATAAAATGAGCAGAAAATATAGGGACATTAATACTTGCAAATAATAGTAGTTTATGTAACAAGTACATAATTTAGGTCTTTATTGGACGAGCCGAATTTTATGGCAGAGCGAGCGCAGCGAGCAAGGCTAATAAATAAGGCGAGTCTATAAAGTCCGATTATGTACGAGTTGCATACAACGTTTTATGTTTGACTGCATGAAGAATATTTTCTCTTAAAATATGATTGTCAATACCTATATTTAAAACATTTGATTGCATCTCAAAGTGTGCTTCGTTGTTATGCATTTGTTGCTTTATTTATCAAATTGTCAAAGTGAAAAAAGTGTTGAGATGGATGAAGACATTGAAGACGTTCCAAAAGAAATAAAAGATCTTGCATGTAATGCAAGATAATGTCTATTACCAACGAAATCGAAACAAATGTATGAAGACACATATAATACAAACAGAAAATGGTGTTTTAATATGAAAATTAAAAATCTGATGTGGACACCACATGACTTCCTTGTACGCGTATTAACTATAGATATTTTTTTAATTGCACATATTTGACATAAAATCTTTTATTTTTTTATTTTTTGTTCTAATCCATAGCAAACTTAATTTAAAAAAAAACACAAAATATATACTATTTAAATTTAGATATCTCGCTTATGCAAAAGGCTAATTTAAAAATTCTTAATTCATTTCTAAAATTAAAATAATACCATTTTTTTCAAGGAAAACTGTTAGCAGCTTCATGTAATGTGCCACTTCCGGTTAGTCTATTTTAACCAAAATCTATTATGTTATTTCCATTGATATAGTAGTCTTATGTACCAAATTTGGAAAGTTTTAAATTATATTTGAATATAGTTTTTCATGAAAATCTATTATAGGCTTCAAGTAAAGTACCACTTCCGGTAGTTGTATAATGACCAAAAAGGGAGGTGCACAACTAGATGTTATAACAGTCCTAAATATAAAGTTTCAATTTTCTACGGCTTACCGTTTTTGAGTTATGCGAGATACGTACGTACGTACGTACGTACGTACAGACGGCATGACGAAATTAGTCAAAATGGATTCAGGGAGGGCCAAAACATCTATTTCCGTTGAAATCTGAGAACCGAAAATTTTCGCGATTACAATACTTCCTTTACTTCGTACAAGGAAGTAAAAAACCACCGAAGATTGTATCCTGGCATACTTTAATAGTATACTTAATTAATTGTAATTTCATTCTAATAAAATGCTTTAAATTATATCTACTATTTCTTTTGAATTTTGTTTTAATGTGACATTGACAGCAGTCCAATTTTGCATTTTTTATCGTACTAGTCCAATAAAGTACCCGATTATAGACAGTAAACAGTGTCGTAAAACAATCTAATATGATGCAGTTGAACATAAAAACATTTATTCATGTAATTCTTTCTACAATTAATATACCCCTATTCTAACACACTATTTTCGCTTCATCCATATTCGTAATTCCTTCAATTTGACAAATCTTTCATTCGGTAAACGAAATCTAAATCCTCAGCTGATTGTAATAAAAATTTCTATGATTTTTTAATCAACATATTTTTATTTTGCTTAGTAAAGGAGGTATGTAGACGAACGTGTGGCGTAACTTTCTGTATGGAGTGGAATAGTAATAGGGACAAAGAAGGCTATTGTTGCAGAGTAAAATAGGTATAGTCCGGTAACATCTGAGAGAGTCCGCAAGAAATTAATTAATTACAGTTTTAACCAGTAATGAAGAAAATAAATTTTCGTAACACGTGCACAAGAAACACGTTCTTAAATAAAATAAATAAATAAATATATAATTTTTAGAAGATCTCGGTAAGTGATATATTTTATTGCGTGAATTGCGGTTACCAGCCGTCAAATCACGGCCCCCAAAGATAATATTGGAAGGGGAGCCGCAGGGGTAGATTTAAATTGGTGAAAATTGTTTATCGGCTGTGGCGATCGAACCAGGGTTCTCAAGATCCACAGACCGACTCGATACCACTGAGCCACCTACCCTAATTTTAGAGAGAGAAACACTCCTTTTATGTTTCTCTCCCTAGGTAGGATGTTTCTGTCCCTAGTGAGAATGTTTCTTTCCCTAGAGAGATGTTTCTGTCTCTTTTGAGAATGTTTCTTTCTCTCCCTAGAGACTATGATTATTCCCTGTTTGCGCCGTCGAATTCGCCATCTAGCTCAGCGAACAATGAACTAGTAACGCAACTCATATTTGACATTTGTCCCGATAAGACTGTAATTTTTGTGCACTTGTTACGAAAAGAATAATATGCTTCACGGGAGGGCGCGATTATACCTTGTGTGAAGTTATTAGTAAAAATTATTTTATTAGTATATAGGGTAAATCTGTACTTCAGGAAAAAAATGAAAGGGTATATACTATAAGACGTACTGATCATGGAACAAAAATATATTTTTTAAAATTCGTTAGATTAAGAATGGTTTACTTAAAATGACCATTTTATGGCCACTGAATTTGCATACTTTAATGCTTGACCTGCTGCATTTAACTAGATTAAATTATTAATTACACATCAAACATTTATTTGCTTGTATAAACAATTACTTGTAAGAAGATTTTAAAAAAATTATTAAAAATAGCTACCAACCAGTGGCTAACAAAATGTTGCCTTTAAATACGATGCAAATTTTTTGTGAATTTTGTTCCATGAGCGTAGCACGTCTTATATTATATACCCTTTAATTTTTTTTCCGAAGTCCAGATACACCCTGTATACCTCATCAGAGAAGTATTTTTCCCTTGATGTATTTAAACCCTCGGATAAAACAACATGCACTGCTCTCCCTTGGTATATGAAATACTTATATTTGATTTTATTATATAATTAGAATTGTAAAACTGAGAATTTAATTTAATATTCCAGCATCTAATTAAACGTATTGTCTTTGTACTGACAATATAATGCTATGTCCTTTTCTTCAGAATAATTTATTAGCAGCCAACAAAACATTGTACATTTACTTGCGCATGAAACGAGGCAATACATCACCGATACTTGTCATTGGTGATGCTAACACTGATGTTCAAGTTCTGTATTTTGCAATCATCTGAACTATGTAGCTATAGCCTTGACGATGGTGAATGCCGTTTACTTAAATCATAAATAAAAAATATATCAAGCTTCAAGAAAAATAAAAATATTATTATACAAGCACGCAAATAATTTATAGATCGATATAAATTAAGTTTTTGCGAGACTTTTTTACTGCTATCGAATTAGAATTTCTTAGTCCATTGACGTAAGAAATATATATTATGTAAGAAATATGTAGACGTTCGAGAAAACACATTATTGGGTTATAAAAACAAGATGAAAGAATGTAGTGCGAGGATAAAGATAAAAAGGTAGCTATTATAGCGGATGGACAATATTCTCATTCATATACTTGGGGTCAATGTAACGTGATACCCGTTTCCGTTTGTACCGGGAACTATACACGGCACGAGACTCAGACTGCTATAGATTGACGTCACTAGAGGAGAGATTCTTGCAGACATGCAGGACCGGATCTAACACATTAGTAGAGGGATGCATACATACATACATATATCATCACGCCTTTTACCCATCACTGGGTGTGGCACTCTGCCTAAGCAGATCTCGGTAAGTGATATATTTTTCGCGTGAAGTGCGGTTACCAACCGTCAACTCACGGCCTCTAAAGATATTAATGGAGGAGGAGCCACAGGGGTAGATTTTTTAAATTGGTGAAAATTGTTCGTCGGCTGTGGGGATCGAACCAGGGTTCTCAAGATCCACAGGCCGACTTGATATCACTGAGGTAGAGGGATGCAAGATCCAAAAATTACACTAGTTTTCACTCTTGTACACTTTGGCATAATTTGTTTTATTCATTTTTGATTTTATTAATTAAATATTTGTAAAATAAAATAAATATATCATCACGCCTTTTTTTAGCTTGAGTGACATTCGAACTCGGGATCTCCGGATTAGAATTCCGTATCGCTATCCACACCACCGTACTGACGGACTGTACATAATAAATTTAAACTATTTCCGAAAACAGGCAATAGTTTATAATACTGTATGTGCTAGTACGGTGGTATGGATACCGTTATTTGAATCTAGCTTGAAATAGCATAATTTAATATTGATCAAATTATCTACATTGAAAATTATACTAAATTAATCATCCATTTTGAATGAATTATTTGGCAAAAAAATATGTACATCTACATGTACTGAGAAATAGGTTAAACAAGTAACAGTACATGGAAAAAAAGCAATACGAAACTTAGATTATGCATGAATATTATAATGCTATTCATATTTTGATTGTTTTATTAAAGATTAAATAATACGAACATTTAAAATTAATGGCTGGTAGCACAAGCTCTGTATTTGGGTGTTTTAAGAGCACGGTTTTAACATGTTAGAGATAGCTAAAACACCCAAAAACACTGCTCTTAATACAGGCAAAAACAGAGCTTGTGCTACGAGCCAAGGTTTTTAAAAGCTATACGTAGGTCATGACCTTGACTATGTTAAAAACAAATGCCTTGCATTTGACATTGTGCCCTAAAATTTATCTTTTTGTGCGGTCAATTTGAAGTAATTTATAACTAATTAATAAAGTGAAGTGATATAATTAGATTATAATAATTTAATATATATATTAAACAAAATTTAAAAACATTTTATAATATACAGCCCTTTAATATTTGGGGTGTATGATAGCGAGTCAATATACCCCTAGATCCGGCTCTACTCTGAAAAACCTACGCACGCATCTTTTTTTTTGATTACGTGTTCTTCCTAGCGTACGCACAGGTACGCGCAGTATATTACTATGTTTTTATTTTTTTATCTGTCATCAGAAACAGGGAAAAGAGGTATAGTAATCATAGTAAAAAAATCAACAATCTAACCACATCATTTTGATAATATTATTATTATCCAAATTAATTATAATAAAACACAGATAAATAAAAATTATTACTATAATACGATTTGTAAACTAGTGAGTTTTGATTGTGTTGAAATTTCCGTTAGAATTTTAATTATAAAACACGCTGACACAGTAAATTTATTACAAGTTCACCAGAATTAAATTTAAGTCTATGGTGGTGCATACTAAGTAACGCTTGAGTGATGCGGGTGAGAAAAGATTATAACGCCGTGTGTTTACTTTACAGTTTCAACGGTTTCTGGTCGCGGCGGGTGGAGGAGGAACGCACATCCCCTTCCTGTGACCACCCCTGCGCGTCACTACCCCTAGCGCCGCCCGAGGGCTGTCGAAGCAAGACCTACCGCTGGTACCTACAATATATTGTCCGCAAACACTCCACCGACATAGACGTAGATCCCGAAGTCTGCGAAAACGTCTCTGATACCAACACCATGGAGGAAGACTTCGAGGCTGTCAAACAAACCATCAAGCACAAAGCCACCAAACACTCAACATTCTACAAAAACTTGTTAAACGATCAGCAACTCCATCCATTGGAAAACGAACGAAGTGTTAGTTCCATGCTTGATCAACAGATCGCGAGAGAACAACCGAGCGTACTTCATGGTGAACTTGAACAGTCAGAACCGCGAAGAGAAAGAGAGTTATTCGCGCGCACGGCGGGCGAGCCGTCCAAGCCTCGCCAGCGGCGCACCGGCGTCGTTCAAATGCACCAGGACGCCGATCAACCTGACAGCAAATTTCCAAGTGTGGAGAAATTCATCTTACAATACACCGAGTTAATTCAACAGCAGATGGACAAAATTACTGATGGAAGTGATAGTAAACGAAGTAAAGAATGTCTGGTACCTCCTCCAAGTGGCTACTGCAGCTCTTCTAACAACAGCGACGATGAAAGTAGAAACTGGAACGATGTTAAACGATGTTGCAGTTCAGATTCTGCGCTAGGCTTGCTACAAAGTGATGAAGAAGCTCCACCAAACCACACAGAAGCTTCTGAAGATATAGATTTTATTCAAGAGCTATCAGATGAGGTTCCTCCATACTTCACTACAAGTAAAAGAGGTTCCATCGATCATTGCAATGTTCCTTCTAAAACTTTAATCGAAGCCCACTACGTTCCAGTTCCTCTAGATCGCAAATTAAGTGATTGTGAGTCTGTGGATGAATCTGAAGGTAAATTCGGCAGTCGACGCCAGAGCTGCTTTACCGACGATGGCGAAGAACCCCCTAGGTACCGATACTGGCGAACACCCTCCGTGGTGGTTAGTGATTATTCCGATGATGTAATTGGTGGATTTCTATCGTTTGAAGAGATTGAATACTTTCGGAATCAAAGAAAAGATCTTTCAAGTCCGGATAGTAGTTTGAATAGTTCGTGTAGTAATTTAAATTATTGTGGATCGAGTGTTAGTGTTTTGGACGCCGAGTACACTTTGAGGACACCGTCGAGGAAGGCGTCGGATTGCAGTTCGTGCAGTACTGTCAGTGGCGATGAAGATATCGTGGATAATCATCTACAGCCGCTAACTACGACAGTGTATGGGAATAAGGTCAGTGCATTTTCATTTGTTTTGAAAACAGAGCCGGCTGAGACAATTATAGCCAAACCGATTGGATATTATTCTCGGACAAAAAGTTATTCCTCTGCTCTATATATAAACCTGACAGTTATGTAACATACCACTGCAGTAAACAATAAACTAATGACAAGTTTTTATGTTTATTAACTGCCATTTGAATTGCGAAAACACATATTTTTATTATATTTAGAAATATACATATTTTATGTAACTTTGAATAGGAGCAAAAAATGACCCAGAGATTATTTATGATTGGTTTTAAGTTTAAATATTAAATGAACCGTTCTTATTGGCTACGCGTGAATAAGCGGAAGAAAATAGAACTATGAATTGTATACTATTTTCATTTTAAACTGGAGGGATCGGCATAAAACGATTAAACATTCCTGTCCCATATAACTACAATGAAATCTATTAGTGCGGCTACCCCAAATCGCTTAACGATGGTCACAACAGATCAATTTTGAAGGGTCGTATTCAACCTAAAATTATGCTTGTTTTTTCCTATGATTGATCATTTAAAAATTACTAATTCGTATTAAATTATCTAATTAGCAGTTATGTTACTCAATAAGAAGATTAAATATCCTGTACTGAATCAGACTGAGTAATGTAGGTAAATGTTTAGATTATGTTTGTATATAATATTTATAATATATTATACTTGTATCGTATGAATAAGGAAATATACTTATTTAAAGATTGTATTATTTTTTGTTTTTATTATACACGTACTGGCGAATGGGGCTGTACAACCCTGTCACGGGTCATATTTTGAGTTCCTTTGTAAACATAATTGCGGTGCATTTAATCGTTTTATACCGATCCCTCTAGTTTAAAATGAAAATAGTATAATAGAAACGAATACTATATAGAAGCGCCCCTTTAAAAATGTATTGTTTCCATATTATAAACATCGCGCAAGAATGTTGTTAAGCGATAAATTCTTATAGAAAATACAATTAATAATGTATATGACAAGTTTTTTCATATAATATGCGATGTAATAAAAGTTATTTATTTTTATATATCGCGGTATTGACGTATAGAAATTATTCAATTAGCGATAGTCTATTGTCTTATCTTGTACGACGTAAAATAAGAACTTTTTTCTACTTCATTTCACTTATAAGAATAGTGTGTTGTAATCATATGATAAAATTAATTTATAAATTTATGTTTAATTGCGAAATAATTAATCCCTACGGTTTTACTTACAAAGTACACATTTTTTTAGTCTAGACTTTACAAGGATATCTTTAATTCATTACGAACATGATTTATTTAATAAAATACAATGTTCATTGTTTTGGGCGATTGCGACCCTGTAATAATGACGTCACTATTGTTATCATTTGTTAGCTTATGGTTGAGAACGTGTCAAGATAATGCGAATTGTGTACCCTTGTGAAACATGCAGTGAGAGATCCAGTGGCCTGGGTTTCCACTGGTATTGTGTTTCTACCTTCAAGCCAAGCCGCATGCCATGTCATAAGGACACTTGACAGCGGATAACTCGATAACTAATCGTATTTTTATGTGGGAGGACGGATATAATTGCATTGCAGAGACAGTCTATCGTAACATGACACACTATGGACCATCAATGGGAATTGTAGAAGGCGCATATTTTTCGTAATAATTTAATTAACAAATGTAAAATATCTGTTGTGGACACCACATGACTTCCTTGTACACGTATTAAACTATAGATATTTTTTTAATTGCACATATTTGACATTAAATCTTTTATTTTTTGTTCTAATCCATAGCAAACAATTTAAAAAAAAATCAAAAAATATATAATATTTAAATTTAGATATCTCGTTTATGCAAAAAGCTAATTTAAAAATTCTTAATGTGCTAGACGCAGAATTTAATTCTCTAAAACTTTTATTTGCAGCATTCCTTTCTAAAATTAAAATAATACCATTTTTTTCAAGGAAAACTGTTAGCAGCTTCATGTAATGTGCCACTTCCGGTTAGTCTATTTGAACCAAAATCTATTATGTTATTTCCATTGATATAGTAGTCTTATATACCAAATTTGGAAAGTTTTAAATTATATTTGAATATAGTTTTTCATGAAAATCTATTATAGGCTTCAAGTAAAGTACCACTTCCGGTAGTTGTATAATGACCAAAAAGGGAGGTGCACAACTAGATGTTATAACAGTCCTAAATATAAAGTTTCAATTTTCTACGGCTTACCGTTTTTGAGTTATGCGAGATACGTACGTACGTACGTACATACGTACGTACAGACGGCATGGCGAAATTAGTCAAAATGGATTCAGGGAGGGCCAAAACACCTATTTCCGTTGAAATCTGAAAACCGAAAATTTTCGCGATTACAATACTTCCTTTACTTCGTAGGGTAGGTGGTTCAGTGGTATCGAGTCGGCCTGTGGATCTTGAGAACCCTGGTTCGATCCCCACAGACGACAAACATTTTCACCAATTTAAAAAAATCTACCCCTGTGGCTCCTCCACCACTAATATCTTTGGAGGCCGTGATTTGACGGCTGGTAACCGCACTTCACGCGAAAAAATATATCACTTACCGATATCTGCTTAGGCAGAGTGCCACACCCAGTGATGGGTAAAAGGCGTGATGATATATTTATTTATTTATTTATTTTAAGGAAGTAAAAATAGAAACAAAAGCGGTAGATATTTTTATTCTCTAACAAGCAGATTCATAAAGAGGATTAAATTTGAAATTAACTAGAGCTATTTACAAAACAGAATAATATTCTGTTCTGTTAGAGATACATGGCGGACCCTAGAGCCAATCTTGGTTAGTATTGAATAATAAATAAATAAATAAATCATCACGCCCTTTACTCATTACTGGGTGTGGCACTTTGTCGAAACAGATCTCGGTAAGTGATATATTTCTTCGCGGGAAGTGCGGTTACCAACCGTCAAATCACGGCCCCCAAAAATATTAGTGGAGGGGGAGCCACAGGGGTAGATTTAATTTGGTGAAAATTGTTTGTCGGTTGTGGGGATCGAACCAGGGTTCTCAAGATATACAGGCCGACTCGATACCACTGAGCCCCCTACCCCATAATAATAATAATTATTCAATATCCGAACAAAATCGCCAAGTCGAACCATGCACCGTAGACATAAAGACAATACACTATACTCCGCCCAGTTTCTGACAAGAGCTGGACTGACCTGCTTATACCTTAAATGACATAGTGCAATGCAAATCAGCCGACGCCACGATACACAAAACGTCCAGAGGACTCCCCATTTTCAAAGTAAAATCAGTGTTGGGTGACTTTTTTAACGTGGGATTCTACCACACTTTGTTGCTTCTTTCCAAAATGCAGTTCAAGTTTAGGGCTGGCTTACTAGTAGTTGAGTTTTATTTACAAAACAGTATAATATTGATATTAAGTTATGTTTCTACGATTGCTACGAAAAGTTGACAATTACGCTCTCATATGTCATCGTAAAGTTAACGTTTTCTGTGGAACAATCGAAAAATATCTTTTTTGCTCGTCTCCAATGACAACGCGCGAAACAGACGTTAAAGGCGCGCTTTTCTAATGATAACGTGCGAAAAAGATATTAAATGCGCGCTTATTTCAATAGTTACCAGGGATACAAACAAAACAGAAACTTGTCATATTGACAGTTAATAGAACGAATTAATTTTCAGTACGCATACGTTTTTTAATAATTTTAAGATGCAATAGTAGAAACAATTATGTGTGTATCACGAGCGTAAATTGTCTTCTTACACTATTGCAGGTCTCGTCTTCGGCTCGCGCTGCAATTACCATGTTCGAGGAACAAAGAATCACTTTACGCTCTTAATATACAAATAACTATAATTGCAATTAATGTGTATACGTTAAAATATGTTGTATTTTTGCCGCCTTAACACTTGATATCAATGATTTTAATGAATTAGAAATGATGGAAAAATTTAAACTAAAAATGGTATTAGGTAGCTGCTAATCTGTTTTATGAATCTATCTTTAATTGTTTGTATATTGTTTGACTTTAGGATCCAGTTGAAAGATACTTATGAAGACAAGAAGATGTGTATTCAGTGACATAGTCAAGAAAGGAATCGAGGGAGTACATTATTTATTAATTTTATAAACGGCGCCATATGTACTTACAGAAAATGTTCAAATCTCTCCAAATAAAAATCCTGAATATGTCACTGGTTTGTTCACTAAACACTGCTGCGTTTAAACCGTTATTAAAATTTATAAAATAGATTATTAGACATTTGTCTTCAGTTTAAACTAATTAAAATTGACGCATGTAAATTTTATAATACATTTTAAAATATTGCAGTATTATATGAAATGTATTATGGGGTAGGTGGCTCAGTGGTATCGAGTCTGCCTGTGGACCTTGATAAACCTGGTTCGATCCCCACAGCCGACAAACAATTTTCTCCAAATTAAATCTACCCCTGCGGCTCCCCCTCCACTAATATCTTTGAGGACCGTGATTTGACGGCCGGTAACTGCATTTCACGCGAATAAATATAGCACTTACCGAGATCTGCCTCGGCAGAATGCCACACCCAGTAACGGGTAAAAGGCGTGATGATTTTGTTTTATTATTTAAAAATGTTAATTTTGCAATAATTTTTACATATCAAGAAATTCGATAAAACATTGTACGATATACAAATACAATGTTCGATGGATTATCAAATTCGGCCTACGGCCTCGTTCGACCATTTATTCCATCTCGGATTGTAATATGATATTTATTTTTTTTTTTTATTTATGTTACTCTGTACAACAGGAATTTAATCCCAATTACAGTACAGGGTCCGCACTCACCGAGCCGCAGTGTAGTAGTTTATATAATTTTTAGCTTGAGTGAGATTCGAATTCGGGATCTCCGGATTCGAATTCCATATTGCTATCCACACCACCGTACTGACGGACGGATACATTACATTACTCAGTGGTATCGAGTCGGCCGGTGGATCTTGAGAACCCTGATTCGATCCCTACAGCCGACAAACAATTTTCACCAATTTAAATCTGTCCCTGTGGCTCCCCCTCCACTAACATCTTTGGAGGCCGTGATTTAACGGCTGGTAACCGCACTTCACTCGACAAAATATATCACTTACCGAGATCTGCTTAGTAATGGGTAAAAGGCGTGATGATATATTTATTTATTTAGTTACATTACTCATATCGTAAATAATTATTTCAAATAACTGTAATAATTATAATTTCTGTTAAACTCTTTGTTTATTTTTCGTGTGAACTTTCCTTTAGCAGTTCCATCCTGATGATTACAAATAATTTAGGTGTATGTGAATGATTCATTTTACCGCAAATGATTCTGATGACACGGACGTAGTCGGATTGTAAGTGTAAAACATGGGATTTTATAACAGAAATGCTAATGAATGACGGATGTGTATGAATTCGAACACAACATAAACTACTTGCGCGACATTTGCGTCAGAACTTCATTTAAATAAACGGTTCAACGCACCTGGATGAGGTAGAATCACATTCACATTATTATGACTTTGTAAGCCTCATTTGCAAATTCAAACATGAGAAATTGTTATTGTTTGTTTACTCATGTGTATGTTTCATTTGCAAAATAAAACATAAAAACATTTGTCATTTGTTTAAATAAAAATAAAATAAAATATATCATCACGCCTTTTACCCATTACTGGGTGTGGCACTCTGCCTAAGCAGATCTCGGTAAGTAAAATAAATAAATAAATATATCATCACGCCTTTTACCCATCACTGGATGTGGCACTCTGCCTAAGCAGATCTCGGTAAGTGATATATTTTTTCGCGTGAAACGCGGTTACCAGCCGTCAAATCACGGCTCCCAAAGATATTAGTGGAGGGGGAGCCACAGGGGTAGATTTTTTAAATTTGGTGAAAATTGTTTGTCGGCTGTGGGGATCGAACCAGGGTTCTCATTTGTTTGATGAGATAGTATAAGTTAGTTGTTAGGGGCGGATCCAGACTTCGAATTAGAGGGGGGGTCATGGAGTGAATTCAGTCTCGGGGGGTGGGGGGTATTGCCCATATTCTAAATATAAAAAAACATTTGTATTTGCTCATATTATATTCCTGCTTTAAATAATTTTTACAATCACTTTCAATCACATTAAATCGTCTTTGGAATCGCATTAAATCATAAATGGTTCTTCGATAGAAAACAATAATTATTGAATTAGAAGTTGATTTTCTAAGTGCAAATGTTGGTAGTCACATACTTGACTAGGTCTTAAATAGAATACCTCTTCCATCTGCGGGTCGAAATAATATCCCCACAAAATATTGGTTCTTGGTTATTTATTAGAATAATAAATCAAACAATAGTTCTTCATTATCTTAGGGGGGGGGGGGAAGGTCATGACCCCCATGACCCCTCCCTTGGATCCGCCTCTGTTAGTTGTGATGGTTTGGGCATATAGAACTCATGTCGAATGAATGGTTGGTGAAACATGTGTATTGAAGTTATTCCGTGGACAACCTAGGAATAAATGGAAGAATATGATTGAAGGTTTGTTCACTGTATGAAAGCTTGTATAAAAGGAATTGTGAATGTGAGTGAAACGAAAGTAGAGTATCACGATAGCAATGTTTGGTGAACAATCTAATGAATGAATGTTCTAATGCCTACGGGGGCGGATCCAGACTTAGAATTAGGGGGGTCATGCAGTGAATTTTGACTGGGGGGGGGGTTGTTATTGTCCATCTTCTAAATATAAAAAACATTTGTATTTGCTCATATTATATTCCTGCTTTAAATAATTTTTACAATCTCTTTCAATCACATTAAATCGTCTTTGGAATCGCATTAAATCACATTAAATCATTTTTCACCTCAAAATTTTCCCCTAAGAACGCCAACACTTTTTAAATCATTTAATTTGTTTAACAAATTGAGTTATCGTAAATAATGACATAATTATTATGTATTAGGGCTAATATTAAAAAAAAGTCCATGCTTAGGGAGGGTCATGACCCCCATGACCCCCCCCCCCCCTGGATCCGCCCCTGAATGCTTATGGCGCACTGGTCGAAGAGCATCGAAGAGCATCAATGAGCTCTTCGAGGAAACAACAGAACGTACCCGTAATTGACGAAAAATAAAAGCTTCTAAGCCACGTTTGTGTTTATGAAGAAAAGCCATTTTTAAATGATCGCTGAACCTACTATACCTCGTACTATACCAACATACGAATTGAAATAAGGAATAAAAATTTAATTTATTGTGTTTGTACATTCTACGCAAGAATGAAAATAGTTTTTTTCTACATTTTGTTTACTCCAAATAATTTAGCTTGATGTCCTTCAATAGCTTGCGTCCCTAGGCTATAACTAAATTAGTCTAGTATGTAAACCGGCCCTGTATCTTTTGAATAAAATACTAGGACTATGAACTTTGCATTTGAATTTAATAATAAATAAATAAAATAAATATATCATCACGCCTTTTATCCATTACTGGGTGTGGCACTCTGCCGTTGCAGATCTCGGTAAGTGGTATATTTCTTTGCGTGAAGTGCGGTTACCAGCCCTCAAATAAGGGCCTCAAAGATGTTAGTGGAGGGGAAGCCACAGGGGTAGATTTAAATTGGTGAAAATTGTTTGTCGGTTGTGGGGATCGAATCAGGGTTCTCAAGATCCACAGGCCGACTCGATACCACTGACCATTTAATTTAATTTGTGGATCTTGAGAACCCTGGTTCGATCCCCACAGCCAACAAACAATTTTCACCAATTTAAATCTACCCCTGTGGCTCCCTCTCCACTAACATCTTTGGGGCCGTGATTTGACGGCTGATAACCGCACTACACATGAAAAAATATATCACTTACCGAGATCTGCTACGGCAGAGTGCCACATTCAGTAATGGGTAAAAGGCGTGATGATATATTTATTTTATTTATTTTATTTACAAACATATCTGTTAATTATAGCACCAAGTGCCAGCAAAATACAATCTAATATGACTTGTGAAGTACTACGAGTAACTATAATTTTAAATTTAATCATCTTCTTCTGTTTTGTAAACGGCTTTAATCTCATTTATTTCAATCTGGACTAAAATTATAGTTAGTTAACTTCAAATTATATTTTCTTTATGTATTTATATGCTAATGTTTATGTAAATCTCTTACCTTTCAGATACATTAATTTACATGGTCATGTTGCTCTGGATGTACTAACAAAACAGAAGCAATTTGCGAGTGCAGCTTCCGGTCGGTTTTGCTATACAAATTAAGAATACTGACACGTTAACATTTTAAGCACATAACTTACAAATTAAAACAGTTTTAGCTCTTTCAAACATTTGTAGATTTTAAGATTGTTTGTAAAATTGTGTTAATTTATTATTATAAATAAATGTAAAACGTTGAAAGAAGTTTTATACTTAAGTTATTGTTAATATTTAACAATGAAACATGAATATAAAAATCGTGTATAGAATAGATAAATGAAGATAAAAATATGAATTCAATTAATTGAACTTCGAAAAAGTCATTACCCTTTACCGTTTATCTTAAATAAATAAATAAATAAATATCTGTGGATGTAAATTTTAGTGTTATTAATATATGGAAAAAGTTTTAATACTGAATTAAATGTTACGATTCCGACCCACAGAATAACAATTGACGTAAAAAAGGCGATTTTTGGATACGTTGAGGGACTTCGTGCGCCTTAGGGAAAGGTTGACTCATAATGATGATTTTACTGAAATAATCGGTGAGGATCTTGGAGAAAAATAACAAAATTCCAGCCAATTTGAAGAAATATAAAATAGTTATTGACGAAAATCTAAAAAAGTGGCAAAATGGCATTTTTGGGAGCTCGGTGCTACCTGGGTATTCACAAGAAACATGTTTCGGGGCAGCTGCGGCACTTTTTAAACGAAAAAAAGTTCATTTTAGACCCTAGAGAACGAAATCTATTTTTTTCGACATACCCTAATATATATATATATATATATACTATTTTTTTTCTTATTATCTTTACCAATCGGTTTTGAGAAAATTACTAGAAATGTTGAAATCATTTTTCATTATTATTTTCAAATGATATATGCAATACATAATATTTATAATAAAATGAAGTAGATGGCTCAGTGGTGTCGAATTGGGCTATGGAATTGAGAACCCGGGTTCGATTCCCACAGTCAACAAGCAGTATTCACCATATTAAAATTACCCCTATGGTTCCCCCTTCACTAACACCTTTGGGCACCGTGATTTGATGGCTCACACGCATTTCACTTGCTGAGATCTGCTACGGCAGTATATATATATATATATATATATATATATATACTTACCAAGTGCCACACCCAATAATGGGTAAGAGGCGTGATGATAAGAGAAATTTAATAGAAATTTCAAAATTACTTTTCATTAACATTTACAAATAATATATGCAATACATATTTATAATAATACTGTCAGTGCACAGATATCAGCTTCAAATTGCAAGGGTATTCTGAGTGTCATGCAGTTTAATTATCAATTTTCGTAAAAATAAAAATAATTTGCGGTTGGATTGGGTATACCGAAGTACTCACATACGTAAATAACGCAATCGTGAAAGGAAATGACGCTATCTCTTTTATATTACTTGCAAAAATGCACAAAATCATCATTTGCCCCACTAATATTTACACAAATTTGTAAAATATTATCTTTATGAAACTACGCCGATATTTCTATTGAGGCCGTATACAATTTGCAAAACTTGTTTCATTTTATTAGCAACAATAAATTATGCATAAATTTTTATTTATTACTTGTATTACTATAAAATTACGTATTTATCAACCTTGAATACCTAAAGTTAATGAAAGCTAGATTTAATTATTGCACGCATGAAAATAATATTTATTATGGACAAGATCTTTCAGCACATTCTATTAATATAATTTTATGAGATTTTAATGATATTAAAATAAGATTAGCATGCTAAAAAAATGTAAAGGTAATTAATAAAAATTTAAAAAAGGCAAAATAAATTAGTATATCTCAATTATTGAAATATTTGAAACATTAATAAAATAATTTATGCAAGTAGTATTTCCGGTGATAATACCTACTAATCACACTGACTAGGATTACAACTTCCGGCCTATAAAAATATCATGAATATATAATTAATTTGAAAAGAAAAATGCTAGACATATTTGAACCGCAACCAGATCAACGAGGATGAAAACTAGATTGCATGTTTATTCGGCGTAAAATTTGTCGTAAGAAAACAATAAAAGTTGCAATTGTTTTCCTCTGTAAATACTGGAATGAAGTGAGAGATAATTTAATTTACCAACGGTAAAGAAATAAGTTTTGTATAGATTGTTAATTTGTTCTTTTTACTTCTTTGTACGAAGTAAAGGAAGTATTGTGTACGCGAAAATTTTCGGTTTCCAGATTTCAGCGGAAATATCAATTTTGAGCATCCCTGAATACATTTTGACTAATTTCGTCGTGACATCTATACGTATGTATCTCGCATAACTCAAAAACGGTAAGCCGTAGAAAGTTGAGATTTTGTATTTAGGACTGTTATAACATCTAGTATCTAGTTGTGCACCTCCCTTTTTGGTCATTATATAACTTCCAAAAGTGGTACTTTACTTGAAGCCTATAATAGATTTTCATGAAAAACTATATTAAAATATAAGCCAAAACTTTTCAAATTTGGTATATAAGACTACTACGTCATTGGAAATAACATAATAGATTTTGGTTAAAATAGACTAACATGAAGCTGCTAACAGTTTTTCTTGAAAAAAAAAATGGTATTATTTTGATTTTAGAAATAAATGCTGCAAATAAAAGTTTTAGAGAATTAAATTCTGCGTCTAGCACATTAAGAATTATTAAATTAGCCTTTTGTATAAGCGAGATATGTAAATTTAAAAATTATATATTTTTTTTGTTTTTTGTAATTAAGTTTGCTATGAATTAGAACAAAATAAAAAATTTAATATCAATGTCCAATTACGTCAAATATGTGCAATAAAAAAATGTAGGTATAGTATAATACGCGTACAAGTCATATGGTGTCCACATCAGAATTTTTATAAATGTATATGAAATCAAACTATAATTATGGACATTATTAGTTTTGAAATAAACATAAAAAGCTTTCACATGCTTCTTTTTTCATAATTCAACATAAAAATAATTTTCGAATTATTCTTAATCAGTCATTACATTTAAAAAAATATATTTTTGTTTATAATTTTTTAATAATCACTTAAAGTTATTTAAAATCAATTTTGTTTACTGTGTTTCTTTTTTCTGTATTTTGAATTAAGTAGTATGAGCATTTTATATTTGTACCAATGAAATTTGACATATTTATAACGACTCTATTTTATTCACGTAAATAACTTTATTTTAATTCTACAGAAATTAAATTCATACCCACAGTTAAGATATTTATACATATTTATATTAGGTATATTTAATCTAACAAGTTAGAACATACCTCATCAATTACCTTGCATCATTGAGAAACTGTGGTTCTCGCATATCTAGATTTGTTTAGTTTAGTGTAGATGTTTACAGTGAAAGCAGTGTTGTGAGTATTTTAGAAATCCCAATTTTTAAGTGTAAAAGTACCTAAATTGTGTATTTGTGTTGCGACTATCATGAATAAGAGAAACATTAATATGTAGATGATAATGAAATATACGAGAAATATTAATACGTAGCTGATAATGAAGTAAATCAATTCTGTGGAACTCGCAGGAATCCCTGATGTTACGACGGGGACATGAGCTGTACTTAATTCCTGCTAAAAGTAAGCAAAATAATATTATTTGTTTTAAAAAACAAATATTTCCTTTGTACCTATTTGGCAATCAAATACAAAATTTCAGATTACTTAAATAAATTGTTGATTACTCCTTTTAATTTAACTTAGAAACAGAGGAGCCAATTTGAAAGAATTATTGAAAAGGAGGTAAAAAAAAATAAATTGTATTTTAACTAAAGATATATCTTCAAAAATTTAAATAATAAAATTAATATATCATCACGTTTTTTACCCATTACTGGATGTGGCACTTTCCGTTGCAAATCTCGCTAAGTGATATATATTTTCGCGTGAAGTGCGGTTACCACCCGTTAAATCACGGCTCCCAAAGATGTTAGTGGAGGGGGAGCCACAGGGGTAGATTTAATTTGGTGAAAATTGTTTGTTTAATTTAAATAATGGTTAGTGATTATAACATATGCTTATTACTGTGAATACAAAATTATTGTAATTAGAACAATAAGAAAAAGATGGGTTAGGTGGCTCAGTGGTATCGAGTCGGCCTGTGGATCTTGGGAACCCTGGTTCGATCACCACAGCTACAAACAATTTTCACCAATTTAAAATCTACCCCTGTGGCTCCCCCTCCATTAACATCTTTTGGGACCGTGACGGCTGGTAACCGCACTTCACACGAAGAAATATATCACTTACCGAGATCTGCTCTGGCAGAATTCCTCACCGTGTAATGGGTAAAAGGCGTGATGTTATATTTATTTATTTATTTATTTAGAAAAGTTACATTTATTACCGTTTAATATCAAATGTCTGTTTTCTTATGTCAGTACGAGATATAAATTCACTGGTAATTTCGACAAGATTTAATGAGTCGTGTGATTTCGATTTGTATGCCTCCTGCGTACTGCATTCAACTTGTTCTGGTGCCTTGTATTTCTCAAGTATGACTTTAGGCGTCAAAACTAGAGAAAGACTTTTCAGGAGAACAAGTTGACATCGAGATAATCAACAATAATCTAATAAAGTTGACCATTTCTGGTAATATGTTATTAAATACGTTTTTTTCTTTTTTTGAATAGCTTATGTCTTTATATATATAATGAGTCCCATAATTCCGTGTCGGAACATAGGGGCCGGGCACACCGAGCCGCAGTTTTTACACTGCCGTACTGCCGGTTTCTTTAGTCAGATTATTTAAGGCGTATAAATGACTAGCTTATAGCGCCCGAGTGTGATAAATACATGAAACTGTATTTTTATATTTTACGACAAATCACACATTGTCGGCAGGCGGATTCGAACCGACGAACCTTGGTTCGGGTGACGTCACAGTGGGCTAAGAGATGTGCCTTAACACGCTCGGCCACCGCGCCTGTTTTCAGTATTTACATGTTTACCAATTCACCGAAGTCTAGTTGGAATAATAATAATAATAAATAGTATTGTAGCTTGAGAAACAATATTCTTTATCTCTATACACTATTATTATTATTATTATTTTTTTTTTAATTTATATATCGGACCAACTACTTAGGTCATATGCCGATATGTCCTTTGTATAACCGCCACGGGCGGGACTCGAACCCACGACCTTATGGTCGTCAGTCAGGCCCTCAACCCGCGCGGCCACCACGCGGGACAATATTATTATTATTATTAATGGGGTAGGTGGCTCAGTGGTATCGAGTTGGGCAGTGGATCTTGAGAACCCTAGTTTGATTCCCACTGCCGACAAACAATTTTCCCCAAATTAAATCTACCTCTGTGGCTCTTCCTTCACTAACATCTTTGGGGACTGTGATTTCACGACTGATAACCGCACTTCACGCGAATAAATATATCACTTACCGAGATTTGCTCTGGTACAGTGCCACGCCCAGTAATGGGTAAAAGGCGTGATGATATATTTATTTAAAACTGTTTTTGTTGAGCTTTTAAAATAATTAATAAGCGTAAATAAGTAGTTATTGCAGTCATATTATTAAGCGGGTTCCTGTTTAAATTATTAGGAAATGACAAGTTTCTGTTTTGTTCGTATCCCTGGTAACTATTGAAATAAGCGCGCATTTAATATCTTTTTCGCGCGTTGCCATTTGAGACACGCAAAAAAGATATTTTTCTATTGTTCCAAAGATAACTTTAACTTTACGATGACAAATGAGAGCGTAATTGTCAATTTTTCATAGCAATCGTAGAAAAAGTAAATTTTTCAGATTGTATCAAAAATTTTATTGCAAATAAGAGATCGCCTGAGTGATTTGAATTTCACTATAAGCTGTAGTCTCCGTGTAGTATAATGATAATTAAGTAATACATAAATAAATGTTGTGATGAAACGCCTCTTATTTTTAAAATTTCATTTTAAAGTACTATCGATTTGGATTGAATTTAATACATAAATGCATCAATTTCATATTTTATTTATGCAATAAAACTGCTTTAATTTTCATAAATACAAAAAAATATTCCTGGCGTGATTTATAACCCACATGGCACCTTGTTGCATGTCAAGTCCTGCAAAATTATCTTTGATTTATTTCCCGTGCGCTGTTCAAGTTTGTAATTAGTTTTTTGCGCGAGTAATTGAAAAATTAAGCGTGGCTAATACTCAATACCTGCTGCTGATCAGAGCGCTTTTCAGTGAGGTGACACTATAATCAGAGCTAATTGGGTGATTTGACAGCAATTCGAAAAAATAGACGTGGTTCATGAATACGGCGAGTGCTTCCTTTAATTAGCGAAGATATTTGATGGTGTGAATGTCCTTTAAGAGTTAATTGAATTTTTAATGGCTTCAAAATCGCTTGTAAAACGGTAAAAAAAGTTTGACAATTTCTTCATTTTTTGTAGTAACTAGTTAACTGTTTATATATCGATAGATTTGGGTGTGGTTAATGTCCAGTTACCAGCTGTCAAATCACGGGCTCAAAGATTTTTGTATAGTGAAAATTCTATTTATTGGCTATACATTTTCATAGTTTATTTTTCAATGTGTTGCCACAAATAAATAAAATAAATATATCATCACGCATTTTACCCATTACTGGATGTGACATTCAGTCGGAGAAGATCTCGGTAAGTGATATATTTCTTCGTGTAAAGGGTGATTACCAGCCGTTATATCACGCCCCCCAAAGATGTTAGTAGAGGGGGAGCCACAGGGGCAGTTTTAACGTGGTGAAAATTGTTTGTCGCCTGTGGGAATTGAATCCGGATTCGATACCACTACTCCATAAATAAGTACTAAAGTAACTTTTAAAAATCTAACATTTTCATTTAAAAAAAGTATTTTTATAAATATTTTTAATTATAAAACAATTTTACACTAATTTAAAGCAGAATCATAAAAATTAAAATAATAGTATATTTATATTAATTCAATATATTTTTAAAAATTTGTTATTTGTTAACGTTTCAAGCTAAAATATTAGCTCATTATTAGCACCTTAAAATACAAATACAATATCGAACGTTCACAAAAAAAATAATTTAAAAGCCTATTATTTATTTAATATCAATATTTAAATTAGATAAATAAATATAAATAAATATATCATCACACCTTTTAATGGATGTGGCATTCTCCCGAAGCAGATTTCGGTAAGTGATATATTTCTTCGCGTGAAGTGCGGTTACCAGCCGTAAAATCACAACCCCCAAAGATGTTAGTGGAGGGGGAGCCACAGGGGTAGATTTAACTTGGTGAAAATTGTTTGTCGGCTGTGGGGATCGAACCAGGGTTCTCATATTTATATTTATTTTTTCGCCTGACACCAATTTTCAATTTTTTTGGCTATGAACTAAAACCAAACCCAGATTGCCTCTAATAGAAAATGTATCTTTTAAGCCGGTGTTACATGATCAATGTTTTTATCAATTCTTCTTTGTGAAATTATGTATAAAACGTCACATCAATCAATTTGATATATACCCACCATAGACGATCAATTTTGACAGTAAAGTGAAGTTTGTTAAACATAATGGCTGGTAGCACAAGCTCTGTTTTTGGGTGTTCTAAGCGCACGGTTTCAACATGTTAGAGATAGCAAAAATACCCAAAAACACTGCTCTTAAAACAAGGAAAAACAGAGCTTGTGCTACCGGCCATTATTTTTATTTGAACTATTAGTGACCCGGACTAGAACTATATTCATTCATTCTGTCAAAACTACAAAAGTAAATTTAATATGTATAACAGAATAAGAAACGATTCTAAATACAGCATTTGTTCAAATTGTACAAAGTGACGTCACATTTTTGTGTTTGTCATAGAAACGTTTTACCATATAGTGCAAATATTGACTGTGTGACATCGGACTTATATAAAATATTATGCTTTAAAATAATTTAGAAACGTTGAACAACGGAAAATATACTCATATTTTTCATGCCGGATGTGACAAGGTCTTTTATAAGACTGAGAAATATTTCTCAACATATTCATTTCACTGTTAATTATAATGATTAAAAATTACAGCCATGTCACTTTGCAAATATCGAATATCATGCTGTAATATTTCTACCTTACACAGTAAAAAATGTATCTGTTTTAATCCGTGTTACTCATTACATTCAACAATGTATTAATCAAACAACAATCGATAATAAGTGACTGATAGCAACAAATAATCGATTGGTCGCCTTATTCTAGCGATAACTACATTGACCGACTTGAAATAACCAATCAAAATCAAGCGATTTCTAATCGCAATTGCATTACCCAATGGTTGCTTTTGATCTAGATTGAATGGTAATTGTGTCAACAAAGTTTTTGTTTTTCGTTATTACTGTAAATGACAAGATATATATATATATATATATATATATATATATATATATATATATATATATATATATATATATATATATATACAGGGTGATTCTGCGAAGACGAACCCCCCCTTAACTTTTTTATTATAAGAAATAGAAAAATTATCTTCATATAGAAGTTTTAGTATATTAAATATACTATTTTAGAATTTCGGCCCTCGCTTACGTCTCGGTTTGCCAACTTCACACGCGGAAATAATCGCTTGTTTCCCTCCCTTGATGCATAACATGCCATTATTTTATCATCATCTGTGGCGCTACAGCCCAAATCGGGCCTGGGCCTACCGGACACACCGAGCCGCAGTTTTTTTACACTGCCGTACTGCCGGTTTTTGTAGTCGAATGCTACATTATTTAAGGCGTATAAGTGACTAGCTTATAGCGCCCGAGTGTGATAAATACATGTAGCTGTATTTTATATTTTACGACAAATCACACATTGTCGACAGGCGGATTCGAACTGACGAACCTTGGCTCGGGTGACGTCACAGTATGTTAAGAGATGTGCCTTAACACGCTCGGCCACCGCGCCTGTTTATTATTTTATAGTATAGTCCAAAATTAGTATCATAAACTATTTTACATAGTGTATTATAGGTAAGAAAAATTCTTTTAAACTTATCTTATTGTTAGTGTGCCGCCAAATTTAAAATTGTTACAAATTGCGACAAAAAAAAGGTTAAGAATCACTGCACTAAATAAATTCGCTATGTAGATTGTGCATTGATGAAAGACGGTGATATGAAGTCAGGGAATAACAAACGTCAAAATTGTGCGCAATTTACGAGGTGCGAATCGTTCACAATCGTTCAACAGTTCAAGAATTGTTTACTAAGTTTCTAACACCAGCAAATTTTGAAGGAATTTGACGACTCGGTTAAACAGTAATCAAACTTAATATAAATAATTAGATTCATCATAACAAAAGGGGTGACTTAAGTAAAGATAAGACTAACTAACAAATTAATTAGAAGTAATAATATTATTCAGCTGGCGTATTATGATATAAATTATTTATTCGGAAGTTTATCAGAATGAATAATTGCCACAACGCCGTAACACGTGAGATGAATAATATAATTTTCTACAACTGTTCAACAGGAACTTGTATTATTATGTTGGCGTTTGACGAAAATAATAAATTTTACACGTTACATGATAAACGTTAAACTTTATTTCGAGTAGTTTTTAAGCAACATGAAAATAAGAATAATAAACAGCCGAAATCTTATTGGATTAAAAAGTGTTTATTATTTTATGGGCATTTGAATAGTAAAGAACTGTTTATTTAGCTCTGTCTCTAGGGGTTACGAGACTTTTAACGTGCTAGTCCGTGTAAAAATTATAACGGGCTGTTGTCATTGGTTATCATGACAATATATATATATATTTATATATATATATATATATATATATATATATATATATATATATATATATAATTTGAAACTTCTGACACTTAAATATCTTTTGATTAAACAAAATCTGGCAGATTTTTAAAGTCTACCTGGATTGAACATTTTAGTTATTGCGTTATACTATTGCAATTAATTTTATTAAATATACATATATTGCGATTCAAATGCTCATAAAACATTGTACAATGCTCGACCGTTACCTGAAATTTACAAGCTCACACAGATAACGGGCGAGCGCCAGCTTTCTATGCTCGCCTGTAAATTTCTGTATAACGGTCTTGCAATGTAAATAACTATAACAGTTTTTTCATTTCATTTTTTCATTACTCTGCACTCTAGAAACATACGTATAATATATAGGGTGTTTTTATACTTCAGTAAAAAAAATATAAGAGTATATATTACTAGATCTACTGATTACAATACAAAAATATTTTTTTCGAAATTTGCAAAAATAATAATAAATTATTTGAAGCAAAACATTTTTTGTGCCATTGGACTGATAGCAATGAATACAAATTAGTAAACATTAAAATTTATTTAATTTAATCAAAGTTGTGTAACTGTTCTTTCAATTGTTAATGTTGCCTAATTTTTATTCATTTCTGTAACTTAGTTCATTTGAACTAAAAATGTTTCCTTCAAATAATGTGTAATTATTTTTACGAATTTTGAAGAAAATTCTTTGCATTGTAATCAGTACATGAAATGATATATACCCTTAATAAAAACATTGGCTGGTAGCACAAGCTCTGTTTTTGCCTGTTTTAAGAGCCAGTGTATTTGGGTGTTTTAGCTATCTCTAACATGTTAAATCCGTGCTCTTAGAACACCCAAATACAGAGCTTGTGCTACCAGCCATTCTGTATTACATGATGGTTTTGGAAAAATATATTATAATATTATTAATAATTAAAAATGTTAATTAGTCTCATTTGTCGATACAAACATAGCAATAATTATGCATTCTTGTCTCCCTTTGTTAATTTGTGGTGTACCATTTGGACTAAGATTATATAAATAAATAATTTAAAAGTATTATCTATACATTCCATATTTCTTCTATCATTAAAACAATAAAATGAAACGTGTTATAGAAACTATAGCATACATGACATATTACAATAACTATAAGAAGTTTATTACACCATCAGAATGCAACATGAAGAAGGTGTAACCAAGTTCCAATGTAACTTACATGTCACATTACATTGACACTTACTCTCAAGGATAAACGTTCCTTTGTTACAAGAAAGAAAAAATCGTAACAAATAAATTCTAATTAAGAGACAACAATACGTAGTTATAAGCAAGCGATGAAAATAATGAAAATATCATTTGTGTGGACAATCAAGAGTTAATTTGCAATTTATAAGTTCTTTAGCTGCATGGATAATTTAACTGCGTATAAAGAGAAACAGATTGATGCTTGACTAGATAATTCATTCTCTGTAGTATTCAAACAATGAGTATGTCAAGACAAAAGGTAAATCATGAGCATTTGAATTTTAACTGCTGGTGATAAATTGCAAGTAACTAACGATGCTGAATGTATATTTATATCGACACTACGTACATTTATAATATTACTAATATATAATAATATACAGGGTGTCCCATTTTAATCTTTCCAGGGGAATTTCTCTCAACGAGTACATTAGACAAAAAAACTTTCCAAATAAAAGTTTGATGGTTTGGAGGGGGACGTTCGATGCTATAACAAATTTCACCCTCCAACCCCCCAGGGGGTGGATAAGCTGGGTGACTTTGAAATCTTAAATGGAACCCCCTATTTTTTATTGCAGATTCGAAAAGAGCATAAAAAACTATGTAGGTTTTATCCGGGAACTTTTTTATTTTTTGCAACAACTGGCGCTGTAAACGCTAAAACTTGTTTTTTTTTCGTGAAATGTAAGATTAAGGTTTTGATGTCAATTTACAATTAAAAAACTGTCAGGATCGCTTCAAATGAACTCTCTTTTAACCCTGAGATAAATTCCCCCGGAAAGATTAAAATGGGACATTCTGTATAATGGGGTAGGTGGCTCAGTGGTATTGAGTCGACCTGTGGATCATCAGAACCCTGGTTCGATCCCCACAACCGACAAACCATCACAAATTTAAATCTACCCCTGTGGCTCCCCCTCCATTAATATCTTTGGAGGCCGTGATTTGATGGCTGGTAACCGCACTTCACGCGAAGAAATATATCACTTACCGAGATCTGCTTAGACAGAGTGCCACACCCTGTAATTGATTAAAGGCGTGATGATATATTTATGTTTATTTGAATATTGGTTCTCAATGTGAAAATAAGGAAATATAAACATTAATATGAAATGAATTGGTAATATATACTTACATTATGGGGTAAGTGGATCAGTGGTATCGAGCCGGCCTGACAAACAATTTTCACCAAATTAAATCTACCCCTGTGGCTCTCCCTCCACTAACATCTTTGGGGGCCGTGATTTTATGGCTGGTGACCGCATTGCACGCTAAGAAATATATCAGTTACCGAGATGTGCTATGATTGAGTGCCACACTCAGTAATGGGTAAAAGGCGTGATGATATATTTATATTTATTTATTTATTTATTATTAAAAAATAAATAGTTTTTCTTTTATAGGAATGTGTTTTATTCTTACTAGTTTTATATGCTGTTATAGTCTTTTCTGTTAAATAATGAATTTTTTCGTTGGTATATAAAATATCGTATATAGGTAACACGTGAGTAAATTGTCATTATTTGCCTCAAACGTTTACATCTCCGATAAATAAAGATGAACTTTACTCCTCTGATATACAAGTTGTTCAAAATTCGTAAAATTATGGACATGCTTCTAGAAGAGTACATTTCTAGTGCCACTGGTCGACACGTAATTTTTAATCAAAATAATAATGGATTTTGTAACCACGTAACTGATGTTCAGTAACAAATGAATTATTTTTATTAAAAATTACGTGTCGAGCAGTGGCACTAGAAATGTACTCTTCCAGAAGCATGTCCATAATTTTGCGAATTTTGAAAAAATTATTTTTGAATGTGAATCAGCACATCGAAATATATATACCTAGAAATTTTGGTAATGTTGGTAATTATTATTTTTTAGTTGCACCATAATTTTGAATTGACATTCCGGTTCGTGAAAAATGTCTACTTTTTCTAAACTAAACTACAGCCACAAGAATGAACCTATATGCTTGAAATTTGCTATAATTATAAATAAAGGTTGCCTGCAGGCCGCTATCTCAATATTATATCAAAATTTTCCTTTTTTTGTGGTTAATTTACTATCAAAAATAGGTGATTTTCCAACGCAAATACAAAAATTTTCCAGGAATGAAAAATTAAAAAATCAGAGTTAGCGCACTATTTCCATCCTTTATTTACATAATAGTAAAAAAATTAATAAAATATGTGCTGGTATACAGTCAGGATTTGTTCCAGAAAAATAGCTTATTTGTACTTGCTCATATTATATTCCTGCTTTAAATAATTTTTACAATCACATTAAATCGTCTTTGGAATCGCATTAAATCACAATAAATCATTTTTTCACCTCAAAAATTACCTCTAAGAACGCCAACACTTTTTAAATCATAAAGTTTCAATATCTAAACGATTATTTGATAGAATACAAAAATTATTGAATTAGAAGTAGATTTTCTAAGTGCAAATGTCGGTAGTCACATACTTGACTAGGTCTTAAATAGAATACCTCTCCCATCTGTGGGTCTAAATAATATCCCCACAAAATATTGGTTTTTGGTTATTTATTAGAATAATAAATCAAACAATAGTTCTTAATTATCTTAGAATTTATGTTCTTAGATAATATTTCTATTTAATTTGTTTAAATAAATTGAGTTATCGTAAATAATTACATCATTATTATGTATTAGGGCCAACATTAAAAAAAGTCCATGCTTAGGGGGGGGGGGTGTCATGACCCCCATGACCCTCCCCCTGGATCCGCCCCTGTTATGAATATAATAATAATAATAATAATAAATGTTTATTTGCATTAGAAAAAATTCATACAAAGGAGCAGTAAGTACAATACATTTTACTAAATTGATTGCTTAATCTATAGTTATTTTAGTTTACAATATTATTCATTCATTCATCTTTATGAATATCACAAAATATTTTAATTTAAAAAATGTTTTGAGAAAGAATTCGTAAATCTCTGTTTCCCGTTAGACAGAATAGAAATTCATTCCATATTCGGTAAGCCGGGCTTATCAAACACAAAACTATTATATTCTTCGTCACTGGAGATGTTTATCAGAGTTTTCTCATTATTAATCAGATGTAGCGAACCAGTTCAGCAATATTATTCCGCAAGCAAGTTTTGCAGTGTGTGTTTTGATCGTGAAATGTCAGTCCACATGAGAGAAAGTTGCACATTTTTATCATTTAATAGTCTGAAATGATATTTGAATTGTTAATAATTAAATTTTATTTAATTTAATTCTCCTTTGAAAAGAATTATTCCATTAGAAATATCATTAAAATCTACAAGAGATACGAATCTATACAATAAAATAAATTAAAAATAATGAACACGTTGTATTTTGTCAGAAATTATGCGCTAATAAAAATTATCTTTGTTCCATTTATACCTTAAAAATTACAGTGTAGATTATAATAAAGATTTATGGTTTTGACGTCATATGCGAATAACAAAAAAGAAGCAGTGATGACGTACGCATTCAACCTTGGGATCAGTCATCTAACAAATACCAGTATTATGTTCTTGTGTGAAATTGTTTGTTATTGTTTTTTTTTAGGTGTTACTTTTCAGAAATATTCAAATTTGCATGCAAAACATTAATTTTATTTAATAGTCAGGTTATAATTTAAAAATAAATAGTATATTGATATAAAGTCGTGTCAAATAAATCAATGTCAAAATTTTGAATATATTTTTTACTTCTGTTAATACCTTGTCATATTAAACTGATAATATCGATCTGATATCTGTTACAGATCCGTATTTGTTCTTTTTTATTTGAATGAATTAACAAATAGACATTAACATTCTCATATTTGTGTTAATGTGTTATAAAAATCGAATGAGATAAGAATTGATATAAAACACTTTATTGTATTTCAAAAATTAAAAAAATAAATAAATGTATCATCAGACCTTTTATCTATTACTAAGTGTGGCAATCTGTTGTAGCAGATCTCGGTAAGTGACATATTTATGCGAGTGAAATGCCAATACCAACCGTCAAATCATGGTCCCAAAATTATTTGTCGGCTGTAGATTCGAGCTCGGGTGCTACAAATTTGATACAACATGTTTTACAAAAATTTTAATTTTTGTTTAAAATTAGACTCAATGTACATGCCGAAGTAGGTCTGAAAATTAAAAAAAATATATTATTATTATTATTGTAAATGAAACTTACATGTTTTTCAAGTTAATAGTTGAAATTATAATAATAATTTGAAAACATTAAATTTATGTGCTTTTACTGATGGAAAATGATTTCAAATTTCATTTCAATTTTTCAAAACAGTTAGCAGGAAAATAATTTTTAAAAATAATACAATTTTAAATATAGTGATTTATATTTCAATAAACTTTTATTCTGTTTGAATTTTACAATTTTGAGAAAATAAGAGTGCGTTTCTTGTGTTTTTTACACTGATTTTTTTATTAACTTCCTAAAAACTAGTTTTAAGAAATTAAATTCAAAATTTAAAATCATTTTTCAATATTATTTGCAAATAAATTTAATGCTTTCAGCCTCTCACTTAGAAAAAGTGTACAATAAAAGAATAAATAATTTGTTTTATATATTATAATCTTATTTCAAAAAGATTAAGTGCTCACATGCCAACTTCAGATCCCGATAGAGTATTTTTAAGTTTTCTTTTTCGTTGTCCAACTTTTGTAAAATTATTGAAAAAAAAGTGGTAGAAAATTTAGTTATCCATAATTTTTATTACAGACATTTTCCTATAAGACACGTTTTTAGGGGATTATTTTCTTCGTTACGTTATAAGCCAATCAGAATGCTTCTTTTGCACCAAGAGGACTAATTTACAGCGATAAAATTTTGATAAAATCCCTGCATCATATCCTGGGCAATCCTTCGTTGATATTGAAAATGTTGACATCTAAACAATTTATTTAAATTCAGGAAATATATCATATATACATAATACTATTAGTGACTATAATTTTTGTCGTCATGATCACGACTGCTTGTTGCGACGAAAATCTGCACGAGTGTGGTAGCACGAGTGTAGATTTTCTTAAAGCAACAAGCAGGAGTGATCTAGGCAAAAATTACCAAAGGAAAATCATAGTCACGTATGGTATTCGGCTTGACAATTCCTCGAAATATTTTATTTACTCCAAAAATATTGTACCTGCAGTATTTTTAAAACAATGTCTGAACTACTATTACCTTGCTGATCAATTTACATTGTTTAATTTTTTTACATAACTAAGCAAAGTAAACAAAGTCAAATAAAATTCAATAATATTAATCTACTCAAAATAGTTAACAAACGTTGTATCTAAGCAACGATTTGCGACTATTTTCACTAGTGAAATTGTCATATATAATATAACAAGTAGTATGAAAATTGCTGAAAATATTTTGACATAAATTATGAGTTGTTATGGAAATGGAAACATAACGAGTGCGAAGCACGAGTTGTGTTTCTTATTTCCGTAACAACGAATGTATATTTATGTCAAAATATTATCTGTCAATTTTCATACTACGAGTTGTATTCGGCTTGAGAATTTACCAAACAAGAGTTAATTAACAAGAATAGTGATGAAAATTCTATATTTTTTCAGTGTACATTTAATATTCAAAATTGACGTTATAGGGTAGGTGGCTCAGTGGTATCGAGTCGGCCTGTGGATCTTGAGAACCCTGGTTCGATCCCCACAGCCGACAAACAATTTTCACCAATTTAAAAAAAATCTACCCCTGTGGCTTCTCCTCCACTAATATCTTTGGAGGCCGTGATTTGACGGCTGGTAACCGCATTTCACGCGAAAAAATATATCACTTACCGAGATCTGCTTAGGCAGAGTGCCACACCCAGTGATGGGTAAAAGGCGTGATGATATATTTATTTATTTATTTACGTTTATGAAAAAATTGAAAATATCATTTATTTTATTCGTAACCAAGGATATTAATAACAGTGGTATTTCCGATAAAATTTCATTAGTGATGAATTTCCGACGAAATGTACATTTCATTGGTTCATTTTCAAACAAATTCGTGATCCTATTGGTTGACAGTGACGTGTGGTGAATTCTCAACTTAATGAGCCATGATGATATTTTATAATTGTACAATTTATTTTATATTTCGCTACACTTTTCATGACAGAAATAGAACAAAGTAATATAGATACCACCACAAAATAATTGCCAATCTGGTCAACTTAATGAAGCATGCAAATTGAAAATATGAGTGCATATATCTCTGTCATATTTTATACAAGAATTTTTTACGTTCGCGTATCTTAGCAGGCTAGTACCACGTGTAATAATTAAAATAAAATGATAATCATCAACTGAAAGACACGTAGGTGTTGTTGATTAGTATAGGGTTACAATCAACAACAAAAATATATTTATAATTAATTAAAATGTCTTTATTATGTATTCCACTTTGGTGTAGATGACTGCACATTCGTTATCTTTATTTCTCATCAAATTCTTGTAATGATGTCAATAGATTAAGAATGGAGATAGCGTGAACTCGTTATACTAAATATTTTCAGCTAGTGTTTACAATTTATTTTTAAATTGAAAGCTGTATGAACTATTTTATTTATTGGTTATTATCTGTCAATAATTACCTGGCATATAATGAAGATTTGGAATCGTATATTTGAAACAATGGAGTAGATAGCTCAGTGGCAACTATGGATGAATCCCACTGCCGACAACCTGATTTTTACCACATTAAAAATAAACCTTGTTAGTCTTTTTCGGGCTTCCTATGGAGTATTTGCTGAATTAGTTTATACACATTATTAACAAAAGTAACTTACTACGTTTATATACAGGGTGTTTCTATACCTCGGCACGAAACTTTAATGACATATATAATTTGATATATCTACTTATTATAGAACAGAAAGAATATTTTTGAAATTCGTAAAAATTAGGGTATTTCACTCCTAACATTTTTAGTATCACTGGTTTAATTCTGAATTTTGTGCCGCTTCTCCATACACTAACAGCATATCCACTAAGTCACTGTTGCTATACATTTTTCTAAATTTTCTCCCACAACAACTTACCCTTTCAATACCGTATACGAAATCATACTAGGTACTCAAATAAAATAAGGCATTATTTATAAATGATTATTTGTAGCCAATGTTTATATTTTCATTTCATTATTATAAATAATTAAATGTACTATTAAACCAGTAATACTAAAAACGTTTTCGTGCTCAAAATGAGTGTTTTTTTTCTTGTGCGTGAGAATCTTACTTTTAGTCGAGACCTAAGGTCGATTCAATAAAAGTAATTCGAACAAGAATTTTGTCCACGAAATACAAACATTTTTTCTACAACTGTAAATAAAGAATAATACAATAATTATTGATTTATTTAAGTTAATTGAAGGAAAACTCTCAACAATTATATTAATTTAATACTATTGATGTGTTGTAACTAATGAAATCTAACAAATAATTTGGGAGCGTGCGCGAGATACTCATTTTGCGCACTAGGGTGCAAAATAATGCACATAATACGCGTTGTCATGGTAATGTAAATGATGAAAAAATCACGTAGGTACTTCGCGTATTGATTAGTGAAAAAAATTTAACATTTTTTGACAATTGTAGAAAAAATAATATAATGTATTTCTGCGACTTTGTCTTTGAATTATTTCAATTATTATCACCTTTTATAATTAAATTAAAGTCAAGTTAATATACATTTGTATCAAAAATTTTACAATGTGAGGCTACTGAACTTTGTATCCATTGAATTTAAAATAAAATTCCCATTCACATAAAAAAATACGTTCCCATTTAAAATAAGAAAGTAGCACCCCGTATTTTAAGAACAACTGATTTAAAAACTCTTGTTTCGCTCATTAAAATAGAAATTATTTGCTAATTTAACAAACTTCGTTGCTGCTATACTTTTCGAGACAGTAATGGTGCACCACTTTAAATTAACACCCTGTATACTTAATTGTAAATTGCAATTCATTAAAAACTTGAACAGGGTTTATCTTTCAATGTATACTCGTATTAGGCATCCTGAAAATAGATCAGGCAAAGTTTGTCGTTTGAAATATATCATTTCAGAAAACGGGCTATGACGCTTATTTTTCAGTCAATGTTCGAATTCGGTGTTTGAGCCTAACATATACAGGGTATTTCACAACTTAGAGCAAAAAATTAAAGGGTATATTCTGTACGACGTGCTGATCATGAAACAAAAATTATATATTTTTAAATTCGAAAAATTAAGGGTTGTTAACCTAAAACATTTTTTGTAGTACTACACTGGATTCGCTTTCCTATTAAACATAAACAATGAAGTAGGTATCAACTACGAAAGAATAATTATACAATTCAATTATTAGCAGTTATTTATAATAGAATTTTATTTAATTAATAACTTTAACATAATCATCCACCCAGTGGCAGTGGCTACGAAAAATTTTGGACTGGGAAACATGGAAAATAGTTTTGCGATTTAAAAAAATTCATTTTGTTTCATGATCAGCACGTCGTACAGAATATACCCTTTAGTTTTTTGCTCTAAGTTGTGAAACACCTTGTATAATAATATTCAAAAGTGATCTGCAGTTTATCAAGTTTATAATTTTTCAAACTTTATTTCAACATCATTAATAGTAATTTTTTTCGACTTTTTCAAAAAAGAACAAATAACTAAATATTAAAATCATTATAATTATGGGGTAAGTGGCTCAGTGGTATTGAGTCGGCCTGTGGATCTTAAGAATCCTGGTTCGATCCCCTCAGCCGACAAACAATTTTCACCAATTTAAATCTACCTCTGTGCTCTCTCACCCCACTAATATCTTTTGGGGGCATGATTTGACGGCTAGTAACCGCACTTCACGCGAAAAAATATGTCACTTACCGAGATCTGCTTAGCCAGAGTACCACACCCAGTAATGGGTAAAAGGCGTGATGATATATTTATTTATTTTATAATTTTGTAATTTTCTTTTTTACCTAATTATAGACAAATATTATTGTTAATTTACAATAAACCGGAACATACAATAACACATATTTAAAAAATGCCTGTCCCATAATTATACAATACAAGTAATACTAATTATGTTGTAGTTTGATAAACACATCCTCTTCTAATTAAGTATGACACTACTAGATAATATTTTCACAGATAATTAAATCATGTAGTAACATAGCAAAGATGTCAAATGTTACAGGAAGTATAGATAAATTTGTCCTACGTATATGTATCATTCTAATACTAATGCAGTCACTCGAGAATAGAACAAACAGCTCCGTTGTAAATCATACACGAACTAAGAACTAACAATTGAATTTATATTCAAATAAAAAATAATGATCTTGTGAACGTGATCAGCATTCGTGCTAAGAAAGATCTACCGTGATACGAGAGTGATCGTTGCGAGTGAACCACGTGCCTCGTAAACTGGAATTTATTTTTAAATGATTTTAAACTGTTTCTTACGAATGTTTAAGACAAATTTATGTGATAAAAATACTTCTTAATGTTTGTTATAAAACTTATTGACAGCATGAGAGATACTTGCCGAATTGTTTAATCTATTTCTAATTCTATTTCTATTACCAGTGACGTAGAATAAAGTAGAATATACAGTGCAATTAACGCGAACTAAAGTTCGAAAAAAGGAGGGAATTTGGAGTTCAATCCTTCTCTTCCGTATTTAGAGTAAACAATATAGTTTTTCTTTATTTACAAATAAATAAATAAATATATCATTTCGCCTTTTATACATAGGTATGGCACTCTGCCGTAGCAGTTCTCGGTAAGTGAAATATTTGTGTGGTTAGCAGTCGTCAAATCAGAGCCCCCAAAGGTGTTAGTGGGGGGGGGGGGGCGTATTGAAGTTAATACCCTATTTTAAATGTCGTGATTTATTACACAAATTACTATTTTGGTTATATCTCATTTATTTGATATTCAATTGTTTTAATGATGTCATTTAATTTGTCGGGTAAACTTTACCTCTTTTGTCATACATACATATATAACATCACGCTATATCCAATTAAATGGGGGTAGCACGAAGCCCTGAAACATTCATACAGCATCCACTAAAAGATTCATAAAAAAAATCAGTCCACGTCAACATTCTCATCCTGACACACGATACTCGTTTCGATCACATTAACACTTCCTCCATGCAAACTCTTTCCTTGCTCACAACCAAAATCCATCATCACGCAACAAACCTTCATTCACATCCATCCATTCGCTCCTGTACACCTGTTTCGTAAATCTTCACTTACGCCCACTTCTCTAACAACGATTCTATCAAGAAATGAAGGTAGCTTCTTCTGTGCTTGTTTAAAAATACATTTAACACAATTGCAGTTAGACACTGTATAGTAAAAACTGAAAATGAAGAAAAATAAATGTATCATCACGTGTTTTATTCATACATACTTGAAATGCGGTTATCTATCGTCTAATCACGGTCCTCAAAGATGTTAGTGGTGGAGGAACGAAAGAAGTAAATTTAATGTGGAGTAAAGTTTGCTGATAATGGGATTCGAACTTGGGTTCTCAAATCCAAATGCCGATGCGATTCCACTGAACGAAATATACGCCGTAACACAAAAAGAAAGATCCGATAATTAAAGTGAGATAGCAATCCAGCAAGAAACATAACATTTGTAATTTCATGGATAGAATTTCTTTCTATAGAAACATATGGGCAACAGTCATTCCACAGTATATACTCGTATCCTATTCTAACTCACTCTATATTATTTATTTGAAAAATGACATTTAATTAGTATGTTAAGTATTTACTTAACATAAAATAAATAAATAAATATATCATCACGCCTTTTACCCATTACTGGGTGTGACACTCTTCTTTTAGCAGATCTCGGTAAGTGATATATTTCTTCACGTAAAGTCGTCAAATCAGGGCCCCCAAAGATGTTAGTGGAGGGGGAACCACAGGGGTAGATTTAAATTGGTGAAAATTATTTGTCGGCTGTGGGGATCAAACCAGGGTTCTCAAGATCCACAAGCCGACTCGATACCACTGAGCCACCTACCCCATAATTAACAATTAAATAAAATATAAATATATCATCATGCCTTTTACACATTACTGAGTGTGATACTCTGCGGCAACAGATCGCGGTAAGTGAAATATTTCTTCGCGTGAAGTGCGGTTATTAGTCGTTAAATCACGGCCCCCAAAGATGTTAGTGGAGGAAGAGCCACAGGGGTAGTGTAAATGTGGTTTGTCGGTTGTGGAAATCGAACTCAGGTTCTCAAATTCACAGGTCGACTCGATACCACTGAGTCATCTACTCCATTAACAATTGATGATATCGAATTAAATTATATAGAAAAAAAATGGGGTAGGTGGCTCAGCGGTATCGAATCGGCATGTGGATCTTGAAAACCCTTTACCACTTCACGCGAAGAAATATATCACTTACCGAAATCTGCTTGGGCAGGGTGTCACACCCAGTAATGGGTAAAAGGCGTGATGATATATTTATTTATTTATAGAAAAAGAAAATGGGATATCGCCAGGATTTGAATCTGGGATATATGTATTCCAGTCATATATTTTAAACCAACTAAGCTACGGTCGTCATTTGTAAAATGACTTTTGTGGTATTTATGAGATCTACAATTGCAGAACTATTACAGTCAGACCAACCGCACTGTAAAAATGAAAACTCGAATTTAATTTTAACAGGTGACAACTGATTTTCACAAACAATTTTGGGGGCCGCGATTTTAAAGGCTAATAACTGCATTTCAAGAATAAAAATGTATCACCTAATGAGAGCAAAATGCTACACTCAGAAATAGGTAGAATGGCGAGATGATATATTTATTTTAATTTATATTATTCAAGCAAAAAAGTTTATTCTGAGCTGTCAAATAGTTATTAATGTGAAACCTATTTAAATTAAACGTCTGATAAAGTAATAATAATTATAATTCTACGTTAATAAATAAAGTAATCGTAATATTTTCATGTGTAAAGCATGTTATTTACTCCAATGAAAATGTCAACTTGCAGAGTGGGAATCTCTTTTACGACACATGAATATTTTAATTTAATAATTAACGTATTTTACAGTAATTATTCGGAATAACATGTACTAGTTTATTTTCAATATTACAGCTTATAAAAAAACTTTGTCTACTTATTTGTATATTTAGGTTTCCATATTTAAACTCTTCAAGTTAGTGTTCTACTTATTTGAACTTTTTTCGTCGTTTTTTTCTCAGAAACTTGGTGAATGGCTGAATAATAAATTTTTAATCTAAATACAAGCAGCTGTTTTATCACTAATAAATTAATATAACATCTATAAAAGGGAATCACTAAACTCTTTCAAGCACCGAAATTAATTTAAATTTTCTATTAAACAAAATCAGGTGTGACACAATATCGATTAGCGAATTGTTCGATGGTTATTCTGGCAGAAATTTCATTTTTTTTTTCATTTGATACAATATAAGATTTAATTCTTTATTAATACTAGCTCAAGATGTTCCTTTTTCATTTTAATAGGTTTTGTAGATGTGCAACCGTGTTATAAATATTTTATTTTTTATTATACAATCACGTAAGTGTACTGCAAATGCAGATTACAGGAAATAACATATTTACTGTGAAGTAACCAGTTGTCTAATTCCGAAATTCACAAATAATAATGTTCTATTCTGTTATGTTATGCCTATGGCACACTGGTCGAAGAGCGTCGATGAGCATCGATGAGCTCTTCGATGAAACAACAGAACGCACCCGTCATTGACAGCAATGTTCTAATTTTATATGAACCTCAACCGAGCAACGGATGTTTTGTTGTAACAATGATATAAACACAATACTTCATGGTTACAAATAAGTACATATCATTTGACATCGGCTATCAACAGTCATGCGATAAAAGGAAACTGAAAATAGATAATTAACTGATTTTAATCTGGTAAAAAAAATTCGGAGCAATTTTTTTGCAACAAAGGTAATTTATTTATTTATTTGTTTATGCTACTCTGTACAATAGGAACTTAACTCCAATTACAGTACAGAGCTCAGGAATAAATCAATGTTCTGGATTCAATCAACTCCAAATTGTAACTTAAAATATAAAAATACTGTAGAGCTATATATCTAGATGTCATAATAATCTATAAATGATAATATAAATAATAGTATGTTATGCATCGATTATTCCCGCGTGTGTAGTCGAGGTTTGTCAACTTACAAAAGGGATAATCGCTTCCATGAAGCATATCATATTTTTCGTAACAAGTGCATAAAAATGACCGTCTTGTCGGGACAAATGTCAAATACCCTATCTTGGGACAAGGGTCAAATTTCCCATTTGTTAAAAAGGACAAGTGTCAAATTTTCCAACTATTAAAACTAGTTCATTCGCAAACAGGGAATAATCGAAGTCTCTAGGGAGAGAAACATTCTCACAAGGAACATAAACAATAAACATCCTACCTAGCGAGAAAAGCAGTGTTTCTCTTTCTAAAATTAGGAAATAAGAACGTGTTACGAAAAAAATGTTCCATAAACTTTCCTCGTCTTTATATGCACTATCCTTTACGACATTTTTATATTGTTTTCATTTAATAAAACTTTGTTTTTAGTTCATTATTGATCTTATTGAATCAGGACATTTTCTCATAATTTATATGAAAATGGAATACAGAACACAAAGACAATAATGCGCATTTATACTGCTCATATTCTGAAGCAAATTTTGCTAATATATTAAACAAACTCTATATTATTTTGTACATTTTTATGAACGTTACAATACATTTTTTAATCATAATTTTTAACTAAATAATGTATCGTGAAAACAGTCTTGAAATTATTTACATAAGCATAAGAGCATAAGAATGAAAATTAGGGAAAGGGAGCTCAATAAAAAAAAACTTGCGTAGGGTCTTAGAATTAGTAGTACCGGCATTGAATACAATGTAAATCGTCTTTAAGGGACCTACAACTGAAATATCATTTTACATGCACAAGAAACACGTTCTTATTCCCTAATTTTAGAGAGAGAAACACTGCTTTTCTCCCCTAAGGAGAGAAACATTATTTTTCTCTCCCTAGGTAGGATGTTTCTCTCCCCAGGAAGCATATTTCTCTCCCTAGATAGATGTTTCTCTTCCTAGGGACTACGATTATTAGCTGTTTGCGGCGTTTCCTAGGTAAATAGTTACGCAACCCATATTTGACATTTGTCCCGATAAGACAGTAATTTTTGTGCACTTGTTACGAAAAGTATAATATGCTTCACGGGAGGGCGCGATTATTCCCTCCCTTGATGCATAACATACTATTTCGATTGTCATAAATACAAAAAAAATAGAGTTCGCAACAACCTTTGTTGTTATTTGAGAAAATAAAAACAGATCTAAAAATTAAATAAATACTTGCAGTGCAAAACGCTAAATTGTCATAGGAAAAACAGTATGTAATACACGTGTTGAAAGGCATTTGGAAAACTTGTGTGAATAAAACATTAATTTGCACTTGCTCTATCTTACACACACGCTTTTCAATGATATCCTTTCAATACTTGTATTATAATATACTATTTACTTTTGTAGTAAAATTATTTGATTTTGATAATGCTATGTATATATTTTTCATATAAACTTTATTTATAAAAAAGTATTTTCTAAATATTTAACATTTAGATCAAGAAATCATGAATTCTTTTCACGAAATATAACAGCTGAACGACAAGATAAAACTTTCTGTCTTGAATACGTTAAACACTACAAACATTCACAAAACAATTATTCATTAGATTTATCCTGTAATTAATCCAACACCTTATCGTATCATTCCTTTTTTACAACTTTTTTTTTACAACGTTTATTCCTTCCACTCGTATATTTATAAATACATAAACACGTCTATTGGTCTCGTTATAATTTTGCTATGATATTGATTAATAAATATGTTCAAGTTTAAAGTTTCCACATGAATAAAATATTATTAAACAAAATACTTTTGTTTCTCTACACGCAAGATTGCGTCAGAGTTGGCGGGAACGACACAACAAGTCGAGCGTTATTCGAAACGTTCACAGCGACAGCGACAGCGTTCAGTGCGCTGTTCAACCAGTGATAGTTGCACGTGCGTGAGCAACACACGCATTTTTACACGCGCGAAAGAAGCTGTGGTTGTGTGAATCATTTCATCGGAACTGATAGTGATAAGACGGAACTGATAAACTGATAACAGTGATTACTAATCTGTGTTGATGTGACAAGTGTTGTTTAGTTTTTGTACGGAAACGGTGAGCTGTGCTTTAGAATAATATTTTGTTTTGAATATTTCACATAGTATATTTTGTGCTGTCAACTATTTAATAAGATCCTACAACATATTATATTCGGCCTAATTAAAATACAAATTTCACTAAATTATTTTAAAGGTAACAAGTTACGGGAGATCTTAATTTCTATTAATTATATTTAAAGCATTTCTCGCTACAATATAAAATATACGATGTTAAATGTTCAAAATTAGTCAAAATGATAAAATAAAAGCTCAGCGAATTTGATGATACTTGAATAGGATTAAAAGAGACATAAAAATATGCTTTTGACCATTTTTTGGTAGACTTAAGTACACTTAATATGAATTATAATTTTAAACGGTTTGAATTATAAAAAGTGTAGTCAAGACTTTTATTTCTCTTCCAATCCTTTTCAATTCATTTTAAAATGTTTATGTGGGTATTATTATTTTCGGCACGAATCTTATTAATTAAATAATTGAAATTTAACCGTCAGGCAAGTATCAGAGGTTCAATTTTTTATTGTATTGACTTCGGGATACTATCAATTATTTAAATACTTTTTAAAACAGCTGTTTTTGTATATTTATTTTTTATTGTTGGCAGACGTCAATTTATTATTTCTAAATCAAAACTAAATTGGTTTCTAAAAGTTTATTACAATAATTAATTTTGTACTTACATATTTAAATAAACAATTATATAAAATTGCTACTAAAATTGCAATAAATATTGAGGCAACAATGAACAAAATAATGAACTATAAAAGATGCAAAACCGTGTATCGTAAATCAATAAAAACAATAAATTATATATATATATATATATATATATATATATATATATTTCATTTTCGTAGTAGACTTATATAACTACTAACTATAACTCATTCGAAAATGTTTTAAAATCAAAATACAAGATAGTTATTTACATTTATTTGTACGTAATCTACATTATTTTTCAGCTGTTGGTAAAAAAATTCTGATAAACCACAGCAGAAATGTCGTGCTATACATGATACAAATTGTTTTATTATATACAATTTACGTCATCATTTCTCGCATTATTATAATTATTTAAAGTTGTTGGTATACAGTAGCTTGCGGCAAAATATAATGACTTAATACAAGTCCAAAAATATGATTTTTTGTCAGGTTTTTAACAATCACAATCATTATAAATAAATTATTTGCAAACACAAAAAAATACTGTCTTTTGTATATATATATATATATATATATATATATATATATATATATATATATATATATAAAATGAAAATTAATGATTACATCTTGTAAATAATGACTTTAATGACTATTAAGTATCAGAGCGCATTCATGTATTTATGTTACATTTTATTTTTATTAATTTAATATTTTTCTGTAACTCTGATACAGTTTACTAACTCTGTATTTCTCGTATAAAACAAACAAAAGTCTAATTAATTAGCTGCTCATTAACACGTATAATTAGTTTAGCCAGTTTTGACATATTTACGATGTCTTTCACATGTGTACATTTGCGTTTCTAGCTTACTGAAGGCATAGACGTTGTTTTTTTATAGACTTATTCATCTGTATTCAAATAAAAACCATTTACTAACTGCGCGTTTAAATATTCCGAAACTCATTTGAAATGTCATGAGCAATTAAGCAATAAAGAGAACTGTTTTTGTGAGCAATTGTTTGAGGTCTGCTTTGCTTTTACTAACGAAAAAATTCTATGTTTGTAAATGATTTTAAAATGTATAATTGTTTCAATTGAAGAAATAACAGTGTGTAATGAAATAGGTAGTAATTTTATTGTTCTCATAACTATGTACTTAAGTCATTAAATAATATTTTTGTAAAAGTAGACTTTTCAGGATATTAACAATTTGTATATTTGCGCAACATTTACTTTAAGTGATTTAAATAGATTGGACGTTTATTTTTGTATTACTTAATTTCACAGCTGTTAATTTATAAATATAAAATAAATAAATATATGATCACGCCTTTTACCCATTACTGGGTGTGGCACTCTGCCTAAGCAAATCACGGCCCCCAAGATATTAGTGGCGGGGAAGCCACAGGAGTAAATTTAAATTGGTGAAAATTGTTTGTCGGTTGTGGGTATCGAACCAGGGTTCTCATGATCCACAGGCCGACTCGCTACCACTGAGCCACCTACCCCATAATTTATTATATCTCGAATTTGTTATTGTACAGAACAGAAAAGTAATTCTAATTACAGTACAGTTTGTAGTAGAACCCGAATCGGTTAAACACAATATCATATTTTTTTGATATAAATAGAAATCAGTGAGATTTGAACGTACGACCTTTTGCTGTTGACGCAAGTTTTATCTCGATTTTATCTACAGGGCTACTGTCATCGCTTGTGAAGCGAGTGTACTAACCACAAAACTACAAGTGCTATTAAAGCAGACACTTACGTAATAGATAAAACATGACACTACAACAATAAACGAAATAAATTGTTTTCTTGAAATATACTAAATGTGAAAATAACATAAACAAAGTGAGTAATGTTTAATGCATATCTTCTAGTAAAAGTTAATTCAATGACGTAATTTTCAAGGCACTTTACATGGTGAATACCTTCTGAGATTGCGTGCTAAGGGTTCGTAACTCACTATAAATAGTAGGACATCTTAAACACAGTCGTATTTCTAGGATATAATTTGAAGTTTAAATCCATAAACTCTTGTTTGGTGAACGCAAGTTGTATCCACTGTTCTACGATTGTCCCGGACCATCAGGACATCAACAATAAATATAAACAAATATCTTTATCCTCATTACTGGATGTGGTAGTTTGCCGTAGCAGAAATTAGTAAATTATATATTCGTGCAAGTGCGGTCGGTTACCATTCGTCAAACCACGATTTCCAAAAATGTTAGTAGATGAGGAAATATGGTGAAAATTATTTGTTGGCTGTGGGAATCAAAACCGGGTTCTCAAGTCCATAGTCCGACTCGATACCACTGAACCACCTAACCCATATAGAAAAAAAAACTAATTTGATACTAAATTTTGAAATTACTACTCAATTGCGTTACAACCTATAGTACCTTACCTTCATTCCATTACAGGTCGGCCTGTGGATTTGAGAATTTTAAGACATCTAAGGCCTGTTATGACTCATAACATCCGTGGTTTGTTCAATAGTTTAACGGTTTCAGGATATAAACACGTTAACGTCATTAATAAATATTATTTTTTGAAATTATTTTATGAATAACGTCATTGTCATCATTAAAGCCCCGATTTTTAGGCAATTGCCTAGATTCAAATTTTAATATACTACAGGCAATTTCGTTTTTCTATACATAGGTAATATGTTTACGTGTAATGGAAGGTTTTTTTTTCGTGCCTTAGAGCCTATTTTTTCTATATTTTGGTTATTGTGCCTATTTTACCTTATACAGCCTATTTTGCCTATTTTTGTTACCTATTCTAACTTTTATTGAGCAGACAAGGTTTATCATCTACTTCGTTGACTAATTCAGCACTCGACAAAGTGTTTCAACCTAACCTATAATATTTAAGGTACTTGCTTTAATCAAGTTTTTTGTGTGAATTTAAAATGCCGAAAGAAAAAACGTTTTTTAGTGAAAATTTTATGTGGCAATTCAATTGTGTCTTTGCCATTAATCAATGGAGCTGAGGTAACTTTAGACGATATGGCTAAATATAAGAACGCTCCTGTCACATTTTGTGATGTCGAACGAAGTTTTCAACATACAAGTAAGTTCTGACAGACTGAAGACAGTCCCTTTCCGAAAATTTCATAGAGCAATTGCTCGTAATATTTTGTGAATTAATGTATACTACATAATTTGAATTTGCATAATAACTAATAAAATGAGAACCCTACATTATTATTTTATTATTATTTTTCAGATTGCGTTAATTTTTGTTTAAAATGATTATTTTTTTCTAACAAAGAGTAGATACGAGTACCAATATTAGAATAAGGATTCGTTTATTTTTTTTAAAACAAATTATTTACATTTAGGCTGCCTAAAATCCCGCCTATTTTAGAGTAATTGCCGGCCTATATGCCTGCTTATTTGGGTGTTTTTAAGTGCCTAAATATCCGGGCTTTAGTCATCATTTTAGAAGGTGATCAAGTAATTCTGTGGTCTGTATGTTTTGATTTAACGCCATGGCTACAATTGTTTTGTATCATATTTATAAATAATTTTTTTATTTAAACGTCAAATCGTGGTCATCTCTATGTTGAAAGACTGTACAATTAATATATATTATGATAAGCATGAGTAGTAATCTTTGTATTATTGTTGTTTTGAGTTCCGTTTGTATTAATAGTATTATATTTATGTTTTATTTTCATTTTCTTGACTGTTTTGACAAGCCAGTATGGTAATATTACCGTACAGAATACAGGTATTACTTACTTACCAGCCTACTTTTGTGCACGTAAACATAGGTTTAATATCCTGAAACCGGTAAATAATATTACGTTGTAAATAATCTCATGGATAAGTGACTCAGTGGTATCGAGTCGACCTGTGGATCTTGAAAACCCTGGTTCGATTCTCACAGCCGACAAGCAATTTTCACCACGTTAAAACTATTCCAGTGGCTCCATCTCCACTAATATCTTTGACGGCTGGTAACCGCACTTCACGCGAAAAAAAATATATCACTTACCGAGATCTGCTACGGCAGAGAGAATCATAAAGTTTATATCATCAAAATTTGCTGGTGAAGGCTAAAATAAATAAATTTATCATTACGCCTTTTACCCATTACTGGGTGTGGCACTCTAGCGTAGCAGATCTCGGTAAGTGATATATTTTTTCGCATGAAGTGTGGTTACCAGTCGTCAAATTACGATCCTCTAAAGTTATTAATTGTTTGTCGCCTGTGGGAATCGAACCCAGGATCTCAAATAAACATACAAGTGCAATCATATAAATATTATTATTATTATTATTATTTTATTCAAATCACCACCACGTATATCTTGAGACGGTTTCGATTGAATTAAGTAAAAATTGCTATATTGCTTTTTTTTATTGTCATTTACTAAAAGATACAATATTTTTCACGTTTTTATGTATAAATGTTTGGATATCTTGAAGTATTATCCTATTTTGTAATATACTTATAATTTAGTATAATTATAATATAATATTATATTAACGAGAAAAATGACAAAAAATCTCGCTACTTTATATATTACTTTTTAAGCCATTTTAAAGATGTTTTTATTTAGATTTTTTACTTTTTAATAATTCTTCACGTTTTAGTCTACTGAATCTAAAATTTAGCCCAAAAAAGTCTGTCTGTCTGGAAGCAATATAATTTTAAAACACGGAAAAAACCTTGGGATTTAAACTTATATTTAAGTTTTTATGCGAAAAACTGCGGTTAAATATATTAATAACTTATTGTTGGGTCTTTTTTAATTTGTAGGTTTATTTCGTAAAAAGTAGTGTTTATCATAAAATACATAATAAATAAAATAGACCCTAAACAACATTTGATTGAAACATTTTTCAAAGTTAATATCAGTTTCTTTTTTTTATAAATACATTTTGAACATTTGACAAATCGTTATATTGTCTGTCAATATGGTGGTGTGGATAGTGTTACGGAATTCGAATCTGGAGATCCCGTGTTCGTATCACAGTCAAGCTAATAATTATATGTATGAACTACCACACTGCGGTTAGGTGACTGCGGGTCCTGTACTGTAATTGGGATTAAATTTCTGTCGTACTGCATAATATAAATAAATAAAACATGTAATGAACAAATATTATCAAAATCATAATACAAAATTAATTAACTTATTAAAGTTATTCCGTTTAGTGTTAAAAAAAACCATTTAAGCGTTCGTCAATTGTTTTTTAAAAGTGATTCAAAATATGACGAATTCGGTATCAAATTAAATCTCTTGGGCAAGGAATTCTAGTAGAAGGTTCAAAAATGATATTTACGCGATTATCATTTATTTTTATAAAAATTCTACAAATTATGCTACTTGGTATAAAATGGAGGAATGTCATATAAACTCATGGTCGGGAAAGTATGGCAGTAGCCACAGATTTTTTTTTGTAATTAATTTCATATTTAAACAGTGATAAATAGAAAAGAAAATTTCAAATCCAATTTGCAGGATCGACAACGAAGAATTAAATTCAGATAAGATATAATTTAACATGCTTTTATAGTTAAAAATCATATTTTACTCTGACGATAACAAAATTACTACTTTCTTTCGATTTTCTAAAACTCTATTTATTTAACCAACTATAACTAGAAACAAATATTGTTAGAAATTTATTTTTTAATATTACAAAAGTATTGTGATATAGACATAATATTTTATTGAACCAAAACAAAGAAGAATCTTGTGCCTAGACTCTTTGGTTAATATTAATATTGTTATAATAAAATATAACACGTATTGCATAGTAGAAAATACGAAAAAATATACTTTTAAAATTATTTTGAACTATAAGTACGTTGTTTTAAAAAGTTTATGCGATATTTTAAAAATGAAGAGCTGAAAAAAGTGTAGTGTAAACAGGGCTTTAAACCTTACAATTTTAATTCATACTTTTCTCTGTGTATTTCAGCGTTTAAAATTAAAATTATTTAAAAATAGCTATCTTAAAGTTTTGCGAGTATCTAAAAACTAATTCATTTTTTGTAAAAAAAAATTAAAAAAAAATAAATTGACCTACTAATATGGCAAGTTTTGTCTAATGTAACTAAAGTTGAAGTACTTATAGTTCTCAAGATCTCAATGATGGCCTGAATAAAAAATAAAAAGATCTGTATAATATATTTTTTTTAAATGGCAGTAATATACCCTGGTATACATTTGTAATTTCCTGTTATAATACCTAAATAAATGGTATTGTATCTGTTAGTAAATAAAGAAGAGTGCCACCTTAAAGTGGGTGTACATTCCAGCAACGCCTGCAGCAAGAAATCGCGTACTCTCCAAACCCGTATCGCAGCAAGCCGTGAGCCAGTCGCAAACACATGCACAGAGTGTCTGTCAAACCTCGCAACTTTCGCCATTTATCAGCGCGCATATTTCGTAGCAACACGATTGCAAAAATCATGTTTAAAGACCTGAAATTGTAGCCGAGACTCAAATGTTTACCAGCAAACTTTGGGCTCGTGAAACTGGCCAGCGGATGTTTCATGTTTTAGAAATATTTGGAACGTTGTTTCTAAATTAGTTTAAAAGAGATAAATCATGGTGACGATGTGATTGGATAATATTGATTTATTAGATGCGATTTCTTTTAGTTTACAAGTAGTTTTAAAGCAAACTTTACTAGGTAGGTTTTTCAATAAATCTTGATAGTTTCGACATCGTGTATTTTCTTATTTATTTACCAAAATCTGTTACGATATACTGCCATGCCACTAACATTTCTAAATGAATTTAGAGAAAATTTCTTCAAATAAAAGATACAAACAAATTTATATTTTCACTCTTATTGTTCTATTAAAAGCATATTTGTAAATGTCCCAAACAAATTGAGACATAGGCGTTCAATTTGAAAAATCAGTTTTTTCTAAATCAAATCAAACGTTCGACAAACAAACTTAACGACATACCTTATTTATTATAGATTACCTGATTTTATTGCCAGAATTTAAAGAAATTGAACTAGTTATTTAAAAAATGAACATGTCTCTTTTTAGATAAATAAAATAAAAGCAGTTTTATTCGAGCGAGTTGTTTCTTAATCTGTGAAAAATCTTTGTTTGAAAATAAAGATTCCTACATTTTACTGGCTACTTGGTTATTAAAATTTTAGTTACATGTCTTAGAGATTAATTTTCAAAAATATTCGCATATGTAGTTACAATAAACCATAATTTTATTGATGTTTTTGTGGTTTTTTCTTTAAAGATGCCAGAATAAAAATATAAAATATATACCCCTTTTACCTATTACTGGGTGTGGCATTCTACCGTAACAGATCAGAAATGTGGTTATCAAACTTGAAAGATTGCGATGAGTGCAGAAACAACATATGTGATTTTACAAGTATCATTTTATGGGGTAGGTGGCTCAGTGGTATCGAGTCGGCTTGTGGATCTTAAGAACCCTGGTTCGATCTCCACAGCCGACAAACAATTTTCACCAAATTAAATCTACCCCTGTGACTCCCTCTCCACTAACATCTTTGGGGAGCATGATTTAACTGGTAGTAACCGCACTTCACGTGAAGATATATATCACTTACCGAGATCTGCTACGGCAGAGAACCACACCCAGTAATGGGTAAATGGCGACATGATATATTTTATTTATTTATTACAAATCTGTCATAGTGACAACTGTAATTTTCACAAAATAAAAATAATTTTTCAAATTGTTTTAATTAATTTCCCTAATTTATAGTTCGAAAATTATGTAGTATATTCAATGAAGTCACGTGCTGTTTGGTATCATATCGTTTATTGGACAAAGTTAAATTGCAAAAGAGGAATTTCCCATATCAAAGGCGCCTGTCTCTATTTATTCGCTATTATGCATTACAAAAATGTAGTCCTAATAAAACTACAATATGAGCCACTCGGCTACACTTTAGTATAATTTGATGTCATCTGGTTTCCAAGATTCAACTCGTAAATTTTCGATTGTAAAGAGATAGCACAATCCTGGAGCTACAACACTACTATTTTGTAAAATAAATAAATAAAATATACCATCATCATCACGCCTTTTATCCATTACTGGGTGTGCCACTCTGTATAAACACATCTTGGTAAGTGATGTATTTTTTCGCGTGAAGTGCAGTTTACCAGCCGTCAAATCACGGCCTTCTAAGATGTTAGTGGAGGGGGAGCCACAGGGGTAGATTTAATTTGGTGAAAATTGTTTGTCGACTGTGGGGATCGAACCAGGGTTCTTAAGATCCACAGGCCAACTCGATACCACTGAGCCACCTACACCATACTATTTTGTAGTTTTATAATAAATAAACAGCAACTGTTTTAAACTGGAAATTAAAAATGTATGTTCTCGTTGTTTTTTTTTTGTTATCTTATCATATTATTTTAATAATTTTTATTATAAACTTGAACAGTTACTAAAATCTCAACGTCAGATGACTATTTTATTTCGTTGTTTTCCACAGTATTCTCAATCACAAATTTTCTTTACAATGCCATTTTTCTTTTGCTTGTTACTCTTGCATAAAAAATACTTAAGCAACAAATAGATACTCATTAGATGCAGTTTTTAATACTTAACATTTTTTGTATTTACACATTTGGTCTAATTTTAGTAAGGAAGCAAGAATCATCTTCTATTCCATACCCGGTATTAATAAAAATATGATAAAGAATAATAGAAACATGTTTGTCAACAGCAGGAATCAAATTCGTATCTTTGGATTCACGGAGGTGTAAAACTATATTTTCAAATATTAACTAAGTACTTAATACATCATAAACAATTCAAGTAACCAACAATATAAAAATAAATACAAGGAAAATATATGTAAATTGCTTGAGATAATTTACTGGCATTTGCCGACCTTGCATTGCTAAACAATGAAACCAAAATATGTAAAGTTGATAATTTAATTATATAATTACTATGAAACAAAGACACGTTTCCAAGTAAATTGCTGGATATTTAATGTGTATTAAAACGTCACATTGGACGGTTATGTTTGATAAAACTCGTAAATAATTTTTATGTTAATATTATCGCCCTAAAAGAGATAATGGCATTTTGGGCAGTTGTTTTTTCTTTTTTGTATTCATTAATAAGTGTCTGAAGTCTGCTCAACTGGACTCATTTACGCTTTAATTAAAAAGTGGACTGAAAAGTATGTCCTCATTCTTAAATTCTCAATCCATTTCAAGACGAGAATAAGAAATAAGAATTCAATCAGTTAAAAGAGCTTTGAATCAGATCCGTACTCAGGACCCCAAATAAAATTGAAACATAATCACATAAAAAAATGTTATTTGGATATCTGTTATAAGTAAGTACTGTACCTAATTGTTAATTAAATATTATATTTGTGCTGTGAAAAGATGGTTGTCGTATCGAAGAATATTGTCGATTGATGTAGACGATATTATGGACGAGCTTTTTTTCTACTCCTATTTATGGGGTAGGTGGCTCAGTGGTATCGAGTCGGCCCCACAGCCGACAAACAATTTTCACCAAATTAAATCTACCCCTGTGGCTCTCCCTCCACTAACATCTTAGGGGGCCGTGATTTGACTGTTGATAACCGCACTTCACACGAAGAAATATATCACTTACCGAGATCTGCTACGGCAGAGTGCCACACACAGTAATGGGTAACTGGCGTAATGATTTATTTATTTATTTACTACTAAGATATCTGCTGTTTGTTCGATTATAGATGCTTTGGAAATAAATAACATTGTACACATATTTTCATATGTCACGGTTACCATAGAAACCGTGAAATATAAATGTTGTAGTTCACGAGTTGTTACGTTGCTAGGATAAAGGATTGTCTTATTGGAATAGTAAAATTCGATTAAAATATAAATTAATAGGGCAACAATATCGTAGTCATATTGTACTATTTATATAGAATGTCCATTTTATGCTTGTTGTAAAATATTGTGTTATTATTATGCAGCTGTATTATGTAGATTAAAAAACTGCATAATTTATTACAAAATTTAATGTAAAATTGCTTTTTGTCTATAAAAATGATTTTATAACCAAGTAAACATTATTTAATTTATTGCCAACATTTTTGCAATTTAATCGAACTTTAAACATTTTTTTCAAAAATTTTATTTTGTCTATTTACTCAAAAATAGTCCAATTTTTTAGAATTTCAGCCCACTGGTTCAATTTTTAAAGCAAAAATGTGAAAATAACTGAAATTTTTAAGTTAAATGTCTTTTAAAAACTTAAAAATATGTCAGTTTTTATCTGTATGATTTTTTACTGAAAATTTATATATTTTAATTATATCTTCTAGTTTTTGAGTAATTAACAAAGTAAAATTAAATTTTAAAAGTGTTATGTTAAATGTCTTTTAAAAACTTCAAAATATGTCAGTTTTATCTGTACTTGTATGATTTTTTACTGAAAATTTACACATTTTAATTATGTGTTCCAGTTTTTGAGTAATTGACAAAATAAATGTTGATATAATTTTTGTTTAACCTGCTGCTCGAAAACTAAACGAGATATCGTATAGATACGTTCAACATAATTCGATTTGTCATGGCCTGAAGAAATATATTTTCAAAATTTTGCAATATTTTCACTACAGGATTTTTGTCTTTTAGAATAATAATTTTTATACATTCAGAAAGAATACTAATTATGTACGGTCCTGTTTTAAACAGATGAATACTTAATATCTTTTCTTCATTTGTCTGAGGAATTATTATGATAATTTAAGAGATTAAATTCAGACGGTAATCCTATTTAATATTCAGTTTAATTTTGTGATTCAAATTTAATCATGCGTGTGAATGGACAGAAATTAATATGACAAATATATCCAAGAAATTAATTAATTAATAAAGTATATTATAAAAAATATTTCAAGTCTCTTAATCCATATAAGACTGCGATTAAAATTTACAAATAAATTAATTAAAAGTACTATAAATCAACATGGCCTCATGCAAACAGTATGTCAAAAAAATCAAGATAAACCTACTAAGTTTTTGTTTTTATTTTAAAATGTTTAACTTATTGTTTAAATCTAACCTAATTCTGAATCATTCATTAATCATTTACTATGATATTTTCATTGTTACTAGTATATATTAGAATCTAGAGCTAGCATAAATATGTAGATGTATTGGTAAAAAAAAACAGCTTAATCTGTTTTGCAAATCATATTCCTTACCAACTTAAAATTTACATCAGATATCAATTGGTTGTTTCATTGCTTAGATTTATTCATTTGTTAATTCTACAGGGTCGGACTGGCAATGAAAAACAGGTTCGGGAAATGAGAGTAGAAAGGTCCACATACAATTTATATTGAATGTTGAAGAATTATTTTATTATCATGTAGTACAAAAAATTCTGTTATTTAAAAAATACATACTGATAAATCGTCTTTAAATAAATCTTCGGGCTCTGTCTTTGATCAAATGAAAATTGTTTTTATTCGTATTTTATTTACAAAATAAACAAAACTAAGAAAACCTCTAAAATTTATTTAATATTAGAAAAAAACTGTAACTTATAATTTAATACTTACTTTTCTGTTTATAACTCATTAAAATGCAATAGAAAACTTGTTTTTACAATTTAAATGACAGTTCATACAAACAAAATCTATCAACAATTAGCTTTTTCAAATGCTATCCAAATTTGTCATATTATGTGGAGATTTAGTCGAAATCAATCTTTAGTCCGCATATTTTTCGAGCTTTTCTTCTCGTTGGTTGTGGTGTACTCATCTTGACTTGAGACTGATGGAAACAGATGAATTTTGAATAGAACAATGACGCATAATTAGATTTTGTTAGTGATAGATTATATAGTAGAAGATTATTGGATATAACTTGCGTCTTACGAGAGATCGCGAGTTTAAATCTCACTGACTTAAACTTATATTAGAATACTCGTATAAAACTGTGAAAAGTATTTCTGAATCGACTATAAGCTGTAGTTCTGTTCTGTGTCATTTATGGCAAAATTCTGTGATATATCTATAAGTTTATTCATCCGTAAACTTGGAAATAATGAAAAAATCACATCAATATTTGTTAATTTTTCGTAACACATGCACAAGAAACACGTTCTTATTCTCTAATTCTAAAGAGAGAAACATTGCTCTCCCTAGGTAGGGCGTTTGTCTCCCTAGGTAGCATGTTTCTCTCCCGAGGGAGATGTTTCTCTCCCTAGAGAGATGTTTCTCTCCCTAGAGACTACGATTATTAGCTGTTTGCGGCATTTCCTAGCAGGGGCGTATCTGGGGTACTTGGCGCCTGGGTTCTGAAGCAGAATGTGGCGCCCCGAGGCTCAAAATACGTGGAATTTTATGCTCTACGATACAGAAAGAGTAAGGCAGTAAGCCGGCACGCCGTACTATGCGAAACTTGCGTGTAGATTTAGAGCAATAAGCAAACTCATGACAAATAATATGTTATTCACCTTAGCGTAGAATAATAGAACATTGTTTGTCTAGAAAAATAACTATTTTTTAAAAATTATGGTATAATATTACACATGACCATACTACACCTATCCACACACATTATTTCATACAGATTACTTCATTTTAATGCCACAAATTAGAAAAATTAATGAAAATAGTTCGAGAAAATCGCCTACTAATTATGATTTTTTGTGACAGCTTTGTCATAGAAACAGAAGCTGTCACTATAACCGTCAAGATTTGTTGTGAATATTAAGAAATCTTGACAGTTAACTTTATATTTCAAACATTAATCACATTACTTCGCGATCTTTTGTAATTAAAGGCCTTAGTACGATAGTAGGTACCTACATTTGGTATTCATTTAATTACTTTATTTATTTTACAAATAATATTAAGACGCAGTATTTGTGTTCTTTTAATATGCTCATATTTATTTTAACTTTTTGCCGTCTGCCGCCCTTTTATGCTGGCGCCCGGGTTCTGGAAACCCCAAGAACCCTGGGTTGGAACGATCCTGTTTCCTAGGTAACTAGTTACGCAACCCATATTTGACATTTGTCCCGATAAGACAGTAATTTTTGTCCACTTGTTACGAAAAGTATAATATGCTTCACGGGAGGGCGCGATTATCCCTTGTGTGAAGATGGCAAACCTCGATTTCACACGCGGGAATAATCGCTTGTTTCCCTCCTTTGATGCATAACATACTATTTCGTAACATGTGCACAAGCAACACATTTTTATTCCTAATTTTCGAGAGAAACGCACTGCTTTTCTCCCTAGAGAGATGTTTCTGTCCCTCGTGAGAATGTTTCTCTCTCTGTTTGTGGCGTCGAACGCGCCATCTAGCCGAGCGGACAATGAACTAGTTATGTAACCCATATTTGACATTTGTACCGATAAGACGGTAATTTTTGTGCACTTGTTACGAAAAGTATAATATGCTTCACGGGAGGGCGCGATTATCCCTTGTGTGAAGATGACAAACCTCGACTTCACACGCGGAAATAGCTGGTTTCCCTCCCTTGATGCGTCACATACTATTGCTGTGATTTTGTTCGTTATTTAGAGATTTATGGATCTACAAAACTGTTGTACAGAGTATCAAAATAAACTATGAAAATTCAGCTCTTAATTTTCAAGCTTTATTTTATTTGGAAGTTAGTTTACTTATCACCAGTTGAACAAACAAAACTTAAATTTTAATCGTAGTTAATATAAATAAAAGCATATGGAACATTTATAGCAATATCAATTATTTTATATAACATATAATTTCTATTTGCTTTTATTAATTTAAACCAAGTGTTATTAATTATATAATTAAGGTTTGTCGTACTTTGAAAAAATTGAAGCCTTACTAATTTATACTCCATGAAAATTCGATATTTGTGCCCTTAAGATTTTGTCCCGAAAGCAAAATTTAAATATCATAGCCCATTTTCGCCTTCAACCCACTAGAATTCACGGCAACTCTCTAGTCAGTCCGGGCCTTATAACAATTCCTTTGCTACACTACCAGAATGGTAAAATAACAATTATCGTTTCAAATTGACAGCTCTGTACGCATGTGAATAATAAATTACAAAAGATCTATTTCTCGATAAAATATAATTTATTATTTCGCCTAAAATGTCTTGCTGCTTGTGAATAAATAATTTGTAAAGAAATTATTAAGATGTTGCGCAGTTTAATGAGCATAATAAAAAAAATATTTTGACAGAGAGTTAATTACTTTTTTGCGTTTAAGTTTGATGCAAAGTAGTAGCAGCTTCGTTACGCTTTTTTTAGCGCCGATCAACGGTCATTTGTTTTTCTAATTACTTAGACTCACTGGTGACTAGATTGTGTTAATATAGACAAGGCGTAATTACATTTTTATTAGTTATTTAATAGTTCGCTTACGCATCTGTTCATGACGTCATATAGCACATAAAAGTGATTTTACATTTGTTAGATAAATTTACTGATTCATTGAATGAAATGTTTGTTTTTGTTTGTAATTGTTAGATGTATTTTCACAGACATAACTTTGAATATTTATGATATTCAATTAAACTGTTATTTACAAAATTACTAGCCACATTTAGCTTCGCATATATTTTTTGTTGTCAATAATTTTTAGCTTATTTTAGCCACTTTTAAAAGAATTTGAAACCCGATGTCATACGGTTAATGTTTTTACCATTTGATGATGACAAACTAAATATGACGTCACTTCATACAATGTTATCAAATACTCGAAACATTTTTATCCAAATTTTGTTGAGTGAACAAAATTAAACTCTGGTCTCCGTGATTGAAGTTAACAATATGATTATAATAATTGATAGAAATTGAATTAATATCATCAATAAGTGCAGATTTAGGATAACATAAATAAAATTTATTAATAAAAGATGAATTTCAAACTTTCATTGTCTTTATTTTTCTTAGAAATATATATAACACAACGTTTCGATTGATATTATCTTCAATCGTTATCAAGTGAATAAATAAAATTTATTTTGATAATATATGTATAGATTGTTAAAATTAAAACTAAATAAATATAAATAAATATATCATCACGCCTTTTACCCATCACTGGGTGTGGCACTCTGTCTAAGCAGATCTCGGTAAGTGATATATTTTTTCGCGTGAAGTGCGGTTACCAGCCGTCAAATCACGGCCTCCAAAGATATTAGTGGTGGAGGAGCCACAGGGGTAGATTTTTTAAATTGGTGAAAATTGTTTGTCGGCTGTGGGGATCGAACCAGGGTTCTCAAGATCCACAGGCCGACTCGATACCACTGAGCCACCTACCCCACATTTAACTAACATTTATATATCAAATTATACAGAAGCTTTTCATCATAAATTAATGTATTTCAGATTAAATGAATATTAGGCTTAAACTAGATCATTTGTTTATTGTTTTGCTGAAAACCATTTCTCAAATAATACTTTACTCTTTTCAAAACAGAAAATGAACAATCATCTGTTGCTGGTAATCGGTATAGTTAAAAATATTTTTAAAACTGGTTCTATATTTGGATAAGTATAGTTCAAATTGTTTGTCGGCTGTGGGATCGAACCAGGGTTCTCAAAATCCATAGGCCAACTCGATACCACTGAGCCATCTACCCCATATTAATAATTATTTGTTATAAATATTGTCTTATTATTGTTATTTAACTAACAATAAGCATTTTAATGCGGATATTAATTAATTATATCATAAAAATAAGAAAATATATATATAAATATATCATCACGCCTTTTACCCATTACTGGGTGTGGCACTCTGCCGTAACAGATCTCGGTAAGTGATATATTTATACGCGTGAAGTGCGATCACCAGCCGTCAAATCACGGCCCCCAAAGTTGTTAGTAGAGGGGGAGCCACAGGGGTAGATTTTAAATAGGTGAAAATGTAATTAAAACTAAACGAGGTATCAAAATGCGAATGTTTGTCGGTTGCGGGATCGAACTCGGGTCCGCAAAAACCGCAAGCCGACTGCATAGTCACTAGACCACCAACTCCATAAGAAAATATGTAAAATATAGTATTAGCCATCTTGTCTATTGTTAACTTTTAACATTCTATTAGCGTAGTTTTCTTCAACCGGGCCAAAGAGTGGTTAGGTGTGTAGATTCAAATTTATTAACTAATTTGATTCCTCCTAATCTCGAGGCCTCAAGCTTGCAGCTCATGTGCTTTTGTGTAAGTACGACTATGATCAAATTAAATGGTGTGACGTCAATATACATAATGTGACAAACAAGAATGAAATAAATATTGAGTGTGTAATACAGGCTTTAAGCTCAATCATTGCAATCACCTGTTAGTTAACAAAACTAAATGTTATTATGAAATATTAGCCCAACTAAATACATTTAAGGTGGAACACCTGTCTGAGGGTTTCAACTTTTTTTTTGTGCATTTTAGGCATCCTTATACCTTCTAGAATGTTGTGTTAAAATGCTAATTTGATACGGTACCGGAATAGCAGAATGAAGGTAAGTCGCTGTTAGTCTTGTGTTTAACGCACTTAAATATAACTCAAATCTTTACAAGCGTATTTCTCGAAACCACATTTTTTTAGCTTGCGAGACAGGGATCTCTGAAACTATCCGATTAATTTTGCTGATTCTTTCAATTTGCGATGTAAACATGAATTATCTAAAAGGTAGCATAGGATTTTTCGGATATTCCAACGTTTCTATTTTTTATGCGCATTTTAGTAGCGGTTTTTGTAACGAAAAATCGAACTGTTTCTTTCGAGCGCCGCCATTTTGGTAATTTATCGAATTTATAAAAAAAATTATCTTTTAGATAATTAAATTAGGAACCCGAAACACTAATTCATGTATTTTTCCCAAACTAATTGTACTTACATCTGTTTTCAATCATGTATCTCCCACTTCTTGTGTCAGAATTCTTGTGTATACTATTTATAAGTCTTACTCTAATGTACAAATTCATTCTTATCTTGTTCACCTGATGATGGTCTAGTCGACCGAAATACGTATTGTAAAATAAACTTTACATTATTTGAAACTAACCTAGTGTTTTTTAATTTAATTTTATTATAAAATGTTTCAACGAGAACCGACAGTTAAATCTATCGAATTTACTAATTCATTTTTTCTCTGATGTTTCTGTACTGACCACGCTGTCCCGCAAGCGACCAATACATCGCCTGCAGCTGTCTATTCGCAGGGCTGCTAATAGCGGAGAAACTAATATTTTGTACTGGAAATTTTTGAAAATAAAGCTCAAATATTACTTAATACCCGAAGTGATTGCAATTATTCTTATGTTCTAAAATAATTAACAAAAATACCTTTTTTAGAAGGCTCAGACAGGTGTTTCTCTTAAAATGTCTTCAAGAAATAAATAAGATGCCAGATTAGATTTATTATTTTGTAGATGTTTAAAGTTTATGATCTATAAAAGTTCTTCAGATAAATATATTTAGAATTGATTCTTATAACCAAAATAGCATTTTAATAGATTGGTTCTATGAAATTTGATTCTGAAAATTGTAAAAACATAATAATATATTTATAATAGCATCGAAAAGATAATTTAATTCTAACGACTGCCACACAAGACGCTCTCAACAGCTCAACAGTTAGCTAAAGAGTAATTTAAACTATTCAACAGACACATGACTTAGTGTTTTCTGTAATAAAAAAATCAAAGTACCAATCAGATTAAAGAACAGAAAACAAATATTCACATACCATTCTCACGCGCTCAATCTCTTACTGTTCCTGTAGCCAAAGCTGTTGTGATAGCGGCAGAGTAACAAGTAAATAAAACAGAAGAACCTCGTTAAAAACAATCTCATGTTATTCTATCGTAATAAATACGATTCAATTATGTTTAATTGAACATTCCAGAGATATGTTTACATGACTTAAGCTTAATATTCTTTATTGAAGCGTTTTCACTCCTAAATTACCGCACTCAGAATATCTAATTTAAAAATAGATTGTCAATTATTTATTTGTTACTCTAAATCCAATTACAGTAGCTTATAGTTGATTCCGAACCACTAAGACAGTCTTATTTTTAGTAATAAATTGAAATCAGTGAGAGATTTTAACTTACGAACTTTATTTATGAGAACTGCCCTTAATTGTTATTTATATATCAAGGAAAGAAGAAAGAAAGACTAATGTCAATTCATACCATTCTTTTTTATTTATCATAAACGTCTTCTCCAGGGAAAAATGAAATATATATATTTGTCAACCTAGAGAGGAAAGTTTTCCTTTTATGTTAAAATTTGTTTTTCACAACATGCGTCAAAAAAAAATTATTCGAATTTTAAAATATATCATCATCATCACGCCTTTTACCCATCACTGGGTGTGGTACTCTGCCTAAGCAGATCTCGGTAAGTGATATATTTTTTCGCGTGAAAATGCGGTTACCAGCCGTCAAATTACGGCCTCCAAAGATATTAGTGGTGGAGGAGCCACAGGGGTAGATTTTTTTTTAAATTGGTGAAAATTGTTTGTCGGCTGTGGGGATCGAACCAGGGTTCTCAAGATCCACAGGCCGACTCGATACCACTGAGCCACCTACCCCATTTTTTAGTACAGTAAGGAGAAAAAGTAGTAGAAATAATAAGGCAATATTTTATTTATTTGAATTAAAATTGTAAGATAATTAAGTATTTAATGTACATTACTATTTAATAAGAATCTTCAATAAAATAATGAATGTATTTATATTTTTTTGAGAATATTTGTAATATTACAAGCATGTAACACTGCTATTGTTTCCTCTTTAGTAAGTGAAAACTATTTTTTTCTACGACTTTAACCAAAAGTTCTCTTCTCTTCCGTCATATGCGGGCCAAAAGGTGGCTATTCTCTCCCTTATCAGGAAAGTAATGATTTTCCTCCTTTATTTATAGTTGATTTCATAATAACCGTAGGTACTATGGGGTAGGTGGCTCAGTGGTATCGAGTCGGCCTGTGGATCTTGAGAATCCGTGTTTTATTCCCACACGTGACAATTAATTTTCACAACGTTAAAACTACCCCTGTGGCTTCTATTCCACTAACAGCTTTGGGGGCCGTGATTTGACGGTTGGAAATCGCATTTCACGCGAAATAATATATCACTTACCGAGATCTGCTGCGGGAGAGTGCTACACCCAGTAAAAGACGTGATCATATATCTATTTTATTTTATATTTGTTTGTAATTTTTATTTAAATTTAATAGTCATAAAAATCAGATGTAAACGAGCTCTATTTTAACTTTTTCAACTTTGCACGAGAAATAAACGTTCTGGTCTAGGAATGTATAGAACTTTTTGTTACAAATGCAATAAAAATTACACTCTTTTAATGACTGTCTTGTTTTGTTACGTAATTATCATTATCGCCCAGTTTTAGGGTTATATAATTTTTACCGGTCAGAAACGGGACAACAATGAAACCACCTGAAAAATGCTATTTTCGTTCCAGAAACATGCATTAAAAACGGGTCATTTCATTGCACGGGTGACAAACATTTGTTTATGTTCGACTGCATCATATTACCTTGTTTTACGACACTGTTTACTGTCCATAATCGGGTACTTTATTGGACTAGTACGATAAAAATGAAAAATTGGACTGCTGTCAATGTCACATTAAAACAAAATTCAAAAGAAATATTTAAACACTATTTTCTGTATGTATTATATGTGTCTTCATACAATTGTTAGATATTCTCTTGCATTACATGCAAGATCTTTTATTTCTTTTGGAACGTCTTCAATGTCTTCATCCATCTCAACACTTTTTTCACTTTGACAATTTGATAAATAAAGCAACAAATGCATAACAACGAAGCACACTTTGAGATGCAATTAAATGTTTTAAATATAGGTATTGACATAATCATATTTTAAGAGAAAATATTCTCCATGCAGTCGAACATAAAACGTTGTATGCAACTCGTACATAATCGGACTTTATAGACTCGCCTTATGTATTAGCCTCGCTCGCTGCGCTCGCTCTGCCATAAAATTCGGCTCGTCCAATAAAGACCTATATTATGTACTTGTTACATAAACTACTATTTCTAATAGGATCGGTAAAAAGTATTAACTTAAATATAAATGAAATAAATAAATATATCATCACGTCTTTTACCCATTACTGGATGTGGCACTCTGCCGTAGCAGATCTCGGTAAGTGATATATTGCTTCCCGTGATGTGTGGTTACCAGCCGTCAAATCACGGCCCCCAAACATGTTAGTGGAGGGGGAGCCACAGGTGTAGATTTAAAGACTTAAATATGATCTAAATAAATTGCCTATTGTTGTTATGTATTTACCTAGAATGCTCGACTATACTAAATTAATTCTTGCTGATACCATTTGTTTGTATTTGTAGTATTTCTCTTTAAAATAATTTACGAACATTTAACAGCAGAAAAGACAGTTTCTTCACGTCCAGCTCTTTTGAAAACACTATACTGACTTTTGTTACATAATGAAGTCATATTCTTCTAAGTGTAGATTGTTTATCAGTTTGTAACTAACTTTATCGTTCTTCTGCCCACACCAAGACTTTAACGATCCATTTCAAAACTTACGATTTTTTTCTTTTTAACCAATCAGCATCGGTAGTATTGCCAATTAAACTAATTGAACAGTTTATATGCAAATGCAAATCAGGACAAAAATTATGAACATTAACAGGTACTTATACATCGTAAAAACGTCACCATGGTTACATAATCGGCTGCTTGTAGAAAGATCTAGATTCAGTGAAAATATTTGGATAAATGTTTGTTTCTGGGTTACAGCGATTTTTCACAATTACAAATTCTGGAGCCTCTATTTCCAAAACTAAACATAAAATAAATAAATATATCATCACGCCTTTTACCCATTACTGGATGTGTTACTGTGCCGTAGCAGATCTCAGTAAATGATATATTTCTTCGCGTGAAGTGCGGTTACCAACCGTCAAATCACAGTCCACAAAGATGTTAGTGGAGAGGGTGCCACAGGGGTAGAAGGGTGCAGATGACAATTTTAGAAAATGCAGATTTAAATTAAATTGCGTAGGTGGCTCAGAGGTATCGAGTCTGCTTCTGATATTGAGAACTTGGGTTCAATTCCTACAGGCGACAAACAATTTTCACCACGTTAAAACTACACCTGTGGCTTCCCCTCCACTAACATCTTTGGGGACCGTGATTTGACGGGGTCGTAATTTTACGGCTGGTAACCACACTTCCGCTATTACAGAATGTCACACCCAGGAATGGGTTAAAAGCGTGATGATATATTTATTTTATTTTAACGATTTAAAAGACTGTGGCTACAAAATTGTAAAGGTGTTGAAATGTCGTCTTCCACATTTAATATTTTTGTTTCTTTTATAAAGTTTTCAATGATTATTCATTGCTGCAGATTTATATAAAATTGTTCAATAGATAATTTATAACTTATGTGTTATTATTTTGTAATGTAGAAATGATAATTTATAATTGATAATTTTTCTTTTTGAAGCATATTTCAGTGAATGATTTATTACTATCAGATTCATTAATATATGTTAGGTATGCTTGTCACTACAAATTATACCTAACTACAAATTATATTTTACTTTTTTTCTTTGTACATATATGTAAATGATATTGGTACTTGATGGTGTAATATATCAAAAATATGTAATTTTCAAGATGAAAAATGTTTCGTAGTAAAATTATATAATTGTAGGCTTTAATAGTTATTTAATCTTACTTGAAAATCGTGCCTAAAAATTAAGAGTTTAAAAGTTTCAATAACTAATATAATAATCATATTAATCATTAGTAGAAAATCACGTTTTTTTTACAAAACAGACGATTCGAAATACACTAGTTTGTTCAACAGGTTGAAGTGAGAATTTAAAATTAAGCATTTTTTTCCTCACTTCGTACAGCCGGTAGATAGTTTTAAAAATGTTACTGTTACAAACCTCTGTACCTTATATAGGTTAAGTCCTCAAGAACAGTACTCTGAACATTCAGATAACCTAGTAAAATTCATGTTTTTATGAAACCGTAACGGAAAACTCAAACTGATAATTTTGTTTTGAAATATGGAAACCGGAACGAAAATGTAATTGATTCTGTAACCGAAAACTTCACCGAACCGATATTATTTTTAGGTTCTGAAACTGTAAAATTAAACCGGTATAAATAATGTACTAAACCAAAAATAGTACGAATAAGTTATTAGTTTTTATAAAGTTGCAGTCTTGATAGTCGTAAAAGGACTGGCAACACTGGATATAAATAGTAGTGTAAATGCAAAATCGACATTATAGCATAGGTAGAAATTATTTTTGAAGATTTCAGAAGATAGAAATACTAATAATTTTATAATTTTGCGAAACCGTATTGAAATCGAAATTTTTAATTAAAAAAATCTAAACCGAAACCTATACAGGGTGTTTCACAACTTAGAGCAAAAAATGAAAGGGTATATTCTGTATGACGTGCTGATCATGAAACAAAAAGAATTTTTTTTAATTCGAAAAATTAAGGGTTGTTAACCTAAAACATTTTTTGTAGTACTGCACTGGATTCACTTTCCTATTAAACACAAACAATGAAGTAGGTATCAGTTATTAGCAGTTATTTATAATAGAATTTTATTTAATTAATAACTTTAACATAATCATCCACCCAGTGGCAGTGGCAACGAAAAATTTTGGATTGGAAAACATGGAAAATAGTTTTGCGATTTAAAAAAAAATTCTTTTTGTTTCATGATCAGCTCGTCGTACAGAATATACCCTTTAATTTTTTGCTCTAAGTAGTGAAACACCCTATATATATATATATATATATATATATATATATATATATATATATATATATATATATATATATATATATATATATATTTTAAACTGTAACCGAAATTTACTGATATAAAAACCGTAACCGAACCTCAAAATGTTTCGGTTCGAGTCCCTGGATAAAAGTTTTCTTAGATTTCAAATAAAGTACAAGTAAAAAGCAATCTTCTTTCGTTCAATCAAAGGATTTATTTCCTATCGGTTTATCTGTAAATATACAGACAATTCACAGGCAGTTGTAAACTACTAAATATTTACAACTTGCGTCTAATAAGTAAAAGTTCACGAGTTCAAAACCGCCTTACTTCAACTTATAATACGAGTGTATCTGAGTCACATCAGAGTGACTTGAATTGCACTACCATCCACTGTAATTGAGATTAATTTTCTGTTGTATACAGTAGCAAATAAATAAATGTGGTTAGAAGAAAAATGTGGTTATTTTGATTTGGAAGACTGAACAAAAAAGAAAACTATATTGTCGTGCATCTTAGCATAATCAAATAGAATTCAAACATAGCAACAACTCCGTTCCATGTAACAAGAAACTAACGTTTCTGATTCTTTCTCCTATCGCGTCGGCTGGGCGAGTGTGCACACTGTCAATTTGTTCTCGATTACCTGAGCACAGCCCACGTGATCTACCGTCAAGAGTGCAGCATGCGGTAACAGTTGAACAGCGAGTGTAGTGTGCATGTGCATGTGCAGCGATTGTCGTTTGTCTGTCTACTGCACTCGTAAATATGGCGGCCAAGCCTTGCTCAACTGTTTGTAGCCAATAGCCAACGGCTTGTTTGTTTTGTTTAATAGGAATTTGCACTTTTGTTTATTGTTTTGTTTGCTCAGATATGTTGATGTCCCTTGAGGGATATAAATGCATTCTACGAGTTGGAATACTGCTATGTGATCTTTAATTGTTTTCTTTTCTCACTTTGTACTAATTTAGTCGTGATATTTCAATTAGTTATATTAAAAAAAAATAATTACAATCTTTAGAATTCCAATTTATTTTTTACTATGCAGCACAACAGGAACTTAATTCCAATTACAGTACTTCGTAAGTCGTGAATATTATATCACGCCCAGTATAAAATTATTCACGCTCAATCGCTTTTTAAATAAAAATACAACTGTTTCCGAATGATTACAATGCGACAGCAAATTTGATGCTTCAAGTTTTGTTGACTTCAAACTAAAAATTGACAATTAGACTGCATCCAAGTGGTTCGGTATCCACTATAAACTGTAGCTTCCCTCACTGTAGTACCAGAATCCACTTTATATGACATTATTTATTTAGTTCAATAACTGTGATTTAAGTAAAATTAAATTATATATATATATATATATATATACAGGCTGTTTCACAACTTAGAGCAAAAAATTAAAGGGTATATTATGTACGACGTGCTGATCTTCATGATGAAAAATGAAGGGTTGTTAACCTAAAACATTTTTTGTAGTACTGCACTGGATTCGCTTTCCTATTAAACACAAACAATGAAGTAGGTATCAACTACGAAAGAATAATTACACAATTCAATTATTAGCAGTTATTTATAATAGAATTTTATTTAATTAATTACTTTAACATAATCATCCACCCAGTGGCAGTGGCAACGAAAAATTTTGGACTGGGAAACATGGAAAATAGTTTTGCTATTTAAATAAAAAAATCTTTTTGTTTCATGATCAGCACGTCGTACAGATTATATCCTTTAATTTTTTGCTCTAAGTTGTGAAACACCCTGTATATATAGGGTGTGCACAGAAAGGTGGAGTTTAAATAGGTTTTTAAAAATGTGCGGAAATAGGCTCTCATGTACATTTTACATACCTAGGAATGTTATGTGTATCATTACAGCCGCAGATGTCAGTTTAAAATCCAAGCTCGTAGAGCGAGAATTTTAAGACATCTAAGGTCTGTTATGATTCATAACATTCGTGGTTTGTTCAATAGTTTACCGGTTTCAGAATATAAGTACGTTAATGTCATTAATAAATATTATTTTTTGAAATTATTTTATGAATAACGTCATTGTCATCATTTTAGTAGGTGATCAAGTAAGTCTGTGGTCTGTATGTTTTTATTTATCGCCATGATTACAATTATTTTGATCATATTTATAAATAAATTTCTTATTAAAACGTCATTACGTGGTCATCTCTAAATTGAAAGACTGTACAATTAATATAAGCAGGAGAAGTAATCTTTGTATTATTGTTATTTCGAGTTCCGTTTGTATGAATAGTGTTATATTATCATTGTGTTTTATTTTTATTTTCTTGACTGTTTTGACAAGTTAGTAATATTACCTTACAGAATACAGTTATTACTTACTTACCAGCCTACTTTTGTGCATGTAAACATAGGTTTAATATCTTGAAAGCGGTAAAGATATAAACGTCATGTATAGAATTATACACATGAAAACGAAATAAAAGACGGTATTGTCTTCACGATGGTTACATATATTGCAGATCTCATCCTCTTTTAATTTACTAATCTACAATTCTTATTTGAAACTTTTGTTTCTACTGCCAATATTTGGAATTAAAATTATTTAAAAAAAATGTCTATTCCCATCTTATAATTACTGACCTGTGCAATTTGGAAAAACAAAAACATCGTTAAATTGGCCTACTAATAAGACAACTTATATCTTATTTAACCGAAATCGTATCTAATCTCATTTGGTTACCAAGCTTGCTTATTTTTAACAGAACTCGAAGTTCAACTGTCTCCGATCCTGTTCTAATCATGTCGAAATGTAAATCAAAAAGTCAACTCGTACTTGATTGCAGGAAGCGGCTTAATGAAATAGTGTACAACATTTTTAACCAGGAGATTAGAAGCTCTTGTAGTTAATATTTCAAGGCTCCCGTTAGTGTTAGCAAGATTCTGTTCTTTGTATGCAGCGGCCTCGGATTGCATGTTAATTAAGTGCACTTTACCTGCAGAACAGCAACGTACATCCGGTGTAACGCAGTGTGTGCACTCGGTGGACGTCGACCGCAAAAAGTGGAGCTATCTGTCAGTGCGGATACATACGTCTCACACGAGGTGCAATTAAAGGAAAAAACACAACGTAGGTCTAGCGATCATAATAGATTTATTTTGATTAAGGATCTGATAGCGAAAAGTATTACATGGTGACTTGGTTGTTTTATAGATATCCAGCTTTTTGTAATATCTACATCTGTTGTAAGTAACAGGGTAACATATTCGGAAATTATAAAATGATGTTATATTTGCCAGCTTGTTTTTTTTAATCCAGGCCACTGTTGGAACTTGATAACTAGAATTGCTGAAACTTCTGTTAAATTAGACAATTGTTTTCTTATTAATAGGCCTTTCAATGTTGTGTTTGTTTTCTCAGAAAAGTGAATAGATTACTAAATATAAGCGAATATAATTTCTATTGTTAAACTAAGAGAAAGATCAAAATTTCAAATATGTTTGCAGGACCTAAAACTTCGTTTAAATAAAAATTTAATACATTTTTCCATTTTTGTGATATAGTTTAATTTTAGAGTGGAATGCATACTCGTATATTAAAATTAATTATTTATATTTACTTTATTGATAATTTACTGAGCAATTGTTCCCCGATCCGAAAATGTGTTTTTACATAGCAATCGTTCAATAAATGCATAATAACATGATGACTACCATAATGTCGATAACATAAAAATATTAAAAATATTGAAAATAATCACAAAATTTATATTAATTTTAAACAATCGGCAAAAAATATTTATTCAACACGGAAAAAAAGCAGGTTACTATTATTTTATGCATAAGTATTAAATAGTTGACAACCCGTCTATCGTTGGTTAATAATTTAAATTTTTGAAAAATCATGAGCATTCGCAGGGATTTGAACCCAGAACCTTTTACTCGCTAGGTGACTGCTCGCAGTATAAAATTCGCCGAGTATTTGTAGCTCAAGTGGAGAGCAGTCACCTAGCGAGTGAAAGGTTCTGGGTTCAAATCCCGGCGAATGCTCATGATTTTTCAAAAATTTATATTATTAACCAACGATAGACGGGTTGTCAACTATTTAATACTTATACTATTTCACCAGGTAATCAGCCAATGCATACTACAGTTGTTGATTGTAACGAATTGACGCAATCCATGTCACTTTACAATTTCTAACAACTAAATATATGCACGAAAAATCATGAGTATAAAATTCGCCGAGTATTTGTAGCTCAAGTGGTAGAGCAGTCACCTAGCGAGTGAAAGGTTCTGGGTTCAAATCCCGGCGAATGCTCATGATTTTTCAAAAATTTATATTATTTTATGCATTCATTAATGATTGTAATGCACAGTTTTTGCAAAGAGTTCTGTAATATCTACTCGTATGAATTATATCTTAGTTTATATTTATTTAAATACTTTTGTACCAATCAATTAGTATTGAAAACTTTTATTTTTCATGTTGACTGCATAGATTACCACCACTTCGTCATTCTGAGATATTAAATCCAAGATGTTAAACAGATGGCCCAAAACAATTTCTTGTGGCCCGCGACGCCTCAATGAAAAAAATAGAAAGAAACTAACGACGTACTAAAAATAAATTATAGCATAAAACTTTAATTATTTTTTGAGTTGTAATTCTATATCAGGTAGATTCACAAAAAGGATTAAATTTAGAATTATTATTATCATATTAGGTTGTATTTTGTCAGCATTAAAACTTGTGATATTTATCAATTATTGTTAATTCATACAAAAATAAAAATCATTTTAATAGCTAAACTGTTTCGAAATAACAGAATAAAATAATGTTTCTTTTTAATTTTACACTTTATATTCTTTTCTTTACTTCCCTTTGCTTTTAATTAGTGTAGTTTTTTTTAAGTCGAAATTTTTCTTGCGACCATTTAAGATACACTTTTATAGAAAGTTGAATTGAGTTTTACACCCTTGAATTAAATTCTGTTACTTCTGTTCCATTTTGTTCTCATACGAAGCTGCTAATATAACTTTTTAATCAAACTTTTAAGATCTTATCAGTGAGCTGTCGTTACTATGATTTTTTATAGTACCAGTTTAGTATACGTAAACAAATTGCTTTTAAATAACATAAAAAAGTCAGAATAAATTATTCTGTCACAGGCAGCGGCGAAGCTAGAATAATTATTTGGTGGAATAAAGGAGAGAGAGATTGCCAATCAAATTCTAATTGTTACTATTTTAAAATAAACTTCGGTGTAAATAATAACAATAGCTATTAACATACCTAGGAATGTTATGAGTATCATTACATCCGCAGATGTCAGTTTGAAATCTGAGCTCTTAGAGCGAGGATTTTAAGACATCTAAGGCCTGTTATGACTCATAACATCCGTGGTTTGTTCAATAGTTGACCGGTTTAAGAATATAAACACGTTAACGTCAATAATAAATATTATTTTTGAAATTCTTTTATGAATAACGTCATTGTCATCATTTTAAAAGGTGATCAAGTAAGTCTGTGGTCTGTATGTTTTTATTTAACGCCATGGTTACAATTGTTATGTATCATATTTATAAATAAATTTCTACCTTAAATGTCATAACGTGGTCATCTCTAATTTGAAAGACTGTACAATTAATATATTTTATAATAAGCAGGAGAGTAATCTTTGTATGATTGTTTTGAGTCCCGTTTGTATGAATAGTGTTATATTATCATTGTGTTTTATTTTCATTTTCTTGACTGTTTTGACAAGTCAGTCTAGTAATATTACCGTACAGGATACATTTATTACTTACTTACCAGCCTACTTTTGTGCATGTAAACATAGTTGTAATAACCTGAAACCGGTAAATAATCTCAATGGTAGGTGGCTCAGTGTTATCGAGTCAGCCTGTGAATCTTGAGAACCCTGGTTCGATCCCCACAGTCGACAAACAATTTCCACCAAATTAAATCTACCCCTGTGGCTTCCCCTCCACTAACATCTTTGGAGGCCGTAGTTAATCCTAGTAAATGATATATTTTGTGGTTATCAGCTGTCAAACGATCTCCAACGACGTTAGTAGAGGGGTAATTTTAATGTGGTGAAAATTAGTTTTCCAGCTATGGGAATCGAACAAAAGCTCTCAAATCCATAGTTCGAAGCGATGCCATTGAGCTATCTATCCCAAAATAAGAGTGATAGAGGCTTTAACGGCAATACTTAAGATCATTCCACAATTGCAAATTTATTTTGAACGATGAGAGAGATTTTGGAATAAGTATCCCAAAGAAACTAATTTGAAGAGGGTAAAGTGAAACTCGATAATAATGAACGCCTGTGCCAGATTTGGTAAAATAGTTAAGTATATGAGAAGCTTCGTAGATTAATCTTGATACAGTCGAACATAATTCATCAACGTATTTCTTAATAATGTATCTAATTATTGTCGGAAATGTACATTTTGTAATGTTTTTCAATTAATTTCAAATCGTTAGTTGTCAAGATCAAACGACCGCTAAGTATACAACTAATAACTAATTATATTGATTAACCATAATAGCATATGGTCATTTAAATATTTTTTAGTTATTTAGTTAGTTCTAGTTTTTAGAAAAGATACTGGGATGATAAGAAAATATAATTACTTTTGGTTCATTACGTTTTTGTGATGATATATATTTTTAAATTTATATTAATTTACACGTGTAATCTTAGTAATTAATGAAGATAATTAATCGGTATAAATGTGAATTTTTTACAGACATGACATACAACTTCTTGTCAAGATAGTGCACTTATTTGTGCCGCGTTTGTGACTTAGTCATTCAAAATTTTATCATAATTACTGCAAAAGTGTGCTTATAATTCATTTATTTAATATTGACAGTATGAATAACATTAAAGTAGCATTGCATGATTTTATGGAAATCAATTAATTTTTTTTATTAGACCTTGACAAAGGGTTATGAATTTGAATGACATATGAAACGACCCTAATAAGCGTAGCGAAATTGAATGAAGTTGGTCATGAAACTAGTTGCTTGTAGCAAAATCTGTTATCACACGTGAAAAGTTGCTGAAAATATATGAAATAAATAAATATATCATCACGCCTTTTACCCATTACTGGGTGTGGCACTCTGCCTAAGCAGATTTCGGTAAGTGATATATTTTTTTCGCGTGAAGTGCGGTTGCCAGCCGTCAAATCACGGCCCCCAAAGAGATTAGTGGAGGCATTTGTATACTTTGCAAAAAAATTAAGGATAAATATTATATGACAAATTAAAGATTATTTTCAAAATTCGCAAAATTAAGTGTTGTTACTTTAAGTACGAATTTTTTGTTGCATTGGTTTATTTCTAAATCTATTAATAATTAAATAAATAAATATATCATCACGCCTTTTACCTATTACTGGGTGTGGCACTCTGCCTAAGCAGATCTCGGTAAGTGATATATTTTGTCGCGTGAAGTGCGGTTACCAGCCGTCAAATCACGGCCCCCAAAGATGTTAGTAGAGGGGGAGCCACAGGGGTAGATTTTAATTGGTGAGAATTGTTTGTCGACTGTGGGGATCGATCCAGGGTTCTTAAGATCCACAGGCCGACTCGATACCACTGAGCCACCTACCCCATTATAGATATATGAAGTGGTCGCAAATCGATTAGTTGCCGATATTACGTCTTGTGTGATTCCGCCTTTATTCGTTAATTTGTTTATTTATTATTTAATTGCACAACAGGGACTTAATTCCAATTACAGTACAGGAAACATACATACATACATAACATCACGCTCTATCCCATTAAATGGGGTAGCACGAACCCGTCAACATTCTCATCCTGACACACGATACTCGTTTCGACCACATTAACACTTCCTCCATACGAACTCTTTCCTTTCTCACAACCAAAATCCATCATCACGCAACAAACATTCATCCATTCGCTCCTGTACACCTGTTTCGTAAATCTTCACTTACGCCCACTTCTCTAACAACGAATCTATAAGAAATGAACGCAGCATCACCTGCGCTTGTTTAAAAATACATTTAACAAAATTGCAGTTACACACTGTATAGTAAAAACTGAAAATGAAGTAAAAAAAGATGAGGAAGGAAGGGAGTCTCTTCCTGCGCTTGTACAGGAGACATAATCGAATTTTCTGGGAAAATCAGCGATCCAGCAAGCTTTGAACTTAAAGCTTGGTAGAGGCAAGTTATATCCACTGGGATACGAATGTTTGTTTGTGATACGTTAATGCCGTATTTATTCGCAATTTCATTGTTATTGCTGTATAAGTATAGCAGCAACAATAGTAGCTCCTTATCTGTAATATATTCTGCGGTCTGCGCATAATATTTACCTTTCCAATCACGTGTGGTAAACATTTGACAGTCAGCATGTGGGTTCCCTGATTCGCAGTTGTTTCTCAGCATTTGTTCAGCTGTTTGCCCCCCTCCCACTTCCGTTTGACGTCAATTGCCCGTCATCAAGTCCCATATAACACAAACTGTTGATAATACCACGATGCGATAGTAGGCGGCCGTGTTTTTTTGCAGGAATGATTTGTTTGTAATGTAATAAGTATATTAAGTGTACCAAGGTTAATTGTATTTAACAATGAGAACAATAGAAAAAATTGTATAGGATTTTCAAAACATCGTATATCCATGGTCAAATGCTCCTAATTTATTTTAGAGAAAAATGCTTCAATTATTTGTTTGTTTATTTTATTTTAAAATAATTTACAAACTTGGCTGAATAATAACTATTGCTTTCTCGATTAATTTTAGGAAAATGTTTTCAATAAAAGTTGTCAAGAATTAAATTTTGCATATATACTATTTTCATTTTAAACTGGAGGGATCGGCATAAAACGATTAAATGCATCGCAATTACGTTTACAAAGGAACTCAAAATATGATCCGTTATAACTGATGTCACAAGGTTCACACAGGGTTGTACAGCCCCATTCGCCGGTACGGCCAATCATAGGAAAAAAACAAGAATAATTTTAGGCTGAATACGACCCTTGAAAATTTACCTATTTTGACCATCGATAAGCGATATGGGGGAGTAGCCGCACTAATGGATTTCATTATAGTTATATGGGACAGGGACGTTTAAGCGTTTTATTCCGATCCCTCGAGTTTAAAATGAAAATAGTATAACTCAGTCCGGATATCTGATTTTGTTTATTTAGTTATTATTAAAATCAAATTTACAATATAAATGTAGCAGTTAATTTGCTGTAGTTTCCTAATTAATTGTATGTAAATAATTTCAGTTTTTGATAACTTTTAAAATTACTTCTACCAATAATGAAATATAAAATTACTTTAGATACAGGATTTAATTCTCTATTTATTTGAAAGCTTTTGCTGTAAAGAAAGCAACGAGGCAAGAGTAGTGGAAAATTCATTTGCCATGTTAATCGATGTTTAAAAAAGGAGCGAAGTGAGCTGTGCAACAAATATTCAACAACGTTTTCGAATAAATGAATAGAGAATAGAGGAAAATCTATGACTACAGATGTGCAAAATAATAATGTTTAAATTTAGTTTAATGTTATTGAAATATTATACAAGTTAGCAATGCCAATTACCAATAATATATTCTATAAATGTCTAGAGAATACCATTAGTATTTTTTTTTTAATAAACACTTGACAATTACAAGACATTATACTTACTAATAGATGTGTTTCTTACTGTTAATATCCTTTTTGGAATACTAATACTTATAATGTTACTCCCGTGTACTAGAATATTTATATTTGATTAATATTTAAATATGCAAGTGACATACCTTATTATTATTATTATTTAAAGTAACTAGCACTGAATGCACTGAAAGAAAACAAATGTGCAACGATGTAACTGTCAAATAAATATTTTTTATTTCAAAAGTAAAATAATTACAATAAATAAATATATTATCACGCCGTTTTCCCAATACACAAATAAATAAATAAATAAATATATCATCACGGCTTTTACACATTACTGGGTGTGATACTCTGCCGTAGCATATTTCTCTTTGTGATATATTTCTTCGCCTGAAATGTGGTTTCCAGCCAGGGTAGTTTTAAGTGGTGAAAATTGTTCGTCGACTGTGGAAATCGAACCCGGGCTAGCTCAATGCTGCTGAGCCACCTACCTCATTCATGCGCATAAATACTCGTATATCACTTATCAAGATCTGCTTCGGCCGAGTGCCACAACCATAATAATGTTTAAAAGGCGTGATGATATATTTATTTCTTTTATTTGTAATAATAATAAAAACTACATATAATATTATAATTATATTGTATTTTGAATTTGAAATTAAATTATGTATTTTAAGTGTCTTAGCAATAGTTCACAACAAATTTTGGTGACTCAAATGTCAGTATAAACTTCTTTCTTTGTTCTTTTATATTTGTAATCTGTGTTTCATTCTCAAGTGTTGAAAGTGAAACTGACGAATGACAAATATCACATGGTGTAATTTGAGGCTAGTTGTGAGAACAACATTTACAAATGCAACTTTGTATCTCTCTCTCTCTCTTCTATACCCATCTTTTTTCTCCTAATGTTTATCTTTCATTGGCTAATCACCACTAGTATGCCACAATCCGTCTCCAATTACTTTTTACCATAAAAATGCGTTCTGTACTAGGTTAGGCATGGTTTGAGGTGTTTTTTTTTATAGTTCAACCAGCTCCAAAACTGATGAAACCCCTAACCATGCCTGACCTAGTACAGAACGCATTTTTATGGTAAAAAGTAATTGGAGGTGGATACATGCTACACCAACACAATGATGTCAAATATCCTTTTTACAAATTTTTAATATATTTTTTTCTTGAAAACTATAAATTATTCATCGATTAAAACAAATATGCGTATTTTAATTTCTTGTCAAGATAAATATATATATAAGAAAGACCTTATTTAATTGTGAGAAAAAACAGTTTGTCGGCTGTGGGAACCAAATTCAGGTTCTAAAATTTACAATATATATATATATATATATATATATATATATGTATCGATTCGGCTTGTAGAATTGAGAACCTGGGATCGGTTCCCACAGGGGACAAACAATTTTCACCACGTTAGAACTACCCCTGTGGCGCTCCCTCCACTAATATCTTTGGAGGCCGTGATTTGACGGCTGGTAATCGCATTCCATGCGAAAAAATATGACTTACCGAGATCTGCTACGGCAGAGTGCCACACCCATTAATGGGTTAAAAGGCGCGATGATATATTTATTTATATTATTTATTTCAAAGGTTCTCTTTATAATGCAAATTTGTATAAACTAATATAGAATTTTTTGGTGCTATTCTGTAATTTTCTATAATGCTACACATCTGTAAATCTGAACAAAAGCGCATCATATTTGATTGTCAAATGGCATGAATTGTCAATAACAATTTATGCGCTTTTGTTTAAATTTACAGAAATGTAGCGTTATAGAAAATTACAGAATAGCACCATTAGTCTTATTTTAATTATTTGGTATTTCTTCATTTCTTTTCGCATTATTTACATTATATACTCATTTGATTATGGGGTAGGTGGCTCAGTGGTATCGAGTCGGCCTGTGAATCTTGAGAACCCTGGTTCGATCCCCACAGGCGACAAACAATTTTCACCAAATTAAATCTATCCCTGTGGCTCCCCCTCCACTAACATTTTTGGGGGCCGTGATTTGACGGCTGATAACCGAACTTCATGCGAAGAAATATATAACTTACCGAGATCGGCTTCGGCAGAGTGCCACACCCAGTAATGGATAAATAATATATTTATTTATTTATTTGATTATAAGTTTGCTAATTGTGACTCTTTATAAAATTATATTTTTAGTACCCTTTAAACCTGTTCTAGCCTTTATTAAATAAATAAAATGAAATTTTCAATTGCAAAATGTTAATCTAAAACATTTATTCAAACTTGTTTTACCTAAAATCTGCCATTTCGTGTAACATTCTGTTTATAATTGTGCTATGTTACCCATTTATGAGTGTACCACTTTACTATATACAGCAGAGCTATTTATTTATGATTACGAATCTTTAATCTGAAATAATTTAATACTACATAATAAATATAAAGGATTTATGTAGCCTTTTTTTGAAAATATAAATAAGTATTTCCTATAAAAATCATTCCATATTTCTGTATTACTTCTATAAAATCCAGTATTAAGCCTGGCATTAAATCGTAGTAAGTCGCCTTATAAGATTCATGTAAATCAAAGCAATTTGATTTTAATTACGAAATAGTGGTTACGCTCGTTACCATAGATATACACGCATTGCATCTAATTCACTAGTAAGAGACAGAGATATGATCCCTGTTAATTCGGATGCAGTTATTGAAGATCTATCACTATTTAATGATTTAATTAATGCCACGCCCTTTTAAATTAAACATTCGTTAGGTATAAAAGCTGAACTGTATTATTAAAGAAGGACTTAATTACTGATTACTAAGATGCTGTATTGAATGGATATTTAATTAATTGGTTATAGTTAATGATGTTTCGATAATTATATATATTGTTCACACTTTATGGTGTCTATAGAACATATGTTACAAGATGCAAGACAGGTTTACACTGTAAAACAATTCTTCAATCTGTAAGATTCATGTTAATTTTATTTTATTCATAATTTTCTCTGCATATTGATAATTCAAATAAATTGAAATAATGTAAAATTTCGATGGTGTAAACTTGGCTTCACGTGCGCTTATAAAACTTGAATGATTCATTGGTATGAATGCACATAAACTATTGAATGAAAATTGTACCGGACACGTGATACTAGTTTTATCATTTTGATATGAAATTGATTTAGACAAGTTGATGGGAATTTATGAATATTTAATGTAATTTAAACCAATGTTAATTACCGATAACTATGATTATAAATCAAGACTATTACAGACAGCCCGGGTTCCGTGTTCTGTAGATAGAATTCTCTCTTAAGTGAGTTCGTAGGTTCAAACTTCATTACATTCAACTTATATCCTCAAAAAATATATTTGCGGACAAGTGGTTCGAATCTCACTGTAAACTGTACGGCCCTTCTACAATCCGTCAGTACGGTGGTGTGGATAGCAATATGGAATTCGAATCCCTAGATCCCGAGTTAGAATTGCACTCAAGCTAAAAATTATTTGAACTACCACACTGCGGCTCGGCGAGTGCGGATCCTGTACTGTAATTGGGATTAAATTCCTGTTGTACAGAGTAACATATATAGGGTGATTCTGCGAAGACGAACCCCCCCCCCCCCGTAATTTTTTTATTATAAGAAATAGAAAAATTATCTTCATATGGAAGTTTTAGTATATTAAATATACTATTTTATGACACACATAGAAATTTTTTATAAAGTCAGGTTTACATGATACGACTATCAACTTTTATTTTTCAAATGGGAACCTACAATTATTTTATTAAAATAAAAACCGCCATTTTTTTCTATTTTCAACGATGTATTACTTGTCATAAATGTATTTGAAAAAATTCGAGATAAATAAGGTAATTGATATATCAGAAATTATTTTTATTCAATTATTCTAGGTGGCTATGCGAAATTAAACAAATTGTAACAATAAAAAATTAATAACAACAATGCAAATATTTATTTGTTATTTGTTTCACGTGTTTTGTCATTCATTTCTTAGCAACATAAAATACTGATTGAATATGTGAAATATTTTTTTAAAATTTAAATTAATTTAATAGTTATTTGTGTATTAAGAGCGTAAAGTGATTCTTTGTTACTCGAACACGGTAATTATACTATTGCAATTAATTTTATTAAATATACATACATTGTGATTCAAATGCACATAAAACATTGTACAATGCTCGACCGTTAACTGAAATTTAAAGGCTCGCGCCTGCAATAGTGTAAGAGGAACAAAGACACTTTACACTCGTGATACACACATAATTTTTTCTACGATTGCATCTTAAAATTATTAAAAAACGTATACGTACTGAAAATAAATTCGTTCTGTCAACTGTCAATATGACAAGTTTCTGTTTTGTTTGTATCCCTGGTAACTATTGAAATAAGCGCACATTAATATCTTTTTCGCGCGTTGCCATTGGAAACGCGTGCATTTTACGTCTTTTTCGCGCGTTGCCAATGGAGACGCGCAAAAAATATATTTTTCGATTGTTGCACAGAAAACTTCAACTTTACGATGACAAATGAGAGCGTAATTGTCAACTTTTCATAGCAATCGTAGAAAAAATATTTATTATTTGTTTATAAGTTTCAGGTAAAATGTTACACGTAACACGTCAGTAAAGCGTCGTACAGGATTCGTAAGCTGTTTCAAGCTCGGCATGAAACTATCTACTCATCCTGTAATTGAACGCTTTCCTGACTTTTACCTAAATAACTATTATTAAATTCGAAAAAAATCTTGCGTATTATACATTCAGTAACTGTTTTTCTAGAACTCGCAATTTGCTTAACCTGTTAAAATATAAATAGAGAGGAATGATTAATTCTGACCTGTAAAATACGAGTATAATGGGTAACTATGGTAACTTATTGAGGCACGGTTACTAGACATAGTAACTGTGTTTTTAAAGCAGTCAAATTCAATCTCGGAAAAATTATTGTATTGTACGAGTAATCATAGAGAGAAATACATTTAAAATTTGTATTAATTACAATTAAAAATCGATTAATTCTTATTTTTGATCGAAGAAGAAATATGTACACCTATAGTTGAAAGTGTCTAGTTTCGGTCTGTAAATAGCTACTTTCAACCCTATGTATTCAAACAACTATTGTTAATCTGTAAAAAATATGTATTTATTTTTGTTTGATAAATATGTAAAAATATAATTAATTTATGAGAATAATTCTACTTTAATTATATAATAGACAAGCTTTAAGTATAAGAAACAATTTAAATACCATAAAATTATTCTATTTTAACCTTAAATCAATTGATATATCAAAAGATTTCAACACTTGATCAAGATACAAACCTTCAGCCTGAAATGATACATACCCACATAACTTCGCTGTACTGCTGGTTACGTACCTAACAGCGCTATATTTTTGCAGTGTCGACTTCAATCATTTTCTTCAACCAACTTTACATCTAAACATTACATACTTTTAACATTTTTAACAAACAGACAAAATATTATAATATAACTAAATATGAAGTGAAGTGTTGCTATTAAAAAAAGTGAAAATCCTCAATCTACAATGACATCCGAAGTACGTTCAGCAACCCCTCCACCCCATACAGTAGGTCTTCCACCTCCTGTTCCCCCAGCTGCCCCTCGTCCACGATCACTCATGGAGTCCCTCCTCGTCGCCAAGATGGAACAAGTTGGAGTAGGAGGATCTGTAGCTCCGGGGACAACCCCGGGTACGCTTTCAGGACTTCCTGGAGTTCCAGGAGTTAGACCACTTGTTAGAACTGACTCAGCGGACTCCACTAGCTCGTTGGGATCTGTGTCGAGCGATGTGTGTCGATGTGATGATTGTTTGCTAGGAATAGCGGATTTGTATCAGCTTGGACCTAATGAGCAAGCCACGCAGCGGAAGAAGGTAAACAGTTTTTTACATTAATTTTTAGTTCTTTAATTAAGAATAGATTCATAGAAACTTTTGAGGATCTTATGATTATTATTAGAATTTGGGAAATATATTTACAAACCCTTAAAGAGATTTAGCATTTTTATTTAACTATTACAAACTAGAACTCATATTTAACAATTAAGAATTAATTTTGTTTTAAATTATATTGATAGCAATACAGATTTATTCGAAACGTTGTTACTTCTTATACAGGATGTTTTAACACTTCAGGAAAAAAATTGCAGATACTACATGATATTGTAATAAAGTGAAACAATTCAGAATTAGTTTTTGTTATAATTAGGATTTTTTACTATCAAGTAAGCTTCGAAAGATACAGACAAATTAAATATTATCTTCAGTATCTTTTTTGTAAAGTTGACTTGACAGAGTTTTGGTTATCAAATTTATTAGTGCATATGTTTGTAATAATTTCAGTATTCTTCGATCATTTATCGAGTTTATGGTTTCTCTAAATTGTCGCGCTTGTTAGCTATTATGTGATGACATATCTGGGTAAATTATTAGCTGTGCGTTGGTCTGAGATAACTTTTGATCCTTGTATTTCATCCCTTAGAAGCGTCTGGTGTTTTTTTTATCTAAACTCATGCATGGGAACAGTAATCTCTAACCAAGTCAACGATTCCACCCTCTTACCCCTTGGAAAACAACAACAAATATTCAGTGGTGGTTTACCTTTTGGATTGACAAGATGTAGTCTTGCCATGTAGTAACTTTAGTTCATATGTTGTTGTTGTTTGCCATCTTTGATACAAGTTGTTTAAATAGAAATTTAATGTTTTCGTTTAATATCTATCACTTTTGTAATTTTGTAACTTTTCTATTTATTTTTATGTTGTGAATATATATTAATAACATTAAATTTTGAATAGTAATTAACTTATTCGCCCAGCTCTTGCTCGTGTTACAATATATTGATCTCAGATCAAAAAGAGTTTTGAAAAATTTGATAAATAATTTAATAATAAGTTTCTGTCTAAATAATTATTCATTATTGAAACGTAATATAATTTAATAAGAATGAATAAATGGATTACTGACTGTTCTTAATTTAAACAACAGTCATATTTTGTTTCGGACTTTGTAGCCATTTTTGTCAAACCCAATGAAATTTAAATAAATTAATGGACATATATTAAAAAGAAAAAAGTTTTTTAAATATTAAAAAACGAAACGAAGTTAAATTACATTTCACATTAATATAAACTACTCGTATAAGGTAGAACTTGCGAATAAAAATTTCGGCAACTTCATATATGCATAAATATGTTTGTTTAAATAGACCGAAAGTTAGGATTCCAATAACTATGAACTAGACCCTCTTATATTGTCATGAAGATTAATTTCCTGTTGTGCAGAGTATTAAAATAAATATATTTTCGTAACACATGCACAAGAAACACGTTCTTATTCCCTAATTTGAGAGAGAGAAACACTGCTTTTCTCCTCTAGGGAGAGAAACATTATGTTTCTCTCCCTAGGTAGCATGTTTCTCTCCCTAGGGAGATGTTTCTTTCCCTAGAGACTACGATTAGTAGCTGTTTGCGGCGTTTCCTAGGTAACTAGTTACGCAACCCATATTTGATATTTGTCCCGATAAGACGGTCATTTTTGTGCACTTGTTACGAAAAGTATAATATGCTTCACGGGAGGGCGCGATTATCCCTTGTGTGAAGTTGGCAAACCTCGACTTCAGATCGAGCCTTCGGCCCTCGCTTATGTCTCGGTTTGCCAACTTCACACGCGGGAATAATCGCTTGTTTCCCTCTCTTGATGCATAACATACTATTTTTACCTACCAAAAATAAACTGTCACTTTATATAGTTGACATTTGACATATAATATACTATTTTATTCCCTAGGGAATAAAGTAAATGACATCTATCCATAATTATTTTATTAATAACAATATTCACATTAGATGATTTTACAATATTTATGAAATGACATTCATCTGATGTCTTCATTTGTTCATTCCTTGAAATATTGCTTGTTAAAGATTCGTTTGCTTTTCCCAGTAAAACCTTTCGTGCTATTTGAATTTTGTTCTCCTTTGAAGCTTCTATGTAACCCTCCGCAACAACATTCGATTTCCATCCACCATGTCTTTTAACAGTAAAAATATCAACCCCGCTATTTGCCAAAAAACTTACGAAATTTTCTTGATTTTATTGGTAACAAACTATTTGTTGCTTCTTTTGCCGCAGCAGCAACATCTTCAAGTATTCCAACAATATCTTCTTCACTATCGACTTCCATTTTAACGAAATTGAAAATAAATCGCAGGAACAAATTGAAAGTTTTAATTCATGAAAATTTATTCACGATATAAATAAACAATCTCCTTGACAACAATTTTTTTTTCATTGCAAATTTGATTCTCTGAACGCATAACAATGAACTATAAATAAATTAAATTATTTAAATTTAAAAGTCGGGACGTCGGAAAAATAGTTTTGTATGCATTTCTGAAATAAACTTCGTTAATCCCTCAACTGAAAATGCTCGGGAATTAAACCTTAGTTTATTTCCTTAATACATAAAGAACTATTATTTCTCACTTAGAATTAATGAATTAATTATTTCAGATACATATATGGAGTCTACATCTTATTGTGGGATCTGAATCATTCGAACATAATCATATTTTCTGATACAATTTGAAATCTTTAAGAAACATTTAATTTATTTTTAAAGAATTATTGCGAATTATCAATTATTATTAATGTTTCGTGATAAACCTTGATAAACAAAACAAATTAATCAATTTAATGACAATACAATGGTTGTGTACAGTTCAATTATTCTGGTTTCAGTAGAGATATCAGGACGTAGACTTTATTTGTTTATAGATTACTATATCTACTGAATTATTTTTAACATTATCAGTTTTATCAGATTAATTGTTACATATGTAGCGTCGCTATGAAATAGTTTGGCGACGTTACATTATTTCGTCTCCAAGTAACTTCTTATTATTGCTCTATTGTTTATGTTTACTTTTCTGTCAACTATTTATTTATTTTCATTCTTCTTCCAAATTTCATACTGTAAACATTATCTTCATAATAAAAATTATAATAGTGAAAGTTCTAAATTATTTAAATAAAGAGAACTAAATTAAATTATATTACACATATAATCGTAAATCTCAATAATATTTTAATTGTTGTACATAATATTTATTTAGCAAATCTCTAGTGCAAAATATGTGTACAAATTCTCATTCTAGGAAATAATAATTAACACTACCGACAACATTGATAACTAATATGTTATCACAAATACACTAATATTTGTTTTAAAATGATAATACAGTATACAATTGTTTATCTTTATAAGATCAATTCGTATCGGATTGTTTTTGTTTAGCTTTGGGTTTACCTGTCCATGTTCTATGAATTACTATGGCAACCATATTCATACGTAAATAAACGATAAAGTTTGCATGATTTATACGGTGTTGATTTTATTTGGGTTTGTCCAAAAGTGTACCACATATTTGCAGGAATAATTGACGTCAATAATATCCGTAATTTCTATATAGTATTATGTACTATATTTACAATTTATTTAATGTTACTAGGTTTGTACTCTAGATATATTATTTGTTTTGTTTGTGCTGCTGGGAGAAACTCGCTGAAAAATCCAGTCAAGTGTAAATTTGGATTTACCAACTGTTTTCTTTTTATATTTGCTTGTTTTATCCCTTCAGAATTAGTTCAGTAATAGTAGATAGCGGTTAACAAAGGAAACAATTATTTTTATAAGATTGTTTTCTGGTTTCAATTCCGGTAATATGTAGATTGTTTGTTGTTTATTTGGCAAAAATATAATTAGGACACTTTTATCATGATGTAAAATTTCCATTTCGTGTTTTCAAATTTATTTACTTAATGTTGGTGTCACATAGTGTTTTCACAATTTGATACAATTTTTATAAGACAAAAGTGTGATGTCATTTCATACAATTTGGTCAAATATTCTAAAGCAGTGTTTCTTAAAGTATTGATCAATTATTTTAATCAAAACTTATAGTACCTTTAAAATTTTTCTTGTATTAAAAATATATCATATTTTATTATTATTATTTTGATAAGAGGAATGGTAAAACTGAAAATTTTAATTACACTTTTATAATAACCAAGATTAAAATGTTTTTACTGGTTTCAGGATATTAAATCTATGTTTCCATGCATAAAAGTAGGCTGATAAGTAAGTAATGACTGTATTCTGTACGGTAATATTACCATATTGACTTGTCAAAACAGTCAAGAACATGAAAATAAAACACAATGATAATATAACACTATTAATACAAACGAAACTCAAAACCAACAATAATACAAAGATTACTTCTCCTGCTTATCATAATATATATTAATTGTACAGTCTTTCAAATTAGAGATGACCACGTTATGACGTTTAAATAAAAACATACAGACCACAGACTTACTTAATCTAAAATGATGACAATGACGCTATTTATAAAATAATTTCAAAAAATAATATTTATTAATGACGTTAACGTGTTTATATTCTGATCCGTGATAACTATTGAAATAAGCGCGCATTTAATATCTTTTTCGTGCGTTACCATTGAAAACGCGCGCATTTAACGACAAAGATATTTTTCGGTTGTTCCACAGAAAACGTCAAATTTACGATGACAAATGAGAGCGTAATTGTCAACTTTTCATAACAATCGTAGAAAAAATATATTAAATGCGCTCTTATTTCAATAGTTACCAGTGATACAAACAAAACTGAAACTTGTCATATTGACAGTTGACAGAACGAATTTATTTTCAGTACGTATACGTTTTTAAATAATTTTAAGATGCAATCGTAGAAAAAAATTATGTGTGTATCACGAGTGTAAAGTGTTTTTGTTCCTCTTACACTATTGCAGCCATTTGACATGAAATAACGAAAATAAATGAGTAAATATTTGGGGTATTCGAGTTATCTGAGTATTCGAGATCTGATTAATATTCGAATTCAATGTCCGAAGTCGAGAAAATTTATTTTAACATTTACTACTATTTAGCAAATGTCAAATGAAAGATTGATGAAACAAGTGTAGGTTGGAGAAATTGTGGATGATTTTTTGTGGACCTGTGCTTGATTTAGGAATAAATGAGGTTTGTTGCGTGAACGAAAGATGATTCGATCTTGTATGAAGGGAATTATTAGTAGAAATATTTGGTGAATATAATTTGCAAGATTAATCTAATGTACAAATAATGAGTGAATATTTCTATGGCACCCAATTTGATCAAGCATCGTGTTATGTATGTAAGAATGGTAGGAAAATATAAGAAGAAAACAATAGCGATTAAATTATCTGGTCAACATTTATTGTACTGAACAGAAAACGATAACAACAAAAACAAAATACATTTCAACTCAATAAAAAGTTTAGTGATGTCCCTTCTTGTATCCCCATTTCTTATGTCCTTCATGACCGCCCTTCTTGCCGTACTTCTCTCCATGATGGTGGTGTTCATCGTGTCCTCCTGCATGTTTGTGTCCCTTGCCTTCCTTGAAATGAGAGCCCTTCTCGTGACCGCCCTTCTTGCCGTAGTGATCGTCATGGTAGGCAGACTTGTGGTGTCCTCCCTTGTGGTGTCCGCCCTTCTTGTGTCCGTGCTCATGATGGAATCCTCCGTGTTTCTCATGATGACCAGAGTCATGGTCCTCATCGTAGAAGTGCTTCTCTTTCTTGTACTCATCGAGCTTGTGAACGTCATGACCTCCCTTGGTGGAATGTCCTTTTTTGTAGCTGCCCTTCTCACCATACTTGTGTCCTTTTTCACCCTTTTCTCCAGCGTGGTGTTCCCCGTAGTAGCCATCATCATGATGATGGGATTTCTTGTGACCACCATGGTCAGAATAGTGTCCTTTATGACCTTCTTTATCATGGTGTCCTTTGGCGCCTTTCTCGTGGTCGTGGTGTCCTTTGTAACCCTTGTCACCCTTCTCTCCATGGCTGGCGTGGTGATCGGAATGGTGTTCCTTGCCGCCGCCCTTCTTCCAGTGGTGGCCGTGGCCGGATTCTGCTGCCTCAAGATCACGGCGTTCTCTGGAGATCTCTCTCGCTGATGTAAGACACAACCCTACGACTACTACCAGGGCTAAAACGCACAAACCACGTTGAACTCTCGCCATTGTGGTGGAGTTGCTATTGTTTGATGGAATAGCAAACACCGAATGATGCTGTTGACATCGATGGCTAGAGTATTTATAGTTGAGAGTTATGAAGTTAGGCTAAGTTTTTTACGGGTGAAAATGGATTTGCGTGCTCAAGTGTGAAGCGTCACCAGGTTGGTTAATACATTGCGATTAGAAATTCGCTTGGTTTCGATCACTTTCACTAAAATCGAGATGGTTTTTCTTTGATCGGTGATGTAACAGTGGCGGGCTGATTTGATGCGGATTTGTCCACCGAGCCATATTACACGCACTGTGAGAAACACCGCAAGCAACCATTCAACGGACAACTCGCTTTTCTCATTTACATACAATACTCTGTCATTATTATACAAAAACAAGTATGTGCTATTTTTAAATCGTTAGTAATCATTTTACATTAATTCATAATTCAGATTCTCTGACATAATTTCATAATTTCATAATTTCTCAAAAGAACTTGAAAATTTTATCATTTTAGTTTGATTTTTCTTGTCAAACATTTCAGAATTAGTGAAGAGAAAATACACTGCTCAAAATTGTAACTATAAATTATATTCAAATATATGTTAGAATACCTAAGGTATTATTTTTCTTAGAATTTATATAAATTTTCATATTGGATCCTTCGTAAATACGTACTTATAATTTAATTTATAGTTTTAATTTTACATTCAATTTTTAAAATATCTCTGTACAATTTTGAGCAGTGTATTTTGATTGTAGACTAAACTTCGCCATTAGGATATATGTTAATAAAGCTTTATTATTATTATTATTAAAAGTATTTCAAATAAAACTGACAGAATTAATTAATCTGGTAGTTAGTTGCAATAAAAGCAAAAGGAAGTTACATATAATATGGCATAATTGCCATGGTTGTTAAACATTTGAATTACTTTTATTTATTTAAAAATCCATTATTGGCCATTAATCCTTTATTTAAATAATGTTTTTCTAATATAATTGATAAATAATTATGTCTAAATTTCGATTAACTTTGAGGACGGCGTCCATTTTATACACTGCCACAACCTTATGATGTACAATACATTGCTAAACCATAATGGATATCAGAAGAAAGATTCGAATATGTAACACAAGTGAAAAAGAAATGAACACATTCATCCTCCTGAATGATTAGTGCTGCTGCCACCAAAAATGTCCTACATTTTATTCATGTATTCTTTCTTGAAAATACGGCTTCGAGCAAACTTCTAATAAAGCGGATTTAGTAAAAAAAATACGAACCAAAATATGGTGGTTAGATGTTTAGTTAATTTTTCACTTATGGATAATTGCACTAATGAAACTTATATTTTACTTGGTCTAAATTAATAAAAACAATATTAATTAATTATTATGTCATTACGGCTTTTTACCCCTTACTTGATGTGGCAGTCTGCCTTTGCAGATCTCGGTAAGTGATATATTTTGCGCGTGAAGTCCGTTTAACCACGGCCTCCAAATATGTTAGTGGAAGGGGATCCAAAGGGGTAATTTTAATATAATTGAATAATATATTTTGTTGTTAAACATTCGATATACTTTATACATATTTAAACTAAAATATATATTTAATATGCTATTTAATATGGGGTAGGTGACTCAGTTGTGTCAAGTCGGCTTGTGAATTTGAAAACTTTGGTTCGATTCCCCTGTGGCTCTCCCTCTACGTACGTTTTTGGACACTGTGATTTGACGGCTGGTAACCGCACTTCATGCGAAGAAATGTATCACTTACTGAGATCTGCTACGGCAGAGTACCACATCCAGTAATGGGTAAAAGGCGTGATAGTATATTTTATTTTATATATATATTTAATTGTATAAAAAATAATTCATTCATCAGGTTTGATTAATTCAGTCTAATTTTCAAAGCAAAAAATTGTATAATTCAAGATAACACTAGTTTAGGTCGTTAAGTCAGATTACGTCAGGATCGATTAAAGTTGATTAATTTAGTATACATAATTTTCAGAGCAAAGATTTAACAATCATCATTATTTGATTCGCATCTTTATTAAATTCCTTTTAGAAGTTTATACGAGGCTTCGTTTGCAATAAGCAGTGCGTGATAAAAACCATGGCTGGTAGCACAAGCTCTGTTTTTACCTGTTTTAAGAGCAGTGTTTTTGGGTGTTTTAGCTATCTCTAACATGTTAAAACCGTGCTCTTAGAACACCTAAAAACAGAGCTTGTGCTACCAGCCATAAGTTTATAAGACAACAGGTACATATATTAGCGCTAACTTATCATTCATCTGCACAACAAAAAATCATGTATTTTTGTATATATATATAAGTTGTAGTCAACGTGTCAGTGAGATTAGAACGTATGAACTCGTGCTTGATAATGTAAATAATGTCCAATGAACTACAACCGCCTATTATACAATATAACATTATTTAGGACATATATCAATACTGAATTAAAGTGACACATAATTTATTTGTCAGATAAGTAGAAAAATATCGTTTTGATAAATGACGGACGTTATGAAAATGTTTATGTCCGAGGGGTATAAACTTATTAAGTACTCAATATTTTGTTTTTAAAGTTAAATTTGTTATAGAAAAAACGGGGTGATGTCGGCACTACGGATCTTCTGTTTGCCGGGCATTGCTGTGTATAGATACTACCGATAATATTCGGATGACGCCGTATAGAGATGTCGTGACACAATTGTTAGTGTTTCTGTTCGGCAAGCAGAAAATCCCTGGTTCGAGTTCAGGCGCATCCGAAATTTTCTGTTTTTACTTCCTTGTACGAAGTAAAGGAAGTATTGTAATCGCGAAAATTTTCGGTTCTCAGATTTCAACGGAAATAGGTGTTTTGGCCCTCCCTGAATCCATTTTGACTAATTTCGTCATGCCGTCTGTACGTACGTATGTACGTACGTATCTCGCATAACTCAAAAACGGTAAGCCGTAGAAAATTGAAAATTTATATTTAGGACTGTTATAACATCTAGTTGTGCACCTCCCTTTTTGGTCATTATACAACTACCGGAAGTGGTACTTTACTTGAAGCCTATGAAAAACTATATTCAAATATAATTTAAAACTTTCCAAATTTGGTATATACGACTAATATATCAATAGAAATAACATAATAGATTTTGGTTAAAATAGACTAACCGGAAGTGGCACATTACATGAAGCTGCTAACAGTTTTCCTTGAAAAAAATGGTATTATTTTAATTTTAGAAAGGAATGCTGTAAATAAAAGTTTTATAGAATTAAATTCTGCGTCTAGCACATTAAGAATTTTTAAATTAGCTTATTGCATAAACGAGATATCTAAATTTAAATATTATATATTTTTTGATGTTTTTAAAAATTAAGTTTGCTATGGATTAGAACAAAAAATAAAAGATTTAATGTCAAATATGTGCAATTAAAAAAATATCTATAGTTTAATACGTGTACAAGGAAGTCATGTGGTGTCCACATCAGATATTTTAAATTTAGAATGATTAATTCAAGCATAATTAGTTAACCTTATATGTGAAATTGAAAATGCATTTTTTATATCTTTCTATTATTATTAATTTTTTTTTGAAATCTTAAATGGGAATCATGATAATTATTTTTCTGATTACATCGCCATCTATCGCGAATCGGAAAAAAGTTTCATACAAAACCTACTTAGTTTTAGCCGTACTATCCGAATGTACAATAAAATAGTTATTTGTGTATTAAGAGCGTAAAGTGATTCCTCTTGCACTATTGCAGCTCTCGCCTTCGGCTCGCGCTGCAATTACCGTGCTCGAGTAACAAAGACACTTTACGCTCGTGATACACACATAATTTTTTCTACGATTGCATCTTAAAGTTTTTAAAAAACGTAGGTATACGTCTAAAACTAAATTCGTTTTGTTAACTGTCAATATGACAAGTTTCTGTTTTGTTTGTATCCCTGGTAACTATTGAAATAATCTTTTTCGCGCGTTGCCATTGGAAACGCGCGAATTTAACGTCTTTTTTGCGCGTTGCCATTGGAGACGCGCAAAAAAGATTGTTCCACAGAAAACGTCAACTTTACGATGACAAATGAGAGCGTAATTGTCATCTTTTCATAGCAATCGTAGAAAAAATGTATATTTATCTAGGTTAGATAGGATTAAAATAGCAAGGTATAATGGCATTAGTTGGTCCTATGGTATTATGTTGTACAGGGGTGGGAAATCTCCGGTCCGCGATTTTTTTTGGTCTGGCCCGTCAAGGCAACCGTGTGTTTATTTTAGTTCAACCAGCTCCAAAACTGATGAAACCCCTAACCATGCCTGACCTAGTACAGAACGCATTTTTATGGTAAAAAGCAATTGGAGGTGGATACGTGCTACACCAATACCCGAGTCGTCAATATAAGTACTTACAAACAGTTAGTTTTGACTGTCAAAATATGAAGAAAAGAAACTAATAACATGAAAGAATTTAACACTAACAGTAAACTCTACATCTCCATATGTGAATCACCTATAAATAGAAACGTAGAAAATCTGCATACACGATACTCGTATCGACAGTTACAAAATAAATCACAGTTGTTGAACATCTCTGTAAAGGGTACGGTTACATTAACTTAAATAAACATAACTCATTGCTGCTAGCTCTGACTCTACATAAACTAAGGCAGAAAGAAACAAAACACAATTACATTTGTGTGGGTGTGTATTTGTGTAATCTGCGGTGTTAATGAAATAAATTATTTACTACTTGTTGACAAATCAATGTAAATAAACACTCGTATCATTGGATAATTATTTACGAAGTGAGTTAAATGCACGGAAAATAATTATGGCTCAATTACCTACACACATTACACATAGATAGCCCCGGGAGCACACTTATTATTTTCTAAATTCATGCGAGAGACCGTAGATTATTAGGTTATTAAATTTCGTATATATAGATACTTATTACAAACATTGCTTTTTATAATAATAATAATAATATATATATATATATATATATATATATATATATATATATATATATATATATATATATATATATATATATATATATATGAATTAAAGTGTATATACTATAAGACATACTGATTATGGAACAAAAAGAATTTTTTTTAAATTCGCAAAAAAATCTGCATCGTATTTAAGGACAGCATTTTGTTAGCCACTGGTTGATAGCTATTTTTATAATTATATTTAAATCTTCTTACAAGTAATTGTTTACACAACACCAAATAAATGTCTGATGTTGTGTATTTAATAATTTAATTTAGTTAAATGCAGTAGGTTAAGCAATAAAGTACGCTAATCCAGTGGATCTAAAATTGTTCATTTTAAGTAAACCATCCTTAATTTAGCGAATTTAAAAAAAAATTGTTCCATGAGCAGTACTTTTTATAGTATATACCCTTTAATTTTTTCCCAAAGTACAGATTCACCCTATATATATATATATAAATATAATAAATATAAATATATCATCACGCCTATTACCCATCACTGGGTGTGGCACTCTGCCTTAGCAGATCTCGGTAAGTGATATATTTTTTCGCGTGAAGTGCGGTTACCAGCTGTCAAATCACGGCCTCCAAAGATATTAGTGGAGGAGGAGCCACAGGGGTAGATTTTTTTTTAAATTGGTGAAAATTGTTTGCCGGTTGTGGGGATCGAACCAGGGTTCTCAAGATCTACAGGCCGACTCGATACCACTGAGCCACCTACCCCATTATATATATATATATATATATATATATATATATATATATATGTTGTGTTTTGTAATTTGTTTTATAATCATTGTTGTTTTGTAATTTGTTTATATAATAATATTTGACTATCCAGGTTACGTAAATAGTTACAGTTTTGTTGATAGATTTTTACTGTCAAAAAAAATAAAATCATTTAAAACTAATCTTTTCATTATTCTTTAATGAACTAAATTAATTATAAAATATATTATATTGGTGACCCCTCGTTTTGTGACTCTCTACTGATAATGATGAATGAAGCTGCGCAAATTCTTGAATCTGAAATTCAAGACAATAATCCGGTCGATGTGTCGTCCCTGTCTGGCCCCTTTAGACTACCAGATTTTTGGCCTGCAGATGCAGAATTATGGTTCAGTCAAGTTGAAACTATCTTTATCTCCCGAAAAATTTCATCAGAATTTTCAAGATTTTCAAAAGTGATTGAGATCTTAACTCCTCAAAACGCTAATGAAGTTCGAGATATTATTGTAGCACCTCCAGCTGATAGGCCCTACACTATATTGAAAGCTGCCCTCATCGAAAGAACTGGACAGTCTGAAAAGGAGAAAATACAACAATTATTCAATATTTCTCCTTTCGACGACAGAAAACCTACCCAAATTTTACGACATTTGCGTCAATTAATTGGCAGCAAACTTTTAGACACTGCTATATTAGAAGAATTATTTATTCAAAAACTACCAGTGAATATACAATTGATTTTAACTTCATTGATCAATACTTCCTTGGATGACAAAGCCAAAATTGCAGATAAACTTATAAACATAGAAAATCCATCTATTTCCACGATATCAGATGATTCTACATCCATTAAGACGTTAATACAAGAGGTTAAAGACATTAAACTACAGTTGTCAGCTATGCAAGCACGTACGACACAATCACCTACTAATCAAGTTTCTTCGCCTGTATTATGTTGGTACCATTCCAATTATGGCAAGAAGGCAAGGAAATGTGTTCCGCCATGTTCTGGCCCCCCACTGTTGATGAAATCTGAGGTGCTGCCAGTTTCTACAATGACTTCATTCAAAACTGATTATTTCCCTTCCATTTTTAGTAACGTTTCCTATACAACTCCAACTCCATTATTGTTTTTAACCGATCACCATACCGGACATCGTTTCTTAGTCGACAGCGGTGCGCAGGTGAGTGTTGTCAAAGTTGATAAAAAATCTAAAAATCAATCAAATTTACATTATCTGCAAGCTGCAAATCTAACTAAAATTAAAACATACGGTTCTAAGACAATTACTTTGAATTTAGGTTTGTCAAAATCTTTCACCTGGAATTTTATCATTGCTGATGTGCAACATTCAATTATTGGGGCTGATTTTTTAAATCACTATAAACTTTTAATTGATCTGTCATCGAAACGTGTCCTTGAATCAGTCAAAATGAACAATATAAACAATATTCAAAATCCATCCAATATTTTTCAAAAATTACTATTCAGTTATCCAAATTTAACTAAGAAATTAGATTTCAAACGTGAAATTAAACATACTGTAAAACATAAAATCATTACTACTGACAATCCTACCTTTGCTAAACCTCGTCGCTTGGCCCCAGATAAACTTTTAATTGCAAAGAAAGAATTCAATCGTATGCTTGATATTGGAATAATTCGTCCTTCATCAAGTGCTTGGGCTTCACCCTTACATTTAGTTAAAAAAAAATCTGGAGAATGGCGTCCATGCGGCGACTACCGTGCACTTAATTCGCAAACTACACCCGACCGATATCCACTTCCTCATTTACAAGACTTTACCTCAAACCTACAAAATACCAAAATTTATTCAAAATTAGACCTTATAAAAGCCTACAATCAAATACCAATGGATGATGACTCTATTACAAAAACTGCTATTACCACCCCTTTCGGCTTGTATGAATATACTGTAATGCCATTTGGTTTGAAAAATAGTGCTCAAACGTTTCAAAGATTTATAGATAATGTAATTAGAGGCTTAGATTTTGCTTTTGCTTATATTGATGACATTCTTATCGCAAGCGAGACTTTAGAAGAACATTTAAAACATATAAAAATAATTTTTGATAAATTAGACAAATTTGGTATTTTAATTAATAAAGACAAGTGTCAATTTGGTCTGCGCGAAATTGAATTTCTTGGGCATAATATTTCCTCAGAAGGCATTAAACCTTTAGAAAAGAAAATTAACATAATAAATAAATTTCCTCTTCCATCTTCTCAAAAGCAATTACGAGAGTTTTTAGGACTAGTTAATTTTTATCACCGCTTTATCAAAAATTGTGCTACTATTTTAAATCCAATCAACAAATTATTAAATCAGCATAAAACAAGTTCGAAAGAAATTGTGTGGTCTGATGAAGCAAAAGACGCTTTCAAAGTTATTAAAACCAAGTTATCTGAACTTACGTGCCTCACTTTTCCAAAACATGGCGCTTCTCTTAATATTATGGTCGATGCATCTGAAGTCGCAGTCGGAGCAGTTTTACAACAATTTGTTGAAAATAACTGGAAACCCATCATGTTTTTTTCGGCAACTTTAACTCCAACTGAAAAGCGGTACAGTACCTTCGGAAAAGAACTTCTTGCAATTTATTTAGCTGTCAAAAAATTTCGTCATTTTTTAATTGGACAAAGTTTTTATATTTTGACAGATCACAAACCGCTTACATTCACTACAAAAATTGCTCACAATTGTAATTATTCACCAAGAGAATTACGTCATTTAGACTTTATTTTCCAATTTACACAAGATATACGTCATGTTTCCGGTAAAAATAATCCAGTAGCTGACGCACTTTCACGCATATCAATAAATTCTTTTTACAACACAGAACACATTGACTACAATAAAATAGCTAGCGCTCAAATAACTGACTCTGAATTATTAAATCTTAAAACTTCATTAAATACTTCATTAAAATTTCAAGACTTTCAACTACCTAATTCTAACCTACAACTGACTTGTGATGTATCAACAGGCAATTGTAGACCATACATACCTAAAAAATTCCAAAAAACTGTATTTAGTCATTTTCATTCTCTTTCTCATCCTGGAATAAATGCTACAATAAAATTAATTTCATCTAGATTTATTTGGAAAGACATGAACAAACAAATTGCAATGTTAACAAAAAACTGTTTAAACTGTCAGAAAGCAAAGGTAACTAGGCATACTAAATCTCCAATTTCAAAATTTGACATTCCTTCATCACGATTTTCTTTAATACACATTGACATTGTAAAATTACCAGTTTCAGACAATTACTCTTATGTCCTTACATGCATCGACCGTTTTACTAGGTGGCCCGAAGTTCTGCCTTTAACAGATTGTTCGGCTAAAACTGTAGCCAAAGTTTTGATTTCTGGTTGGATTTCTCGTTTTGGTGTCCCTACTACAATTACAACTGATAGAGGACAACAATTTAATTCAGCTTTATTTACTAATCTGTTGAAATTACTAGGTTCACAACATATAAGAACTACAGCCTATCACCCCCAATCAAATGGAATTATAGAAAGATTTCATCGGTATTTGAAAGATTCTCTTAAAACGTTTCAAAATCCATCCCGTTGGATTGATTTTTTACCTTTTGTTCTGCTTGGTATAAGATCTACAATTAAAAATAATTACTGTAGTTCTGCTGAATTAGTGTACGGTACTAAATTAAGGTTACCAGGAGAATTTATACCAAAACAAAAATCCATTCCTCCACACGATTTCAATACAGCTCAATTTTTAGAAAATCTTAAAACTTCAATTAGTAATTTAAAACCTTTTGCCACTCAAATATCCAATTCTAAATTTCCATCAACTTACATACCTAAAAATTTATTTCTTACTTCTCATGTTTTTATCAGAAATGATGAAATCGGACCAATCCTCAAACAAGCTTTTAACGGACCATTCAAAGTTCTAGAACGGCATGATAAATTTTTCAAAATTCTTGTAAATGGTACTGTTGAGTCAGTCAGCATAGACAGACTGAAACCAGCATATATTGATAACAATTATTTTTAACAATATGATTGATTTTTTGATATGTGTTAATTTTTGACAGCATCGCCTTGTTCACTGTGATGGTCATAATTTTTAATATATTTCAATTGTTATTTATATTGTATTATATATTTCTATTCTTTTCTTGTATGGTATGTTCCGTTTTTCGGGGGAGTAGTGTTGTGTTTTGTAATTTGTTTTATAATCATTGTTGTTTTGTAATTTGTTTATATAATAATATTTGACTATCCAGGTTACGTAAATAGTTACAGTTTTGTTGATAGATTTTTACTGTCAAAAAAAATAAAATCATTTAAAACTAATCTTTTCATTATTCTTTAATGAACTAAATTAATTATAAAATATATTATATATATATATATATATATATATATATATTAGATACCTATGACGTAATTTTTATATAGAACGACTATAGAGTAATTTGAAAATCTAGTTAAAAATAGTTATTTGTGTATTAAGAGCGTAAAGTGATTCTCTGTTACTCGAACATGGTAATTGCAGCGCGAGCCGCAGGCGAGAGCTGCAATAGTGTAAGAGGAACAAAGGCACTTTACGCTCGTGATACACACAGAATTTTTTTCTACGATTGCATCTTAAAATTATTAATAAACGTTCAGTACTGAAAATAAATTCGTTCTCTTAACTGTCAATATGACAAGTTTCTGTTTCGTTTGTATTCCTGGTAACTATTGAAATAAGTGCGCATTTAATATCTTTTTCTCGCGTTGCCATTGGAAACACGCGCATTTAACGTCTTTTTCGCGCGTTGCCATTGGAGACGCGCAAAAAAGATTTTTTTCGATTGTTCCACAGAAAACGTCAACTTTACGATGACAAATATAACAACGTAATTGTCAACTTTTCATAGCACTCGTAGAAAAAACATATTTTTTTCCTCTTTATCTTTATAGTAGAGCTTATAGTTTAATTCAAATTATTTGGCTGTAGTTTTAGTTGAAGTTCAAGGAAGTTTAACTTTTCGGTCTAACCACGGATTTAGATCTAAAATAAAAAATGTAGAAGCATTTTTTAGTTTTCTAATTATTCTTTACAGTTTATATTTATAGCAATTATCTTTAAAATCATCTTAGAAAAAAGCAGAAAACTACTTTTATTTAATAAAATATAAACTAAACACTTGGCTAAGTCTCTTTTATTTATTTGTTATTCTGTACAAAAGAAATTTAATCCGAATTACAGTACAGGGTTCGGACTCATTGAGCCGCGGTATTGCATCAGTTAACCCCCTATAATACGCAACGTGCTAATTATGATACAGAAAGAATTAAAAAGAAAGCTGTTTACATGAAATATACAATTTTAGTGCCACTAGTTTGAGCGATTTCTAATATATTTATAATTAAATTATAATTATAAACAATACATCAGTCAATTTATTCATTATACAATATCAGATAAATGTCTATTAGTAGTGTTCTAATTATAATTTAATTATTAATATATTAGAAATATTTTTCAAACCAGTGGCACAAAAAACGTTTACTTTATGTAAACTGCAAATTAATTTTGCGAATTATGAAAAAAATATTTCTGTGTCATAATTAGTACATTGAGTGGGGTTAAAATAAATGCCATAAGTCGTGAAACACGCTGTATAAGTGTATACTACCGGATTCATTAATGTCATTTCTACGTTTTATATTTTCCGTTGTGAACCGTTTATAAAATAATTTAAGGTAAAATGCAACAAATAAAAATGATTCTTAGTTTTCCATATCTTTTATATAGTCCGTCAGTACGGAATTCGAATCCGGAGATCCCGAATTCGAATCGCGCTCAAGTTAAAAAATTATATGAACTATCACACTGCGGCTCGGTGAGTGCGGAACCTGTACTGTTATTGGGATTAAATTCCTGTTGTACAGCGTAACATAAATAAATTAATAAATATGAACTATTTATTTATAAAATAATTTTGACATGCTTGCCATACTACAATATATTATTTTTAATATAGCGACATTATAATAAATGACTGCACCTAATCATTATATAGTACATGCTAGTAACCGACTAAAAACTAAACAATTAATTTAACGTCGCATAACACCATTGTATAGAGTTGACAATCGCAGACTTGAACTTGACGTAAGCGCTCCTAACGAATATGGATATAAACACGTATCGTACTCAGTTGCATTGACGTCACGTCTCACCTGGCTAACGCACTCTACGCCCAGTGGCGTGCGCTGAGGTCGCATGGGGGCCTGCTAATGAATTATTTCCTTTTTTACGTCGCAAAACCTTAATTAACAGTACGTGAAATTACTCAGTGAACAACTGCGTAACGAGGATGTTGTGAATTACTTGCAACTAGTCTTCAAGTGGTTTGAGAGGTTTTAGATTTTTTTTCGGTAATGAAATTTTTTTCAAGGTCTTTATTATTGTTTAATAATTAGTTTTGTATATATTTACTGTTTTATTTATTTATTTAGATGAATTATTCATAATCCTTTTTTCTTTTTTGAAACTTGATGAACATGCATGCAGTATAATAATTATTTTATGCATGCTTACAAATTATGCTGAATTAACTTGTAAAAACCGATTTAATTTACTTCTTGTTGTAAAGTTGCCACAAAAATTTGCTGTTACATATATTTTGTAATTTTTAATGGGGTAGATGGCTCAGAGTCGGCCTGTGGATCTTGAGAACCCTGGTTCGATCCCCACAGCCGACAAACAATTTTCACCAAGCCCTGTGGCTCCCCCTCCACTAACATTTTTGGGGGCCGTGATTTGACGATTGGTTCACCAGAAGAAATCTATCATTTATCGAGATCTGCTAAAGCAGATTGCCACGCCCAGTAATGAATAAAAGGCGTGATGATATATTTATTTATTTGTAATTTTGGAAAATTGTATCTAAATATTTTATTTTTTGTTCAATTCTACTGAAATATTGGTTATATAATATGATGACTGAAAATCGATGGTAGTCACAGACTGTAATTATCTTTTATATGTTTCGAGGTACAAATAAAACAGCTCCGGTTGCTACTTTACCTGTTTTTCTGCAATTTTCGGAACGAAAGTATGAGGATAACATGTTTACTTCAAATAATTTGTCATCGAAATATTTTCTCAGAAGATTTTTGTGTTACAGAGCATTATATATTTTTATTCTAGAATGTCTAGAAATTTTATTCTTAATACAAAAAAAAAATTATTACATTTGTCTCAATCATCAAAATTTTGAAACTATTTTCTATTATTATTTGCACATAAATCTAATGTTTTAAATAAATATATCATCACACCTTTTACCCATTACTAGGTGTGGCACTCTGCCGAAGCAGATCTAATGTTTTTAGATCTATTATAAAACTTTAACTTTAAAAGTATGTACAATACAAAATATGTTCCATTCACCATAATAATAATAATATTTTGTTCCAAAAAGTTTAGTATTCAGATGCCAACTTCACACCTAATTAGGCGTATAATTCACATTTCCTACTATAGCTCACGCATACATAGCAAGTAAAGACCGGTAAATTCACCGATATTTTTCAAACAAATCTATCTTTAATACTTTTGAAGATACAGTGCCTCGAATCCAACCAGAAGTAATAACTAACAATTTTTTGCGTGTTTCCGTTGAAAATCGGACAATCTCAGTAATGAATTGCAAAATGTGAAAAGTAATTCACGCGGTCCTATTTATTGGTCTTGTTTGTGATCAGTGATCGGTTTACCGACGCGAATCTGAATTATTGACACAGACTTCACGGTTCGTGAGCAGAAAGTGCGGACATTACTTATGTAGCCGCACTAGACGAACGATTGCACTTGAGATTAGAAATTGTTCGAGTACACTTCGAACGAATTTATTCATAAAAGTGTACAGTGTTAAATATTCTGATAAAAGCTAAAAGTTATTTTCATAACTTGTACATTTGGCATCGGACAATATTTTCAAATTACCTTGAATACTTGGCGTCGTATATTTTTTGTTGTTGCTTCAAATAAATATAATAGATATACACCTAAGTTCTTCATTTTAGAAGTGTGTTATTTCTATAGCATATTTTGGTCGTCAAAGTCATTAAATTATTTTATAATTAAATATTCTGTGCCAGAAAATTTAGAATTTCGTATATTTATTTGTAACATTTTTCTCTAAAGTAATTTAGAAATGTTTGATAGTAGAAAATGCAAATATTTCTAAATTATTTTAATTGAAGAAACTACAGTGAAAGTGATCGAAAATTTAATTTTAAAAATGACCTTTTTTCTATAAAATAATGATTAAATATTTGATATTGGAAAATATAGTTCGGTTGTACGGTAGTGTTGTTAGCATCACGGTATTCGAATCCGAAGATCCTGAATTCGAATCCCACTCAAGCTAAAAATATATTAATTGGGATTAAGTTCCTGTTGTAGAGAGCTACAATGAAAAATATAAATAAATAAATAAATATATATATATATATATAATCACGCCGTTTACCTATTACTGGGTGTGGCACTCTGCCGAAGCAGATCTCGGTAAGTGATATATTTCTTCGCGTGAAGTGCGGTTACCAGCCGTCAAATGAAAAATGTTGAATATAATTTAAAGAAATAAGTAACATTAATCGAAGGTAGAGTAAATACGATGATCGACTGTTTAAATAATGAAGAAACTTAGATAATTGGAATATCAGTCTAATTTATTTTTAAAATGTTACAATTCCGACGTTTCTGCGATGACCATCGCCTTCTTCAGGGATCTGGTGTATGATGTCCATGTTGAGTTGTTTTATTTATCGAAGGTATTGTGAAAGACCTAGCGATTTTCGCCACCATAGTTGCTCTGTAAAATATTCCTAGTTTGACAATGTATACTTAATTCTTAACTGACCAAGAATTTCTGCATAGAACGACTATTTTACTGAACGACTATGGTATCAGTAGTCGTGCATAAACTGTTTGTTCTATTTAAATAATGCCACACAATTTTCAACAATCTTATACTCAGTTTTTCATTCAAGTGTTATCTTCTTGTTATAGTTATTTGCCTGTCAAATATAGAAGAATACATATAATTTATATTGCTGTTAGTAAATATTTATTTAATAATCGATTGATAAATTGGACATTGGACATATTCTGTAAGCTAAGAATATATTTACCTGAAATTAATAAGAAATAATTTTTTTTCACAATAATAGAGATTTGTTCGGTGGACGTACTATAACTTTGAAAATGTATTTGAACAATTTTTAGAATTTAGAAATGTTTGACAGTGATAAATATGCAATAGCAAATATTCTAGATAAATTGAAAATACTATATATTTTCTGTTATCAAACCTTTTTAAATTACTTCAAATTAAAAAATACTGCAAATAAAAGTGGTAGAAAATTTAGTTTCCTATATTATCAGTATATTTTATACAGAACCAATATTCTCTAGAACTTTGAAACTTTTGACCATGAAAAATATGGATATTGTTCAAGTGTTTTTAAAAATATTGTAGTAAAATAGTAAATAGTATTTTTTGTACTCGTAACCTTCAAAATGACACTTCCCGCACGCAACACTCAATCTGGAACAAGTGCTTCCCAATCGACTGGACTGTAAAAATTGCAAAAAACACTGGCCCTTTGGAACATTCTAAAATAAATATGTCTTGATAATAATAAAATCTAATTTATAAAATGCAACTTCCTTGAATTTTCCTTTCTTAAAAGTTTGGGAAATAAGAGTAATTTGTTAAAATTCTTTCAACATTTGTCAGCATCAGTGCCATATATTTGACAACCTCTGAACTAAAGACGTCATTGATACAACTTCTTGCAGATTGTAATCAAATAAAAATCGCGACTAATACTATATAAATAATAAGAAAAAACACATGTTGTGGCATATAACAACTTAGTTTAATGGAAAAGTAAGATTATAACAATATAAAATGCTTCAATTAATTAATATATTTGAGGTTAGGTTTGATATTTGAACTAAAAAACTATATTTTTAGATTGGGAAGAGCTACAATTGTTACAAGTATTATTATAAACATTTATAGTTAGATGTTGACAATTAGAAATCGAAGCTCCTGGAGCAGCTTGGTTTGCAATTGATAAAGATTGTGTATAATTTGCAGATTCAGCTGTACTCGCACAAGTTGAAATTTAAAAAATATTATACAAACTACGTGCGTGTAGACGTCTTCCGGTCATTCGCGCTATTAAAGACACTCGCGCCTTGCAGTTGCTCGTGCTTTAAAAATGCGCTCATTCGAGAACATCGCCTCCCCGCACTTAGTTGTAGAAATATAATCAAGGAAGCAGGATAGGAAAAATAACCCAAACATCAATTTAATTGTAAAATTACGTAATTAATAGTATTTATTCATGTTTCCTTAATTCATTTCCGCATATTGTTTCCTCAAATGTGTAACATAATGATATTATGTAAATGGCAAATCCTATATTTGCGATGACGAAATTAAGATATGTCATGAATGTACTTATATTATTTCATGGTTGAAGTTCAAACAAAACAAATTATTTAAATTCATAAAACTATTTAACTAATATTAGTTGCAGTACAAGATGCTACAATTTATAGTTAAATTTGGTTATAAGATGATATCAATAAGAAGAAGTAAATTAATGTTTACGGGCGAGCTAGTAAGTTTGCTAATAATCCAGTGAACTCAGTGAAGATTAATTGTAAGTGTGCCGAATACAAAGTTTTAGCTAGCATGAACCTTGGACAATATTGGTTATAATATTTTTTCTACGATTGTTATGAAAAATTAACAATTACGCTCTCATTTGTCATCGTAAAGTTGACGTTTTATGTGGAACAATCGAAAAATATCTTTGTTGCGAAAAAGATATTAAATGCGCGCTTATTTCAATAGTTACCAGAGATACAAACAAAACAGAAACTTGTCATATTGACAGTTGACAGAATGAATTTATTTTCAGTACGTATACGTTTTTTAAATAATTTAAGTTGCAATTGTAGAAAAAATTATGTGTGTATCACGAGCGTAAAGTGTCTTTGTTCCTCTTACACTATTGCAGCTCTCGCTGCAATTACCGTGCTCGAGTAACAAAGAATCACTTTACGTTGTTAATACACAAATAACTATTTCGTCTAGTATATTTTTGTTTACGTTTTCGTTTAAATATGTATCTATCTCTATGTTTTATTTACCTATATACATAGCAAGTAAATAAATATGTCACTATAAAATATAAACACACTTTGATAATACTGTTATACATAGGCGTTTACACATGATTGTGAACTTGAAAACATATTTATTAAATACTTAATAATTTCTGGAATATTTATTTATTTTCACGATTAAATATTAATATTAGATTACCATGGACGTCATTCTTAATTTATTTCTACTGTTGAATCATATCAGGCAAGTATTTCAATTTAAAATAATGTATATTTAATGACGAAATTTTCCTTATTGTGTTAGATGTTTAATATATTTTCCTAAATATTATTGGTTGATTTATTGTCATTTACTAAAAGAAATACATTGGCTGGTAGCACAAGATCTGTTTTTGGGTGTTCTAAGAGCACGGTTTTAACATGTTAGAGATAGCTAAAACACCTAAATACACTGCTCTTAAAACAGGCAAAAACAGAGCTTGTGCTACCAGCCATTATTTTTCACATTTTTACTTCCTTGTACGAAGTAAAGGAAGTATTGCAATCGCGAAAATTTTCGGTTCTCAGATTTCAACGGAAATAGGTATTTTGGCCCTCCCTGAATCCACGTACGTATGTACGTATGTATCTCGCATAACTCAAAAACGGTAAACCGTAGAAAGTTAAAATTTTGTATTTAGGACTGTTATAACATCTAGTTGTGCACCTCCCTTTTTGGTCATTAATAACTTCCGGAAGTGGTACTTTACTTGCAGCCTGTAATAGATTTGCATGAAAAACTATAATAAAATATCATCCAAAACTTTTCAAATTTGGTATATAAGACTACTATATCAATGGAAATGGTTGGATTTGGTTGAAAAATCGGAAGTGAAACATTACATGAAGCTGCTAACAGTTTTGCTTGAAAAAAATGGTATTATTTTGATTCTAGAAATAAATGCTGCAAATCAAAGTTTTGGAGAATTAAATTCTGCGTCTAGCACATTAAGAATTTTTAAATTAGCCTTTTGCATAAGCGAGATATCTAAATTTAAATATTATATATATATATATATATATATATATTTTAAATTAAGTTTGCTATGGATTAGAACAAAAAATAAAAAATAATAGTTATTTATGTATTAAGAGCGTAAAGTGATTCTTTGTTACTCGAGCACGGTAATTGCAGCGCGAGCCGAAGGCGAGAGCTGCAATAGTGCAAGAGGAACAAAGACACTTTACGCTCGTGATACACACATAATTTTTTCTATGATTGCATCTTAAAGTTATTAAAAAACGTAGGTATACGTCTAAAACTAAATTCGTTTTGTTAACTGTCAATATGACAAGTTTCTGTTTTGTTTGTATCCCTGGTAACTATTGAAATAATCTTTTTCGCGCGTTGCCATTGGAAACGCGCGAATTTAACGTCTTTTTCGCGCGTTGCCATTGGAGACGCGCAAAAAAGATATTTTTCGATTGTTCCACAAAAAACGTCAACTTTACGATGACAAATGAGAGCGTAATTGTCATTTTTTCATAGCAATCGTAGAAAAAAGATTTAATGTCAAATATGTGCAATTAAAAAAATATCTATAGTTTAATACGCGTACAAGGAAGTCATGTGGTGTCCACATCAGATTTTTTATGTATAAATGTTCGGATATCCTAAATTATAGTCTTATTGTGTAATGTAGTTTAGTATTGTTAAATATTTAGATTATGACGAGAAAAATGACAAAAAAACTGGCTACTTTAATTTTTCTAAACAGATATGTCAAGTACAATATGTGAAATATTGTACTTCATCAAATACAGTTATTCAAAATTGAAATGTACAGATAAAATATAAGCAATACATCAAAATAATCATCAAGTTTCGAAACGATGTCGTTCTAATCTTTACCAAAGAGGTCATTTCAAACCGGCGTTTTCATTCTTTTTTCGAATGGGTAGGCGTGCGTCTTGTGCGTTGTGCTGTACGGTGCGTATAGTGTAGAGTGCAGATTTTTAGGCCGAAGTGGCAATGACCTTAACTGACCTCAATACAGCCATGTGTGTATCTATCGTACATACATATCTTCTACATCCGTATCGGAAATAATTATTAGGTAGTATTGGAATGTTTTGACAGCTTCGAGTAACATAATTAAAGATTGGTCAATTTTTTTAGAAAGAAATTACTACTTGGATTTTTCGTAAAATAATTATTTATTTATTTATTCTGCATAACAGGATATTATGCTCAATTATAGAAACTTGTAGTGAAATTTAAATCTAAATCATTTGGACGAAGTTGTATTTTTGATCGGTTCTAAAGCTGCTCATATTTATTCATTAATTTACTACTTTGCACATCTGAAAATTAATCTCAATCACAAAAGCTCATAGGGGAATCTAAATCATTTAGAGAGAGAGTTATATTTTTAGTTATAGTTGAAGTCAACGATGTTTGAACTCACGAACTCTCACATTTGTGAGGTGTTTACGAAGGTACAACTGTATTTTACATACATACATACATACATAACATCACTCTATATCCCATTAAATGGGGTAGCACGAACCCGTCAACATTCTCATCCTGACACACGATACTCGATTCGACCACATTAACACTTCCTCCATACAAACTCATTCTTTTCTCACAACCAAAAACCATCAACACACAACAAACATTCATCCATTCGCTCCTGTACACTGCGCTTGTTTCTGAAGATGGTCTCGACACAATTGCAGGTAAACACTCGAAACATCTAACCAATGATATAAATCATATAAATCTTGAAAACTCTTGTTCAATCCCCACAGTCGACAAACAATTTTCACCAAATTAAATCTGCCCCTGTGGCTCTCTCTCTCCACTAACATCTTTGGGGGGGCGTGATTTGACGGATGGTAGCCGCACTTCACACGACGAAATATATCACTTACCGAAATCAGCTTCGACAAAGTGCCACACTCAATAATGGGTAAAAGGCGTGATGATATATTTATTGTATTTATTTATATAAACCGAGTATAAAGAGTGTAAAACCAGAGTTTAAGTCTTAAAACTTTAAGCAAAATATGTTTTCACACATTATTTTTTCTACGACCATATAAAATAAAAATAAATATATCTCTTAACAAGATTTTCTACGGCAGAATATCACATCCAGTAATGGGTAAAAGGCGTGATGATATATTTATTTATGTTGAATATTCTTTCCTCATCTTTTTTTTCATTTTCAGTTTTTACTATACAGTGTCTAAACTGCAATTGTGTTTAAATGTATTTTTAAACAAGCGCAGGCGATGCTGCCTTCATTTCTTTATAGATTCGTTGTTAGAGAAGTGGGCGTAAGTGAAGAGGGAGCTACAGGAGAATATTTCACTCGAAAAATTTCAACCAATCAGGTTACAGTATTTTTTAAATTTCGACCAATCATAATCGAATATCAGTGAATATTTTGCACAAGTGCAATATCCGGGTATTTGCACAAGTGCAATACTCGAATATGTCAATTTGACAACACTAATGAAAAATTTACATTTGTTTAATAACGTTTCTAAGAAAATTGTTTTATTGCTTACACCACTTGATAAATATATATTTTTTATCTAAAATTGCATTGGACGTTTATCAAGTGTTAAAGATCTGACAACTGACGTTTAGATGACAGTTTAAATAAATATTAAATTATAATAAAAATAATTTAAAATATCGAATGTGAACTTTTTCTCGGGACATATTCTACCAATATACCACTCGTGCAAGTCAAATACAATCAGAATATTCAGGTATTTGCCTTGCACTTGTGATATAATTATTGAATATTATACAAACTACGTGCGTGAAGACGTCTTCCGCTCATTCGCGCTATAAAGACACTCGCTCCTCGCTTCAAAAATGCGCTCATGCGGGAACATGGTCTTCCCGCATTTATTTCGTAAATAACTATTAGTGCTAATTTATAGCCCACCAAATCACTACATGTAGACAAATTACGCAAAATTTTAATGGTAACTTTATTAGGTTCTAAAAATAAAACACGATATACTAATATTGTATTTTAATGACTGCTGTACATGCATTTTTTATCGCGAAAAACAAATGACGAAAGAAAAAACAAGTCTATAATGTCGATATCCAACCAATCAAATCAAACCTACACAACATTACATGCTCTGAATGTTATTCTGAATATCTTTACGTCATTTGGCGATTTCAATGAATATTATTAATCTGTTTGATCATAGTTCCTTTCTAGTTTTAAACAATATGCATGTAGGCAAGTGCGTCAAAGGATGTGCTATAATTTTATAATACAATACAATTTTCATAATTTTATATCCTTATTTCCGGTATGATAATTTTACAGAATAAATTTTAATACTTATGCTATCTGAAATGATATTTCTGCAAAGCATATTTTTTCAACTTCGAACGTTTTCAAATTATTTTAGAGACGTTTGACAACGGAAAATGTATATTTTCTGCTGTAAAACTTCTTTTTTTGCTTCAAATAAAATATCCGGGGAACAGAATTATCTATCATGATAAACACAAAATTCTGACATCACTTCATAGAATTTGGTGGAATACTCCAAATAAAAACGTTTATTATTCTGCCTTGCGTTTTGATTCAACTACTGTTAAATAATGTTCAGAAAAATGTGTCATATAATATCGAACTGGTTCGAAATTCTAGAAACATTTGGTTCAGAATATGCGCAGTATAGATGCGCATTGACTTTCTTGATTTTTTCTGTCATATATTATCTTTGAGTTTTGTTTTTCATTCATATACTTGTAAATTATTAGAACATATGCAGGTCCTGTGATGAAATTACACTTCTAATTGAAAAATATAAACATTATCCATGTTTATACCTCTGCACAAAACTTTAATGACATATATAATTTGATATACTGATTATAGAACAAATAGATTTTTTTTGAAATTCGCAAAAACTACGATATTTCATTCCTAGCGAACATTTTTAATGTCACTGGATTAATAGTACATTTAATTACCAAAAAATAAAAGTAAGGAATTACACCAGGTACCTACATAATAAATAATTATTTGTAGGCAGTGTTCATATTTTTATTTCAGTAGTAACATAATTATAAATAATTAAATGTATTATTAAACCAGTGGACACTATGTTCAAATGATTTTTTTTTGTTTATTTTTGTTATTTTTTAAAGTACTCTACAAATGAGATTTCTCACTAATTTAGTGGTATTAATTGTATTTGAATAGCAAAATTTAAAAAAATGCCCACTAATTGAAAATTGATAAATGTGGAGATATAATATAATTAAAATAGTTCAAAGAGACCTGCATTACATTAAGTTTAGATTTTTGCTGTTTATTTATATTCCTGTTTAAAGTTGTCTACAAATGTTATTTCTCATTAATTTACTATTTGTTATTAATTACATTATGAATCGCAAGTTTTGAAAAACTTCCACTAATTAATCATTTTAGTTACTAATCGTTATTAATAATTGGATAACTGTGAATCCAGCTTTACGTTACTATGGGCATGGTACGCGAAGAAAAAAATAATTAATTTTTATTAAAAAAAATGTGTATCATGTGCACAACATGCTTTTGTCGTCCTCGTGAAATTGTAAGCGTAGGTTTACAATATCTTCAATCAAATAAAATGATGAAAATTTTGGCAGTATGACAAGAAATGTGTATATTTATCGTTTACGTAATTTGGCAATAATTTACAATGTTTCTATTTATATTTTAACGATATAATAGTACCATAATAAGCTATAAATTACGGCCATAATTGAATATAATTAAAACGAGTCTCTCATAAATATTTACGAAGAAAGTAATTCCTTGGCCGTTACTTAAAAAAATGTTTTAAACATTATAATGAAATAATTTTTTTATCGTTTGATTTGACGCATTTAATAAAAAAACATTAAACAAAGAAAATTTCTACGTCACTTAATTATACTAAGAAAATCGTAGCAGCGTTATATGCATTAAAAAAAGTTTATTCAGAAAACAATGTATTTCCTTTATATTTAATAAGCTGCAGTCTTCTGTTAAAATCCGCAATCGAAAAACAAAAGTGAATCTAAAAAACCAACCGTTTCACCCACGCAGTCAGCCAGATGAAGTAACAACAGGAAACAAACGACAGTGCTATTGGAAACCATACTACAGACAACTGACTGACAGTGCTACGTCATAGTGACGTTAACACACATTCACATGTTCACATGGTAAAATAATAACATGTTTGTACCCCCTCTACTTTTGTTGTCTTGCTTGTTAGAATTCTGATGACTCGTATTGATTCGTTTGAGTTCGGAGATATATTCATTTACATTATTAGAATTTAATGTTGACTTTATTCGATAAATGTCACATTTATTTATATTTTATGCTTTTATAGTGTTGTTTACATTTTAATATGTAATCATTGGATGAAATCGGATGTAAACGATTGTTTTTTTGAGAAAGTGAAAAACTTTCATTTTTTTTGGTTTTTTGTTTTTATTATTATCATATTGTACTTTGATCGCTGAAAGTGTCATCGAAAAAAGTGAGTAATTTCAAATGTTTTTGCTAAAAAAATATTAGCAAGAGTACTCAGAAAAAATGTAATTTTTCTGTTAACTTATTATCTAATGTACACAAAAATTATTCATCAAATATACCTAAAAACAATATATTATCACAGATCTGCGACCGCAGATATCGGTAGCTGTCATAGGTATATTTTATCAGAAATAATGAATCACAGAACTGATTATATATTTCCGTGAAATCAAAATATCAGTGGTATCGAGTCGGCCTGTGGATCTTGAGAACCCTGGTTTGATCCCCACAGCCGACAAACAATTATCACCAAATTAAATATACTCCTGTGGCTCCTCCTCCACTAACATATTTGGGCCGTGATTTGACGGTTGGTAACCACATTTCACGCGAAGAAATACATCAGAGATCTACTGCGGCAAAGTGCCACACTCAGTGATGAGTAAAAGGCGTGATGATATATTTTTCGTAACACATGCACAAGAAACACGTTCTTATTCCCTAATTTTAGAGAGAGAAACACTCCTTTTCTCCCCTAGGGTGAGAAACATTATGTTTCTCTCCCTAGGTAGGATGTTTCTCTCCCTAGGTAACATGTTTCTCTCCCTAGGTAGCATGTTTCTCGCCCTAGAGACTACGATTATTAGCTGTTTGCGGCGTTTCCTAGGTAACTAGTTACGCAACCCATATTTGACATTTGTCCCGATAAGACAGTAATTTTTGTGCACTTGTTACGAAAAGTATAATATGCTTCACGGGAGGGCGCGATTATCCCTTGTATGAAGTTGGCAAATCTCGACTTCAGCTCGAGTCTTCGGTCCTCGCCTATGTCTCGGTTTGCCAACTTCACACGCGGGAATAATCGCTTGTTTCTCTCCCTTGATGCATAACATACTATATTTTATAACGATACCAAGTTTTTTACTAGCAAATTCTCTGTTTCAATAAATGCTAATTAATACCCTTTTTAACCCAGGTTAAAATAACTTGTTTCGTAAATTGGAAGCAGAGTGCCACGCCCAGTAATGGGTAAAAGACGTGATGATATATTTATTTGTCTTTTATTCATTCCTGATTTTGTGAGCTCAAGAATAATTGCAGATATTTTTATCGCAAAATATTGTTATCTACCATTATATTATGACATACACAGATGAGAAAACTAAAAGCCACAAGTGTGATTTTAATGACTGAAAAAAAAATAAAGAAATACATTACCTCATCTTTCACTCATTCCATATCTGAATCTAAGAGCTATTTTGCAGTTGCATATATTTTAAAATTTGTATTTTTATTGTCAGTACAAAATTCCCAAATGACTATATAAGATGCAACGTTTTATTAGTAAAAATCATGCACAAAGTGAGCTATTACTCATTTTCAGTGCAACAAGTGATTATTTTTTGTACTTGTAAACGCAATAAAATAATTTCTTCGAAACAAACTTAATTAAGTAACGTACAAAATATATATGTAAAATATCCTAGGAAAAGTAGTGTTGGAATTTATGTGAAAAATGTCACTTTATTGCATGAGTGGGAAACTAGCAATAAAGTGATATTTTTAACATGTGTTGCATAAATAACTATTTTGTGAATAAAATTATTTTTTCGTCATTATTAAATATAAAATATCAATAAAATTATTTTGTGTCTGTTTTTTTTACAAAGTGTTATATAAAATATTACTGGGATAGTTACAAAAATATAAATTTTAATGATAAAGTTAATTTTCCTGGGAATATTAGAATAAATTATCGATACATTTTTACTTTCACAACTATAATAGAATAGAGAAAGTATTGTGATGGTGATTTTTACGATCTGATGGTTTTGATAAATATTTGCATTAATTTAAAAAAATGCATAATCCCAAAAAGTGATGTTATGTATGTATGAATCCTAATTTGATTTAATATAAGTTTTGCTTAAAACATTTTCGAAATTATTATCGGTTTATTTGAAACGTAGTAACATTTTGATAATTTTGAAAATCGTTATGTTCTTTTAAAACATGTGAAAAACAATGATTATTTAAATCATAATATAAAATTAGATTCTTTATGACTTGTATTGGAGTGTCAAGAATGACAATCGATCTTCAATTATTGTTTGCTAAGTTTGGTATCAAATTAAAGCTTTCAAATATAAAATTCCAGTTAAAATAGTTATTTGCGAATTAAGAGCGTAAAGTGATTCTTTGTTACACGAGCACGGTAATTGCAGTGCGAGCCGAAGGCGAAAGCTGCAATAGTGCAATAGGAAAAAAGACATTTTACGCTCGTGATACACACATAATTTTTTCCACGATTGCATCTTATTCAAAAAATGATATTTATTAATAACGTTAACGTGTTTATATTCGGAAACCGGTAAACTATTGAACAAACCAAGGATGTTATGAGTCATAACAGGCCTTAGATGTCTTAAAATCCTCGAATTTCAAACTGACAGCTGCGGCTGTAATGATCTCGTACTCATAACATTCCTAGATATGTTAATAGCTATTACATTATATATCTATATCAGTAGAAAAAAAATTAGAGAGGTGATTTTTGTTTACCTACTGAAAAGAATTTCATATTTATTATTAATTACTATTATATATATATATATATATATATAACAGGAAATTAATATCCATTTACAGTTCAGGAGGTGTATGTCTATAGGTTGCAGTATAATGCAATTTACTCGGACATATTCGTATTTTTTAATATAAGTTGAAATCTGCGAGATTTTAATTCGAAAATTTTTGCTTGTGACGCAAGTGTTCTATCAAAGAATGGACAACCATCTGTAATATTATACATACATACAACATGCTATGTTCAATTGATAGGAATAGCACGAAATATGAACCCTTCTTCAAATATTCACTGAACATTTATTTATTAGATTCGGTCGTTTATTTTTTGGTAATCTTTTGTTCGCACAACACATCTTCAATCATAACTAAAGCCCGGATTTTTAGGCAATTGCCTAGATTCAAATTTTAATATACTTCAGGCAATTTCGTTTTTCTTTACATAGGTAATATGTTTACGTGTAATGGAAGGCTTTTTTTTCGTACCTTAGAGCCTTTTTTTTCTATATTTTGGTTATTGTGCCTATTTTACCTTATACAGCCTATTTTGCCTATTCTAGCTTTTATTGAGCAGACAAGGTTTATCATCTACTTCGTTGACTAATTCAGCACTCGACAAAGTGTTTCAACCTAACCTATAATATTTAAAGTACTTACTTTAATCAAGTTTTTGTGTGTGAATTTAAAATGCCGAAAGAAAAAACAGTTTTTAGTCAAAATTTTACGTGGCAATTCAATTGTGTCTTTGCCATTAAGCAATGGAGCTGAGGTAACTTTAGACGATATGGCTAAATATAAGAACGCCCCGGTTACATTTTGTCATGTCGAACGAAGTTTTCAACTTATAAGCAAGTTCTGACAGACCGAAGACAGTCCCTTTCCGAAAATTTCATAGAGCAATTGCTCGTAATATTTTGTGAATTAAAGTATACTACATAATTTGAATTTGCATAATAGTTAATAAAATGAGAACCCTACATTATTATTTTTCAGATTGCGTTAATTTTTGTTCAAAATGATAATTTTTTTCTATCGAAGAGTAGATACGAGTACCAATATTAGAAAAAGGATTCGTTTATTTTTTTTTAAACAAATTATTTACATTTAGGCTGCCTAAAATCCCGCCTATTTTAGAGTAATTACCGGCCTATATGCCTGCTTATTTGGGTGTTTTTAAGAGCCTAAATATCCGGGATTTAATCATAACCATTCATTTATTCCTTTCCTTAACTAAATTCAAATAAAGGAAAATTAAACATAATGGGGCTGATATTTAATATAGTTCGACTAGCATAATAGTTGAAATTTCAAAAATCTAAATTCCGCAAATTTTTGTAGATCTAGGTCATTATTTTTACTTAAATCGTATAAATTAAAGTGCATCTAAATATAGATCCGCTCAACTAAATAAGAAAAAAAGATGCATCAAGTTAACTCTCCACTAACGTCATTGCACACATGATCCACACTCTTCATTCCGGAAGTGAACGAAGCGGTCTACTCTTGCGCTTGCCGTCGCCGCTGCCTCCATCGCCGCCTCCAAGCAGCGTGTTCCCGTGTCTACACCGTCGCTCATTAGTGAATGAAGAAGCACGACGGATGAACGCACGAGTCGGCGTTACGTCCGTTGAGCGGAACGATCACTATTCGAAGTATGCGCCAACATTCCGCGAAATGCGGTCATTATGAGGTGACCAATCTAATCTCAGTGATAAGGCGGCTTTGTTATCAGTGGGGGTTTTAATCGCCTGTTAGTGTTACACTAGACGTCAGACTATCAAGTGATTGTTTTTTTAAATTACTCTTGGTGAATGTGAACTAAATGTGACGTTTTTATTTTATTGTGATCTTGAATTATTATTAAAGATTCAGCAGATTAGTTCAACGTACTTTTGAAGATTTCAACACGTTTAAAGTGAATTTATAGTTGCTTTTGACGATTTCAACAAACTTAAAGTGACTTTAAAGAAAGTTATTGTTATCCAAGAATTAAAATAAATAAAGATAGCGATATTGTTGTAATAAGACTGAAAATAGATGACATGCTTTTGTTATCAAAGAATTATATTTTGGAATATTGTGACAGACTCAATCAGACCGAAAAAAATAGTGAATTGTTTCGCAATAGTTGTGCTGTTTTCCGAAAATAATATTGACGTTAAAATTAAAGAACAGTGACTAAATCAAATTCATCCGCATTGTAATAATGCCTGAATGTGAACAACAATATTTGTACCATCATCAATTTATCGTCCCAAAAATAGTCACCACCCACCACTTCAACCGCGCTGATACCTACCCTACAATGGACACCTCCCCAACGAATTCCAACTCTGACTGTACCTGTACCTCAGAGGACAGTTGTATCAAATCTACAGTCCGAAGAAAACTAAGCAAATGTGACATAACCCTTACATCAACAGCATCACAAGGCGACCTCACCAAAAGTTATAACTGTGATGACGAGGAGCCATCTTCAAGAAAGATACCTTCTAGGTGTTATTGTAAGGAGAGGTCGCCCTCACCGACAAATATAAGGATGTCTGCTGCTTCTAGAAGAGGGTCATCTAACTCTAGGAGATCACCATCACCGTTCAGGAGGTCGCCTTCACCTATGGGTGGATCGTATGCTGGATATGAACAATATTCGAAAAGTTTTTTGTCTGTTCCTCTGGTGGCGGAGTATGGAGATGCTTCCAGTGATGATTTGAGTTCTGAATGGGATTCAGATGTTCCTGACGTTGTTCCTGATCCTCCCAGGTCGACTCATCCTAAGGTTGGAACTCTATTTTAATTTAGAAAATAGTTTTAAAGACACACAGCTCTGGTTGTATGTTTTTGGGGCTCTATTATCTTAATGCTATTTAATGTTCTAGGCAGAGCTAGAGTTAGATATTAATACACAAAACTTTACTTAGTACTACAGAAATATAAATTCCTTTTAAGATTTCATTTGTCTATTAATATTTTTTAAACGAACAGAAGTTTGCTAAAGTTTATTTTGCTTAATACAACGAATTTTTCTAATATTTAACAATCCGATAAAGACAAAAGTTTTAGCTAATTCTAAATTGTAGTTTAGCTAATCTTCTTCTAAACTGATATTACAAAGTTAATTCAAAGCATATTTTGAAAAACAAATGGTAACAGGATTTATATTAGGATTTATTTTTAACAATTTGAATATGATTTAGTTTATTTTGTTTGAATCAAAATTCAAGATTAGTGAAAACATTTTTAAGAATCGAATTATAAATTAAATAATACTCTATACTGGATGTAGCACTCTACTGTAGCAGATCACTGTTAGTGATATATTTTGCGCATGTAGTACGGTTACCATCACGGCCTCTAAATATGTTAGTAGAGCTCGCTCTACTAGCCACAGTAGTAATTTTAATATGGAATAAAGCTTGTTGAACGCGTGAATCGAACTCGGGTCCTATAAATAAATAATAAATGTCTTTGTTTACACCTAATGACTTTTCCTATTTGAAATCTGTTAATGTAGAAAAATATATTTTACGTATAATTTATATTTATCTTACTGTTCCTTAACGAATAATAAGTCTGTATTAACCTATAAACATCATACAAATTTAATTCAATTATACGATGTCTTACTGAGCAATTCCTGAAATTTGAGGGCCTGAATCGGCCGCATCATGTGTTTCATGGTAAAATAGAACCTGAAAGACACGTCATGTTATATTACGGTAGCAAAACCAGAATAAAATGTCAGTTTTTTTCTCATTTTTACTGCAAAATTATTAGACTACAAATAGTTTTCAAATATGTTCAAAAATATGTTATATTAAATATATTAACTCAATTGAGTACTAACTAACATACTTATTTTGTAATAAAATTAAATGATAATTTAAATTGACAAGTCAAATTGCCCTTTGGTCCCTGTATAATTAAAATTGATAACTTGTATTTGTACGTTGAATAATACATGTTAAAATATTTAATTTTTACGTGAAATGAGGTATAGTTCTTTTTTTGTTGAATGCGAACAAAAAACCTGGAGACTTTAATGCAGGCTACAAACAAATAGTTTGATTTAATAGCTTTAGTTAATCGCTTTTTATTGGTACTAAGTTTTTATTGCAATATAAAAAGTTGTTTTAATATTTTACCATTATAAATTAGTAAAAGAAATTTAAAAATAGTTTTCTTGTGTGAACGTCGATTAAGGGTAATGAACAATCTTTATAAAAGGATATACATTTTTAATTCGACTGTTTATAAAATGTGAAAAAACAGACTTTTTTGGAATTCAGTCAATTTTTATTATTCAGTCTACGTTTCGGCTAACACTTTAGCCTTCTTCAGGACTCTATTATAATTAAATAAATTAACAATAATTAATAGAAAATATTAAATACTTACAATAATAATAATTAATAAGTAACATTCATAGAAAAATATTAATAATGATAGATTTTTTTAAAAATATTATGATTAAATGTATATATATATAGGGTGTTTCACAACTTAGAGCAAAAAATTAAAGGGTATATTCTGTACGACGTGCTGATCATGAAACAAAAAGATTATTTTTTTAAATCGCAAAACTATTTTCAATGTTTCTCAGTCCAAAATTTTTCGTTGCCACTGCCACTGGGTGGATGATTATGTTAAAGTTATTAATTAAATAAAATTCTATTATAAATAACTGCTAATAATTGAATTGTGTAATTATTCTTTCGTAGTTGATACCTACTTCATTGTTTGTGTTTAATAGGAAAGCGAATCCAGTGCAGTACTACAAAAAATGTTTTAGGTTAACAACCCTTAATTTTTCGAATTTAAAAAAAATTCTTTTTGTTTCATGATCAGCACGTCGTACAAAATATACCCTTTAAATTTTTGCTCTAAGTTGTGAAACACCCTGTATATATATATATATAAATATATTTGTAAATAATATTAAAAAACAGTATTTAAAAAAAATGAAGAAAGACGACTTAGAAAAAATAAATTATTTAATTTTGAAGGATAATAACTTGATCAAAGAAAATTAATTAATTAATTTTGAAATAATAATTTCCGCTATGTTTCCAGATTATTTTAGGAAAAAATCAGTTTTAAATAAATAGGTTTTTATTATTTTTATCTATTGCTGCGTTTAAATGATATATTTTTGCATATGAAATGCAGTTACCTACCGTCAAACCACAGCCCTAAAGATGTTAGTGGTAGAGGAACCGCAGAAGTATTTTTTATGTGGTAAAAATTTATTGTCGGTTATGGGATTTCATTTCCACAGTGTGATATATTACCACGAAATTATTAATTCCAGTGTTTTTTTTATAACTTTTAAATGTTTGACAGTGAAAAAACAAAGTTAGGTTTGACGTTCAAACAAATATGAGAAAGGATAAACAAATTATATTTTAATTATGACATCAATAAATTGTATTTATATAATAAAGCGATTAAAATTTCACAGAATTATAGGGTTTCTTAATAATGACGTACAAGTATAAGAAAAACATAATTGCTGATAATTGTGAACCAAATTCCAAAACTGTCACGAATGATTTTTATTAGAAATGTCAACTGTGTCAAAAATAATTTTTAGCACCTTATTTAAGTATGTCTCCGTTTTATAAATATCAGTCAAGTTATATTTGAAGAAATATTAATATAAATACGATAAAAATAAAAATAATTATTATGACAAATCTTAAAGGTTAACATGTAAAACTGTAAAAATATCAGTAATGTATAAACTTTATTATTGCAAGAAGAAAACGAAACTGTTACTTAAGTAGCAAGCAGCATTATACATTATGTGCGTAGGTAGGATAATATGATCCTTTTTAATATAGCATAAACTCTACAAACAAATCGGATTGTCCTTGACATTTCGTTTTTGCGTGGACAACAATTTTCTTTTTTCAAATAACTTATACTATCTAAAAACCATTATCAGTTATTTAAGTTTTTACTTAAGTCATTTATTAATACTAATCTACGTTTTATTAAAAAATATATACTATTGATTATTGACAGTAAATATCGATGACAGAAATAAGTAGGTACGTCTTTGTTATATTGTTTGTTATCAATAAAATTGTTTAACAAAATTACCGAAATACTAAAATATTTAATATTGAATTTACTAATACTGTAAATAACATCAGCAATAATACAATATTATGTTCATTTCAAAAAACAGTCGAAGTCCAATTGATATACTTGCGGCTACCAAACAAAAGTAAATATCGCTGAATGCATCTTATATCTGTTACTAGTAGTAAGTAACTTATATGTACCAAGAACCAGTAAAGCTGCAACTTCGAAATCAATTTTATAAAAGGTTTATTTATTTATAATGTCTTACCGATTTACAATATGAATTCAAAGTCAATTAAAGCTTTTAAAACAATTTTAAGAGCAGTTATGTAAAATTTAATTTTATTCTATATTATTAATTACTATCTTATACATACTTATTTACTCAATTAGAGATATTTAATTGTTATTTTCTTGTATTTAATAGCTTAAAGTTAAATAAATAAATATATTATTACTGGCCGACCGAAGAATATATGCTCCACACATAGAAGCCGCTAAATTCGATTTAAAAATAAATATATCATCACGCCTTTTATCCATTATTGGTTATGGCACTCTGTCGCAGCAGATCTCGGTAGGTGAAATATTTTGTATGTGCATTGCGGCTACCAGCCGTCAAATAACGACTTTCAAAAATGTTATTGTGAGAAAGCCACTTGAGTAATTTTAAAGTAGATTAAAGTTGGTTGGTTGTGGGAATTGAACTCGAGTTCTTAGATTCACAGTCCAACTGAGCTGTGTACCCCATCTTAGTTCAAATTTTTCTAAATTTGCAAACATTTATTTAAATATTGAATGTGTTTTTGGCAAGGCTCATGTTTTAAACAAACAAACCATAAGCTACTATATTTCATTTTAACAAAATTTACATGATTTAATACTGCATTTCATACTTTATCTAAAGTACTTTAACGGTGACATGGGGTGGATAGTTTTGTGTAAACGCGTTGACCTTTGTCCCCGCAGCCGACAAACTTTACTCCATATTGAAAGTATCTCTGTGGCTCACCCATTATTAACATCTGAATTTCCGAAATTTTGTACGGCAGAGTGCCACATTCAGTAATAGGAAAACGGCGTAATGATATATATATTTTACCGGCAAGATATCTAAAAAATACAATTGTATTTTAGTGGTTTGAATTTTAATATAAGCTGTAAGCCTCCTGTTATTCAAAATAACAAATAAATAAATAAGTAAAATAAATTTAATTACTTTATCAGTAAATGTTTAATAATTTCTGGAGCTCAAAAGTTATAATTTTTTTTTGAAACACAGTCACGATACCTTAGACGTCTTAGGCAGTTTCAAGTAGTTTATTAAACAATTTTAATGAGATATTTAATATACTTTAAATGTTTTTTTAACATTTTTTTGCATGATACAAGTAATTATTTTGTAGTTGAAGTATTTGATTTATTTACTTGGTGTTGTGCGTATAAGTAATCCTTGTACGTTGTAACTACTCTAATTTCATAAGAAAAACAAGTAAATGCTAATTATTTCTAGTTTTTTCTCAATGCGTCAATGCTAGGCAAGTAAAAGGCTTTAATTTATTGTTTATAACATATTGTTGACAAATCAGTGTGATATTTAATATTTATCTACTCGTAATATGCAAGTTTTCATTCTATTAATACGTTTTATATTCACATGTGATGTAATTTAAAATTAATTAGCTTGATAATTAAATATTGCCCTATTAGACAAGAAGAAAATGCAAATAGAGGCTATGTTAAATGGGAAGACAAATGCGTCATTTCAAATCTCACTATGGAACAAAAATATTTTTAAATTAGCTAAATTAAAGATGATTTACATGAACATTTTTAGGGCCACTGAATTAGCATACTTTATTGCTTTATTACATGACCTGCTGCATTTAACTAAATTAAATTATTAATTACACAACATCAGACATTTATTTGATGTTGTATAAACAATTAGTTGTAAGAAGATTTGAATAAAATTATTCAGTGGCTAACAATATGTTGCCTTTAAAAACGATGTAAATTTTTTGCGAATTAAAAAAAAATTGTTATATAATCAGTACGTTTTATAGTATATACCCTTTAATATATATAAATGGATTGATTATATTAAATTTGATTCAATTTACTTAAATAATAAATATTTTAAATGAATTTAATTTTTTTTAAATATTTGACTTACATATTCAGTCAGTATTTTATGTTGCTAAGTAACTAGACACTCACGTTTCTTTCATTACCAGCCTAGGCAAGCAATATGTTATTTTCCTGATTAGGTATGCAAAGCAAAGCTTTCCTGAGTCTTAAAGGTCAGGCAAATAGACATTTCAGGTAAAATAATTTGAAGATACAAATATCGAATTTATAAAGTGTTAATTTTGAGAATTATGAGACTATTTTTCTTTTTTCAATTTTGAGAATTATCGATAAAATTTGGTACATTTTTCTTAGTTATACTATAAAACTACCTGAATTTACTATGTATTTTGAAATCTTTAATCTCCTGGAATTTTATATTTTAAAACATTTATAGCTCCTTGAGTAGAACAATATCTTCACAAGCGAGAGTACACAGAACAATTATTGTCCACTTAAATTACAATAAAAAATACAATTACGTTCGAGTGGTTCTTATTTCACTATAAGTTGTCTTTTATTTAAAATATATTACATACATACATAACATCACGCTATATCCCACTAAATGGGGTAGCACGAACCCCTCAAACATTCACAGAACATCCACTAAAAGATTTATTAAGTACACGTCAACATTGGTGTATGATGAATGTGAGATTGGGAAGAATGTTGTAAGAAGAGTGGGAATAAGTCAGTTGAGATGGTTTGGTCATGTAGAACGTATGTCGAATGACAGATTGGTGAAACAGGTGTATGTTGGTGAAATTGAGGGTGAAAGTTTGCGTGGACGGCCTAGGAACAAATGGATGAATATGATTGAAGGGTTGTTGCGTGAGCGAAAGATTCTGAGCGTGAAGAATAAACGAGCTTGTATGAAAAGAATTATGAATGTGGTTGAAGCAAAAGTGGTGTGTCAGGATAGGAATGTTTGGAGAAAATTAATTGCGGGATAAATATGATGAATGAAGACAAGCGTATGATTCTTGATTTTAGATTAATTGGTTAGATGTTTTGAGTGTTTACCTGCAATTGTGCGGAGACCATCTTCAGAAACAAGCGCAGTGTACACTAGCGAATGGATGAATGTTTGTTGCGTGTTGATGGATTTTGGTTGTGAGAAAAGAAAGAGTTTGTATGGAGGAAGTGTTAATGTGGTCGAATCGAGTATCGTGTGTCAGGATGAGAATGTTGACGGGTTCGTGCTACCCCATTTAATGGGATATAGCGTGATGTTATGTATGTATGTATGTACGTCAACATTCTCATCCAGATACACGATACTCGTTTCGACCACATTATCCCTTACTCCATACGAACTCTTTCCTTCCTCTCAACAAAAATCCATCATCACGCAACAAACCTTCATTCATATCCATCCATTCACTCCTGTACACCTGTTTCGTAAATCTTCACTTACGCCCACTTCTCTAACAATGTAGCTATCAAGAAATGAAGGTAGCATGAGTAAAGTAATTTAGAAATCTTTGTTAGCAGAGAATATTAAGAACATATATACAGTTATTTATTAGCTTACATTACAATAACAATAAAAAGTGTTAATGTCCCTACAAATATTCTTAGCAATTTCTCTACGTCTCTACTAATTCATAAATATTTTAAAAGTATTATCGCGCTTCAATGATGTGCAATATTTGCACAAACAATTAAACGTTATCTTACTGACGTCAAACGTTGATTTAAACCAGGTATAAACCAACATAAAATCAACAACAAGATAAAGAGCCTTGATAAGATGGGAGGGTCATAACCAGGTGATAATTAACATGACCAGTACCTCTCGGGTTAAAGGTTGCGGTGTAAACGCGGTCAACAGACAAGCATTACAAGTAATGTACTAGTGATGACAGGGTAGAAGATATATGGGAAGGTTCATCGAATTTATGTTGGTATTGTATGGTGATTTCGCAGAGAAATTCTGATGATGAAATTTTATTGTATTGTGATTACATATTATTGATACAAATAAATATATCCTCATGTCAGGTGGATCAGTGGTATCGAGTCGGCATGTGGATCTTGAGAACCCTGGTTCGATCCCTACAGTCGACAAACAATTTTCACCAATTTAAATCTATCCCTGTGGCTCTCCCATCACTAAATGTTATACATAACAACATAACACGTCAGTAAAGCGTCGTACAGGATTCGTAAGTTTCAAGCTCGGCATGAAACTATCTACTCATCCTGTAATTGAACACTTTCCTGACTTTTTTCGTAAATAACTTTTTCAGTGTTATTTTTCAACCATTTCAGTACTGTCAAAGTTTATAATAAAAATTATTTTGTTTCGTTGTTTTTCACAGCATTTTCAATCCCAAATTTTCTTTATAAAAGTCAATTTTTGTGTGCTTGTTACTCTTGCATATAAAAGAATTGAGCAACAAGTAGATACTCATTAGATGTAGCTTTAATACTTAACATTTTTTTTGTGTATTATTCACACATATTTTTTATAATTTCAATATAAATATAAAAACTATAAAAATTTAAATTCACATATACTAGTAAGAACTTAAACATTTATTCTCGCATTATCATATTTCTATAAGAATAAACTATAAGAATGAATACTGAATAATCATGGGTCAAAAGGGTCAGATAAATTCAATAGGCAAACCGGACTGGGGACTGGGCCCGCGGTCTGATTTTACCCATCTCTGGTTTAGATTGTATACTGGACCTTACAAGTTGTAAAGACTGTAAAGAACTATAAGTGATTATATAAAATTTCACATCAATATTTTTTGCAAAAGTTAAAATCAAATAATACAAACAGAAAAACGAAAACTAGAACTATTTGAACTTATTTATATAATCTAGACAGACTTTAATATCTCTATAACATTTTTATAGTTCCAAATATATGAGATCTAGAGTAGCACACAGAAAGTTCTTGTGCCACACGTGCACTACCAATGTGTTAAAGAAGACTAATTTGTAATATTCTTTTGTTTATGAATGGTATATCTACGTATGTAGACACATACGAACTTATATGTAATGTATTCAACTTTCTCTCACACTTGTTACTGCCTTTACGGGACAGACTGGAAAATTATAATCCTGGAGAACTGGATAACTTTCCAGTGTCACATTTCTTTACAACTAATTTCATTCTTATGTTAATTTTCCTGCCTGCTATTAAAATAATACACTATTTTATACTAGTATTTTAAACATCTGGTATTGCATTTTTATCACTATCAAACTTTTGTAACAAAGTGAAACAATTCAGAATTAGTTTTTGTTATAATTAGGATTTTTCACTATCAACTCAGCTTCGAAAGATACAGACAAATTAAATATTATCTTCAGTATCTTTTTTGTAAAGTTGACTTGACAGAGTTTTGGTTATCAAATTTATTAGTGCATATGTTTGTAATAATTTCAATATTCTTAGATCATTATTTATCGAGTTTATGGTTTCTCTGAATTGTCGTGCTTGTTAGCTATTATGTAATGACATATCTGGGTAAATTATTAGCTGTGCGTTGGTCTGAGATAGCTTTTGATCCTTGTATTTCATCCCTTAGAAGCGTCTGGTGTTTTTTATGTAAACTCATGCATGGGAATAGTTATCTCTAACCAAGTCAACGATTCTACCCTCTTACCCCTTGTCAGCACATCCCATGGAAAACAACAATAAATATTCAGTGGTGGTTTAGCTTTTGGATTGACAAGATGTAGTCTTGCCGTGTAGTAACTTTAGTTCATATGTTGTTGTTGTTTGCCATCTTTGATACAAGTTGTTTAAAAAGAGATATAATAGGTCTCTTTGTATTAAATATCATTTAATCTGTACATTTTGTAAAATTTAACGTTACATTTATTTTCTATAATTCAGTAAAAACGATTTTATTGAAAGAGCGAATTATAAGTAAACCTTTCGTGTTACACGTTTCTAAATTATTTTATAGCAAATTCTTCAAATAAAAGTTACGGATGACTAAATTTTCTGTTACTTTTGTTTTAAATATTTTATTCTAAAATAATTTAGAATTGTTAAAATACTTAAAAACTGTTTAATTAATGTTTGATGGTTGCTAATGAGAGCGCGTAAATAAAAATAGTCGGTTATATTTATAATATTTTAATTAATGTCTGTAAGATAAGAACTAATGAAAATGACCTATGTCTACATGTTTGATGTCAAAAGAACTATGGACTTTATATGAGCTAAAATTATACTTGTATATTTTATTTATTTAACCCAAATATAATCAAAATAATTCTTAAATTTGTGCTTAAAAATAGAAACTATATACTTGATTTATTTACTAGTCTGCACAACAGGAAATTATGTGCCGTTAGAATACCTTATAGCGAAGTATTTGAATAATACGCACATTTTACAATGTAATTATTCTACGTAACAGTAATTGCAAATTACTGGCCTAATTAAATTGATTATTTATTATTGCGCTATTACAATGTCTACTTACGTATACGCCTTTGTAGTTTATAGGTAATCTTTGTAATTCTTTACGCGTGAAGACTTTGACGTCATTGCTATTGTTTTTGTCACGGTAGTAAATTCTTTTATACTATTCGAAGTATAACTAGAGCTTGACAAAAAAATATTATTTACCGTTGTTATATAAAGCATTTTGATTTATAATAATTGAGTAAAAAAATAAAATTAATTAAATTATTTTTTATTAAATAAATAAATAAATATATCATCACGCCTTTTACACATTACTGGGTGTGGCATTCTGCCGCGTGAAGTGCGGTTACCAGCCGTCAAATCACCCTAAGATGTTAGTGGAAGGAAAGCCACAGGGGTAGATTTAATTTGGTGAAAATTGTTTGTCGGCTGTGGGGATCAAACTCGGGTTCTCAAATCCACAGGTCGACTTGATACCACTGAGCGACCTACCCCAAATTGTTTTTTATATAATATTTATTTGTATACCAATGTTTAGGAACTGAATATAGAGATTGTAGCATGAACTGCAACTAGTCGAATTCTAAAGCTGCTTTCAACCAGAATTGTGTACATTTTTTTTGTAATCTTAAATTAATATTCATAGATTTTTATTTGTATTTAATAAAAAAAATATATAGATAGCTATGAATACCATACAAACAAAACAAACATGTAAAGAAAATACTTTTGCTGTCTGCAAAATACTTTTTTTGCGATCCCCATAAAATAGTTCTTTTTGATCATTTTTTAGCCTGGGACATTCCTCTTTACTGATGTCAACTTTTCATAGCAATCGTAGAAAAAATAAATTTATAGGATAGACGAATTATAAGTTTGGGTACTCGAGTTCGATTCCTCTACGTGCTTCCCTGCACATCAACATCTTTTAGGACCACAGCCGACAATTTTCACCAATTCAAGTCTACCTCTGTGGCTCCCTCTCCACTAACATCTTTGAGGGCTGTGCTTTGACGGCTGATAACCGCACTTCACGCGAAGAGATATATCACTTACCGAGATCTGTTTACGGCAGACTGCCACATCTAGCAATGGGTAAAAGGCGTGACGATATATTTATATTTATTTTATTTAGGACCATGATTTGATTTGCGAAATATATCACTCAGTTTCTATAGTGTGCCAGACATAATTATAGATAAAATAATTTTCATTAGCGTCTGTATATCATCGTTAAATGGTGTACAATTTATCATTTTAATATCTAAAGACAGGAAAATCATTTTGTAATCTAGAATTACAACCTATTAAATAAATAAATAAATAAAATATAAACTAAACACTTGGTTAAGTCTCACAAAAATCAGCCTCCAAGTCACCTTATATTCCATTAAACCTAGTTTCACCAAGTGTATGGATGACAATTAATTTTGTCTTTGTTGTTTGTTAAATAAATAAATATATCATCACGCTTTTTACCCATTACTGAGTGTGGCACTCTGCCTATCAGGTCTCGGTAAGTCATATATTTTTTCGCGTGAAGTGCGGTTACCAGCCGTCAAATCACGCCCCCAAAGATATTAGTAGTGGGGGAGCCACAGAGGTAGATTTAAATTGGTGAAAATTGTTTGTCGACTGTGGGGATCGAACCTATTAAGTGAAATAATTAATAAAAGTCGTGTATAGATAAAAACCTTGATATTGTAGCCAAACAAAAAATTTGATTGACAAAAAATATCTAATATTATTTTATGTAACCTTTAAATAATAATTTTAAATAACACAAAACTCATCAGTGGTTAATTCAGAAAACTTGCTGAATTGCATGTATAACGAGTATGTACAACGCAAAAACATACAGAATTATGTAGAATATTATTATTCTTGCATACAAAGCGCGTATAACTTAATTGTTTGAAATACTTTCACGTACGAATTCTTGAGGAGTAAACAAATATACTTGGTCTATTCAAGTATATTCGTTATGATATAATAATACTGTTACAAAAATACTACAGGAAGTTTTATTTTACTAACGTTAAATATTTAAACATGGCTTTAAATAACTTTTAGTTTATTTTATAAGAATTTATACATTGATATACTCATGATATTAGTTTTAAAATAAATTTATCTTGTATATAAGATGTAGTAAATTTAGTACTTCAGTTTCCTTTTTTAATTTATTATAAATTAATTACATATTAACAATAAATTACCTGATCTTCTTTCAGATTGGAAAGTTGTAAATTAATTTTAATTTTATTTTAGCAATTAATAAGCAATTTTGAATAATTTGCTAATGAAAATTACTGGTATCAGATTCATTTTAAGTAAAAAACAAATAGGTTATCATCTATTAATTAGTAAATTATAATTATTAACTTCGGTAGTAATAACTTTCTATGTTTTCGAATGAAGATATTAATTAAGATTCTTGTCTTGTTCTGCAATTATTTTTCTCATGGCCTCCTGTGGACGCTAATAAAATTGTCCTAAATTAGAAAAGTAGTTGTAATTTAATTATTGTTGTCGTTGTATGACCGTTTTGGAAGATATTGAAGCCTTTAATAGTTTTCCTGCAAAATTTTGTTTAGTAGTTATTATTTTAATGGCAGATTGTAATTTTTTTATTGAAATGAATTTTTAAAAGGTTTTCTCGTAATGTATTTTATATTGTAATAATTGTTGTAATCATTGGTTTGGAATAAACCAACATGAAATAATTCTCGGACGTTTTGATCGAATGGAGATTTTTTTTTTCGTCCTTTATTTGCAAAATAAACTAATTAAAGAAAACCTCGAAAAGATATTTAATATTAAAAAATAGTGTAACACATAATTTAGAAATTACTTTTCTGTTTATTATTGATTTAAATGGGGTAGGTGGCTCAATCCCCACAGCCGACAAACAATTTTCACCAATTTAAAATCTACCCCTGTGGCTCACTCTTCACTAATATCTTTGAGGGCCGTGATTTGACAGCTGGTAACCGCACTTCACGCGACAAAATACATCACTTACCGAGATCTGCTTAGGCAGAGTGCCGCGCCCAGTAATGGGTAAGAGGCGTGATGATATATTTATTTTATTTATTGATTTAAAATCAATAGAAGGCATAATTTCACAATTCAAATAATTGTTTATAAATAAAAAATCTGCCAATATTTTTATGTTTACAATGCTACTTAAAATATTTATTTATCATTGGTTAAATTTGAAATAATTTGTAGAAATTTAGGAACCACATTTCGACAGTCCTGCATTGCTTCATCAGCAACATTAACAAACAATTATATAAATAAATAATTATGTTACCAAGACTGAATAACAATTTTTTACAAAGAATTTACTGGTGGTATTTTGAATCTACATTCCACAATAAACATGAGAAACTATGTCATTTTTCTGACGTTTAGGAAAAATATCCACACCACACATATAAAAAAAACCTAGTCTAATTTACAGATAGGAGACAGGATCGGCTTTAGGCAAAAAGTGAAGGAATCTGAATTTTGTATATTAGTGTTTTTGTAGAGCTCACTTCGTTTCGTAATATTTTAACATGTTAAAGACAACTAAATAGTTAGTTATACAAAAAGATCAGTTTTTTTGACGAATGCAGAAAATTACCAGTGGGCTGCATTCGAGTTCGGCAACCGCATAAGTACAAAATCCGTTTTAGTCCGCTTGTCATATATTATATTTTATTTGATTGTATAGATTATTTATTTTCGGAATTTTTGTTGATTCAGATATTATTTTAGATGAAATAATAACATCTAGCAACCATAGCAAACAATAATACTGCACTGAAAAAGTTAACTTGTACAAATATCATAAACAAAAATAGTTATTTGTGTATTAAGAGCGTAAAGTGATTCTTTGTTACTAGAACACGGTAATTGCAGCGCGAGCCGAAGGCGATGATACACACATAATTTTTATACGATTTCATCTTAAATTATTAAGAACGTATACATACTGAAAATAAATTCGTTCTGTCAACTGTCAATATGACAAGTTTCTGTTTTGTTTGTATTCCTGGTAACTATAGAAATAAGCTCGCATTTAATATCTTTTTCGCGCGTTGCCATTAGAAACGCGCGCATTTAACATCTTTTTCGCGCGTTGCTATTGAACACGCGCAACAAAGATATTTTTCGATTGTTCCACAGAAAACGTCAACTTTACGATGACAAATGAGAGCGTAATTGTCAACTTTTCATAGCAATCTTAGAAAACAACAATTTTTGACACAATCGAATAAAAACTATTATTCACGATTGTCTTATATGCGAAATCTGCATTCTGACAGTAAATATTTGTGAAATGTTGGTAGTCCGAGCTGCTGTAAACTTTAATATCAAATAAAATTAATGAACTGTCAAATTCATCAACCCAAACTATAAACAGCAGAAAGATGATATTAATATCTATTATCAAATTTTATTACAAGGTGTTATATTGTAACTTATCATGCTAAAGTCCCTAGATTAGTAAAGTACCGTAATTCATGAAGCCTGTGTATTATTAACAATTTGGAGCTAAAAGACGAATTCCTTATTGTATCAGCTTCTAGATTTTAATGGGGTAGGTCGCTCAGTGGTATCGAGTTGGCTTGTGGATACTGAGAACCCTGGTTCGATCCCCACAGCCGACAAACAATTTTCACCAATTTAAATCTACCCCTGTGGCTTCCCCTCCACTAACATATTTGGGGGCCGTGATTTGACGGCTGGTAACCGCACTTCACGCGAAAAAATATATCACTTATCAAAATCTGCTTAGGCAGAGTGCCACACCCAATAATGCGTAAAAGGCGAGATGATATATTTATTTTTCTGGTGCATAAATTTGAGGCAAAATGACGGCAAATCTCGCTACTTAGTAATCTAAAGACTTTATGTTGTACGAGAAACTTTTAGTATTTATCGTATGTTAAAACATGTCATTTATGAGATCTGTATTTACAAAGTTGTTCCGTGCAAATTAAAAGGGAGTTTGAATTCCCGAATAAAAACCATTACGTTTCATAACCTCACGAAAATATGTCAATTCCTTCGGTGAAATGGAATGTTTATTATTTAATCTCTTGAAAACGGACGTATTTATTAAAAATTATCGTTAATTGTTATTTCACTGCTTCCGTCGCTGCAATCAGAAAGCTTGACGTCACAAATTCTAACGCAGCGGGATTTTTTTATCTCACGCGGTTAAATACGCACTCACTAATTTCTCTCTATCACAATCAAAGTGATGTTGATTAGGTATAACCAAAACAAAGACTTAAAAATGGTTTACCTTTGTCATATAGAAATGGATATAATTTGTTGTCATATGGTATTGTTTATTTGTTTACTAATCAAACTATAAAATAATTGTTAACTGTGTTTTTTTTTATTACAGCCTTCTGGTTGGCGAAAACTGAGGAATATCGTCCAATGGACTCCGTTCTTTCAAACGTACAAGAAGCAGCGGTATCCTTGGGTTCAGTTAGCTGGACATCAGGGCAACTTTAAAGCAGGACCAGATCAAGGAACAATTTTGAAGAAGTTGTGCCCGAAAGAAGAAAAGTGTTTCAAGGTTCTAATGAAGGATGTTTTGAGACCCTACGTTCCTGAATATAAAGGACAAGTTACTAGCGATGATGGAGAATGTATCCTTTCAAATTAAAATAAATGTTATTATATGAACATCCTATTAAACTTCAGTGACATCAACGTATGTAGGATACCTCACAAAAACTCTGTCAAAAGCAAAAAACATGCGAAACAATTTTTTCACTACCATTGCTTGCCTGATTATTTTATCGAAAATTAATTATATTTTGCATCTAAATAAGTCCACAAATTTAATTTTATTTATTTAGTTGTTATTAAAATCAAATTTAAAATATGTATGTGACAATTAAATTACATTTGTACCAATTTTATAACTAACTATGTAAATAATATTACATTTTTTTACTTTAGAAATTAATTTTACCAGTAACTAAATAAGTAAAATGTTAATTGATTTTGATGCAGAATTTAATTCTCCATATTTTTATTTGAAATCTTTACCTGTAAAGCGAACCGGAATTTAAAACAAAACCATACCGAACCGTCTCTTTTTTTAAAAACTGCAATCTCAAATCGAATTGATCAAGAAGAACCAATTAATTAAATCAAATAATCCGGTTTTGATCTGCTCAAACCGGTAAAACAAAATTTTATATCTTTTAAATATTTACATAATTTTTTACAGAACATAGGTATCTATTTATTATCGTGTACCTCTAAATATAATTTGGGAAATTAAAATTATAAACTACCAGCAAAACTGAAGGTATTTATAAAAAGATTTAATAAAATATTTGAACCGAACCGATTGTTGAACTGTTCCAAAATTTAACTTCTTTAAACCGGAATAAAAACTAAAATGATTTTTTCAGTAAATTGCAGCCCTGCTATAAATTAAACAGAAGAGCAATGGTTATAGAAAATTCATTTCCCAGGTTAATCGTCTATGGCGTAGTTTTTTGGGACATTTTGTAAACACAAATTATGGGAGTCATATTATGTTGTGCAGAGTTGAAAATTAATATATAAGCAATAGTTAATTTTAAATTTTGCGATAAACAAATCTGTAATTTATTAACTGATACATTAACAATCAATCAACAGGACAGACTTGTATGACGCATTTATGAAAATATCAAAGTTATTTTAATTACATATAATTATATTTACAATTACTTGTATTTATACATTCGTCCAGTAATGATTGTTACAATACTTTTCGTGTTAGTTTTTGACGTCATTAGATATCGTGACTTTTCGTCATTTTGTTCGAGAATTAAAATATACTTGTCACATAATTATTACCTACACACCTATTGAAATTTAGAAAAAAAATACGTCAAAGCATTATTTTTCTTTCAATATTTCTGCATTATTTTAAAGATAAATGCTTCAAATAGAAATGGTAGGTAATTTATTTCGCCATATATATTATTTGAAGCATTTAAATATGTTCGATAATACAAAATATGTTGAAAGTATAACTCGTTTGTATCCAATATGAATACAACGTATAACAAAAAATTAATGAAATCTTTTGCATTCCTACGATGACACACCTATTTAGCTTCATTAGTATTCATAATACCTCATCAATCTTATATAACAAATCGTATGAGGTATGAAGGTTAAAAATAAAACAAAATCTTTTGGAAATATTCCTTGACGGAGTCTTTAGGTACATATCTTCAATTACAAGATCTTCTGGGTGACTTTAGTTCTCCTTGCGTGATGGACTGTAAGATCGGCGTGCGAACTTACCTCGAAGAAGAACTTGCCAAGGCCAAAGAAAAACCCAAACTTAGAAAGGTACATATTATTAACTGTTTCTTAAAAATAAATAAATATATAATTACGCCATTTAGCTTACTGTGGAACTCTGCTGTAGTAGATCTCATTCATATAGAAACAGAAAACATTATCGAATCCAGGCGTCACCCGAATTTTTCTGTCATAAATTTAACTTTAAATTTATCATCATCACTGTACTTTCAGTCATGTCATATGACAAAAAATCAGATAATATTTACTCAACAAGTATTCTTTAGATTCTCCCTGCAGTTAATCTTTGCCAAACATTCCTGTCCTGCCATATTACTTTTGCTTCATTCACATCATTTATTCTTCCCACTTAGAATATTTCATTCGCGCAACAAACCTTCAATCATACCCATCCATTTACTCCTAGGTTGTCCACGCAATCATAGGTGTAATTTATATGTTATGAAAATCTGTTGTCAACTGTGGGAATCGAATTCCGGTTCATATTTCCGATACGTTGTCACGGATTTTTATGTAATTTGATCAAAGATATGTAATATTTAGTTTTACATATATAAATACAAATAAAAATTGTGGTGGTGTATTACATGTAACACAAGGTATTAAATTCTTAAAGTTAGTATTAAATTTGCTAACTGTATACTTAAAACGAGAGACAATTAAATAAACAAAGTTCTGTTATTTTTCATCGTCTTTTGTAATACTAACAAAAATATTTATATAATATAGTTAATGAACAAGTGGCATTCGTCATTGTATTTATTTATTGTTAACATATTGATATGTCTGAAATAACACTAAAACTATTTCTGTTTTAGGATATGTACGACAAAATGATCCAGATCGACCCAACAGCGCCGACAGAAGAAGAACACAGATTAAAAGGAGTAACAAAACCACGATATATGGTGTGGAGAGAAACAATTTCATCTACAGCTACGTTAGGATTTCGGATAGAAGGAATTAAGAAGGCGGATGGCACCTCAAGTAAAGACTTCAAAACCACTAAAACTAAAGAACAAATCATGGAAGCTTTTAAAGATTTTACGGAAGGTTTTCCACATGCCATTGTAAGTTTGTTTTCATGTTATACAACAATACAGTTTATTGTTTGTTTATCCATGAATAATTTATTTTTATTGGCAACAGACAGTTGCCGGAACAAGTTTTCAAAATAGAACTATATTCCACCAATACTAGTATTTAAATAAATAAATATATCATCACGCCTTTTACTCATTACTGGGTGTGGCACTCTGCCGTAGCAGATCTCGGTAAGTGATGTATTTCTTTATGTGGAGTGCGGTTACCCGCCGTCAAATCACGGCCCCCAAATATGTTAGTGGAGGGAAAACCACAGGGGTAGATATAATTTGGTGAAAATTGTCGTTTGTGGGGATTTTTTTGATTCACTAAATAAGTTCGAACTTCTAAATATATTAAAATACAAACTATTTATTTCCTTCTGAATTTAATGTATAATCAACCACATAATCATAAATCTAGAAAAACAATGTTTCTTGCAAATTTAAAACCACACTGCTAGTATTATCTCTTAGAAAAGTGCTGAATTATATATTTGAAGTAAAATTTCTTTACGTGCGCTGGGAAGTTGGAGATTAAGCTGGCGAATGCGTTACGAAATTTGTGACACGGTGAAGCGAACGGAAGTGGAGAGCGGGAGAGATGGAGATATATAGAGAGAGATAGAGCGTGTTTGAGCTGTTGAGTAGTAAGCCAGCGAGACTGTTACACGAACGGTGACGGGCCTTCTCAGTCTCTTTTTGTGCGTTGAACTATTTATTTATGTTACGCTGTACAACAGGAATTTAATCCCAATTACAGTACAGGCTCCGCACTCATCGAACCGCAGTGTGGTAGTTCATTTTTAGCTTGAGTGAGATTCGAACTCGGAATCTCCGGATTCGAATTCCGTATCGCTATCCACATCACCTTACTGACGGAAAATAATATTAGTCTCAGAGAGTAAGCGAGTTTGCCTGCGTTACACGAACGGTGACAGTGCTATATCTACGTGTGATTTTATTGTTCATTAATTTATGAAAACCTATATAACATACAAAATAAACTTATATGTATATTTCGAAAGAAGTTTTACTTCGGGTGTGATCCAAACACATTCATTTTTTAAAATATATATATATATATATATATATATATATATATATATATATATATATATATATATATATATATATATATATATATATATATATATATAGTCTGACCTACCACTAACATTTTACCGAAATTTGATACATGCAGTAATATAAAGATGTAGCAATTTATTTATTGAAAAAGTTAAACTATTTATTTGAACATTTTCTTGATTTGGTTTTTAGATGTCGAGATATTTACTATTTTTGTACCATAAAAACATGTCGCCAAAGAGTATTATTTATAATATTAAAAGAAATTTTGCATATTTTTTAAATATTAAAATGGAATCTTATAAATATTTAGCAGCTTTAAATACTGGTCTCATTAGTTAATCTTTTAAAATGTTATTTTTCTATTTATTTTATTATGCTTTATTTTATTTTTTAGCCCAAATATATACAGAGGTTGAAGGCCATTAAAGCCACTTTAGAGACATCTGAGTTTTTCAAATCTCACGAAGTAAGTTTTATTTTAATTTTATAATTTTATTAAAAACATTCACCGCTAGTATGAATACTGACTAAAAAGAATAATTAACTTTCTTTTGAGATAGTTATTCACTCTCAATCGATATTCAAACTAGAGTAAAATATTATTATTTTAGCAATAACTAATTTCTAATTCTTTTTTTTATAGGTAATTGGTAGTTCACTCCTCTTCGTGCACGACCGATACAACGCCAACGTATGGCTCATCGACTTCGCTAAAACCCTTATTCTACCAGGTGAGGTCGAGATCGACCACATCGCCAAGTGGAACGTGGGAAACCACGAGGACGGCTACCTGATCGGTATCAACAATCTTATAAACATATTCATGACGATGCTAGAACAGCAGCCGGTGGTGATTACGCCACCACCTCCGGATATTAGTACGCCTCAACTCCCTGAAGAAGATCACTCATGAAGAAGATGATATTAACTGTAAAGAAGATAATAATGCGAAGGCAAGTTATGCAGCCATTGGAAGAATTTTGATGTAAAATTTTCAACAATTTTTTTGTAATTCATGTATTAACTGTCAGGAAACTAATGACTCTGAGTCATAAAATAATATTCGATAATATTTCTTCTTTAGATATAAAAGGGTTGAAAAATATGAAGCTGCTGGCGGCAGAATAATTTGACTGTATACGTAATCGATTCGTAACTAATTTATATGATTTAAAACCGTTTTAAAATATAAAATATTTAACTATTTTTATTAAATGTTTGACGATTCTTAATCAGTGGTTGCAGAAAGCGACTTACATCGTGTAGTTACCCAAAAATGGTCGTTGTACAGTTCCTGATATTGTAAAAGTATTTTTGTGTTAGTGAATGTTATTGCTAATGAAATTTTGTTTCAGTAACAAGCGTAACTAATTTATGAATTTCATTTATTTATAATGCTCATTATTCATGTAAATATTTTGTTTCATACTAGCTTTACTTAACGTAATTCTGGCACATGCTCAGATTAGAAAGAAAATTGTTTTAATTTGGTTTTCGAAATCTCAAAGTAATTTATGTTGTATGTAGTGCCATTTCATTATTTGTAAGTATTATCTGATTAATTCAAAACGTAAATGTAAATAATTAGAATTAGTTAATTACGTATTTATTTTATTGTACTGCCATTATTTCAGGCAGAATATAGTACATTCATTCGTAATATTTTTACTCAAAATATACTTATATATGTGAACAAATTGTAACATAATTGCCGTATAACTGTAAAAATATACTTATTTTTATTAGAAAACTACAATGCACTGATTGACGTACCTATGAATAATTTGATTAGATTTTAATTCAAATAATCGTCAAGTTATGTTATTAAACTATATATCTACAATTAGATTTTTTATTAATCCTGAAATCACAGTGTACTAGTAGCGTGATTATATGTAATTTGAATGGTGAATAGGTACTCATAGATTAGATACAATATAATCAGTGGTAAGATAATACTTGAACTCCATTCTGTAGATTTCCACGCTACTGTTTTACAAAAAAATTAAGCGTATTTTACTAAGTAGGAACTAACAATACTTTACATTTAACAATGTTTGGTGAAGTCTTCTTTAAAATATCCTTTCTTAATTTGAGCCAGTCTTAAACATCATAAATAAATTAAAATTACTGAGGCCTCTCAATTCTTAAATCTTTTAAACTATTATGTCTGGTCCTCGTGTATAAAATCCTAGCATTTGCAGGCCCTCTTAATCTTGACACTTGTTTATGGACCAAATTTGGAGACGGCGTTACCGAAACAAAAGCCTGCGATATATTCGGCCTCACCCCTATTTGTGGGGGAGGAACAGACATAGTCGATGCACTATACGGCGGTGGAGGAATCATCAACTGATCTTCACTGACAGGATGAAGAGAGAATCTCCTTCTGGTTGGGATAGAAGTGGTAGGAATAGCAGAAGCTCTTCTTGTCATCACAGGAGGACGCATCGAAGGAGTTCTTGAACTTTGTCCTGGAGTATTGAAGAGGTCTATAATTGAAGGAACTCTAGGTGGAGTAACAGTACCGAACTTTCTTTTGGGTTCTGGCATTGATTCTGATACACTTGCTACTCTGGAATGTATAGAAGATAACGCACGAAGAAGATCTGCAATTGAAGTTTCTTCTAGTACTCTACTTTCGGGAACTGAGAAGACGCTGACTCTTCCTCCTCTTGTATTATTAAAATATCGTTCTTGATCCGTACTAAACGCACTTCTTTGGCTGTTTTGACTATAGACAGTATTGTTGCTATTGATAGTATTTTCCCATGGTTGTGGTAACTGTTTTTCGACGTCAACTTGTTTATTCATTCCTTCATCAACTGTCTTCGACCAGGAGCTCTTAATTTTGTCAAATAATGATCTGGATGAATTATTTTGAGGCATATCTCGAGTTTTAACTCTTGCACGGTTAAACTTAGTACGTTGTCTAAGTTCTTGTATTTTTTGAGTAGCTGCTGGACCAGACCAAGTCCAATCATTCATCTTATTATCTTGTTGGTACTTCATTGGAATTTTAATTTCACTAGCAGCCCTACATCTAGGGGATGTTGGTGGTTGCATTGGTGCATCTTGACTACCTAAAGTCCACCCGGATCCATACATTTCACTGGCTAAAATCTCGCTGTCTGAGAATCCATGGTAACCAGCCTCATCTTCAGATTCAGACATAGGGTCGGGGAAACTGGATTTAGAGAGAGCTGATGCTACGTTAGCTAGAAGATCGCAAGGTTGTACCATACCGAAGCTAGCAAATGTAGCTTCTTTGTCGATGCGATCTAAGTCGCTATCTGACTGCACTCGTGTTAACGGATAACTAGTGAGACATTCGGAAAAGGCTCGACGACGAGTGGGTTTTGGAGATAATTCGACTTGGATTAGTTTGCGTAAGTCGGGGAAGCTTTGGCTGCCTATTTTTGGAGGAGTACTGCTGCTGTAATCGTCTCTATACACAGGCTGGAAAAAAGAAAACATTGCTTGCTATAAGTGAAATCAATCTAAATGCAAATGACAAACAAATAGAAACTTTAAAATTAATGAAGAAGATTATTGATGTTGACATGGAAATAACAAGCTCTCATAGACTCATATTTTTATAATTTAACATTATTCTTAATTAGGCATTTTATTGTGCTATTAATTATTACTTTTTAATTAATACCATTTAAATTTCTGGTAATCAAATTTGTCTATTTAGTTTTCTTTCTATCTTTTTGAATTAAATACACTAATACAAAACATTCTACATTTGCACTGGTGTATCTACAACGTTTCTATTTTGTCCATAATGTTCAACTAAATATTATAATATTACGCAAATTGGATTCATTCGTTTATTGTCTAAAATTAACCGACAGCTAAGAAACCTTTATACATTTCATATATTTTAAATTGATTTTCAACGCTAACAAACAAGTTACAACATAGCTCATCAGTTACTTTGCATCGTCGAAAAATATTGGTTTGCGTTGAGCTAGGCTAATCTAGAAACAATGGTAGGTAGCACAAGCTCTGTTTTAAGAGCAGTGTATTTGGATGTTTTAGCTATCTCTAACATGTTAAAACCTTGTTCTTAGAACACCCAAAAACAGAGCTTGTGCTACTAATCAATGTTTCTGACGTTTTGTGAGCATTTTAGTTAATATTTTAATGTGTAAAATTGTGCATATTAAGTGTATTCGTGTTTAAAGTTTCGCGTATTAGAGAAACATTAATATATAAGTGATAATGAAATGGGACAGACTGTGTGAACTATCTAGGATTCGCTGATGTCAACATGGGATAAATCTGGTAGCTGATTCTTGCACAAAGTATGTAATAAAATTATCGTTTTTAGCAATCTTTCACTTTTTAAATATATTGTTTAAAAAACAAATCATTCTCTCTACATTATTTCTAATTTCTATAATCAAAATTGTAAATATGCATGGCAATCATTTATTTATTTATTTATGTTGCGCTGTACAACAGGAATTTAATCCCAATTACAGTGCAGGGTCAGCACTCACCGAGCCGCAGTGTGATAGTTTTATATAATTTTTAGCTTGAGTGCGATTCGAACTCGGGATATGTAAACTTTAATATTAAGAGTTGTTTATTATACCTTTTCATTTGACTTAATAATAATAACCTTTCTCATTTAACTTGAAAATAATTTTTGCATTATTCAATAAGGCATTTCATTTAAAAAGTAATATATTTGTTTAAAATTTGGAAAGTTGCATTTGCGAAATGTGACTTTTAATCATTTAGACTATTAAATTTGCCTATTTAATTTTACTTCTGTCTTTCTAATTAAATATAGTAAAACAAAATATTTTATATAGACACTTCGAAAATTTAATTGCAGTCAAAATTAAAATTCGACACCTTTAGGTAAATATAAGATAAATGTTTTCATATAATTTTATTCTTTCATATATTTAATTTTATTTATTTATCGGCCATTTTGATTGAAAGTACGTTTCGGCTTTAGAAAAAATAAAATTATGACTATTACATATAAAACACATAAAAAGTTGTTGCAAGGCAATATTATGCATCATTTGCTAAAATTCTATGAAAAAACTTTATATATTCATACTGATTATTATTGTATTGACAGTCGGAATGTTCAAATAAATGTATGAACATTCGATTTGTAACAAGATCGCAAAATCCCATTTCTATAACATTTTAAATCATTTTAAATTACATTGATATTCAAGCGCGTAAATTGAAAAGTAAAGCACACAAATTTTGATTTCGATATTACACAACAAACATATTTTTCAATGCATAATAATATTTGTGAATGTTAAATTTGTTATTATTAGTATTTTACGGTAAAAATATATCGTTACATTTATACTCATGTTTAATTGTATTAATGAAAATATAGTAAATTTAACAAAATTGATTTTTTTTAAATATATTTAAAATATTGCCAAAATCGTTAGGTATGTTTTCTGTTTAGTTTATATTTATTTTTTGACTAGCTATGTCGATGTATCATTGTTTAAATTATTTACATTTTAATGAACTTGCATAACAGAATTTAGTCTGGAATCAACTTGCAAGGGAAGAGCGATATAGGAAACCAAATCAGTTAAGTTTTGTTCGTTGTGAAGGTGTTTTGTGGTTATTTTATGCAAAAATATCAATTACAAGCGGTTTCCAATATATTTTTCTGCAGCCGGAGAAACAATAATGGGGACACAAGGTTAGACTACATTCATAATATATTAATAAATGTTTACTGATAATGCAGTTATAAACTAAAACATATCTTACTTTAAATCTAGCCATGTAGAGCTCGTTCATAATTCTACGCATATACGTAAAATCTTTGACAAGTCCTTGCCAAATTTTAGAATGAGTCGTTTTTATGTTGTGAGTAAGATGTTTTTCCAAAATCGCCATCTTCTTAGATCGAAGACCTCTTGTCAGGAATCCAATTACCATGACAAGATAACCAAGCCCAAATATGATCCATATTATTAAAAATACTTGGTAGAAAACAAATTGCAATTCGCTGAATCCCTTATTTGTCACACCTGCAAAGAGTAAAAATGTTGTATTTCTTATCGGTAATTATTATTTTTATTTTGACGGAAACTTTTTATCAGACATGTGATTGACTGCCGTTTCGGAAATAATGATTACGATGTTGAACTTTAAATTCGTGATATGATAAAGAAAAAAAACGTAATAAGTGCATATCGATCACATATCTTAACATAAAGCAATTATCTTAAAGCACAATCAATTTTCTGTGTATTGGGAACATTCTGCGTATTTTAATTTAAATAATTCTTAGTAATAATATTATGGGATGGATTTTCCAAGCGGCAGTAAATACAAATGTTGTGGGTTTGTTTTTGTAAAACAACTGCTGTTGCAGATCGTATGATCTCCATAATGTACAATAATTTTGTAACCGTACTATTTTGATTTTAAACCATTATAACTTTAAAACTAATCAATTATTCTTAGGTATTTTTGTTAAGTTTATTAATACTAGTACAATGAATCTACAGCTTATAGTGGAATTTGAAACATTCGCACGCAGTTGTAGATTTGGTAAAATTAGAATCACTTAGATTTGAACTCGTGACATATACTTGTCTATGAAACAATCGTCATATAACTGAGTTATAACTATGCTTATGTGAGCTGTGGTACAAAATTTAAAGAAGTAAAATAATAAATTTGTAAAATTGACGATTTCGAGTAAACTCTTTGTATTTTACTTAATTTTGCAACTGATAAGTAATGAATCTACTAAAAAAGAGTTAAATGATCTTTCGTCGTTTCTTTGTGCAAAACTTTTGTGGAATGTATTTAAATAAACAAATAACTGCAAGGAAAATAAAATAAAGTATAAAAGGAAACAAACCTGCAACATAATCTCCAAATCCAATGGTCGTCAACGTGACAAATGCATAATATACAGATAATACATAATCCCATTCCTCAAAATGTTGAATTACAATAGCAGGCAGTATTAAGAAAATAATTAGTCCAGGAATTAAATACAAAATTATCTGGCTGATCAAACCGAGATTTGCAGCATAATGTTTCACTTTACTATTCTTCCATTTTTTGTAAATCCTTATGAACTGTAAAGGAAAAATCCATTATTAGGTAATCGTCTGTCGTGCTCAATAATGTAAATTATTCAGATTAGATTAGATTAGAATTATTACATGTCAATGAGCTGAAAATTAAGAAACTCTTGTTTGTAAACATAATAAATTTCTACAAAGATATACACAAATAATCTAAGAAATAAAGAGCATTCATGACTATTTCAACGTGAAATCAATAACCATTAAAATGATTATATGTTTTATCACACAGTTACAGTTTCACAATTTTTGTTAATTAAAATCAGATAATTTTATCAAAACAATCAATTGTTACAATTTTTTCGAACTAATTTCATGTAAGTAAATACCTTGAGAGATATTACAAGTACATTAAAATTCCTTAACAAAAACGTACCTATTCAAAGTACTGATTTGTAATCAATAATAAAATCAATTGAGGAAAATTTCAAGAAAATGGTTAAACATATTTATCTAAAATAATCTGTGAAAATATCTTTGCATTTTTAACCACTTTTTTCGGTTAGTTTTCCGGGGAAATATAAATTGAGATCTTTTTAAATAAATTTAAGATAAATTCACATCAATATTCTGCATAACAGGAACTTAATCTCAATTACATTACAGGAGAGCCTATAGCTTATGTTGTAATTTGAACCACTCAGATATAGTTTTTTTTTCGATATAAGTTAAAGTCAGCAAGACTTTTGTTAATTCTCAATTAGATTATTTTATCGAAACAATTAAATGATACCTACATATTTTTTCGTACTAATTCCAAGTAAGTGAATACCTTGAAAGATAGATACGTGATACTTAACAAAAAATAAGTACCAATTCAAAGTACTGATTTGTAAACAATGATTTAATTAATTGACGTAAATTTAAAGATAATTGTCCGACTTATTTATTTATGCTAAAAAGTTTCTTGAATTATATGAAGATATCTTCAGATTTGTAGAAATATTTTTCTTGCTGTGTATAAGAATTAATATCTTTAAAAATACATTAGTAACAATATTTTATTCATTACTATTGTAAGTAACAGGATCTTAATCGCAATTAATGTGCAAAGAGGCTTACATATTTTACTGGAATTCGAACTACACACTTTAAAAGTGAGTTGAAATCAAAAAGATCTAAACGCGTGAGGTTAGTAGAAACATGTTTTATCCAAAAATTATTTTGATTTAGTTTTGTATTCATTTACAAAACAATATTTGTTTCGATTTTTAGCATTAGCAACAAGTGGTTTGGAAAGTAGCTCAGAGTTACATCACGGATCAGTGGAATAATAGATTCAGGCCCGGAGCACATAATTTTGATTGCTTCACTGTTCCAGTTTATTATTATAAATTAAAATTTTTGTTTTAAAAATAATTTTACTAAATATAAATTTTCATTATTTTGTATTTCGCACTTGACGATCTGCGACCTGTTTTCCCTACTGCTAAAGTAACAATTTTTATTCTTTGAACAGAACAAAAAATATTTGTAGTATGGAGTGGAGCTGGTGCAGGTATTATTTTGATGCCAGAGCGGAGCTGATGCGGAGCAATAATAAAAACTGACTGCTCCAATTCATTGTACAGTGTTTATTATTTTATTTAACATAAATGATTAAAGGAAATAAATTTATGATGTTTATAAAAATAAGACTTACAGTTTTTCCAAAATATTCTCCAAGTGTGGCGAAAAGAATACCATTAACTGGAATTCCGATCAATCCATAAACAATCATGAAAATTCTACTTAAATCAGTTGTGGGAGCAAGATTTCCATAACCTGCAAACATATTAAATACATATTTTTATTTTGTATCATAAGAAAAATAACTCAATAACTAAGAATTGACGTAGTAGAGATATTTATCAATATTTGCATTGATTTATTAATAAAAATATTATCTATGTAGAGCAATATCTTTGCACCAATATCGGGAAGTAAATATACTTCAAAATGTGTCGCAATATCTTTGGAATTAATTAATAATTAATTATTACAATGCTCTAATACTAAATAAGATTAAATAGATACAGTTGAGTAGGAAACGTTGTCTGTATAGCTAATATAAATTGCAAATATATCATTTGAGATTTCTAAAGAATAACAATGCATGTGTCCTTGAGGAAAAAGTAATTACGCGAAATTTTTGACTACATTTATATTCTATTCTGATACTACTACAGAATATGTTGTAAAATTCAGAAGAATTGTATAAGAGTGTGCATGAATCAAAATAAAGATACCTTTATTATTGTAGGTGAGATTGTTGGTGAATGATTGCTTTTATGAATGTCCTAAACGAATGGTTTGTTTTATCCCGTTTAGAAAATTAAAAAAAAAACTTGATTAAAATTTTTGCATTTTAAAATTGTTATTTATTGTTAAGAATATTTATCTTATTTTTTTGTCAGGTTCCATTGGTTACAACAAATTAATAGTATCAAATTTATATTATTGTTGATTGTTTTCCTTTAATTTACTTATATAAATCAATAATTATTGTATTATTCTTTTTTTACAGCTTAGAAAAAATGTTGTTTGTATTTCGTGGTCAAAATTCTTGTTTTTTTGGCGCGTTCGAATGACTTTTTTTGTCTCGACCTGCGGTCTCGACTAAAAATAACAGTTTCACGCCTAACAAAAAAACATTCATTTTGAGCACTTAATACAAAAATAACTATTTTTATTTTTTTAAATAAATTATAAAACTGTTCTAAAATAAATTACATTTTTTTATGTAACACGTATGAGATGTATATAGGCGAATGATTGTGTAGATGGCCTAGTTGAAGATGGATAAATATGATTAATGATTTAATATGTGGGCGATGTATGCTATGATAGGAAAAGTGATTGCGGATTGATTTTGACATATAGATGATTGATTGATTCGTAATAGAATTGTGATAATATATATGTTCATTCGTACCTATAGTAGTAACAACGGTAATGGAGAAAAATACAGAATGATAGTAATCCCAAATTAAGGGAGAAACATCAGGGTCCAAAATAGATTTCTCACAGTAGTCTCCGATTTCTTCTAAAATATTTTGAAGTTGATGTGGATGTGTGTCATTTAGTAAGTTTACTAATTTATCTGAAATTTGAAACAATATTTTAAATATTTACAACTTATTTTATGTTTACTTTTATCATCCCTTATTTCTCTAATAAGTCTATATTTTCAGGGATCGTTAAAGTAACTATCCTGTATAATATATAGGAAAATATTTTATTTGTTAAAATTTAAAATTACTTATAAACCTTAACAAAGGGACATGAAAACATGAAAAGTGTTAGTATTGCTTTAACTTGATTTAAATTATCATTAATACGTGGATGACCAAAGTATATAGTTCTCTTTTCTGCCAGGGACTCATTTCTCTTTGTCAATGTATAGCGACTTAATCCTTCCTTATTTTATAAAGAAAATAAATCATAAGGAATTTCCAAACATTTTTCCTAGAGATTTAGAATTCCAAGACTACTCAATAATATTTAAATATGGCACAAATATTTAAATACATGTTGTCCTACTAAATCTGGGCGGTAGATAAATAACATGGGAAATATTTTTTGCGATCATTTCTTTCCTGATATCTTTACGGTAAAAAGTTTCAAATGTGGTTTGAAGTGAGTTAAATTCTTCATATAAATTAATCTAGATATTTCTTTTTACTTATTTAGCTACTGTTAAAATTAAATTTAAAATATGTATGTAATAGTTCAACGTTATACATTGGTTTACATTTTTTTCAGTTATTATTTTTATAAAATAAATAAATAAAATAAATATATCATCATGCCTTTTACCCATTACTGAGTGTGGCACTCTGCCTAAGCAGATCTCGGTAAGTGATATACTTTTTCGCGTGAAGTGCGGTTACCAGTCGTCAAATCAAGATATTAGTGGTGGAGGAGCCACAGGGGTAGATTTTTTTAAATTGGTGAAATTGTTTGTCGGCTGTGGGGATCGAACCAGGGTTCTCAAGATCCACAGGCCGACTCGATACCACTGAGCCACCTACCCCATATTATTATATAATTATATTATTTTTATAATTATGTAAATATCAGTAGTTTAAGACTTAAAAATTAATTTTAGCAGTGGTATCGAGTCGGCCTGTGGATCTTGAGAACCCTGCTTCGATCCCCACAGCCGACAAACAATTTCCACTCCTGTGGCTCCTCCTCCACTAACCATCTTTGGGAGCCGTGATTTGACTGCTGGTAACCGCACTTCACGCGAAAAAATATATCACTTACCGAGATCTGCTTAGACAGAGTGCCACACCCAGTCATGTGTAAAAGGCGTGATGATATATTTATTTTATAAAAATAATAACTGAAAATAAGTAAAATAAAATTTTGAACAGCTTTTATTTCAAACCTTTTTCTGTAAATTTATTAGGAAAATAATGGTAGTAGGAAATTTATTGTATCCCATGGAAATCGCCCATGGTGAAGTTTTCGCGGAACATTTTTGATATAGTTTTATAAAGATATAGAACAACTGAATAACTATTTATTAATAATTCTGAAAAGGACCGCTCTAATAAATAAGTATAACCTTGAGAAACCTTGAAACTCAATTTTCCAGGTGCCCAGATGATAATATTTAATAGCAGTAATTAAATACCTCTTCTTTTAACTTGTATTTATAGCTTTAGTTATTGAAAATTGTACAATAAAATTATAAATGTAAATTATGCTGACGTCCTTAACTATAAATAATATTTTCCTTTCATCTTTCTCATTCTTTATAACCAAAAGAAAATATTATTGTGATAAATTGGAAAAATTATTTTCTATTAATAATTAAATACATCAATTTTCTTTTTAAAACAAAATTGTAATCCTAATTAAAGGTTGTTTAATTTTGTATACTGCATAAACACAGCAAATAATAGATAATTAATTCCTTTATTGTTAATACGTAAGTCATATGTGATTTTTAATTGACATATTTGTGTACTTTTATTGCTAAATTGTTGTTTATGCTATTTAAATGTCTTTAATTGTAAAGCAAACTGCTTTGACGCCAAGAACAAATAATAAATGATATCATTTTAGGACAAGAAAATTATATTATGTAAATTTTTCAACATTTAGAAGCCATAAACAATTTTTATTTTAAATAGATTATCCGGTTTTAAGATATAAATAAATTTAGTACCAGGAATTGGAATCTATCACATTTATTAGTCTAAATTTGATCGATAATGAAACAATTCTAAATATATTTTAATGTAAATAAATAATGTAATATAAATGGGGTAGGTGGCTCAGTGGTAGCGAGTCGGCCTGTGGATCTTAGAACCCTGGTTCGATCCCACAGCCGACAAATAATTTTCACCAATTTAAATCTACCCCTGTGACTTCCCCTTCACTAATATCTTTGGGGGCCGTGATTTGATGGCTGGTTACTGCACTTCACGCGAAAAAATATATCACTTACCGAGATCTGCTTAGGCAGAGTGCCACACTCAGTAATGGGTAAAAAACGTTATGATATATTTATTTATTTATTTTTATGCAAATAAAATTGTATCAATTAAATAAATATTGTAAATATCACGCCTTTTACCCATTACTGGGGTGGCACTCTGCCTAAGCAGATCTCGGTAAGTGATATATTTCTTCACGTTAAGTGCGGTTACCAGCCGTCAAATCACGGCCAATAAAGATATTAGTTCTGTTGTATATAACTAACGATATTTCGACAATCCTTAATGATTAATTATCATAAAATAAATTCAGAGTGTCTTCCAATCATTATCAGCCCAATTCTCGAAATAGTTTTAGTTAATCCTAAATTTTGGCTAGTTTATCTTCTTCTAGTTAGATTTTTAAAAGTTAATCCAAATTACTTTAAGAAAACTAAATTGTAACAAGTTTATATCAGTGTAGTCAAATTCTTTTGAGAATATGGGTTAGCTTAATTTGACCAACACAAAATTCAGATTTAAATCAAACTTGTTTGAGAATTGGGCTATAAATTAATACAAAATTTTCTCAATAATAATGTTCGTTTTAAATGAAATCATTACTATACAACCATATTTGTTCTATTTGTGTTAATTTTATGTTATAATCGAGGACAACTTTAACGATATGTTTTATTTTAACTGTCAACTTGAAAATGTATTTACCTTTCTTCAAACTACCGGATTCCACAATTTATAAATAAATTATTTATTCATATTATTGACTGAAATATCAATTTGTGTAATACTTAATATACCTAATTTTATTTTTCGTTTGAAGGTAATAAATAAATACAGTTTAATTCTGGGGTAGGTGGCTCAGTGGTATCGAGTCGACCTGTGGATCTTGAGACCCCTGGTTCGATCCCCAAGGCGACAAACAATTTTCACCAATTTAAATCTACCCCTGTGTCTCCCCCTCCACTAACATCTTTGAAGGCCGTGATTTGACGGCCGCACTTCACGCGAAAAAATATATCACTTACCGAGATCTGCTTAAGCAGAATACCACACCCAGTAATGGGTAAAAGGCGTGATGATATATTTATAAATTTTAATTCTGAAAAGTAAAATAGAACTTACTTTTGATGTCTTCTCTTTCTGCTTCTGCTTTAAGTCTGTTTTTATATTCTTCATAGTTTTCTATTTTGTAGAAGAAACTTGCACCAAGTAAAATATAAATTATAAATACTGTTAACAATGCAAACCATTTCTTTTTGCACATCATCTTTTCTGCTTCTCCTGTGATTAATATTTATATATTTAATTAAAAAATCCATTCGATATATTTCATAAGTTCACAAATTATAAAAGCAAAATTTATTTTTGTTACCTTCATCTTTTTTACAAGTAGTACAAGTCATTTTGTATAAACTATGGTTAACTTGTCAATAATTTTAAGTTAAATATCAAGATGTAAAAAAATAATACTTTGTAATATCATAGTTATATGTTATTAATTGTTTGAACACAGTAAATAATCTCATTGTTGCGTATTGTATGAAACGTCGTTTTGAATTGTCCTTATATCTAGTATCACAGTCTTATAAACAATTAATAAACAAGGAAGTTGTCATTTGAATTTGTTTATATATGGCAAGTGTTAGACTGTGATGTAGTGGGGATTTCTAGCTTGAGGTTGATTGCCAATCGAGACGACTTATTTATGCAACTTACTATTATCTTTTCTTCTTTATTGCTCATAGTATTGCAATGGAATAAGACGTACCTTAGAATTTTAATTTTTATTATTTATGGTAAGATTTATATTAAAATTAATATTTGTATTGTTGTATCATCAATTAATTACTGATATATTTCTTATTGTCAAATGTTTCCAAATTGTTTTAGAGAGAAAAGTTTCAAATAAAAACTATTTGTATATTTTATTTGAAGCATTTGATTTTTAGTTAATTTGGCAATGTTTGACAGCAAAATGTATCAGTTTTTTTATGTTTAATTAATTATCCATGAACAAGTCGTAATTGTATAAAAAAGTAAATAAATCATTGATTTTTATTTCTAATATTAAATCGACTTTTAATATTAAAAAATGATTTATTACATATATTTTATGATTTATGTTTACAAATAAGCAATTTTTAAAATATTTCAAAAGTTTAAAATGTTTGTAACTTGCGTATCTATGATATAAAGTTCAAAATGTCTGTAGATAGTCCAGAAAGAGTAGTTTTATTTAAAAATATATTCTTAATCTGTGTACGAGTATCTCACGTGTACGATTAATCTTGGCGCCTGACAATATTTAAATCTTTGTTTCTATGACATTCAAGCTAATTCTGTAACAAGTTGCTATGTTAAAAACGTTGCTAATTACTCATTAACAACCGTTGTTGACCAAGAATCTAAGGAACTTTTAAGAAGATTTTGACAATAATTGTTATGAATAATTAACTATTTTGTTTATTAACAAACGTTCCTAAATAATTAAATACACATGCTTCAAATAAAAGATGTAAGGTGGGTTTTATAAATTAATTTATCGACTAAAAAAACAAATAATTATAACAGTCGAATTTTTGAGAGTAATGTTATAAATGCTGTAAAATTAACATTCGAGAACTAAATCTACTACATTTACGACTATTTGAGGCAGTTTCCTCTAAATTAATAAGTAATTTAAGAAATCTTTGATAGTTTAAAACTAAAGATAGTCACCATTAATCGGTATTCATTTTAGTAGTCAGTATCTCATTGTATATGGATAGGTAACAATTAAATAAATGTTGCTTTTATTATAAAATAAATTAAATAATTCTTACCTTAAACTAACTTTTCAGAGTACAGAGTAGTGAGTATTATATTTTCAGATATTTTTAATGATTAAAATAAGTTTAACACTTTGAGAACAATTATAAGAAATAATACTACAATAATACCTCACCAGTAAATAACAACTATACAGTTTATAGTCAAAAACACTCAAAAACTTTTATTAAATATTTTCCGGTAAATCTTTTTGTAATAAAATCAACATCAGAATCGAAATGTATAAAACAATGGTTGAAGATTGGTAAGTTTTGAAACATATTACAGTGGAGATTTCTTCACGGTAGACCCACATGCTGAATGTTCATGACTTCTTCACAAATATAAAGAAAATATTAAGAATAATAGTAGAAATTTTTTATATACACTGATTATTTTTGTTGTCATCCAATTGGAATCAGCGACAGAACTGAATTTGATTGTTAATGACACATGATACGAAATACGAATCTAGTAACCCGTGTTCTCAGCTATCACTAAGCATTTAAGTGGACGTGAGAGGGGGCATTTGTACTTAGGTGCTAATTTAATTATTATCTAGATTGTGAAATGAAAGATGAACTCTTTAGATTTTTTTCTGGTTTTTTGTTTGATGTCACAGTCAATATATCATTGACTGAAAATGTGACTATTTAAAAGACAATAGAAAATTGTTTTCATTGTTGTTTACTTTTGAGAATATAGGTTTCGAATGAATTTAGCCAAATTAGTAGCGGAGACAGATGCGTAATTTTGTTCTCTAAGAACGAAAATTATAATTTTTAAAAACATTTAAAATTCTTGCAAAATAATATGACAAATTACTTTTTTCAACACGTGAAATGAGTGTTTTTTTGTCTGCAGAACGCAAAAGAATTTGGAAGCAGGACGTAAAAGTTTTTTGCATCCTGCAATTTTTGATAGAAGAAAGGCTCACAATTTAATAAAATTTGTCACTTTATATTTTTGCTTAGAAAAAATACTTCTATTCTTTAACAAAATTTATATCTAATGTTCCAATTGAGCAATTATTAATATTTATCCCGCTTGAGGAAGCTAACTGGTGTACTGGAATAGTTTCTTGAGAAATGCAATGCGAATCCCAATAAATTGCAGAAAAAAATTAGAACGTTTGTTTGGTTTCTATAGCCAACCAGCTGTCAATTGCTGGTCAGAGAATACCAGATTTGATAGCAATTATATTACATACATTGTTGTCATGGAGACATTAGATGTCACATTAATTAATCCTAAACGTCAAAATTTTCTCATTACATTATTACTAATTTTGGGACATAGTTTTCGAAAAAACGTTGTTTGATACTCGATTGCGAAATGCTTTTGCATACTCGAATGCAAAAGTAACATTTCGCAATCTAGAATAAAAAATAACTATCTCCTTTCTCCGAAGGCCTTAGGTTAGAACTGCCCCTGTAGCAAATTATATTCTACTATGCCTATAATAAAAATATTGAGCAATTTTATAGTACCTAGTAGTTCTACTTGACATTATTACTTTGCTACTTGAAGTGATGTATTACAATTTTAACAAACTTTATTATATTTTTATGTTAATATAAATAAATAAAAACACTCTTTTTTCTAGTAAGGAAGAATAGTTTTAAGGACATACATTTTAAAGCAGTGTACACTGTACAGAGTACCCAATGAAAAATTCTATAAGAAATCTTGAATTTTCAAATTCATATGAGTTAGGATAAATTGTTGTTTTTGCAGTACGGAAAAGTAAGAAAGTTAAATATCAAATTCCAAATTTATAAATAACTAAAAGTATATATTTCTGTGTTTTTCAAATATTGCACAAATAACTACTCTCTGATTACAGAAAGAGGTTGCAAATAAATGTTGTAAGGAATGAATCAGTCTTTATATGTATTTCAAAAATTATACTTAAAAGTTGTGAGAAATTGATATTATTTATGTAATAGAAGGGAACATATTCAAACAAATGTGTATCGTTTAATTGTCAGACAAATATTTTAAATCTGACTAATCTTCCTCCTGTGTAACTCAATCTTTATTTGTTTCTGATCGATAAATAATGATTATTCTATAGGCGTACAACAACCATTTTAGTATTCTGTGACTAACATAATTTATTCTGTTATTTATATTTTACTTTTATATATTTTGCTATAGTACGAAACTGTCATTAAAAAGGATAACTTTTTACAAAACCTTTTTTATAAATAGCTACATATACATATAGGTAAACAAAATACATGAAAATGCCATTAAAATACTGAAATTGTTGTAATTTTTTAAGTAATCAGGAAATAAAAAAGTTTTTATTAAAATATTGATCGATTACAAATAATGATTCAATAAATAAGAAACATTAATTTAAATGTACAATTTAATTCTCTATAACTTTAATTTGAATTTTGTTTTCGGATTATTTCTGAATTCTCTTTTAGAACCACAAAAGAAAACACACCTATTTAACTTTATTCAAATCTCTATAAATAAAGTACAATAAGATCACGCCTATAACCATACAAAAAATACAAAATCGAAGGTACAGTCAGTCAAAATAAAAATATAAAATACAATGCATGTGAAGCATTCGCTACAGTTAGTTAAAAATTATTTTACTGCATCTTTATTAAATATTTGTTTACAAATAAAATAAATCACGCCTTTTACCATTACTGGGTAGCAGATTTCGATAAGTGATATATTTGTTTACAATGTATCATATTGCAGATATAGGTATAAAATATAAATAAAATAATTAGTAATAAACATGTAATTCCTTGAAATGTATTTTTATAAATAAACAACTATGGCTACTATTGTTAATTTGAAAACAAATTTGTTTTGAAGGTTTTTTTAACAAATATTTATCATAGGAAAAGGAAATACAATAAAAAAATATTTCAATAATTATTTTACTACTTGATATCAATACAATTTTATAAATATTGTTCTTGTTTAATAAACTTTATTAATAGTTATTCTTAAAAGTTTTGTAGCATTCTTATTGTGATTTTGAGAAAAAAAACACGTTATGTTCACGTTCTGGCACCAATCCTTCTCAGTTCTTCATCACGTCACCTGAAAGTTTGTTTAGCTGTTAAAGTCATAATTAAATTAACACTATTATAAGCGTTGGATGAGAAATCTGGTTCAGAATTGGCTGTTTACTAAGAGTGGAATATAATTGGTTAATTTCATATATTCACGTCTGACAATCTACGTCATTGGTTCATTTTTATTTAAATAAAATATTTACTTACATAAATATAATTAGTAAAGCAATATTGCCACATCTACGTATAGAAAGTTTGAATATTTACAGTAAGTTGTATTTAGATAGTTGGTGAACATGAATGTTAGTTTGGTAGCATATATTTTTGTGCGCTACTTATTATTTCGGATAAAGCACTAAAAATTAAAAAGAATATAAGATGTCATACATAGAATTAATAATGTAGAAGGTCAAATGTGTCGAATATAAGTTTTATTAAAACGCAATTAAAGATCGAGTTTTTTTTTGCTAGAAAATTGTTAATTTGTTGCGTTACTAGATCCATTTTCCAGATTATTGTCATTTTCATGTTATAATTTGCATACAAAAGCGTAAATGTTCAATTTATATTATTATTCATATTTGTAGTATGTTTATTATTGCGTGCATATTGATTTTATCATTTTCTTCTTGTTTCATAACAATGATATCAAAGAAAAATCATTAGTAATTAAAATTATTTGTAAAGGTGTGATAGCAGTTATTATAATTCATGCAAATTAAAGCATAAAATTGCGACGGAAAAACGCATCATTTATTAAATAGCCGGAACGTTTAAATTTGCACAATATGTGTAGGAGTAGAAGTTGTAAATATATTATTTACGATTCATTCTTTTTATGATAGGAAAATAATAATTTAATGGAATTATATTACATATTTTTAAGCACAAATAAAATAATTAATTACATTATTACAACCAGTTACAAATCATTGAACACGTCTTAATTAATCACAGGTACAAATTATAACTTAAACTAATCCTGATAGCTAGTAGTCACTTGATTCATATCTACTAAACTCATCTCTAGTTCTCGTAATAATTCTCTTTTCACAGAATCAGGAACTAAAGCGCGTGCTTGAGGAGTAACTAATTTTACCAAATCATTTACGCTCACTATTGTATCTTCTGTAGAATTTTCATTTAAAATTTTGCGACATTCTAATCGTACTTGATCTCTCCAACCACATTCCATTAATCTGACTCTCATTAGCTCTCTAACCCTAGAAAATAATTAACAATATTTTTTGGAGACGCATTAAATAAAAAATGTTACCTTTCTAGAAGGGCTGTTTTATTTAATTGGTGATAAACTGATTCTTCTCGAGAATTCATTTTTCCTTGAGCAACCATTTAGAAATCCTGCAATATAAAAAATATTATTTCATATGGTTTATTTATATAAAAATACCTAAATTGATAACCTAAATTGTCATATGCAGAACATAACCCCGTAACGTCAAAACAAGTTTGACGTTTTGATGGTATCTACATTACCGATCCAATACTAAGTTTATAGTATTTTCTGCTAGGAGCAGCACCTATTATATTATATCTATGTGAATCCAGCAATACTCTTTTCTAGCAATACCCTAACCTATCTCAACTATAGTCCTACCGTTCAAATGTAGCGCGGGCTGAAAGTGACAGTTCCGCAGCAATACAATTATATATTTTTAATTAAAAATACAAATCTAATTAAAAATAGTAAATTTATTTCAAAAACCTTAAATTGAAAATGATAACAAATTTATTTTCTTCTTTTGATCCTTCAACATTTCATTAAATTGAATAAGTACATTATTAAGTTTATTATAGCCAGTAATAGTTTCATTATTTCCATAACTATTCAACTTCATCATGTGAAATTTAGTATATTTATAAACAAAAATTGATACATTGTTCCATATCGTCGTAAAATAAGTTTTATTTGTAGCACAGCCAGAACAAATTATGAATTAAAATCACCTATAAGATAATTGTGTTCAAATTTCAATTACTCTGATTCAGCTGTTGACATCTTTGCAGACTCCTTTTTTAGATTCAAAAATTTGTTTTAAATTAACTTGCAATACCGTTTTGCAAATGTAAGTGTTAAAATTTAGTTTATTTTTGTAATTTATATTGTTATATAATAATCTGTTAATTGTTTCGTTTTTGCTTGCACACATTATATATTGTTATAATCCTCCTGTAATTAGGATATTTATATCCTGTAGGATCGATTTTGGATAAATAAATAAATAAATATAGCAATATGATACGTTTATACCCAGCAATAGATTTAATGGAGCATTGCAGAAACACAGTGAAGTGACGTCATCAATATGCACGGCATCTGTGATTTCATTTATTTATATTATACATAACGCTATTTTGTACGTAATTATTGTTAATTGTGATGTAATACTTTGTCTTTATGTTTATACAGCGTCCGCGGCCTTGGAATCGTCTCTGCAACCCAGCAGAGTCCCTCAGAGCCAGCACCGTCCTCCGGAACCGACACCAACTGTCACATTAACTAGAAGAGCCCCCCCCCCCCAAATAAAATAATATTACTATGTATTGTATTAGGCTAATTAATTTAAATAATTACAATTTCAAATTTTTTGTGAATTTCGGTCGTTTTTAGGGGTGACACGAGACTGCTCTTAATTCGGTGCAGACCAAAATGGCAGCCAATTAAGCCAATTAATTAAAATCCGCCGAGTGCGGAATAGCTGAAAAATGACGTCATCGTTCTCACAGTTTAATGTCCGAAAAACGAAGTTGTCACTATTAATTTACACGATGTAGAATAGCAGTCATAATTTGAACAGTACATCAGGCCATCTTAGATTTTTTTATTTAACTTGTATACACGAAATAAAAGAATATGAGTTATTTTCAATTCATTTATTGGCATTTTAATAGTGTACAAGACAAACATTTATATTACAAGTACAATTTAATACAATATATAGTAAATATTATTTTATTTTTGGGGAGGTTTCTAGTTGATGTGACAGTTGGTGTCGGCTTCGGGGGACGGTGCTGGCTCTGAGGGACTCTGCTGGGTTGCAGAGACGATTCCAAAGCCGCGGACGCTCTATAAACATAAAGACAAAGTATTACATCACAATTAACAATAATTACGTACAAAATAGCGTTATATATAATATAAATAAATGAAATCACAGATGCCGTGCATATTGATGACGTCACTTCGCTGTGTTTCTGCAGTGCTCCTTTAAATCTATTGCTGGGTATAAACGTATCATATTGCTATATGGAACAATGTATCAATTTTCAGTTAATTGTGTTTATAAATATACTAAATTTCACATGATGAAGTTTAATAGTTATGGAAATAATGAAACTATTACTGGTTAATGTATTGCTGCCGAACTGTCACTTTCAGCCCGCGATACATTTGAACGGTAGGACTATAGTTGAGATAGGTTAGGATATTGCTAGGAAAAATATTGCTGATTTCACAGATTTATATTATCCTTACTATACGGTTTAATGTTTGACGTTTGAAAAGAATTTAAATTCTTTCATAATTTTTTAAATTATTTTATTATATGAATATTTTACTATTATATTTATGTAATCACTAAATACTTCGATAGGTATTTAAATCGAAGAGCGACTGCTCAGCAATTCATGTGACTCGTATTAGCATCTGATAAGATAACCTCTGAGTGCCCTTTCAAAAACCAAAAACAGTACATGAGTGGCTGCTGCAAATATCGTTTGCCATCAATGATGAAGAAATTATCAGTTGCTTTAATCCAACTCCAGGTTGGTAAAGATAAAGTTGCGAATTTAGCACGAGCTGCTCAGAAAATTCAAGAGGCAAGTCATAATAAGAAATTAGATTTAATTGCTTTACCAGAATGTTTTAACTCTCCGTATGGCATTGATTTCTTTAATGAATATGCAGAGAAGATTCCCGATGGTGAAACATCGAAGATGTTATCCGAAGCAGCAAAAAAACACTGCGTCTACATTCTAGGAGGTACGATTCCTGAAGCAGATGGCAAACAAATTTACAACACTTGCACCGTTTGGAATCCAGAAGGGAATTTAATTGGCAAATTTCGCAAAATGCATTTATTTGACATTGACATCCCTGGTAAAATTACATTTAAAGAATCTTTAGTATTGTCCGCTGGAAAAGATCTCTGTACATTCAATTGCAAAAATGTCAAAATTGGTATAGGGATTTGCTACGATATAAGATTTGCACAATTAGCCACAATTTACAGACAACAGGGTTGCGAAATGTTGATGTATCCTGCAGCATTTAACATGACAACAGGTCCTATACATTGGGAACTCTTACAGAAAGGTCGAGCTGTCGATAATCAAGTTTTTATTTGTACCATCAGTCCTGCTAGAGGAGAAAAAGGATATATTGCGTGGGGTCACTCACAAATTACTACTCCATGGGGAGAAATTAAATCCCTGAAAGCTGAGGAAGATATCTTGTATGATGAACTTGATTTTGAAGAATGTTGTGTTGTTAGAGAACAAATTCCTGTCTATAAACAACGGAGAGATGATATTTATGAAACTATTTTGAAGAGTAGCAAGAAGTAATATTTTATTGTACTGTGATTGTAATAGATAGTCCAAAGAATGTTGATATAACAAATAAAAATATACATTTGTATTTGTAACATTTTTATACATATTTTTTATTTTGTTGGATATGAGAATTTGGACATGTGAAATGGACGTCGAAAGAAAGATTGATAAAAATTACGTTGAGAGAAGGCGTGGATGAATGAGGAATAAATGGATTCATACGAGATTAAGAAATATGAAAATCAGAGTGATAGATCACGTGGATGACTGAGGAATATATGGATTAATGATAGCTATACTAATTTGTATGTTGTATGACAAAATAAAGAAATATTATACATGTTAATGAAATTGATAGTAGGACAATCTAGAAAGAAATGGATAGATTCGGGGAAAAAAACAAAAAATGTCAAATATTCAGACAGCCATAATTCGGTTGAATTTGGTCGAAAATTGATGAATCTTTGAGTGCCGAAAATTTTCAAGATTTCTCTTTAAAGTCATGCAAGTTAATGTGTATCTTAATTTTCTAAATGTTGCGAAATTTAAAAAATAGATAAACAATCGACTAATGATAAAAATGTATTTTTAACATTTTACTGCCGACATCAGCTTTGCCCGATGTGCAACACGAGGAGGTTGTCGGTCGGATTTTGCAAAAAAAATCAGTTAATTTAAATTTACATTGATTTTCTTTTTAATTATTTATAATTGGCGTTGTTTCGGTACATTATTTTGGCCATTTTCAAGCAATAAAATGTATATAAATGAACTATAAAGTTACATTGTACAATTATAATCAAAAACTAAATTTTTAAAGACAGAAATTATTATTTTTTACATATATAAAGATAATTGTTAATTTATATACATTTTATAACTAATAAATAAATCTTCACTGAATGTTGCAGGGGTTCGTCTTATATCCATTTTATGATAGTGTGCTGCTATATATGTATGTTGCATCCTAAATTGTTTTTCCAAATAAATATATAAATGTATATTTTGTGACGTATTTATTCAAATATAAATTTTTACTGCCTTGTATCTATGTTGTCCTCAATACATTTCTTAATAAATGGCTGCATAGAAATTATGTTTGTATACAGAATTTCACAATTACATATTTTTCAATAAATTAAAAGATTTTCAGTGTTAAAGTCAATGAACCGGATTTATTTCCGAAAGAAAAAATTCTCTAAGTAGGTACTTGCTTACACTTTCACATACACATTATTTAATAAAGTCCGATATGTACTTTGATAACAGTACGTGATACTGTTCAGGAGAAAGCATTTATACCTATATATGTAAATTACTTGCTATTTAGATTTTTCTTGAAATTGACAATATAAACTTGGCTCAGAAGAAAGAAATTGAAGGTGAATAATATTAATAAACAATATAGATTTTACATATTTTTATTTATCGACTTTTGCATAAGTAGTATTTAGATAAATTACTTGAAAACTTTCTCTACTAAAATAACTTAGTAAACATGTAGTAAACTTATGTTGAACGAATAATCCAAATAAGTAGATCTGTTTTTATCAGAGCGTAGTAAAAATAATTGTATTACCTATTAGAAAGAAATAAGTAACGTCTCATGCATGGCAATTTAATATATGAAATACTCTAGCTTTGTTAGGAAAATTGTGCATTGTTTTAAAACAATAGCATATTGTACCCCTGCTCACAACTAGAAAAAATATTGTCATTGTTTATAAATATATGAAACGTGTAGTATTGCAATACTTGTCATTTTTCATTTTGTTCCGAATGTGTTAAGATCTCAGTAAATTTAAATTGTTCTTAAGTATCTTCATAGTAAATAAATCATGATGGTAAGTGTTTTATTATTACTTAAAGTAATAAATACTTATATTATTATAATTTACAGACATTGCTAATATCTTTGTTAATAACATTTATTGCTAATTCAATTGCGGATCCTCAAGAATCTACTACAGCTATAGGAGCAATTATAGCGTCAAGTACAATAAATGTTACCGATGATTTAACATCCATAAATAACACAGATAATAGCAAATTTAATGTCAGTTTAGTTCGCATCACGCAACCATCTTCAAACATCGAAAGATTCTCAAATATAAAGAATGAAATTCCTGTTATGAACACTACAAAGTTATCGAATTTTGTTCCTAGCCCACAACTGGAAACATACATTGAATATAATAAATATCCAGTCATACCAGCGTTCCCGGAAGCTAAACACTTGTATTCACAATATTCTTACATTCCTCCTTCAACTAAAAATCAATCTCCAGCTGAAAATAAAAACGGATATATGGGTATGACGCAAGCAAATATGAAAACTGAAAAGAATTCTGATAATTCTAATCAAAATAAATATTACTATATGAAAACTGAATATGGACTACCTTCTTTGACAAGTACTACAACAGATAAACCCATTCCTAGCGCTCAGGATAAACAGTTATTTCCTACAAGTTATGAAAAACCTTTAAGAACAGATAGCGATTTTCCTTCGTTTAAATATTACGAAAGATTTAATTATTTAGGACCGTCAGCACCTTCTAACTCGTTGTATCCAACAGTGTCCTCATTAGAATGGTACAATAAAATGTTGTATCCTATTAAATCATCCCCAATTCCAGTAGCAGAACACCCTTATCCATTTGTAACAGATTTTACAAAAAAAGAAATATATCCAACTGCACCGAAATCAATGATGAACGAATTCGGAAAAATGACGCCTTGGAAAAGAGCTGCAAAGATCTTCGCAGCAATTTTACCAATTGGGCTTTTGATATCTGCATTAACACCGAATATTTTAACTATTGGACCAGTTAACACTACAAGTACTCAGTGAGTTATTATAGTTATTTACATTGCAAGACCGTTATACAGAAATTTACAGGCGAGTATAGAAAGGTAACGGACGAGCGCTAGCGAGCCTGTTATTTGTGTGAGCCTGTAAATTTCAGTTAACGGTCGAGCATTGTACAATGTTGTATGTGCATTTGAATCGCAATATATGTATATTTAATAAAATTAATTGCAATAGTATAACGTAATAACTAAAATGTTCAATCAAGGTAGACTTCGAAAATCTGACAGATTTTGTTTAATCAAAAAATATTTAAGTGTCAAACGTTTAAAATTAGATATGTTGTCATGATAACCAATATCAACAGCCCGTTATAATTTTTACACGGGCTAGCACGTTATAAGTCTCGTAACCCCTAGAGACAGAGTTAAGTAAACAGTTCATTACGATTCAAATGTACGTAAAATTATTAATTTGTAAATGTTTATTGATTGTTTACGTTACTAGGCAATGCAGAAAACTTGCGGCAAGGGCTGAAGTACTTGGTTTGGATAAATTATCAATTGAAAAATGGTCTAAGCCTGGTTGTGAAGCAAGATTATTATGTGAGACAGCTGTTAGAGAAGATAGTTTAGATACTGAGACTGTCAAAAAATTGTTTTGGTCTTTCGTGAGTCAGTAAGTATTAACACATGGCTTATCTGTCATTTTATACTATAATTAAAAATTATAATTACATCATTATTGCTACAAAATTACACTTATAATTAAGGTTTACTTTTCTTCATATGTTCATATATACATACCGAGTGTTACACGATAAGTGGGTCATAGGCATGAAACATGAGATACCAGTTGCTTCCTAAGTTATTTTACAGAAAAAATGCTCAGATAAAAATTGTAAAGATTTTAAAAACAAGATTTAAAATTATCTGAAATAGCTATGTTTTTAAGTAGCTATACTCTTTCCCCTGTAACTTCATAGTAGATCGAGAAAATATTTTTCGCAACACATGCACAAAACACACGCTCTTATTCCCTAATTTTAGAGAAAGAAACACTGCTTTTCTCACCTAGGGAGAGAAACATTATGTTTCTCTCCCTAGGTAGGATGTTTCTCTCTAAGAAATATCACCATAATCACAAAATTGAGTAATACCGTGGAAATGATACATTGGCTGACAGTGCATTGACAAACTAAAAAGTACATATGAATGTTATTTTTCATAATCATTATCGTACTTTTTGTGACATTGTAAATTTCCTACGGCGATTAGCCAATCATCGACGCGGAACTTTGTGCCCTAAGTTGTGCAGTGCTATAAAGAGGAACAATATACGAACAAATGTGCATCGATAAAACTGTCAAATAAATATCTTTTTATTTCAAATCATTTATTATAACTGAAATTTCAAGCAAGTAATAGATCTTTTATATTTTCCTATACTATTTGGTAACATTTATTTTATAATGCTACTATTTTTCTAATTATTTAAAATAAAATATCTATTTCATAGATAAAATATTAAATATTTGCTTGAATTCAATGAATTTGCATGGTTGCTTTTAACAAAAACTTATTTTTTATATCTTTAAGGGTCGATATTATAAAGGAAATGCAAATTTTGAACGTGATTTAAGCAATTTATATCCACAATTATGTTCATAATCTAGTTGGGTCATTGGTTACGAAACTACTTGAACTATGTTTCAATTTAACCTTGCTTTATACTATCGACCCTTAAAGTTCTATTTACCAGTTAGTAACTGTACAACTTTTATTTGATTAATTTTCACTTATAATGTCCATAGAGCATTGATTCTTTACATTAATTTTTCATTTGACATACGTTTCAGGGTAAGTAGCTCAGCGGTATCAAGTCGGCTTGTGGATTTGAAAACCCGGGTTCGATCCCCACAGCCAACAAACAATTTTCACCACGTTAAAACTACCCCTGTGGTTCTCCTTCCATAAATATCTTTGAGGGTTGTGATTTTACGGCATTTCACGTGAAAAAATATATCACTTACCGAGATCTGCTATGGCAGAGTGCTACACCCAATAATGGGTAAAAGGCGTGATGATATATTTATTTATTTACATACGTTTCACAAGTTTAGCTTATTTCAGTTGACACAGACCCAATGTTCTAACAATATTCTTCACAATGTTACTCATTATACAGGGTGTTTCACAACTTAGAGCAAAAAATTAAAGGGTATATTCTGTACGACGTGCTGATCATGAAACAAAAAGATTTTTTTTTTAAATAGCAAAACTATTTTCCATGTTTCCCAGTCCAAAATGTTTCGTTGCCACTGCCACTGGGTGGATGATTATGTTAAAGTTATTAATTAAATAAAATTATATTATAAATAGCTGCTAATAATTGAATTGTGTAATTATTCTTTCGTAGTTGATACCTACTTCATTGTTTGTGTTTAATAGGAAAGCGAATCCAGTGCAGTACTACAAAAAATGTTTTAGGTAAACAACCCTTAATTTTTCGAATTTAAAAAAAATTCTTTTTGTTTCATGATCAGCACGTCGTACAGAATATACCCTTTAATTTTGTGCTCTAAGTTGTGAAACACCCTGTATATCAAAGTATTCCAGTGACGATTTTATAAATGTTGAATTATTTTAAGGAACGCAGAAGATTCTGAGACCCCCGAAGAACTAGAAGCAGTGTCAAACGCCATAAAAGAAAAAAGATGCGATAAAATTTCCTGTCGTCAATTGACGAAAAAAACCACTCGTGATCTAATCTGACGAGCAGGAAAATGTTATTAAAATTCACCTGTACATTTTAATAATTTATTCTTAAAATATAAGCACGTTTCAGAATGCTTCAAACCCATAAAAGAAAGTAGTGGAAAAGAAATAAAAAAGTCGCGACATTCTTTGCATTTTTCCTTCACATCTCGTGCATTTTTTACTTTCAAGACTGAGCATCAGTAACTTTCTACTGTGACAAGACATTCGCAGGTCAAGTTGATCACTAGTCTTTCAATTGTTAGTTGCTAGGTAACGTAATTCGTGTTTATTATAGAAATAATAACAAGTTTGTTGATGTTAAAGGCTAAATCCGTGAGATGGAATATATTATTGTTGACAGCTTGACGTAAACAATGATATTTAAAGTAAAAATAATTTATTATTATTCATATTCATGAAATGTCAAGTTTATAATGTGTAACCAATAAATATAATTTATATTTTTATTGTGTAAGGTGCGTAAAACTAATGTTGTAAACAATTAATGCAATTTTATGTTAATTTGTAGATTTCTTTAGCGTAATTAATACATATTACTGTAAAAATGGTAACAGGATCTTCGGTATAATGTCCGAACTCATGCATATCGAGCTTGTTGTGTTTTTATTTATATTATGTCTAAGTTTAATATTTCAAATTGTTATAGAAAGTTGTTAAATTTATATATTTGATATTATAATTTATTATTTATATGATTTAATAAAGTATATTTTTGCAAACAATTATACTATATTTTTGTCGTTATTCATTAATAAATAAATAAATAAATATATCATTGTCAACGGCCATGGCACAACTCGTTGATACTGATCCAAGCGATAACGCGAGTTAAGCAACGTTGCGTGCGGGGAGTATTTGGATGGGTGACCGTCCAGAGAAAAACCCGCGTTGCTGTTGACAAAAGACCTAAAACGCGGATCAGGGCGTAATGGCGGCATATGACCTAAGTAGTTGGTCCGCCAAGAAGCCACAAAAAAAAATATCATCACGCCTTTTACCCATCACTGGGTGTGGCACTCTGCCTAAGCAGATCTCGGTAAGTGATATATTTTTACGCGTGAAGTGCGGTTATCAGTCGTCAAATCACGGCCCCCAAAGATATTAGTGTAGGGGGAGCCACAAGGGTAGATTTAAATTGGTGAAAATTAATGAAATTAATACACTAATATTTTTACATCTTTCAGATATTTGCAAATTAAATTTGTGAATTCAGTCCCATTTCATTTTGGCTCCTTGGGGGTACGTATTATGAAATAAGAAAACAAATTTCTTATTAGCGACAAAAGTGTTACAATTAAAAATTTGCTATTTTTGAGTTATTGGTATAGAAGAAATAAAAAACTGAAAATGATCTTGAAGTATAAGGTGAATAAGGTTCCATTCATATCAACTGACATATTTACAAAACTGTAGGCGCGGTGGCCGAGCGTGTTAAGGCACATCTCCTAACATACTGTGACGTCACCCGAGCCAAGGTTCGTCGGTTCGAATCCGCCTGCCGACAATGTGTGATTTGTCGTAAAATATAAAAATACAGTTACATGTATTTATCACACTCGGGCGCTATAAGCTAGTCACTTATACGCCTTAAATAATCTGACTAAAGAAACCGGAAGTGCGGCAGTGTAAAAAAACTGCAGCTCGGTGTGCCCGGCCCCTATGTTCCGAAATGGAATGATGGGACTCATCATCATCATCTCATATGTATATTGGGTCGGCCTGTAGATCTTGAGAACCCTGGTTTCTTCCCCACAGCCGACAAACAATTTTCATCAATTTAAATCTACCCCTGTGGCTCCCTCACCACTAACATCTTTGGGGGCCGTATTCAAAATAATTAACAAACGTTATATCTACTCAAAGAAAGATACTCACCGCAACTAAAAGCCAAAGTCTTCAATCAGTGGTCCCTAACAAAGAAAAACATCCTATCCCCACAAACTACCCAACGGAAAATGGAAAGAATAATGGTGGGAGTAAATCGCAGGGACAGAGTCATTAATGTAAACTTAAGAAAGAAGCCGCAAGTTCAAGATATTGGAATCTCTATAAAAAGACTGAAATGGCGCTGGGCTGGGCACCTTCAACGGTTCACCGACAACAGATGGATCCCCAGAAACAAGAAAAGGAGGAGAGGCAGACAAGCTCGCAGATGGGAAGACGGTATCATGAAAACAACAAAGCTTTGGGGAAGAATAGCCCGAGATAGAAGATCTTAGCAGGAGTTGGAAGAGGCCCATGTCCGCTCGGGCATTGTTGTAAGCTAAATTTATTTTTAATTTATTTATATATCTAAGCAACGATTTGCGATAATATTTACTAGTGAAATTGTCGCTGTAATACTACTGTGATTGGTTCATTTCAGCAAAATACTGGAATTTGATTGGATGAAAAGTTATGAGTGGAATTGTCAATACAAAAATTAAAGTTTTTATTATTATTTCGCATGGCACTCTGTAAACAGTTTATAGATGGCAATTTATGTGTAACTCGTGACATATTCGTATCAATGAACACGTATTATGTATATTATCTATGCCTGAATGCGATAAGTAGATACGAATTAGTGCCATAGTTCGCAAGTGTAATATTTTATCACTTACGATAATTATTATCAAGTGTAAATGTTTAAGCAAGCCAACTAGCAATTATCATGATGATAAAGAGATTGATATGTTCTTTTTTTGTGTCAACATAATTGTAACAGAAACAAACGAATGCGTTTTCTCTTAGCAATTAACGTTAATTGTCTATCGCACCATCGCCCTGAAACCATGGCAACGTGACCTGAAACATCACCACCATCAACCTTGTCATTGTCATAGCAACAGCTCATAGCGGCACTTGTTCTTTACAACAAACAATACCCGCCGCACACCGCTGTGAGCAACTAACAAACCGTGAAATATGAATGCTATATAAATTCCTAGATTTGTAAATATATGAATTTGTATGAATTTGTCATAATTAAAGGTCTTTAGCACTGAAGCAATTAAAACTGTGAATGATTGAACGCTGTCTTTCTAAATAGCGGTATAGTTTTAATAAAAATATATGCATTTATTCCGATTTTATTGTTCAATAATAAAATGAGAAGCACGCGCCATAAAATAAAGTATTTTATTAACTACTAGTTGACTGCTTTTATTTTTCAGCAGTCATATTTAATTAATATTTTATTAAATGGGGTAGGTGTCTCAGTGGTATCGAGTTGGCCTGTAAATCTTGAGAACCCTGGTTCGATCTCCAAAGCCGACAAATAATTATCACCAAATTAAAATTTACCCCTGTGACATATTTGGAGGCAATTTACGCAAAAAAATATATCACTTACCGAGATCTGCTTAAGCAGAGTGCCACAATCAGTAATGGGAAAAAGGCGTGATTGTATATTTATTTATATATTTTATTAAATTATTTTTTTATGAAATTGCACAAAAAATGTCATTTGGCCTAGTCGTTGACAGACAATAAGAAATAACAGTACGGAAATAGTAGAGAAGTCCTAAAAAAAATAGTGACACTAAAATAAAAGAGTCCCTATTATTTCCTGGATCACATGCATATATATGTCACGTATAGTATAAGATTTAAATTAAATCTATCCCTGTGGTTCCCCCTCCACTAAAATCTTTGGAGGCCGTGATTTGACGACTGGTAAGAAGTATATCACTTACCGAGATCTGCTTACGGCAGAGTGCCACATCCAGTAATGGGTAAAAGGCGTGATGATATATTTATTTTTATTTATTCATTCGAACAGGCAATCGCCCAATAATACAATTTGTGCGTATAAGTAGTACGACTTTACATATTTCATTTCACATGTAACATAGGATACAGGTCATTTCTCAGAAGAAATCATTTAATAGCATATTTTTGGTAAATTCTATAAATCGGGTTAACGTGGTTGAAATCAAGTCGCTGTTTGCATCATTAATATTAAAATTTAAACTATTAAAGCGCCGACATATTTTATTTATTTATTTATAGTATAAGTATAGTATTTTTAATTGTAAAATAATATGCAACAAGTTATTAATAGCCATTATACACGAGTTGCATACACTATTTTTTACGACCAAATCCAATTTTTAAAATTATGAAAATAAACGTCAACTTTCAATGGAAAAAACTATTACTAATTTATTGAGCAAGCTATAATCTGTATCATAATGAAAATATGTATTTAATGAGTATCATTAAAGTACAGATAACGTATATTTAATAAGTAGATTTAACATAGGAGTAGAAAAAATAATAATGTTCACTATATTACAAAACTAATTGTAAGAGAAAATAAAATTTAGCAATAAATTAAAACAATGGTATAAATCTAAAATCTTATATAAAATAAAATACAACTAAAATTTTCAAATGTGTTGGTCTGCCTTATCGATAATTTATAAATTAGTTGAACTGATGGTATAAATTGGTATACCAGATCTATCCGTTGTCCATAGTTTATGTATTCGTAAGAGTTTTAAAACTGAATTTATTTTTCAAGGGACGATATTTGACTTTTTCTTAATACATTTCCTAATAAATTTATTCGTCTAACCATAAAAAATTACTATTTTTATTGTTAAAGATAAAATAAATCGGAACATATAAATTAAACAACAAAATAAACAAAATGCTTTTATTGCCAAAGCTTAACTCATAATAAAGAAAAACATAATCACAAATTATAAACAAATTAAAGATTTTCATTCAGTAAGCAACATGTGCATATCTAATAATAAAATAGTGTAACGAAATAAAAAAAATAAATATGTGGATTCATTTCAGTAATTCCTACTTATACTTTATTTATTTATTTATTTATTTATTTATTTATGTTACACTGTACAACAGGACCTTAATCCCAATTACAGTACAGGGTCCGCACTCACCGAGCCGCAGTGTGATAGTTCATATAATTTTTTTAGCTTGAGTGAGATTCGAACTCGGGATCTTCTGATTAGAATTCCGTATTGCTATCCACACCACCGTACTGATGAAGATGATTTTATATTTTTTCTATAATATCTTTGCGTTCTTTTCTGTACTTGTAGAAATCACTATAGTTTAAATTAAAATCAAATTAGAATTAGATAGAACATTTGTTTCTTACGTCAAATTATTTGAAGTTCAACCGAGAAAAACTCTTCCTACGAAACAATTAGAAGTAAGTATACTTAAAATAATAGATACTAGATTGAATATATATTGCACATGCTTTTGTGGAAATGATTTAAATAGCTGTTTCCATTTATTCACTGTAAAATCGTTGCTTAAATGTATGTATACAAGGGATGGACAGTGGTCTACATTATCGACGGTAGCAAATTTCGATTAGGGTAATTAGATAAGTTTTTATGTAACATATTTTTTTTCTACGATTGCTATGAAACGTTGACAATTACGCTCTCATTTGTCATCGTAAAGTTGACGTTTTCTGTGGAACAATCGAAAAATATATTTTTTGCGCGTCTCCAATGGCAACGCACGAAAAAGATGTTAAATGCGCACGTTTCCAATGGCAACGCGCGAAAAAGATATTAAATGCGTACATTTCAATAGTTACCAGGGATACAAACAAAACAGAAATTTGTCATATTGACAGTTAACAGAACGAATTTATTTTCAGTACGCATACGTTTTGTAATAATTTGAAGATGCAATCGTTGAAAAAAATATGTGTGTATCACGAGCGTAAAATGTCTTTGTTCTTCTTGCACTATTGCAGCTCTCGCCTTCGGCTCGCGTTGCAATTACCGTGCTCGAGTAACAAAGAATCACTTTACGCTCTTAATACACAAATAACTATTTAATTTAATGATGCTTTTTAGAACTAATAAATTTATTAATTCTGTCCTGACCATTTGATGAGATTAAATCGGAACAATTTTATTTTGTTCAAATTTCAGGACACCCCGCAAAAATTGGGAGATCTGGCAATGCTGCTCTACATACATACGATATAAGTCTTGCAATATATCCATATTCATAATTCTATACATACAAACTTTTCTCATCTTTCGTTCACCTACATCTTAATTGGTAAAAGAAAATCCATAATATATATAAAATTGTTCTTCCTTGGTAAAAGCAAACATGAAATTACAATAAATACAACATATAAAGACACCCACTTAAGATAATTTATGTCGCTAATTATGATTTAATAATCTATTAATATTTTTCGAACGTACAGATCTTACAGTATTTTTTGAGTGACACATATATAATTATTCTTATTAATATAATTTATGAGAGCAGAAAAACTAAAGAGAAAGAAAGTTACGCACAAGAAACGACGCAAAGTTTTCACGATGTTCAAGTAGTAGTATACGAATAGTTTGTAGTAGTATAATTGCCTGAAAGAAATGAATAGTTGTTTGCTAGCTGCTTGCAACCGTTTAATTCCAATAGCGTGCTTTATTCTTGGATTTAGGCTAAACGTATTAATTTTTTATTTTGCACCTGCGTTTCTAAAAGTTTTCGTTTAAAATTTAAACGGTCGATTCTTCACGGCGCGAGTAACCAGGCAGGTAGTTATAATTTTTAATGACAAAATGACGGGAATCCATCATGCATTATATAGGTTAATGCGCTATGTTTGGTTTCGGTAGTTCACTAAACTTTGTCGAATATGGAATCGACGGACCGTGCGAGCTTTGATCGCGATCACGAAATACTTTTTAATAAAAGAAAACCCGTTATGCATTATTTCTATTATGATGTAGAATGTATCATGTACATTGGCTGGTAGCACAAGCTCTGTTTTAAGAGCAGTGTATTTGGCTGTTTTAGCTATCTCTAACATGTTAAAACCGTGCTCTTAGAAAACCCAAAAACAGAGCTTGTGCTACCAGCCATTATGTTTAAAGGGAGATCAAACCACGCTGATTTCAAACTGAATTTTCAATCGTATTCGAATGGTTAGGAATCCACCTTAAGCATAGCTTCCTGGTACTATCACAATTTTAGAGTAAGATTGTCGCACTCTGCAATTGCAGAGCTGTGACATGCAGAATATACAGTTGTAGCACTATGGTTGTTGTATCGCTTCTCAAGCAAGAGTTTATGATTTCAAACCTCTAATTTAAATTTATAATTAATTGCCTGTAGGTGCTCTCTGCATTGTAACTGAGATTAAGTTACTACAAGGCAGTAATTGTAGCACCATAATAACGCTGTTACTTCACAAGCGAGAGTTAATGTCTTGTACAATGCTAATTTTAATTACTGCTACTAAATAATACACCTGTACTCGAATATAAAAACTGCTGTTTTCGTGGGGTTTTCATAAATAAATAAAAATTTATTAAATATATAATTACACTGTTTATATTTTAAATCATTTTAAATTATTATACAGGGAGTAAAATAAGTAAGGAATATTGGTATTATCTCCTAAAATAATCATTTAATCTAAATAAAAATAATAAAAGAAAGGTTTCGAGAGTTTATAATATTGTGACAAGATCAGATATTTTTTTATCGATAATCTTTTTTTCACAGTGAAGAATACGACTTTTTTAAATAGCATGCTATAACTTTTTTACTTCATTCGAAAGAGTAATTATTTTTCTATACAAACATATAAGAAAATAATAATACTTTATGTGGAAAAGAAAAATATGAGAAAAAAAAAACAGATTTCAGCCGGAAATGGATTTAGTTGCCATAAATATATTAGTGATAAAATAAACCGAATTAATGAGTAAAATGTCATGGCAAGAATGACAGCCGTCTATATGATTTTTGTTTATTTTATCTCTAATACATCTATGGCAACTAAAATCTATTTCCGGATAAATTCTGTAAAATTGCATTTATTCGACACGAAATTTCAATTTTTTTTCAAATAAAGTATTATTATTTTTTAATATGTTTGTATAGAATAAAAACGATTCTTTCGAATGAAATAAAAAAAAAATAGCATATCATTAAAAAAATGATGTCCCCTTGAATGTGAAAAAAATGACTATTGATAAAAATCTTGCCAAAATATCCGGAATCATAAATATAAATAATAAATATATCATCACGCCTTTTACCCATTACTGGGTGTGGCACTCTGCCTAAGCAGATCTCGGTAAGTGATATATTTTGTCGCGTGAAATGCGGTTACCAGCCGTCAAATCACGGCCCTCAAAGATATTAGTGGAGAGGGAGCCACAGGGGTAGATTTAATTTGGTGAAAATTGTTTGTCGGCTGTGGGGATCGAACCAGGCTTCTCAAGATCCACAAGCCGACTCGATACCACTGAGCCACCTACCCCATCCGGAATCATAAAACCCACAAAACATTTTTTTTAATTACTTAGTTTAAATGATTATTTCAAGAGATAATATCAATATTCCTTACTTATTTTACAGCCTTTATATAAAACTAAATAAATAAATAAATAAATAAATACATATATCACCACGCCTTTTACCCATTACTCAGTGTGGGACTTTGCCGTAGCATAAGTGGTATATTATGCGGTTATCAGCTGTCAAATCACGGCCCCCAAATATGTTAGTGGTACAGAAGCCACATCAGGGATAATTTTACTGTAGTAAAAATGTTTCTCGGCTGTAAATATAAGATAAATATACTTGAAATGATTATTTTAACATAAATTTGATGTTTTTCAATTCAGTACGATTGATTTGGGTGTCATTAAATTAATTATTATTTAGTTTTAGTTATTGTTATATAAATGATTGTTAATTTATGTCATTAGTTTTTGTGGTTTAGTTATTGAATGAGTTTTTTGTGATATACAACAGTTGTAGTACTAGATTATAATATGAGTGGGTGTATATTAGAAGAAATAATAGAATAAGATTTAATTGCATGGCGAAACCTAATTATACAACTAATTTGCTTAAAGAAACTTTCCGCAATATAATTAAAACTAAAACAAAAATTCAATTAATATTTGTCTTTTGGATTCCATAATCCTAACTTATTATAATCGAATGATGAAATGAACGAGATACAAAAAGATATCTTATATTATTAATTTAATTTACACTAGATGCTAAACCGGGATTACAATTTTAACTGTCTTTGAACACGAGAATCCTTGATTTTAAAAGGTTCCATTTTGTGCAAGTCAAGTTGAGTGTCAAGAATCGTCCCTGTATTTTATTCACATAAAATCATCCCTTATAAGTGCGTTTGAATGTTTCGATTTTCACTATAAGCTACTGTCAATCCCATTAATTCAAAGTCATCATCATCATCATCATCTGTGGCGCTACAGCCTGAGATCGGGCCTGGGCCTACCGGACACACCGAGCCGCAGTTTTTACTGCCGTACTGCCGGTCTTCGTAGTCAAATGCTACATTATTTAAGGCGTATAAGTGACTAGCTTATAGCGCCCGAGTGTGATAAACTGATAAATACATATAACTGTATTTGATATTTTGCGAAAGATCACACATTGTCGACAGGCGGATTCGAACTGACGAACCTTGGCTCGGGTGACGTCACAGTATGTTAAGAGATGTGCCTTAACACGCTCGGCCACCGCGCCTGTTCAAAGTAGCAATTCGTATTCACACTATAATAAATAAATAATGACTACAAAAGGTAGATTTACTAGTAATAATAGTGTTGAGTTGTGACACGCGTTTCCTGTAATTCAGTTGGAGATTGATTAATACGTTAACTTCCGTAATTATTTTGAAGCGAAAAATGTTAATTAGAAGTGTCTTAATATCTACGTCAGGTATTTAATGCAATGAAAGAAATGTTAATGATGCTGTAAATGTTTTTGCTACATCCTCACTTTAGGTTTAATTGATAAATTTAATTATATGCTTACTTACTTTTTCAGATTTGACACAAAAACATCGACAACTATTATTCAGATTTCGTTATACATAAATGAGGAGTAACATTTCTACAATTTTATGTATTTATTGAAACAACAGACATCATTTTTTATCAAGTTAATGACACAATATTAATTAGTTAATTTTTTCTAGCAAAGTCATATTTTTACGATTACAGCGCCACCTGTTGGGTGTACAAAAAAAGTTTCCGAATAAAACCAACATACTTTTTTAAGCTCTTTCCGAATCTACAATAACAAATAGGGGTTCTCATTTAAGATTTTAAGTCGACCCCCTTTCCAGCACCCCCCCACCCCGGGGGTGTGGGGGCCATCTTGTCATCCGATGTCACCTCCAAAACTATGAAGGTTTTGATTCGGCGCACTTGTTAAGATGCATTCTTTTCGAGATATTCAAGAAGGTAATGTTATTTGGGACACCCAGTATACTTAATTATATTGAAATTTGATATCATATATTTTTCGCAATCAAACATTTTTGAATTATTAGAGACAAGTAATTCAAATAAAATATAAATACGCAAAATTTAATTTAATAGGCGACTAATAAGTATTGAGGACCCAGGTTCGATTTCCACAACCGACAAACAATTTCAACAAATTTAAATCTACTCCTGTGGCTTCTTCTCCACTAACATCTTTTGAAAGGGCCGTGATTTGACGGCTGATACCTGCACTGCACGCGAAGAAAAATATCATTTACCGAGATCTTCTACGCCAGAGTGCCACACCCAGTAAACCAATTAAACAAAAAGAGAATATTTAATGTATAAATAAATGTAATACATAAAAATATATAAATTCGTTTCAAGTTAAATTAAATTTAGGTACTCGTAATATAATTTACTGAACCATGATGACCAACTTGCCAGCAGTTGTTCTTGTTTCGTTTTAATAATTCGCGGAAAATTTAATTGACTATATTAAATTATTAATTAGTTATCAACGTTTTAATTATTTTATACATTAATTCGAAACATTTTATATAGCATGTTTAGTTTATGTGTCATTTCAAGAAAGTATTTATTTTAAAAATTATTACAAATGGATTTAAAATTACAGAGAGAGACAATATTTTACCTTTCACAGGAGGCATTTAAGAATATCCTGTTTTAAAGATACTTTCCACTCCATTTTTAATTATGGTTTATAGTGTTTGCCGGTAAAATAATCAATAATGTTATTACTTTAACTTCAAAAGGAAATTAGATATATTGTTATTGTCATTTGGTTGCTCTTTTAAAAAAGAAAACATAATATTAAAAGATTGAACCTTTTATCTATATGGATTTGATGACTCCCACTTTATAGGTAACTATATTATTAAATGTTCTATGTTTTTTTTTATTAATGTTACGCTGTACAACAGGAACTTAATCCCAATTGCAGTACAGGGTCCGCACTCACCAAGCCGCAGTGTGGTAGTTTATATAATTTTTAGCTTGAGTGAGATTCGAAATCGGGATCTCCGGATTCGAATTCCATATTGCGATCCACACCACTGTACTGACGGACGGATGTTCGAATGCATCATAACTACTACTGTTTGGTGTCCATAAAATTATACTTTATTGGACTAGTACGGTAAAATATAAAAATTTGGCTGTTGAAAAATAAGATTCAAAATATACCCAAATCAAGTCTTAAGACATTATAAACACATTTTCTTACTTCTTGTCACCATTTTGAATGATTAATCATTATAAAGAATATTGTTATAAAAAATCAACTATAAAGCACATTTTGAGATACAACTAAGTCATTCACATTAACATATTTTAAGAAAATAAATCGGCCCGATGGCAGTGAACATTATATTTTGTATGCCACTAATAATAATAAATACATAATTGGATTTTAAAGGACCGCGCCTTATTTATCAGCTTCACACGCTGCGCTCGCTCGGCCATAAACAACGGCTTGTTGAATAAAGTCGTGCATTATGTACTTATATAAATAGCTATTATTGATTATTTATTCAATTTTTTGTGTCACTAATCCGAATATCCAAATACATATATTTCTACTATAGTTTAATATATTTTACCGATTTTAGGATATGAAACCTATGTTTACATGCACAAAAGTAGGCTGGTAAGTAAGTAATGACTGTATTCTGTACGGTAACTTACTTGTCGAAACAGTCAAGAAAATGAAAATAAAACACAATGATAATATAACACTATTAAAACAAACGGAACTCAAAACAACAATAATACAAAGATTACAGTCTTTCAAATTAGAGATGACCACGTAATGACATTTAAATAAAAAAATTATTTATAAATATGATACAAAACAATTGTAACCATGGCGTTAAATAAAAACATATAGACCACAGACTTACTTGATCACGTTCTAAAATGATGACAATGGCGTTATTCATAAAACAATTTCAAAAAATAATATTTATTAATGACGTTAACGTGTTTATATTCTGAAACCGATAAACTATTCAACAAACTACGGATATTATGAGTTATAACAGGCCTTAGATGTTTTAAAATCCTCGCTCTACGAGCTTGGATTTCAAACTGACATCTGCGGCTGTAATGATATTCATAACATTCCTAGGTATGTTAATAGCTATTAAGAATTAAATTATTCATTTACATAAACTAACTATCAATTTACTTTAAAAATACGTACTGTTATAATTTTATCAAACAAAATGTTTATAATTGTGACTATACCTATTTTTTTGTAATATTCTATGTAGAAAAGGTAATATTTTGTTCTTTTATTGGTTAAATTCGCGGAAAATTTACACACACACAATAATTACATATTTATTTCAACATTCAGTAATTTAACAATTTAAATAAATAAATATATCATCACATCTTTTACCCATTACTAGGTGTGGCACTCTACCTAAGCAGATCTCGGTAAGTGATATAATTTTTTTGCGTGAAGTGCGCTTACCAGCCGTCAAATCATGCCCCCCAAAGATATTAGTGGAGAGGGAGCCACAGGGGTAGATTTAAATTTATATGCAGAAAATACAGAATAGTTTTGAAGAAACATGGGTCATGTAATATTGTGTATAAAATAAATTTTAAAAATTATTATCATAATTAATAACTAGATGTTAAATTCGTTAAAAGATGTCTGCCGTCTTTATCTACCAAATGTTAAAAATAAAAACATCTTTCAATGAACTTAGTACCTCATTATCAGCCATGGTAACTGTTTCTAAAAAATATTATAAATACGAAATCACTAAATGAAGCACATTGTTCATATTTACAGAAAACTATTTTCTGCTTACCATTTTAACCAGAGAATGAAGTCAAATGTGTGTGTTCTATTTTCTACAAGGAATTCTTTAAAAAAATGAACTTTAGTTATTATTTCGGGTAGTTGAACGAATTAATATTATTATTATAACTTTATATTAGTTGTATGTGAATCATGGCTGCTTACAAAGAGAATAAAAAGTAAAATCCAAGCGTTAGAGATGAAATATCTACGCAGAGTAAAAGGAGTAACCCTGAGAGACAGAATACGTAACCAATACATTAGGGAAGAACTACAGAGCAAACCCATATTAGAATACATTGAACAAAGACAGCTAGAATGGTGGGGACATATGGAGAGAATGGATAATAACAGGCCAGTGCGGAGAGTATGGACGACAAAAATCAAAGCGAAGAGAGATCGCGGAAGACCGAGAAATACATGGGACAGTACAATAACGAAAATACTAGGCAACAAAGGAAAGACAAGAGAAGAAGCAAGAAAAATAGCGGAAAACAGAAATAAATGGAAAAAATTCGTACAAGAATAGAAGAAATAATCCCTACACCCTAGGGTAGAAGGAAATTCGAATATATATATATATATATATATATATATATATATATATATATATATATATATATATATATATATATATATATATATATATATATATATATATATATATATATATATATATATATATATATATATATATATATATTAGTTGTGTTAATAACCTCTGGAAATGTGAATGTGTTACAAACAATATAAAAATATCTACGTGATGTTGAATGACAGAGAAGATTCTTGTAAATATCTTCTTGTTTCCATGTAACTAGTTCAATGTTATATTGGCAGATATCTTATTACAAACAGTTCATTATTATCAAGGTTACAACATTTCTCACGTTTCAAATAATTGAAGAATCAGCCGTAAAATCTCTATTCACTGCTTTAACCCATCGCATTGTTGTTTATTTTTATAGGCTGAAAATCTGCATGACTTTACAATTAAAATCTACTTTGTTCTTGTTCTTATTTACATTAAGTGCAGATGTGTTGCAACTCTGGAGAATAGAATTTTCAGTAATTGGGACGGGGCATATAAACATTACGTAGGTATCATTATAAACACATCGCAATAACGCATCGTTATTCCATGGACACTTGATTTACATACTTCTTATAAGCTTGCCCACTTCTCAATTCTTTTGTACTATCAAATATTTGAATGATGACGACATGAAAAATTGGTACAGACATTTAAGGCAGAATACAAGATGTAGAAACATTGTTATGGTTTAACAGAAAATTAAAATGATGTGAATATATTATTACAGGCAAATTTTACCTGAACTTTGCCAGAAAAGTAATTTTTATGGCGAAATTCCGAGATAAAACTATAAGTTTATAGATTCGTAAGCCTGTAAATAATGAACAAAATCACATCAATATTTGCTGATAAGTAGTAAATATTTCATAAAGTATTAAGTTTTGTTGCGATTTTGTTCATCATTTACAGATTTATGGATCTAGAAAACATGAATTTCTGTATCCATCATAAATTTAAAAATTGTTATGATAAATATACATTAAGGATAGCACATTTCAAACTATTTAAGACACAAAATTAATTATTTCTACGAATGCTATAATAAGTTGACAATTACGCTCTCAATTGTCATCGTAAAGTTGATGTTTCCTGTGGAACAATCTTAAAATGTCTCCAATGGCAACGTGCAAAAAGATATTAAATGTGCTCTTATTTCAATAGTTACCAGAGATACAAACAAAACAGAAACTTGTCATATTGACAGTTGACAGAACGAATTCGATAAAATATCACTTGTGTGATAGGCTTAAAAGTTATTTGTCCAAAGGAACGCGGGATCAACTACGAGTATAACATGAATTTATTGATAGATCTTTTATAATTTTTACTTTTATTTTGTAAATGGTAGAATTTATTTCTAAATTTCTAATTACAAAAATTAACCATTATTTAATCCGTCAGTACGGTGATGTGGATAGCAATATGAAATTCAAATCCGGAGATCGCGAGTTCGAATCTCACTCAAGGTAAAAATTATATGAACTACCACACTGCGGCTCGGTGAGTGCGGACCCTGTACTGTAATTGGGTTTAAGTTCCTGTTGTACAGTGTAACATAAAGAAATAAATTTGAATCAATTTTTGTTTGAAATTATTATAAATTAGTTTGTTATAAACTATTTTTCAAATATTTATAAAACGGAATATTTTGAATGATTATTAGTGAATACGTTAAATCTACCCCTGTGGCTCCCCCTTCACTAACATCTTTGAGGGCCATGATTTGACGACTAGTAACCGCATTTCACGCGAAGAAATATATGCTACACCCAGTAATGGGTAAAAGGCGTGATGATATATATTTATTTATTTACGTTATGTTTTAGTATGTTCATGTTCAAATCATAAAGATTGTAGCATTAAATTGAAAGCTTTCATATTACTTTGCTTGGGAAAGTTCTGTATTGTGCACAGCATTACTCCTCGTAAAATGTTGAGTCCAACCAATCTAAATTCTTTCTCCATCATTCCAAGATTCACTTTTCCATTGTTTCAGTCCCTCCCCGCGCCTGTTCGTCTACTCCTGCTTCATGGAGTTCCCCACCGAATGTAGGGCAGGCGGTGGTTCTTGTTTGCCAGCAGGTGGAAAGTGTCTACAGTCTCCTCGTCCTCTGCCACAGCTCGCCGTGCGTTTAGCCGCATCAGTCTTCATCCACCTGTTCTTTGGCACTCAGCAGCACTCCAGCACGCGGTACAGTCGACATCGTGTGCTTCCCGCTTCAGTAGTGTCAGTGAGTGAAGTGTTCGTGCCCTAGGTGGCCGGTGTTAGTGACAGGATAACAGCAAACATGGAAATACTCAAGGTAAGCATTGTTTATAACTGGAGAAATGTTAGAAATTACTAGGATTTGAATACTTGCAACCCGTTCTTTAGATTAAACTATAAAATATATAAATAAAAAACAACAAAGACAAAATTAATTGTCTTTAAATGCTCACTTGCTGAAACTAGGTTTAATAATAAAATATCCAAATAAACACTTGTCTAAGTCTCACAAAATTCAGCCTCCAAGTCACCTTATGACGATGCCCTCATAAGGTGACTTGGAGGCTGAATTTTGTGAGACTTAGACAAGTGTTTATTTTGATATTTTATTATTAAACCTAGTTTCACCAAGTGAGCATTTAAAGACAATTAATTTTGTCTTTGTTGTTTTTTTTAAATTGCTATTGCGTAGCTTTTCCTTTTTCGGTAGATGGCATCACTGGTTCGACAGAACTTCTCATGTCATCTTACCGTTTGTTAGAGATCTTATTCTCTGCTGGCACAGTTCTTCGTCACCAGCTTCTTCACATGAACTTTGTTCTAGGTGAAGAAGTGAGTTATACCATACTGATGAGCTCTAATAAGAGCGAAACGCGTCTATGGTTACAAACTGTGCTGGCCAGCCTCTGACGATGCCATCATAAGGTGACTTGGAGGCTGAATTTTGTGAGACTTAGACAAGTGTTTATTTTGATATTTTATTATTAAACCTAGTTTCACCAAGTGAGCATTTAAAGACAATTAATTTTGTCTTTGTTGTTTTTTTTAAATTGCTATTGCGTAGCTTTTCCTTTTTCGGTAGATGGCATCACTGGTTCGACAGAACTTCTCATGTCATCTTACCGTTTGTTAGAGATCTTATTCTCTGCTGGCACAGTTCTTCGTCACCAGCTTCTTCACATGAACTTTGTTCTAGGTGAAGAAGTGAGTTATACCATACTGATGAGCTCTAATAAGAGCGAAACGCGTCTATGGTTACAAACTGTGCTGGCCAGCCTCTGACGATGCCATCATAAGGTGACTTGGAGGCTGAATTTTGTGAGACTTAGACAAGTGTTTATTTTGATATTTTATTAAATATATAAATCCTAATACATTTTTGTTAGCATTTTTCAAAATGTGATTTGGATGTACTTTTTAATATCGGATTAAAAAAGGTTAGCTAATCCAAAATTCTGAACAATCAAAATTTTTTTAGTCGACAATTTGATCTGCTTTCTTTTTACAAATATGTTGTAGTTCTTAGGATAGAATCATTGGCTGGTAGCACAAGCTCTGTTTTTGGGTGTTTTAAGAGCTCTTAAAACAGGCCGGCCAACACAGAGCTTGTGCTACCAGCCATAGTTTCAAAAACAACAGTTCATAATGCTCTTTTTAATTATATTTTCTGTTAAGCGAAACAATAAGTGCTATGGGTAAAATTCTGTAACACTTGAAATATGGGCAAGCAAAATGTTTTATGTATAATAAAAAAGAATCTTTTCTTTTTGTACTATTTTCTGTTAGTCGATGAATTTAACACAGGATGATAATTAAAAAACGGGTCACATGTGTTTAACATCAGTTATACCTTGCGCTCAAGTTCTCAAATTAGTTTAGACAAAAATATTTTAAATAAATGAATTATATTCTGTATCTTAAATAGATCCCGAGTTTGAATCTCATACAACCTAAAAATATATGAATTAACAGACTGCGGGTCGGTGAGTTCCTGTTGTACAATTAAATTTGGTTTTAGGCATTTCATAATCGAAAAAAATCAAGTTTAAAGTTTTTTGAAAATTGCTGTTTCACCTGTGGCCTGTTTTGTAATTAACACCCTATATATACAAAAAAAAATTTAATAGTTATTTATTTGCAATTAATTAAATAAGGTCAAAAGGGTAGTTTTAATTTTTTTAATTGATATGTATCTTTGGATCTTTACATCTCATTGAAAATACCAACCCAGATGTATAATTATATCTGCACTTGTTCAGCTAAAGAGAAATTAGACGAAGTAGCGAGCAAATTAGTAATATTTTATTTCTGATTTATGATCTACATATCACGTCCGAAATTTTTGTACAAAATTTGGAAAAATTGGGTAGCTTACAAAGTATATTAGATGCCAACTTGCAAAGCGTGGTCGCCCATCTCACATTCGAGTAATTTAAATTGCACTATAAGCCATAGCTTACCTGTATCGTAATTGGGATTAAAAATTAGGGTATTTCATTCTTAGCGAACATTTTAGTGCCACTGGTTTAATAATACATTTAATTAAAAATAATAAAAATAAGGCATTACACCAGGTACCTACATAATAACTAATTAATAAATGATTATTTGTAGGCAGTGTTTATACTTTTATTTCATTAGTTACATAATTATAAATAATTAAATGTACTATTAAACCAGTGATACTAAAAGTGTTCGCTAGGAATGAAATACCCAATTTTTTGTGAATTTCAAAAAAAAATCTTTTTGGTCTATAATCAGTATATCAAATTATATATGTCATTAAAGTTTCGTGCAGAGATATAGAAACACCTGGTAAATATATTTCATATCAGACTGTGAAATTAATTGATTTCAATCTCTCAGCCAATATAATTTAAGTTTCACTACATCAAAATTATCCCTGTGGCTCCTCGACCACTAACTTCTTTTGGAATTGTGCTCTGAGCTGGTAAATGCATATCATAAGTAGAATATATGTTTTATTTATTAAGATCTGATGATGCAGAACCAACACAAGTAGATATTCATGAATATTTCACTCGAAAAATTTCAACCAATCAGGTTACAGTATTTTTTAAATTTCAACCAATCAGGTTACAGTATTTTTTTAATTTCGACCAATCACAATCGAATATCAGTGAATATTTGCACTTGTGCAAATACCCGGGTATTTGCACAAGTGCAATACTCGAATATGTCAATTTGACAACACTAATGAAAAATTTACATTTGTTTAATAACGTTTCTAAGAAAATTGTTTTATTGCTTACACCACTTGATAAATATATATTTTTTATCTAAAATTGCATTGGACGTTTATCAAGTGTTAAAGATCTGACAACTGACGTTTATATGACAGTTTAAATAAATATTAAATTATAATAAAAATAATTTAAAATATCGAATGTGAACTTTTTCTCGGGAAATATTCTACCAATATACCACTCGTGCAAGTCAAATACAATCAGAATATTCAGGTATTTGCCTTGCACTTGTGATATAATTATTGATTATTTTTGTGAATTAATTAAAAAATCAATATAATTCAGTTAGTGAAAAGCCAAGAGCGATTGAATATTTTCGGAATCGCGTATTGTTTAGTATTAAATATTTCTAAACTGTATTAGAAAAAAAAATCTTCAAATAAAAGAGATACATTTTTCTCTAAAATGATTTAGAAATATTAGAAAGTTGAAACCCTACAATGTTGAAGTGACAACCCTTTAAAAATCCAATTTAATGATTAAACTTAGGATTGATACGCTCTTTAGTTTACTTGTGAGTATTTAAAAAATGGATTAGTAGTACTAATATTATTAAATAATATTGATTATTAAAAAAGTAATGATAATGTGATTTTAATAATTTAATAATTAATAAAAATGAAATGATCAAGAAAATATTATTGTTAATAAATAACGTTGGCAAAGACAATTATATTTAAAGCATAATCAAAATAACAAGTATTGTAAGGTCAGTAGGTACTAATTATAATATATCGTTGCTATAATTAAATAATAATAAAACTATAGTACAAACAAGGCTTACAATTAATTTGATAAGAGATATTAAACGTAATTATATTTCAATAACATCATTTATTTTATTATTGCAGAATATTCCTTGAAAGTTTTATCGCAAGATTATAAACTAATTAAATTATTTTTCAATCTGCATCTTAATTATAAATAATTAATAATGTTTAATTATACTTTAAACAATATAATTAAGTAGAGTGAAACAATAAATAAATGTGAAGTTAAAGTCATCATTAATAATTTGATAATTACAAAAAAATAATGGACCAAATACAATATGGAATGATTCCAGTATATTTTTGATAGTATTCTACTAATTTCTTGTGTTTTAATCGCGTGGCTAAACACTCAAGTAATAATTAAAATCTGACCTAGAATCCAAATTGTTCATGTAAGCAAAAAATTATATACAAGAATTAAACATGGAAATTAAGATTCGACTTTAATTACATGTCAGTCACTTACGCACGGAAAATTAGGTATGTTTGGCATAAATTTGTTGTTTACTAAACTAGTGTACATTTAGTCTTACACAATTTAACTCAGGGGAGAAAATTTGATAATGTTATGCCCTGTTTCTCAAACGACAGATGAGAAAATATCGAAATTACGCCACAAATTATTTTGTACATACAGGGGCGCCGAGAGGAAAAGCGGGCCCCGGGGGAAAAAAATTCGGGCCCCCTTTAACTTTGAATATTTATTAATTAAATATAAGATACAAAAAAAAATATTTATAAATATATGTATGGTTTTGCTTGGTTTTCTTCCCTTGCAGCTCTTTATTTTCGTTTTAAAGCACCTGATTTATGGCGGTAACTCATTTTTAATGTTTAAAATTAGCATTTATGTCTGCATAACTATGTAAGGGCAGAATCTACAAAAAGAGTTAAAAAGTATTAATAGTGTTAGAAACAGATGTTTTATAAAACTTTATATTCATTTAAAAAGAATTATTAATTACCTTCATATATGTATGTTATAAATACTCCTTCGTAGTACTGAAGTCTTCAAATTTAAAATTTATTGTGCGCACTAAAATCGAGGCTAAAATATGGTAACAGTTCGGTAAGAGTTAATTGGTGCAGCGATGTGTATTGTATACTCACTGTATGACTATCTAATATCTAGTTGCATATTCGATAAATGCAGGGGATACCAAAACAGCACTACGCACAAATGTATAGAGCCTTTGCCTATGTGTGTTGTATACAATGAATGTAGTAATATCAGAAACAAAAATGCTACAATGTAATAATGTACTTTTGAATAGTGTATAAATTTATTTAAAATTTGCAACTGGGGCCCTTGATCAAGCATTTCGTCATTTTTATACAATGTAATAAATTGTTGAAAACGTGTATCAGACATTTCGTTATATATGTTTTAGTAAAGAATATAAAAAATTGGTGAAATAGTAGAAAATTAAAAGCAATTTATAAAATAGCATCACATCCGGGCCCTTTGAATTCCACGGGCCCTGGGTATTTTACCCCCCCCCCCCTACCCCCTCGTCTCGTCGGGCCTGTGTACATACATTTAATTATAGTGACGACATATGGTTCAGACCGCTATATTTTTACTTTTGACATGGGCGATATATATGAATTTTTATATTTACTTGTTTAATTTGTTTTTAAATATTTAAAATGAATAAATTTTACTATTAAACATTACAAGATGGGGTAGGTGGCTCAGTGGTATCTAGTCGAAATGTGGATTTGAGAATCTGGGTTCGATTCCCACAGCCGACAAACAATTTTCATCACATTTAAAATTACCCTGTGAATTCCCCTCCAGTAATATATTTTGATTTGACGGCTGGTAACTATACAGGGTGTTTCTATACCTCTGCACGAAACTTTAATGATATATATATATATATATATATATATATATATATATATATATATATATATATATATATATATATATATATATATATATATATATAATTTGATATACTGATTATAGAACAAAAATAATTTTTTTGAAATTCGCAAAAATTAGGGTATTTTATTCCTAGCGAACATTTTTAATGTCACTGGTTTAATAGTACATTTAATTATTTATAATTATGTTACTAATGAAAAAAATTAAAAGAAAAAAGAGTCCTGTAGTAGTGAGAATTCTAATATTTATCTTACAACTTTAAGATCGAGTTTTGTATAATTCTTTTTTGCGTTTTGGTCTTTATTGAAAAGTATAAAATTGATATACATATAATGACGAAAAGTTAATATATCCGTCAAATTATTTTGCATTTTATTGAGAACTTGACAACCACAGTCAATTCAGTAAATTTACTTGAACTTGATAATAAAACAAGGCTAGTAAATTTATAAAAGTCAGTAGCGCAAAAAATATTATGACATGAAAAGTGAATACATAATAACGTACCTCGGCAAGAAAAATGACACAAGCTAAAAAAAGAAGTTTTACGTAAAAAATGAATAAAGAAGAATGAATGCTCTAGTTTTCATGCAACAATCAAATTGTTATAATTGTTATTATTATCGTAAAATGTAAGAAGGAGATATATTATTTTGCTAGATAAAAGATGGGGTAGGTGGCTCAGTGGTATCGAGTCTGCCTGGTTCGATCCCACAGCCGACAAACAATTTTCACCAAATTAAATCTACCCCTGTGGATCCCCCTCCACTAACATCTTTAGGGGCCGTGATTTTACGGCTGGTAACCACACTTCACGAGAAGAAATATAGTACTTATCGAGATCTGCTACTGCAGAATGCCACGCACAGTAATGGGTAAATGGCGTGATGATATATTTATTTATTTTATTTTATATTTGTTTGTAATTTTTATTTAAATTTAATAGTCGTAAAAATCAGATAGAAACGAGCTCTATTTTAACGAGTTGCCATCTTTGCACGAGAAATAAACGTTCCGGTCTAGGAATGTACAGACATTTTGTTACAAATTCATTGAAATTACACCCTTTTAATAGCTATCGGGAACTGGTCGAAATCGATAGCTATTTGAATAAACCATATGCAAACTACATAATTTCCTGCTTTTCCAACTAATATTTCAATAACAGAAAAACCTATCAAATTGAGATATTTCTCATATTAATAAAATTGTACTTGTCTATTGTTCGTTAATATATTTAAATACGTACATTTTGAACATTCTGGCGGTCCGGTCTACTATGATGCCGGAATCCCGGAATCCCGGAATCCGATAATTCGGTCAACAGACGATCAATGCCATCATTATGCACTCGTACCTCTCTACTGTAATACAGTAAATAAAGTTTTGTGTCTTGAGCGCACGTTGAAATCTAGGTTCCTATCTTACCTAACCATTGAAATCTTTTGCTAAAATAATGTTAATCTTATCATATTTCTCATTCATCTACACGTTTAGAAAAACGTGGCAGGAAAATAAGAACAGGAACTAATAAAGGAACAAATTACACATAATAATAACAACAAAACAAAAGAAATGTGTCGTTTTTGCATCGGAAGTACTATAACAACAATTTCCCTTTTCCTTTCTGTCGTTACCATTAGTACACTAGTAAAAGACTATGAAAACATAACATTGAGAACAATGAAAGTTACCGGGGTTTTTACTATGTCACAGAATCCACGCGTGCGCATGTAATACATGGTCCAAGCCGGCTCTGGACCGTCCAGGGTCGGGGCAAGGGGCTCTGCTGACCACTCGGCCACTTAGACTTGAACACACGCGGAGAAAGTAGGTAATGATGGACGGTTTCTTCAAGAGTACGCTGACTCGAACAAGGCTGCATTCTTCGATTCACTAGATTTTCCAAAGCTTTTCGTAGAAATATCATATTTAAGAATTATACTAAATATAGGACCTAAGTTTAAGCACTTGTTTTTCTAAGATTTGTTTATCCACTTTAACTGTTTACTATAGTACATTATAATTATAAACAATGTCCGTCAGTACGGTGGTGTGGATCAGTGGCGTAGCCAGGAATTTTGAAAGGGGGGGGGGGGTCAAAATTAGTTTAGGTTACATATATATTTATATTTATTAGCAAAAAAAAATTTTAGACCTCATATATATATTTAGACCTCATATATATATATATATATATATATATATATACAAAAACAAAAACAATTCTTAAATCAACATTTTCGTAGTTTTAAATAAATAGCAAATAATTAGTTAATAACAAAGTTAGATTTTAAATTTAAGTCGTCTGGTGTTTTTTGTTAAACAACTCATTACTTCGTCAGCCGTAATTGGAATTTCTCGATGTATATTTCATATTGCCAGACCATTTAGTCTATTTTCCGACATTGAATTTCGTAAATAAGTTTTAATTCTTTTTAGCGTGGAAAATGTTCGCTCTGCAGTGCTAGTTGTTACTGGTAATGTTACAAATATCTTCAATAATTTATATACATTTGGAAATCTTGTTTTGTTACACTTATTTATTGCTTCTATTCCATTTTTTGGTCTTTCTTCTAACTGCAATATATGTCTTTGCCATAGTTTATATTCTGCAATGACAATATCTTTGTCATTTACATCCATCGAGTAAAAATTTATTAAATTTAGTAAACAATCTTTAGTATTATTTATACCATTTATTAGACACTGAAATCCACTTAATATAGTTTTATGAGACAAAAATCTATTATCTATTTCTATAAGAAAAGAATCTAAAAACGGTATGAATATTGATGCTCTATAATAATCTTCTGGAGAATTCGTTGCTATATTTGATCTGTGTATTTGTCTCTTATTAGTTCGTGGTATTTTTAATTCGAAATCGAATATTTCTGCTTGGTGTTTAATATTTTCAAATAATTTACGAAATTCTGTGTCTCATTCTGTTCTAATTTAAATAATTTCATTCTTTACATGTTCACATAAATTAGGCTAATAAATTCGCGTTTAAAACGTCGCACCCAAATAAAAAAATAACTGTTATAAATAAATACAACACAACTACTGCGCGTTAACTAATTGAACCTTACAGTGAAGGCATTACGGACGCTGGCGCAAGCGCAGTCAATACGGGCTGTCGCTTTTTGCTGGCGTCCATGCGGGTGTTCGCCTTCCAATAAGGATACAATATATTTTTATTTCTGAAAAATTTAAATCTCTACGATTATTTTATTTTAAAATCGTCAAGGGGGGGGGGGGAGCAGGACCCGAAAACTCCCTCTTGTCTACGCCACTGGTGTGGATAGCAATATGGAATTCGAATCCGGAGATCCCGAGTTCGAATCTCACTCAAGCTAAAAATTATATAAACTACTACACTGCGGCTCGGTGAGTGCAGACTCTGTACTGTAATTGGGATTAAATTCCTGTTGTACAGCGTAACATGAATAAAAATAAATAAAATAATACAAGTTTGGTAAATGTCTCATACAAGAAAAGTTGTAAAAACAATATTATAGCAACAAAATGAATATAATAACTAAATGTCGAAATGACAGTTAAATTAAGACTGTTATGAATCATAGTGAAGTCATTTCGCATTTATTCTAAAACGGCCACTGTTAGATCAGTAAATTCATTTGAACATCACAAAAACAAGACCGGTAACTACACAAAAATGAGTAGCACAAAAAAAATTATACAATACTGGATCATTAAGTACTTTACAAGATTTGAAGATTTTAAAAAATCGCCCCTGCGGGTTTCGTTTTTATAACTTTTTCTCGTTCTATTATGAGGCATTTGTCGATCTTAAATAATAAATAAATATATCATTACGACTTTTATCTATTACTAGATGTGGCATTCTGCCATAACAGATCTTGGCTACTGATATAGTTTGTGCGTGATGTGTGATTACCAACCGTCAGTTTGCGGCTCCCAATAATGTTAGTGGTAGGCGGCTACAAGCTACAAGTATAATTTTAAAGTGAAGTTTGCATGTTCGATTACCGAATCTTGGAATTCCGACATCTTGATTTTTTTTTAATTTTGGTTAATATTATAATAATAATAATATATCATCACGCTTTTTACACATTACTGGGTGTGGCACTCTGCCATAACAGATCTCGGTAAGATGTTAGTGAAGGGGGAGCCACAGGGGTAGATTTTATTTGGTGAAAATTGTTTGTCGGCTGTGGGGATATATGTTTATATACTTAAATTTTATCGGGCGACAGATAAGTACAAACTTAACCATAAGAGATATAAAAGTGATTCAAATTTCAAGTTTCTTTATTAGGTATATACAAGTATATAATATGTATATACTTTTTATATTATAAAATTTGATGACCATAATATCAAAAGGATCTAAGTGCCTTTATACAAAAATTAGATTTTTAGTCCGAAAGTTTTTTAAAACAAAAATATAATTTGTTAAGACATAATTACTTTTATTATAGTATTTAGGATAGAAATAAAAAATTAAAATAGTCGCTGAAAAAGTAATTTATTTGAAACAAACACTAATAGGTTTCATTTATTGATTACTTATTTGTTAGATACGTAAATTCGTATCCTAAATAGAATAATAATGTCGTTACATGAATTGCCATATTTAATTTAATAAATAAATAAATATATTTTGATTTATGTATAGCCGAATTTATTACGCAATACGGCTAGAAATTAGTATCATTGTCAGATTTCCGTGCTATTATTAGCATCAGTTATTTATTTATTTATGCTACACTGTACAACAGAAACTTAATCCCATTTACAGTACAGGGTTCGGACCAATGACTTATTATAGAATTATAGATCATTGGTTCGGACTCACCGAACCGCAGTGTAGTAGTTTATAATTTTTAGCTTGAATGAGATTCGAACTCGGGATCTCCGGATTCGAATTCCATATTGCTATCCATACCACTGTACTGACGGACAATGTTTATAATTATAATGTACTATAGTAAACAGTTAAAGTGGATAAACAAATCTTAAGTGCTTAGTTTTTAGTTTTGCGTGGGATTAAAACTGGGAATCTTTGGATTCGAATACCAGAACGATAACTACATCAACATGCTACCGGATATAGAAGCATATTTATATATTTGAGTTCAAATTTGTAATAAATTTTACATATTTATAACATACATAATGCAGTTTAAAGAGTTTATGATACTCCTTTTAATGTTTCTAGATAATAACAATATGAGTTCGTGTTCATCCATGTGAAAATATGTAGGATTCATTGATGTATAATGTGTGTCACTCAGCGCAACAACTATTCAACTTGTCACAGATGTAAATGACCGCACCTTTTTGTATTTGTTATTGTACAGTCATACGACCTTGGTTCATTTCTTCTAGTTACAAAATAAACATTTCAACAGCTGTTAACTGTCAAAGTAATATCCTTGCTTGATCATTATATCGTTTAAAAATTAGTTCAGTTCTAGATGTTAACAATTAACGTTGTTAAATTGAGATTTGATTATGATGATGTATAATAACAACAAAGAACGAATCAAAATGAAAGCAAGCATGTGGTATAAAATCTTCTGTAAAGAACAATTAGAAAGACAAAACACCGCGTTAAAAGTTATTTAAACTGAACACTTTAAATTAGCGAGAAATCTCAGCGAGGAATTCAAAAATTTCTCCGTTTTTCTCTACAAAGTTTTCACTAGTCACATGGCTTCTTTTCTCCACCAATGAATAACAATTGCATTAATTACAGCAAGTGTTTGACAGATCCATGTAGCATTGTTTGTTAAATTTCTTTTAGTTTAATTAAGCTTATGGCCATTGATTTAATTCGGTCATAAAATAAAAAGCGGTTGAACGCGCGGCTGACGAAATTAGAAGTAAAAAAAAACCGATCACATGCTTGCTGGACATCTGGCCTTGATCTTGACTGTACAGCGTATTCACGGCTGCATTTTTTTGGCTGAGAAAGTAATCTGAAAGTATTTTTACAAGTTGATCGACCAATGGCCATTATCAGATTTTAATGTACAAACAACATTCTAGATTGATACGATTTATTTATTATTTCGTCAGTGCCGTAACTACAACATTTGACTTATAAGCAATATTCTTTATAAATAAAACTTGCAATACCTTAAATCTTGGAATATTTATTTATTGATTACAACAATAATAATTATAATAAATAATCTACTGATTACAGAACTTCAACAAAAAGTTTTGATTACAATAATAACATTTTTTGTTGCTTTCGAACTTGTTTGTCCTTTCGCAAACATAAAATTGCAAAAATCTGTTTTGCTAAATTATAATGAAAAAAATTGGGGTAGGTGGCTCAGTGGTATCGAGTCGGCCTGTGGATCTTGAGAACTCTGGTTCGATTCCCACAACCGACAAACAATTTTCACCAAATTAAATCTACCCCTGTGGCTCTCCCTCCACTAACATCTTTGGGGGCCGTGATTTGACGGCTGGTAACAGCACTTCACGCGAACAAATATATCACTTACCGAGATCTGCTTAGGCAGAGTGCCACACCCATTAATGGGTAAAAGACGTGATGATATATTTATTTATTTATGTAATCAATAAAATGATATATTTATACTATTTTGTTTTTATTTAGATCAGCTCGTGTCATTAGAGTAAGAGCACAAATTAAATATAATACGAAGTAGTTATAGTTAATCTATTGGTTTTTACAAGGGGGACATTTAATATTTCTATTTTGCTTCTTGACGTTATTTATGTAGTATTTTCTAGTACATTTATTATGCTCTTTAGAAATGAGACCTAAATAAAATAGAACCCCAAAATGTAAGTACTGTTTTTATGTTGTACCTACGTTAAAAACTAATATCTAAAAAATATTATTGTGAATGAATGATTTGGATTCCACTATAAGCTGTGGATCCCTTTTACTGTAATGGGGATTAGGTTCAGTGGGGAGCTGTAGTGGGCTCGCGCGTAAATTTTCTCATAATTTGCGAGCCCATTGTTAAAATTTGATTTACATATTTATTTAATATAATAAAAACAACATTCCGCTTTTATGAAAATTCAATTATATATGATGTGTGCAAGATTTTGGTAGACTTTTTTATCAGGTGCACCAACAAACTTTTTTTATAATTTAGTTTGAATAAATTAAAGCTATTCGAAATTATATATCATATAGATGGAATAATTAATATTAGATTTTAATTAATTTATATAAATGGGTTAGGTGGCTCAGTGGTATCAAGTCGGCCTGTGGATCTTAAGAACCCTGGTTCGATCCCCACAGTCGACAAACAATTTTCACCAATTCAAATCTACCCCTGTGACTCTCCCTCCACTAATATCTTTGGGGGGGGGGGCGTGATTTGACGGCTGGTAACCGCACTTCACGCGAAAAAATATATCACTTACCGAGATCTGTTTCGGCACAGTGCCACACACAGTAATGGGTAAAAGGCTTGATGATATATTTATTTATTATTTATAAATTAAAAATTTAAGTTTTGTTACTGCCACTAGCCATACATAGGTATTATTTATCTTTATCTTATATTTATTAATTAAAATAATATCGTTGCCATCTAGTGAGAGTACCTATCTACTAAAGTTTAAAATCATAAAACCTCAATTATGTTCCTCAAATTACGACCTAACAGTGCAAGGTCTTGTTGAATGGTCGTGCAAAAGATATAGTATTTAACTCGCATGTTACAGTCATTATTCATTCGGATGAAGTTTGCGGCACGACACACGTAAAGCTTTTTTACCTGAAAATAAACATTTGCCTGACTTTTAAGACTCAGGAAAGCTTTGCTTTGCATGCCTAGTCAGGAAAATAACATATTGGCAGGTAATGAAAGAAACGTGAGTGTCTAGTTACTTACCAACATACAATACTAACTGAATATGTAAGTCAAATATTTCTTTTCATTTAAATTAATTTAAAATATGTATTATTTGTTTATAAGTTTCAGGTAAAATGTTATACGTAACACGTCAGTAAAGCGTCGTACAGGATTCGTAAGCTGTTTCAAGCTCGGCATGAAACTATCTACTCATCCTGTAATTAAACGCTTTCCTGACTTTTTACGTAAATAACTATTTTCTGTATGTTCTCCTTAGAAAATAAATAAAATAAAATTCTTTTGAAATTTAATTTTAATATTGTGAAAATCATTTGCCGGCTGTGGGAAGCGCACAAGTAATGCATGTTTAAAGTAAAAATTAGTAGAATGTGTAATTTTTAATTAAAGATCTCTAACAATTTTCATTGTTTTCTTGTTAAATTGCATTGTTAAATTATAATTAAAGTAAATATAATAAATTGTTAGTTGTCCACTTCGCTTTCTATTTAAGTATGACTACGGACATCCTGGTTACAAGTACACGGAGCAAGACAATACCTTGAATATTTCTTATGACGTGTCAAGTTAAGAGATGCACTTTATCTTTTTGATTTGCATTTGCAAGTGTTTAATGATTATAAAACAACGTGCAGAGAAAGTGTACGTATTTTCTTCAAGATCTACTCTTCAAGAATTGGTTGTTAGGCTTTGATTGCTACATAGTTTCCTTTTGCGGATGATAGAAAGATTTATTCGCTTTAATAGCTAATCATTCCTTTTTTAGCTAGAAGAAAAATATAAACTACATAAATATATAAATTATTTATTATAACAGTTTGTATCTTTATGGAAACATTGAACGTAGAAGGTTTTGTAGAATGATTTAAATAGGTTTGTTGAACAATAGTTTACTAATGCCTATGGCACACTGGTCGAAGAGCGTCGAAGAGCATTGATGAGCTCTTCGATGAAACAACAGAACGCACCCGTCATCGACGAAAATTAGAGGCTCCTCTATTTCCATCGAAGAGCTCATCGATAAAACGAACGTATCTCATTTCACTCGTATTTTTTGTGTCTCATTTCACGTTAGCATATTTTTGAAATTTAGTTTTTCTTTCTCAATTTTAGAAGCTTTTATTGTTTGTCAATGAAGGGTGTGTTCTGTTGTTTCATCGAAGAGCTTATGCTTATTAATTTCTTGGACACGGCTCTTTGCTTCGTTTTAGTTTAAATAAGTATGTCCCCTTTTGGGCAAATTGGATTCTATCTTGACCACTGACTTGATTCACAAGTCGTGTAATCTTGATTTTTTCCCTTTTCTACTGAGGATGAGAATTTAGTTCTCGAAATACGTATATTGATTTGATTCTTTTATTAAGACTTAGGGGTTAAATTCTTTGTTAGTCAGTTTTTAGCCTTAGATTTTTTACATTTATTTTAATAGTTTGAAATTCGAGAAATCCAGGTTTTGCAAATTTTCAGCGCATAAAAATGTTTACACTCCACTAATATCTGTAGCGTGATTCAACGCTATCACTAAAAAAGTAATATAACTATCTAGTTAGAGGTGTGTGACTTTACTGTTAAGTAAGTTTCCCGCATATTGAAAGTAATGAATAGATTTACTGAAGCAAAAATAATGATATATGAAAAAAAAATAGGTCATTTAAAAAAAAAGTTTAAATAATAATTGTAGAGGGAGATATTAACTAATATTGTTTAAACAGTTATAAGTAATTTTCTAAAGCAATGCCATGGTGTACATTGTTCGATGGCAATGCGGGCATTGCTGATTTATAAATTCAAGTTCGATTCCTACAGTTTATAACTGATTTTTCACATTAAAATCCCTTGTGGGCTGAGATTTAACAGCTGATAACTGCACTTCATCTGTTAAAATTTATCACTTATCGAAATTTGCTACGGGCAGAGTGCCACACTCAGTAAAATATATATTTATATCTTTGAAAACTGGTGAATTATATTATAAATTAACGTCAAATGTGGGATTTGTAATACGATGTTGACATAAAGGTATCAAAGCCTGTATATTAAATTGAAACAGGTTGACAAGTTACCATTCGTATTAATTAGTATCCAGGGCCGTCTTTTCGCCTAGGCAAACTAGGCAAGTGCTGGGGGCCCGTGACTCTGGGGGGCCCGAATCGTTCAACTAAAATGAAAAAAATAGAAAAAAAATATACACATTTAAGTTTTAAGTCATTTTCTGACCAAAATATTTTTAATCAATATGACAAGTTTATGTTTTGTTTGTATTCCTAGTAACTATTGAAATAAGCGCGCATTTAATATTTTTTTCGATTGGAGACGCGTGACAAAGTTATTTTGCGATTGTTCCATTGAAAACAACAACTTTACGATGACAAATGAGAGCGTAATTGTCAACTTTTCGTAACATTTTTATATATCACTAGATATGCAGATTTTTAATAAAAAATGAAAATATTCACATCTATGACGAAAACTATGCTGAATTAAAATCGTGAAGTACACTCATTTCTAACTTTTACTACATGTAAATTTTTTTATATAATTTTGTTAAAAACGTTGCTCTACTGAAATATGGAAATGTAAAGTCTATAAAACACTTAATAATTGATAACCAAGCATGACGATATATTTATAAATTAATTGGTAGTATTATAAAAACATTTATGTTCACTTTTTCCTTCGCTTTTGCCGATACAAGTAATTAAACCATTACAAAAAAAGAAATTAATATGGAAATCTTTCGCCACGTATGGTCTTCAAATCTTTTTTTTGTTTTTCTAACCGGTCATAAAATTCCTTCTGCCAATAATAAAAAAGTGAAAATCACTTGTTTTGGGTTTAAACTTTCGTCAGTGTTTGGTGGTATGGGGATAGGAAGAGGCTAGGTTTGAGGTGTGTGGAATGTTCTGTTGTCCATTCCAAGAGCTCAGCTCGTGCTCTTCGGCCACACAAGTGTTAGCGACGGACTTCTGGGTCACTGGTGCTGGCCAGGGAAATGCAAACAGCCGAGCCAACTTAGATATTTTTTGTACATGTGTATTTTATTGATATGATCTGCAGTTTTCGACGATGGCAGATTGGTAGATGATTACGATGACGATATAATAATAATAATAATATAATATATCATCACGCCTTTTACCCATTATTGCCGAAGCAGATGACGATATAAATATTCAAAATGCAACAAGAAATTCAATACAATATTGGTTTCATGATAAATATTTTAATTCATTTTTGTTTTCTAACATCTTTGGGGATTCGTGATATGACGGCAGATAATCGCATTTTACGCGAAGAAATATATCATTTACAGAGATCTGCTATGGCAGAGTGCCAGATCCAGTAATGAAATAAAAGGCGTGATGATATATATATTTATTTTATTTTATAATATATTTTTTATTTCAATTCCAATTCGCGAAACAAGTATATTTTAACCTGGGTTAAACAGGCTGTTAATTGGCATCAAATTTAGTTGATTTCGTTAATTTAGTTAGAGATAATATTAAACATGATATTAGTGGCTAATACGCTTTATGAATCTGCCCGTATATAATTGTCTTTAGTAGTGTTAATAATATTAATAAAGAACGTATAACAGGACGCTGCTTACTAAAGACAATTTTTTGTTGCTTTTAAATCACTTCCTAATTGAAAATATCTGCTGTAAAATATTTGGTAACATGTCATTAATTATTTTAATAATTTTCGAATTATTTAAAATCAAACATTTGTTTGAATTCAATTCCATTTCTATGGAAATTAAAAATTTGGTATCTTTAGCAGTTATTAAATAAGGAAATGAAATTGAATTGAAAAAGCATGATATATTTATTCTGCATTCGGTATTCTGTCAGTCCCTGAACTTATTTTTTGTTTATTTGTTTATTTACCGATTACAACAAACTTCAGAAAATCAAAGATTTTGGTGGAAGAAGAATCATTGTAGTAATAATTAAAGTGCATATTACAAGTTATAAAATACTGTATTTTTTTTGCAGAGAATATTCCTCTTCGTCCTCCTCGTGGTGGACATGTCCTCCTCAATTGACGTGAAACCCGCTGTGGCAAGAACAGAACTCAAAGTCTCACGAAGTCTGGATCCAGCCACCATGCAGACCGTCAACGTTATGACAAAAGATGGGTCTGTGGCTCAACTGATTGTTAAACGCCGTGACGGAAAATCACAATCAACCACTGAACATCCCACATCAAAATCAGCTCAAGAAATCGCACTTTTCAAGGACACCATTCAATCCAGCTGGGTGCCAATTCAAGCTTCATCAATCCAAAATGAAGATAAGAAAATCGGAAATCAAATAGCTGATGATGATGATGGTAAACTAACTAACATTCCAAAACCAGTAACTATTAGGTCTGGCAACGTTTTTGTGAAAAACGCTGCGGAAGAAAACAAAAGAGGAAGATCTATTTTCGAGCTTGGAGCTGATGGTATTCCAGTTATCCATGGTGTCAGAGTATCTGATGATGAAACAGATACTAAAACCTGGAGAAATGCCAGAGTAATTAATGGAGAATTAGTGCCTTATGACAGAGGATATATCCCTCAACCTGCTGTCCCTATCGGACAGTTAGTCTTCGCTAACAAGCCTGCAGGAAGTAATGATGACATTAGAGGTTTTGGTCCGTTCACAACAGCAGATAACTTTGCACTTAACAGTAGAATCAGTTCCAGTATTGGCCCGTTCATCGTTGATGACAACAAACAAGTAAAACCGCTGACAGAAGATAATGAATACATTATTAACAGAAATAATTTCGTTGGATTCAATCCCGAAGGTGGTATTGGACCATTTACTAAAGCAGATAACGCTAGAATTGCTAATTCTAAATTAATTGATTATATCAAACTAATTAATGAACAAGAATCTAAACGAGATTATTTCACAAGCAGAAAATATGGATCTCAGTTTGGAAATGACCAGGAAAGTCATCAGATTCAAAGAAGGATGTTACATTATGGAGGAAACCATAATTACCCATCTTCCATGGTATATTCCCCTGTAAGCTCAAGCAGAGTTAACTTCAACGACGGAGTGAGAACACCAGTCTTGCAATATGCTCATCCTGAACTAGGAGTTCAACCTGCAAAGCCACCATCTGAAGATAACACAAAATATGATAAAAACCCTAACATTGTTACGTTTACTGAAGACTACAAACCGTTATATGACATAGAATCCAACGATTATACCGATAGTGGCCGTAATAATCGTAATAAGTACTACGATAATCCAAACAATTACTACAGAAAAGAAGAAATGAGTTATCAGTCATACGGACCTCAATATAATAATAGATTTCGTCCTGAGCCACCATTTTGGATGAAAATCACTGAATCAATTAAAGATAACCTACAAAATGGTATTGCAAGAATGCAACAGTTCACACGACCAGTTCTCGACCCTATTGTTGAAGCCACACAAAAGATAGGTCATAATTTAGGTCTTACACATTTACCACCACCTCAATATACAAGTAATACTGCTCAAGAAAAAGTTGGATTAGTAGCTGCACCAGTCATTGGAAGTTCTGTAATCTTACCAGCTCTTGGTTTAGTTGCTGGAGGCGCTGCACTTGGTCTAGGAGCAGCTGCTGTTGGTAGATTCTTAGATGTAGGCACTAGTAGAACTCAAGATAGTTCTTCTTATGTTGATGATTTAGATATGCAGCATAAGAGATCCATGAACACTTATGGAAACAATAAAGATATTATTCTTCTTCTCGAATCAAATAAAAACAATCAAAAGATTGCCAGAAGAAAACGAGCGCTCATACAAGCAACTGAAGATGATAAATACTTGGAAAAACTTATTCAAAGTGTGGAACACGATTTTGCTTCAACTAATTTAGGGGCCCATCTTGCTGGTTCTACAAACTGGGCAGATACACCTTGCGCGAAAAGAATGTTCTGTGACGTAATGGTAGCTCAGTCGTACGAAGAAGTCAACTTCATGGAAAAGAAAATGGATTCATTCCTTTCAATGTAAGTATTTTCAAGTATCTCATATTTCATAAAAATAACAGGTGATAAGAATGTTGAACTTGAAAGTTTGTCACGAATCAATTTGAAAAGTTGTTGCGGATGTGGATGTGTTAAAATCCTGATTGAAAGGAATATTATTAAAATATAACTAGTCAAACTACCAGTTAATTGGCTTATCTTTCAAACATATCTTTGTGACAAATTTAGTAGCAAACAGATTAGCACCGAAAGGAATTTATTTTATTTATAGCAATTAAAACGAAAACTTCATAAAATTCTATAGTTAATTGTTTGTAGTTTATACAAGCAAAAACAAGATTGTTTAATCTCATAATTGTTACATTTCTTTTACACTTTATACAAAAACTAAACCTCATATGTGACTACAAAACGACACCCGCAGTATTGTTTAACAACAGTTATTTAAAAAACATTACTGCGCAAACTGGCTCACGATTTAGTGTGATTACTTATCATATGTTGATTGTTTGAACGGTAGAAAGTAGTTTTTTTTTTCTGGCGGCGGCGGCGGCTCATTGAAAAGCTGAAGATCTGGGTCACTAACCACTGCGACGACTCTAGAGAAAGCAATGGCGCTTCGTGGATGAGCAACACGGTTGATATGTTGAGCATTACGTTCAGTTGTTCGTTACTGTGGTTACCAGATGTTAATAGAAAGATTGGTTTTTTGCAGACATTTCAGTGAATAATTTAGTTACTTTATTACTATAGAAATTACAGTAATATTTATGCATAAAATACAATTTTTTAAAATATTATATTTTATAAACTTATAATTACAACTTGTATAGAGTTAGAGATCACTTGAAGCTTTTGTTCGTTCCGTAACTGAGATTAATTCTTAATAATATTTATTTTATAAAGAATATATTACATATCTAAACAATTATAAAATTTTCAAAAGAACTTGAATAGTTATTTAAAAAACAAACTAAATTATATACCATTTTTATGTGAAACATTTTCAAAATAAAAATAATTGAAGTCAGTTTCAACAACGGACAATATACATTTGCGAATGGTTTTTTTTTTTTAAACCTGAGGTTTAAATAAGATACAAATAGAAATGTTTGAAGAAGAATGAGTTAATAAATATAGTGACAATGAATCCATAAACTATGTCAAATTTTTGTGGAAATATGTGATGTTCATATCCAGTAAATCTTGATTTTCTTTTTCTGATATTTCCAATTAATAAATTAAACTACTTTTCTAACGCAAAGTGAAATCATGCAAATAGAAACTGGCTTTGAAAATATCAAATTTAGTCTTAGAAAAGATTAATGAATATTTAAATATTAATTAAATCATAAATTTATAATTCATAAATATGTTTGACATGGGAAAATTATTCACAGTATTCACATCTTGTATGTTGCTATTTTCCCATTATTATTTTATTTATTGCTCATTGACAAGACAGTTAGATTTATTAATAATATTTCATTTATTTTAACGACTAACACGATTCATAAACATTTTATTTGGCGCTGTATTTGGAGAGTAGTGAGAGTACAGATTTGTCACAGTCATTAAGTATTCAAAAGTATTATGACAAAAAAGCGTACAGGTGAATAACGGAAACAGCGATTACGTGTACCTTGAATTCGTAATTTTCTTTATTGTATTGTGCGTGTCTAGGTCACTGAGAGCTCTCGCGAGTGAAAGTTCCATCCTCAGCAAAGGAATGTAGCTTCTTAGCTTCTCTTCCCATGTACAAACTTACATGACACACGGACAGACATTCCTCAAGCTCTGGACACTTTCGGGAAATTCACGCACTTTCGATTTTCCAAAAGACTAACACTCACTAACTTTATTTGGCAGGGGCGGATCCAGACTTCGAATTAGGGGGGGTCATGGAGTGAATTTTGTCTCGATAAAAAACATTTGTATTTGCTCATATTATATTCCTGCTTTAAATAATTTTTACAATCACTTTAAATCACATTAAATCGTCTTTGGAATCGCATTAAATCATAAACGGTTCTTCGATAGAATACAAAATTATTATTTTTTTTTTTTGTGGCTTCTTGGCGGACCAACTACTTAGGTCATATGCCGCCATTACGCCCTGATCCGCGTTTTTAGGTCTTTTTGTCAACAGCAACGCGGGTTTTCTCTGGACGGTCACCCATCCAAATACTCCCCGCGCGCAACGTTGCTTAACTCGCGTTATCGCTTGGATCAGTATCAACGAGTTGTGCCATGGCCGTTGACAAATACAAAATTATTGAATTAGAAATTGATTTTCTAAGTGCAAATGTCGGTAGTCACATACTTGACTAGGTTTTAAATAGAATACCTCTCCTATCTGCGGGTCGAAATAATATCCCCACAAAATATTGGTTTTTGGTTATTTATTAGAATCAAATAATAGTTCTTAATTATCTTAGAATTTTAAGTTCTTAGATAATATTTTCTATTTAATTTGTTTAACAATCCTAAATAATGACATCATTATTATGTATTAGGGCCAACATTTAAAAAAAAGTCCATGCTTAGGGGGGGTCATGACCCCCATGACCCCTCCCCTGGATCCGCCCCTGTTATTTGGTCCATGTCAATCCTACATTATTTCAGTGATATGCAGGGTGTGACTCAAAAAGCGGGTTATACACATTAACACTGGAAATGAATGTTTTAGTCGCCATTGCTTACCAAATTTATTTAGTTAAAAGTACTTCAAATATTTATAATTGTAGAAATTACAAATTTCCACGTAAGTCAATCATTAGTTTACTTATTGAATATTCGTAAAAATTAGACAAACAATTTCACAACATTTTTTAAAATTATATGAATACGAACATAAATGTTTGACGTTATATTTGACATCGAAATTTATATTTAAAAAAATTCTTTTAACGTTTTATTTAATTGTGATTAATTATTACATATTTTAAAAAGCAAAAGTTCTACTATTTTATTTAATTTTAAATATTCTTGTTTAACAAAAAGTTCACAGCAAAATCTTTTAAAATTTGTTAGCACTTTGTTCTATGTACCTTTGGCAAAATAATTGAAACTTTATTCTTGTGGTAATAAACTATTTAAATCAAAATTTATTTATAACAATAGATAAGGAGTTTAAATCATATAATTTTTATTTAAAGTAATCTTCTCTGAAAATAAAAAAAAAACAGTTAAAATAGTTAATTAGTTACTACTATGATTATTATAATAAATTACTGTTCATTTAATACAGGAAATTATCTATTATTTTATTTGGCAAAACGCTATTTTTATTGAATACTAAATAACTGTTATTGAACTAGAGAAATCTCCTTATTTTATAGACCATAACTTCTTCGTTATAAATAAATAAATATATCATCACGCCTTTTACCCATTACTGGGTGTGGTATTCTGCCAGACCAGATCTCGGTATATGATATATTTCTTTGCATAAAGTGCGGTTACCAGCAGTAAATTCACGACCCTCAAAGATGTTAGTTGTGTAGGAGCCACAGGGGTAATTTTAACGTGGTGAAAATTGTTTGTCGCTTGTGGGAATCAAACCCGGGTTAATTCGATACCACTGAGCCATCTACATTAAAATTATTTAATCATGTAGACCATATATCATATGAAAGGTTTATAAAACAGATATGTAAATTAAATTGAGGGTGTAAAATTTCGTTAACGACATAGGAATAAAGAGATTGATATGATTGAAGAATTGTTACGAGAACGAATGATTCTTATTATACATACATACATTAAATGGGGCAGCACGAACCCCTGAAACATTCATAGAGCATTAGTGCACATCAACATTCTCATCCTGACACACGATACTCGTTTCGACCACATTAACACTTCCTCCATACGAACTCTTTCATTCCTCACAACCAAAATCCATCATCACGCAACAAACATCCATCCTTTCGCTCCTGTACACCTGTTACGTAAATCTTCACTTACGCCCACTTCTCTAACAACGAAATGAAGGCAGCATCGCCTGCGCTTGTTTAAAAATACATTTAACACCATTGCAGTTAGACGCTGTATAGTAAAAACTGAAAATGAAGAAAAAAAATTATGCGCTTGTTTTTGAAACTGAATTCCACACAATTGCAGTTGGACACTATAGTAAAAACAGAAAATAAATCAAAAAGATAAGAAAGAAAGGGAGTATCTACCTGCGCTTATTTAACAGAATTATAAATGTGGATGAAGTGAAAATGGTGTACCAGAATAAAAATGTTTGGTGGAGATTAATTTGTAAGTAAATAAAGATGGTTTGATTTTGTAGAATGTTTGTCGAATAAAAGGTTGATGGAACATGTAAGATAAACTGTGAGAGCAAGTTTCTGTTGACAATTGAGGAATAAATGAGTGACTATTATTGTGAAGGTTTGTTACGAGAAAGAATATTTCCGAGAGGAATGAATAAATAAGTTGAAAGGCATTATTAAAAAATATTAAATAAACCTAGTTTCACCAAGTGTATGCATGACAATTAATTTTGTCTTTGTTGTTATTTAAATTGCTATTGCGTAGCTTTTCCTTTTTCCGGTAGATGGCATTACTGGTTCGACAGAACTTCTCATGTCATCTTACCGTTTGTTAGAGATCTTATTCTCTGCTGACACAGTTCTTCGTCACCAGCTTCTTCACATGAACTTTGTTCTAGGTGAAGAAGTGAGTTATACCATACTGATGAGCTCTAATAAAAGCGAAACGCGTCTATGGTTACTAACTGTACTGACCAGCCTCTGACGATGCCCTCATAAGGTGACTTGGAGGCTGAATTTTGTAAGACTTTGCCAAGTGTTTATTTAATATTTTTTATTAAACCTAGTGTCACCAAGTGTATGGATGTCAATTAATTTTGTCTTTGTTGTTATGAAAGGCATTATTTATGAGGTTTGAAACGAAATTGACGATCTAATGAATATGAATGTTTCAAGGGTTTATATTTTTAAAATTATTAGAATTTGCATCTTTTTCTTTGTAATGACTATTTTCTCTTTTTTTAGGGTGCATCCAGTCCTCGCCAACAGTGTATCTCATCATTTACAAGAAGTTATGAACGCAGTTAAACGTCACGATTGTTCCCAGTTCATTTGCAACAGAAGACAAACACCCAGAAAATAATTACTTATATAATTAATATAATCATAAATCAGAAAGCAAAACTAAAACTACAGTGTGCCAAAGCAGATTTGAGTATCATTCAAATCTCAAACTATTCAAAAAGTAGTTTCAACTATTTCAATATTACATTGTAAAAATTTAGAAGATAAGACTCTTTTGTATAATTTTCGCTATCAAAGTTTAATAAATTATGTTAGACCAAAATAATTTAAGTAAAAGATACGGAGAATTATATTCTCTACCACTTTTATTTGAAGTGATTTTCTCTAATATAATTTAGAACCGTTTGACAGTTGAAAATATACAATGATGCTTTTTAATTGATTGAAATGTGAGAGCTTTTGAAAAGTGAAATAACATTAGTTGATTTGAGAATAGTTTGCAAGAAATGAATGTTTTAAGAGAAATATTGCTCATTGTTCCTAACTGTTTAGAATTATTTGTGTAAGTAAGCAATAGTTACAGCACACCAAAGGAAAGATTTCTCAATGGCCACTGATTTGAGTGTAACTTGCAGTTGAATTTTTGTTTAATTTATTTTTAATACCAAGTATTAATTTACTATTCTAGTGTTAGAATATTTAATTTAGTAGTTAGTTAATTAGTATTTATAACACGCTGCCAAACTAATCTTTCCATAATATTTTTTTTCCAATTCCCGGGATTTTTTGGGGCACAAAATTTGCTATTTAGTATAAATAATGAATGTATAATATTTTTCTTAAATTAAAATTTTATTTTTGATAATAGTATATTACATAACGAGAATTGTAACAAGTACATTACGTACAAGTGAAAAAGTTGCGCACGAGCCTTGGCGAATGCAGTAATTTCACGAGTAATGTAATTGCGTTACAATTAGAGCTGTGTATTATACTTTATCTACGACTATAAATAGTAATAAGAGCAATTACATAATATTTGTTGCCGCCTATTTATATATATATATATATATATATATATATATATATATATATATATATATATATATATATATATATATATATTCTACTTCCGTTAGGAAATAGAAGTTTTATTTCACTTATTTGAGTTAGGTAATGAACTGCATTATTTAACTAGTGAAATAATGAGGTAACGTAGCAACACAAAAAAATTAAGATATCTTGGTAGAAGAATTCTGATGTGTTATTCTTTTATTTTTTGAATTTATAACTGTCATTAATATGTCAAAATTTCATAAATTCAAAAACGCTCTTTCGTATTTATCAGAACGGAAGTAGAACAAATATTGTATGAAACTAGTAAGGAAATTCAGGTTATTACCTTACTTATGTGCTTACATAACTCGGCTACGCCTCGTTCTGCAAATTACACATGCGTAAGGTAATAACCTTCATTTCCTTACTAGTTTCATAAATAGCTATTACGTAACTAGTGCAGTAAACCTTTAGCAACCGTAAACAAGTGTTTACTGTTCTTGCAAATTGTTTTTTTTTATATGGTCGTAGATAAAGAATATTATATATACTGAACATTTATTTTCACTGTATTTTCGAAACAACTTGAACACTTTATATTTTTAAATATTTCTAAATTATTTTATATAAAAATGGTTCTAATAAATAAACACTTTCATTTTAATAATTTCTCTTGAAATAATTTAAAAACGCTTCACAATGAACAATATACGATCTAAAAATGTTCAATTTGTTTCGAAAATATCTTACAAATATTGAATATTCATTACATATGCTAAATAAATCTGTGCAAATTTACTAAGAAATAACAACTTTAAAATTGTTTGTATTATTTATTTACTATATTTATTATTCTTTAAAAATTCAATAAATCTTGACAAATAACAGAAACACTTTGAAGTATTACATGGTGTAATGTACTTGAAAATCACATTAATATATTTTTAGTTGCTATTAAACTAAGAGATGTTTACATATTGATGTTGAAATAAAACGTTTATAATAAGGAATTATTTTATTTATATATTTATTATAATATATATAATGCCTATGGCACACTGGTCGATGAGCGTCGATGAACATCGATGAGCTCTTCGATGAAACAACAGAATGCACCCGTCATCGACGAAAATTGGAGGCTCCTCTATTTCCATCGAAGAGCTCATTGATGAAACGAACGTATCTTTTGTGTCTCACTTCACGTTAGCATATTTTTGAAATTTAGTTTTTCTTTCTCAACTTTAGAAGCTTTTATTGTTTGTTGTTTCATCGAATAGCACATTGATGCTCATCGACGCTCATCGACCAGTGTGCCATAGGCATAATGTATGTTTTTACATAGGACACATCCTAGGCCCGCTGATGTCAGCATCACCACTTTCTGCAGATACTCAAAATCAGCATAGTCTCCTAGATTATTTGTAAGATTCTAATAAAATAAGATGAAAAAAAGTATCATAAGTTTTTAAAAGCCTTATTAATATAAAATAAATAAATAAATATATCATCACGCCTTTTAACCATTACTAGGTGTGACACTCTGCCGTAGCAGATTTCGGTAAGTGATATATTTCTTCGCGTGAAGTGCGGTTACCAGCCGTCAAATCACAGCCCCATTAATAATGATATATATTCAATTTCGCTGAAATTTTGTATGTGGATTCCAGGGACTAAAGTATGTTTCTCTGACGTAAACAGAAATAAAGAAAGTATTACAATTATCTTATATCGTACAAATATACAAATGGGAAATAAATGATGAATTTTAGTCTTATAAAATATAATAAATATATAAATATATCATCACGCCTTTTACTAATCACGGTATCCAAAAAAGTATTAGTAGACAGTAGCCACAGGAGTTTTATAAATTCAGTAATAGTATATTGTACAACAAGCATGGAATGGTATCCATTTCCTATGAGTATGAAATGGACATTCCATGCGAGTTGTACACTATACTTTTTCTACGACTACATTATTGTTCCCTGATTAATTTATATTTTAACAAACAAATTGTCCTGCTTTCACCATTCCAATATTTGAAAATTCTAAATAAGTATCCTAGCAACGGCCGATTTCACCATTTCAATGTCTGACAATCCTAAATTAGTATCGTAGCAACGTAACAAAAATGAAATAACAGTTCGGTTTTTATAAACGTCAGTGAATATTTTGTGTTTTTTGAGGTAAAATGGAGAGTGATAGCGACGAGAATCTTGAATTAACACCACCAAATATATTAGAAGCTGCAAAAATATCATCTTTAAATTTATTACCCGAAAAATCGAAAAAAATATGAGGTAACATATACATTATTTATGAACTGGTGAAACGATCAAAATAATTGTCAAAACATTACATTTAATATAAGTAACAATAAATAATAATAATTCTCTAATTTATGTCTATTTTTTTACGCATGCGTTTTTATATTCTTCATGTGTAATTTAGAAGGAAATTGCACCTTTACTGAAATGAAATGAACTGTACTAAAATAACTACAAAACAAATTTATTTCGCACGATGCCTTGCAATATACCTCATTTCCCTAGCAGCGACAAACATACAATGAGCAGATGTCTAAGTGGTCGTAGAAAAAATTATTAGTGATATTTGTAATCCATTTAAATATATACATTTACTTTTGTCATTTGCGGCCATGCATGGTATACCTTCCGTACATTTTTACTTCCTTGTACGAAGTAAAGGAAGTATTGTAATCGCGAAAATTTTCGGTTCTCAGATTTTAACGGCAATAGGTATATTGGCCCTCCCTGAATTCATTTTGACTAATTTCGTCATGCCGTCTGTACGTACGTATGTACGTACGTACGTACGTACGTATCTCGCATAACTCAAAAACGGTAAGCCGTAGAAAATTGAAACTTTATATTTAGGACTGTTATAACATCTAGTTGTGCACCTCCCTTTTTGGTCATTATATAACTTTCGGAAGTGCTACTTTACTTGAAGCCTATAATAGATTTTCATGAAAAACTATATTCAAATATAATTTAAAACTTTCCAAATTTGGTATATAAGACTACTATATCAATGGAAATAACATAATAGATTTTGGTTAAAATAGACTAACCGGAAGTGGCACATTACATGAAGCTGCTAACAGTTTTCCTAGAAAAAAAATGGTGTTATTTTAATTTTAGAAATGAATGTTGCAAATAAAAGTTTTAGAGAATTAAATTCTGCGTCTAGCACATTAAGAATTTTTAAATTAGCTTTTTGCATAAACGAGATATCTAAATTTAAATATTATATATTTTTTGATTTTTTTTTAAATTAAGTTTGCTGTGGATTAGAACAAAAAATAAAAGATTTAATGTCAAATATGTGCAATTAAAAAAATATCTATAGTTTAATATGCGTACAAGGAAGTCATGTGGTGTCCACATCAGATTTTTATCTTACGCAAAAGCAATTTGGTTTAATTATTAATAACCGGTCTGAATAATTCTGTTGGACAATGAAATATTCTTTTATGTTTAGTATTTTCTAATGACAAATATTTATTTAACGTTTTAAAAGTACGTGCTAATTACAGAGACGTTTTAATTTAAACATTTTATCAGATATTTGTTAAACAACAAATAATACATTCATTACAATTATTTTACATTTGTTTGTAAGAATGAATATAATAGTAAAAAAAATTATAACTAAGTTAGGAAAATGAATCTATTGCAATACTTTTGAAAAAAGATCTTCAGAAAATTTCAAGCAAAGATTCTAAGCATTGATTAGTAGCGAGGAAATGCTGCTTTGTTTATGGGAGCTTTGCCTGTTCGAAAAGCTTTGGCTGAAATTTTTTATATTCTTAATTAATTCAAAATGGAAGTGAGTCGAGTAATAAAATTTACGTACAGTTATGTATTTGCTTTTTATACTGTAACATTCTTTATTAGACAGACTATATATTATTACTTCTAATTCTTAATAAATAGAATTTATAATTTGAAAACATTTTTCGAAACTTTAATGTCATCTTGGAGCAGTTGGTTTTCCTACCAGTGTCACCGGAGCTGTTATCATCTTGGACAACATCATCTGAGACTGTTTTGGAATTATTTTAGACAAAAATACTTGAAATGAAATATAGATATAAATAAATTTGTATCACATTATTTCAAGTATTTTTTTATAAATAATTTATGACCGGTTAAAAAATAGAAAAAAAGGTTAATCAACCTTAATCGATTATTTATAGTGGCAGTCATTGTAAATAGTAAAATATTAATAATATAATATATAATTAATAAATGATTATTTGTAGGCAGTGTTTATACTTTTATTTCATTACCAACATAACTATAAATAATTAAATGTACTATTTAACCAGTGACACTAAAAATGTTCGCTAGGAATGAAATACCCTAATTTTTGCGAGTTTCAAAAAATTATTTTTGTTCTATAATCAGTAAAGCCCGGATTTTTAAGCAATTGCCTAGATTCAAATTTTAATATACTTCAGGCAATTTCGTTTTTCTATACATAGGTAATATTTTTACGTGTAATGGAAGGTTTTTTTTTGTGCCTTAGAGCCTATTTTTTCGGTTATTGTGCCTATTTTACTTTATACAGCCTATTTTGCCTATTTTTGTTGCCTATTCTAACTTTTATTGAGCAGACCAGGTTTATCATCTACTTCGTTGAATAATTCAACACTCGACAAAGTATTTCAACCTAACCTATAATATTTAAAGTACTTACTTTAATCAAGTTTTTGTGTGTGAATTTAAAATACCGAAAGAAAAAACGTTTTTTAGTCAAAATTTTACGTGACAATTCAATAGTGTCTTTGCCATTAATCAATGGAGCTGAGTTAACTTTAGACGATATGGCTAAATATAAGAACGCCCCTGTCACATTTTGTGATGTCGAACAAAGTTTTCAACTTACAAGCAAGTTCTGACTGACCGAAGACAATCAGTCCCTTACCGAAAATTGCATTGAGCAATTGCTCGTAATGTTTTGTCAATTAAAGTATACTACATAATTTGAATTTGCATAATAGTTAATAAAATGAGAACCCTACATGATTATTTTTCAGATTGCGTTAATTTTTGTTTAAAATTATTATTTTTTATCTAACGAAGAGTAGATACGAGTACCAATATTAGAAAAAGGAATCGTTAATTTTTTTAAAAACTAATTATTTAAATTTAGGCTGCCTAAAATCCCGCCTATTTTAGAGTAATTACCGGCCTATATGCCTGCTTATTTGGGTGTTTTTAAGAGCCTAAATATCCGGGCTTTAATAATCAGTATATTAAATTCTATATATCATTAAAGTTTCATGCAGAGGTATAGAAACACTCTGTATATTATTTGTTTTTGAACAAATTTCTGATAAAATATTTTTCGTAACACATGCACAAGAAACACGTTCTTATTCCCTAATTTTAGAGAGAGAAACACTGCTTTTCTCCCCTAGGGAGAGAAACATTATGTTTCCATAGGTACCATGTTTCTCTCCCTACCCTAGAGCGATGTTTCTCTCCCTAGAGAGATTAGCTGTTTGCGGTGTTTCCTAGGTAACCCATATTTGACATTTGTCCCGATAAGACAGTAATTTTTGTGCACTTGTTACGAAAAGTATAATATGCTTCACGGGAGGGCGCGATTATCCCTTGTGTGAAGTTGACAAACCTCGACTTCCGGTCGAGCCTTCGGCCCTCGCTTACGTCTCAGTTTGTCAACTTCACAGGCGGGAATAATCGCTTGTTTCCCTCCCTTGATGCATAACATACTACAAATTATAACGTCTCCATAATTAACATTTACTTTTAAAAAGTTAATATTATTTGTGTATCTAGGCCGCGAAATGATTGTGTGCAACGAAGAAAAAGTTCGGCAGCCGAGGCTGAAAGCCGAGGTAGACTATTTTCTGAGCGCACCAAATTATTTCGAAGTCGAGATGCATATAAACTTTATTACAAATTTAATTTCAAAATGATGGTTATTATAAATATAATTGTGTAACCAAGGAAACGATTATAGAAAAAATAATTTGTTTGTTTATGGGTGGCATTTTGTAAGAGTGTTTACCTGCAATTGAGTGGAGTTCACCTTCAAAAACAAGCGCAGCAGATGCTCCCTGCTTTTCTTATCTTTTTGATTCATTTTTTGTTTTTACTATAGGGTGTCCAACTGCAATTGTGTGGAATTCAGTTTCAAAAACAAGCGCACGTAGATACTCCCTTCCTTCCTCATATTTTTTTCTTCATTTTCAGTTTTTACCATACAGTGTCTAACTGCAATTGTGTTAAATATATTTTTAAACAAGCGCAGGCGATGCTGCCTTCATTTCTTTATAGATTCGTTGTTAGAGAAGTGGTCATAAGTGAAGATTTACGAAACAGGTGTACAGGAGCGAATGGATGGATGTGAATGAAGGTTTGTTGCGTGATGATGGATTTTGGTTGTGAGGAAAGAAAGAGTTCGTATGGAGGAAATGTTAATGTGGTCGAAACGAGTATCGTGTGTCAAGTTAAGAATGTTGATGTGCACTGATGCTCAATGAATGTTTCAGGGGTTCGTGCTGCCCCATTTAATGGGATATAGCGTGATGTTTGTATGTATGTATGTAAATATACTCAACATAATAGCGAGAGCTGCTATAGTATAAGAGGAAAAAAGACACTTTACGCTCGTGATACACATAATTTTTTCTACGATTGCATCTTAATTTATTAAAAAAAATATACGTGCTGAAAATAAATTCGTTCTGTCAACTATCAATATTACAAGTATCTATTTTGTTTGCATCCCTGTCTTGAAATAAAAGTACTTTTAATCTCTTTTTAGCGCCACCTACCACATATTTTGATAGTGAATGAAATAGTATATTATTCAATGAGTAAGTAATAGCTATTACTTGCGAATAGAATACTATACTTTATCTACGACTATATGTTATTATATAATAAGATTTTACAATTATTTTTTTTGTGTTACATTATGAATAAGTCAGATTACTTAAATTTTTTGTTTTTATTTTTATTTAATAAATATTAACACTACTTAACATGGAATAAGTAGCCCATAATGACGATGATTTATATTTATCAGAAAGTTCGCCAAAATATATTATAAGAACATTTTTCGAAAAGGAATTTACATTTTTGCGTATTCGCCAATCCATAAAAGCTTTATAAACTTGTTCATACTTTTCTTTTGATTTTTCGGGCAGTAAATTTAAGAAACGTACGTGTGCGGCTTCTACAATATCTGGTGGAGTACAAATTTCACTTTGTTCGCTTTCAGAATCCATAACTCACATGTATAATCACACAAAATACAGTATTATTACAAAAACGTTTTAAACTAATTTTGACAGATAATTAACAATATCGCGCTTCACTGTTTCATAGCATACTTAACGCGCGGCAATTATCGTTATTTTTTGATTGGCTATTAAAGTGTTAAGTAATGAAAATTCAGACGTGTGATTAGTCGTGAACTGTTGAGTAATGAATTATTACTTAACACTGTCAATAATGATTAGTATTACTTATCATAAATTTCATAAGTAATGAATACATTATTTAATAAGAGTAGATAAAATATATTACCCTACACATCCGCATTATTTTAATAGTTTATTTATTTATTTATTTATAATTTTAGTTTTTAATTCAAATTATTTTTAAAATGTTGAATTTATATTTTAGTATTGCTGATATCTGAATGTGCAATTAAATATTATTTAAGTTTATTCAGTTGTAATAATAATAATAATAAATAGTATTGTAGCTTGAGAAACAATATTCTTGAATACCAACAATTTGAAATAGTTAGTTCCTATTTTGAAAGCTAACTAAATAACTATTTATGACTGTTAGAGTTTATGGGTGATGAAATGTTTAGTTTGAAGTGCAAATGTCTCCAATTAATTAAGATGAAAGTGAACTCTTCCATTGGAATATAAACAATACGAACACATCTTCACTGCATTCATACATTGTTCAAGTTTTGCTTCAATTACGTAGTTAGAGCAGTTACCATGACGACATAAATAATAAAAATACTCAAATTTTGCAAATGCACTCATGCTCATTGCTTGCAAACAATGCTACATTGTTCATTAAAACAAAACAATGCTATGATCTAGAGGGGATGATGATATTGTCACCACGTATAAATATTAGACACCTCGTTGAGGAAGACAGAACCATGGCGATGATCAACGTATGTGTATGGACCTTCGTGGCCTTGAGTGTGTTTGTGATTGCTTATGGAGCCGCCGTGGAGACTGACACTGATTACAATGAAGTCTCTAGAGGTTTAAACGCAAGGACGTTGTTAGAGAAAATTACTTCTAGTCTTATGACGAGATCGGATGGATCCACTAGCCAGGTAAAAAGATTTATCGTGTGTCCCCCGTGTGAATAGATATTTGGCATCGTATATTTTCTACTCGCAAATGTATCGAAATTATTTTGTGGAGAATTCACCACACGTCACTGTCAACCAATAGGATCACGAATTTGTTTGAAAATGAACCAATGAAATGTACATTTCGTCGGAAATTCATCACTAGTGAAATTTCATCGGAAATACCACTGTTATTAATATTCTTGGTTACGAATAAAATAAATGATATTTTCCATATTTTCATAAACGTCAATTCTACATTTGTTCAGTGTACATTTAATATTCAAAATTTTCATCACTGTAATACCTAATTAATAATGTGCAAATAAATACCTAACTATTGTTGTTAATTAACTCTTGTTTGGTAAATTCTCAAGCCGAATACAACTCGTAGTATTAAAATTGACAGATAATATTTTGACATAAATATACATTCGTTGTTATGGAAATGGAAACATAACGAGTGCGAATTGATGTCAAAATATTTTCAGCAATTTTCATACTACTTGTTATATTATATATGAAAATATTTTCAATTCAAAACATATGTTTGACAACGGATATTATACCAACTATTTAGTATCGTTGTGAAACATTCCTAAATGATTTTGAAGAGAAAAATGCTTCAAATATTTGAAGACTTTACAATTCAGAAATGTTTGAACGTGAAAAACATTATATTAGAAATATTTGGTGGATGTTTTCATCAAAAATATGAATATTCCAAATATTTCTCTAATTTATGGTATTAAAATTATAATTATTTGTCTGATAGTTTTTATTTCTAATTGTGTTCGTATATTTTGTTGCTGTCCAATATTCCTATTTTAGAGTAAAATGCTATTCATAAAAGTTTAATAAATTGCTCTTAAATATACAAATATGTCAAGAATTTTGAAATATTTATTTGTACAATCGGTTTGTAAATCATGCCCAAGGAGATAAATAAATTAAAAAATAGTGCAAAAAAAGTAAAATTAAACCAATAAACTAACAAATAATTTAACCCCTAAGGCTTAATAAAAGAATCAAAACTAAATACGTATTTTGAGAAGTTCTCAACCTTAGTAGAAAAGGGAAAAAATCAAAATTTCACGACTTGTGAACCAAGTCAGTGGTCAAGATAGAATCCAATTTGCCCAAAAAGGGGAAAAGTTGACTTAAGCGTTATGCTTATTAATTAACGGCTTATTGCTTCGTTTTAGTATAAATAGGTATGTCCCCTTTTTGGGCAAATTGTATTCTATCTTGACCACTGACTTGATTTACAAGTCGTGCAATCTTGATCTTTTTCGTTTTCTACTGAGGATGAGAATTTAGTTCTCGAAATACGTATATAGATTTGATTCGTTTATTAAGGCTTAGGGGTTCAATTCTTTGTTAGTTAGTTCTTAGCCTTAGATTTTTTACATTTATATTAAACCAATAAAAATGTAATTGAAAAATGTACCATTTTCTAAATGTGAAAAATATAATTATTACTCTTCTTCTGATTTTTTTAGAGGAATGGAAATTATTATAATTTTTTTAAATTGTTCTAGGTTTTAAGTTTAAATTTATCAAATCTATTGATCTTAGTCCTGCTGAAAGCATTAATATTTGCTGCTGGTTCAATAGGAGCAAGTGGATTTAATAAAGGCGGTTATGGATATGGACATGGAAGAAGTGCAGATGGTAAATAAATAAATGAACTAACTAATTATATCCCAATAAATGAGAGCAGTTCGAACCCTTGAAACATTTGCTGAACATTTATTCAATTTAATACTTTGCTGTAAAAATTCCTAGCCTGATCCACCATATACAATCATAATTCCTTTCATATAAGCTCGTCTCATCTTTTGATATACGTTCTACATGCTTAAACCATCTCAACAAACTTACATCCACTCATTAAACAACATTTTTATTTTAGACTCAGAAAATAGATTCGTAAGTGATTCAGAAGTTCTCCTTTATCTGGGTTACTTAGCAGGTTCTCCCGGAAAATATCAGTGTCTTCAAAATGTTGCTTGTAACCGTCCGCAACAAGCTATGCAGTATGCTAAAGCTGGTGGACTGCTGATTAAGGCTGCTCAAATCATACCCAAGTGAGAGCTTCTCCATAAGTTCTAGATGATTTTATGGAGTAATGTTTGTGTTTCCTTTGCAGTGTTGTTGAACTAGATTCAAACCATGAACAAACGTTGGTGGATTTGAGGAAAGCAGCTGAGTTTGGCCAAGGAGGTGGAAACTGCGATATTGAATACGATTGCGAAAAAAATAAAAAGAAATAAATAATAAGCCCGGTTCGAACACGTTACTTAAACTAAAAATGCAATGTAACATTTCGATGTCACGTTACTTCCCTATCTTCATTACAATGTATCATCCGAAGCGATTGTACCTTGTTTCACGTAAGAATGCTGTAATTTGAAATATACTTTTGAATGTATATGCATAGGTTGTCAATTACAATCAAAACATTTAGATGAACACAATTGTTTAAAAAATAGTTATTTATGTAATTTTGTTCAAACGAGCGAAATGTAAGTTCTACATATCATACGAGTACGAGTACAATGTGTTTTCTACAACCATTTTGATATAATATTCAATATGACTTTATTAATTTGATATCTAAGAAAAATGGTGAATGTATTTATGCATTATTTTGCGCACGTTTAACGAATGTTGTTATGGGCAACAAACGGTTTATATTCTATTTTGAGTACAGTTTTGAGTGCACAAAAGCTTACTTTTCTTATTGGTTGTAGAAAAACATATTCTGTAAATTTAAATACGGTTCCTATTATAGTTATTAGTTAAGAACTATTATCATAATCTCTTCTTTATTTTTACGTGAGACAAAGTATATGTATATATTTTTAAACAAATAATGATCAATGTGCTAGTATATTTGTAAAAGGAATTGAAACTATTTTCGATGAACTTATAATGAAAAGAAAACTTTCCTAATAATAAAATTAAATTTGTGCTAAGCAAGCTTAGCCAAAAATGCATTTAACTATACTTTAAATTACATAATAGTGCAGCAAAATATACAGATGTACCAACAGGAACTAAATCATCGAGCAGTTTTTTATCAAATGAAGATTCGTATTTTATTTATGATATATTTGTTTTTTTTTTAATATTTACTTATTTCTTTTTTGTTTATAAATGCTCCCACTGTTGCCAACTTTAATTTAAAATAAAAGCGAAAGTTTTTTTATAAAACTAGTTTGCAAATTTAAATAGACCTCAGTGACTAGTAAAGAGACTCTTCAGTATCTGTTTACTGCGTTTTTATGTAGGTAATGACTTCCAGCCTAGAACCGGGCCTGTAGATAATTTAAGTTACTTTGTCAATATTCTAATCAATATGTTGTAAGAATGTATAATACTAATCTTATATTAAAAAATAATTAATTGAACTTGTTGTTTCTTTATCCATTTATAAAATTAAATAAAAAAGTTGACAGATAATAAGGGAAGTAAAACATGTGTTACTAAAATGTTCAAAGAAAATAACAATTTAGATTAAACAGAAAGTAAAGCAAGTGGAAAACGACGGTATGATTTAACATTCAGGTGAAATCGTTCAAAAGAAAAATAAATTTTATTTAAATTTTTTATTTATTTTTGAATATTTTGCTTTCTGACGGGGTAGTAAAAAAATTATATATGTCTCTTGTGAAGAAAGTGTCATTCTTTCTATAATATACAAATAACTATTTCACCGATAAATATTAAAAGTGTGATGTGTGATTTTATTGACAATAGACACACTATATATTGCTACTTTCATAGTCTAGACAATGTCTAGCTGTGGTAAAACAACAAATTTGAACAACATTGATTACAATAAATAATATACAGTGTAGTGATCGCGACACCGGAACGTAGGACTTTAACATGTAAAATCATAATGTGGTAGGTGGCTCAGTGGTATCGAGTCGGCCTGTGGATCTTGAGAACCTTGGTTCGATCCCCACAGCCGACAAACAATTTTCACCAAATTAAATCTACCCCTGTGACTCCCCCTTCACTAATATCTTTACGGGGCGTGATTTGACGGCCGGTAACCGCATTTCACGCAAAGAAATATATCACTTACCGAGATCTGCTACGGCGGTGTTCCACACCCAGTATTGAGTAAAAGGCGTGATGATATATTTATATAATTTCCTGCTTCCCTTATTATTTTAGAGAATAAGGCTATCAGTATGTTTAACGTAATTTTCAACATTTTAAATTTAATTTCTGCCGTTATAAAGCATACAAAATTAATTCTGTTTATTGATTTCAAAAGTGTAGAATTTTATGTTCTACAACATTTATTTGAAGCATTTTTCTCTAAAATAATAAGGGTAGCAGGAAATTATAAAATTATGATTTTACATGTTAAAGTCCTATGTTCCGGTGTCGCGATCACCAGCCTGTAGATATAATAATTAATAATTCGCAAAATATATAATGAAATTGATGAAATTATGGACATTAAATTTTAATTAGTATTTTACGTAAATATTTAATAATTGCATAGCAACATGATAACATCGATCATGGCGAAATCATTAACAATATTAAAAATAATTATAAAATTAATGTTAATTCTAAATAGTCAACAAAATATTATGTTACGATAAAAATGCACATTTAATTATTTGGCTCTTTAATTTATATAAATAAATTTCAAATGGAACATACTATATTTGTTTATAAATTTGAAAAGTGCATCAAATTTGCTGTACAATCATGTATAATAATCCATATGTTACATTATTAAAAAGTAAAATGGCGGGCACTTTATTATACAACTAATCGGAAAGAGAATAGTGAACCATGGACTGTGGCTTGAAATAAAACAATTAACTAAAATAATTGTAATTATTATTATTAAACGAAATAATATTTTTGTGTCATAATAATACAGAAAATAAGAATAAGAAACAATTAATAACAACAAAATGATTTTATAACTAATATTCAAAATGGCTCCCAGTCTCAATTAAAAACGAATACATTTTCAAAAGTTTGTATATTTTCTGCAATGAAACGATCCTAAATTATTTTAGAGAAAAATATATTTTTTTTCATTCTTGAACCTCGAATATGAGACAATATACGATGTTCAAGTTATTTGTATGCAATTAATTAATAGAATTGGAATGATTTACAATGAAATAAATGTGTTTTTGTATTTTTTTATTTGAATAGCTAAATTGAAAATTAATTAGTAAAGTAATCATACAATATTGACTTTTTGAAGCTACTAGCTTATTGTTATTAATGATTAAACGTTAAATTCATAGTAGTAGTTCATACTTATAAATACAACACGTTGCGCACAAATAAAAATGAAAACAATTAATTTGAATAATTATTTACTAATTAACAACACTATTTATGGTGCAATTAAACCAGTTTATTTAATCTGTAAACTGTTTGGAATTTGTCCTTATACCTTAACAACAAAAATTGGCAAATTAGAATTCAAATTTTCTATAAAAGATATAGTTATAATAATTTATCAAATTATTGCAATTTCAGTTTACTTGACAGAAGTTATAACAAAAATTAGAACATTTAAAAAATCTAAAAATACTATCGATGATGTGATATACATAATGAAAATGTGTTCTTTATTCTTTAGTTTAATAACAATCACTAGTTTTTTTCACTTACATCGTAAAGATATTTTAACATATTTGATAAAAATGGAAGAAATTGATAAACAATTGGAACGTTTAACTGTCAAAATAGACTACAGAATTACTCGTGCTTATAGTTTGAAATTAATAACAGTTCTCCTTATTAGTGAAATGTTAGCAAGTGTTTGTGATTTCACATACCTGGATACTTATATTTTGCAAACAGTTTATTTGATTGTAAATGTTTTAGTTGTCACCACAACTTGTTTAATGAGTGTTGTTCTCTATGACATTCAACAAAAATTTGTTTATTTGACTAAAGTATTAAGTACAAAATCTTATAGAAATATATCGGCATTATTGAAACAATCTATTAGTATCTATGCAGATCTTTATTGTCAGTGTAAAGTTATAAACAATATTTTTAATATTATTTTAATGTCTACATTTTTATACACGTTCCATGGAATGGTTCTTATTCTATTTGATATTATATTGTTGGCACAAACTGAGTTACGTGTAGTAGATTTAATAATTATTTCAGTATGGAGTTTTTCTAGTTTTTGCAATGCTTCTAATTTAACTTATCGTGTTGATGGCATTAAAAATCAGGTAATCTATATAAATATACATATGTTAAATGGTTTGAAAAGGAATATGTTGGCTTTAGAATCCTTTAATTGATCAATTTATTTTATGGATGTTTCGATGGTTAACACATCATATTCAGCATTTTATTGTTTACATATTTTTTTCCAAATCTAAATAATATAATGTTATTATTTCGTCAAGTTTAATAAAAATACAAATAATTCAGTCTCTGTAACTGTCATAAAAGCAAACAATAAAAATATTTTAAGTCGTAATTTAAACGAAAAATACGTATTTACTAATAAGATGGCCGATAAAAAAAAAACTTTAATGACATATATAATTTGATATACTGATTATAGAGCAAAAATTAGGGTATTTCATTCCTAGCGAACATTTTTTGTATCACTGGTTTAATAGTACATTTAATTCAAAAATAATAAAAATACGGCATTACAGCAGGTACCTACATAATAACTAATTAATAAATGATTATTTGTAGGCAGTGCTTATACTTTTATTTCATTAGTAACATAATTATAAATAATTAAATGTACTATTAAACCAGTGACACTAAAAATGTTCGCTAGGAATGAAATAAGCTAATTTTTGCGAATTTCAAAAATATTCCTTTTGTTCTTAATCAGGATATCAAATTATATATTTCATTCAAGTTTCGTGCAGAAATATAGAAACAGCCTGTATTTGCATTATTTTCTATTTGCGGATAAACATTTTTTTGTAATTAATTTTAGATAAAAATGCATTTTTTTACATGCAATCGTGTTATACAGAATGACCCATTTTACATTATTTCCTTGAATATCGCGAAAACAATGCATCGTAACAAAAAGTTTGCCGAATCAAAACTTTCATAGTTTTGAGGAGGATATCGGATTCTGATAAAATGGGACCCCGGACCCCCAGGGGGGCGGGCAAGAGGGTCAACTTTGAAATCTTGAATGGGAACCTCTATTTTTTATTGCAGATTCGGAAAGAATGCAAAAAATATGTAGGGTTAATTCGGATACTTTTCTTGTACTTTCAACAGATGGCACTGTAATCGTCAAAATTTTATTTTGCTATAAAAAAATTATCAAATTAATATTGTGTTAATAACTGGGTAAATAACGAAGTTTTTTGTTTTAATAAATAAATAACATTGTAGAAATATTACCCCTCAACATTCAAGGGGAACGGAAGAAAGATACTTTAAAAACTGACATTGGACAATTCGATTTTATAGTAGTTTCGATTAAGAAATGCTGAAATATTAATTGGGTAATTTTTTTATAGCAAAATATACTTTTGACGACTACAGCTCCATCTGTTGGAAGTACAAGAAAAGTATCCGAATAAACTACGTTCTTTCCTAAACTGCAATAAAAAATAGGGGTTCCCATACAAAATGTCATAGATGCCCCCCTTTAAGTAATAAATTAGTATAATTATTCATTAATTAGTTTTTGGTCTAATTCTACTTGTTTATTAAATTGTTAAAATATACATTATGCAATAATAACATTAAGTAGTTTGTCCATTATTCATTTTAATGTCTTTAATTCTTTTAATATCAATTAAGTTAAATATTTTTTCAACTAATAAGCCATAAGACAAGAACATACCGTTTAGTAGCTTAAAAAAATGGCAACAAATTTATTTGAAGCGTTAAAAATTATTTATATATGTAGTAAAATATTTGCTGTGTATCCATTTACTCTAAAATACAACCAAGGAAAAATTAAATCAATAACTAATAAGTCTGACATATTAGTTATCATTTATCAGATATTAATTGTAGTCTTCTTAACATATGTAATTTACTGGCATTATCACAAGAAAACATATATTATTGACACACTAATGCATATAAATGAAATACTTCTATTATATTTTAATACATTAACAAACTTTCTACTTTTTCATTTTCATCGTAAAAACATTATTAAAATATTTGTAAATTCAAATCGCATTGATAAAATGATTCATATTTTTCCATTGGATTTAAAAGTAAATTATAACAATATTTATAAACTTGAGGTCATTTGCTGTATAACATTTTATAGTTTTGTATTTTTTCTGAAAATTATAGAAATGATGCATCGAAATATAAATTCATTAATATTTGTTTCTTATATGATACAAGATTGTGCTACTATTGTAATGTTAATTAATTTGGGAATGACATTATACGATGTCAAATTAAAATTTAGTGTGTTGAATGAAAACATAAGTACTTTAATTTTAAATAATTCAGAAAGTAACTACCAGGAAATTAATGAAAAAAAACTAATTATATTTTTACAGTTGACAGTTGATATTTATATCGAACTGGTACATCAGTGCCAGCTAATTTGTCACGTTTTTAAAATATTTATTTTCAATATGTTTAGCAGTTGTTTTATGGCAATAATATCAAGTATATACTATATTGTGGTACATGCCATGAAAAATAATCTGGATGGACAATTATTGACGATAATGAAGTTATTACTATGGAATTTTTATAATGTAAAAAACGCTTTGTATTTGGTTATCTTTTTAAATAAAATACGACATGAGGTAAGATTCTTATATATTTGGCTGTCAAACGTTTCTAAATTATCTTACAGTAAAATGGTTCAAATGAAAAGTGAAAGAAAATTTAATTTGCCTTAAGTTTTATTTGAAGCATTTTTCTGTAAAATACTTTTGAAATATTTAAAGTATTTATAATGATTTGATTCGTATCAAGGTCAAAGGCATAATCATTTGGGCTTCTTTAAAGAAATTACATTTTGATCTTATAATCTTAATTATAATATTTTTGTATTTATTGACAAAGAAAAAGCCGTAAATAATTCCAGTTGATTTATATATTTGTTTGTTATCTTTATAAACCTAGTAAAGCTATTTGTTAATGTTAAATATATTTAAGAAAAATACTTTTTTCCTTAAATGTCAAAAAATGTTCATTTATATTCACTAATATCAATATGCGAAGTACGTGATTTTTTCATCATTTGCATTACCAAGATAACGCGTATTTTGCACATTATTCTGCACCCTAGTGCGCGAAATGAGTATTTTATGCACTGTTTCGTATTTTAGTGCGCAAAATGAGTATCTCGCGCACGCTCCCAAATTATTTGATGTCAGGTTTCATTAGTTACAACGCATCAATAGTATCAAATTAATATTGTTTTCCTTCAATTTACTTAAATAAATCAATAATTATTGCATTATTCTTTATTTACAGTTGTAGAAAAAAATGTTGTTTGTACTTCGTAGGCAAAATTCTTGTTTTTTGGCGTGTTCGAATGACTTTCATTGTCTCGACTACAAGTAACATTCTCACGTGCAACAAAAAAAACACTCATTTTGTGTAGTTAATAAAAATTGTTGTTATATTTAAAAAAGTACAAGTATAAAATCTGTGAAACTAAGTAAACAATCTGTTTTAGTACAAAATTTACATTATTTGGCCTTTAATATTTATTTTAGTGATGCAGATCGCAAGATTTGTATTTCTCTTTTAAAATTATTACAAATCAATTATGTAAAAGTTTCAATATATTATTTATATTTTTATTTGAAAGAGTTTTTTTAAGTAGTTAAAAATTCGATTCGAATCTGATAGTAGTCGGTTGCTTGATAAATTCATATTTAATTTACCGTGAAATGAAGTTCTAGTTTTAATTTTTTTTCTAATAAATTAATTGATTACGAATTAGTAAATGAAATCAATATTTCAAAGGTTTGCATTCATAATATGAATCCACTTTATATAAGTTACCAAGACGCAGCGGTTAAAAAAATTATATAAAATGAAAATAATTAATTCTAATAACTGTTTATTAGACAATAATACTATTTTTTATGCAATTAAACCTGTTTATTTAATTTGTAAACTGTTTGGAATTTGTCCTTATACTTTAGCAAGAAAAAATGGCAAATTACAATTCATATTTTCAAAACAAGATTTATTTACAATAATTTATCAGATAGTTGCAATATCTATTTATTTTATCGAAATTATAGTTAAAACTAGATCATTTAAAAAGAGAAAAAATGTAATCGATGAAGTAATGTACCTAATGAAAATGAGTTCTTTATTATTTAGTTTAACAACAAACATAAGTTTGTTTCATTTTCACAGAAAAGATATTCTATCATATTTGATAAAAATGGAAGAAATTGATAAACAATTGGAACAATTAGCTGTCAAAATAAACTATAGATATACTCGTATTTACAGCTTAAAAATAATCATGGTTTATATTCTTATTGAAACAGCAACAAGTGCTTGTGATTACATATACGATGAAACATATATATTCCAGACAGTTTATTTAATCGTAAATATTATGGTAATCTGCACAACCGGTTTAATGAGTGTTTTTCTCTTTGATATTCAACAAAAATTTGTTTATTTAACCCAAATATTCAGTACAAAATCGTATAGAAACATATTGGAAATATTAAATAAATCTACTAGTATCTATGCAGATCTTTATTTTCAGTGTAAAACTATAAACAATATTTTCAAATATGTGTTGCTATCTACATTTTCATATGCAGTTTTATCAATAGTAGTTGTTATGTTTGATATTATATCACTAGTACAAATTGAACGACAAAAGGAATTATGTGTCACAGATGTATTAATTATCGCAGTATGGACTTGTTATAGTATTAGCACTGTTTCTTATTTAACTCATCTTGCTAATGGTGTTGAAAATCAGGTAATCTACAAATTGTCTCAAATTTAACCCGCCAAACTTAATCCATGAATTCAATATACAGGCTGTTAAAAAAGTTCCGAGACGGCGATATATCTCGAGAAATACACATCGAATCAAGAAACAAAAAAACACGTGTTTCATATTTTGCAAAAACCTATTTATGCACACCAAACACAAACCCCAAATCCCACCCCTAGGGGGTGGGGCGAGGGGCAACTTTGAAACAAAATAAGTCTTAACATGATTCTGAAAGAAAAGTAAAAAACGGTCTAATATCACAAGAAATAAACATTGAATCAAATAAAAAAATCAACATAATCACAAGTAGCCACAAGCCTTTCACCGACTAATTGCTTGAAATAAATTTGCAAAACGATTTTATAAAATAAACGTTATTTTATTCCTTTATTGTTTTTTGGGGTGATTTTTTTTCGGTGAGTTCCCTTGCGATTAGAGCGCCATCTATTCCGAATTGGAAAAAAAGTTTCAGATATAATTAACTTATTTTTTTTCGCAGAATACGAATCTGCAACAAAAAATGGGGGTTACTATTTATGGTTTCAAATTTGCCCTCCGCCTCACCCCCTGGGGGTGGGTGTTGGGGTTTGTGATTGGTGTGCATAGATAGGTTTTTGCAAAATATGAAACACGTGTTTTTTTGTTTCTTGATTCGATGTGTATTTCTTGAGATATGTATTTGACCGTCCCGGAACTTTTTTAACACCCTGTATAAAGTAAGAGCCGTTCCTATTTTTATAAATGCAGCAACGCACAACGAATTCATTGATTTTATAAATAAATGAATATATAATAACGCTTTTTACCCATTACTGGGTGTGTCACTCTGCCGGAGCAGATCCCGTTAAATGATATATTTATGTACGTGAAGTGCGGTTACCAGCCGTAGTTTCAACTTAAAAATTGTTTGTCGGCTGTAGGAATCGAACTCAGTTTCTCAAATCCATAGGTCGACTCGATACCACGCACTGAGCTACCTATTCCATATTTTATATATTACATAAATAGATTAACACTTCTTATGACGTTCGTAGGAAGTACAAATGTAGTTCAATAGTGGATTGATAACGAGACGTAGTTAGAGTTACAGATTCTTATAATTGTGTGAAAAATATTGTTACTTTGAAAAATTATATATTTGGCTGGTAAAATCTTAATCTATGTAAAATTTTCCGCTTCATTGATTTCAAAAATGCCATAATAATCCGGGATTACTAACTATTCAAAAAACTGCAATTTTCACTTTTTAAGAACTTTTGTTTTTTCCAATTACTTTATATAGTTATTTGCGAACTAAGTGCGGGAAGACGATGTTCCCGCATGAGCGCATTTTTAAAGCACGAGCGACTGCAAGGAGCGAGTGTCTTTAATAGCGCGAATGAGCTGAAGACGTCTTCACGCACTTAGTTTGTATAATATTTTTTGTTCGAGTACTGGTATTTAAAAAATACATCTTTAATTTCAACTTGTGCGAGTACACCAGAATCTGCAAATTATACACAATCTTTATCAATTGCAAACCAAGCTGCTCCAGGAACTTCGATTTCTAATTGTCAAAATTTTACTATAAATGTTTATAATAACACTTGTAACAATTGTGATTCTTCCCAATCTAAAAATATAGTTTTTAAGTTCAAATATCAAACATTTTATGTTAGATCATCGGTAAAGTTACAATCGGTACACGCGAACAGGCTCGGTACCACCGTATTGTTATGATTGTGCCATGGTCAGCGTGTTTTATATTTGTAAAAAGAACGCGTAATATTACATGTCATATAATAATTAATAATTATTATTGTAAACTGAGCAATCTCCAAAATAAAGCATATATGGCTATATGTTTTATTTTTCTTTTTATAACTTAATATAAACGCGAAATTTGTTTTTACATAGCAATCGCGTTATACAGGATATCTCATTTCACATTATTTCCTTGAGTATCTCGAAAACAATGCATCGTAATAAAAACTGTGCCGAATCAAAACCTTCATAGTTTTGAGAGGGACATCGGATTCTGACAAAATGGGGCCTCGGACCCTCAGGGGGCGGGCAAGAGGGTCAACTTTGAAATCTGGAATGGGAACCCCTATTTTTTATTGCAGATTCGGAAAGAGCGCAAAAATATGTAAGGTTTATTTGGAAACTTTTCTTGTACTTTCAACAGATTTCGCTGTAATTGTCAAAACTTTATTTTGCTTTAAAAAAATTACCCAAATAATATTGCATGAATAACTGGGTAAATAACGATATTTGTTGTTTTAATAAATAAATAACATTATAGAAATATTACTCCTCAACATTCATGGGGAACGAAAGTAAGATACTTTAAAAACTGACATTGGACAAATCGATTTTATAGTAGTTTCGATTAAGAAATGCTGAAATATTAATTGGGTATTTTTTTTATAGCAAAATAAAGTTTTGACGATTACAGTTCCATCTGTTGGAAGTACAAGAAAAGTATCCGAATAAACTACGTTTTTTCCTAATCTGCAATAAAAAATAGGAGTTCCCATACAAGATGTTATAGTTGCCCCCATTTAAGTAATAAATTAGTATAAATATTCATTAATTAGTTTTTGGTCTAATTCTACTTTTTTGTTTTAATAAATACCTAACATTGTAGAAATATTACCCCTCAACACTCAGGGAAACGGAAGAAAGATACTTTAAAAACTGACATTGAAATGCTGAAATAATAATTGGGTATTTTTTTTTATAGTAAAATAATGTTTTGGCGATTACAGCGCCATCTATAGAAAGTACAAGAAAAGAATCCGACTTATTTCTTTTACGCTCTTTTCAAATCTACAATAAAAAATAAGAGTTCTCATTCAAGATTTCATAGTTGACCGCCTTTAAGTAATTAATTAGTATAATTATTCATTAATAAGTTTTTGGTACAATTCCACTTGTTTATTAAATTGTTAAAATATACATTATGCAATAACATTAAGTAGTTTGTCCATTATCCATTTTAATGTCTTTAATTCTTTTAATATCAATTAAGTTAAACATTTTTTCAATTATTAAGCCATAAGACAAGAACATACAGTAAAAATGGCAACAAATTTATTTGAAGCGTTAAAAATTATTTATATATGTAGTAAAATATTTGCTGTGTGTCCATTTTCTTTAAAATATAACCAAGGAAAAATTAAATCAATAACAAATAAGTCTGACATATTAATTATCATTTATCAGATATTAATTGTAGTCTTGTTAACATATGTAATTATTAACTGGCATTATAACAAGAAAACATACATTATTGATTCAATAATGAAAATAAATGATGTATTTGTATTATATTTTAATATATTAACAAACTTTCTACTTTTTCATTTTCATCGTAAAAACATTATTAAAATATTTGTAAATTCAAATCGCATTGATAAAATGATTAATATTTTTCCATTGGATTTAAAAGTAAATTATAACAATATTTATAAACTTGAGGTCATTTGTTGTATAACATTTTATAGTACTGCAGCTTTTGAGAAAATTTTAGAAATGACACATCGAAATATATATTCATTAATATTTGTTTCTTATATGATACAAAATTGTGCTACTATTGTTTTGTTAATTAATTTGGGAATGACATTATACGATGTCAAATTAAAATTTAGTGTGTTGAATGAAAACATAAGTACTTTAATTTTAAATAATTCAGAAAGTAACTTCCAGGAAATTAATGAAAAAAAACTAAATACATTTTTACAGTTGACAGTTGATATTTATATCGAACTGGTACATCAGTGCCAGCTAATTTGTCACGTTTTTAAAATCTTTATTTTCATTGTGTTTAGCAGTTGTTTTATGGCAGTAATAGAAAGTATATATTATATTGTGATAAATGTCATACAAAATAAAATGGATGGACAATTATTGACGATAACGAATTTATTACTATGGAATTTTTATAATGTAAAAAGTGCTTTGTGTGTGGTTTTAGCTTTTAATGAAATACGACATGAGGTAAGATCCTTATATATTTGGCGTTTCTAAATTATCTTACAGTAAAATGGTTCAAATAAAAAGTGAAAGAAAATTTAATTTGCCTTAAGTTTTATTTGAAGCATTTTTCCGTAAAATAATTTTGAAATATTTAACATATGAAGATATAGAATATAAAATATTTATAACTATTTGATTCGTATCGAAGTCAAAGGCATTTGGGCTTCTTTAAAGAAATTACATTTTTATTTTATAATCTTGTATTTATTGACAACAAAATAAGAGTAACTTTTGACAAAAATAAACTGTTACTACAGCATATTTTTTAACTGTTATCTTTAGCAATATGTCATATACAAATGATGTCATTATTACGTTACAATAACGCATAATTAAAATACATCATAATAAAATAAAGTAATTGTCAATCAATTTAACAATGTGTAATTTAATTTTCTGTCTGTTTTCTTTTTATTAAGTACAATTTATTAAATAATATTAAGTCTTGTTCTTTCATATTTTTAATATTGATAATTAATTTTTCGTAAACATGCCATTAAAAAGAAGACAAAATTCTGTAGACATAAATAAAATGGCAAAAAATTTGTTTGAAACTATAAAAATTATTTTTATATGTACTAAATTATTTGCTGTGTGTCCATTTACTTTAAAATATGAGCAAGGAAAAATTAAATCTATAATTAATAAGTCAGACATATTAATTATCATTTGTCAAATATTAATTGGAGTAGTCTTAACATATTATATATATGCTGATATAAGTTATATAGTAAACAATAAATTATATATTATTGATGTATTAATGCGAATACATGACATATTTCTGATATGTTCATGTATATCAATAAATGTACTCGTTTTTCATTTTCATCATAAAAACATTATTAAAATATTTGTAAATTCAAATCGTATTGATAACATGTTTCATAATTTACCATTGGATTTCAAAGTAAATTATAATAAAATTTTTAGATTTGAGGCTTTTTCTTGTTCAGTATTTTATGGTATTTCAATTTTGGTGATAATTTTAATCACACAACAATCATTATTAGAAATTATTTTTTATTTCATAATAGATTGTGGTAGTAATGTAATGATAATTTATTTGGGAGTGACTTTATACGATGTCAAATTAAAATTTAGTGTGTTGAATAAAAACTTACGTGCTTTACTTTCAAATAATTCAAACTGTAATAATCAAGAAACAAAGGACGAAAAAATGATAGTATTTTTACAATTAATAGTTGATATTTATGTCGAACTGCTACATCAGTGTCAGTTAATTTGTTATATTTTTAAAACAGTAATTTTATTTGCATTTACTATTTGTTTTACGGTAGTGGTAAAAAGTACATATTACGTAGTGACAACTTTCATGCAATATAGAATTTTGTACGTTGACTTTATTATGGTGTTATTAATAGTAAATTTATATATTATAAAAAGTGCTTTATTTCTAATGATTATTTTAAATGGTCTACGGGATGAGGTAAGGGATTTTAAGAATATTGTGAAATAAATTTTTGTTGTTGTCGAACGTTAGTAATTAATTTAGAGAAAAATATTTCAAATAAAAGTGATATTCTAGTTCTTCAGGTGTTTTTCTTTAAAGAAAATTAGAAACGTTTGATTGAAATTATTCGGTGAATGAGAAAGCTTACTTTTTGATTGGCGGTTTAAATATTGGTTTCGGATCAATAAGAAATTAATTGTTACAAATATACATAGTATATTTTTCTACGATTGCTATGAAAAGTTGACAATTACGCTCTCATTTGAAATCGTAAAGTTGACGTTTTCTGTGGAACAATCGAAAAAGATATTAAATGCGCGCTTATTTTAATAGTTACCAGGGATAGAAACAAAACAGAAACTTGTCATATTGACAGTTGGCAGAACAAATTTATTTTCAGTACGTATACGTTTTTTAGTTTTTTTTTAACTAAATAATTTAGAAAAGATAATTACCTTTCTGTCTTTTTTATATACAGGTTGGTTCTCGGTAGATGCGAATATAGGGATTTAACATGTAAAATTGAGTGCAATTTCCTGTTCTTCTGTACATTTTGCGGAAAAAAACTTTAGAGTGTAAAGTAAAATTATATTTTAAAATGACTTTTTTCTTTTTTAATCTTAATTAGGTTGTAAAAATAATATATATACACCTTATAATACTATTTTCCATTGATGCTTTGTAGCGCATCATGAAAAATCAAACGTGTCTTTTCCTAGATTTATAATATACTATTATTGCACAGCTAATAACATAAAATACATAAAGACCATTAATCTTTACAAAGACACATAATGTATTTTTCTATGGTTGTGCAAATATGAGTTATTCTACATGCATTTGCAGTGTTTCTATACCTCTGCACGAAACTTTAATGACATATATAATTTGATATACTGATTATAGAACAAAAAGATTTTTTTTGAAATTTGCAAAAATTATTGTATTTCATTTTTAGCGAATAATGTTAGTGTCACTGGTTTAATTCAGAATTTTCCGCCGTTTCTCCATACACTAACAGCATATCCACTAATTCACTGTTGCTATACATTTTTCTAAAATTTCTCCCACAACAACTTACCCTTTCAATACCGTATACGAAATCAGACTAGGTACTCAAATAAAAATAAAAATAACGCATTACACCAGGTACCTACATAATAACTAATTAATAAAAGATTATTTGTAGGCAGTGTTTATACTTTTATTTCATTAGTAACATAATTATTAATAATTAAATGTACTATTAAACCAGTGACACTAAAAATATTTGCTGGGAATAAAATACCCTAATTTTTGTTCTACAATCAGTATATCAAATTATATATGTCCATTAAAGTTTCATGCAAAGATATAGAAACACCCCGTATACATTAGTGGAACCCATTAATCAACGATCAACAGAAAATTATATTAAGTAGCTTGTTAATTATTCATTTTAATGTTCTTTAAAACTTTTAATAATATTATATAAACATCGAACTAAATAAGAAGATCAAATTTAGTAGACATAAATAAAATGGCAACGAATTTATTTGAAGCATTAAAAACTATTTATATATTTAGTAAAATATTAGCTGTATGTCCATTTACTTTAAAACATAATCAAGGAAAAATTAAATCAGTAATTAATAAGTTTGACATATTAATTATCACTTGTCAGATATTAATTGGAATATTTATAACATATTATATAATTGATGAAATGACAAACGTATTAAATAATAAAATATATTTTATTGATGTATTAATGCAAATCCATGAAATATTTACATTTAGTTCTATTGTAATTTTAAATGTACTACTTTTCCATTTTCACCGTTATAATATTGTTAAAATATTTTCAAATTCAAATCGTATTGATAAAATGATAGATAATTTGCCATTGGAGTTAAAAGTAAATTACAACAAAATTTACAAATTTGAAATCATTTCTTGTGTCATATTTTGTGGTTTTTCATTTTTGGTGATAATATCACTAGCAATACAATCATTATTCTCATTCGAAATTATTGTTTCTTTGATAATGGATTATGCACATTTTATATTGATAATTAATTTGGGAATTATTTTATATGATGTTAAATTAAAATTTAGTGTGTTGAATGAAAACTCATGTGCATTACTGTCAAATAACTCAAAATGTAACATTGAAGACATACATGAAAGAAAATTAATAGAATTTTTACAACTGACAGTTGATATTTATGTCGAACTGGTTCATCAGTGTCTGTTAATTTGCAATGTTTTTAAAACATTAATTTTCGTTGTATTTAGTGTGTGTTTTACGGTAATAGTAGAAACTTTATACTACATAGTGATCTGCATAATAGAAAATCATATTTATAATGTTAAATTAATAACAACAATGATGAATTTATTAATATGGAATATTTGTACTATAAAAGACGCTTTATATCTGATTATTATTTTTAATAAATTACAAGATGAGGTAAGTGATTTTAAATGTATCAAACTTTTTAATTAATTTTGAAGAAAAATGCTGCAAATAAAAGTAACTTTCATTTACTTCTATTTGAAATGTATTTGTTATTTCGGCTAAAAAAAATTAGAAACGTTTTATTAAATTAGTTGGTGAATAAGATTATTTGCTTTTTGATTAGCAGTTTAAATTAAAATTATGTATGTTAGTGTTTGTTTCTTTAAAACACATATGAAGCGAGTCTTGCTAAAAATACGTTCAACATATGAAATTCGGAATAATTTGTGCTGAAATCATCTATAACAGAAAAAAAAAAAAATATATCATCATGCCTTTTACCCATTACTGGATGTGGCACTATGCTTAAGCAAATCTCGGTATAGGATATATTTTTTCGAGTAAAGTGCGGTTACCAGTCGTCAAATCACGGCCCCCAAAGATGTTAGTGGAAGGGAAGCTACAGGGGTAGATTTAAATTGGTGAAAATTGTTTGTCGGCTGTGGAGATCGAACCAGGGTTCTCAAGATCCACAGGCCGACTCGATACCACTGAGCCACCTACCCCATAACGACTTGTAAATAATACATGTTTTCACAGAATTTTGAATCAAGTTTTAATATTTACATGATTGCTCATTTTTTTTATCAAGCTTTATGAAATCAAATCGTGTCGCATTAATACGATATATCTAGTGATAAAACTACTGAAGCTGGACAGAGAGTCATCGCTTTGCCCACTTTACACATACATGTATGTAGCCAGTATAAATACGCATTTTCAAATACCCCGATGGGTATCCAACCGGACCTGATAGATACCCAACGCGACACGACCCAATGCATATCCGTCAGTACGGTGGTGTGGACTGTGGATAGCAATATGGAATTCGTATCCGGAGATCCCGAGTTAGAATCTCTTCAAGTTAAAAATTATACGAACTATCACACTGCGGCTCGGTGAGTGCGGACCCTGTACTGTAATTTTGATTAAATTCCTGTTGTACAGAGTAACATAAATAAATAAATATACAACCGGAACCAACCCGATGGATATCCAATCTAACCTGATTATGTATATCCTATTTAACCTGATCTGAAAGATAATGTTACTAGGAATAAGTCCAATAGGTACAATAAAAATTCTGTTAATATGAATTGTGCAAAACTACTATTTATTTAAATCTATATTTGTTATAATCATACAACAAGTAAACTATATAGGATATAAAGTTCTCAGGATAAATATTAATTGAATTACACACTACTTTCAAAACTATCTACAAAGTCACAAGCACTTTTTACCATTTACACACGTCTCCTCATCCCTTACCCACTCCATGATTTCATATTTGGCGTCACTAACAAGTAACACTACCCAACTGACACTCACCGATTTAAATGAAACTTGGCACACTAATAGAACTCTAAAAGTATTGAACTCATATTTTTTATCCTCCAGAAGTTGATTTTTAGGGGTACAAATCACCCCTGAAAGGTGGTAAAAGTAAGAATCGCCATAAATGAAATTAAATAATACCAAAATATTACGCGTTCAGCATTTGTTAGCCAGGGGTTTTTGAGATCGCCAAAATCTATTTTCGGAGTCATTTTGATCATATGCACTTTTTTAAGAGGTTAAAAATGGGATGGGGGATGAAATTACGATATTCAACTGAAATAGAGTTTTAGGTTCAAAACTAGTTACTCATGGGTTTTTGAGGTCGCTGAATCTATATTCGAGGTTACCCGTGGGTAACCAATGTTGAACGCGTAATATTTAGGTATTATTTAATTTCATTTATGGTGATTCTTGTTTTTACCACCTTTCATGGGTGATTTGTACCCCTAAAAAGCAACTTCCGGAAGAAAAAAAATAAGGGTTCAATATTTTTTAGAGTTCTACTAGTGTGCCAAGTTGCATTTAAATCGGTGATTGACAGTTGGGTAGTGTTACTTGTCAGACGGATCCGGCACTCTTGATTAATATACAAACACAAACACAACCCCAAATATATCATTCTCACAATACTTAAAAATTCCTAAACCAAAAATTATAAATCAGCATAAAACAAAACAAATACACAATTATTTAAAATAATGTTTATATTCATTTTAAAGGAATTCTACTTGAATATTATTTAGCAAGAAGTGTCAAAATTATTTCGTTTAATCCAGTTTAGCATTGTACTACAACTTAGCGCAAACAAAAAGCTGTCATTAATAAAAAATATGCATTAATAGGGATCATTAATGTATGTTTTATATACATTAATGAACGATCAACAGAAAATAATATTAAATAGCTTGTTAATTATTCATTTTAATGTTCTTTAACACTTTTAATTATATTATATAAAGATCGAACTAAACAAGGTTATATTTAGTACTCAAAACAAAATGGCAACAAGCTTATTTGAAGCATTTAAAACTATTTATATATGTAGTAAAATATTAGCTGTATGTCCATTTACTTTCAAATATAATCAAGGAAAAATCAAATCAGTAATTAATAAGTTTGACATATTAATAATCATTTGTCAGATATTAATTGGAGTATTTATAACATATTATATAATTGATGAAATGACAAACGTATTCAAAAATAAAATACAACTTATTGATGCATTGCTGCAAATCCATGATACATTAACATTATTGTTTATTGTATTATTAAATCTACTACTTTTCCATTTTCACCGTAATAATATTGTTAAAATATTTTCAAATTCAAATCGTATTAATAAAATGATTGATAATTTACCATTGGATTTAAAAGTAAATTACAACAAAATTTACAAATTTGAAATTATTTCTTGTGTCATATCTTTTGGTATTTCATTTTTGGTGATACTGTCAATAATAATACAATCATTATTGTCATTCGAAACGATATTTTTATGGATAATTAATTTTGGATATTATATAATAATCATTAATTTAGGAATAATTTTATATGATGTTAAATTAAAATTTAGTGTATTGAATGAAAACTTATGTGCATTACTTTCAAATAACTCAAAATGTAACATTGAAGACATACATGAAAGAAAATTAATAGAAATTTTACAACTGACAGTTGATATTTATGTCGAACTGGTTCATCAGTGTCTGTTAATTTGCAATGTTTTTAAAACATTAATTTTCGTTGTATTTAGTATTGGTTTTACTGCAGTAGTAGAAACTTTATACTACATTGTGATAAGCATAATAGAAAATTATACTTTTAATGTTAAATTAATAATAACAGTGATGAATTTTTTATTATGGAATATTTGTACTATAAAAGACGCTTTATATCTGATTATTATTTTTAATAAATTACGAGATGAGGTAAGTGATTTTACATGTATCTTTTTTTGCTATCAAACGCCTGTAATTAATTTTAAAGACAAATGCTTTAAATAAAAATAATGCAAAAGTTTAACTTTCATTTAGTTCTAATTGAAAGGTTTTTTCTAAAATAAATTAGATGTGTTCAATTGAAATTAGTCGGTGAATGAGATTATTTGCGTTTTGATTAGCAGTTCAAATTAAAATTATGATTGTTAGTGTTTGATTCTTTAAAATATGTATGAAGCGAGTCTAGCCAAAAATACGTTCAATATTTGAATAAATATATGAAATTCGGAATAATTTGTGCTGAAATCATCTATAACGACTTGCAAATGAGCACTGCGGAAATAGGATTTGTTTATTAGATGTGCAAGCGAAGCGAGCCTTGCTAACAATGCGTTTTATATTTGTTTACATTTATGTTAGTTTTATGTCTTTGAAAATGATATCAGTTTTCAATGATTTTTTAAATTAATTTTAGTTGCGATTAATTAATTAAGTTAATTGAAGCGTGTTATTTGATTTACATGCAGCTTATATTTACACCTTTTTTCCTTAGAGTAATCTACAGGTGTTCAAAAAGTTACGGGACGATGAAATATCTCGAGAAATACACATCGAATCAAAAAACAAACAAAAAACACGTGTTTAATATTTTTCAAAATTCTATCTTATGTCGCTAAGCAGGATCCCCCACCGCCATCCCTTGGAACTTTGAAATCTTAAATGGAAATCATGACAATAATTATTTTTCTGATTACAGCGCCATCTATCGCGAATCGGAAAAAAGTTTCATACAAAACCTACTTAGTTTTACCCGTACTAGCCGAATGTACAATAAAACATGGAGGTTCTCATTTAAAGTTTTAAAGTGCCTCCCCGCTCCTCCCTCAGGGGGTTGCGGTGAGAAATCGTACTTGGTGACATAGGATAGACTTTTGAAAAATATTAAACACGTGTTTTTTTGTTTTTTGATTCGATTCGTGTATTTCTCGAGATATTTCACCATCCCAGAACTTTTTGAACACCCTGTATATAATAAATTAAAAACATTTAATCAAAATTATTCAATGCTCGATTAGTGGTTCCAATAAAAATTGTTTTTCACTTTTTAATTTAGGAAATTGTTTTTTTTCAACTAAAGTAAATTAGAAAAAAATATTCCGTTTTTAATATGTTTTTTTTTTAATTCAATAAATATCATATAAACATATGAATTATGTAGTAAATATATGTACCAACAAAAACATTATTTGTAAAGACATTTGAAATATTGATTTATAAATGTATAATTAATTAGTAGCTAACTATTATTCATATTAATGTTTTTTAATTCATTTAATATTATTTCATTTTTTATCCGTCAACATGGAATTGAACAAGAAGGTTTAATTTATCACATGAAAATAAAATGGAAACAAATTTGTTTGAAACATTAAAAATTATTTATATATGCAGTAAAATATTTGCCGTCTGTCCATTTACTTTAATATATAATCAAGGAAAAATTAAATCAATAACTAATAAGTCTGACTTATTAACTATCATTTGTCAGATATTAATTGGAGTATTGTTAATATATTATATAATTGTTGAGATAAAATATATATTAAAAAATGAAATATATATTATTGATGTATTAATGCGCATACATGAAATATTAGCGTTCAGTTTTACTGTATTAATAAATGTACTAGTTTTTCATTTCCATCGTAAAAATATTGTTAAAATATTTGAAAATTCAAATCGCATTGATAAAATGCTTAATAATTTACCGTTCGATTTAAAAGTAAATTATAACAAAATTTTTAGATTTTTAATTTGTCACGTTTTTAAAACAGTAATTTTACTTGTATTTAGTACTTGTTTTACAGAAATAGTAGAATATTTATATTACGTAGTGACGTATATCATACAATATAATACTGTGAATACTGATTTCATAATAATATTAGTGACCTCCATTATAATGAATTTGTATATTATAAAAAATTCTTTGTTTCTGATTTTCATATTTAATGTATTACGAGCCGAGGTAAGGGTGTAAGGAATTTTTAAAATATCACTGTTTTGCTGTCACACCTTTATAATTAGTTTTAGAAGTAAATGGTGAATTTGTTTTTTAAAATTTTCTAATTATTTCACTTTTATTTTATTTGTTATTCTGCACAGTAGAGTGGGTATTCGAACCCGGCACTGCACGCTTAACTTGTGTCACAACAAACAAAGGGTCTGAATTTAAAAAATATTAAATAAAACTCGAGGCAAAGTCTCACAAAATTCAGCCTCCGAGTCACCTTATGAGGGCATCGTCGGAGGCCGGCCAGCACAGTTAGTAACCATGGACGCGTTTCGCTCTTATTAGAGCTCATCAGCATGGTATAACTCACTTCTTCACCTAGAACAAAGTTCATGTGAAGAAGCTGGTGACGAAGAACTGTGCCAGCAGAGAATAAGATCTCTAACAAACGGAAAGATGACATGAGAAGTTCTGTCGAACCATTAATGCCATCTACCGAAAAAAATGAAAAGCTAAGCAATAGCAATTTAAATAACAACAAAGACAAAATTAATTGTCATTCATGCACTTGGTGAGACTAGGTATAATAATTTAATTTAATCTTCACGAAAGTCTCTAAAAGTTTAAATATAATATAAAAATTTAAATAAATTTGAATTATTTGTATAGATTTTAAACGTAGATAAAGATGACCATTTTGAAAATAAATTGGTTATTTTTTGTTGTAAATTTCTCTTATTCTTACATTAATGAATTGTAGATTATTAAATTAAAAACATATTTTATATAAAACTATTTTGAACTATATAAACTCGAATATATAAATACGCTTGCCATTCATGTGACAGTCTAAAATAAAATTAAGTTTTCGTTTACTTTAAAATAAATTAATGTTTAATTTGTAAACGTAATCAACATTACAAAGGTTTGCATTCACAGTATGAATGTAGTTTATGTAGGCAAACGATTCGCTGCTGTCTAAAAAAAATATATCAATTAAAACAATAAAATATAATAGCAAATTTTTGATTTAAATCTATTTATTTAATTTAAAAACCTTACACCTAAATTAAAATTAGATCCTTTAAGAAATCAAAAAATTAAATCGATGAAGTATATATTTAATATATCTAATACAGGCGCGGTGGCCGAGTGTGTTTAAGGTACATCTCTTAACATACTGTGACGTCACCCGAATCAAGGTTCGTCAGTTCGAATCCGCCTGTCGACAATGTGTGATTTGTCGTAAAATATAAAATACAGTTACATGTATTTATCACACTCGGGCACTATAAGCTAGTCACTTATACACCTTAAATAATGTAGCATTTGAGTACGAAAACCGACAGTACGGCAGTGTAAAAACTGCGGTTCGGTGTGTCCGGTAGGCCCAGGCCCGATTTGGGCTGTAGCGCCACAGATGATGATGATGATGAATATATCTAATGTAACTGTGTTAGTTTAACAGCAAACATCAGTTGGTTTCGTTATCATAGAAAATATATTGATAAAAAAATAGAAGAAATTGATGAAAACCTGGAGCGGTTAGCTGTTAATATAAACTATAGAAATAATAATAGTTTTTTATATGTTTGTGATTACACGATGATACATACGAGTATCTTTCTCACATAGTTTTTTGATTGTGAATGGTGTTATTGTCCGCACAAACTATTTAATGAGTGTTGTTTTCTTTGATATTCAACAATAATTTATTTATTTTACTTAAATATTCAATACCACATCTTATATAAATACATCAAAATTATTGAAAAAGATCTGCTAGTATATATGCAAATCTTTATTTCAGTGTAAATGTGTAATAGTATATTAAAAAACGAGTTTTATAAGACGTTTTTCGCACGTGTTCAAGTTTAGAAAACGAGCCGCAGGCATGTTTTCTAAAGGACAAGTGCGATAAAAGTCTTATAAAATGAGTTATTTATACTATTTTTACTATTTTGCATTTTTTATAAATTAAAAAAAAATCTGCGATATTTTAAACCAAGTCAATTGAGGGTAATTTGTATGTGAAATGTTATGGTTGGTAACTGTTATTGACATTTATGCAATTGTTCAGATTTTGAGGTTATATTGACATTTTGATGTTGTCAGCTTAATAGGTTCAGTATGTCATCCGCTACTACCAACCGTCTAAAACAAAATGTTGCGTGTCGTAATGAACGCTCTTTCGATACACAACTGTGTTCGGTAATGACTTCTTTATTAACGCTAAACAGAAAAACAATATTTTCATATTTGTATTATTGCCTACATTTTCATATAAGTTTTTATATATGGTTGTTGTTATGTTTAAAATTATATCACTAGTACAAATTGATCGACAAAAGGAATTAGGAATGTATTAATTATCACAGTTATCATATTTAACTCATCTTGTTATTGGTGTTGTAAATCAAGTAATTTACAGAATGTCCTAACTTTAACTCCCCAAACTAAAACCATGGATCTAAAAATCTCTAAATAATATAAAAAGTTCATTTGAGTAAATTCCCACAAACTCTTTGGTTGGTAGCAGAAGCTCTGTTTTTACCTGATTTAAGAGCAGTGTATTTGAGTATTTTATCTATCTCTAACTTGTTAAAACCGTGCTCTTATAACACCCAAGAACAGAGCTTCTGCTACCAGCCATTATGTCAGAAATATTCATATATTTACGTTATGAATTTCAGAAGAGATTACTAATTATTAATGTTTGTAGCAAATCTTTCTATATCGTGAATAAATTTCTAACGGTGAAGAGAAAATGTTTTATTTTGATTTATAATATTATTTGATATAATAAACTTAATATCAAAATTCCTAGACATCATTTAATATTATCGAGCTAATAATTGATATTTCATTAATATAACTAGATATTTTAGTATTGTGCTATTATAGTTATACAAATAGAAATATCTAAAAAACACATTTATGGCCATTTACTCAAATGTACTTTTTCTATAATTTTTAGTTGCTTAATTCATGGTTTAAGTTTGTCGAGTTAAATGACAATTGTTTATGATAAATTTAATTTGTTACGTCATTTACATATTTAATATTTCTTATCAAGAATAATATATTTGTCACGCCATTTATCATAACTAATAAACAAAATGTATTTTCTTTTATTGTCGATTAATAATTTTATTTTTAATACCATTTGACATAATTAATTTTATAATAATAGCAATTTAAAAAACAGCCGTGCTACGAGAAATTTAGTTCACAAGACGAATATGGCATCGAATTTATTTGATGCTTTGAAAATTATTTATATATGTAGTAAAATATTTGCTGTATGTCCATTTACTTTAGAATATAAACAAGGAAAAATTAAATCTATTACTAATAAATATGATATTTTAATTACCATTTATCAGATATTAATTGTAGTTTTCATTATTTATATATTTTTTTATATTGATTATGCTTTTAACACAAAACTAAATAGTATTGATACTGGAATGAGCTTAATGGAAATATTATCACAATTTTTTACTATATTAACAAATTTAGTATTATTTCATTTTCACCGTAAAAACATTGTTAAAATATTTGTAGAATCAAATCGTATTGATAAACTGATCGATATTTTGCCACTTCATTTAAAAGTAAATTACAACAATATTTACAAACTTCAGATCATTTCTTGTATAATATTTTTTAGTATTTCATATTTGGGGATATATGCATCTATTTTACGAAACGATGTACATCCATTTGTACAGGTTTCTTATGCGATACTGGATCATACAGTTATTGTAATAATACTTCATTTGGGTTTGATTTTATGCGATGTGAATTTAAAATTTAAGGTATTGAATGAAAAAATACCTGCGTTAATTTCGAATAATTTACAATATAATGCGGAAGATATGAATAATACAAAATTGATAGCATTTTTACAACTGTGACCGTTGATATTTATGTGGAACTATTATATCAGTGTCAGTTAATTTGTCACGTTTTCAAAATAACAATTTTCATTATCTTTAGCAGTAGTTTTTTGGCAATAGTAGAATGTATATTTTATATCCTAATGCATATAATAGAATATAATATTTTGGATGTAAATTACATATTCGCTTTATTAATTTGGACGTTTTATAATATAATCAACGCTTTGTATCTGGTTATGTTTTTTAATGGAATACGACATGAGGTAAGAACTTGATCTATTTTCCGCAGGTAAACGTATTTAAAATAATTTAGAGATATATTTCAAATAAAAGCTGTGAAAAAATGAAGTTTCAATAATTTTTATTTGAAACATTTTGCTCTAAAATAATTTATACACATAAGTATTTAACAACGACAAATATATAATCTGAATGTGTCTATATCTCTATATTTCGTATAAAAACTTTATATAACTAGATACTACTATAGTTATACAAATAGAAATATCAAAAAAAAAAACATTTACATGCATTTACTCAATTGTTCTTTTTCTCTTATTTTTAGCTGCATAATTCATGGTTTAAGTCTGGCGGACTTAACATATTAAATTAAATGACAATTGTTTATGATAAACTCATTTTATTACGTCATTAACATATTCATTATTTCTTATCAAAAATAATGTAATTGCTAATCCGTTTACAATATACATTTTATCTTTAGTATCGATTAAAAATGTTCATTAATATTATTAATACCATTTAAGATCATTTTATATTAATATTAATTTGTTAAAAACAATCGCACTACGCCGTGAAATTTAGTAGACAAAACAAATATGACATCCAATTTATTTGATGCATTGAAAATTATTTACATTTGTAGTAAAATATTTGCAGTGTGTCCATTTACTTTAGAATATAAACACGGAAAAATTAAATCTAGTACTAAAAAATGTGACTTTTTAATTATCATTTATCAGATACTAATTATAGTTTTTTTTATTTACATACCCTTTAAAATTGATATTACTTTTATTAAAAAAGAAGGTAGTATTGAGATGGGAATAAACTGTATCGAAATATTTACGCTATATTTTAATGTGTTAACAAATTCACTAATTTTTCATTATCATCGTAAAAACATTGTTAAAATATTTGTAGAATCAAATCGTATTGATAAACTGATCGATATTTTACCACTTTATTTAAAAGTAAATTACAACAATATTTACAAACTTCAGATCATTTCTTGTTTAATATTTTTTAGTACTTCAATTATAACTAGTTTTCAAAGCAGTGCACATCCATTGTTAATTGTTTATTATATAATACATGATCTTACTGCTATTGTAATAATACTTAATTTGGGAATGAGTTTATACGATGTCAAATTAAAATTTAAAGTGTTGAATGAAAAAATATATACATTAATTTCGAATAATTTAAAATATAATGCGCAAGATATGAATAATACAAAATTAATAGCATTTTTACAACTGGCCGTTGATATTTATGTGGAACTGTTATATCAGTGTCAGTTAATTTGTCACGTTTTTAAAATGACAATATTCATTATTTTTATCAGTTGCTTTTTGACAGTAATAGAAAGCATGTTTTTTATCGTAATGCATGTCATAGAAGATATTTTAGATGTAAATTATATAATATCTGTATTAATATGGAATTTTTATAATATAAACAACGCTTTGTATCTGGTTATGTTTTTTAATGGAATACGACATGAGGTAAGAACTTGATCTATCTTTCGCAGGCAAACGTTTCTAAATTAATTTTGAGAAATATACCTTAAATAAAAGCTGTGAAAAGATAATTTCAAACTATTTTTATTTAAAATAATTTATAATTATTTAACTTCGAGAAATATATAATTCGAATGTGTCTAGATTGGTAAAAACCATATATTTCTATATTTTGAATGTAAACTTAAAATATCAAATTTACATCTACTACAATGAAGTATTTTTCAGGCGAGAAAATGTTATCGAATTATGAATGATTTGCGGTACCATGAAAACTGTACGGATCATATTTCCGAAATGGTAAAAATTTACTTTATTCTTATATTGCCAGTATTGCACGGTAATTAATTTACATGTAAACATATGGTTGTGTAAAGTATAAGACGCGCATTGTTCAATGAGAAGTTGTAGAATAGTTATTTACGTAACCAGTTATGAAAAGGTTGATATTGTTTGACGAAAATTATATGAGTCAAACAATATCACGTTTTCATAACGTATTACGTACAAAATATTATCTAATTCCGCTAAAATAATTTTTAAAATACATAATATTCCAGGTTTATGACAGCTCAGTATATTTCAAAATCAATAAATCAAATTAACCAAAGCGTTGCCGTGAAAATAATTTTTTTTTTTTTGGTCAACGTGACATGTTACAACGTTAGACAAATTAAAACTGGTCTTATTAGACCAACCATTAATTTTACATTCTTAAATCTTAACCAAAGTACTTAAAGTAATGTTCACCCAGTGGTGTCCAATAATTTCACTCTTATTACATCACCAGCTCGAATGGCTTCTTCCTCTTGAGCCTTCTTGTTATATCTTCATTGTTGAGTAGTTGAATTGCTTCCTCGTTGATGTGTTGGTGTAGTCGAGATTCATGTTTGCTTGCGAATCTTTTTATCTCGCTTGCGACATCGGCTATCCCTAGGTCACGGTGTAGGTCGGTGTTTCGTACGTACCACGGAGCGTTGACTATGTTCCGTAGCACTTTGTTTTGGAAGGTTTGGATGCGCTTTATTTGACTATCTTTGGCACAACCCCACAGTTGTATTCCATAGACCCAGACTGGTTTTAGAATTTGCTTGTAGATTATGAGTTTATTGTGTAATGGTAGTTGTGACTTTCTTCCTATAAGCCAATATAGCTGTCTATATTTAATATCCAGTTCACTTCTTTTCTTTTTTATATGTTCTTTCCATTTTAGTTTAACATCCAGGGTCATCCCAAGATATTTTGCATGATTTTCATACGGAATGATGTTTTCGTTTATTCTAACTGGTAGGGGATCTATGTTTTTATTTGTAAAGTTAATATGTGTTGATTTTAGTTCGTTTATCTTAATCTTCCAGTCCTTCATCCACTTACAAATGCGGTTACTTGCTTGTTGAAGTTTGTTAGTAGCTTCTTGTATGTCTGAGCTGACTGCTAGCAGTGCTGTATCGTCTGCAAATGTGGCGATTGTTACGTCTTCTAGTCTTGGTATGTCACTCGTGTACAGTAAGTATAAGATTGGCCCGAGGACACTTCCTTGCGGAACGCCAGCTGTTATCTCCTTAAGTTCTGAGTATTCGTCTTCTTGTTTTATGCGAAAATGACGGACTGATATATAGGAATTTAATAAGTCGGCATATTGTTTCGGCAATAATTTGTTTAGTTTGTGACTTAAGCCTTCGTGCCAGACCTTATCAAAGGACTGCGCCACGTCGAGGAGGATGGTTGAACATATTTTTTTATAAAAGCGTAGACTTCCACGGTCTGAGTCATTAAAATTAAACGAGTTCCGGGTTTGGACCGTGTCAAAATTCGAGTGAGGGCTCGACGTTTCGCTCGCCATCGTAGGGAGCTTCTTCAGGAGGAAGGAAGAAAGATCAAGGTTACCCGACGTGTAAACCACGCTAGAGGCCAAGAGCGATCTTCGAAGAGTAGAAGGAAAAAAGAGTTTATATGGAGAAAGACGTGTCGGATGATTGGTTAGGAAGGTTCATTGGTTAGAGTCAGGTAAAGATGGTTCACTGCGCTCTTGGCCTCTAGCGTGGTTTACACGTCGGGTAACCTTGATCTTTCTTCCTTCCTCCTGAAGAAGCTCCCTACGATGGCGAGCGAAACGTCGAGCCCTCACTCGAATTTTGACACGGTCCAAACCCGGAACTCGTTTAATTTTAATGACTCAGACCGTGGAAGTCTACGCTTTTATTTAACAAACCTCTACGGGGAGGATAATTATCGTAAATCTGCCTTATTCTCCAGATTACGTCATAAACTTTGTAAACTTCTTTGCACTCTTACCTTCTTGTTACGTTGCCGTAACAATAGTGTCATTCCTACCTTTCTTAAAATCAAAGATAATTTTAGTACATATTCATCCAATTATATTCTCAAACGTGCCAGTCTTGCCTTACTACGCGAACGTATTTCCCATACTAGACGCGAACTCGATTTTACATCTCGGAAACTGCTTTCACTACATCTTGAACTTGCGTCCATATTTTCATTAGATGATTGGTGCCATTTTGATCAAATAACCGCCCAGCAATCGGATACTACCTTTGCAATAACTACTCTTAATCTTCAACGTAAATTTGATAAACTTTTCCCTAAAGACAAACCTTGTAAGAAACTAGTCAAAAATACCGTTATCAATATCTCGTCCCATCAACTTTCAGACGCGGAAAAAACAGTTTTAGCTAAAGGTCTTAACTTTGCTCTTGCTCCTAAGAAATTACCGATTGAAACGATTATTAGTTCTGTTGAATCTTCATTACGTAACATTTCCAAAGAAACTTCTGATTGCATACGTCTCCAGACTGCTAGCTTTCTTCAAAAATGCACAGCACCCAAACCTAACATCACCAGGGACGAGAAATTAGCACTTAAAGACCTTAAATCCAACCCTGATATCGTCATCACTTCTGCTGATAAAGGTAATGCGACCGTAGTTATGAACCAAGAACAGTACACTAATAAGATTAACTTACTTCTTCAAGACGGCTCCTACACACCCTTAAAACGCGATCCAACTGCCAAATTTGAACGTGAAGTTTCTGTTCTTATTAAATCCTCAGATATTCCTACAGCGATTCAAAAACAACTTATTCCCAAATCTTCTAAAACACCCCGCATTTATGGTTTACCTAAGCTACACAAACCTGATATTCCTCTCAGGCCCATAGTCAGTATAGATTCTCCCACTTATCAACTTGCTAAATACCTCTCTAAAATACTTAAACCGTATACAGGCAACTCTATATCTTTTATTCGTAACTCGGCCGATTTTGTTAAAAAGATTTGTGATATTAATATTACACCACAAGATATTTTAGTTAGCTTTGATGTCACCTCTCTATTTACCAAGGTTCCCATCCCAGATTCGGTAGATATTATCCGCCAACTACTTCATGAAGACAAACAACCCACGAGTATAGCCACCCTTATAGAGAAATGCCTCACTTCCACTTATTTTGTTTTCCAAAATAAATTCTATAAACAAACAACGGGCGCAGCGATGGGTTCACCACTTTCACCAGTTGTCGCTAACATCTTCATGGAATCCTTTGAGAAACAGGCCTTGCAAACTGCTATCCTCAAACCTAAGGTATGGTTTCGTTATGTTGATGACACTTTCGTTGTTTGGTCACATGGTAGAGATACACTGAACGACTTCTTAGAACATTTAAATAACCAACATTCCAACATTTCTTTCACTATGGAAATCGAAAATAAAGGTACCCTTCCTTTCCTCGATGTGCTCGTTTCTCGTAAATCTAACGGTAGTCTTGGCCATGCAGTTTACCGTAAACCTACGCACACTGATAGATACTTACATGCCAACTCACATCACCATCCGTCCCAAAAGAATTCTGTTATTAACTCTCTTGTTCACCGTGCTTTCATTATCTCAGAACCAGATAATTTAGAGTCCGAACTACAGCACGTGCGATGTAGCCTTATGAACAATGGGTACAGCAAACGCTCAATTGATTATAGCATCAAACGTTTCCAACAACCCCGGCCCCAGAACATAGCTGATAATGATTCATCCTTTGATTCTTTTACCGTACTACCATTTATTGAGGGTGTTACTGATCGGATTGGTAGAATTCTTAGTAAGAGTAACATTAAAGTCATTTTCAAACCTTCCCAAAAAATTTCTCAATCTCTTCCATCTCTTAAGGATAAAAGACCACCGCTATCCTCAGCAGGAATATACAGTATCCCTTGCTCGTGCGGTTCAGTATATATTGGTGAAACTGGTCGTACCGTTCAAACACGTATCACCGAACATAAGCGCTGTTTAAAATCTGGGCAAGTTCTCAATTCCGCCGTGGCTGAACATCAACATAATACTGGTCACAGTATTATGTTTGATGAATCTTCCATCATCGTATCCGCTCCCAAGTTCTATGATAGGAAAATTCGTGAAGCTATTGAGATACATAAACATCCAAACAATTTCAACCGTGACACAGGTTACTACCTGCCACCTGTCTGGAAACCTTTATTGCGCAGTGAACCATCTTTACCTGACTCTAACCAATGAACCTTCCTAACCAATCATCCGACACGTCTTTCTCCATATAAACTCTTTTTTCCTTCTACTCTTCGAAGATCGCTCTTGGCCTCTAGCGTGGTTTACACGTCGGGTAACCTTGATCTTTCTTCCTTCCTCCTGAAGAAGCTCCCTACGATGGCGAGCGAAACGTCGAGCCCTCACTCGAATTTTGACACGGTCCAAACCCGGAACTCGTTTAATTTTAATATTTTTTTATCTTCTAGAGCTTTTTCTATGATGTCAGTTATGCGGTGTACTTGGTCAATTGTAGAGTGCTTTGTCCTAAAGCCGAATTGGTAATTTGGGATTATTCCTTTTCTTTCTATTATAGGTTTCAGTCTCTTGAGGAGCAATTTCTCAAATAGCTTTGATACTATAGGTAGCAATGATATTGGCCTATATGATTTGGCTTCGTCTGGCGGTTTCCCTGGCTTAGGCAGCATTATAACTTCGGCTACTTTCCACGTACTAGGAACGTGCTTTAGTCTGAATGCTCCGTTTATTAGGTAGGTCAGCTTGACAATTCCTTTTCTTGATAATTTTCTCAATATTTCTCCGGTGATAAGATCGTAACCAGGAGATTTCTTTGGATTTATGTTTGTTTTTATTTCGTTATCGACTTCTTTGGGGGTGACGAGTGGTATTTCTTCTTCTTCTTGGTTCATGATTTTTTCCATTACGATATCAGAGTGGATAGTATTAGGTTTAAAGGTTGCTTCCAGATGTTTGGCGAAGGTTTCGGCTTTTTGTTTATTGCTTCTAGCCCAGCTACCATCTCCGTTCCTGATGGGAGGGATGTGTGTAATTGGTTTTTTTATTTTTCTTGTCGCTTTCCATAAGGAATAGTTGGTTGTTGCATCTGCTGTTAGATTTTCCAGGTAGGTTTGAATTGATTCTTTTTTTAGTTTTTTAATTTCTCTTTTCAGTTGTTGAGTTTTGTTGTTCAAGATTGTCTTGTTAGCAGGAATTCTTGTTTGCTGCCATTTTTTTCGAGCTTTTCTTTTTTCTTTGACTAGCTCTCTTATTTCTATTGGATAGTTATTAGCTGTTGTTTTGTGTGTGAGTTCTGTTGTATTGTTCCATGCAGCTTTCTGTAAGATGTTGATAAATATTTCTGCTTCCATTTCTAGTTGTTGTTTAGTTTTAATTTGGGTATTTAACTTAACTTTATTTTCTACTTCCATCGTGAAGCTCTCCCAGTCTGTTGTTTTATTTGTTAAGGTTGGTCTAGTTTTCTTCATAATGATACGTTCGCTCAGAGTAAGTACTACTGCCGAGTTATCTGAGTCTAGGTCAAAGTTGTCTTCTACATCTATAAAGTTAGCGGACACTTTTCTTGATATGAAAAAGTCAAGTAAGTCAGGTCTCTTCGTCGGGTCTGTGGGCCAGTATGTTGGTTTTCCGGTTGAGTGGTAGTTACATCCTCTTTCTCTGATTGCTTCTCTAAGTTCTCTGCCTTTGGTTGTAGTCAGTCTTGAGCCCCAGTCTACGTGCTTGGAGTTGAAGTCTCCCCCCACAATGAATCTGTCATCCAAGTGTAGAAGGAAGCTCTTGTAGTTTTCTTTTTTTAAGTTATGCCTTGGTGGGCAATATAGCGCTCCAACAGTTAGGTTTTGTTTTGTAGATTTTACTACGATTACTGTTAATTGAATTTCGTCTCTTTGTAAGTGATTTTCTTCATAGTGGTTCAAGGTTTCTTTTATTACTATAGCACTTCCTCCCCTCGCTTGGTTTCCGGGATGGTTTGTGTTGTCGGTTTTGTATCCCCGTACTCGTAAGTAGGATTGGTTTGTCATGTGGGTTTCTGATATTAGACACAGATCGATATTTTGTGTAACTAGGAATACCTCTAGCTCTTGTATCTTGTTTAGAATGCCATTGGCATTCCATGTTGCAATTCTTAGATCTGATCTATCCATTTGTTGTTCTGATAGCGCCGGTGTTATTAATTTCTATTCTATCCAATCTTTCGGATAGTTTTTGCAATGTATTCGTTATTTGTTGCATCATCTGTATCATGGTCTGTTGATCGTTATTTTGTTTTAATGTACTTTGATTGTTTTGTGTTGCCTGTAAGTATGACATATTGTCGCTGGTTTGTTTGGATTGAAAGGTTCTTGGTTGATTATTTACTTTATTGTTCTTATTTATGTTGTCTCTTCTTTTTTGAAGTTCCTTGGCTACCATGCATCCCCGGTAGCTTGCGGGATGTTCTTCACCACAGTTGAAGCATTTTGGTTTTGTAGTTTTAGGTTTGATGCATTGAGATGTAAGGTGGTCACCTGCACATCTGACACAAGCAGGTTGTCGTTGGCAGTATTTCTGCGTATGTCCATAGCGTTGGCATTTTTTGCATTGCGGTATAAGTTTATTTCCTCTTAGGGGTTATATTTTGACTTTCATGTGACACAGGTATTGAATCTCATGAATCTTTTTAATGTCCTCTGTGTTATCGAAGGTTAGCATAAATAGTGGGAGTGGAGTAATTACATCTATTCCATTTACTTTATTTTTCATTATTTTATTAGTTACATCAGTGATTTTAAGGTTTATATTTTTTAATTCTTCTTTTATTTCTTCTGTATTGCAAGTTGGGTGCAAATTCCTAACCATTACTCTGATGGGCCTGGTTTGCTTGTTCTCGTATGTATGCCATTCTACTTTAGTTGTATTCAATAACTGGGTTAATTCTCTATATTCAGCATCTGTTTCTACATTCACCTTCAGCTGATTGTTGTTCAGTTCACTATTGGGGGTGGGTTTCGTTTTTTGGTCCCGGTTTGATTGTTTCCTTGGTTTGTATTTTTTTTCGTTCTTTTTGCTGAGTTTTCTATTTTCCTTTCCTTGTTTCTTTGTAAAATCCAGTCTGTTTCACTGGCGATTTGATCTTGCTCATCAGCTTGATCGATCTGTTTTATGGTGGGGTTTATAGTTGATTATTCGTTATTCTATATAGTCACTGTTAGCGCTCGGCACGTCCGTTCGCTTCGAGTGTCTGTTGTCTACAGAAAATAAATTGATAAAATATTTAAATTTAAGGCTTATATCATCATTGAAAATGAGTTCTGTATCCGAGACAGACCTATGTATCTAAGAATCTGCTAATTTTACTGTGAACTGTTTAATACCAGAAAAATTATTAAATGTATATAAATCCTAAAAAATTCAATAAATAGTTTTTTCCGTTATTTGCAAATATTTTTAAGAAACTTCAAACTGTCAACATTCATTACGTAACTAGTAATGTAAACAATTACTTACATAACTCTTGAATGACAGTTATGAAAAAATGGACATTTCATAACCTCAAAAATTGATGTAAAACAGGACTTTTCATAACGGAATTAGATAAATATATGTAAACTTATTACCGTGTAATACTGGCATTGTAGAAGCAACATGAAAATGTTTATATCTTTTTCATATCCAAATACTTCTTAATTTTTTTAAAACATATTAGGCTTTTTAAAACTTTGTTATTGATTTTAGATCTCATTAAATTTATTAAGAATCAAGCAACAAAATGTTATATTTACTATCTGCGATTTAGTTCAAATAGATAACACTTTATTATACGGAGTAAGTACCTGTCCAAAAGCATAAACCAAGATAGACTGTTAACTCGGCTGGAAAAATAATAATTAAACTATTTTATTTCAGATGATAGCAAGTGCAACAACTTATATTATTATTTTATGTCAATTTAAATTGGACAACAATTAAAATTGTAACAATAAACTATGAAAATATACTAAGAACTAAGCAGTATGTTTCTAGAGAGCTGCTGTTAGTGTTTATCATTGTGTTTTTATTATCAAACTCAATAATTTTATAAACTAATAAATGTGTGAAAAAAATGCGATATATAAAATGCCACCTGTATGAGATTCACCATTGAAAAACCACTTAAGCATGATTTTTTTGAGAAAATGTTATTTTTACACTATTTTGTAGATAGCGTTGAAAGGCATGTATTGTATAATTTTGAGTTATGTATTAAACTATTTCCATCTAATCAAAAAAAAAAGAAAGTCGTAAGCTTCAAACACAGGGGGAGCTGTAGATCGCGAGCTTGAAGCCAAGCGTCATTTGACGTTTACTTTTGGCAGCCATCTTACGCCGGTCAATAGTATTTTGCCGTTTATTGTAATATATACGTGTTTTTTCTGGTTTTGTATTTTGTTCGTTGTTATTTGTTTATATAGTAATTAAGTAGTTATTTAATGCTAATATTATTAAGTTGTGTGATTATTAAAGGTAATCATACCTGTAGTTTTTGACTAAAGTTAATTTATATTATGACAGAAAAATTCTGATGACGCCTGGATTCGAACCAGGGACCTTCCGCATACCGGGCAGAGATGCTAACCGCTACACCACGTCACCTGTGTTCGAAATATGGCATCAACTGAGTTATTTAATGTTTACATATTTTCGTATGAAGATTTAAAATAAGAATTTTAACAATTTATAATAAGTACTGAAGAAGGAAACAAGTTAAAATTATATTTATTTATATGTTGTATGTACTATATTTATGTGGTCTTTTTTCTTTTTAGTGTTTTAAAAATGCCAGCTTGTTGTGCATTTGGATGTGACAACAGAAGTTCAACTAAATCAAAAAAACAGCTTGTAGAAGAACAGAAAAGGAAAATTTCATTTCACAAGTAAAATATGATGAATAATGGCCAGTTGCACGCACAAAGCTTAAATTTTAAACTTGGCTTGAATAAATAAAAGCAAATCAAAGTTAGGTATCATATGGAATAATTTACATTGCTGTCAAATATTCGATTTGCTATTATTTAATTAAACCAAGTTTAAAATTTAAGCTTTGTTGGTGCAACTTGGCCATAAGTAATTGTTATTTACATATATTTTTTAATTTTATTTAGATTTCCGAAAAATCCAGAAAGGCGAAATGTTTGGCTTAAAGCCATCAGAAAATGTACTACTATAAACCATAATTAAGTATTTTTAATCCATATTATGAATAAATTTTAATATATTCACTTATGTTTTATTATTATTTATTAACAATGTTTATTGATGTGCGAAAGTGATAGACAACGGTTTAACAAATTTGTACTGTTTTCTGATCATCAATATCTTTTTTTATTATGCACCTCTACACTTAATGGTGATTTTTTAATAATATAAATATGTTAAAGTAATAACAAACTGTTGTTTTCTTTACTTTGTTGCCCTACGATTTAATTTTGAGCATTATTTTAATACTGTTCGCATCTGACAAGTTTAAATTAAGTTATCAAATGTATTTCATAATACTAGCTATACTAGGTTTGACCGTCGTAATATGGCGGCTGCTTGATCCCCCCTTCCGTTTCATGGCTTCAAGCAACATACCCATAAGCGTAGGTTATACTCTCTCCATTTATTCTTTACTCCGAGGCTTCAAACCATCAAAAGCACCAGTCGGAACTCGTAGGATGACTGCTATCAACATATCTGTAGATTAAAAAGTATTTGATTTTTTTAATTCGACCAAAAACAAAACTCCTAAGTCGTTAGCCTTACGAGTTTTTGAGTTTCATAAGCGACATTTGGATTCACAAATAATAAAATAAAATAAAGCATTTTTTTGATGATGAGTAGAGAAGTAAGTTTCAAATAAAATTGTGAAATGCTAAAGATCTACTTCTACTTAAAAATTAACAAAAATGTTCAGTCGCCCATTTTTGAGATATACTCAGGGCTTATTTAATTATTTAAGGTTAATCAAGCAGTCTAGAGATTCGATAATTTTTTTTCTCAAGTATTTACTTTATGTAATATGATGAATTAATAACAATGAAATAGTAAGGAAAAGTTCTTTAATTATTTTTTATCATAATTTGTTGACTATTAAACTATTTATTAAAATGATTTCGATTTGTCTTTGCTGAAGCACATATTTTATTTAGTATGATGAATTAATTTATCATTTAAATATTAAGGATAATTTATTTGATTTTATTAAAATTTGTTGTCTATTAAACTAATTATTAATGAATTTTAAAAATATAACTTTTTGTCTAATTTAACCGAAATCCTTACAGCTTTTATCACAATTGTGGCCCTCGTACAGAAGCAGTGCCGGATTGACACTAGGCGGGGCCCTAGGCAATCGCAAAGAAATATAAATTCAGTTTGTATATGCGAGCCGCAGGCGTGTTATGCAAAGTACAATAAAAAATGGAGGTTCCTATTAAAAATTTCAAAGTGATCTCCCCGCTCCTCCCTCAGGGGGTTGCGGTGAGGAATCGTACTTGGTGACCTAAGATAGGTTTTAAAAAAATATTAAACACGTGTTTTTTTTTGTTTTGTGTATGTCTCGAGATATTTCACCGTCCCGGAACTTTTTTAACAGCCTGTATATTATAAATTATAAACATTTAATCAAAATTATTCTGTGAATGACAATGCTCGATTAGTAGTCCAAATTAAAATTGTTTTTTACTTATTAATTTAGCAAATTGTATTTTTCAACTAAAGTAAATTAAAAAGATTATTTCGTTTTTACTGTTTTTCTTTTAATTCAATAAATATAATATAAAAATATGAATTATGTAGTAAATATATGTACCAACTAAAACATAATGTGTAAAGACAGTTGAAATATTGATTTATTAATGTATAATTAATTAGTAGCTAAATGAAAACAACAATACAAATGTAGTCCTTACGTAAAAATTCGCTGCGTATTAATTTATTTTTATTAATTATAATTAAGTAGCCTAATTATTATTCATATTAATGTTTTTTAATTCTTTTAATATTATTTCATTTTTTATCCGTCAACATGGAATTGAACAAGAAGGTTTAATTTATTACATGAAAATAAAATGAAAACAAAATTGTTTGAAACATTAAAAATTATTTATATATGCAGTAAAATATTTGCCGTCTGTCCATTTACTTTAATATATAATCAAGGAAAAATTAAATCAATAACTAATAAGTCTGACTTATTAACTATCATTTGTCAGATATTAATTGGAGTATTGTTAATATATTATATAATTGTTGAGATAAAATATATATTAAAAAATGAAATATATATTATTGATGTATTAATGCGCATACATGAAATATTAGCGTTCAGTTTTACTGTATTAATAAATGTACTAGTTTTTCATTTCCATCGTAAAAATATTGTTAAAATATTTGAAAATTCAAATCGCATTGATAAAATGCTTAATAATTTACCGTTCGATTTAAAAGTAAATTATAACAAAATTTTTAGATTTGAAATCATTTCTTGTTCAACATTTTATGGTTTTTCATTGTTGGTGATATTTTCTCCATTGACGAAATTACCAATCTCACTCAAATCTATTTCTGCTTTGATAGTATGTTGTGCCAGTGATGTATTGCTAATTAATTTGGGAATGACTTTATACGATGTCAAATTAAAATTCAATGTGTTGAATGAAAACTTACTTGCATTACTTTCAAATAAAAGTAGTAACCAAGATATAAATGACAGAAAATTAATAGCATTTTTACAACTGACTGTTGATATTTATGTTGAACTGGTTTATCAGTGTCCGTTACTTTGTCACGTTTTTAAAACAGTAATTTTACTTGTATTTAGTACTTGTTTTACAGAAATAGTAGAATATTTATATTACGTAGTGACGTATATCATACAATATAATACTGTGAATACTGATTTCATAATAATATTAGTAACCTCCATTATAATGAATTTTTATATTATAAAAAATGCTTTGTTTCTGATTTTCATATTTAATGTATTACGAGCCGAGGTAAGGGTGTAAGGAATTTTTAAAATATCACTCTTTTGCTATCACACCTTTATAATTAGTTTTAGAAGTAAATGGTGAATTTATTTTGTTTTAAAATTTTCTAATTATTTCACTTTTATTGTATTTGTTATTCTGCACAGTAGAGTGGGTATTCGAACCCGGCACTGCACGCTTAACTTGTGTCACAACAAACAAAGGGTCTGAATTTAAAAAATATTAAATAAAACTCGAGGCAAAGTCTCACAAAATTCAGCCTCCGAGTCACCTTATGAGGGCATCGTCGGAGGCCGGCCAGCACAGTTAGTAACCATGGACGCGTTTCGCTCTTATTAGAGCTCATCAGCATGGTATAACTCACTTCTTCACCTAGAACAAAGTTCATGTGAAGAAGCTGGTGACGAAGAACTGTGCCAGCAGAGAATAAGATCTCTAACAAACGGAAAGATGACATGAGAAGTTCTGTCGAACCATTAATGCCATCTACCGAAAAAAATGAAAAGCTAAGCAATAGCAATTTAAATAACAACAAAGACAAAATTAATTGTCATTCATGCACTTGGTGAGACTAGGTATAATAAAAAATATTAAATAAAACTCTAGGCAAAATCTCACAAAATTCAGCCTCCGAGTCACCTTATGAGGGCATCGTCGGAGGCCGGCCAGCACAGTTAGTAACCATGGACGCGTTGCGCTCTTATTAGAGCTCATCAGCATGGTATAACTCACTTCTTCACCTAGAACAAAGTTCATGTGAAGAAGCTGGTGACGAAGAACTGTGCCAGCAGAGAATAAGATCTCTAACAAACGGAAAGATGACATGAGAAGTTCTGTCGAACCATTAATGCCATCTACCGAAAAAAAATGAAAAGCTAAGCAATAGCAATTTAAATAACAACAAAGACAAAATTAATTGTCATTCATAATAATAATTTTTAGTTGCTTAATTCATGGTTTAAGTTTGTCGAGTTAAATGACAATTGTTTATGATAAATTTAATTTGTTACGTCATTTACATATTTAATATTTCTTATCAAGATTAATATATTTGTCACGCCATTTATCATAACTAATAAACAAAATGTATTTTCTTTTATTGTCGATTAATAATTTTATTTTTAATACCATTTGACATAATTAATTTTATAATAATAGCAATTTAAAAAACAGCCGTGCTTTTAGAAATTTAGTTCACAAGACGAATATGGCATCGAATTTATTTGATGCTTTGAAAATTATTTATATATGTAGTAAAATATTTGCTGTATGTCCATTTACTTTAGAATATAAACAAGGAAAAATTAAATCTATTACTAATAAATATGATATTTTAATTACCATTTATCAGATATTAATTGTAGTTTTCATTATTTATATATTTTTTTATATTGATTATGCTTTTAACACAAAACTAAATAGTATTGATACTGGAATGAGCTTAATGGAAATATTATCACAATTTTTTACTATATTAACAAATTTAGTATTATTTCATTTTCACCGTAAAAACATTGTTAAAATATTTGTAGAATCAAATCGTATTGATAAACTGATTGATATTTTGCCACTTCATTTAAAAGTAAATTACAACAATATTTACAAACTTCAGATCATTTCTTGTATAATATTTTTTAGTATTTCATATTTGGGGATATATGCATCTATTTTACGAAACGATGTACATCCATTTGTACAGGTTTCTTATGCGATACTGGATCATACAGTTATTGTAATAATACTTCATTTGGGTTTGATTTTATGCGATGTGAATTTAAAATTTAAGGTATTGAATGAAAAAATACCTGCGTTAATTTCGAATAATTTACAATATAATGCGCAAGATATGAATAATACAAAATTGATAGCATTTTTACAACTGGCCGTTGATATTTATGTGGAACTATTACATCAGTGTCAGTTAATTTGTCACGTTTTTAAAATAACAATATTCATTATCTTTAGCAATAGTTTTATGGCAATAGTAGAATGTATATTTTATATCCTAATGCATATAATAGAATATAATATTTTGGATGTAAATTACATATTCGCTTTATTAATTTGGACGTTTTATAATATAATCAACGCTTTGTATCTGGTTATGTTTTTTAATGGAATACGACATGAGGTAAGAACTTGATCTATTTTCCGCAGGTAAACGTATTTAAAATAATTTAGAGATATATTTCAAATAAAAGCTGTGAAAAATTTAAGTTTCAATCATTTTTATTTGAAATATTTTGCTCTAAAATAATTTATACACATAAGTATTTAACAACGACAAATATATAATCTGAATGTGTCTATATCTCTATATTTCGTATAAAAACTTTATATAACTAGATACTACTATAGTTATACAAATAGAAATATCTAAAAAAAAAACATTTACATGCATTTACTCAATTGTTCTTTTTCTCTTATTTTTAGCTGCATAATTCATGGTTTAAGTCTGGCGGACTTAACATATTAAATAAAATGACAATTGTTTATGATAAACTCATTTTATTACGTCATTAACATATTCATTATTTCTTATCAAAAATAATGTAATTGTTAATCCATTTACAATATACATTTTATCTTTAGTATCGATTAAAAATGTTCATTAATATTATTAATACCATTTAAGATCATTTTATATTAATATTAATTTGAAAAACAATCGCACTACGCCGTGAAATTTAGTAGACAAAACAAATATGACATCCAATTTATTTGATGCATTGAAAATTATTTACATTTGTAGTAAAATATTTGCAGTGTGTCCATTTACTTTAGAATATAAACACGGAAAAATTAAATCTAGTACTAAAAAATGTGACTTTTTAATTATCATTTATCAGATACTAATTATAGTTTTGTTTATTTACATACCCTTTAAAATTGATATTACTTTTATTAAAAAAGAAGGTAGTATTGAGATGGGAATAAACTGTATCGAAATATTTACGCTATATTTTAATGTGTTAACAAATTCACTAATTTTTCATTATCATCGTAAAAACATTGTTAAAATATTTGTAGAATCAAATCGTATTGATAAACTGATCGATATTTTACCACTTTATTTAAAAGTAAATTACAACAATATTTACAAACTTCAGATCATTTCTTGTTTAATATTTTTTAGTACTTCAATTATAACTAGTTTTCAAAGCAGTGCACATCCATTGTTAATTGTTTATTATATAATACATGATCTTACTGCTATTGTAATAATACTTAATTTGGGAATGAGTTTATACGATGTCAAATTAAAATTTAAAGTGTTGAATGAAAAAATATATACATTAATTTCGAATAATTTAAAATATAATGCGCAAGATATGAATAATACAAAATTAATAGCATTTTTACAACTGGCCGTTGATATTTATGTGGAACTGTTATATCAGTGTCAGTTAATTTGTCACGTTTTTAAAATGACAATATTCATTATTTTTATCAGTTGCTTTTTGACAGTAATAGAAAGCATGTTTTTTATCGTAATGCATGTCATAGAAGATATTTTAGATGTAAATTATATAATATCTGTATTAATATGGAATTTTTATAATATAAACAACGCTTTGTATCTGGTTATGTTTTTTAATGGAATACGACATGAGGTAAGAACTTGATCTATCTTTCGCAGGCAAACGTTTCTAAATTAATTTTGAGAAATATACCTTAAATAAAAGCTGTGAAAAGATAATTTCAAACTATTTTTATTTAAAATAATTTATAATTATTTAACTTCGAGAAATATATAATTCGAATGTGTCTAGATTGGTAAAAACCATATATTTCTATATTTTGAATGTAAACTTAAAATATCAAATTTACATCTACTACAATGAAGTATTTTTCAGGCGAGAAAATGTTATCGAATTATGAATGATTTGCGGTACCATGAAAACTGTACGGATCATATTTCCGAAATGGTAAGAATTTACTTTATTCTTATATTGCCAGTATTGCACGGTAATTAATTTACATGTAAACATATGGTTGTGTAAAGTATAAGACGCGCATTGTTCAATGAGAAGTTGTAGAATAGTTATTTACGTAACCAGTTATGAAAAGGTTGATATTGTTTGACGAAAATTATATGAGTCAAACAATATCACGTTTTCATAACGTATTACGTACAAAATATTATCTAATTCCGCTAAAATAATTTTTAAAATACATAATATTCCAGGTTTATGACAGCTCAGTATATTTCAAAATCAATAAATCAAATTAACCAAAGCGTTGCCGTGAAAATATTTTTTTTTTTGTCAACGTTACATGTTACAACGTTAGACAAATTAAAACTGGTCTTATTAGACCAACCATTAATTTTACATTCTTAAATCTTAACCTAAGTACTTAAAGTAATGTTCACCCAGTGGTGTCCAATAATTTCACTCTTATTACATCACCAGCTCGAATGGCTTCTTCCTCTTGAGCCTTCTTGTTATATCTTCATTGTTGAGTAGTTGAATTGCTTCCTCGTTGATGTGTTGGTGTAGTCGAGATTCATGTTTGCTTGCGAATCTTTTTATCTTGCTTGCGACATCGGCTATCCCTAGGTCACGGTGTAGGTCGGTGTTTCGTACGTACCACGGAGCGTTGACTATGTTCCGTAGCACTTTGTTTTGGAAGGTTTGGATGCGCTTTATTTGACTATCTTTGGCACAACCCCACAGTTGTATTCCATAGACCCAGACTGGTTTTAGAATTTGCTTGTAGATTATGAGTTTATTGTGTAATGGTAGTTGTGACTTTCTTCCTATAAGCCAATATAGCTGTCTATATTTAATATCCAGTTCACTTCTTTTCTTTTTTATATGTTCTTTCCATTTTAGTTTAACATCCAGGGTCATCTCAAGATATTTTGCATGATTTTCATACGGAATGATGTTTTCGTTTATTCTAACTGGTAGGGGATCTATGTTTTTATTTGTAAAGTTAATATGTGTTGATTTTAGTTCGTTTATCTTAATCTTCCAGTCCTTCATCCACTTACAAATGCGGTTACTTGCTTGTTGAAGTTTGTTAGTAGCTTCTTGTATGTCTGAGCTGACTGCTAGCAGTGCTGTATCCTGCAAATGTGGCGATTGTTACGTCTTCTAGTCTTGGTATGTCACTCGTGTACAGTAAGTATAAGATTGGCCCGAGGACACTTCCTTGCGGAACGCCAGCTGTTATCTCCTTAAGTTCTGAGAATTCGGCTTCTTGTTTTATGCGAAAATGACGGACTGATATATAGGAATTTAATAAGTCGGCATATTGTTTCGGCAATAATTTGTTTAGTTTGTGACTTAAGCCTTCGTGCCAGACCTTATCAAAGGCCTGCGCCACGTCGAGGAGGATGGTTGAACATATTTTTTTATCTTCTAGAGCTTTTTCTATGATGTCAATTATGCGGTGTACTTGGTCAATTGTAGAGTGCTTTGTCCTAAAGCCGAATTGGTAATTTGGGATTATTCCTTTTCTTTCTATTATAGGTTTCAGTCTCTTGAGGAGCAATTTCTCAAATAGCTTTGATACTATAGGTAGCAATGATATTGGCCTATATGATTTGGCTTTGTCTGGCGGTTTCTCTGGCTTAGGCAGCATTATAACTTCGGCTACTTTCCACGTACTAGGAACGTGCTTTAGTCTGAATGCTCCGTTTATTAGGTAGGTCAGCTTGACAATTCCTTTTCTTGATAATTTTCTCAATATTTCTCCGGTGATAAGATCGTAACCAGGAGATTTCTTTGGATTTATGTTTGTTTTTATTTCGTTATCGACTTCTTTGGGGGTGACGAGTGGTATTTCTTCTTCTTCTTGGTTCATGATTTCTTCCATTACGATATCAGAGTGGATAGTATTAGGTTTAAAGGTTGCTTCCAAATGTTTGGCGAAGGTTTCGGCTTTTTGTTTATTGCTTCTAGCCCAGCTACCATCTCCGTTCCTGATGGGAGGGATGTGTGTAATTGGTTTTTTTATTTTTCTTGTCGCTTTCCATAAGGAATAGTTGGTTGTTGCATCTGCTGTTAGATTTTCCAGGTAGGTTTGAATTGATTCTTCTTTTAGTTTTTTAATTTCTCTTTTCAGTTGTTGAGTTTTGTTGTTCAAGATTGTCTTGTTAGCAGGAATTCTTGTTTGCTGCCATTTTCTTCGAGCTTTTCTTTTTTCTTTGACTAGCTCTCTTATTTCTATTGAATAGTTATTAGCTGTTGTTTTGTGTGTGAGTTCTGTTGTATTGTTCCATGCAGCTTTCTGTAAGATGTTGATAAATATTTCTGCTTCCATTTCTAGTTGTTGTTTAGTTTTAATTTGGGTATTTAACTTAACTTTATTTTCTACTTCCATCGTGAAGCTCTCCCAGTCTGTTGTTTTATTTGTTAAGGTTGGTCTAGTTTTCTTCATAATGATACGTTCGCTCAGAGTAAGTACTACTGCCGAGTTATCTGAGTCTAGGTCAAAGTTGTCTTCTACATCTATAAAGTTAGCGGACACTTTTCTTGATATGAAAAAGTCAAGTAAGTCAGGTCTCTTCGTCGGGTCTGTGGGCCAGTATGTTGGTTTTCCGGTTGAGTGGTAGTTACATCCTCTTTCTCTGATTGCTTCTCTAAGTTCTCTGCCTTTGGTTGTAGTCAGTCTTGAGCCCCAGTCTACGTGCTTGGAGTTGAAGTCTCCCCCCACAATGAATCTGTCATCCAAGTGTAGAAGGAAGCTCTTGTAGTTTTCTTTTTTTAAGTTATGCCTTGGTGGGCAATATAGCGCTCCAACAGTTAGGTTTTGTTTTGTAGATTTTACTACGATTACTGTTAATTGAATTTCGTCTCTTTGTAAGTGATTTTCTTCATAGTGGTTCAAGGTTTCTTTTATTACTATAGCACTTCCTCCCCTCGCTTGGTTTCCGGTATGGTTTGTGTTGTAGGTTTTGTATCCCCGTACTCGTAAGTAGGATTGGTTTGTCATGTGGGTTTCTGATATTAGACACAGATCGATATTTTGTGTAACTAGGAATACCTCTAGCTCTTGTATCTTGTTTAGAATGCCATTGGCATTCCATGTTGCAATTCTTAGATCTGACCTATCCATTTGTTGTTCTGATAGCGCCGGTGTTATTAGTTTCTATTCTATCCAATCTTTCGGATAGTTTTTGCAATGTATTCGTTATTTGTTGCATCATCTGTATCATGGTCTGTTGATCGTTATTTTGTTTTAATGTACTTTGATTGTTTTGTGTTGCCTGTAAGTATGACATATTGTCGCTGGTTTGTTTGGATTGAAAGGTTCTTGGTTGATTATTTACTTTATTGTTCTTATGTATGTTGTCTCTTCTTTTTTGAAGTTCCTTGGCTACCATGCATCCCCGGTAGCTTGCGAGATGTTCTTCACCACAGTTGAAGCATTTTGGTTTTGTAGTTTTAGGTTTGATGTAAGGTGGTCACCTGCACATCTGACACAAGCAGGTTGTCGTTGACAGTATTTCTGCGTATGTCCATAGCGTTGGCATTTTTTGCATTGCGGTATAAGTTTATTTCCTCTTAGGGGTTCTATTTTGACTTTCATGTGACACAGGTATTGAATCTCATGAATCTTTTTAATGTCCTCTGTGTTATCGAAGGTTAGCATAAATAGTGGGAGTGGAGTAATTACATCTATTCCATTTACTTTATTTTTCTTTATTTTATTAGTTACATCAGTGATTTTAAGGTTCATATTTTTTAATTCTTCTTTTATTTCTTCTGTATTGCAAGTTGGGTGCAAATTCCTAACCATTACTCTGATGGGCCTGGTTTGCTTGTTCTCGTATGTATGCCATTCTACTTTAGTTGTATTCAATAACTGGGTTAATTCTCTATATTCAGCATCTGTTTCTACATTCACCTTCAGCTGATTGTTGTTCAGCATGTTGGTTTTGTAGTTAAAATTCTTGTCTTGCAAATGCTTGTTCATTACTGAATAATCTAAAAGGTTACTTACCACTATCGGGGGTGGGTTTCGTTTTTTGGTCCCGGTTTGATTGTTTCCTTGGTTTGTATTTTTTTCCGTTGTTTTTGCTGAGTTTTCTATTTTCCTTTTCTTGTTTCTTTGTAAAATCTAGTCTGTTTCACTGGCGATTTGATCTTGCTCATCAGCTTGATCGATCTGTTTTATGGTGGGGTTTATAGTTGTCTTCTGTGGCTGTAGCTCCGAGATTATTTTCTTTAGTTCGGAGTTTTCCTTTTTCAGTTTTTCTAGTTCACTTTGCAGTGTTTTTAACTCACTCTCCATAGTAGGAGCTGGTCCGTCACTATTTTCTGGCATGATTAGTCACTATTATGTGTCACTGGTAACACAAGTTGTTAATTTATAATTAGTGAGATTAACTAACAGCGGTTATTTAATTTGTACGTTTGATTATTCGTTATTCTATATAGTCACTGTTAGCGCTCGGCACGTCCGTTCGCTTCGAGTGTCTGTTGTCTACTGAAAATAAATTGATAAAATATTTAAATTTAAAGCTTATATCATCATTGAAAATGAGTTCTGAATCCGAGACAGACCTATCTATCTAAGAATCTGCTAATTTTACTGTGAACTGTTTAATACCAGAAAAATTATTAAAGGTATATAAATCCTAAAAAATTCAATAAATAGTTTTTTCCGTTATTTGCAAATATTTTTAAGAAACTTCAAACTGTCAACATTCATTACGTAACTAGTAATGTAAACAATTACTTACATAACTCTTGAATGACAGTTATGAAAAAATGGACATTTCATAACCTCAAAAATTGATGTAAAACAGGACTTTTCATAACGGAATTAGATAAATATATGTAAACTTATTACCGTGTAATACTGGCATTGTAGAAGCAACATGAAAATGTTTAAATCTTTTTCATATCCAAATACTTCTTAATTTTTTTAAAACATATTAGGCTTTTTAAAACTTTGTTATTGATTTTAGATCTCATTAAATTTATTAAGAATCAAGCAACAAAATGTTATATTTACTATCTGCGATTTAGTTCAAATAGATAACACTTTATTATACGGAGTAAGTACCTGTCCAAAAGCATAAACCAAGATAGACTGTTAACTCGGCTGGAAAAATAATAATTAAACTATTTTATTTCAGATGATAGCAAGTGCAACAACTTATATTATTATTTTATGTCAATTTAAATTGGACAACAATTAAAATTGTAACAATAAACTATGAAAATATACTAAGAACTAAGCAGTATGTTTCTAGAGAGCTGCTGTTAGTGTTTATCATTGTGTTTTTATTATCAAACTCAACAATTTTATAAATTAATAAATGTGTGAAAAAAATGCGATATATAAAATGCCACCTGTATGAGATTCACCATTGAAAAACCACTTAAGCATAATTTTTTGAGAAAATGTTATTTTTACACTATTTTGTAGATAGCGTTGAAAGGCTATTGGGATCAGGTTATCAGAGTAAATTTCACTATAGGAATGTACAGTACGAAATAGTATTATTATTGAAACAAGTGTTCGTTACATGAATTTTGACAGACATATATCTCATATATATCATATATGTAGAGAGTCAACAACTGGCGCTTCGATCACTCGTGAGAAGCGCTGTAGTCGAGCGCGGTAAATAACAAATTGTTCCAACACTCCCGCTTTGGTTTTATCGCGTTTATATAAGTCAGTTTTCGTGTTCGCGAGATTTTCCCTTCTCGAATATCCCGAGAGCCTCTCGGTGGTACGCATGTAGCTGCCTCGGCAATGCTTTGGTGAATATGTCGGCTTGCTGCTCCTTCGATGGAGTGTACTTCAGTTCAAAGGCCTTCTCGTCGTACCTCTCTCGAATATAGTGAAATCTCACGTCGATGTGTTTGACACGCTTGTGAAAAACAGGATTTTTGATTAGACATATTGCACTCTGATTATCCATCAGGAGGGTTGTCTTGATTTCCGCGACACCCAGGAGCTCTTTAAGAAGGCGTTGCAACCAGACTATTTGCTTGGCAGTCTGACACGCCGCCATGTATTCTGCATCCGTCGTGGAAAGTGCGACCGACTGCTGACGCTGCGAGTTCCAGGCAATTGTGCTGGACGCAAACTTCAGAGCGTACCCCGTCGTCGAGCGTCGCGTCTGTACGTCTCCCGCATAATCTGCGTCGCTGTACGCGAGCAGTGTTTTCTCTTTATCGCACTTGTACTGAAGACCATGACTCGTTGCTCCTTTCAGGTACTTCAAGATTCTCTTGACGCTTTTCCAGTGAGTAGCCGTTGGTTTCTCGAGGTGTCTGCTCGCCTGGTTCACGGCGAATGAGATGTCCGGCCTCGTGGCAACCGATAGGTACATCAGGCTTCCCACAGCCTCGCGATACGGCGCCGTAGTGAGCTCGTCCTGAGCTCCTGCTTGCGCGAGCGCGCACGGATCGTGATTTGGGTCCGCTGGAATTGAGATCGGGTTCGCATCTTCCATTCTGTACCGTTCGAGGACTCTTCTCGCGTACGCTCCTTGATGCAGGAAGATCGACCCGTCGGCCTCCCGCTCAATGTGTATTCCCAGGAATAGGTTTACATCATTGTGTTTTATCTCGAATTCTTTTTCGAGCTCGTTGAGGAGTTCACCAATCAACTCTTGGTCCTGGGCAGCGATTAATCCATCGTCGATGTAGATTGCCAATATTATGCTCTTGTTCTCGGTGGATCTTGTGAAGACGCATGGATCTGCGTCGGAAGCCTTCAAGTCGAATTTCTTGAGAAAACTCGTGAACCGGCGGTTCCAGCATCTGGAGGATTGCTTCAGCCCGTAGAGGCTACGTTTCAGCTTGCACACTTTTCCGCTTCCGTCGTTGAATCCCTCCGGCTGTTGCATATAGATCACTTCGTCGATCTCACCGTACAAAAAGGCAGTTTTCACATCGAATTGTTTCAGCTGCAGACGCTCACTAGCAGCGACTGCGAGAATGGCTCGGATCGAGTCGAACCGAACAACAGGACTGTGTGTTTCTTGATAATCAATGCCTTCTCTTTGCCGAAAACCTCGAGCAACAAGCCTAGCTTTGTGGCGTTGCACGTTGCCGTTTTCGTCTCGTTTTAGTTTGAACGTCCATTTGCAATCAATTACACTTGCGCTCGCCGGTTTCTTCACAAGTTCCCAGACGTTGTTTCTTGCAAGTGACTCAAACTCTTCGTTCATGGCTTTTCTCCAATTCTCCGTCTCGGCACTCTGTATTGCTTCTTTGTAAGAGAGCGGTTCCTCTGCCTCGGTTAGATAAAAGTTGTATGGAAGATCGCGATATCTCTGAGATAGCCTCAGCGCTCCTCGATCTCGGAGGAAGTATCTCTCGTTTTGTGGCAGGTCGCCACGATCGTCTGCTTCGGCATTCCTCGCGCGTTCTTTGAACTCAACTGCTGCGTCGGGCTCGGCTTGCGGAGGCACTTCGTCATTCGCTCGCTGTCGAACTTCCGGTTCCTCGATTTGTTCGTCGTCGCTGTCTAAATCTTCCTGCTCGTTCGCGAAGCGTTCTTCGCCCAGCCACACTTCGTCGTCGTCGCGTTCGCTCGGCGCGGTAATATCGCCAGATCTTCCGGAGAAGACGACGTCCCTCGCTGTCTCGATTTTGTTGTTGTCGGGGAACCACACGCGGAATCCCTTCGTTTCGTCTCCGTAACCGATAAAGAATCCTTTTCTTGCTTTCGCGTCCAAAGCGCGACGCTGTTCTTTCGGTACGTGAACGTAAATCTCTTCTCCAAACGCGTGCAGCTGGTTCAGGTTTGGTTTTAGTTGGAACCACAATTCCCATGGAGTCGCACCCTTGACGCTGCTGGTTCCGGTGCGATTCAACGTGTCGACGGCTGTGTTCACAGCTTCCGCCCAGAATTCCGCGCGAAATCCACCGCTGAGGAGCAAAGTGCGTCCTGCTTCTTTCAGGGTGCGATTGTCTCGCTCCGCGGATCCGTTCTGCTCCGGAGTGTAAGCCACCGTTCTCTGGTGTCTTATCCCGAGAGCGCTCGTCAACTTTTCCATCTCTCGATTGACGAATTCCAATCCGTTGTCGGTCCTGAAGATTTTTACCCCGAGTGGGCACTGTTTCTCTGCTTTCTTCAGGAATTTCTCGACGCATCCGGTTGTTTCCGCCTTGCTGGCTATGAAATACACCGCACGGTAGTGCGAGTAATCATCTTTCAGAAGCAGATAATACTTCGAGCCGCCAAGCGACGGAGTCGGCATCGGGCCGCAGAGATCGGCATGGATTATTTCGCCGATGGTCTTCGTTTTCGTTTGGCTCTCCGGAAACGGAAGTCGATGCATCTTCCCGACGGTGCATGCCTCGCAGAAAGAATCTTTCTCACCTTTCTTCGATATCTGGAATCTGTCGAGAATCTGCCTTACGTGCTTGAAATTCTGGTGAGCCAGCTTTTCATGCCATTCTTTCAGCGTGACGGAGGAAGCTGCGTGAGCTTCCGGTGGATCCAGTCTCCATCTTGACTCGGCGATCTCGAATTGCATGATGTACATCTTTGCTCTCCGTATTCCCATGGCGATTGTGCGGCCGTCTCTCACGAGCTTACATACCGCGTCCGTTGACTGCATCTTGAGGCCCTTGTCCAACGCAGCTCCAACTGAGAACAAATTATATTTTAATTTTGGGACATGCAAGACGTCAACGAGATGGTTTTCGTTCCATTCGTCTCCGTTGAACATTGTGACATTTATGTTGCCTTTCCCGAGAGCCACAATATAGCCGCCGTCGCCGACGAGAACCGGCATGGGAGAATCGAACGTCTCGTACGTAACGAACCAGTCTCTTCGGTTCGCCATGTGATCGCTGGCACCGGAGTCCAACACCCAGCCTGCGTCTCTCACTCGTAGCTTCGGTTCTGCAGTGAGAGCTTCGCACACCAATCCCTCGCCATGCAGCTTCTTCTTCGCAGCGTTGTCGTCCCTCTTCGGATTTTGTCGATTGTCGTCTCCTTTTCGCAGCGAGCAATCTCTGGCCCAATGTCCAGGTTCTCCGCACACGTAACAGTTTGACGATTGTTTCGGCCTCGATGATCCTCTCGAAGCTCCTCCTCGGCCTCGTTTTGACTTCCCTCGTTGCGCATTGGACGACAAGGCGTTACCACTTTTGTCCTCGCGTGATGCATGCCTCGACTCCTCCGACATAAGTCTGGCTTTCAGATTATCCAGCGTGCGGTCTCCCGACGCCGTTGATTCCCATGCGCTCACAAAGTGTTTGTAGTTGGCGGGCAGCGTCATGAGAATTTTTGTTATTATCATCGAATCTGAAATTTGCTCACCCATTAATTTTAATCTGTGAGAAATCTCCTCAAGTTTGGCGATGTGCGTTGCAATGTCGTCTGAGCTCTTCTTTGTTGCATTGTACCAGCTCTGCTGCAACATGTGCACGGTCGCCTCGGACTTTTGCTCATAGATCGACGTTAATTTCTGCCACATCTCCGTCGCCGTCATGCAGTTGATGATGTGCAGAGTCGGCTGGTCGCCGATGGTCGTCACAATCAATTTTTGTGCCGTCGCGTCAGCCTTGAGCCACCTGTCGGTCGCCTTTGCGTATGCGGCTCGTACCGCTTCGCCCGCATCTTGTTCCGGAGCCTCGGGTTTTGTCTCGATTCCCTGTGCGACATTCCAAGCTCCGTGCGCATTGAGGAGAACTCGAATCTGGAATTTCCAGATGCCCCACGTATCACAGTTTTTCAGTTTCGTCACTCTTGACAATTCACCGTCCATTGTTTCTCGTTATATTTTCCACTTCGCACGTTGGCAGGGAGATAACCTCCAATGTTCGGCTTCGAGAGATCGCTTTTTATCTCTGCTAATAACTGTTCACCTCAAAAAATATATCACGTACTATACTTCTGGGCCCATAACCTATTGGGATCAGGTTATCAGAGTAAATTTCACTATAGGAATGTACAGTACGAAATAGTATTATTATTGAAACAAGTGTTCGTTACATGAATTTTGACAGACATATATCTCATATATATCATATATGTAGTGAGTCAACAACTGGCGCTTCGATCACTCGTGAGAAGCGCTGTAGTCGAGCGCGGTAAATAACAAATTGTTCCAACAAAGGCATGTATTGTATAATTTTGACAGTTATGTGTTAAACTATTTCCATCTAATCAAAAAAAAGAAAGTCGTAAGCTTCAAACACAGGGGCAGCTGTAGTTCGCGAGCTTGAAGCCAAGCGTCATTTGACGTTTACTTTTGGCAGCCATCTTACGACGGTCAATAGTATTTTGCCGCTTATTGTAATATATAAGTGTTTTTTCTGGTTTTGTATTTTGTTCGTTGTTATTTGTTTATATAGTAATTAAGTAGTTATTTAATGTTTACATATTTTCGTATGAAGATTTAAAATAAGAATTTTAACAATTTATAATAAGTACTGAAGAAGGAAACAAGTTAAAATTATATTTATTTATATGTTGTATGTACTATATTTATGTGTTTTAGTGTTTTAAAAATGCCAGCTTGTTGTGCATTTGGATGTGACAACATAACTTGAACTAAATCAAAAAAACAGCTTGTAGAAGAACAGAAAAGGAAAATTTCATTTCACAAGTAAAATATGATGAATAATGGCCAGTTGCACGCACAAAGCTTAAATTTTAAACTTGGCTTGAATAAATAAAAGCAAATCAAAGTTAGGTATCATATGGAATAATTTACATTGCTGTCAAATATTCGATTTGCTATTATTTAATTAAACCAAGTTTAAAATTTAAGCTTTGTTGGTGCAACTTGGCCATAAGTAATTGTTATTTACATATATTTTTTAATTTTATTTAGATTTCCGAAAAATCCATAAAGGCGAAATGTTTGGCTTAAAGCCATCAGAAAATGTACTACTATAAACCATAATTAAGTATTTTTAATCCATATTATGAATAAATTTTAATATATTCACTTATGTTTTATTATTATTTATTAACAATGTTTATTGATGTGCGAAAGTGATAGACAACGGTTTAACAAATTTGTACTGTTTTCTGATCATCAATATCTTTTTTTATTATGCACCTCTACACTTAATGGTGATTTTTTAATAATATAAATATGTTAAAGTAATAACAAACTGTTGTTTTCTTTACTTTGTTGCCCTACGATTTAATTATGAGCATTATTTTAATACTGTTCGCATCTGACATGTTTAAATTAAGTTATCAAATGTATTTCATAATACTAGCTATACTAGGTTTGACCGTCGTAATATGGCGGCTGCTTGATCCCCCCTTCCGTTTCATGGCTTCAAGCAACATACCCATAAGCGTAGGTTATACTCTCTCCATTTATTCTTTACTCCGAGGCTTCAAACCATCAAAAGCAGCAGTCGGAACTCGTAGGATGACTGCTATCAACATATCTGTAGATTAAAAAGTATTTGATTTTTTTTAATTCGACCCAAAAAACAAAACTCCTAAGTCGTTAGCCTTACGAGTTTTTGACTTTCATAAGCGACATTTGGATTCACAAATAATAAAATAAAATAAAGCATTTTTTTGATGATGAGTAGAGAAGTAAGTTTCAAATAAAATTGTGAAATGCTAAAGATCTACTTCTACTTGAAAATTAACAAAAATGTTCAGTCGCCCATTTTTGAGATATACTCAGGGCTTATTTAATTATTTAAGGTTAATCAAGCAGTCTAGAGATTCGATAATTTTTTTTCTCAAGTATTTACTTTATGTAATATGATGAATTAATAACAATGAAATAGTAAGGAAAAGTTCTTTAATTATTTTTTATCATAATTTGTTGACTATTAAACTATTTATTAAAATGATTTCGATTTGTCTTTGCTGAAGCACATATTTTATTAAGTATGATGAATTAATTTATCATTTAAATATTAAGGATAATTTATTTGATTTTATTAAAATTTGTTGTCTATTAAACTAATTATTAATGAATTTTAAAAATATAACTTTTTGTCTAATTTAACCGAAATCCTTACAGTTTTTATCACAATGGTGGCCCTCGTACAGAAGCAGTGCCGGATTGACACTAGGCGGGGCCCTAGGCAATCGCAAAGAAATATAAATTCAGTTTGTATATGCGAGCCGCAGGCGTGTTATGCAAAGTATGAGTAATTGGACATTGTTATATATGTCTTTCATACTATTTTGCCTATAACACATTAATTTTACTTTTTATTTAAAAGTTGGTAACATTGTCTGATGAAAAAACATTTGAAACTATTTTGACATTTATAATTTTGCTTAGAGTTTCATAATGTTACCAATATCATTCTAAATAAAATTAATACCTTTAAATTTAAGTAAAAAGAAAAGTATTTTATTGTTTGATGTTCTTATTTTAACGTAAAAAAAGGAAATTTTAATGATATTTATATGAGCAATGACAGCTAAAAGATGTGTCTGTTTTACAATACAACAAGTTTACAAATATAAAAGTTCCTAAAAACAGGTGAACAACATCGAATTTTGTGCCATCAGTTTTGACAATAACAGTGTCACACAAAATTGGATTTATATTTATATAATGTCACTTATAATACAATCATTATTATCATTCGAAATAATAATTTTTTAGATAATTTATTTTGCATATTATATAATGATAATTAATTTGGGAATCACTTTATATGATGTTAAATTAAAATTTAGTGTATTGAATGAAAACTCATGTGCATTACTGTCAAATAACTCAAAATGTAACATTGAAGACATACATGAAAGAAAATTAATAGAATTTTTACAACTGACAGTTGATATTTATGTCGAACTGGTTCATCAGTGTCTGTTTATTTGCAATGTTTTTAAAACATTAATTTTCAATGTATTTAGTATTGGTTTTACAGCAGTAGTAGAAACTTTATACTACATAGTGATAAGCATAATAGAAAATTATACTTTTAATATTAAATTAATAATAACAGTGATTAATTTTTTATTATGGAATATTTGTACTATACACTTTATATCTGATTATTATTTTTAATAAATTACGAGATGAGGTAAGTGATTTTAAATGTATCTTGGTATAATTTTTTTTGCTGTCAAACGCCTGTAATTAATTTTAAAGACAAATGCTTTAAATAAAAGTAATACAAAAGTTTAACTTTCATTTAGTTTAAATTGAAAGGTTTTTTAAATAAAATAAATTAGATACGGTCAATTGAAATTAGTCGGTGAATGAGATTATTTGCGTTTCGATTAGCAGTTCAAATGAAAATTATGATTGTTAGTGTTTGTTTCTTTAAAACATTTATGAAGCAAGTGTAGCCAAAAATACGTTCAATATTTGAATAAATATATGAAATTCGGAATAATTTGTGTTTTATAACGACTTGCAAGTGTGGAGCATGAGTTCTGCGGGCGTAGGATTTGTTTATTAGATATGCGAGTGAAGCGAGCCTTGCTAAAAATGCGTTTTATATTTGTTTACATTTATGCCTTTGAAAATAATATCAGTTTTATTTTAATATGATTTTTAAAATTAATTTTAGTAGCAATTAATTAATTAAGTAAATTGAAGCGTGTTATTTGATTTACATGCAGCTTATATTTGTAACTTTTTCCTTAGAATAATCTACAGGTTGTTCAAAAAGTTCCGGGACGGTGAAATATCTCGAAAAATACACATCGAATCCTAAAATATAAAAAAATAACTGTTTAATATTTTTCAAAAACCTATCTTGTGTCATCCAGCAAGACCCTCCACCGCCACCCCCTGGGGATAAGGCGGGGGGCAACTTTGAAATCTTAAATGGGAATCATGAGAATAATTATTTTTCTGATTACAGCGCCATCTATCGCGAATCGGAAAAAAAATTTCATACAAAACCTACTTAGCTTTAGCCGTACTACCCGAAAGTACAATAAAAATGAAGGTTCCCATTTAAGATTTCAAAGTGGCCCCCCGCTCCACCCTCAGGGGGTTGCGGTGAGAGATCGTGCTTGATGATATAGGATAAGCTTTTGAAAATTATTAAACACGTGTTTTTTTTTGTTTTTTGATTCGATGTGTATTTCTCGAGATATTTCGCCGTTCCGGAACTTTTTGAACATCCTGTATATAATAAATTTAAAACATTTAATCAAAATTATTCAATGCTCGATTAGTGGTTCCAATAAAAAAAATTCACTTATTAATTTAGCAAATTGTATATTTTCAACTGAAGTAAATTAGTAAAAATTATTTCGTTTTTAATGTTTTTTTTTAATTCAATAAATATAATATAAAAATATGAATTATGTAGTAAATATATGTACCAACTAAAACATAATTTGTAAAGATAGTTGAAATATTGATTTATAAATGTATAATTAATTAGTAGCTAAATGAAAACAACAATACAAATGTAGTCCTTACGTAAAAATTCGCTGCGTATTAATTTATTTTTATTAAATATAATTTAAGAGATAATCTTAAGTAGCCTAATCATTACTCATATTAATGTTTTTTAATTCTTTTAATATTATTTCATTTTTTATCCGTCAACATGGAATTGAACAAGAAGGTTTAATTTATTACATGAAAATAAAATGGAAACAAATTTGTTTGAAACTTCAAAAATTATTTATATATGCAGTAAAATATTTGCCGTGTGTCCATTTACTTTAATATATAATCAAGGAAAAATTAAATCAATAACTAATAAGTCTGACTTATTAACTATAATTTGTCAGATATTAATTGGAGTATTGTTAATATATTATATAATTGTTGAGATAAAATATTTATTAAAAAATGAAATATATATTATTGATGTATTAATGCGCATACATGAAATATTAGCGTTCAGTTTTACTGTATTAATAAATGTACTAGCTTTCATTTCCATCGTAAAAATATTGTTAAAATATTTGAAAATTCAAATCGCATTGATAAAATGCTTAATAATTTACCATTTGATTTAAAAGTAAATTATAACAAATTTTTTAGATTTGAAATCATTTCTTGTTCAACATTTTATGGTTTTTCATTGTTGGTGATATTTTCTCCATTGACGAAATTACCAATCTCACTCAAATCTATTTCTGCTTTGATCGTATGTTGTGCCAGTGATGTATTGCTAATTAATTTGGGAATGACTTTATACGATGTCAAATTAAAATTTAATGTGTTGAATGAAAACTTACTTGCATTACTTTCAAATAAAAGTAGTAACCAAGATATAAATGACAGAAAATTAATAGCATTTTTACAACTGACTGTTGATATTTATGTTCAACTGGTTTATCAGTGTCCGTTAATTTGTCACGTTTTTAAAACACTAATTTTACTTGTATTTAGTACTTGTTTTACAGAAATAGTAGAATATTTATATTACGTAGTGACGTATATCATACAATATAATACTGTGAATACTGATTTCATAATAATATTAGTGACCTCCATTATAATGAATTTGTATATTATAAAAAATGCTTTGTTTCTGATTTTCATATTTAATGTATTACGAGCCGAGGTAAGGGTGTAAGGAATTTTTAAAATATCACTGTTTTGCTATCACACCTTTATAATTAGTTGTAGAGGTAAATGGTGAATTTATTTTGTTTTAAAATTTTCTAATTATTTCACTTTTATTTTAATTGTTATTCTGCACAGTAGAGTGGGTATTCGAACAGGGCACTGCACGCTTAACTTGTGTCACAACAAACAAAGGGTCTGAATTTAATTTAATCTTCACGAAAGTCTCTAAAAGTTTAAATATAATATAAAAATTTAAATAAATTTGAATTATTTGTATAGATTTTAAACGTAGATAAAGATGACCATTTTGAAAATAAATTGGTTATTTTTTGTTGTAAATTTCTCTTATTCTTACATTAATGAATTGTAGATTATTAAATTAAAAACATATTTTATATAAAACTACTTTGAACTATATAAACTCGAATAGATAAATACGCTTGCCGTTCATGTGGCAGTCTAAAATAAAATTAAGTTTTCGTTTACTTTAAAATAAATTAATGTTTAATTAGTAAACGTAATCAACATGACAAAGGTTTGCATTCACAGTATGAATGTAGTTTATGTAGGGAAACGATTCGCTGCTGTCTAAAAATATATACCAATTAAAACAATAAAATATAATAGCAAATTTTTGATTTAAATCTATTTATTTAATTTAAGAACCTTACACCTAAATTAAAATTAGATCCTTTAAGAAATAAAAAAATTAAATCGATGAAGTATATATTTAATATATCTAATACAGGCGCGGTGGCCGAGCGTGTTTAAGGTACATCTCTTAACATACTGTGACGTCACCCGAATCAAGGTTCGTCAGTTCGAATCCGCCTGTCGACAATGTGTGATTTGTCGTAAAATATAAAATACAGTTACATGTATTTATCACACTCGGGCGCTATAAGCTAGTCACTTATACACCTTAAATAATGTAGCATTTGAGTACGAAAACCGACAGTACGGCAGTGTAAAAACTGCAGCTCGGTGTGTCCGGTAGGCCCAGGCCCGATTTCGGCTGTAGCGCCACAGATGATGATGATGATGAATATATCTAATGTAACTGTGTTAGTTTAACAGCAAACATCAGTTGGTTTCGTTATCATAGAAAATATATTGATAAAAAAATAGAAGAAATTGATGAAAACCTGGAGCGGTTAGCTGTTAATATAAACTATAGAAATAATAATAGTTTTTTATATGTTTGTGATTACACGATGATACATACGAGTATCTTTCTCACATAGTTTTTTGATTGTGAATGGTGTTATTGTCCGCACAAACTATTTAATGAGTGTTGTTTTCTTTGATATTCAACAATAATTTATTTATTTTACTTAAATATTCAATACCACATCTTATATAAATACATCAAAATTATTGAAAAAGATCTGCTAGTATATATGCAAATCTTTATTTCAGTGTAAATGTGTAATAGTATATTAAAAAACGAGTTTTATAAGACGTTTTTCGCACGTGTTCAAGTTTAGAAAACGAGCCGCAGGCATTTTTTCTAAAGGACAAGTGCGATAAAAGTCTTATAAAATGAGTTATTTATACTATTTTTACTATTTTGCATTTTTTATAAATTAAAAAAAAATCTGCGATATTTTAAACCAAGTCAATTGAGGGTAATTTGTATGTGAAATGTTATGGTTGGTAACTGTTATTGACATTTATGCAATTGTTCAGATTTTGAGGTTATATTGACATTTTGATGTTGTCAGCTTAATAGGTTCAGTATGTCATCCGCTACTACCAACCGTCTAAAACAAAATGTTGCGTGTCGTAATGAACGCTCTTTCGATACACAACTGTGTTCGGTAATGACTTCTTTATTAACGCTAAACAGAAAAACAATATTTTCATATTTGTATTATTGCCTACATTTTCATATAAGTTTTTATATATGGTTGTTGTTATGTTTAAAATTATATCACTAGTACAAATTGATCGACAAAAGGAATTAGGAATGTATTAATTATCACAGTTATCATATTTAACTCATCTTGTTATTGGTGTTGTAAATCAAGTAATTTACAGAATGTCCTAACTTTAACTCCCCAAACTAAAACCATGGATCTAAAAATCTCTAAATAATATAAAAAGTTCATTTGAGTAAATTCCCACAAACTCTTTGGTTGGTAGCAGAAGCTCTGTTTTTACCTGATTTAAGAGCAGTGTATTTGAGTATTTTATCTATCTCTAACTTGTTAAAACCGTGCTCTTATAACACCCAAGAACAGAGCTTCTGCTACCAGCCATTATGTCAGAAATATTCATATATTTACGTTATGAATTTCAGAAGAGATTACTAATTATTAATGTTTGTAGCAAATCTTTCTATATCGTGAATAAATTTCTAACGGTGAAGAGAAAATGTTTTATTTTGATTTATAATATTATTTGATATAATAAACTTAATATCAAAATTCCTAGACATCATTTAATATTATCGAGCTAATAATTGATATTTCATTAATATAACTAGATATTTTAGTATTGTGCTATTATAGTTATACAAATAGAAATATCTAAAAAACACATTTATGGCCATTTACTCAAATGTACTTTTTCTATAATTTTTAGTTGCTTAATTCATGGTTTAAGTTTGTCGAGTTAAATGACAATTGTTTATGATAAATTTAATTTGTTACGTCATTTACATATTTAATATTTCTTATCAAGAATAATATATTTGTCACGCCATTTATCATAACTAATAAACAAAATGTATTTTCTTTTATTGTCGATTAATAATTTTATTTTTAATACCATTTGACATAATTAATTTTATAATAATAGCAATTTAAAAAACAGCCGTGCTTTTAGAAATTTAGTTCACAAGACGAATATGGCATCGAATTTATTTGATGCTTTGAAAATTATTTATATATGTAGTAAAATATTTGCTGTATGTCCATTTACTTTAGAATATAAACAAGGAAAAATTAAATCTATTACTAATAAATATGATATTTTAATTACCATTTATCAGATATTAATTGTAGTTTTCATTATTTATATATTTTTTTATATTGATTATGCTTTTAACACAAAACTAAATAGTATTGATACTGGAATGAGCTTAATGGAAATATTATCACAATTTTTTACTATATTAACAAATTTAGTATTATTTCATTTTCACCGTAAAAACATTGTTAAAATATTTGTAGAATCAAATCGTATTGATAAACTGATTGATATTTTGCCACTTCATTTAAAAGTAAATTACAACAATATTTACAAACTTCAGATCATTTCTTGTATAATATTTTTTAGTATTTCATATTTGGGGATATATGCATCTATTTTACGAAACGATGTACATCCATTTGTACAGGTTTCTTATGCGATACTGGATCATACAGTTATTGTAATAATACTTCATTTGGGTTTGATTTTATGCGATGTGAATTTAAAATTTAAGGTATTGAATGAAAAAATACCTGCGTTAATTTCGAATAATTTACAATATAATGCGCAAGATATGAATAATACAAAATTGATAGCATTTTTACAACTGGCCGTTGATATTTATGTGGAACTATTACATCAGTGTCAGTTAATTTGTCACGTTTTTAAAATAACAATATTCATTATCTTTAGCAATAGTTTTATGGCAATAGTAGAATGTATATTTTATATCCTAATGCATATAATAGAATATAATATTTTGGATGTAAATTACATATTCGCTTTATTAATTTGGACGTTTTATAATATAATCAACGCTTTGTATCTGGTTATGTTTTTTAATGGAATACGACATGAGGTAAGAACTTGATCTATTTTCCGCAGGTAAACGTATTTAAAATAATTTAGAGATATATTTCAAATAAAAGCTGTGAAAAATTTAAGTTTCAATCATTTTTATTTGAAATATTTTGCTCTAAAATAATTTATACACATAAGTATTTAACAACGACAAATATATAATCTGAATGTGTCTATATCTCTATATTTCGTATAAAAACTTTATATAACTAGATACTACTATAGTTATACAAATAGAAATATCTAAAAAAAAAAACATTTACATGCATTTACTCAATTGCTCTTTTTCTCTTATTTTTAGCTGCATAATTCATGGTTTAAGTATGGCGGACTTAACATATTAAATTAAATGACAATTGTTTATGATAAACTCATTTTATTACGTCATTAACATATTCATTATTTCTTATCAAAAATAATGTAATTGTTAATCCATTTACAATATACATTTTATCTTTAGTATCGATTAAAAATGTTCATTAATATTATTAATACCATTTAAGGTCATTTTATATTAATATTAATTTGAAAAACAATCGCACTACGCCGTGAAATTTAGTAGACAAAACAAATATGACATCCAATTTATTTGATGCTTTGAAATGTATTTACATATGTAGTAAAATATTTGCAGTGTGTCCATTTACTTTAGAATATAAACAAGGAAAAATTAAAACTAGTACTAAAAAATGTGACATTTTAATTATCATTTATCAGATACTAATTATAGTTTTTTTTATTTACATACCCTTTAAAATTGATATTACTTTCATTAAAAACGAAGGTAGTATTGAGATGGGAATAAACTGTATCGAAATATTTACGCTATATTTTAATGTGTTAACGTGTTAACATATTCACTACTTTTTCATTATCATCGTAAAAACATTGTTAAAATATTTGTAGAATCAAATCGTATTGATAAACTGATCGATATTTTACCACTTTATTTAAAAGTAAATTACAACAATATTTACAAACTTCAGATCATTTCATGTATAATATTTTTTGGTATTTCATTTTTGGGAATTATTATGTGTATTTTACAGAACGGGTTACATCCATTTGTAATTATTTTTTATGTGATACAGGATCATACAGCTATTGTAATAATACTTACTTTGGGAATGACTTTATACGATGTCAAATTAAAATTTAAACTGTTGACTGAAAAAATATATACGTTAATTTCGAAAAATAATGCGCAAGATATGAATAATACAAAATTGATAGCATTTTTACAACTGGCCGTTGATATTTATGTGGAACTATTACATCAGTGTCAGTTAATTTATCACGTTTTTAAAATAACAATATTCATTATTTTTATCAGTTGCTTTTTGATAGTAATAGAAAGCATGTTTTTTATCGTAATGCATGTCATGGAAGATATTTTAGATGTAAGTTATATAATATCTGTATTAATATGGAATTTTTATAATATAAACAACGCTTTGTATCTGGTTATGTTTTTTAATGGAGTACGACATGAGGTAAGAACTTGATCTATCTTTCGCAGGAAAACGTTTCTAAATTAATTTTGAGAAATATACCTTAAATAAAAGCTGAGAAAAGATAATTTCAAACTATTTTTATTTAAAATAATTTATATTTATTTAACATCGAGAAATATATAATCCGAATGTGTCTAGATTGGTAAAAACCATATATTTCTATATTTTGAATGTAAACTTAAAATATCAAATTTACATCTACTACAATGAAGTATTTTTCAGGCGAGAAAATGTTATCGAATTATGAATGATTTGCGGTACCATGAAAACTGTACGGATCATATTTCCGAAATGGTAACAATTTACTTTATTCTTATATTGCCAGTATTGCACGGGAATTAATTTACATGTAAACATATGGTTGTGTAAAGTATAAGAAGCGCATTGTTCAATGAGAAGTTGTAGAATAGTTATTTACGTAACCAGTTATGAAAAGGTTGATATTGTTTGACACATAATATTTGCCAAAATGAGCGAAGCGAGTTTTACAAATTATGTGAGTCAAACAATATCATGTTTTTATAACGTATTACGTATAAAATTTTATCTAATTCCGCTAAAATAATTTTTAAAATACATAATATTCTAGGTTTATGACAGCTCAGTATATTTCAAAATCAATAAATCAAATTAACCAAAGCGTTGCCGTGAAAATAAATAGATAAAATATTTAAATTTAAAGCTTATATCATCATTGAAAATGAGTTCTGAATCCGAGACAGACCTATCTACCTAAGAATCTGCTAATTTTACTGTGAACTGTTTAATACCAGAAAAATTATTAAATGTATATAAATCCTAAAAAATTCAATAAATAGTTTTTTCCGTTATTTGCAAATATTTTTAAGAAACTTCAAACTGTCAACACTCATTACGTAACTAGTAATGTAAAGAATTACTTACATAACTCTTGAATGACAGTTATGAAAAAATTGACATTTCATAACCTCAAAAATTGATGTAAAACAGATCATTTCATAACGGAATTAGGTAAATATATGTAAACTTATTACCGTGTAATACTGGCATTGTAAAAGCAACATGAAAATGTTTATATCTTTTTCATATCCAAATATTTCTTAATTTTTTGAAAATATCTTAGGCTTTTAAAAACTTTGTTATTGATTGTAGATCTCGTTAAATTTATTAAGAATCAAGCAACAAAATGTTATATTTACTATCTGCGATTTAGTTCAAATAGATAACACTTTATTATACGGAGTAAGTACCTGTCCAAAAATATAAACAAAGAAGGACTGTTAAATCGGCTGGAAAAATAATAATTAAACTATTTTATTTCAGATGATAGCAAGTGCAACAACTTATATTATTATTTTATGTCAATTTAAATTGGACAACAATTAAAATTGTAACAAGAAACTATGGAAATATACTAAAAACTAAACAGCATGTTTCTAGAAAGCTGGTGTTAGTGTTTATCATGTTTTTATTACAAAACTATTAGACCTCAATAACTAATAAATGTGTGAAAAAAATGCGATATATAGAATGCCACCTGTACGAGATTCACCATTGAAATCTCGAAAATTATTGAAGCTACCACGACATCGGTTAAATTACTGAGACAAAAGTTGCCTTATTGTTTTTGTTTTTCCAACAAATGTATAGTTCGTCAAATATGAGTGAAAATGTGGAAACAGCAAAGTCAAAAACCACCTAAGCTTGATTCTTTGAGAAAATGTTATTCTTATATTATTTTGTAGATAGCATTGAAAGGCATGTGTAGCATAATTTTGACAGTTATGTGTTAAATTATTTCCATCTAATCGGAAAAAAAGAAAGTCTTACGTTTCAAATCTATCAAAAGCACCAGTCGGAACTCAAAGGGCGACTGCTATCAACATATCTGTAGAGTAAAAAGTAGAGATGGGCGAATATCATCCGCGAATAGTCGAATGCCGCGAATATTGACATTATTCGATATTCGAGATTTTCTAATATTAACGTCAGTATAGCGAACATTCGAATATCTCGAATATCGCGCCATATGTTGACCTCAATTTCTGCCTATGTTTTTCTTTATCATTTGTACATAAACTTAAAGTTATTACAATACTTTGAAGTTATTAATAACAAAGATATTTTGTTTCAAAACCATGAAGACGTACCATATTTCAAATTTGTTTTTCGTCAACATCAGCCCGTACATTTCACCTTAAATTTGAAGTTTTCGTCTTTTTCTTTTTTGTTTGTACTTTTTGTTTTAATTTTATTTTATCTTAACAATTTCATTCAAATAATGAAAAGGACATAATTAAATAATTATTAATAATTTTAGGAGTATTCGAACATTTGATATTCGCCCATCTCTAGTAAAAAATATTTGATTTTTTAATTCGACCCAAAAAAAAACTCGCAAGTCGTTAGCCTTACGAGTTTTTGACTTTCATAAGCGACATTTGGATTCACAAATAATAAAATAAAATAAAGCATTTTTTTGATGATACTTGATCTAATGAGTAGAGAAGTAAGTTTCAAATAAAATTGTGAAATGCTAAAGATCTACTTATACTTGAAAATTAACAAAAATGTTCAGTCGCCCATTTTTGAGATATGCTCAGGCTTTGAAATGAAAGATTTCACGATCCAGAATGCCACTTCAAAATTATGAAGCAACTAAAAAAAACATGACCAAGACATTGCGCTTCAGTTTGAAAATCATTTTTGATGGAATCTTTTAAAAATAGTTATTTATTAGGATTACAGTATGTTTTGTGAATTTTTTTGTAAGAAATAATACATGTTTCCCATTTAACGAAACATTTAAATTATGTAATAACTTAAGGATGACTTAATAAAATATTCTTTTGTAATGTATAATATTTACTTAGATTAAGATTTTTTTGTAATGAATTTATCTAACTGTTGGTATGTAATTAGAGTTCACTCTGTTTATTAGCAGTATAAATAAATTATTATTATTATTCTTATCATATTTTATGGCAACAAATTGCAGTCGTAGTATTAAAAAAAACAGGTATTTTTGAAATACTGGCATATTTTTTACAATGTACCGAAACAGAGAAATCTTAGTCTGAAAAATAATTCTAATTATTTTACGAACTGGAATAATTTCATCTACCGAAACAATATTTACAATATTTTCATGAACCGGAACAATATTTAATACAATTTCATGAACAGGAACAGTGTTCCAGTTTGCTCTGGTACATTTTCAATGTTGGAAAAGTTACATTATTTTAAATGGAATTAATAATTGAAAGTCACATTTTAAAAGCATTTTTTTCTTTTTAATGCTGTCAAGTTGGCTTGGTCTAATGAGTATATGATCAATAAATATTAATTATTTAATATTATTGTTGATTGTTTTTTTTCAATTTACTTAAATAAATCAATAATTATTGTCTTCCTATATCATGAATAAGTCGCTAAGTGCGTTGTTTTATTTTGCTTATGGTAACAAGTATCTACTTTATGTTATTTGTGACATTCTAAATTCATTTCATAAGTCCTAGATAATATTTAATACTAATAAGATAACAATTGATGTATTGTAGTACTGTGTTGCTACAGTTATAAAATCAAAATTATCTCAGAAAATAGGCATTTATGGGCATTTATTCAAATGTTCTTTATTCTTATTTTAGCTGCTTAATTTATGGCTTAAATTTGGTGATTTAAACATATTAAATTAAATGTTAATTATATTTGATAAACTAATTTTATGTCATTTACATATAAAAAACAATGTAATTATCGAGCCATTTAAACAAAATATATTTTATCTTTATCATCCATTAATAATACCATTTAGGATCATTAATTTTACATTAATATTATTTTGAAAAACAATCGCACTACGACGTGAATTTTAGTTAACAAGACAAACATGGCAACGAATTTATTTGATGCTTTGAAATGTATTTACATATGTAGTAAAATATTTGCAGTGTGTCCATTTACTTTAGAATATAAACACGGAAAAATTAAATCTTGTACTAAAAAATGTGACTTTTTAATTATCATTTATCAAATATTAACTATAGTTTTCTTTATTTACATACCCAGTAAAGTTGATATAACTTTTATTAAAAAAGAAGGTAGTATCGAGATGGGAATAAACTGTATCGAAATATTTACGCTATATTTTAATATGTTAACAAATTCACTACTTTTTCATTATCATCGTAAAAACATTGTTAAAATATTTGTAGAATCAAATCGTATTGATAAACTAATTGATACTTTACCACTTTATTTAAAAGTAAATTACAACAATATTTACAAACTTCAGATCATTTCTTGTATAATATTTTTTGGTACTTCAATTATAACTTGTTATCAAAGCAGTGCACATCCATTTTTAATTGTTTATTATTTAATACACGATAATATAGCTATTGTAATAATACTTAATTTGGGAATGAGTTTATACGATGTCAAATTAAAATTTAAGGTGTTGAATGAAAAACTACATGCGTTAATTTCGAATAATTTAAAATATAATGTGCAAGATATGAATAATACAAAATTGATAGCATGTTTACAACTGGCCGTTGATATTTATGTGGAACTATTACATCAGTGTCAGTTAATTTGTCACGTTTTTAAAATGACAATATTCATTATTTTTATCAGTTGCTTTTTGACAGTAATAGAAAGCATGTTTTTTATCGTAATGCATGTCATAGAAGATATTTTAAATGTAAATTATATAATCGCTGTACTAGTATGGAATTTTTATAATATAAACAACGCTTTGTATCTGGTTATTTTTTTTAATGGAATACGACATGAGGTAAGACCTTCTTGATCTATTTTTCGCAGGCAAACGTTTCTAAATTAATTTAGAGAAATATACCTTAAATAAAAGCTGTGAAAAACTAAATTTCAAACCATTTTTCTTTCAAATAATTTATAATTATTTAACATCAAGAAATATATAATCCGAATGTGTCTAGATTGGTAAAAACCATATAACTCTATATTTTGAATATAAACTTAAAATATCAAATTTACATCTACTACAATGAAGTATTTTTCAGGCGAGAAAATGTTATCGAATTATGAATGATTTGCGGTACCATGAAAACTGTACGGATCATATTTCCGAAATGGTAAGAATTTACTTTATTCTTATATTGCCGGTATTACACGGTAATTAATTTACATATAGGAATATGGTCATGTAAAGTTGTAGAATAGTAATTTACGTAACCAGTTATGAAAAGGTTGATATTGTTTGACGAACATAATATTTGCCAAAATGAGCGAAGCGAGTTTTGCAAATTATGTGTCAAACAATATCATGTTTTCATAACATATTACGTACAAAATTTTATCTAATTCCGCTAAAATAATTTTTAAAATACATAATATTCTAGGTTTATGACAGCTCAGTATATTTCAAAATCAATAAATCAAATTAACCAAAGCGTTTCCGTAAAAATAAATTGATAAAATATTTAAATTTAAAGCTTAAATCACCATTGAAAATGAGTTCTGCATCCGAGACAGACCTATGTATCTAAGAATCTGCTAATTTTACTGTGAACTGTTTAATACCAGAAAAATTATTAAATGTATATAAATCCTAAAAATTTTAATAAATAGTTTTTTTCCGTTATTTGCAAATATTTTTTAGAAACTTCATACTGTCAACATTCATTACGTAACTAGTAATGTAAAGAATTCCTTATATAACTATTGAATGACAGTTATAAAAAAATTGACATTTCATAACCTCAAAAATTGATGTAAAACAGGATTTTTCATAACGGAATTAGATAAATATATGTAAACTTATTACCGTGTAATACTGGCATTGTAAAAGCAACATGAAAATGTTTATATCTTTTTCATATCCAAATATTTCTTAATTTTTTTAAAATATATTAGGCTTTTTAAAACTTTGTTATTGATTGTAGATCTCGTTAAATTTATTAAGAATCAAGCAACAAAATGTTATATTTACTATCTGCGATTTAGTTCAAATAGATAACACTTTATTATACGGAGTAAGTACCTATCCAAAAGTATTAACCAAGATGGACTGTTAAACCGGTTAGAAAAATAATAATTAAACTATTTTATTTCAGATGATAGCAAGTGCAACAACTTATATTATTATTTTATGTCAATTTAAATTGGACAACAATTAAAATTGTAACAATAAACTATGGAAATATACTAAAAACTAAACAGCATGTTTCTTGAGAGCTGCTGTTAGGGTTTATCATTGTGTTTTTATTACAAAACTATTAGACCTCAATAACTAATAAATGTGTGAAAAAAATGCGATATATAGAATGCCACCTGTACGAGATTCACCATTGAAATCTCGAAAATTAATAAAGCTACCACGACATCGGTTAAATTACTGAGACAAAAGTTGCATTATTGTTTTTGTTTTTCCAACAAATGCATAGGTCATCAAATATGAGCGAAAAGTCAAACACCATTTAAGCCTGATATTTTGAGAAAATGTTACTTCTACACTATTTTGTAGATAGCGTTGAAAGGCATGTATAATATAATTTTGACAGTTACGTGTTAAACTATTAACATCTAATCAATAAAAGAAAAGAAAGTCGTTAGTTTCAAATCATCAAAAGCACCAGTCTGAACTCGTAGGGTGACTGCTATCAGCATGTCTGTAGATTAAAAAGTATTTGATTTTTTTAATTCGACCCAAAAAAAAACTCGTAAGTCGTTAGCCTTACGAGTTTTTGAGTTTCATAAGCGACATTTGGATTCACAAATAATAAAATAAAATAAAGCATGTTTTTGATGATACTTGATCTAATGAGTAGAGAAGTAAGATTCAAATAAAATTGTGAAATGCGAAAGATCTACTTATACTTGAAAATTAACAAAAATGTTCAGTCGCCATTTTTGAGATATACTCAGGCTTTGAAATGAAAGATTTCACGATCCAAATTATGGTGCAACTAAAAAAAAACATGACCAAGACATTGCGCTTCAGTTTGAAAATCATTTTTGATGGAATCTTTTAAAAATAGTTATTTATTAGGATTACAGTATGTTTTGTGAATTTTTTTGTAAGAAATAATACATGTTTCCCATTTAACGAAACATTTAAATTATGTAATAACTTAAGAATGACTTAATAAAATATTCTTTTGTAATGTATAGTATTTACTTAGATTAAGATTTTTTGTAATGAATTTATCTAACTGTTGGTATGTAATTAGAGTTCACTCTGTTTATTAGCAGTATAAATAAATTATTATTATTATTCTTATCATATTTTATGGCAACAAATGGCAGTCGTGGTATTCAAAGAAAAGAAAACAGGTATTTTTGAAATACTGGAATATTTTTTACAATATACCGAAATAGAGAAATCTTAGTCTGAACAATAATTCTAATTATTTTACGAACTGGAATAATTTCATCTACCGAAACAATATTTACAATATTTTCATGAACCGGAACAATATTTAACACAATTTCATGAACAGGAACAGTGTTCCAGTTTGCTCTGGTACATTTTCAATGTTGGAAAAGTTACATTATTTTAAATGGAATTAATAATTGAAAGTCACATTTTAAAAGCATTTTTTTTCTTTTTAATGATGTCAAGTTTGTTTTGTCTAATAAATACATTATCAATAAATATTAATTTTTTAATGTTAATCAAGCAGCTTACAGAATCGATTTTTCTTTGCTCATGTATTTACTTTATGTAATATGATGAATTAACAACAATGAAATATGAAGGATATGTTCTTTAATTATTTTTTATCAAAATTTGTTGACTATTAGACTATTTATTAAAATGATTTCGATTTTTCTTTGCTGAAGCACATATTTTATTTAGTATGATGATTTTTTTTTTAATTTATATATCGGACCAACTACTCAGGTCATATGCTCATATGTCCTTTGTATGGCCACCACGGGCGGGACCCGAACCCACGACCTTATGGTCGTCAGTCAGACCCTCAACCTGCGCAGCCATGACAAAATGATGAATTAATATATCATTTAAATATTAAGGATAATTTGTTTAATTACTTTTATTAAAATTTGTATATTAGACTAATTATTTATGAATTTTATAAAAATATAACTTTTTGTCTAATTTAACCGAAATCCTTACAGTTCTTATCACAATGGAGGCCCTCGTACAGGAGCAGTGCCGGATTATGAATGCAGTTTGTTATGCAAACTATGAGTAATTGGACATTGTAATATATGTCTTTCATACTATTCATACATTCATAACACATTGATTTACTTTTTGTTTAATAATTAGTAACATTGACAGACGAAAAAACATTTGAAATTTAAATTATTTTGACATTTATACGTTAGGTTTGAGTTTCATAATGTTATCAATATCATTCTAAAATTAATACCTTTTAATTTAAATAAAAAGAAAAGTATTTTATTGTTTGATGTTCTTATTTTACCATAAAAATATCTGATGTGGACACCACATGACTTCCTTGTACACGTATTAAACTATAGATATTTTTTTAATTGCACATATTTGACATTAAATCTTTTATTTTTTGTTCTAATCCATAGCAAACTTAATTAAAAAAAAAATCAAAAAATATATAATATTTAAATTTAGATATCTCGTTTATGCAAAAAGCTAATTTAAAAATTCTTAATGTGCTAGACGCAGAATTTAATTCTCTAAAACTTTTATTTGCAGCATTCCTTTCTAAAATTAAAATAATACCATTTTTTTCAAGGAAAACTGTTAGCAGCTTCATGTAATGTGCCACTTCCGGTTAGTCTATTTTAACCAAAGTCTATTATGTTATTTCCATTGATATAGTAGTCTTATATACCAAATTTGGAAAGTTTTAAATTATATTTGAATATAGTTTTTCATGAAAATCTATTATAGGCTTCAAGTAAAGTACCACTTCCGGTAGTTGTATAATGATCAAAAAGGGAGGTGCACAACTAGATGTTATAACAGTCCTAAATATAAAGTTTCAATTTTCTACGGCTTACCGTTTTTGAGTTTATTTATTTATTTATTTATTTATGTTACGCTGTACAACAGAAATTTAATTCCAATTACAGTACAGGGTCCGCACTCACCGAGCCGCAGTGTGATAGTTTATATAATTTTTAGCTTGAGTGCGATTCGAACTCGGGATCTCCGGATTCGAATTCCGTATCGCTATTCACACCACCGTACTGACGGAGTTATGCGAGATACGTACGTACAGACGGCATGACGAAATTAGTCAAAATGGATTCAGGGAGGGCCAAAACACCTATTTCCGTTGAAATCTGAGAACCGAAAATTTTCGCGATTACAATACTTCCTTTACTTCGTACAAGGAAATAAAAAGTACATTCTAATAATACTTATATGAGCAATGACAGCTAAAAGATGTATATGTTTGACAATGCAACAAGTTTACACATAAAAAAGTTCCTAAAACATGTGAGCAACATCGAATTTTGTGGCATCAGTTTTGACAATAACAGTGTCACACAAAATTGGATTTATATGCGTTATAGGAAAATCTATTTTCATTAGAGCAAAATATAATAAAATTGAAGCTTATTTATTATCATAACTGATATTTTGCACTCGTTTTAAATAGACATATTAATATGTAATATGTAAAAAAACGACGATTCTTAAAGTAAATTTGTTATTTTCACTTTTATTAATAAAATATGTATACAGGGTGTTTCTATACCTCTGCACGAAACTTTAATGACATATATAATTTGATATACTGGTTATAAAACAAAATTATTTTTTTTGAAATTCGCAAATTCCTAGCGAACAATGTCACTGGTTTAATAGAACATTTAATTATTTTTAATTATGTTACTAATGAAATAAAAGTATAAACACTGTCTACAAATAATCATTTATTAATTAGTTATTATGTAGGTACCTGGTGTAATGCCTTTTTTTTCAAAACTGTAAAAAAATGTTATTTTTTCACTAATATCAATACCTACGCGAAATCGTGATTTTTCATCATTTGCATTACCATGACAACGCGTATTTTGCGCATTATTTTGCATCCTAGTGCGCAAAATGAGTATTTTGCGCACTGTTTCATATTCTAGCACGCAAAATGAGTATCTCGCGCACGCTCCTAAATTATTTGTTGCCAGATTTTGTTAGTTACAACTCATCAATAGTATTAAATTAATATTATTGTTGATTGTTTTCCTTCAATTAACTTAATTAAATCAATAATTATTGTATTATTCTTTATTTACAGTTGTAGAAAAAATGTTTGTATTTCGTGGGCAAAATTCTTGTCTTTTGGCGCGTTCGAATGACTTTTATTGTCTCGACCTGTGGTCTCGACCAAAAGTAACATTCTCACGCGCAACAAAAAACACTCATTTTGCGCACTTAATACAAAAATAACTAACAACAAAGACAAAATTAATTGTCATTCACTTGGTGAAACTAGGTTTACTTTAAACTTTAAACCTAGTTTCACCAAGTGAATGACAATTAATTTTGTCTTTGTTGTTATTTAAATTGCTATTGCGTAGCTTTTTCTTTTTTCGGTAGATGGCATTACTGGTTCGACAGAACTTCTCATGTCATCTTACCGTTTGTTAGAGATCTTATTCTCTGCTGGCACAGTTCTTCGTCACCAGCTTCTTCACGTGAACTTTGTTCTAAGTGAAGAAGTGAGTTATACCATACTGATGAGCTCTAATAAGAGCGAAACGCGTCTATGGTTACTAACTGTGTTGGCCGGCCTCTGACGATGCCCTCATAAGGTGACTCGGAGGCTGAATTTTGTGAGACTTTGCCTAGTGTTTATTTATTTAAATTTTTTTACAAAAATAACTATTTGTTCTATAATCTGTATATCAAATTATATATGTAATTAAAGTTTCGTGCAGTGGTATAGAAACACCTGTATATGTTATGTATTTTCAAAAAGGTTTACTAACTATCACTATTTAGAATATCTTCCTATATCATGAATAAGTCGCTAACGTGAACAAGCCTTGTTTTATTTTGTTCATGGTAACGAGTATCTACTTTGTTATTATGTGACATTATAATTTAATTTCATGAGTCCCAGATAGTATTTAATACTAATAAAATAACAATTGATGTATTGTAATGTTGTGCTACTACAGTTATAAAAACAAAATTATCTCAGAAAAAAAAGCATTTATGGGCATTTATTCAAATGTTCTTTTTCTTATTTTTAGCTCCTTAATTCATGATTTAAACATATTAAATTAAATGTTAATTATTTATGATAAACTCATTTTATTATGTCATTTACATATTGAATATTTCTTATAAAAAAAGTAATTATCAAGCCATTTAGCACAACTTACAAACAAAATATATTTTATCTTTATTATCCAATAATAATGTTCATTAATATTTAAATACCATTTAGGATCATTAATTTTACATTAATATTAATTTGAAAAACAATTGCACTACGACGTGAATTTTAGTTGACAAGACAAACATGGCAACGAATTTATTTGATGCTTTGAAAATTACTTACATATGTAGTAAAATATTTGCAGTGTGTCCATTTACTATAGAATATAAACAAGGAAACATTAAATCTATTACTAAAAAATGTGACATTTTAATTATCATTTATCAGATACTAATTGTAGTTTTCTTTATTTACATACCCATTAAAATTGATATTACTTTTATCAAAAGAGGAGGTAGTATTGATAAGGGAATAAACTGTATCGAAATAATTACGCTATATTTTAATGTGTTAACAAATTTACTACTATTTCATTTTCATCGTAAAAACATTGTTAAAATATTTGTCGAGTCAAATCGTATTGATAAATTGATTAATATTTTACCACTTTATTTAAAAGTAAATTTTAACAATATTTACAAACTTCAGATCATATCTTGTATAATATTTTTTAGTACTTCATTACTCGAAACATTTATAACTTGTTCCGTAAGCGGAATACAGCCATCTGTAATTGTTTTATATGCGATACAGGATTATACATCTATTGTAATAATACTTAGTTTGGGAATGAGTTTATACGATGTCAAATTAAAATTTAAGGTGTTGAATGAAAAAATACATGCGTTAATTTCGAATAATTTAAAAAATAATGCGCAAAATATGAATAATACAAAATTGATAGCATTTTTACAACTGGCCGTTGATATTTATGTGGAACTAGTACATCAGTTTCAGTTAATTTGTTACGTTTTTAAAATAACAATATTCATTACCTTTAGCAGTTGCTTTTTGGCAGTAGTAGAAAGCATGTTTTATATGGTAACGCATATCATAGAAGATAATATTTTAGATGTAAATTATATGTTCGTTTTATTAATTTGGAATTTGTATAATATAAACTACGCTTTGTATCTGGTTATGTTTTTTAATGGAATATGACATGAGGTAAGAACTTGATCTATTTTTCGCAGGCAAACGTTTGTAAATTAATTTAGAGAAATATATTTTAAATAAAAGCTGAGAAAAACTAATGTTCATCCATTTTTATTTGAAACACTTTTCTTTAAAATAGTTTATAATTAATTATCAATGACAAATACATAATCTGAATGTGTCTAGATTAGTAAAAACCATATATTTCTATATTTTGAATATAAAGTTAATATATCAAATTAACATCTACTACAATGAAGTATTTTTCAGGCGAGAAAATGTTATCGAATTATGAATGATTTGCGGTACCATGAACACTGTACGGATCATATTTCCGAAATGGTAACAATTTACTTTATTCTTATATAGCCGATATTACACGGTAATTAATTTACATATAGGAATATAGTCATGTAAAGTATGAAAAGCGCATTGTTCAATGAGAAGTTGTAGAAATATATGTAAACTTATTACCGTGTAATACTGGCATTGTAGAAGCAACATGAAAATGTTTATATCTGTTTCATATCCAAATACTTCTTAATTTTTTTAAAAATATATTAGGCTTTTTAAAACTTTGTTATTGATTGTAGATCTCGTTAAATTTACTAAGAATCAAGCAACAAAATGTTATATTTACTATCTGCGATTTAGTTCAAATAGATAACACTTTATTATACGGAGTAAGTACCTGTCCAAAAGCATAAACCAAGATAGACTGTTAAATCGGCTGGAAAAATAATAATTAAACTATTTTATTTCAGATGATAGCAAGTGCAACAACTTATATTATTATTTTATGTCAATTTAAATTGGACAACAATTAAAATTGTAACAATAAACTATGGAAATATACTAAAAACTAAACAGCATGTTTCTAGAGAGCTGCTGTTAGTGTTTATCATGTTTTTATTACAAAACTATTAGACCTCAATAACTAATAAATGTGTGAAAAAAATGCGATATATAGAATGCCACCTGTACGAGATTCACCATTGAAATCTCGAAAATTGTTAAAGCTACCACGACATCGGTTAAATTACTGAGACAAAAGTTGCCTTATTGTTTTTGTTTTTCCAACAAATGTATAGGTCGTCAAATATGAGCGAAAATGTGGAAACAGCAAAGTCAAACACCATTTAAGCCTGATTTTTTGAGAAAATGTTACTTCTACACTATTTTGTAGATAGCGTTGAAAGGCATGTATAATATAATTTTGACAGTTACGTGTTAACTATTAACATCTAATCAAAAAAAGAAAAGAAAGTCGTTAGTTTCAAACCATCAAAAGCACCAGTCGGAACTCGTAGGGTGACTGCTATCAACATGTCTGTAGATTAAAAAGTATTTGATTTTTTTAATTCTACCCAAAAAAAAACTCGTAAGTCGTTAGCCTTACGAGTTTTTGAGTTTCATAAGCGACATTAGGATTCACAAATAATAAAATAAAATAAAGCATTTTTTTGATGATACTTGATCTAATGAGTAGAGAAGTAAGTTTCAAATAAAATTGTGAAATGCTAAAGATCTACTTATACTTGAAAATTAACAAAAATGTTCAGTCGCCCATTTTTGAGATATGCTCAGGCTTTGAAATGAAAGATTTCACGATCCAGAACGCCACTTCAAAATTATGATGCAACTAAACAAAACATGACCAAGACATTGCGCTTCAGTTTGAAAATCATTTTTGATGGAATCTTTTAAAAATAGTTGTTCATTAAGATTGCAGTATGTTTTGTGAATTTTTATGTATAAAATAATAGATGTTTCCCATTTATCGAAACATTTAAATTATGTAATAAGTTAAGGATGACTTAATTAAAATATTCTTTTGTAATGTATAGTTACTTAGTTTAAGATTTTTTTGTAATGAATTTATCTAACTGTTGGTATGTAATTAGAGTTCACTCTGTTTATTAGCAGTATAAATAAATTATTATTATTATTTTTATTATATTTTATGGCAACAAATGGCAGTCGTGGTATTCAAAGAAAAGAAAACAGGTATTTTTGAAATACTGGAATATTTTTTACAATATACCGAAATAGAGAAATCTTAGTCTGAACAATAATTCTAATTATTTTACGAACTGGAATAATTTCATCTACCGAAACAATATTTACAATATTTTCATGAACCGGAACAATATTTAACACAATTTCATGAACAGGAACAGTGTTCCAGTTTGCTCTGGTACATTTTCAATGTTGGAAAAGTTACATTATTTTAAATGGAATTAATAATTGAAAGTCACATTTTAAAAGCATTTTTTTCTTTTTAATGATGTCAAGTTTGCTTGTTCTAATGAGTATATGATCAATAAATATTAATTATTTAATATTATTGTTGATTGTTTTTCTTCAATTTACTTAAATAAATCAATAATTATTGTCTTCCTATATCATGAATAAGTCGATAATGTGAACAAGCGGTGTTTAATTTTGTTCATGTTAACAAGTATCTACTTTATGTTATTGTGACATTATAAATTAATTTCATAAGTCCTAGATAGTATTTAATACTAATAAGATAACAATTGATGTATTGTAGTATTGTGTTGCTACAGTTATAAAAACAAAATTATCTAAGAAAAAAAGCATTCATGGGCATTTATTCAAATGTTCTTTATTCTTATTTTAGCTGCTTAATTCATGGCTTAAATTTGGTAATTTAAACATATTAAATTAAATGTTAATTATATATGATAAATTCATTTTATTATGTCATTTGAATATTTCTTTAAAAAAAAATTATCGAGCCATTTAGCATAACTTATAAATAAAATATATTTTATCTTTATCATCCATTAATAATACCATTTAGGATCATTAATTTTATTTTAATATTAATTTGAAAAACAATCGAACTACGACGTGAATTTTAGTTGACAAGACAAACATGGCAACGAATTTATTTGATGCTTTGAAAATTACTTACATATGTAGTAAAATATTTGCAGTGTGTCCATTTACTATAGAATATAAACAAGGAAAAATTAAATCTATTACTAAAAAATGTGACATTTTAATTATCATTTATCAGATACTAATTGTAGTTTTCTTTATTTACATACCCATTAAAATTGATATTACTTTTATCAAAAGAGGAGGTAGTATTGATAAGGGAATAAACTGTATCGAAATATTTACGCGATATTTTAATGTGTTAACAAATTTACTATTTCATTTTCATCGTAAAAACATTGTTAAAATATTTGTCGAGTCAAATCGTATTGATAAACTGATTAATATTTTACCACTTTATTTAAAAGTAAATTTTAACAGTATTTACAAACTTCAGATCATTTCTTGTATAATATTTTTTAGTACTTCATTACTAGAAACATTTATAACTTGTTCCGTAAGCGGAATACAGCCATCTGTAATTGTTTTATATGCGATACAGGATTATACATCTATTGTAATAATACTTAGTTTGGGAATGAGTTTATACGATGTCAAATTAAAATTTAAGGTGTTGAATGAAAAAATACAAGCGTTAATTTCGAATAATTTAAAAAATAATGCGCAAAATATGAATAATACAAAATTGATAGCATTTTTACAACTGGCCGTTGATATTTATGTGGAACTATTACATCAGAGTCAGTTAATTTGTTACGTTTTTAAAATAACAATATTCATTACCTTTAGCAGTTGCTTTTTGGCAGTAGTAGAAAGCATGTTTTATATGGTAACGCATATCATAGAAGATAATATTTTAGATGTAAATTATATGTTCGTTTTATTAATTTGGAATTTGTATAATATAAACTACGCTTTGTATCTGGTTATGTTTTTTAATGGAATATGACATGAGGTAAGAACTTGATCTATTTTTCGCAGGCAAACGTTTGTAAATTAATTTAGAGAAATATATTTTAAATAAAAGCTGAGAAAAACTAATGTTCATCCATTTTTATTTGAAACACTTTTCTTTAAAATAGTTTATAATTAATTATCAATGACAAATACATAATCTGAATGTACCATATATTTCTATATTTTGAATATAAAGTTAATATAACAAATTAACATCTACTACAATGAAGTATTTTTCAGGCGAGAAAATGTTATCGAATTATGAATGATTTGCGGTACCATGAACACTGTACGGATCATATTTCCGAAATGGTAACAATTTACTTTATTCTTATATAGCCGATATTACACGGTAATTAATTTACATATAGGAATATGTTCATGTAAAGTATGAAAAGCGCATTGTTCAATGAGAAGTTGTAGAAATATATGTAAACTTATTACCGTGTAATACTGGCATTGTAGAAGCAACATGAAAATGTTTATATCTGTTTCATATCCAAATACTTCTTAATTTTTTTAAAAATATATTAGGCTTTTTAAAACTTTGTTATTGATTGTAGATCTCGTTAAATTTACTAAGAATCAAGCAACAAAATGTTATATTTACTATCTGCGATTTAGTTCAAATAGATAACACTTTATTATACGGAGTAAGTACCTATCCAAAAGCATAAACCAAGATGGCCTGTTAAACCGATTGGAAAAATAATAATTAAACTATTTTATTTCAGATGATAGCAAGTGCAACAACTTATATTATTATTTTATGTCAATTTAAATTGGACAACAATTAAAATTGTAGCAATAAACTATGGAAATATACTAAAATCTAAACAGCAGGTTTCTTGAGAGCTGCTGTTAGTGTTTAGCAAGTTCCTATAAATAATGTACCTATTCATAGTACTGTAAAGAAAAAACACCATTGGGTGATGACCCACACATATTCTTATAACTAAAGCCCGGATATTTAGGCACTTAAAAACACATAAATAAGCAGGCATGTAGGCCGGTAATTACTCTAAAATAGGCGGGATTTTAGGCAGCCTAAATGAAAATAATTTGTTTTAAAAAAAATAAACGAATCCTTTTTCTAATATTGGTACTCGTATCTACTATTCATTAGAAAAAATAATCATTTTAAACAAAAAGTAACGCAATCTGAAAAATAATAATGTAGGGTTCTCATTTTATTAACTATTATGTAAATTCAAATTATGTAGTATACTTTAATTCACAAAATATTACGAGCAATTGCTCTATGAAATTTTCGGAAAGGGACTGTGTTCGGTCTGTCAGAACTTGCTTGTAAGTTGAAAACTTCGTTCGACATCACAAAATGTGACAGAAGTGTTCTTATATTTAGCCATATCGTCTAATGTTACCTCAGCTCCATTGATTAATGACAAAGACACAATTGAATTGCCACGTAAAATTTGGACTAAAAACCGTTTTTTCTTTCGGCATTTTAAATTCACACACAAAAACTTGATTACAGTAAGTACTTTAAATATTATAGGTTAGGTTGAAACACTTTGTCGAGTGCTGAATTAGTCAACGAAGTAGATGATAAATCTTGTCTGCTCAATAAAAGTTAGAATAGGCAACAAAAATAGGCAAAATAGGCTGTATAAGGTAAAATAGACTCAATAACAAAAATATAGAAAAAATAGGCTCTAAGGCACGAAAAAAAACCTACCTATGTATAGAAAAACGAAATTGCCTGAAGTATATTAAAATTTGAATCTAGGCAATTGCCTAAAAATCCGGGCTTTACTTTGCTGGTTGGCCTAAAAAAGGCCAGTTGTAAATATAGTTAAAAAAATAAATTATTAATTGACATAATAAAACATTAAAGTTGGTGATTTAAACATATTAAATTAAATGTTAATTGTTCATGATAAACTCATTTTATTATGTCATTTACTTATTGAATATTTCTTATAAAAAATAATGTAATTATCAAACCATTTAGCATAACTTATAAACAAAATATATTTTATCTTTATCATCCATTAATAATAGCATTTAGGATCATTAATTTTATATTAATATTAATTTGAAAAAGAATCGCACTACTACGTGAATTTTAGTTGACAAGACAAACATGGCAACGAATTTATTTGATGGTTTGAAAATTATTTACATATGTAGTAAAATATTTGCTGTGTGTCCATTTACTTTAGAATATAAACAAGGAAACATTAAATCTATTACTAACAAATGTGACATTTTAATTATCATTTATCAAATACTAATTGTAGTTTTTTCTATTTATACATCGATTAATATTGATTTCATTTTTAACAAAACAGAAGATAGTATAGATGAAGGAATAAACTTATTTAAAATATTCTCGCTATTTTTTACTGTGTTAACAAATTTACTACTATATCATTTTCACCGTAAAAACATTGTTAAAATATTTGTAGACTCAAATCGTATTGATAAACTGATTGATACTTTACCACTTTATTTAAAAGTAAATTACAACAATATTTACAAACTTCAGATCATTTCTTGTATAATATTTTTTGGTGTTTCATTTTTGGGAATATTTATATGTATTTTACAAAACTGCGCACATCCATTTGTAATTGTATTTTATTTGATACAGGATCAAACAGCTATTGTAATAATACTTAGTTTGGGAATGGCTTTATACGATGTCAAATTAAAATTTAAGGTGTTGAATGAAAAAATACAAGCGTTAATTTCAAATAATTTAAAATATAATGCGCAAAATATGAATAATACAAAATTGATAGCATTTTTACAACTAACCGTTGATATTTTTATGGGACTATTACATCAGTGTCAGTTAATTTGTCACGTTTTTAAAATAACAATATTCATTATCTTTAGCAGTTGTTTTTTGGCAGTAGTGGAATGTATATATTATATGGTAATGCATATCATAGAAAATAATATTTTAGATGTAAATTATATGTTCATTTTATTAATATGGAATTTGTATAACATAAACAACGCCTTGTATCTGGTTATGTTTTTTAATGGAATACGACATGAGGTAAGAACTTGATCTATTTTTCGCAGGCAAACGTTTCTAAATTAATTTAGAGAAATATGCTTTAAATAACAGATGTGAAAAACTAAATTTTCAACCATTTATTTTCTCTAAAATAATTTGTAATTATTTAACAATGACAAATACATAATCTGAATGTGTCTAGATTAGTAAAAATCTTATATCTCTATATTTGGAATATAAACTCAAAATATCAAATTTACATCTACTACAATGATATATTTTTCAGGCGAGAAAATGTTATCGAATTATGACTGATTTGCGGTACCATGAAAACTGTACGGATCATATTTCCGAAATGGTAAGAATATACTTTATTCTTATATTGCCGGTAATGCACGGTAATTAATTTACATATAGGAATATGTTCATGTAAAGTACGAAAAGCGCATTGTTCAATGAGAAGTATATGTCAACATATTACCGTGTAATATTTGCATTGTAGAAGCAACATGAACATGTTTATATGTTTTCTGTTGCCAAATATGTCTTAATTATTTTGAAAATATGTTAGATTTTAAACATTGTTACTGATTTTAGATCTCGTTAAATTTACTAAGAATCAAGCAACAAAATGTTATGTTTTCTATCTGCGATTTTGTTCAAATAGATAACACTTTATTATACGGAGTAAGTACCTATCCAAAAGCATAAACCAAGATGGCCTTTTAAACCGGTTGGAAAAATAATAATTAAACTATTTTATTTCAGATGATAGCAAGTGCAACAACTTATATTATTATTTTATGTCAATTTAAATTGGACAACAATTAAAATTGAAACTAGAATCAAACAGCATGTTTTTTTAAGTGCTGTCCTTATTTTTTATCATGTTTTTACTACAGAATAATTTAGTAATAAAATATCAAAATAAACACTTGTCTAAGTCTCATTGGTTACCAACTGTGCTGGCCAGCCTCTGACGATGCCCTCATAAGGTGACTTGGAGGCTGAATTTTGTGAGACTTAGACAAGTGTTTATTTTGATATTTTATTATTAAACCTAGTTTCACCAAGTCAGCATTTAAAGACAATTAATTTTGTCTTTGTTGTTTTTTAGAATAAATTAGACCACAATAATTTTATAAACTAATAAATATGTGAAAAAATACGATATACAGAATGTACCTGTACGAGATTCACCAATAAGATCTCAAAATTGTTAGAGCTACTACGATTTCGGTTAAATTACTTAGACAAAAGTTGCCTTATTTTTTTTTTATTTAAGCATGATATTTTGGGAAAATGTTATTTTATACCATTTTGTATATAGGTTTGTGATTTTCATGAGCGATATTTGTATGCACAAATGATAGTAAATTTCAAATAAAAATTGTACATGCTAAAGGATCTACTTACACTTAAAATTAAAAAAGAAAAGTTTAGTTTAGATATTGTGTTTCAGTTTGAAAATCATTTTCAGTGGGATATTAGTTAAATATTAGTAATGTTATAATTATAAATTAATTATTAATATATTAGAAATAACTATCCAACTAGTAATACTAAAAATGTTACTTCATGTAAAGTGTAATTAATTTTGCGAATTTAAAAAAAATCTGTATATTTACTGTATTGTGATTCAATTTGTTTTAGTTGAATTTAAACAATTGACTGATGGTGTTTCAAAATGGAAACAAAGTCCACTTTCTACGAAATAATTATTGTAATTCATGAATTAAAGGAAGATAAAAATGTAACATATTTATTTAGAAATTACGGTGGACGTAACTTTATCTACAATTTGTAAAGTAATTTGCTATGTTGATTTTTATAAATAAAATATGTGTTTATGTTATGTATTTTCAAATAGTTTACTAATTAGCAATAGTTACCATATCTTCCTATATCATGTATAAGTCGCTAACATTCGTTTTTTTTTATTTTGTTCTTGGTATCAATTAGTGCTGACAAAAATTGAGGGTCGATCCTAGTAGGAAAAGACCGGTCCTAAAAAGACCAGATTAACTAAATGGTTAAAAGAACGGTTAAAGACCGTTTAAAAGACCGGGTAAATAGACCGGTTAAAAGACCAGTTAAAAGGACCGATTTTTGCGGTCATTTATAACCCAGAAGACCGGTTAAAGATCGGTCCAAAAAAGACCGGGACCGGTTGACAGCACTAGTATCTACTTTATATTATTATTAGACATAATACAACAATTTCATAATTCCTAAACATCATTTAATATTTATAAAATAATTATTGATAGTTCATTCATTATAACTACATATTTTAGTGTTGTGCTGCTACAGTTATAAATATAAAAATATCTCAAAAACAAGCATTTACTACAATGTTCTTTTTCTCTTATTTTAAATGACAGTTGTTTATGATAATCTCATTTTATTATGTCATTTATTTATTAAATATTTTTTATCCAAAATCATGTAATTATAAAGTCATTTAATATACCTTATAAAAAAATTCTTTTATCTTTATTATCTATTAATAATGTTCATTAGTATTATTAATACCATTAAGATCATAAATTTTATATTACTCGTAATAGTAAATTGAAAAACAATCGCCCTACGATGCAAAATTTAGTTGGCAAGACAAATATGGCAACGAATTTATTTGATGCTTTGAAAATTATTTACATTTGTAGTAAAATATTTGCTGTTTGTCCATTTACTTTAGAATATAAACAAGAAAAAATTAAATCTAGTACTAAAAAATATGACATTTTAATTATCATTTATCAAATACTAATTGTAGTTTTCTTTATTTATATATCGATTAATATTGATTTCACTTTTAACAAAACAGAAGATAGTATAGATGAAGGAATAAACTTATACAAATATTCTCGCTATTTTTTACTGTGTTAACAAATTTACTACTATATCATTTTCACCGTAAAAATATTGTTAAAATATTTGCAGCATTAATTCGAATTGATAAACTAATTGATATTTTACCACTTTATTTAAAAGTATATAGTAGTATATTTGTTCAAGAAAAAACTTATACAAGTGGTTGGCTACAATATTTTGGTTTAGATGTTACACAGTACATGTTAAGTAAATTCGATAAATGCTTTTAATTTTAAGGCATTGTTAAAAAAGTTATATATATTATACAATTTATCTACAGTGTAATTTGACAATAGGGATTTGTTGAGGTCTTCTAAAGGGGAGTCAGTCAGATACTTCGAGATAAATTCCTTCCTTATTGGTTGAAATATTGGACAGAAGAATAGAAAGTGTTGCAGGCTGTCTTCTTGGTGTGTGTTACATAGTGTACAGGTCTGTTCTTGATCGAATTTGAAAACCACACCGTCGCGGAACAACTGAAAGTTTTTGGTATTAGCTGTACGGAGTTGGGATATGAGTTTTAGGATTTTAAAAGGAACATCAAATGTTAGGAATAAGTTAAAATAGTTGTAATATTTGTAATGTTGGTTATAGGTTGATTGGGTTATGCGGGAGATATCCAGGTTGTAGAGGTATTGACTGTATGCGTTTAGTATATTAGGAATTTCTTTTTTAATTTGTAGAAAATTTTGTTTTTCCCAGATCTCTAAAAAATTAGTTTTCTCAAGGATAGTTTGAATACTCCTTGTCCAGTTGAATTTTTCCTGCATTTTGTCAGTTATTGATTTATATTTTTATTTATTGTTATCAATTTTTTGTAACAAATTTTAGGATATCTCTCATCAGACATAAGTAGAATTTTTTGCCATAAATTTAGCATCCTTTGTACTATTAGGAGCTCTAACTTATAATGGACAGTTTCATTTCTGACAATATAGTTGGGTGTAGTCCTTTGCCAGCCCAGGATACTTTTAAAGTAGTTAGTTAGACCTTTTTCAATTATATCAGAGCAGTTTATAGCCCAAGTCTCCGCGGCGTAGAGTAATGTAGGTACGACTAAGTTATCAAACAGATTGTTTATGATGTTCCAATCGAAAACTTTGGACTTTATTAAAGTATTTTTGATACATGCTGTTGTTTTTTTGGAGTTAGTTGTCACAATATTTGCATTTTCTGCAAACAAGCCTGAAGTTTTGTATGTAATGCCTAGGTAAGTATAAGTTTTAGTGTAGTTTATTTCGTGTTCTTGGCATATAAATTTAAGATTGTGATTGCGCGGCCTTCCTTGGTGAAAATGCATAATCTTCGTTTTATTGGCATTAATATTCAGTCCAAGAGAATTGCAGTATGTCTCCAAAACTTTTAGTTTTCTTCGTATATCCGCTGGAGAGTAGGCAAATAATACGATATCATCAGCGTACTGTAATGATAATATGTCTGTGCTGTGATTTATGTAAATTCCTTTTAAGTTTTGGGTTCTAAATGTGGTTTCGAAATCTGCTATGTGCAAAGAAAAGAGCAGCGGGCTTGTACACTCCCCTTGCAAGACACCTTTTGTTATGTCGACTTGTGGCGTGAGCTTGAAGTTTGAGTTCACTTGTATGGTTGCCTGATTATACATATTACATAAAAGTCTAGTGATCTTTCCACTAACGCCTAACTGAAATATTTTTTGCCAAAGTTTTCCATGAGGAACAGCATCGAATGCTTTTTTAAAGTCGATGAATATGGCATACGTTCCTTCTTTTGTAGTTAGCATTATTGAATGGATAATTGAATTAAGTATGAAGATATTGTCGACACATGATCTGTTTTTCCGGAAACCAGCTTGTGACTCTGGCAGAATACTGAAGCTTTCTACCCAAGTTTGGAGTCTGTTGTTAATTATGGATGTTAACAATTTTGTTATATTATTAATTAAAGCAATCGGTCTGTAATTATTTGGATCTGTTAGACTTCCTTTTTTATGAATCATTGAGAGCTTAATTTGTGAGAGAGATTTCGGAAGATTTTCTTCAGTTAGAAACATATTTAACATATTTTTCAGATAGTGTTTACCACATTCAAGTAGGTACTTCAGTTGCTCGTTAATGACTGTATCTAAACCTGGAGACTTATTTGGTTTTAGGTGCATGATTGCAAAATTCAGTTCTGCCATAGTTATATCACTATCCAGATATGGATGACGAACATCAAAAAAATTTGCTTCGTTTATAATTTTGGTTGCATACCATTCCATGAAGTATTGGTGCCATTCATCTATTGATACAGCATTTGTACAATAGTTTTTGGGAAGACGGGATTTCATAGTCTTCCAAAATTCCTTTTGGTCCTTTATATTCGTTAATTTGGTTTTAAACTCTTGATAATACTTTTCTATTTCTTGTTCTAAACATTTTTTGTAGTCCTTTTTGGCTTTTAAGAAAATGTCTAAATATTCTTTGTCAAAGTTGTGGATTTTACAAATTCTTAATGTTTTCCTCATAGTTTTTTTGAATTTCTTGCATTCATTGGTATACCAGGGCTTTGATTGCTTGCATTGGTTTGAAATTATTACATCTTTACTTATTCCTATTTCATTTGAGCTAGTTTTAATTGCAGCTAGAAGTGTTTCATATTTTTCAGTTGCATTCTCTGGTTCGTTTTTAATTTGCAGGAGCAATTTTTCAGTTTGGTCTTGATATGCAGATATTTTACTATTGTCCCATAAATGTTTTGTGAGTTTACGTGTACTTGTTTGTTTGGTGTCTTCCTGTGTGTTATTCCAAATGTTTGTAATTGAGATTTTACAAATCAGGTGATCGGATATCAGAATCTCGCTGTCGACAGAGAAGTTTTTAATAAGATGAGATGCATTTATATCAAACCATATAAAGTCGATGACCGATTTTCCTCTAGCGCCTATGAATGTAAAGTTTCCTGGAAAATCGTCTATTGTTCTTCCATTTAATGTACTTAAGTTTTCGTTTGCCATAATGTCAACTAAATTACGCCCTTTTTTATTTATTACAGTGTCTTTACTTAATCGAAAATTAATTATATTCGAATTAAAGAAAACACAGTTATCCGCTTGATTTAAATTGCCGATTCTACAGTTGAAATCACCTCCAATAATAAAAGCATGAGATGGATATGCTTCTCTAATATCTTGGAGATTATTGGCGAAGAGTTCAAGTAAAGTTTCATATTTGTATGATGGTGAAAAATATACGTTTCCCAGAATTATTTTCTGATTTGATGTACACAATTCCAGAAACAGCCAATGAGGTTCACTGTTAATGATTTTAATTAATTGATTTCCACTTGTGACTAATATAATAATTCCCCCTTTTGCTCTACCTACGCTTGCATCTTTTATAGCTAATTGTTGGAATATTAAGTATTTTTCTAAGAATGAAGGCAAGTGTTTGACTTCGTAATTAGCCTATGTTTCATTTAGGCAGATGATTGTGTTTTTTAATAGAATTGATTATTCGTTTTGACTTAATTTATAAAGGTTGTTTAGTCCTTGAATATTCCAATAAATTATGTGAGATGAGTCTTTCTTCTCTATAAGTTTTTTGGATCAGCAGTTCTTGAAGTAGATTGGGTTCGTGACCTGGTTATTCTATGTTTATCCAGAGGACCTTTGGTGTTGGCCAGGACAGCGTTCTTCTTGTTACCACTTTCCTTTTTTTGGGTCTGATTTATTCCTGATGTAGTAGGCATTGTAGTAGGATTTATTATTTGGTCATCGGTGAATACAACGGGTGTTTCTGATAGAGGCAGTGAAATAGATAATCATTTTTCAGTAATGTTTTCATTGGCAGAGTTTTCTTCCATTAGTTCAGCCGAAGTATAACTTTGACCATTGATTAAAAGTTTATCATACCTGAGAAATGCTCTATATCCTTCGTTTCGTTACGGTATAAATGGTAATTTGTTGGGAGCGATTCGTGCATTATACGAAGATAGCGAGGCTGCGGTGAGAGTTGATGGTAGATTGAGTGATTGGTTTTCTATAGATGTTGGCGTGAAACAAGGATGTGGGATGTCCCCGTGGTTGTTTAATTTATATATGGATGTGTTGTTACGAAAGTCGCTGAATGGGGCGGATGGTGTACGTATTGGTGGCAGTGTAGTGCCTGCGTTAGCTTATGCGGATGATGTAGTTGTAATGGGTGAATCTGAAGAACAATTGAGAAGAATGATTCTAAGTATAAATGAAGCAGGAAAAGGTTTAAATCTATTACTGAATGTTGATAAATGTAAAGTGTTAGTGTTTGAAAGGAGTGATTTGGTGACTGATTGCAATGTTTCGGTGAATGGTGTGAGATTGGGTCAAGTAAATGAGTTTGTATACTTGGGGAGTGTGTTTTCGAGGGATGGACGTATTGATCGAGAGATTGAAAGAAGAGTATCTGCTGGATGTAAGATATTGGGTGCTCTGGGAACCTTTACTCGGAACGTGAATGTATCCAGAGATGCTCGATTGAGTGTTTATAATGGTGTGTTAGTGCCTACGTTGATGTATGGTAGTGAATGTTGGGTATGGATGAAGAAACATGAACGCCGTATAACTGCTGTGGAAATGAGATATTTGCGGGGTGTGTGTGGATATACTAGAAGAGATCGTGTCCGGAATACATTGGTGTATGATGAATGTGAGATTGGGAAGAATGTTGTAAGAAGAGTGGGAATAAGTCAGTTGAGATGGTTTGGTCATGTAGAACGTATGTCGAATGACAGATTGGTGAAACAGGTGTATGTTGGTGAAATTGAGGGTGAAAGTTTGCGTGGACGGCCTAGGAACAAGTGGATGAATATGATTGAAGGGTTGTTGCGTGAGCGAAAGATTCTGAGCGTGAAGAATAAACGAGCTTGTATGAAAAGAATTATGAATGTGGTTGAAGCAAAAGTGGTGTGTCAGGATAGGAATGTTTGGAGAAAATTAATTGCAGGATAAATATGATGAATGAAGACAAGCGTATGATTCTTGATTTTAGATTAATTGGTTAGATGTTTTGAGTGTTTACCTGCAATTGTGCGGAGACGATCTTCAGAAACAAGCGCAGTGTACACTAGCGAATGGATGAATGTTTGTTGTGTGTTGATGGATTTTGGTTGTGAGAAAAGAAAGAGTTTGTATGGAGGAAGTGTTAATGTGGTCGAATCGAGTATCGTGTGTCAGGATGAGAATGTTGACGGGTTCGTGCTACCCCATTTAATGGGATATAGCGTGATGTTATGTATGTATGTATGTATGTGGTTTAAGCAATTTTCTTTCGGACACGACGTTTTTAGGGAAATCTTCTTCAATATATACTTTCTTATCTCTTAAAAGTTTAGCGTTTACCAATATTTCTTTCCTTAACTTCTTTGAATTTAGATCAATAAGAATTGGTCTTGAGGAATTTGTGTTATTGGGTGGTCTTCCAATTCTTCTATCTTCCTCAAAATTATTCTCAGTAAGATAATTTAGCTTGAGATTTTCTTTTAGTAAGTTGATAACAGTTTTTTCATTGTTTGTTTCGTTGTTTTCGGAGACCCCAAAGATTATGAGGTTCTTTTCCTTCAATTTTTTCTCCAAAGTAGTTATGATGTTGTCTTTTTCTTTTAGTTGCTTTTCTAGATTTTTTATTTTTAAAGTATTTTCAAAAGTAATTTTATTGAACAAATTAATTGAATCTTGTAAGGTTTCAAATTTTTTATTTAACTCTGATGTTTGTTGTTGAATAGGGGTTAATAATTCTCTAATTTGTTCGATTGTTGCCATTTTACGTTAATTTTTTATTTTGCTATATTTGAGAACACTGCTTCTACTGACTTAAGCGAGCGAGAACGTGCGTATTTTGCTACTGCAATGCGAGAGAATACCGAAGGTCACGACTCAAAAATTATTTAAATATGTTTATTTGCAACTAAATATATTATAAATCACTGGTTTTAAGTTTTGGATGCAATGAGCACCTATTTATTATAGTTAGACACACACTGGTCGTTATTAAATGTTTACTATTTACTTTATAATTGATTTAAATTACTTAACTCATATTAACACAACTCATCTTTTTAACTTCAAGTTTGCCAACCCACTTTATTTAAAAGTAAATTACAACAATATTTACAAACTTCAGATCATTTCTTGTATAATATTTTTTGGTATTTCATTTTTGGGAATTATTATGTGTATTTTACAGAACGGGTTACATCCCTTTGTAATTATTTTTTATGTGATACAGGATCATACAGCTATTGTAATAATACTTAGTTTGGGAATGACTTTATACGATGTCAAATTAAAATTTAAGGTGAAATGAAAAAGTACATGCGTTAATTTCGAATAATTTAAAACATAATGCGCAAGATATGAATAATACAAAATTGATAGCATTTTTACAACTAACCGTTGATATTTATGTGGAACTGTTACATCAGTGTCAGTTAATTTGTCACGTTTTTAAAATAATAATTTTCATTATATTTAGCAATTGTTTTTTGGCAGTAGTAGAAAGCATGTTTTATATGGTAATGCATATCATAGAAGATAATATTTTAGATGTAAATTATATGTTCGTTTTATTATTATGGAATTTGTATAATATAAACAACGCTTTGTATCTGGTTGTTTTTTAATGGAATACGACATGAGGTAAGAACTTGATCTATCTTTCGCAGGCAAACGTTTCTAAATTAATTTAGAGAAATATACCTTAAATAAAAGCTGTGAAAAACTAAATTTTCATCAATTTTTATTTGAAACATTCTTCTCTAAAATAATTTATAATTATTTAAACAACAACAAATATATATTCTGAATGTGTCTACATTTGTATATATTTTAAATATAAACTTAAAATATCAAATTTATATCTATTATTTACTATTTTTCAGGCGAGTAAATGTTATCGAATTATGAATGATTTGCGGTACCATGAGAACTGTACGGATCATATTTCCGAAATGGTAAGAATTTTAGTTTATACTTATATTGCCGGTATTGAAAGGTATTAATTTACATAGAGGAATATGGTCATGTAAAGTATGAAAAGCGCATTGTTCAATGAGAAGTTGTAGAAATATATGTAACCTTATTACCGTGCAATGCAAGTTAATTAATTTACATGTAAGCATATGTTCTAATATTATAGAAGTGCGATAAATGTATTTATCTTTTCCATTGCCAAATATTTCTTAATTATTTTGAAAATATGTTACATTTTTAAAACTCTGTTATTGATTGTAGATCTCGTTAAATTTATTAAGAATCAAGCAACAAGAAGTTATATTTACTATCTGCGATTTAGTTCAAATAGATAACACTTTATTATACGGAGTAAGTAGGTACCTAAAACTACTTACCAAGGGCTGTTAAACCGGCTGGAAAAATAATAATAAAACTATTTTATTTCAGTTGATAGCTAGTGCAACAACTTATATTATTATTTTATGTCAATTTAAATTGGACAACAATTAAAATTGTAACAATAAAATATGGAAATATACTAGAACTAAGCAGTGTTTCTAAAGAGGTGCTGTCAGTTTTTAATCCTATCTTTATTATAAAACTATTAGAACACAATAATTTTATAAACTCCTAAATAAGTGAAAAAAATGGATGTTACTTGTACGAGATTCACAAATGAGATCTCGTAATTGTAAGAACTATTACAACTATGGGAACTATGGTTAAATTAGACAAAACTTTCTACATTTTTAGGCCAATTTAACGATGGTTTTGTTTTTCCAATAAATGCATAGGTCACTAAATATGAGTGAATATGAGAAAACAGTAATTCGTTCATGAAAGCCAAAAACCACGGTAAATCTAATTTTTTGGGGAAAATGTTATTTTTACACTATTTTGTAAATAACATTGAAATGAGATATACGTAGTATGAATTTTACAGTTCTTTGTCCAACTAGTTCCATCTATTGGTAGTAAAAAGAAACTCATTCAACGTGCCACGACACATCTCTAGTTGATTGGAAACTTTTCAATTTGTTTTTTATTCGTCCTAAAAAATATTGCTTCTACGAAAATTCAAAAATAATAATAAAGTGATAGAAAAATTTTAAATACAAATTGTAAACGCTAAAACTATATTTACACTTGAGAAATAAAAAAAAATATTCAGTCGTCCAGTTTAGAGATATAATCAGGCCTTGAAATGAAATTTTGCACGAATCGGAACACCACTTCAAAACACATGTTTCAGTTTGAAAATCATTTTTAATGCTATCTTTTAAAAATAGTTGTTTATTATGATTACATTATTTTTAATGATTACAAATGACAGTCGTAGATTTTAAAGAAAAAAAATTAGGTATTTTTGAAATGCTGTATTATTTTTTTGAATATTTATTCGACATTTTCTAATGTACATACATACATAACATCACGCTATATTCCATTAAATGGGGCAGCATGAACCCCTGAAACATTCACATCAACATTCTCATCCTGACACAAGATACTCGTTTCAACCACGTTAACACTTCCACCATACGAACTCTTTCCTTCCTCACAACCAATCCATCATCACGCAACAAACCTTCATTCACATCCGTCCATTCGCTCCTGTACACCTTTTTCGTAAATCTTCACTTACGCCCTCTTCTCTAACAACAAATCTATCAAGAAATAAAGGCAGCATCGTCTGCGCTTGTTTAAAAATACATTTAACACAATTGCAGTTAGACACTGTATAGTAAAAACTGAAAATGAAGAAAAAAATATGAGGAAAGAAGGGAGTATCTACCTGCGCTTGTTTTTGAAACTGAATTCCACACAATTTCAGTTGGACACTGTATAGTAAAAACAGAAAATGAATAAAAACGATAAGAAAGGAAGGAAGCATCTTTCTGTGCTTATTTTTGAAGGTGAACTTCACACAATTGCAGGTAAGTACTCGAAAAATCTAACCAATGAATCTAAAATCAAGAATCATACGCTTGTCCTTATTCATCATATTTATTTAATGTATGTTTGAGAATTGAAAAACTAGTGTTTTAAAAAATCTATTAATGGTCAGTTGCACCGCCAGAAGTTAAATTTTTAACTTATTTTAAATAAATAAAACTAAAGCGAAATAATGAGTAGTCAAGATCGAAATTATTAAGTGATTGCGAATAATCAATTAAATAACTTAAGGTCTGTTCGGTCCAAAGACGGGTTAAAAGACCGGTTAAAAGTACCGGTTAAAAGACCGGCTATAAGACCGGCTAAAAAGACCAGTTTTTGCGGTCTTTTATAAACCAAAAGACTTGTTTAAGACCGGTCCTAAAAGAGACCGGGACCGGTTGAAGCACTAGTATCTACTTTATATTATTATTAGACATAATAAAACAATTTTATAAGTCCTAAACATCATTTAATATTTATAAGATAATTATTGATGTTTCATTCATTATAACTAGATATTTTAGTGTTGTGCTGCTACAGTTATAAAAATAAAAATATCTCAAAAACAAGCATTTACTCCAATGTTCTTTTTCTCTTATTTTAAATGACAGTTGTTTATGATAAACTCATTTTATTATGTCATTTATTTATTAAATATTTTTTATCCAAAATCATGAACCGGTCATTATAACCCAAAAGACCGGTTAAAGATCGGTCCAAAAAAGAGCGAGATCGGTTGACAGCACTAGTATCTACTTTATATTATTATTAGACATAATAAAACAATTGCATAAGTCCTAAACATCATTTAATATTTATAAGATAATTATTGATATATCATTCATTATAACTAGATATTTTAGTGTTGTGCTGTTACAGTTATAAAAATAAAAATATCTCAAAAACAAGCATTAACTCAAATGTTCTTTTTCTCTTATTTTTAGTTGTTTAATTCATTGTTTAAGTTTGGAGATTTAAACATATTAAATTAAATGACAATTGTTTATGATAAACTCATTTTATTATGTCATTTATTTATTAAATATTTCTTATCCAAAATAATGTAATTATCAAGCCATTTAACAAAGCTTATCAAACAAATGTATTTTATTTTTAGTATCTATTAATAAAGTTCATTACTATTTTTCATACCATTAAGATCATTAATTTTATATTACTCGAAATATTAAATTGAAAAACAATCGCCCTACGACCTGTTTAGTTCACAAGACAAACATGGCAACGAATTTATTTGATGGTTTGAAAATTATTTACATTTGTAGTAAAATATTTGCTGTGTGTCCATTTACTTTAGAATATAAACAAGGAAAAATTAAATCTATTACTAACAAATATGATATTTTAATTATCATTTATCAAATACTAATTGTAGTTATCTCTATTCGCATGTCTATTAATATTGATTTTACTTTTAACAAAAAAGAAGATAGTATTGATGAGGGATTAAACTTATTAAAAAAATTCACAATATTTTTTATTGTGATAACAAATTTACTACTATATCATTTTCACCGTAAAAACATTGTTAAAATATTTTCAGAATCAATTCGAATTGATAAACTAATTGATATTTTACCACTTTATTTAAAAGTAAATTACTACAATATTTACAAACTTCAGATCATTTCTTGTATAATATTTTTTGTTATTTAATTTTTGGGAATAATTGTATGTATTTTAGAAAACGGTGTACATCCATTTGTAATTGTTTTGTATGTGATACTGGATCATACAGCTATTGTAATAATACTTAGTTTGGGAATGATTTTATACGATGTCAAATTAAAATTTAAGGTGTTGAATGAAAAAATACATGCGTTAATTTCGAATAATTTAAAAAATAATGCGCAAGATATGAATAATACAAAATTGATAGCATTTTTACAACTGGCCGTTGATATTTATGTGGAACTATTACATCAGTGTCAGTTAATTTGTCACGTTTTTAAAATAATAATTTTCATTATATTTAGCAATTGTTTTTTGGCAGTAGTGGAATGTATATTTTATATGGTAATGCATATCACAGAAAATAATATTTTAGATGTAAATTATATGTTAGTTTTATTAATATGGAATTTGTATAATATAAACAACGCCTTGTATCTGGTTATGTTTTTTAATGGAATACGACATGAGGTAAGAACTTGATCTATTTTTCCAGGTAAACGTATTTAAAATAATTTAGAGAAATATACCTTAACATAAAAGCTGTGAAAAACTATATTTTCATCCATTTTTATTTGAAACATCCTGCTCTAAAATAATTTATAATTATTTAACGACAAATACATAATCTGAATGTGTCTACATTAGTAAAATCTTATATCTCTATATTTTGAATATAAACTTGAATTTTTCAGGCAAGACAATGTTATCGAATTATGAATGATTTGCGGTACCATGAAAACTGTACGGATCATATTTCCGAAATGGTAAGAATTTACTTTATACTTATATTGCCGACAATGCAAGTTAATTAATTTACATGTAAGCATATGTTCTAATATTATAGAAGTACGATAAATGTATTTATGTTCGACTGCATCATATTACCTTGTTTTATGACACTGTTTACTGTCCATAATCAGGTACTTTATTGGACTAGTACGATAAAAATACAAAATTGGACTGCTGTCAATGTCACATTAAAACAAAATTCAAAACAAATATTTAAACACCATTTTCTGTATGTATTATATGTGTCTTCATACAATTGTTAGATATTCTCTTGCATTACATGCAAGGTCTTTTATTTCTTTTGGAACGTCTTCAATGTCTTCATCCATCTCAACACTTTTTTCACTTTGACAATTTGATAAATAAAGCAACAAATGCATAACAACGAAGCACACTTTGAGATGCAATTAAATGTTTTAAATATAGGTATTGACAATCATATTTTAAGAGAAAATATTCTTCATGCAGTCGAACATAAAACGTTGTATGCAACTCGTACATAATCGGACTTTATAGACTCGCCTTATTTATTAGCCTCGCTCGCTGCGCTCGCTCTGCCATAAAATTCGGCTCGTCCAATAAAGACCTAAATTATGTACTTGTTACATAAACTACTATTATCTTTTCCATTGCCAAATATTTCTTATTTATTTTGAAAATATGCTACATTTTTAAAAAATTGTTATTGATTGTAGATCTCGTTAAATTTACTAAGAATCAAGCAACAAAATGTTAAATTTACTATCTCCGATTTAGTTCAAATAGATAACACTTTATTATACGGAGTAAGTACCTATCCAAAAGCATAAACCAAGATGCACTGTTAAACCGGCTGGAAAAATAATAATAAAACTATTTTATTTCAGATGATAGCTAGTGCAACAACTTATATTATTATTTTATGTCAATTTAAATTAGACAACAATTAAAATTGTAACAATAAACTATGATAATATACTAGACCTAAGCAGTGTTTCTAAAGAGCTGCTGTCAGTTTTTAATCCTGTCTTTATAATAAAATTATTAGAACACAATCATTTTATAAGCTGCGTACGTTTCAGTTTGAAAATCATTTTTGGTGTCATCTTTTAATAATAGTTGTACATTATGATTACATTATATTTAATGATAACAAATTAAAAAAATAGGTATTTTTAAAATGCTGTATTATATTTTTAAATGAACCGAAACAGAGAAATCTTATTCCGAACAATAATTCTAATAATTTTACGAACTGGAACAATATTCCTTCCGGACGATATTTACCATATTTTTATGATCCGTAACAATATTTACCACATTATCACGAACTGGAACAGTGTTCCAGTTCGCTCTGGTACATTTTCAATGTTGAAAAAGTTACATTATTTTAAATGGAATTAGTAATTGAAAGTCACATTTCAAAACCATTTTTTTCTTTTTAATTATGTCAAGTTTGCTTGGTTTAATGAGTACATGATCAATAAATATTAATTATTTAATGTTAATCAAGCAGCCTACATATTCGATTTTTCTTTGCTCAAGTATTTACTTTATGTAATATGATGAATTAACATAACAATCAAATATTAAGGATAAGTTCTTTACATTTTATCAAAATTTGTTGACTATTAGACTATTTATTAAAATAACTTTTTGTTTATTTTAACAGAAGTCTTTGCAGTTTTATAGTTTTCATCCCAATGTTGGCCCTTCTGTATTTAATAATTTTAGTAGCAAACTACTTATTTTACAACGATATAAAACGAGAATATAAATTTGATTTCAAATAACATGTTAGTTAAATTTTTAACCGAATGTCGGAGGACATCTTTTTTGATCTCTGTACGATTTATTATAGTGTGAACAATACAACTGTCATTTGACATATTCTGCTAAATGTCAAATAATAAAAGCATAGGCTACTACAGTAATCTGGTTTTTGTTGTAAACAATTTGGTTTGCTAAAATACTTATAGTTATCAATTTAGTTCATTAATTAAGTTTTTTTATATATATTTATTTATTAGGTGCAATTTAGTTTCCTAGTAGAAAACGATATACAAGCATTGATGATTTTTGGCTTAATTTGGCGGCAATGTTTATAAACACTATCAGGCAGATTCACAAAAAAGGATTAGTTGTAATAGCTATTACCATAAATATGAATGTTATGAGTATCATAAAAGCCGCAGATGTCGGCTCTACGAGCTCGGATTTTAAAACATCTAAGGTCTGTTATGACTCATAACATCCGTGGTTTGTTCAATAGTTTATCGGTTTCAGAATATAAACACGTTAACGTCATTAAAAAATATTATTTTTTGAAATTCTTTTATGAATAACATCATCGTCATCATTTTAGAACAGTGGTTCCCAATCTTTTTTTAATCGTGACCCTTTTTAGTTTTTTAAAAATGTTCGCGACCCCCCTTTCGCATATTTGATCAATAAAACAAAAAATAAAAGGTTTGACAAAATATATTTTAGGACTTAGTGATTATATTTTTCCCCTCAAAAAAGCCAAGGCGACCCCCCAAAAAAGCTAAGGCGACCCCCTTGTGGGTCGCGACCCACCGGTTGGGAACCGCTGTTTTAGAAGGTGATCAAGTAAGTTTGTGGTCTGTATGTTTTTATTTAACGCCATGATTACAATTGTTTTGTATCATACTTATAAATATATTTTTTTATTTAACTGTCATAACGTGGCCATCTCTAATTTGAAAGACTGTACAATTAATATATATTATGATAAGCAGGAGAAGTAATCGTTGTATTATTGTTGTTTTGAGTTCCGTTTGTATTAATAGTGTTATATTATCATTGTGTTTTATTTTCATTTTCTTGACTGTTTTAACAAGTCAGTATGGTAATATTACCGTACAGAATACAGTTATTACTTACTTACCAGCCTACTTTTGTGCATGTTAACATAGGTTTAATATCCTGAAATCGGTAAATATTATTTTAGTATCAATTTTAAGTCCATTTTATTCACGAAAAAATATATAGATAAACTAACATGAAGTAAATTGTCGGGCCTTTTGATCAAATGGAGATAGTTTTCTGTTTTTATTTTATCTAAAAAATAAACAAATATAAGAAGGTCTCTAAAAATATCTAATATTTCATTCCTAACGCTATCCCTATTTTTAAGCTAATTTTCGACAGTTTCAATTAAATTTCTGCCGTTATAAAGTATGCAAAATTAATTCTGTTTATTCATTTTAATGTTGAAGTTTATGCTTTACAACATTTATTTGAAATATTTTTCCATAAAATAATAAGGGAAGCAGGAAATTACAAAAATATGATTTTACATGTTATACTATTTTCATTTTAAACTCGAGGGATCGGCATAAAACGATTAAACGTCCCTGTCCCATATAACTACAATGAAATCCATTAGTGCGGCTACCCCATATCGCTTATCGATGGTCAAAATAGGTAAATTTTCAAGGGTCGTATTCAGCCTAAAATTATTCTGGTTTTTTCCTATGATTGATCGTACCGAATGGGGCTGTACAACCCTGTGTGAACCTTGTGAAACCAGTTATGACAGATCATATTTTGAGTTTCTTTGTAAACGTAATTGTAATCGTTTTATGCCGATTTCTCGAGTTTAAAATGAAAATAGTATAACGTCTTATGTTCTGGAATCGGGGTCACCAGTTTGTATAATTAACTGAAAACAAATAAGAGATGCTACAAGTATTCTGTGCTTTAGGTGGAACAGGGTATAAAGCACTAACGATAACTCCCATTTTATGGGTAACCTTATTATGTTTTGTAAAAGAAATAAAAATGATTAATCATTTTTATGTAAACTGCCTGCGTAGTATTATATAATTATATTCTAATTTAGAATACAATAATATTTTTAATTGTTAATAAAATTTAAATAACTCTTATCTATTAAATATATTAGATAGTACAGATGTAAAATATGTTTATAATATAGTATAACAGCAGATAGAATTAGAAAAGTATAAAAACAACAACATTTAAAATGTAAAATTCTCTAACTAATTTTCGGCCCAATGAGTATATCATTTATAGCTTTCGAATGTACTTCTTTCTTTTTTGCTGCAACATACTCCGGATAACTTATAAACCCATCAGCATCAGTGTCATCCTCAAGAAGAACTTCATCAATCATTTCTACGAAGAAGTTAAAGTCATTAGGGTCTTCTTCTACATGTCCATCTTCGTCATCATCATATTCTTCGTGCTCAACAGTGTGACGCATTGCTTGCAGGATTTCAAGACCATCCAAGTGAGAGTTCTTGTCAGCGTCATGAAGATTGAAATAATGGAACTCGAGTTCTTCGTCTGACATTTCGTCAATGGCTTTGTCTTGCATCCATTCGCCTAAGTCTTCGCGAATGTGTCTAAAGAAAATTGAAGTAATTAAAAATATGTCAATTCATCAGCATTCTCTCCAAATTAGTTCTTTTACATCTAATATAATAATGTCATTAATGATATGAGGTTTTTCAACACGTGGTTCTATTATTTAAAATTTTAGATTTTATGACTAAAATGGGAGGATTTGTTTATTTATTTTGATGTATAAATCCATGAATATTTATGGTTGTTATTTTAACATATGTAATTGTATGGCAAAGTAATTTTTGACGGTTAAGTAAGTGTATTATGTTCTTTTGTTAATTTGTTGTTATAAATTATGTTTATGTTGGTAGCTCCTGAATATGGTGCAGGTGGCAACGAAACCGGTTGAGTTGATTTAATAAATAACTATTTTGACTAATTTCCAGCAAGTTTTCCATTATTACATCCTAGTCAAAGGAATTATCTTCGCTTAACTAATATTATGTTGTTTACGTTCAAAAATTTGCGTGTTGCAATCGAAGCATATATACTTGTTTAAAATGATAGTGTATACTGTGTCCAAAGTTATAGTGTATACAGGTACTAGTCTTAATAGGAAGGCTGGAACCTTTATATAGCAGGAAGTACAATAGTTACTAGTACCAGTTTTATTTAGAATAATTTTGAAATGTTCTTAGTTGAGCAAACGATGTAAGTAGTTATTTGTTTTAATTGCGATTTTAATATTTACCGTTAATATAAATTCCACTTATTATTTAAATTTCTATGTAATTGTGCTACTGCAAAGCATTGTATTTTATAAATATCAGAATACATCTCTGTTCTTTTTAAAAAATTGTGTCTGTGGAACCACGGAATAATCCTATGCATGCTGTTTTGTGTCTCCGATCATCCTTCACTACATTTCAGGATATTTCTATACCTATAGCAATGATGCACTCAGTGGCGGGCTAACTGGGTTGGCCTCCATATTTTAGGGGCCCTAAATGATATATTTTGAAATATAAATGTAATTTTACGGAAGCAAAATAATAATTTATGGAGAAAAATTATATATTTTTTTTCTGTTCATTAGTTTATTAGCATGTCCATTGTAATCGTTTAAACGTAAACATGCCGCAATAGTATTTGAAAGATATTAATGTAAAATATATATGCGCATTGCAAGTAACAAATAATTATTGTGGAAATACAGTTAAATTAAACTCAGATTATATTTAGGAGTGTGCATATTTTTATACTTTTCATTTTGGATACTAAGTAGAATAATGGTTCTCAAACGGGATGTACGCATGATAATGGCAGGGGATACGTACGTCTTTCTATATAAAATGATGGATTTCATTTAAAACAAGACAAGTGTATCATTAAATTTAGTGTTCTTATATTCATATATTTTTAGATTTTTGTGATTTAAAAATATAAATAAATAAATAAATATATCATCACGCCTTTTACCCATCACTGGGTGTGGCACTCTGCCTAAGCAGATCTCGGTAAGTGATATATTTTTTTCGCGTGAAGTGCGGTTACCAGCCGTCAAATCACGGCCTCCAAAGATATTAGTGGAGGAGGAGCCACAGGGGTAGATTTTTTAAATTGGTGAAAATTGTTTGTCGGCTGTGGGATCGAACCAAGGTTCTCAAGATCCACAGGCCGACTCGATACCACTGAGCCATCTACCCCATATGATTTAAAAATAAGATAAATAAATATATCATCACGCCAAGATATTAGTGGTGAGCTACAGGGGTAGTTTTAATGTGATAAAAATTGTTTGTCAGCTGTGGGAATCAAACCCGGGTTTTCAAATTCACAGGCCGACTAGATACCACTGAGCCGTAAAGTTAATTATGTAGAACTATTTATTTATTTTATAAAAGCCACAATTGTTAATAAAAAAATTATTTTGCTTATTTTATATAATAATCTGAAGTGGTACTTGAGAAACATCTACCACGCTAGGGAATACATCAGGAAAAAAGGTTGAGAATATCTACAGTAAAACGAGAAATTATATATCTATATTATTTAGGAATTTGAACTTTTGTAAAAAATGGCATAAATTTGGAAATTTGAGTTTGATTTAATTATCAACAAATATTTTTGATCTATGCCATCGAATTGTATTTGGTTTAATATATTCTCGTACTAATTATATAATAAATAAATAAATAAATGACGAAAATATGATCCATTTTAACTAGTAAACAGAAATCAGCTAGTGCAAGGTGCAAGGATTTAACAACATTTGAGCTAGGGGGCCCCAAGCAACCTTGATCCCACTGTGTTAAAAATCTATGTTTATTACTGAATAACAATTAAAAATCCCGTCCCTTGTTCAGAAATCATATTGAGTCCTTAAATTCCTTTGGCAAAATAAAATTTCAAAACTACTTGTTCGTCAACTTCTTAATTCTGTCCCAAATTGATAATTGTGTTGAAGTTCATGAATCTTCCTTAGATCAAAGCAATAGTTTTCAAAAAGTGCAGGTTGTGTGTGTTTTTTTTTTCATGTTACTAAGAAATTGCATTCTCATGTTGAATATGTTTAATATACTAAAATTACATTTTTGGTGTTTTGTGTTAAAATACATATCAATCTAACAAATATTCCTAAATGTCGTTTCCTCTTGTCAGAATGTTTGTGTTTCAATCCTTTTTGGATTGCAGAAATACGATCATGTTATTAAAAAATTGCTTTAACTTCATATGTTGAATATGTTTAATAGACAAAAATTATATTTTTGGTGTTTTGTGTAGAAAATACATATTAATCTAACAAATATTCCTAAATATCGTTTCCTCTTTTCCGAATGTTTGTGTTTCAATCATTTTTGGATTGCGGAAATACGATCATGTTAATAAAAAATTACTTCAACTTCATAGGTTGAATATGTTGAATAGACGAAAATCACATTTTTAGTGTTTTGTGTAGAAAATACAAATTGATCTAACAAATATTCCTAAATATCGTTTCCTCTTCACAGAATGTTTGTATTTGAATCATTTTTGGATTGCGGGAATTCTGTTATGTTATTTAAAAATTGTATTAACTTCAGGTTGAATATGTTTAATAGACAAAAATGATATTTTTGGTGTTTTGTGTAGAAAACACATATTAATCTAACAAATATTCCTAAATATTGTTTCCTCTTCATCCTTGATAATTACGTTCTTATAATACGCGATTTGTTGATTTAGATCAAATTTACACGGTTCCAAATTTTCAACATTACAATTCAAATCTATCTTTTCTTATTCAGCTCCTAATTTATATAATTCTATATTTAATAATATAAATAAAATATGTGATAAGAATATTTAAACTGCAGTATTCCATTTAAATATTAATTTCGGCTTAAATACAAAAATATAATTCATATAAAAAAAGTTTGTAGTTATTTTCTATTCCAAATGCTTAATCTCCATAAAGCGTGTATGTTAAATTGTACATCATGATAAAAAGTATAAAGTTTTCGTAATCTGTACTTGTAATGTGACCATGTTCATAATTGTATAATGACAATAAAATTATTTATATTTACTTACTCTCTATCGTGAAGAAGCTGCGAATCCTGTGTAAGCTTCTCGTGTTCTCCTTGCTCTTTGGTAGGTCTGTAGTGAACATGGTGTTTTACTATAGCTTCTCCTCTTGGATGGTGAGGTCCTCTACACATTGAGGAGGTTGCAATCATCACCAACGCACCTAACACTTGAAGAAGGGACATATTCTGTAACAGGAAACATGAAATATATGTAAGTCAAAGTGATCCAAAACACAAATAATTCATTTAATTTAATTGATATTTCGCGTATTATATTTATCATTTTAATCATATCTAACTTATGTTCACTAAAACAGATCACTTATTTGTTTACTTTACATTCATTACTAGATTTACTGATCAAGCTTCATCTTGAAGTAATACATCTTTTTGTGTGAATTAGATTATTTAGTTAATTAACTAGTTTGATTTATTTTAACAGATTTCAGGTTAACTATATGTCTAATAAGGTCTGAAACTAATACCAGAATATTTTGACATATGAATTGATCTTTTTGAAGCAAAATATGACTTGTATGTATGTGTAAATGAAACATTTTTTTTATGAAGTAGCTGGCTCAGTGGCATCGAGTCGGCCTAAGGATTTGAGCTGACAAACAATTTTCACCACATTAAAACTACTCCACAGTGGCTCCCTCTTCACATACATTTTAGGGGCCGTGATTTTACTGCTGGTAACCGCACTTTACGCGAAGAAATATATCACTTACCGAGATCTGTTACGACAGAGTGCCACATGCAATAATCTGCAAAAGGCGTGATGATATATTTATTTATATTTCATTTTGAAACACATTTTGTATTGTACAAAGATTTGAAGATAAAATTTGAAAATATTGAAATGTATTTAAAGAAATTTTTATTGTTAATAAATGCTAATAATAATGGAAAAGTATTTTATAATTTTAATTAAATTTCTTAAAAACTAGAGATGGGCGAATATCATCCGCGAATAGTCGAATGCCGCGAATATTGACGTTATTCGATATTCGAGTTTTTCGAATATTAACGTCAGTATAGCGAACATTCGAATACCTCGAATATCGCGCCATATATTGACCTCAATTTTTGACTATGTTTTTCTTTATCATTTGTACATAAACTTAAAGCTATTACAATATTTTGAAGTTATTAATAACAAAGATATTTTGTTTCAAAACCATGAAAACGTACCATATTTCGAATTTGTTTTTCGCCAACATCAGCCCGTACGTTTCACCTTAAATTTGAAGTTTTCGTCTTTTTCTTTTCTTTTTTGTTTGTACTTTTTGTTTTAATTTTATTTTATCTTAACAATTTCATTTAAATAATGAAAAGGACATAATAAAATTATTATTAATAATAAATAAATTAACTTTTAGGTGTATTCGAGTACCTCGAATATTCTAGATCTGATTAATATTCGTATTCGATATTCGCCCATCTCTATTAAAAACCAATTAAAGAAAATAATTACAGTTTAATAAATCAGTGTATTTATAAATCTATACCTCAAACATTTTTTATTCCACAGGAACTTGAAAAAATAAAGACAAATTCCCTGTTAAATATAAATTTTTTCTTCATAATTATCTGCATCAAACGAACAAGTTAGTACAGCCCAAAGTTGCTCGCTGCATCGTAGGTAACGTAGCTAGAGTTACTATAGGCCATAGTTGCTCGCCACACCGTTAGCAACTAGTCTGGGGTTACTATAGCCCAAAACAGCTTTCAAAACCGTTAGCAACAACCTACTATCATTACAGCCTAAAGTTACATACACTCGGCCTGAATCGTATTTGCACCATGTCTAGAATATCATCATGCAATTCAACTCACAGATGCAAAGAGGACTTACCTCTAAATCTATTCTAAATAACTCTTGAAACTCTATTAAACACTAACACTACCTTACCCATCAAACGATGAACAGAAACTAACGTAAAGAATCCGACGGTTCGGTGAAATAATAATCATTCATTACATAAATATTTAGATTCGTTATAATATAAAGAGATGGCATAAGCAAATACGAGTTTAACAAATTAGTTAGATAAAATAGAAGTGACTAATTATATAGTAATACTACTATATTCTTTCAAAAGAATTAATGTTCAGATGTCAATTTGAAACCCAATTAAAAGAATATTTCACAATGGAATAAGGTTAAAGTTCTTTTTCTTTCAAGAATTCTTTAATGAGAAAATTGGACATATTTGAAATTGTTCTCTGATTGGCTAATATTTCAGACAAGTTTACACCCACGAAAACATGTCAACTTTTTCCATTCAGGATTCTTAAATATATTTATTTATTATGCATGTACATTATATAGCATTATTATTTACAATTACTATATTTGAATTAAGCGTATAATTTTGAAATTAAATTAACAGTTTACATAAGTCTTTTGATTTCAGAATTCTTAAAACAAAAATGAATTAAAATATTTATCATGAAATCAATATTGCATTGAGTTTCTTGTAGCATTTTGAATTGTTTATAAATAATGTAAAATAAAAATATACAGGTTAGTTAAATCTAAATTTTGGATTAGCCAACTTTATATTAAAAAGTAAATCCAAATCATATTCCGAAAAACAAATGCTAACAGTTTTATTTTAGTATTTATAAAAGGTTTTTTTGAGAGTCTGGTTGGGGTAATTTAAATAAACCAGAATTGACTAAAACGTTTTTGAAAATCGGTCCGATAGTTATAAAATAGAAATTGTTAGTAATAGATTGACTTGCAAATCATATTCAATCTAAAATTTCACGATCAATTGCCTAACACTATTTGCAAACAATCCCTATAACATCCCTTATAATTAGCCAAATCATCATTTAATCTAGCCATCATCAAACAAGAGATGTTATCAATCAATACATCATCTATTTGTCCTCGCATTCCACATTGGTCCACACTCTATACTCTGCACAAAGAGCCGCAGATACGATCAGATATACATGTGTGTAGTTCATAAGGGTGCGTGGCAGAGGGTGAGCATATGGCGGGTGCACTTAGCGGCTTATGGCACGCACCCTCGGAAGGGAGGGTGTTGTGGACAAGTGCCATCGTCCCTGAGGAACGGATTGATGAATTTAAACTGACTGATGTGGAAGAGATCAACATAAGGATCGATACTGATGCGCCTAGATCATTAGGAGTCTAAGTTGATGGTGATCATATTTAGGGAGAAATATTTATTAATATATATATATATATATATATATATATATATATTAATAAAATTTTGAATAACAACAAAGATAAAATTAATTGTCATCCATACACTTGGTGAAACTAGATTTAATAAAATATAAACTAAGTCTCACAAAATTCAGCCTCCAAGTCAACTTTTCAGGTCATCGTCAGAGGTTGGCCAGCAGAGTTAGTAACCATAGACGCGTTTCGCTTTTATTAGAGCTCATCAGTATGGTAAATTTTGAATAATTTTATGTCGGAATTTTACGCAACAATGATTATGACATAATTATTAGTAATAGTTTTTTACGATACTAAGACGTAAAGTTAGTCTTTAGTCACGAGTGGATCAAAATTAAAATACGAGTGCTTTACGTATGTGCACTGTATGATATTTCATTTACGACCAAAAATATTAACAAAAATATCCAAATTATTGATAGAATTGTCAACTTGTGACCTGTGACTAATAAAATCTGGTTATTAAACAGTCGGTTTATGAACTTAAAACGGCCAATTAAAAGTCAATTTTACATATGATAGTAGATATAATATAATTTGATTTGAAACTAGGATTCGGTGAGTGATTACAGTGTGGTTGTATAGGACGTATTTGATCTTAATTCTGATTCGCAGAATGAGGACATGTTTACATAGCTGTAACAGTGCCAACGTTGAACAAATTTAATATTTCACATTTTTAGAATTAGACATCAATGATTATTATTATTAATTAATAATGTAGGTATCTTAAACATTTGACATCTCTTCACGGTCAAACGTATCTAAATTATTTTATAAAAAATAACATTCTTCAAAAAACAGAACTAAATTATTTAGTTATTCACAAAAGTATTTATTTTTCAAATAATTTAGAAATATTTGATCGAAACGGAATTCAACTATTAAAACTACCCCTGTTGTTCCCTCCCTACTTATATTTTTGGGAGCCATGACATCACGGCTAGTAACCGCACTTTACGCGCATATTTAAATTACTTACCGAGATCTGCTACGTCAGAGTGCCACACCTAGCAATGGGTAAAAGACGAGCTGAATTAAAAAAAATTAATTGACCTACGAATCGAGCCTATTAAATATTCAGCTATCTTTATACCCTATATATGGACAGTTGTAGTTCAATGGTTACACGCCTGCTTTACAAGCAGCATTTTTAAATACAAACCTTAGTTACTCCAATCTTACTAAAAATACAACTGGCTTTGAGTGCCTTAGATTCCACTAAAATCCTTTACTACAATTGGAATTAACTTCCTGTTGTGCAGAGTAGTAAATAAACAAATATAACCTAAAATATTATATATGAAATACAGAATACTTTGCTATAATTACTCTGTTTAATATTCTACCTAATATATGTTACTATTATTTATGTATTTAAATATATCTTACTCACGTATATGTATTGTAATAGTTAGAATAAATAACCATACTATTAATAGCTGTAGATAACCTCTACAAAAATGTTTACAACCCACAGGAAAACATTTTCTAATCAATACAAAACACTCCTGCTGCAGTCCTGCTGTACAAGTTCCAAAACATCTCACAAGGCGTCTCCACCTTTCACAGTACCGTCTACTGTTGCTAGAGTGAGCTTCCATCGCCGGAACAGCTATTTGTAAATATAAACAGCAAAGCAGTTTCTAAGCTAATAAATTAATATTTAATTCATACCACTGTCGTTTTGAGATGATAGATTTAATTTTCTTTTGAAATAGTACCAGCTTTTATTTTATCCTTCAAAGCATGTTTGTATCGCATGTTGTAGAATGGTTTTGAGAAGCCTTTTCGCGTATTTTTTTATTGAACCTTCTTTTCCGGAGTAGTGGGCTTGATTAACAGTTTGCCCAGGAAATAGAGAATTCCAGAGGCGTCGACAACTTGGGTGCACGAACGTACAGGCACTCACAGGGCGTGATAGTGTAGGTGCACCGTATCCACAGATATTATTAGCATTTTTAATAAATGAATGATTCTTAAACAACTATTTTTTCGCGCAACCAAAAGGTGTTGTGCATATTTATTTGTAATTTATAAAATATAAATAAAATAAATATATCATCACGCCTTTTACCCATTACTGGGTTGTGGCACTCTGTCGTAGCAGATCTCGGTAAGTGACATATTTCTTCGCGTGAAGTGCGGTTACCAGAGGTCAAATCACGGCCTCCAAAGATGTTAGTGGAGGAGGAGCCACAGGGATAGATTTAATTTGATGAAAATTGTTTTTTGGCTCGCGACAGGGTTCTCAAAATCTACTGAGGTACCTACCCCATTATAACATAACATATAAATTAATTACAAATCAAATTTGTTTATTTCGTTTTCTTTTTGTCTTCTAAATTGAATACGGTAATATAAAATATATCATATGTGCTAGGAACAAAAAACAGTGGACTAAGTTTGTGCACGAATAAGGTCCAAATAAGGACAAAAACCCTACACCTTCCGGTAAAAGGGTTACTGACTATATATATATATATATATATATATATATATATATATATATATATATATATATATATATATATATATATATATATATATATATTTGCATTAATAAAACTTAGTACCGTAATTAAAACTATATGACCTTAGAGAATTCCGTGGGCGATACTGATAATATGAAAGTACGGTGGTAGCTCTTAACGTGCGTTGCAGATCTGATTTGGAAAATGGAAGAAATGTAGTATTCCAAGGAAAATGGTGTAAAATAAAAATAAATAAACGATATATATATATATATTGATGATATCAGAATTATGAGAGCAATGCGTTGTAGAGCTGTTTTAAAAGATGCAATAATATGTTGAAATAAGTATGTACAGTATTCCAAGGGAACTGCGACGTCGAATTAATGTACATATCGCATAATATTTTCAAATTATTTTGGATATTTTTGGTATATTTTATGAAAGATGAAAACAGGTGTATAGGAGCGAATGGATGGAAGTAATTGAAGGTGTGGTGTTTTTGGGTATTTAGGATTTAGTTTATTGGAGATTATATTTTTTATATATCAAGGTACATAAAAATATCAAGATTATTTTCTCCCTTGGTGATATGTATATTTTTCAATTTTTACGAATTGACTTGTTAAACAAAAATAAAAAACAAATTATTCCATTTCGTTTTACAGTTGAAACAAGGCGTGTTTTATTATACAATTGAATTACCCAAGTGTGGGATATTTTTACACAGATTGGTTGGGTGATGAAAGATTTATTAAATGTATGTAGTTAAAGCGAGGATGGTGTGTCAAGATGAAAACTCATTCTTTGATAAATCTGATGAGTGGATGTGAATGTTTCATGATTTAGTGCTACCCCATTTGATGGGATATGGTGTGATATTATATATGTCTGTGTATATATTTTCCACTGTCAAACATATTTTTTCTACCCCATACTTTAATTTACTTATTAAATATGTATTTACTCATTAAAATACAGATTTTCATTATGAAACAACCAGATTGACTAATAGAATACAGCATTTACTGTTTCCATAGTTTCTATGGTTTCCATGATTTGCTCAACAAAACTGTAATAGTCGTAATAGTTTTGTTTTGACATTAAAGGGTGATATTTAATTTAACAATTTGGATATTGGGTTTGGTCGTAGAAAATATAATGTATACACTCGTATAATAATAGCAACCATTATAAACTTGTTGCATAACATACTATACAGAAAAATAGTTGAAATTGGTAGATAATTTAGTTCTCTGTAATTCTTATTCCTCTAAAATAATTTAGAGTTATTTGTCAGCAGATAAAATACTGTACCGAATGTTTTTGATGAATTCATGAAGTGAATGATGAATCTTTGTGTTTAATATAGTTCTTTTCAAGTTGATCGTAGATTTTCATCCACATCATCCCAAGAGAGCTCCATCTCGACGAACAGAACTCGCTCATTCGCTCATCCGCTGTGTGCAGGTTTGACAGACTCGACTCGCAACGACTCCGGCAGTCGCAGCAGAGAGAAATGATCAATAAGCTCTCTGTATATCGCTCGTAGCGGTGTTCTCGCCGGGTCACCATGGCAACGTATACGAGAGCACGCAGTTTTGATGATGTTCCCATATTTGGCTGCTTTTAAATAATCGCACGCTTCAAGAAGCCACCACTCCAGGCTATAAACTGTGCGAAAACCAATTTAGCGTTGAAAACGCACCGACAACCGACCGACTACTTGCTACTAGAGAAGTTACGTTTACCAGGAAAGCTACTTGCTAGGTGCAACAACATAGCTTTACTCTACGTACAATTATGGTTTCATGTGCACAACAAATATTGCATAATTATTAACCGGCATTCTGTACATTTGCTCTCAAAGTGTTTATGTTTGCTATTTTCATTTATGTACAAATACATTTTAAACAGTGTTAGAAAGCACTTGGCTTATATTAATAGAACAGACAGTATCTACAAATTAATTAGACTAGACTAGATAAAGAAATTCATAAAATAAATACGTCACAATTAATTTTTGTTTTAATTTTAATTCAAACTAGGCACCTACTATGACGTTTTACGAACAAAAAATTCGTCGAATTTATCGACATCAACATAATTCTGTTTTGTAAATAGCTCTAATACCAATCAATTCAATTTGGAATAAAATTGGAGTTAATTAATTTCATATTTATTTAATCCTCTTTATGGATCTGCTGTTTAAGTCGTATACATATCTTCCAAACGTTTCCAAATTATTTTGTTGAAACAAAATACACAAAATTATTCTCATTTGACATAAAGGTTGGTAGTACAAGCTCTGTTTTTTAGGTGTTCTAAGAGTACGGTTTTAACATGTTAGAAATAGTTAAAACACCCAAAAACACTGCTCTTAAAACAAGCAAAAACAGAGCTTGTGCTACTAGCCATCGAAATTAAGGGTCACGGATCAAAAAATTAAGACGAAGCTGAGTTTCCTTTAAAAAAATCAGAGTGTACCTACTCTGAATTACAAATCTTGATATAGTCACGGGTTTTGTTGTTTATTATAATCTTGAAATATTTAACATACATCAAATGTCAGACCATTCTCAGCAACAGTTTTAGTTTTTGTCTTAAACATAACCATAAATACAAACATAAAAGTTTTCACCAAAAATAGTTTATTTTGGTATTATTTCTTCAATTATATATTTAAATGAAAACAGTAGTGAACTATACAAACCAATTACTACCTTTTACTAATATTCTATACTTTAAAAATGTGGTATCGAGTCGGCATGTGGATTTAAGAACTTGATTCGATTCCCAAAATGAGAATCTCGCGCATGCTCCCAAATGATTTCTTGTCAGGTTTCATTAGTTACAACACATCAATAGTATCAAATATTATTGTTGATAGTTTTCCTTCAATTTACTTAAATAAATCAATAATTTGTCTAAATACAAAAATGGGGTAGGTGGCTCAGTGGTATCGAGTCGGCCTGTGGAGAATCCTGGTTCGATCCTCACAGCCGACAAACAATTTGCACCACTTTAAAACTACCCCTGTGGCTTCATCTAACATCTTTAAGGGCGGTGATTTGACGGGTGGTAACCGTAGTTCATGCAAAGAAATATATCACTTACCGAGATCTGCTACAGCAGAGTGCCACACCCAGTAATGGATAAAAGGCGTGAAGATATATTTATTTATTTAAAAGTGTATTTTATATGATTTTGTAAACAGGCATATGAATAAACATAAAACAAAAACTATATTTATGTCAACATCTGGAAATGGTTCAATTTGCTCAATAAAGATAAAGACTATAACAGTGCCTATGTTAAAAGCTGTCAATGTGGCTTTATATGAATGAATATGAACAAAAAAGATTTTTACCTGAAACTGACAGGAAAATAAACATTTGCTTGACCTTTAAGACTCAGGAAAGCTTTGCTTTCCATGCAGATAATGAAAGAAACGTGAGCGTTTAGTTACTTAGTAAAATACTGACTGAATATGTAAGTCAAATATTTCTTTTAATTTAAGTTAATTTAAAATGTGTATTATTTGTTTATAAGTTTCAGATAAAATGTTATACGTAACACGTCAGTAAAGTGTCGTACAGGATTCGTAAGCTGTTCAAGCCTCGTTAACGCTCGGCATCAAACTATCTACTCATCCTATAATTGAACACTATGCTGACTTTTTACGTAAATAACTATTAATTAATTAAATATCACTGCATCTAATAAGCAATTGGATTTGCGTGGTCCCCTGAGATAAAATTGTTCTGCAGGCCTTGGTCGCAAAAATATCTGGAGAAAATAATTATAGTATTACATCTGTCAAAGTTTGATTCTATACATTTGTAAATTTAACGTTTTATATATTTTTTATAACAGTTTACGTTAAAAATATTATTTACTAACGAAAGTTGCATGATTTAGAGCAGCTGGACTATCAATATTCTACCATGTCTTCCTGTCAAAACGCTGGGTCCACCTGTGTGTCAATTGCGAATATAACATATTAATTTGAAGCATTTTTTAAAATTATATTTTAGAAACGTTTGACAATAAAAGTATTATGTTAAATGTTTAATGTTTTCTCTTGCTTTCCAGGTTGATATCTGGTCATATCAATACAAATAAAAGTAGAATATACGAGTAAACCTAATAATTTTTAGTCCAGATCACTCCTGCATACTTACTTTCCTTTAACACAATTTCCTTTAAAAGTTATAAAAACAAATTTTAAAGTAAATGCTCTATAAAATATAAAATAAGATTATTATTGAGCATTATCCAATATGAATTTGTAAATAGCAGAGCTGGTCGATAACTGGTTAATGTTATATAGCTTCACTCTACTTTTGCTATAAGTGTAGCTTCACTAAATGTGAATAAATATAACTACATGTAGTTTGTAGCGATTATTTCACTTATGTCAATTATACTGACAAATTTTACATAGTTTCATAAACAATTACAGTAACAAATGCCTTGGCAACGGGGATTTGTCGCGCGGTAAATGCCCAAGACCATTTGTCACCGACAAATCGCCGTTGCCTAGGAGACACAAACACCACATTTTCAAAATAAACAATCAGTTTTCTAAAATGTCAGAAGTGAATCGTTTTGGAGATGCGTGTTTGGCGGCAATTTGTACCGAAATAGAAAATAAGAAATCAGAAAATACAAAAAAGTGTCAAGGTAGTATCTGGAGAATATTTACCTAATTAAAATAATCACATTTAAAATAAATTTTTAATTTAATACAAAAATATAGAGATATCATTCGAGAAATATTCTTCACAAATACCACTCGCGACTCTTATTTTATCAGTAAACTTTTCTTTCAAACATTGTTTACCTTTAAGCAACATCCTTCGAGTCATCTGCTCAGAATAAATCCCTCGAGCTACGCTCTCGTGATTTATTCGAACAGATGACTCTCACGATGTTGCTAGGTAAACAATGTTTTCAAGAAAAGATTACTGATAAAACTTGAGTCTCTTGTGATATTATATACGATATATTTTTACTCTTGTTGATTAAAACTAACAAAGAAAACTATATTTTCTACGATTGCTATGAAAAGTTGACAATTAAGCTCTCATTTGTCGTCGTAAAGTTGACGTTGACAATCGAAAAATATATTTTTTGCGCGTCTCCAATGGCAACGCGTGAAAAAGACGTTAAATGCGCGCTTATTTCAATAGTTACGAGGGATACAAACAAAACAGAAACTTATCACATTAACAGCTGGCAGAACGAATTTATTTTCATTACGAGTATGGTTTTTTAATAATTTTAATATGTAATCGTAGAAAAAATGATGTGTGTATCACGAGTGTAAAGTGTCTTTGTTCCTCTTGCACTATTGCAGCTCTCGCCTTCGACTCACGCTGCAATTACTGTGCTCGAGTAACAAAGAATCACTTTACGCTCTTAATACACAAATAACTATTTTATAGCTTGAAGCTATTTTTTTGTAGCTTAGAGCTACTTTTGTAGGTTGAATTTATTCTGGGTGGTTTAAAAGTTTCTTTTGTAACGTGTTACTTTTTGTAATTTAAGCTACTTCTAATGGTTATTTTTAATATTTGGAATGTAAGTGGTAATCTTACGGTTTTTTGTTTCGATTTATGTAAATAATCAAATATACTACAAAATTACTAAAAACATATACAAAAATACAATGGATGAATAACAATTTAGTTAAACTAGTGTTGAAAGTTTACAGAATCAAAACAAAAGTTGCAACCTAAGCGAAGGCAAATGTTAGTTTAGTGGACTTGTTTATTGAAAGTGAGCTTCACCTAAAACCGAATATAATAACTAAAGTTTTTGGAGTGCGAGTTCAGTGGACTTATGATTTGTTTATTAAATGTCCGAGAAAAGTTAGCCTACCCAAAAAATTCTATCAAAAATTTAATATCCAAAAGGTATAACGAAATCCAAATGTCACGATTCTGCTAAAAAAAATTAAATATATATTTTTTTTTTTAATTGCCAACATTATCGAACCTTTTTGGAACAAGTATTGTAGCTAATTACTTTTCAGTAACTTTTCAAATTCATCCAATTTTGCAAAATGAGTATTTTGCGCATTGATTCGTATTCTAGTGCGCAAATTAAGTATCTAACGCACACTCCCAAATTATTTGTTGTCAAGTTTCATTTGTTACAAGACATCAATAGCATCAAATTAATATTTTTGTTGAATGTTTTCCTTCAATTTACTTAAATAAATCAATATTTATTGTATTATTCTTTAAAAAACTTTGTTCTAGGTGAAGAAGTGAGTTATACCATACTGATGAGCTCTAATAAGAGCGAAACGCGTCTATGGTTACTACTGTGCTGGCCAGCCTCTGACGATGCCCTCATAAGGTGACTTGGAGGCTGAATTTTGTGAGACTTAGCCAAGTGTTTAGTTTATATTTTATTAAACCTAGTTTCACCAAGGTGTATGGATGACAATTAATTTTGTCTTTGTTGATATTATTCTTTATTTACAGTTGTAGAAAAAATGTTGTTTGTATTTCGTGGGCCAAATCCTTGTTTTTTAGCGCGTTCGAATGACCTTTATTGTCTCGACTAAAAGTAACATTCTCACGCGCAACAAAAAAACACTCATTTTGAATTATTTGAACTCACAAACTTTCGCTTGTAATAAGTCAGCGTTAACCACCCATCATCTAACCAGAATTGCACGGTTATTAATATTAGGTAACTGCAGCAAGATAAGAACCTCACATATGGCATTATATCCACTATCCAGCAAAGTCAAAAGAAAGGCTTACATCAACAGTATCCGATCTATATCATTCACTACCCTTCACATTATAAATTCATCCGCCAAATCAGAACGAATATCAAATTAGGTTTAGCGGTAACCGGTTGTACCCCACGCTAATAGGCCAGGCTGTCGGTGGAGAGTGGCGGTGCCGATGCCGGGCTCGTCGCGGCGCCCCTCGAGAGCGCGACGCCAGACTCGCGAGAACTTTGCACAACTTGCCAGGAACTTTCACAAGAAGTAAAGCACCCGGAGCGTAGGGTCTGAGATGCGAAGGCGAACAGATGAGATGGGAAGGTATAGTTTGTGTAGAGATCAAGAAGGAACTTTGTGATGGTAAAACTTGCATCGTATATTTTCCACTATCAAACATTTTAAAATTATTTTAGGGAAAAATGTTAAATGTCATTTAATTTTTCATATCTTTAGATACTTTTGTTGTTTAACAATATTTCTCTGTTAATTTAATTTTAAATGGCGGTTCTTAAACTTTTAGTCATCGCGGACTTCTAAAATTAAGAACTATTATTCGAGAACCTTCTGTTTCTGGTGGACTTAAGGACCAGAAATATAAAAGAAGTTGAAATTTTGAACTACGTTCACATAATCTTTATATATCTCTTACATAAATTAGAAGTTTATACTCGTAATAGTATATTAAAGAACGAGTTTTATAAGACATGAATTTTTTTCGCACGCTTCCAAGTTTAGAAAACAAGCCGCTGGCGAGTTTTCTAAAGGACAAGTGCGTTAACAGTCTTATAAAATTATTTATTTATACTATTTTTCCTATTTTGCGTCTTCCATAAATTATGATTTTAAGAAAATCTGCAATATTTTAAACCGGACCAATTAAGGGTAATTTGTATATGAAATGTTGTGGTTGGTAACTGTTCTTGATATTGTTCAGATTTTGAGGTTATGTTGAAATTTTAATGTTCTCTGCTTGATAGATTCAGTATGCCATTTGCTACTACCAACCGTCTAAAACAAAATGTTGCTTATCGTAATGACTTCCTTATGAACGCAAAATAGACAAATATTCATTTCACAATATGCAAAAAATTATAAAGTTTTGTTTCTAATTACATTTATTCAATTATGGCGAGTTACAATGCCAAAAGTTATATTTTAATCTTAGTTTAAATAAATAAAAGAAAATTGAATATATGTCAGAAATAGCTATTATTTCATATGACACATAATTCCGCTTTGCTTTTACTTATTTAAAATAAGTTTAAAATTTAAATTTTGACAGCTGATTCTAAGAATTACATTAAAACCCCAATAACACAATGTACGATGATATCGCCTGTATTAGAATCCGAAGATTTCGAGTTTGAATCTTAGTCAAGCTAAATACGAACTGTAATACTGTAATTGGAATTAAGTTCCTGTTATATAATCATAGAGTAGTATAAATAATAGCTATTAACATACATAGGAATGTTATGAGTATTATTACAACCGCAGATATCAGTTTGAAATCCAAGTTCGTAGAGTAAAGATTTTAAGACATCTAAGGCCTGTTATGACTCATAACATCTATGGTTTGTTAACGTTAACGTCATTAATAAATCTTATTTTTTGAAATTCTTGTATGAATAACGTCTTTGTTATCATTTTAGAAGGTATTAATTTGAAAGCAAAAATGCATTTTGCAAAACGATAACATATCAGAAAAGTGTCACTTTTCTTCCAATCGGATTACAAAATTATTGAAATAATCACAAAATTAATATTCTAAACAATCGGTAGAAAAATAGTTGTTTAATCCAACAACAAAATCTTGGCTAAATTCATAGTCGAGACACAGCCGCGGTAGAAATCTTTTACTTTTTGTCTAGTAACTATTATTTAAAAACTTTTATAATGAATTTTTGAGGTATTATCGATTTAGTAGAAGAATTTTAACTTTTATTTGATGAACTTTTCTCTAAAATAAATTGACGGATAACTGCGGCGAAATAATGATTTGCCACGTTAAACGCATATTGTCACTAATAGTAAAACGGAAATGATGATAATAATTAAATGATTTACTTTTTATTCATTTAAACATGTAAAGAAAATGATAAGCATTAGTTAATTTAAAATGTTTTTAAAAGAACTTTTGTGTCATATATTTTCTAATAAAATATCAAACTAAACACTTGTCTAAGTCTCACAAAATTCAGCCTCCAAGTCACCTTATGAGGGCATCGTCAGAGGCTGGCCAGCACAGTTGATAACCATAGACGCGTTTCGCTCTTATTAGAGCTCATCAGTATGGTATAACCTACTTCTTCACCTAGAACAAAGTTCACGTGAAGAAGCTGGTGACGAAGGACTGTGCCAGCAGAGAATAAGATCTCTAAAAAACGGTAAGATGACATGAGAAGTTCTGTCGAACCAGTAATGCCATCTACCGAAAAAAGCAAAAGCTACGAAATAGCAATTTAAATAAAAAACAACAAAGACAAAATTAATTGTCTTTAAATGCTCACTTGGTGAAACTAGGTTTAATAATAAAATATCAAACTAAACACTTGGCTGAATTTTGTGAGACTTAGACAAGTGTTTAGTTTGATATTTTATTATTAAACCTAGTTTCACCAAGTGAGCATTTAAAGACAATTAATTTTGTCTTTGTTGTTTTTTATTCATATATTTTCCACTAACAAAAGTTTTTTAATTTGTTTTAGAACAAAATGCTACATCTTTTACCACTTTTATATGATGCATATTAATCCATAAAATAAATAATAACAACTGTGAAACGTATCAACATCTTTTGTCAATCCTATACAGTGAGCGACAGCATATACCTACTCTCAGCAGTGTAACGTTCCTCATACTCGTATAACCGCGGAATCAATAATGGCGTATGTTGTGTTCTACGCACATCACATCCACATCCAACCCGAAGCATCCCATAGCGTCTAAAACCACAGCGTCGACAACCCATAGTGTCGACAAGTCTATAACCCCGACAACCCATAGCGTCGACAACACCTCCCACTCCAATGTTCATAGCGTATAAATCGTGTTTGTGTAAGTTTGCTTTGCGTTGCCATTCTCGCTGCCAAATAGTATAGAAAACGTGTAATAGATGGCGCTGATTATTACAATGAACCAAATGAATCGACAACAAATTTCAAGATTTTTTAATGCTATATATTCTTATATCCTTTTAATTGTAATAGCTACGTGAAAGTAAATATGATTAAAAAATTTACAAATACTATATGAAAACAAATGCAATAAATTTTATTATTTATTGCTTTTACATTTACATTATATCAAAGCTAATATTATATTTTACCAATTTTATATACAATTAAAAGAGTGTAAATTATGATTTATTTTATAATTCTAATTTAGTTATTATCTATATAAATTAAGTGAAATATTCTTGTTATTTTATAAATAAAAATACAATTGCATTTAACAGGTTTACTTTAATAGTTGTTTCCAAATTTGAAATATACAGAAATTAAATAAAACTAAAATAGAAGCATACAGTGATAAGTGGTAATCAGTCATTTTTAAAATATTTTTCTAGAAAAAAATTAAATCATTTATAATTTGAGCAGCAACAATATTGTTAAAATAATAAACAAGTGATGGTACAAACAAATATAGTTTCCATAAATCATTTAAAAACAAAAAAAAAACAAATATAAATCTATCTCATTTTGATATTCCAGGCTACTGTTTTCTCGTAAAAATGTATTTAGCAGATTTATAATGTAAATAACTATTACTACCAAAAATAAACTGATCTTTACAGCTTTCGAGTATATTCAATTAATTATTTCTTCAAAGATGTGTCGCCCAAATTATTGTGGACAAAAATCATTTAAATAGATAAAAGTTTGTAGAGAATAAAATTCTATTTCTAAATCGGTCAACATTTCTTATTGTACTTGTTTAATTACTGTAAGAATTGAATTTAAAATTGCCTAAAATTAGCTATTTTATTTTTAAATACTACTAACCGTGGAAGAAAACTAAATTTATGTAAATATCATATAATTATTCAATTATATATTTCAATAGTACACATCATAATTGACATTTGATTAAAATAATAAATATTTAGTCTTCTAAATATTTGGTAACTTTTTAATCATAATTAAAATGTTTTACAAAATTATGTAGATCTGGTGAATATAGTGGCTGAAAAATGAATTCGATCCGCAATTCGTAAATTTTGGCCATGACGACTGTCAACGTGTTGTCTTGGTGGAAAGGCATTTTCATCTTCTTTAAATATTGCCTTCAGGTTGTTAAATAATACTGCGTATATTGTGTTACTTTTTTTGACATGATCGATAAACACAATTCCGTGACAATCCTAAAAAAACTAAAACAGTCACGGCACAATATTATATTACATTCATTTTTACAAAAACGCTAACACTGACACAATCGTCAGTCAAACAATAGCCAATTGTCAAAAACAGCTGAAATTTTCAGAGATATCTTTCAAAACATGTACAATTGTAGTACTAGAATAGTTTTAACGAATGACTACACTTACATATATTGAGGTTCAAAACTTTTTAGACAATTCTCGTATATATATCCCAACGCTAAAACAAAAACGATTTCCAGTAATTGTCGCAAATGCTCCAATATTATAATATATGTATTCACAAAGTAATTGTAGTGTATAACCAGTTCTTCGTACTCATACTAATTTGATATTTGACAGTAGTATTGCATCGTTTTGTTTCATTAAAACAATCTGAAACTAGAAAAAAATAAATTGTATTCCTTTTATATATATATCTTATAGTGAAAAATAACATACTGATTCCTGATATTTCTTCTAAATATTTGTAAAGATAAACTTAACTTCTAAAATTGTTAAAAGGTCCAGAAAACCAGAGTAATCCTGGCATCCAATACTAGCAGGCACTTTTGACGTATAGTACATTGTCAACAAACTACATAATAAGTATAACCATGGTCAACTAGATGTTTCACACATTATTTATTATTAAAAATCATCTTAAATAAATGGAATATAGTCTTACAGTAGTTCATTCTATTATATTACCTGATTTCAAACAATAATACATTTATTTATTGGATATTAAGAAAGATATGATTTTAATTATAACAATTACGCGCCAAATATGAATCTGCAAATAAAATTTGGTTGTGTATGTTTAGGATATAAAAATTCGTTTCCACCCCTAATAATTGATGTGCCTCAATTACTTTTTACATGTACTTACATATTTCTATAATATCAAGAAAAAGTATGCGGTTTCATTAGCGTGATCTACGTATTCCATGTTGAAGGCTACCATAAAAGTTAACGAAAATATAGATATTTCAAAATATAGCAAACTGTCAGCTTATTTGAAGATTCCCGAGAAGACATCGATAATTCGTACAAATTCCGAAAATAGCGCCAGCAATAAGATTGTTATCAATGGAAAGGACATCAAATTAGATAAAACAAACAATAATTTAAGTGTTAATATAAATGTTAATGTTTTATTAATAAGTAATTCAATCAATTTGACTGATTTCTGTGCATTATTCGTTCATTGTTTTAACAGTGGAATAAAATTACTTTATTCCACTGGTGTATAATTTGTAGCTTTATACAATTGCAATGAGCACAAATAAATGCATATTATGAGTTGATCGAACTAGTTTTACAATATCCCCAGGGGTGTAGTCTACTTTCATATATAAAAATATGTTAGGTAAATAAACTATTTAGGGTTGATACGAATTTTCTAATAAGAAAATGTATAAAATTGATATATTATTAATTAAAAAAATTATTATCACCTTGCTCTGGGGTTACTTGACACCGAACTTATTTTAAAATATATATAGGGATGTTTTGTAAGTACATGTAAAAAATAATTGAGGCACATCAATTATTAGGGGTGGAAACGAATTTTTATATCCTAAACATACACAACCAATTTTATTTGCAGATTCATATTTGGCGCGTAATTGTTATAATTAAAATCATATCTTTCTTAATATCCAATAAATAAATGTATTATTGTTTGAAATCAGGTAATATAATAGAATGAACTACTGTAAGACTATATTCCATTTATTTAAGATGATTTTTAATAATAAATAATGTGTGAAACATCTAGTTGACCATGGTTATACTTATTATGTAGTTTGTTGACAATGTACTATACGTCAAAAGTGCCTGCTAGTATTGGATGCCAGGATTACTCTGGTTTTCTGGACCTTTTAACAATTTTAGAAGTTAAGTTTATCTTTACAAATATTTAGAAGAAATATCAGGAATCAGTATGTTATTTTTCACTATAAGATATATATATAAAAGGAATACAATTTATTTTTTTCTAGTTTCAGATTGTTTTAATGAAACAAAACGATGCAATACTACTGTCAAATATCAAATTAGTATGAGTACGAAGAACTGGTTATACACTACAATTACTTTGTGAATACATATATTATAATATTGGAGCATTTGCGACAATTACTGGAAATCGTTTTTGTTTTAGCGTTGGGATATATATACGAGAATTGTCTAAAAAGTTTTGAAACTCAATATATGTAAGTGTAGTCATTCGTTAAAACTATTCTAGTACTACAATTGTACATGTTTTGAAAGATATCTCTGAAAATTTCAGCTGTTTTTGACAATTGGCTATTGTTTGACTGACGATTGTGTCAGTGTTAGCGTTTTTGTAAAAATGAATGTAATATAATATTGTGCCGTGACTGTTTTAGTTTTTTTAGGATTGTCACGGAATTGTGTTTATCGATCATGTCAAAAAAAGTAACACAATATACGCAGTATTATTTAACAACCTGAAGGCAATATTTAAAGAAGATGAAAATGCCTTTCCACCAAGACAACACGTTGACAGTCGTCATGGCCAAAATTTACGAATTGCGGATCGAATTCATTTTTCAGCCACTATATTCACCAGATCTACATAATTTTGTAAAACATTTTAATTATGATTAAAAAGTTACCAAATATTTAGAAGACTAAATATTTATTATTTTAATCAAATGTCAATTATGATGTGTACTATTGAAATATATAATTGAATAATTATATGATATTTACATAAATTTAGTTTTCTTCCACGGTTAGTAGTATTTAAAAATAAAATAGCTAATTTTAGGCAATTTTAAATTCAATTCTTACAGTAATTAAACAAGTACAATAAGAAATGTTGACCGATTTAGAAATAGAATTTTATTCTCTACAAACTTTTATCTATTTAAATGATTTTTGTCCACAATAATTTGGGCGACACATCTTTGAAGAAATAATTAATTGAATATACTCGAAAGCTGTAAAGATCAGTTTATTTTTGGCAGTAATAGTTATTTACGTTATAAATCTGCTAAATACATTTTTACGAGAAAACAGTAGCCTGGAATATCAAAATGAGATAGATTTATATTTAGTTTTTTGTTTGTTTTTAAATGATGTATGGAAACTATATTTGTGTGTACCATCACTTGTTCATTATTTTAACAATATTGTTGCTGCTCAAGTTATAAATGATTTTATTTTTTTCTAGAAAAATATTTTAAAATTGACTGATTACCACTTATCACTGTATGCTTCTATTTTAGTTTTATTTAATTTCTGTATATTTCAAATTTGGAAACAACTATTAAAGTAAACCTGTTAAATGCAATTGTATTTTTATTTATAAAATATCAAGAATATTTCACTTAATTTATATAGATAATAACTAAATTAGAATTATAAAATAAATCATAATTTACACTCTTTTAATTGTATATAAAATTGGTAAAATATAATATTAGCTTTGATATAATGTAAATGTAAAAGCAATAAATAATAAAATTTATTGCATTTGTTTTCATATAGTATTTGTAAATTTTTTAATCATATTTACTTTCACGTAGCTATTACAATTAAAAGGATATATGAATATATAGCATTAAAAAATCTTGAAACTTGTTGTCGATTCATTTGGTTCATTGTAATAATCAGCGCCATCTATTACACGTTTTCTATACTATTTGGCAGCGAGAATGGCAACGCAAAGCAAACTTACACGAACACGATTTATACGCTATGAACATTGGAGTGGGAGGTGTTGTCGACGCTATGGGTTGTCGGGGTTATAGACTTGTCGACACTATGGGTTGTCGACGCTGTGGTTTTAGACGCTATGATACGTACTCATCCAACCAACAGAACAGAACGAACTGGCTGCGAGCTTTGCACCGAACAGAAAGCTCTCTTTGTCTTTTCTCTACGCTCTTCTCTTCTCTTCGCCTCGTTGTTCGTTCGTTCTTGGCCGCGCAAAGCTTCTCCGTCTTGTGTTGTATGCCTGCTCGCTAGATGTTGTTTTGTACGTTTTGTACAGAACTCCAGAGGAAGACTCACGATGTTTTGTTCTCGAATGTGGCGTTTTTTCACTGGTGAAAGGATTGCTAATGAAATTGTTATATGCGAAACTGGGAGGGAAGATGACAATGAGCATGAGGAAGATAATTATAGGATAATTAGATAGTTTATTTAACGGAAATATAGGTCTTAGCTATAGTTGTTGTTTCAAGTGATTCATTTTTCTCTTGTAGCTTAAAAATAATGTTATAATAACTGAAACTATGTACTTCTTAAAACTACTTTTATAGCTTAAGACTACTTTTTGTAAGTACCTAAAAACTACATTTTATAGTGGAAAGCTACTTTTTAGGCTGCTGATATTTATTAATTTATTTATGTTACGCTGTACAACAGGAATTTAATCCCAATTACAGTACAGGGTCCGCACTCACCGAGCCGCAGTGTGGTAGTTTTTTTATATAATTTGTAGCTTGAGTGCGATTCGAACTCGGGATCTCCGAATTCGAATTTCGTATAGCTATCCACACTACCGTACTGACGGACATATACATAATTGTTTTACGTATGATTTGACCACAGTAAGGTAATCCTTTTTTACATTCGTTAAAAATTACTTCTCAGTCGCATTTACTTCACGGCTGCATTTACTTCATGGCCACATTTACTTCACGGCTCCTATAAGCACTTGTTTGTTTAAATAACAAATCCATTACTTTTGAACATTTACTAATATCGATATCATTTTTCACCATTACCGTTAATTTTATAAATAAATTTTAACATTAGTTTTAGCTGTAACTTTTTTTTACAAAATACAACTAGTAGTTGTAGCTTCGCTACATGTTTAGATTACGAGTAGCTGTAGTTGATTTAGTGTTTTGAGTAGGTTGCTTAGCTGTGTTCTGATTGTATAAGGAACTCGCTGATGCCGCTTTGTATATATTAGTAGTCAAAGATCGATGTATACATTAAGATTATGATTGCAACAGAATCAGTTGATTGCGGAACAAGTATTGGTACTTGAAACTTAGGTTTGTGTGATAATAATGATTAGCTGCATTCATAGCTATCTAATTAACAATCATGATTAACAATTACAATTTTCAATTAGTGGAAGCGTCTTAAACTTATGATTAAAATTAAAATTAATAACAATATAAGTAAATTAGTGACAAATTACAAGTGAAGAGAATTTTTAAAAGAACATAAATAAACAATAGAAAACATGTAAATTAGCATAATTCTTTGACCTATTTATCGGTCTGTGGATTTGAGAACCCGGGTTTGATTCTCACAGCCGACAAACAATTTTCATCACGTTAAAACTACCCCTGCGGGGTAACATATTTAGAGGCATGATTTGACAGCTGATAACCGCATTTCACTTTTACAAAATATAGTATTTGATTAAAATTACGACATTTACATTCGCCGGTTTCAAGATAATGAAGATAATCAAAGAAATTCACTTGCAAACTAATTTACTTTTTCTTTTGTAATACGACCGCGGCTGGCCATATTACGCGACAGGGGACATGAAAGTTTATTTTACACAAATAACAAATATTTTTATACTAATTGTAACACGAAACGTTATAATTGAATATGAGGATGGAAGTAGAATTACTATTTAAATTACATTCTTATTAATTATAATAATTAATTCACTATTCAAGTTTAAAATTAAGTAAAACGCGAACACCGCGTTATGTGAAGATCTACATCTTCACTCGTTGATTCGATGGACGAGACTGATGGTTTCCACCAAAACACTTGCTGTCCTGGGTACAGTACCCACATCTGGAATCCATCACTCCCGCATCGGGGTGGACACAGATGCCTCAAGTGTTTTGGTTATGTAGTCTGACACTCTGGCCCTGCAGATAACGCGAACATGAAATCTTGTTGGAATTATAAGAATATTAACTATAACTGTCTCTTTTTATAATTTCATGCCCTATATTCGAAAACCAAAAGATCTCACACTCAGCCTTAATGGCACATGTGGTCACGAGTGACAAATTACACGAAATCAATCTTACCTAAACGCAACATAACAACAATGAGATAGCTCATATTGTTACACTTTCCTGTTTATCCTATACCAACTGACAAAAGTGACGTTTCTATATGACGGTTTTTATATACGAGGTATATTTTTTGCACGATCGATGCAAAACCAAAATTAAAATTTAGAAATATTTGAAAATTATATTGATATTTTAAATTTTTAGTTGTTTTCATTTTTAAAATGTTTTGATAATTGCTATGTTACCAAGAAAAATTATTAAATTTTTATTTACATACCGTTTTCTGATCGGTAAGTAATTACTTATCGTTCAGTAATTTGTAATTCATTAAAAATCCAATCGGTAAAAGTTATTAAAAAAAATCGTGTAAAAAATGCAAAAAAAATATGTCGATTTGTCTGATTTACTAATCATTTATGTTACATATCTGTTTCTAGCTAAACGGAATAAAAATTAACTTTCATTTACAATGTAAAATTACAATTACATTATAAAAAGTATTGTGAATTCCATGGAACAATGCATGAAACAGTGTTCTGTCGCTTCACATGAATACGGTATCGTACTATTGAAATATTCTGCATAGCTCGAGGCGATACAAATGCGACAATTGTCAATTCAAGCTCTGAATTAAACAGCGAAATGGATATGAAGCTCGAACGGTTCTCAAAAACCAATCCAATACTCGGCCGCATTAACATTCAAACAGAATGGAATATGCTGCATTTGACGTTCTCTACCACGCATATACGCATAACGTGAAATGTTCCTAAATGGAAACAAAACCACGACAACAATGACACGTTACTAGCGATGATTTGCCTATGGATTTTCTAGTGTTGTAACGAGTTTCACTTTTATGTTTTATTCTAAATGTGAAACAGAACGGTTATAATAAAAATAATTGGTGTTTCGGAAATAGTGATGATTGTTTAATTAGTGTTATTATTTTAATCAGGTTGAAGAACGATATAATGGTTTTAATTATTGTTCTGAAAACAATGACATCTATTTAAATGTAGGTATTTAAATAAGTACAACAATAATTCTTTTCATTAATTTAATTAATAAAAATATTCACACTTAAACATTGTGCAAAATGTATGTTAAATTCATCGGTGAGGATTTTAGGAGCGTGTCGAATCTAATATTTAATTATAGGCATGGCCGAATTAACTCGTATTGTCTTAGAGCAAGTTAAATTTTTTGCCCTATAGAAACTAAAATAAATGAAAACCATGTAGTACTTTTAAGTTAAATAAATACTAGTATATTATACAACGACGCTATAATGGATGCTCTTATTCCCGAGGATGAAGTAATCATTCGAGGTAATAATAGCCATTATAGCGAGTTGTATACTATACTTCATATACGACTAACATATACGACTAATTTAATAAAAATTAGTCAATTTTTATATGATTTATTATCTATTAATTTTACATCTATTTACCTAATAAATTTACATCTAATTGAAATGAGTAAATGGTGTAAAAAGACCATAATGAAGATGATTTGTATTTTTCACCTAATTCAGTAAAATATGCCAACAATACATTTTCTGAATACGAATTTGTCTATTTTAATACGCCAGTCCAAAACTTTGGTATGCTTTGTCATAGAAATTTTTAGACTTTTGCGGTAATAAACCATATGTAGTAGCATCAGCGATTTTCGTTATTTCTGGAGGTGTAGAAGATATACTGTCTTCTGTAATACTGTCCATTTTTTCAATTACAGTTAAACACAATAATTTAACACAATTTGCAAGACCATTTTTGACAACTTCTCAACGATGATTTCGTCAGATTTCGTTTTGTTAGTTTCCGATTCGTTAACAACAGTGAACTTAGCAACGAGCATGTTTAATTTAAATATGAGTCGCTATGGCAACACTGTTCCGATGGCACAATAAAACAATGATCCATGTTTTAAGCATTTTGATTGGTTCACGAGCGGGAATAATGACCATTATTCCCGACTCATTATTCCCGGCGGGATAAATATATAGCATTATATAGCAAAAAACGCATATATAATGATAATATTATTAGTTAGTGGTATATAAAAAAATAAATATATCATCACCCCTTTTACCCATTACTGAGTATGGCACTCTTTAGTAGCAGATCTCTGTAAGTGATTTAATTCTTCATGTGAAGTGCGGTTACCGGCCGTCAAATCACAGCCTCCAAAGATATTAGTGGGAATCGAACCTGAGTTCTCAAAACCATAGGACGACTCGATACTCTTACTTATATCTGTTGACCATTTGATTTGACATTTTTCAAATTATAAATTACCGGCCCCATTCTTAAAAAAGTTTTAGCTAATCCTAAATTTGGTGTAGCGAAACTAAACTGAATCATATTTTAAAAAATATACTTAACAGAACCTAATTAAAATCATATACCATTTAATTTTCATAATGTAATTCGGATTTTTTCGTATTGAATCAGAATAAGATTAATTAATTCAGAATGCAGATTTTTTTTGTATATATAATCTGGCTGTACGAGTACATGATGACTACCACAATACCACAAATTCTCTATCATTTGTCTCATTTTCCCCAAACATTCTCGGTTGCCGTGAAAGTCAATAGCCTTTTCATATAGTTGTTTCGTTGGATCCGATTTGTAATGATAATGTCCGCGTCGTTGAAGAGTGTTCAGTCTCACCCCGGGGGTAACTCGACGCTGCTGGGGCCCTACTAGGCTAGGGCTAGGGGTGGCAGGTGGCAACACATGTGAAACCCGACGACAAGAGACGCGGACTCTTGGACAAGTGAAGTACACTGCGTTATTACGCAGTCAGAATGTGTAAAGTGAAATTATACAACGGGGATTAAACCCTGTTATTAGGGGGTGATAACATGTGTCGAAAGAATTGTTTATTTTTATTTAGAGTAGAGACTTGTCATATAAGGAAAAAAATATGGAATAGGCACTTTAAAACTTGCTGCACTTCGCCATTTAGAAGATCGTGTCCGTCAGTACGGTGGTGTGGATAGCAATACGGAATTCGAATCCGGAGATCCCGAGTTTGAATCTCACTCAAGCTAAAAATTATATGAACTACCACACTGCGGTTCGGTGAGTGCGGACCCTGTACTGTAATTAGGATTAAATTCCTGTTGTACAGCGTAATATAAATAAATAAATATGAAGTACATTATTTATGTTAGATAATATTTTTATTATCATGTACAATCATAGCCCAATGGATAAGGTTTGCGTCTACCCATCGAAAGATCGTCCGTTCTCTTTCACTTCTTACATAAAAAATACATTTGTGTATGAGTGGCTCTGACCCCACTTTAAGCTGTAGGTCCCTATTACTGTAAATGGGATTAAGTTCCTGTTGTGCAAAGTAACACATAAATTAGAATTCGAATTTGTATAGTTGTTAATTTTCACATTTATCTCTTCTTAATTAAAATCATTTATAAAATATAAAATATCACTGACCAATTACTTACAATTTTCTTAAGGTTTATGGCATCTCACTTACAGGTATTGATAATTGTTGACAGTTAAAATCTTATAGAAATCATAGAGCAAATAACAATTCACGAATTTGAAGTTATATGGGAAAGGTGGCTCAGTAGTATCGAGCCGGTGCGTGGATTTGAGAACCCGGGTTCGATTTCCACAGGCGACAAACAATTTTCATCATGTTAAAACTACCCCTTTACGAAAATAAAAATTATTTTGACAGATGTCAAAGTTTCAAGATTATGTTTGGAAAATTATAAATGATCTCCAAGGAAATTAATAAATAAATAGTGACCAAATGAAAATTGGACCAATTTGTCCGCCAGTACGGTGGTGTGGATAGCAATATCGAATTCGAATCCGGTGATCCCGATTTCATTTACCTATAAAAGTATGGGATTCCTATTTATTGTAACATTACTTGTCGCGACATTTGATACTTCTAATAATAAGATGAATTAAACCGTGACCCCGTAATATTATAACATTTTTTTCAATTCGACAAAATATTAAAAGTTTAGTGTAACACTGGTTTAAAAGATTACTAATTGTCTAAAATAAATAAATAAATATATCATCACGCCTTTTACCCATTACTGGGTGTGGCACTCTGCCTAAGCAGATCTCGGTAAGTGATATATTTTTTCGCGTGAAGTGCAGTTACCAGCCGTCAAATCACGGCCTCCAAAGATATTAGTTAGTAGATATTAACATAATTGTCTACATGCATTTAAATAAACAAATATCATAATCAGAGGTCAAAGAAAGTGAGGTAAAATGATGATTTTTCTAAATAATTTAAATGCATTCGCTTCATGAACCAATTCCTCAAATTTATATTCTTCCTTGCAACTTTTTATGAATACATTATCACCGAATAACAAGGCAACCTATGTCTCCCTGAAAACAATTGCAATTTGAAATGTAGTCATGATTATTAATACATCCCCTGTGTTGCATTTCGGGGGTGATTGACAGCGTGGCAAGGGGCTGGGACGGGGGTGTGGAGAACGAACCTAGCGACAGATTGGTGGGGCGTAGCCCGCGTGAGAGGGAACAATGAGCGTTGGTTTGCATCATAATACCCGCCACAAGAACATGTGTAACCGGCACACATGGCTACATTGTGGACTGAGGACTGCATACAGCGCATGATGGTGTGATGGACAACGTGGAGGACTGTCATTTGGAATTGTGGAAAAAGGAATGCGGAATATTAAAGGGTTTTTTGTACAAATGGAAACATTAATATTTATTTGTTATTCTGCACAACATGAACTTAATCCCAATTACAGTAGCTTTTAGTGGAATCTGAATCACTCAGATAAAATAATATATTTTGTATATACATAGGTTCAAGTTGGCGAGATTTGAACGCATGACCACTTGCTTTGTAAACACAAGAGTTATCTCGGATTTATCTACTAAATTGCTATTACCAGTTTGGAGCACATTTCTCAAATATCATTTAGAAAAGTTTAAAATGGCAAAATCAGCATTTAGTTAAGTATTGTTCTTATTGTAACATTTTTTCTACTTTCATACAGCAACTAAATTACAAAATTACTAACCAACCAATTTATTACAGTAGGTACTTTCAATATATATATATATATATATATATATATGCCGGGTATCTACAATATCAGGTTTAAGTACTGTAATAGTAGTTTATGTAACAAGTACATAATTTGGGTCTTTATTGGACGAGCCGAATTTTATGGCAGAGCGAGCGCAGCGAGCGAGGCTAATAAAGAAGGCGAGTCTATAAAGTCCGATTATGTACGAGTTGCATACAACGTTTTATGTTCGACTGCATGAAGAATATTTTCTCTTAAAATATGATTATATCAATACCTATATTTAAAACATTTCATTGCATCTCAAAGTGTGCTTCGTTGTTATGCATTTGTTGCTTTATTTATCAAATTGTCAAAGTGAAAAAAGTGTTGAGATGGATGAAGACATTGAAGACGTTCCAAAAGAAATAAAAGATCTTGCATGTAATGCAAGAGAATATCTAACAATTGTATGAAGACACATATAATACATACAGAAAATGGTGTTTAAATATTTCTTTTGAATTTTGTTTTAATGTGACATTGACAGCAGTCCAATTTTGCATTTTTATCGTACTAGTCCAATAAAGTACCCGATTATGGACAGTAAACAGTGTCGTAAAACAAGGAAATATGATGCAGTCGAACATAAAATTTATTTAATTTGAAATTTCAATACACTTAACATGTACTTTCGCAAGGAAAATAGAAAATATTAAGTAAAAACAAACGTAACTATAAGTAAGTAACTAAGTAAAAACAATTATAATTTCTTGGTCAATGGTAGACAAGTTTTATTCAATTCGCAGCCTTCACAATTTTTTTTCCGAACATAGGAAATTCAATGTTAAAATGTTGATTTAGCGATATCTCTTTACCTATTAATTTTAGAACAAAAGTGTACTAAAGAAAAATGTTCAGAATGAAAAACTACATTTATAGAGTATAAGTTTGTTGTTCAATTGTTTCTTATGTCCGAGTTAGAAGCAAAAGAAAATACACACTTTAATGCAATTATTATTGGTGACGACTGAATTGGCGAACTCTCGCCCGTGCAGCGATCGTTCCCATTACAGAACTACAATTACTCTTAAACCACTTGAACTGAGAATCAATTCATATTCATTTAACAAGTACCTAGGAAATTATTTTAGAACAGTATTTTAAAAAAATGTACAAAATTTAAAATACTACCAGTTTATTTGAAGTTATATTTCTGAAAAACAATTTAGGATCATTTTACAACTGATAACTAAAATTCGACAATAATTGTCAGTTAATCATCCTTACGACCAGTTTATCAATACTCGGATAAAGTGACGGCAAATCATTTTCAACAAAAAATAAATATATCATCACGTCTTTTACCTGCGTATGACACTCTGCAGTAACAGATCTCAGTAAGGGATATATTTTGCGCGTGAAATACGGTTACCAGCCGTCAAAATGTTAGTGGAGAGGAAGCGACAAAAGTAATTTTAATGTGAAGGCTGAGCAATTTAGCCCTTAACAATAAACAAGAGTTAATATAATTTGTGGTGTGATATATTTTCTCTTATCTGATAGATGAGTTATTTGTCATCTATACGTATTTAATTCAAATGTAGCAGTAAGAAGAAGTAGATATTATATAGATTTAATTTAATAAGTACATTCTTATTTCCGCAACAAATAATTCTCCACCCTCAACATAAAAATTCCGTTGACATCGCTTACAAAATGTCCGTTTGATCGGAACGTCTCTCGTCTCACGGATCTCCTCTTGGTTGTCAGAGGGCGCTTCGCCCCTCGCGATCTCTCAGCGCCCGAGGGCTCCTGCTCTCAGACTCCGGGACTGCGCCCGCCACGCGCGCCTCCCATTGGTCGGGACAAATGACAGCTCGCAGCGTAAGAATGATTGCTTCTTCCGCCGCTTCAACTCAAGCGAGGGACGGGGGACAGGGGAATTCACTCCTTTGGGAGGTATTGAGGGGGTGGCGTGACGATAAGAATTGTTTCGAGATATAGCAGACCGGTACTGGTGCTAAGATAATCACGAAATGATTATGAACAATACTAGTAGTATCTATCTATTTGCTATCTATTTAAATCTCAAGATAGTGTAAATTACATTACCTATCAGAGAAGTGCAAAATAATGTATCGAAATAGTGACATAAAATTCAAAAGAATCTAAATACAACTATTTAACAAATGATTCGTTAAATTAAGACAATTCATGTAATTGCAAAAATCAGTCATGTTCAAGATTTCAATCAATATATTGTACGAATTTAGTATATATGATTTGGACAAAAAAATAACATACGCATCGATAAGAAAGCATATTAGAAATTTTTATTTTATTTATCTTAATCTGCACAACAGGAACTTAATACCAAGTACACTGCAAAGTGTGTGATTAAAGGTCAAAAGTTGTGGAATTTTATTAGCATAAATACTTGCCGACCGATAGATTTAAACCCACAATTGCACGGGTGTCTTACTAGAAATTAGTTTTGACAGTAATTAGTTGACAGCAGGGTTCGAAGTTATATATCGATCGATATATATCATGATATTTATTTTGATATATATCGTCATATTTTTGCAATGATATATATCCATTATATAAAAAATACATCATTTCTATGTGAAAGATGAGGATCAAATTCGAGTTCGCGGTCTGAGAAAAAGAGCTGATCCGGTTCGGTTTCGGTTCAATTTCGGTTCAAGTTAAGGTTTGGTTTACAGCCCTATTACTTAATTCCTATAATGTAATGATTGGAATGTTCTTATTACTGAAATCTGAAAGTATAAATGTAACAAAATGTTAAAGTTCAAGATGGCGTTAATGGTTGTTCTTTCATTTCACAAACGAGATTTAGCGGGCTTAATCTTAGTAGTGTTTGTCGGTTTCTACTATAAACTTTACATTTCTTGTACTGTAATTGGGACTAATTTCCTGTTGTGCAGAATAACAGAGTATATTTAGTAAATGAAAATAATGTTTGGTATAAATATAGTAGATTCATACAAATAATTAAAACAATTTCAGGTTTAAGTACTGTAAAATGTATTTAGTTTGAAGTTTCAATACATTTAAAATGTACTTTCGCAAGGGAAATAGAAAATATTAAGGAAAAACAAACGTAACTATAAGTAAGTAACTAAGTAAAAACAATTATAATTTCTTGGTCAACAGTAGTCAAGGTTTATTCAATTCGCAGCCTTCACAGTTGTTAATACTGTTTTCATTTTAGTACATTTTCATTGTTTCTCTAATTAATCGGCCATTCATATATTTAGGCCTGGCAACAATTGTTGTGTCTTCAAATTTTATCTTGTGTAGAAATTGTATTACGTGCTAAGCAATAGAAGCTGATCCATTTGAATGGTGCGCTTATGTTCCCTAAATCTTATTGAAATTGTTCTTCCCATTTGTTCAAAACTTTACCATATTCATTTTCTATTTACTATTTTCTGTAGCGAAACGTCCAATTATATAAATTTCACAGAACCAAATTCAAACATTAGTTCTGAAAACTTTACTCATATGTTAGATTTATACTAATTCTTTAATTATAACGAACGCACTTATCAATAATAATTAATATGTTTTTGTTGTCATAAATATATATTAAAATTAAATCAGTAATAAATACTAGTGGAATTACAGTATACATTCGTTTATAAATACCACAGGTTCTTCAATTATCTCTATATAAACTGTCAAATCAAAGGAACCATAAATGTTAACAGGGAATGAGATATAAACCAAAACCAAGCGACATGTCCCTCGAGTGTTGCTGTCAAATTTTAGTCATATTTTATTGCAAATTTATTAGATCACAATTAGTATTTAAAATGTCAAAAATAAAAAAAAAATACAATATATTCTATGAAAACAGTATCACCTTATTTATTTTACAGCGAAATATAACGGAAATTTAAATTTTATATAAAAAATCAAGTTAGTTTACTTTGCTTTTCAAAGTTAATTTGTTAAATAGTGGCATTTTATATATGTAGGTAATTATAATAATAAAAGTATAAAATGTTTGTCTGGTTGTTTTTTTTTAGTGAAATGGCGGCTTGTGATTGTGTTCCTGTTAGTAATGAATAGTGGAGGTTTATGATGAAAGTGGTATCATTTACGTCTCATAATTTAAACAAAGAATCTCCATGAAATCTGTCGTTGTAGCGAATGATTAAACATGATTACCGGCGGGTTACAAACACGCAATCGCATTTCTCGTTTGTCTGCCTCGGCAAAAGTGAGATAGCGTTCTAAAAACTCGTTCTCGTTCCAGTTTCTGAGGCAGCTGATAGAGGCGCTGTCGAGCGTCCATTAAAAAGTCATTAAACATCATCTCTAGCAATTACAAACTTGGACCGGGTCTGTAGCAGTGGAGCTCGCTGCTCGGTGGGGAGTTGTGTTCCCTCTGGTCGCCCCGCGCCGCCGCCCATGGCGTCGCGACGGAGCGGAGCGCCATTAGCCGGACGGACTTGGCTTTTAGGAAACCACTGTTTTTACAATTACGACAGATGCTTTTGCTATGCGTACATGTGCTGCTTTTTCACTCCAGAGATCCGCAGCTCCAAACTTCAATTATGAAGTTTTATACATTTTATTACTGATGGACATCGAGGCAACATATTCTTCCATCTCGTCTATTCTCATCTCATAAGGTGTGAGCAGAGAACGACATTTACTTCCGGGAAGATGAGACGAGAGCGATATGTGAAAATGTAAAAGTTATACAGCACGCGAATCAATCCATTCAAAAATATCTTAATAACTTAATATTTATAAAATTCAATATAGTCTAGTACAGCCGCGGTGGCCGAGCGTGTTAAGGCACATCTCTTAACATACTGTGACGTCACCCGAACCAAGGTTCGTCAGTTCGAATCCGCCTGTCGACAATGTGTGATTTGTCGTAAAATATAAAATACAGTTACATATATTTATCACACTCGGGCGCTATAAGCTAGTCACTTATACGCCTTAAATAATATAGCATTTGACTACGAAAACCGGCAGTACGACAGTGTAAAAACTGCGGCTCGGTGTGTCCGGTAGACCCAGGCCCGATTTGGGCAGTAGTGCCATCAGAAGAAGAAGAAGAAGAAGAATATAGTCTAGTATAAAACCGAGTGAATTACAATACAATTTTATATGCATAGTATATTTAAAGAACATATTTATTAGTTAAAAGTACCATGGGGTAGGTGGCTCAGTGGTATCGAGTCGGCCTGTGGATCTTGAGAACCCTGGTTCGATCCCCACAGCCGACAAACAATTTTCACCAATTTAAAAAAAAAATCTACCCCTGTGGCTCCCTCTCCACTAATATCTTTGAGGGCAGTGATTTGACGGCTGGTAACCGCACTTCACGCGAAAAAATATATCACTTACCGAGATCTGCTTAGGCAGAGTGCCACACCCAGTAATGGGTAAAAGGCGTGATGATATATTTATTTATTTTATTTAAAAGTACCATCATAAAATAAAAATTTATAGTTGAACTCAGTTACTGCAAACATGGTTTTAGTGAATTTATAAAGATAAAATAATTAATGACTAAATCCGAATTGACAAAGAAAAATTTTTTGTTTATTTGAACAATAAAATATTTTTGTCTATTAAGAAAAAGAACATAGCACATATAATAATTTATAGTTGAATATGAACTAAATTTATAATTTAGTATAAACTACTAATATTCTTTGAGAGTTTGAAAGTCTCGTGATACGAGAGCGATATGGAAGATGCGAGAATGAGTGCGATGCAAGACGAGAGCAATATAGAAAATGACAAATGCGATCATCCTTATTTCTCGCCTCGTTTCGTCTTGTGATCATCATTATATTTTATACACCAAAGAATATAAAACTAACAAAATATAGAAAGGAACAGAAAAAAATACAGGATTTCAAAACGAAAAGTGGTTTTAATTTAAAGTAAAAGTTTTAAACTATTTTTATTTTCATTGTATGATCTATGTTTTTTCTAAATGATTACTATTGCTTATTCAACATATTTTAAAATTATTATTTCACGTAAGTATACATTTATTTTTATAAATTTTCAGTATATTCAAATGTTACAATTTTTATAGACCATGAAGTTGACCTATGTAAGATATAAACTAGTAGAAGTTAAAATAAAAACAACTTTTCATGATTGAAATCCACTAATTTTTTTACCATTCCATTCAAAATTTGCAGTCAAAATAATATAGATTTGATAACTATTTATTTAAAACTTATTTTAATACACATAACAATATAAAATGGGTATCGCAAAATCTTGATACTAATTTATTATAATCATTTTGAAATTAACTCAGTGGTATCAAGTCGACCTGTAGATCTTGAGAACCTTGGTTCGATCCTCACAGCCGACCAACAATTTTCACCAAATTAAATCTATCCCTGTGGCTCCCCGTTCACTAAAATCTTTGGGGGCCGTGATTTGATGACTGGTAACCGGACTTTACGCGAAGAAATATATCACTTACCGAGCTCTGCTACGGCAGAGTTCCACACCCAGTAACGGGTAAAAAGCGTGATGATATATTTATATTTTGCAATTAATTTCTAATAAACATTGTTATCGTTGTACTCCACTTTCGCTTCATCCATATTTGTAATTCCTTCTGAAAACTGGAAATAATCTAAAAGCTAATTCTAAATTTTTAATTAGTTAATCTCATTCTAGTTCGACTATAAAAATTAATCCAAATCTATTTTACACAATATTTTCTCAAAAAAAAATTTAAATAAATTCTACTAGAACTATATTAGGTACCATTTCTTTTTCAAGAAGTGATTTGAGTTAATTATTTAACTCAAGATTGGCTAAAACTATTCTGCCTGTACAAGCCTAATGGCCAGTTGCACAACTATTCCAAGATATCAAGTGTCAAGTAAGAAAAAATATCGAATCGTATTGTTAACAGCATATTTATAAATACATAAATACATTTGACATTATTTCTCGATTAAATATTGTTTTACTTAAGTTACACTTAAATTTGAGGAACAGCGATGAAACTAGCCATAAATAACGTAAAAGTCGAAATAATTAAACGTCGAAATCATAATTCTATTTTCTATAAAGTTTATCGAGTTTTTTGTAAAGAAATCTAATGAAAACGATTTATTGACTGTTCTGCCATTCCTAATCTCTATGATAAAGATTTTTAAATTATATTATAGATATACATGTTGTTGGTGTAATTTTCTCAACTGGATGCACGAGTATCATATTGGATTGTAAATAACGGAGATGGCAAACTAGTTGTATAAATTTTTAAAAATAGAAATTTTCGGTAGTTAGACTGTTTTCCTCAGAGAACTGAAAAGATTTCATTCGTTGTAAAGCACAAAAACATAGTTCACATTTAGTATACAAAACACTTACAATTCAAAAGAAAAAATTTGTCTTTAAACACATATTTTGTACTGAAATAATATAATTATGAATAAAAATATTTTAAAAAACAAGTGCAAAAAACCAATTGACAAAATGAGTTCAAGAAAAGTCTCGAATCTGTCGTGAGATGTTCAGGAACCAATAACCGCAAAAATTTTGACACAACAGAAGAGTAAAAACTAGATCACTCTAATTTGTACTCTAAATCTGATATCATAGATTTAAATTAAATGATTATCGTAAGTCAATTCAATAGGTAATAGATCCAAATCGTGGTAGTGTCCAAAATGTTATTTATTTATGTTACACTGTACAACAGGAACTTAATCCCAATTACAGTACAGAGTCCGCACTCACCGAGCCGCAGTGTAGTAGTTCATATATATTTTAGCTTGAGTGAGATTCGAACTCGGGATCTCTGGATTCGAGTTCCATATCATTATAAGCAAATTTAATTTCATATATATCGTCAGATCTGATTTAAATTATAACCGTGGCTCAGTGGTACATTTCACTGAAATTCAAATGGTTTTATGTTCAAATCCCGATGATGTCTGAATTTTTCTCTCTAAATAAAATGTATGGGGTAGATAGCTCAGTGGTATCGAGTCGGCCTGTGGATCTTGACACCCTGGTTCGATCCCCACAGCCGACAAACAATTTTCACCAATTTAAATCTACCTCTGGGGCTTCCCTTTCACTAATATCTTTGGGAGCCGTGATTTGACGGCTGGTAACCGCACTCTACGCGAAAAAATATATCACTTACCGAGATCTGCTTAGGCAGAGTGCCACACCCAGTAATGGGTAAAAGGCGTGATGATATATTTATTTATAATAATTTTAAGTAGTAATAGTAATATTAACAATTTTATGAATGTTTTGTAGTATTTGCGTTTGCAGCATAATCCGTGTTTGTTGTTTGTTTGAAGGTCTGTCGCTGAGCGATCGCATCGGGCACATTTGCAGTGATTTTTGATTTGGCGGGCGGTGATAGCTCTCCTCGCTTCAGTTGCTGGCGCACCCTGCGGTGCTGAAGTGCGATTCTGAGATGATTGCGAGCGGAAACGTGGCGCACACAATCAGTCTCCATTTCCTGTTGGCTTTCTCACTATCCTACCTTCGCTCTTTTATCATTCCCTTACTTCTTTAGCCCTTCCACCCGCCAAGGGCTCTACGCCCGCGCAACAGCCTATCACACGCGGTGGAATCTTATTATTATTTATTTAAGCATTGGTACAAATTCGATACGTTATAAACGGAGAATTAAGCTAGTATTATATAAATAAGGATTTGTCAAACTTAAATTAATTATTATACATTTTAACAAAATGTATGTATTTTAAAATGATTTAGAAAAACTAAATATTTATTTTTCTACTTTCGTTAGGAAATAGACGTTTTATTTCACTTATTTGAGTTAGGTAATGAACTGCATTATTTAACTAGTGACATAATGAGGTAACATAGCAACAGATATCTTGGTAGACGAATTCTAATGTGTTATTCTTTTATTTTTTTAATTTATAACTGTCATTAATATGTCAAAATTTCATAATTTCAAAAACGCTCTTTCGTATTTATTAGAACGGAAGTAGAAAAAATATTGTATGAAACTAGTAAGGAAATAGGTTATTACCTTACTTATGTACATAACTCGTTCTGAAAATTTCACATGCGTAAGGTAATAACCTTCATTTCCTTACTAGTTTCATAAATAGCTATTATATAACTAGGGTCAAAAGTGTCACTTTTTTGTAGGTACGAGTTGAAAACCTACAAATGTAATAAAGTCATTTTTAACACAAGTAGCATACACTATTTTTTTACGATGGATTAAACTAATTTTACTTATTACATAGGGTAGGTGTCTCAGTGGTATCGAGTCGGCCTGTGGATTTTAAAACTTGGGTTTGTTTCCCACAACCGACAAACAATTTTCACCACATTAAAATTACCCGTGTGGCTCTCTCTCCACTAAAATCTTTAGGGACCGTGATTTGACGGATAGTAATCGCACTTTATTTATTTATTTGTTACTCTGTACAACAGGAACTGAATCCCAATTACAGTACAGGATCTGCAATCACCAAGCCGCAGCGTGGTAGTTCAGTAATTTTAATCTTGAGTGAGATTCGAACTCAGGATTTCTGGACTCGAAATCCGTAACGCTATCCACACAAGCGTACTGACGGAAAATATATTTATTTTATTTTACTTATTAAATTTTAAACGTCAAAAACATTTCTTTTATGTGTTACTTCTATTTGTTTAACATATTTAATATTATTTTTTATGTAGACTTCTTTTATCAGATACTCCACGATAAAATGAAGTCCTTAATTAAGGTAAGGATTGAAAAATCTTATTTCTATTTCTCTGTTTTTTCTCTATTAGTATTAATATGTAAACAAACATCAAAAAGTAGAAAGGTGAAGAAGAGTTAATTTTAATTAAAAAATTATCAAAAATAAGTAGCGATAAATTAATAGCTATTTATGAAACTAGTAAGGAAATTCAGGTTATTACCTTACGCATGTGAAATTTGCTGAACGAGGCATAGCGAGTTATGTAAATACATAAGTAAGGTAATAACCTTATTTCCTTACTAGTATATTTTTTCTACTTCCGTTCTAATAAATACGAAAGAGCGTTTTTGAAATTATGAAATTTTGACTTATTAATGATAGTTATAAATTCAAAAAATAAAAGAATAACACATCAGAATTCGTCTACCAAGATATCTTATTTTTTTGTGTTGCTATGTTACCTCGTTATTTCCCTAGTTAAATAATGCAGTTCATTACCTAACTCAAATAAGTGAAATAAAACGTTTATTTCCTAATGGAAGTAGAAAAAAATATTAACAAAATTGTTACACTTTATTTCACAAAAAATGTGTCACAATACACAAAATAATCAATTAGACAAAACGACATTGAAACAACATTTCATAAATCGAATTGTTATATGCTTTCAATAATACAAATCGGAATCTAATCATCACAACATTTTCTTCATTTGTATTTACCAGCCGTCAAATCACACTAAGATGTTAGAGGAGAGGGAGCCACAGGGACAATTTTAATACGCTGGAAATCAGTTGTCGGCTGTGGAAATCGAATTCGTGTTCTCATTTCCACAGTCCGCTACGGTGTCACGAAGCTATTTATCTCATTTTTTGGTTTCAATAACTAATAAATTATGGGTTGTTCTAGCTTTATGCATGTACTCTTGATTGAATATTTGAATCTCGCTCACTTTATTTGAAGAGAGTATTTCGTAACAAAATTGAATTAGATTGTGTTTTGCATTCGATTCTATATTTCATTTTTTTACAAAATGTTATTTATATCATTGATATTACAAGTCCGTATTAAATCAGTGGTAATAATTTCCAAAATTTTCTTCTAATGTGTTTAAAAAACTATTGCACGTATTTGACGTAATTTGCTATATTTATTTTTTTCTTTTTTTTTATCCTAATTCATAGCTAACTTAATTACAACAACTAAAAAATTATATAATCTTTAAATTTACATATCTCGCTTATAGAAAGAGATAGTTTAATAATTCTTGATGTGTTAGACGCAGAATTTATTTGTCTAACTTTTATTTGCAGCATTTATTTCGAAAATCAAAATAAAACAATATTTTTCTAGAAAAACTGTTAGCAGCTTCATGTAATGTAACACTGCCGGTTAGTCCATTTTAATCAAAATCTATTACGTTATTTTCACTGCTATAATAGTTTTATATACCAATTTTGTAAAGTTTTGGATTATATTTTAATATAGTTTTTCATTAAAATCTATTATAAGCTTCAAGTAAAGTACCACTTCTGGAAGTTATATAAAAAAGGGAGGTGCACAACTAGATGTTATAGCAGTCCTAAATACAAAATTTCAACTTTCTACGGCTTACCGTTTTTGAGTTATGCGAGATACATACGTACGTACGTATGACGTCACACCGAAATTAGTCAAAATGGATTCAGGGATGGTCAAAATAGATATTTCCGCTGAAATCTGAAAACCGAAAATCTTCACGATTACAATACTTCCTTTACTTCGTACAAGGAAGTAAAAAACAAAGGTTTATACTGTAATGATCTGAGTGTAATGTAATATCATTATGTGCGAGTCAAATAATATACTTTATCTTCATCTATTCAAATACATGGAACAAAAATTGCATAAACATAACCTTACTTATATCTACCATGGATCAACAAACGACAGATCGCGTGCTTGAAGCATGAGAAAATATTTGATTCCTACTTTGAAAATAGACCGTTGAATATGAACTTATTTATTACACCAGTGTAATATGAGCAGTTTTATGTATTTCGAGTTAAATACATAATGGAGGTATTATTTAATAATTGTAGATAAAAAAATGGACATGTTCAATTTTAAATAAACCCTCTTTATTATAAATTCAAAATAAACCTGTGTTTAAATGTTTTGGAATCCACTATAAGGTGTAGATTCTTGTGAAGCGATACCTAATTATATTATAACTAGCCGTGCAGATATTTATACTAGATTACAAAAGTTAGATAAAAAATAAAAGGGGTAGGTGGCACAGTGGTATCGAGTCGGCCTATGGATCTTGAGAACCCAGGTTTGATCCTTACAGCCGACAAACAATTTTCACCAATTTAAATCTACCCCTGTGGCTCCCCTTCCACTAACATCTTTGGGAGCCGTGATTTGACGGCTGGTAACCGTACTTCACGCGAAAAAATATATCACTTACCGAGATCTGCTTAGGCAGAGTGCCACACCCAGTAATGGGTAAAAGGCGTGATGATATATTTTATTTACAAAAGTTAGATGTGCCACGTGATAGCATATTAAATAAACATTGCAAAAAAGCCAATCTAAATAAATCAGCTACGTAAGAGAGAAAATGTTTACTGTCGACTCAAGACAATAACATTATTTACCTCATATTTATTAAACCATTTCTTTTTTTATCATGAAATGATCCAAAAGTAAATGTAGTTTATATTTCCTTTTAGTCACATCAAATATTCAGGGCTGTGGAAAAGTCAGTTGACATCAAACAGTAAAATATTTGAAAATGAAACATACAACATCGCTGCTATTTTTACAGTTTTATACTATTGTTTGTTAGTTAGTACGGTGGTATGGTTAGCGTTATGGTATTCGAATCCAGAGATCCAGAATTATAAACTCATTCAAGCAAAAAATATATGAACTGCCCTGCGGCTCGGTGATTGTGGACCCTGAATTTTAATCGGGATTCAGTTTCTGTTGTACGTAGTAGCATAAATTACTAGCAAATGAAAAAATCGCAAATATGTTAGAAATATAAAAATAAATAAATAGATCATCACGCCTTTTATCCATTACTGGGTGTGGCACTCTGCCATAGCAGATCTCGGTAAGTGATATATTTCTTCGTGTGAAGTGCGGTTACCGGAATTATGAAACAAAAAATAAGTTTGCTGTAAGCCTAAGAGGATAAGATATAAATTCTGTATTTGAATTTTATTATTAGATCTCTAATAAAAAATCTTAAAGCTTTAAATGGAAATCAAGCAAGTTCTTCTATTTTCAATGCCTTCAAACTTTTGTCTTTTATAAAAATAAAAATAAATATATCATCACGCCTTTTACCTATTACTGGGTGTGACACTCTGCCAGAGCAGATCTCGGTAAGTTATATATTTCTTCGCGTGAAGTGTGGTTACCAGCCGTTAAATCACGGCCCCCAAAGATGATAGTGGTGAGGGAGCTACAAGGGTAGATTTAATTTGGTGAAAATTATTTGTCGGCTGTGGGGATCGAACCAGGGTTCTCCATGAATAAAATCAACTTCTGAATTATTAGTTTTTTCTAGTTATATTAGTATTTGAATATTAATTCTAAATTGTTCAACAAATTAAAATTAGCGATGGAAATTATAACGGTTTTTTTTAAGTTAGAAAGCGAATATTCGGATATATATATATATATATATATATATATATATATATATATATATATATATATATATATATATATATATATATATAAGGTAAGGATCTTATGAAAATCTTATTTCTATTGCTCTATTTCTTCTCTATTAGTACTAATATGTAAACAAGCATCAAAAAGTAGAAAGGAGGAGAAGAGTTAATTTTAATTAAAAAATTTATGAAACTAGTAAGGAAATGAAGGTTTTTACCTTACGCATGTGAAATTTACTGAACGAGGCGTAGTCGAGTTATGTAAACACATAAGTAAGGTAATAACCTTATTTCCTTACTAGTTTCATACAATATTTTTTCTACTTCCGTTCTAATAAATACGAAAGAGCGTTTTTGAAATTACAAAATTTTGACATATTAATGACAGTTATAAATTCAAAAAATAAAAGAATAACACATCAGAATTCGTCTACCAAGAAATCTTTTTTTTGTGTTGCTATGTTACCTCATTATTTCCCTAGTTAAATAATGAAGTTCATTACCTAACTCAAATAAGTGAAATAAAACGTCTATTTCCTAACGGAAGTAGAAAAAAATACAATACACAAAATAATCAATATATATATATATATATATATATATATATATATATATATATATATATATATATATATATATATATAAATGCTCTATACTGAGTTACCCAGCCAAATAATATATTTTTTATTTGTCGAAAAATTGATATGATTTATATTATATATTATTTACTTTCAAGTCTAATTATGTCAAGTTTTGTTACAAATTTATACGAATGATATTTGAATGAACATTTTCTTCCATTTTTAATTTCTATAAAATAATGATTAAATAATGTACAACTTCTGAATCTAAAGTGTATTTTCTTTAAGACCGAATTAGTCGGATAGAACGAATATTCTTTACATCTCTAGGTAAAATAAACATTTTGTTGATACAAAATTTGGAATTGGGAAAAATATATTCCCGATAATACATGTAAAATTAAATTTATCCATTCCGCAAATATTCTCCAGTGAGTATCAATATAACGTTATCTTCATGCATCAAAATATTAGCTGATACATTTTCATATTCACGCAATAAAAACTGTGAAGAAACAATGTTACCCCGTAAATAAAAGGCACTTCCGTTGCAGCCGCCATTGTGGTTGTGCTCCACCGCCACCCCCGCACATGTGGTTCCGTCTCCATCCCCCAGGTTGGTATACCTGCCAACCTCCACGCTACACACGAATCACGCATTACGAGAGCGAGCAGTATTTTTTTTTTGGGAAACCTTTTTAAAAATGCATAAAGGTAGCGTTCCTGCTTTATGTAACTTAAAAGCTTAAAGCCCGGTGGCCAATTACCGAGGTAAAAAGCTCCGTGCATACGTGATGCTCACTAATAAAAGCTCGCCCGTTTCGCGTTGGGAAAAAGCTTTAGTTATTTGCGTTTTTGTTAACGTAAAAACATACAGTTTGTGTGCGTCAGAATACGTAAGAGATGAAATAGCTCTTTTTCTCTCACACTCTTTCTCTCTCTCGCTCAACTTAATTTCGTTTTGTAATTCATTAAAAATAAATTACATCCCCGAAAAAAGACCGAATTTGCATGTGTGATAAATAATACGTGATTTAATTTAGTGGTAACTCTGAATGGGCTAACGGCGACCTTAAGATAATATTCGGTTACGCAATCAGCATTCTCGTAAATAAATTATTTCAAACTGAAAGAGTGTTGAAAATGGAATTAACCGAGCCTTGTCCTCCCCACCTCTCACTGCCGTAGACTAAATTTATTTACGCAGGAAACCTCAACAATTTAAATAATAATTACTACTGTTAAGGGGCCTTAAGTAGCCATCAAACAACTTGTTGAACAAATTCTTAAATCATTCTTTCGCAAAGATACTTTTCTCTTTCATAATTTCTTTGTATTCTTTTATTCCCTAAATTTGTTAACAATATTATTTTTAATACCCTACTTAATAAAAACAGTCTTCGCTGCTATCAATGCCGAAAATAACTGCAAGTTCTTATTTGAGCTGTCAAATATTTCTATACTATTTTCGTGGAAAATAATTTTAAAAAATATTTGGGATCTTTAGTGAAAAATAGCGTAATTCAGCTGTAAACTGCAAGTTAATCATCTTTACTAAATTATTAATATATACGTACATGAATTATAAAGAGAAAAATTGGGATTAGAACCTGAGTTCTATAAACGCCGGTCATATGGGTTGAAGCAATTGAGCTACGGTCGCCATAAACTTCAAATATGATTTTATTCCAACTTTTCTTTCAATGTGTTGTGTCATAAGCAGTCTCAACCCCATGACTTTTTCAAATTGGTATATTAAAAGTCTTGACACATGAGTCGTCTGCAGTAATAATGTTACTCATATTTAAGGAGAATATTTATGAATTGAAATTTAATTAGTAGTAAGTAATTACTTAATAATTCAATTTAATTTCATCAATTAGTAGGTAAAATACTAATTAAATATACTTATACTCTGCTCCATGTAAGAATTTAGTTTGATTTAAGTATGAAGATATGTCTTTACTAATCCTGTTTATATTTACTTTTTTTCATTAAAACGTTTTCCTAGCTAATTAAATTGACTATCAGTATACTATAATTAATACATTTAAAATTACTAGGTACACTCTAAAATGAAATGAAGTAAAAATTGATTTTCGTAACACCTGCACAAGAAACACGTTCTTATTCCCTAATTTTAGAGAGAGAAACACTGCTTTTCTTCCCTAGGGACATGTTTCTCTCCCTAGAGACTACGATTATTAGCTGTTTGCGGCGCTTCCTAGGTAACTAGTTACGCAACCCATATTTGACATTTGTCCCGATAAGACAGTAATTTTTGTGCACTTGTTACGAAAAGTATAATATGCTTCACGGGAGGGCGCGATTATCCCTTGAGTGAAGTTGGCAAATCTCGACTTCAGCCCTTGCTTACGTCTCGGTTTGCCAACTTCGACGCGGGAATAATCGCTTGTTTCCCTCCCTTGATGCATAACATACTATTTTAATTGTTCAATCAAAATGATTTAATTTTGTTTTAGTTGTCCTCGAACTGCCCTTCATTTTAAAGGGTATAATAATTCTGGTTGATTTGATAATTCAGGACTCCTTGACTTCAATGTATATTTAATTAAAAAAAGTAATATTACGCAAAATATACGCAGCCGAAAATGTATATATTTGTATGCAACAGAAAATAAATAAATACTGTTTTCATTTTATTTGTCTTTTAATAAAAGTGTTCCCTTATAAGTTTTATTACGAATAACACGGTCTCTACTTATTTGAATACTGTTAGTTAGTGTTAGGGTGTTGTACGTTGGTGTTAGCAACCTCCACGTGCACATAAGTGAGGGCACGTGTCCTCCACGTGTCTCTACCCCCTGAAATATACTGTCAAAATATTTACAGATGAAAATTATAGCTCTTATTCATTGGAAGTCAAAGTGCCAATTATGAAATCAGTGCAGACAATACTCCGACAAGTGTTGACACATAAGGGTAATATTTTGTATTGTTGTTTGGAAATGGATAAAAAGATTTTTATTTTTGGTTTTTTATTGCTAATTGTGGCTTGCTTTAAATGGGCTTGTCCGATAGGTTATTGTTATTTTTGAGGTATTGTCATCGTGTGAAATAATTGAACAAAAAGAATAATCTTTACGTTGTGTTCTTTTGTATCAATATTTATTTAAAATTGATTCAATTTTTTATTTTAGTAGTAATTATTTAGTTCTGGAAATGAACAAAGTTAAAATCTATTTATAAACTTTGTGTTTAAAACACATTTTGCTAAAATATTGAGGAACGGTTGTAATTACAAAATAAATTGCTCAAATTATATTGTCATTTATTGGTATATTTTGATTTGAAAAAAATATATAGTTTGACTTTTCTTCACAATGTTTATTTTTCACAAGATGTACATTTCGATTGCGATGCAATCATCATCAGTTGTATAATACATAAATTTTGTATGTGCATGGTGTACATACAAAATTTATGTATTATACAACTGATGATGATTGCATCGCAATCGAAATGTACATCTTGTGAAAAATAAACATTGTGAAGAAAAGTCAAACTATATATTTTTTTCAAATCAACATAACTAATCTTCACGTAACTCGATCTATATTTTTAGTTTGGTTTGATATTTATTTATTTATTATACAAATGAGTTATCTGCTTCTTCATCCTAGAATTGCTAAAAATTATTTTTTTTGTAAAATATTTCTATTAATTTTGAATGAGAAGGTAGTTATGAATTCTGATTTAAAAGAAATCTTTTGTGTGTTATAAATATTTCCTAAAATAAAATAATAATTTTGCATTTTTATTGATGTAAAGTTGTATTAAAATAAGCTAAGTATTTCTAATATTTATTAGTAATGTGTTTAGAAAATTTTTGGTAAAAATCATCTTTGTTGTTTATGTTTATGCATCTCGAAAAAAAATTGGAAAAATCCGCTATGAATAATGCAACATGAATTTCTAGTTTCTTAAATGACAAATATAGTCAAGCTGAATGTAACATGAAGACAGTTGAACGAAATCCGTCTAGGATCGAAACTGAATTTCATTGAAACACAAACATATAGCACAAGAATACACAATACTTTTAAACGAAAAAATGAAACAGGTTCTCAGTCAAAACGTAAAAATCGAACTCATAGCCTTAGGCTGCCGAGACCACCATTTTGAACGATTCGCCCTGTGATTGGGGTTGCCATGGAGAGGCTTTATCCCACCAGCCAATCAGGGGTGGGGGTTGCGCGGACGGAGCAGCTGACTGGTTGGAAGATACGACCCTCTGCGCGCCAACGTCAAGCAGTCAGAACCGACGCCGGTCATACGAGAACAGAGGGTGTGTTGCACAGGGAGAAAAGAGATGAAAGATGGGGTGCACGTCGGATAGTTTGTTGGGATTCCACATCCCAGATAACAGAACAACACTATCACGACTTAATGACGTTATAGTCACTTGTCGTTTGGCTAAGGCATAAGCTAGTCAGATCCAAATACGGGATCGTGTACATTCGGTTACTCCAAATTTTAATTGAATCAGTCACAGATATTAACAATATCATACGCACGCACGGCCGCCGTCGATTGTTAAGATGTCCATCAAGGACACGCACGCTTAAAACTACTGCATGCCATCAGCATCAAGCGTCATCAATCCTCATCGTTGGTGTAGTTTGACTGAAGGTTAGTTAGTGACAGTACAGTGGTTCTCGTCGGCAGCACGTTGGATTTCAAGGGCGTCTCGTCGTGCCTGGGGGCAGTCGGCGGCTCCCCGGCAGCGGCAGCGGCGGGCGAAGACGTCCCGCAGCAATTCAACATTTTCCCGGCCATCTTCAGCCGCCAGCTCAATTTCAGCAACTCGTGTCCGCAGAACAAGATGATGGACGATCTGCGGCCGAACCTGGTGGGCGTGGGCAACCTGCTGGGGGTTTCAGGGCTGCTGGACGAACATCACCTGCACCCCATGTCGGGCGGCGGCGCCGGAACGGGAGCTTCGGATAAGAACTCCGGCGGCAGGAAGTGCAACACCAGCAGCTCGTCAGCAGAAGACTTCAGTGCACTATACAGTGGGCTGCCGCACTCGCACACCGACGGAGGACACCACCCGCATACGCCCGCGCACACGCCGCCCGCTGCCGCTGCCACCGCCGCCAGGGCTCTACCCGATCACACAGGTAACCAAACTTAAACTACTCCACCTTTTTCACACGAAAATTACCAACATATTCCTTGCATAATCAAAAAGAAACTAATTCTATTGCCAACCGGATTCACAAAACTGTTTATTAAGATGCTCCGTAAATTACATATCTATCAATCTATCTATACCCCTACGTACACCTGTCGTTAACGCTATAAAAATGGATTCATTATCAACAAACCACAAACTTCGTTAAAAATCTAACTAAAAGTACTTGTAATAAATTGTAGGTATTAATACGAATATTTCTGGTAAACCAATCCAATAATAATAAATAGGGTAAATAGAGCATATTAAATGAAATTATGATACCCGCTCCAGTTTCCAGATGTTCAAATTGTAATTCTGTATTTCTAGCTATAATCTTTAGTGTTATTCGAAGTGTAATTCTGCAATTTGTGTTATAGTTGAAAAAATAATTATTTTAAATACTTATCTTCTAAAAATGAGAATATAAAAATTATTGCTGAGTAAATACCAAAGATCCAAAAAGAAGAAAACAATTTGAAATGACTAAAATAGCAAACTAAATATGCTTATCGTTAATCAGTACTGACAACCGATTAAGGGTAACAAACTAGTAGTTGACAATTCTTATTTTACATCTGTCAAAGATTCTGAACATATTTCAAAGGATAATATATCAAATAAAAGGATATAGAAAACTTCATCTTATATTACTTTTGTTTGAAACATTGATAAAAGAGTCGTCTTAAAGATGATTAGCTAGCAATTAATTTACTATAATTTCTACCTGTTATTGCTAAATTGTTCAAATAAAATTGATACAACATTTAGTCATCTCTATCAGTTTCTTGAAAACTTATCTCTCAATTGACTTTACGAATAATAGACGAAAAAGAATGTGAGGCAAGTTTTAGTAAATTAGCATTAAGAACCGTTTATCAATGTCAGGATAAATCTAAAGGAAGTAAATCTTTGAGTGCTACGATCAAATAAAGGTTCGTACTTTATTTCCAAAATGAACAAATATAAGAAAACCTCTAAAAGATATCTAATATTCTAATAACTGATTTAAAAGCAATACAAGACTTATTTTCATAATTTAAATGACCGTTCATAGAAACAAATTCTGTCAACATTTTGTTGTTTTCAATGCTCATTATCACTGATTAAATTTGACATTTTGTAGAGATTCAGGCGAAATTATACTTAATTTTCTGTTTGTTGTGCTGCAAGTAATTTCGTATGATTTTTTATGCGATATATTGTCAGTGGCCGCGGAAGTGGGGTTGCGCCGCAACCCCTGTTCAGGACACAAAAAATAAAATAAAATACCTAACTAAAATACGAGTACGAATTCAATTCCAGCTTCAGAATCGTCAGCCGAAAGGTCATTTAGCGGGGTTCGTCGAATTTTGACTTGGAACCGTACTTATATGTTACAAAAACGACTGTTTCATTTAGTTTTTCTTCACATACACAAAATTAAAACATTGGACATTGATTTAAATAAGGTGATGAAAATATTCATCAATAAAACCGCAGAGCGAATGACAATTTTCGGAGCATAGAGTAAAATTGTCTTTTTCAATTTATACAGATGTAAAAACTTTATAAAACTGTTACATTAATTGACAAAAACAAATTATATTATTAATATAATGTATCTCACCTAATTATTCATTTTAATTACCTAAATTTATCTGTGTTCTATTTTTACTCCGGTCAAAAAATTTTCGCAACCCCTTTCGAAAAAAGGTTCCGCGGTCTCTGTATACAATATATATATTGTCACGTAGATATTTGATATATATATATATATATATATATATATATATATATATATATATATATATATATATATATATATATATATTCATCAATAATCAATATATATATATATATATTCATCAATATATATATATATATATTGATATTGATGAATGGGCTATTAATTAATGTTTTACCAATTTCCATTTTGTTCAAATTAGAATCGCACTGAATTATTTATATTTGTTTCCGACAATATTAACATTCCTCCACCTCATTATCATTTCCGTACACATCTCTCATATGTTTGTTCTTGTCATTTGTCACCCAAACTCAAACACAAGTCACCGCCACCCTCTCTCTTAGTAGGTGTCACATTAGTACCTCATATTCAACTCTCGCCCTCTCGTCTCTTTGCACTACTTAAACAGTAATGAAGTGTCAATTTACTGCACTCGGCAGCGGGAATCAGATGCAGCATATGCGTTGTACAGTATGTGCAGCGCTTGCTAGGGCTCGACAGGGATGCTAGAGACGCACAAAGGGCGCTATGGGGCCACTAGTTAACACCCAATTTGACATATTGTGTCCGAGGGCACACATGTGCGGTGGTAGAGCTACCACTGTGACGGGATTAGGATTATGAATGTGCTTTATATGTTTAAACATGAATTTATCATCCCTTAATCACCGGAAAATTATAGGAATGGAGAGTGATTTTACAACTGATATCAGGGTAATGCATTTCTGGAAAAGTTATGGTACATAACATATAATAAAGGATTGATTTTAGTAGCGACTTTCTTCACTTTGTTTATTAGATTATTTTATCTACGAGCATATATGTAAGTAGGCCATTAAAAATAATTTGCAAGAACAGTAAATGCTTGTTTACGGTTGCTAAGCGTTTACGTAATAATAAAAAACTAAAAATTTTGAACCCAAGGTATCTCATCTGTTCCTCCGTTAATCCAGGCCTAGTTATAGGACAAAATTTTACAAACGGTGATAATTGATGTAAGTCAATCGTTATCCGTAATCGATTAATATGTTATTGACAACTTTTTATATTTCATTTACTTTGACGTTTTTATGTTATTTTCATACATTTTATTTACTTACATATGTAGCTGTTATGCCAATTCGTTTACTGACAGTTTAATAAAAATTATCATTAATAAACATTTTTTATCTACGACCATATATGTAAGTAGGCCATTAAAAACAATTTGCAAGAACAGTAAATGCTTGTTTACGGTTGCTAAGAGTTTACTGCACTAGTTACGTAATATATATTTCATTTGTTAGGCGGTAACACTGCTGTTTGACAATTGATGTTACGGATATAATCTAACAAATATTCTGTAATTGTTCTTATTATTATTTATGGTTGTAAATAAAGTATAATATACAACTCGAATTGTAACGCAATTACATTGCTCGTGAAATTACTGCACTCGCCATGGCTCGTGCGCAACTTTTTCACTCGCACGTAATGTGCTTGTTACAATTCTCATTATGTAATATACTATTAATGTCTATCGGTTTCGGATAAGAATATGTCCACTACTATCGTAGAGGATGTTTTTGACTTTTTTTTTAATTTATAAATGCGCTTTTATTATTAAATATAGTTTAAATTTTAACTGCAATGGTAATTTTCCACAAATGATTCGCTGTTGTGTTTTTAAAAGTACCTTATGTTAATTATTTACACCAAATAGATTGTTATTTGGATAGTATCAAATGTTATTTTTTCCACGATCGGTTATGTTTACCGATAGGATGTCCGAGGTAGTAAGTTATGTTTACAAATTACTTATTGAATCGGGTTGCGGTAATAGTTATATGTGTACCGAGAGCGGTAAGTGATATTTTAAGGTTGATACCTAATACTTTTAAATTCACTTAACGCTCGTGATATAAACAAAATATTTACTACCAACAGTGAAAAAATAAATTCTAGTATCTTGCATATTTTGAAATTTATCTGTCAAGTGCAATGATTAATTCTTGTTACCATAACAATAATAATTGATGGTAAAAAATAGAAATTAAACATTCCTTCAAAAAAACATATATTAAAAATGATAACTCTGGCAATTAAATATTTTTTAAATGTTGAAATAATTTTGAAACATTTTTCTCTAAATGTTAATTTTGTTATTGCCATTGATCGTGCAAAAAAAAATAGGTATTATGAGCGATAAATGTATTATTAGTATTAGATGTATTCGAATCATTCAACCGGTAGAATACATTTAGTGCCTTTAATATTTAATTTGTGTCAATTTTTATTTTATTATTTATATTATGTCTGAAATCGGTCGACATTAAAATAATTTAATGCATTATTGTTTCGGGTTTCTTTCATTTTATATTATTTATGTTTGGTTGAAAGATTACGTTTCGTCAAAATGAATATATTTTAGTAAAATAAATTTTAATTAAAAGTGTATTTTCTATGACTATAAGTTCAGAAAATTATTTTTATTGTGTCTTATTTATTTATTTACCGGCCCAATTTGAAACTCAATTCCAATTATAGTAGTTCATAATGCAATCCGAACTACTTCGATATAGTTGTGCTTTGCAGGCAGATTTGAATGAACTCAAAATATTTCGCGTGTGGGGCGAAAGTTGTATCTATCGTATTACGACTGCCTGTATATGTTTTAATTGTTAAAATATAATTGGTAACATCTGTAAAAAACACAGTTTTTACTAAAATAAATAAATAAATAGTTGTTTATTTAATCAATTTGAGCGTAATAATGGAAAACCAAAAAATGATGTTTAGATGAAATAAAATTTAATTGTTCCAATAAATCCATGCAATTCAAACAACATGAATTTTTAATTTTTCAATCCTACGTTCTAATAATTATATTTCCTTTTAATTAAATACAAAATCGTTAGATAATTATAGTCGTAGATTTTTCTGTTGCTTCAAACCGAGACATCGTGCATAGTTTACTTTTCATATTCCCTGACTTCAACTTAATATCAAAATAATAATGTAACTGCGAGCGAATTGGATTTCACTATAAGCTGTAGGTTCTCTATAACGTATTTTAAAATAATTACATGTTATGTAGTGCACTAAATAAATTATATCTACGCCATGTCAATGACTTCACAAATATGTACAATAGTATTTTAAAGAAACGATAACACATTTCTTTATATTTAAACATAGCTAATACAGATTCTTATTGAGTTTAGAGATATAATTAATTTACTAAGGTAACGTTAGTTAATTAATTAATTAACTGTGAATATTGCTACAAAAGTGTTAATAATAGTTTAACGAGGAATATATCATATTTATTATTATTTCTAATTCTTTCTATTTTGAGCTTTATTCTTATTGTTATTGTAACTGGAAAAATCTTTAATCTTTTTGCATTAAATTGGAAAATAAATTCAAATAACATAAGTACATTGTTTTCGTGGACATTATTAAATATATAAATATAAATAACAGCAAAAATAAAATGAGTTATGTATGTCTTATAGTAGTATAATAAATACAAAAAAATACAAATAAAAATGTGTAATTTTTTTTATTTAATTAGCTGCAAAAAGACTATACACCCATTCCGTAACTGGATCATTATCTGTAAAAGGACGATATATATTTTCATTACTTTATTACCACACTTTCAGTATTCTGTGACCAGAATAATTTACCCAGGAATTTTCATGTTATTTTCATATATGTTTACATATATACATAGCATAAAAATCTAATAACAAATCGTAAAGAGTGAGGTTAAAAAATAATATTTTTAAACCTGGGAACTTCATACAAAATAAAATACATCCAAGTAAAATAAGAGTAATAGAATTTTGAAATAGTGGTAATCTACACAGAGAGTAATTATGAAAAATAAGTATTGTTATTAATTTACGAACTGTACCAGATAATTATTTAGTTCCAGAATTAGACGGAACATACGAAAAAGTATATTTAATCATATATATAGACTATATTCTATGTTCCTATAGATATAATGAAAACGTGTACTAATATAAAATTGATTTGATCCAAATATGTATTTTAATTAGGATTATATTGCGATCATGATATAAATTTTAACACAAATATATTTGAAACTAATCATAATTCTATTCAAATATATCGTTAAATAATTAATACAATAATGAACTATACATCATCAAATTATTAACTATAAACATCGAGTAAAATAAATTCTTTTTTGATATTTTATGAATGAAAAATTTAAAACGGATTATAATTGAATTACTAATAATATTTTCGGAATAAACACTTGTCAAATTTGAAATTAGGTACAGGAAAACATTTAATACGAAGTATAAAACTCTTAAAATGAGTTTGAAGTTTTAGACAATTAAAGAAATACATTAATTGCGGCTCATCATCACTGACAGACAACGGACAGACTTACGGACAGTCTCTCTTTATGTTTCGCTGGCACGGCAACCACAGACACCGTCATGAATATGTAATGCGTCTCTCCGGGCGCTGATGAAGATAAAAGCTACATTTTAAATTACGGCACGGCAGTGCAATTACCGTATTCTTTATGATGCGCTGCTTATTAACTATTTGTATTTGTTAGCTTAAACCCGGGAAGAATAACATAGTTATTTACTATCGTTAAATCGTAGATGAATTAGGACAAAGTGGTTTGATTTTGAAATTGTATGTGAAAGTGAGATCATATGATGATTTTTAAGTCATTAAATCGGTTTTGAATCCGGAATGAACTATAAACAATATTTATTACAAACAGAAATAAAGCTAGTAAATTATTTTAACAATTATTATAATATCTAACTCACGTAAAGAGAAAATTTTAAAAATGTAATATTTTTCTACAACTGTTTAAAAAATTTAATTTTTTGTAATAATATCATTACGCGAAGTAGTTATGTGATATTTCATCATTTACATTACCATGACAACGCGTATTTTGCGCATTATTTAGCACCCCAGTACGTATATAGTATGTTATGCATCAAGGGAGGGAAACAAGCGATTATTCCCGCTTCGAAGTCGACTTCAGCTCGAGCCTTCGGCCCTCGCTTACGACTTGGTTTGCCAACTTCACACAAGGGATAATCGCGCCCTCCCGTGAAGCATATTATACTTTTTATAACAAGTGCACAAAAATTACCGTCTTATCGGGACAAATGTCAAATATGGTTTGCTTAACTAGTTGCCGCAAACAGCTAATAATCGTAGTCTCTAGGGATAGAAACATCCTAGCTAGGGAGAGAAACATGCTACCTAGGGAGAGAAAAGCAGTGTTTCTCTCTCTAAAATTAGGGAATAAGAACGTGTTTCTTGTGCATGTATTACGAAAAATAGTATTTTGCAAAATGACTACTTTGCGCACTGTTTCGTATTCTAGTGCTCAAAATGACTATATCGCGCACGCTCCTAAATTATTTGTTGTCAGGTTTCATTAGTTACAACACATCAATAATATCAAATTAATATTATTGTTGATTGTTTTCCTTCATTTTACTCAAATAAATCAATAAATATTGTATTATTCTTTATTTACAGTTGTAGAAAAAATGTTGTTTGTATTTCGTGGGCAAAATTCTTGTTTTTTTGGAGCGTTCGAATGACTTTTATTGTCTCGACCTGCGGACTCGACTAAACTAACATTCTTACGAGCAACAAAAAAACACTCATTTTGCGCACTTAATACAAAAATAACTATTTTAATTACTACTGATGATGCAGTCACTATACCAATAACTTAAAACCATATAAGGTTTTAATATAAAGAGCGAGCTTGCGAGAAGGCTAGTTAAAATACATTTAAAATAAAAATTGCCAGGATTATACATATGACCTACATAAATAAACACTATTTTGTTCCTAATTTTTGTTGTTGAGTGTACATGGACAAAGCCCATTATTGTGTAAACCATGAGCTTTGTTTTTCTATTAAAATTTTTAAAAAGTGATGTGATAATAGTAAACAATTTGTTATTTTCTGGAAGAAAATTATTACTTATTTTCTGTTGGCAGGATCTTAAAAATATTTGTGTTATATTTGAATATAACACATGCAATGTAGTTAAACTTTCCGAAGAAAAGTAAATCTTGAAAACAAACATGAAAAAAGTGGCATTAGATAAAATTGAAGATAAGCTTAAAGTATTGAGTAACAATATTATTGTTTCTAAAATAGGTGGCTCAGTGATATCGAGTCAGTCTGTGGATTCTGAGAACCTGGGTTCCCACAGCCGACAAACAATTTTCACTATGTTAAAACAATCCCTGTGGTTCCCCCTGCACTAACATCTTTGGAGCTATGCTTTGACGGCAGGTAACTGCACATCACGCGACGATATATATCACATAACGAAATGTGCTTCGGCAGAGTACCACGCCCAGTAATGGGTAAAAGGCTTGATGATATATTTATTTATTTTTTTAAATATTAAGATTGAAGTTAATTTTAATAAAAAAAACTTAGTTTCGATATTTAAGCAATTAGTAATCAACTGCCTTACACTCGTTTCTTTAAGAATCGAGAAGCTACAAATACGTCTGTGTTTGAGAGATTTGGATTCTACTATTAGTTGTATGTTAGACCCTCTATACATATACTATAATCGGAAGCCTGTTGCACATGTAACAAATAAAATTTTAGGGGTACAAACCACCCCTGAAAGGTGGTAAAAGCAAAAATCGCCATAAATGAAATTAAATAATACCAAAATATTACGCGTTCAACCCAGGGGTAACCTCGAAAATAGATTCAGCAACTCTAAAAACCACCGAGGAACTAGTTTTGAACCTAAAACTCTATTTCAGTTGAATATCGTAATTTCATTCCTTCATTCCCTTTTTAACTCCTTAAAAAAGTACATATGATCAAAATGACCCCGAAAGTAGATTTTGGCGATCTCAAAAACTCCTGTGTAACCAATGTTGAACGCGTAATATTTTGGTATTAATTAATTTCATTTATGGCGATTCTTGCTCTTATCACCTTTCAGGAGTGGTTTGTACCCCTATAAAACAACTTCCGGAAGAATAAAAAATAGGGGTTCAATATTTTTTAGAGTTCTATTAGTGTGACAAGTTGCATTTAAATCGGTGAGTGACAGTTGGGTAGTATTACTTGTGACTGTAACTACTTCGTAAAGAACTGTTAACACTTTATTACTTATTTTGGAGAAATTAGCCTTATTGGAAAATTTATTTACTTATATACATAGAGAATGTTTATTTTGTACCATAGTAACAGTTTTATTATGGCTTAGAATAGTTTGATATATTATTGAAATGACAATGAAAACAATACAATTTATAAGACTGTTGATTCTGTGATATAGTTTTGATTATAAGATCGGTATGTAAATCCAGGAAATAATGTGTCAAAGATATGTCAATAATTTATATAATTGGGCGTTTCGAAGGTCTACACCTTCATCATCAGCAATACATAACAGTAATAACAATAAAATGTCAATCAATATAACTATTGAAACTATTAATATTTTATAAAAATAATCTGAAATATTAACTTTTATGGTTACATGGGATTTGTTTTTATTGTTATTACTGGTATAGATTGCTGATGATGGATGAGTAGCTCTCTGAAACGTCCGATTATATAAATTATTGACATATTTCCTAGATCCACATGCCGATCTTCTAATAAAAAAAATACAATAAACAGCTTTAGCTTCAAGTTAGTCTCCAGTATTTATGGAACCATATTTTTCTTATTTATTAGCATTCCAGGTATTTCTTTATTTTGTTATTTTCAAGTAAATTTCTTTAGTTAGAGAAAAGTACTATACATTCGTTCCAATGTATACTCGTTTGTAAAAATTAACAGAAAATATATGTAATTAAAAATATTAAATCTGGATCCTATTTATCTCCTATTGTTTATTAAATGACTAATTTATATGAAATATTTTTCCATTTGTTAATTTTCAAAGCTTGAATAGAAGTAATATCTCGCCGTCGGCCTGCTTCCCACTACCATCATCGCAAATTTTTCGAACTTTCGATAAGTCAAACCAGTTCAAATGAATGTCGTCTTTAACATGCACATTTTTTTATTTATTATTGTGTACAAATTGTTACACGTATATACAAATTTTTAGGATTGCTGAATTTTATTGTGTATTTCGACGGAATAATGTTTTTTTTTAAATCTGGACAATGTAGACATCTTATATTTTCTAAATTACTTTACAAGATAAATGCTTCAAATAATATTTATTTAGCACTATCATGTTACTACTACTGCCTGATATTTTCATTTTATGCCTTAAACTATGCGAATTATTAAAACCTGCAATTAAATAGCGGAAATATCATGGAATGAAAAACTGCAATATATCTGTTTCTTGTTTCTATTAGATATTTTTAAAGTTAAATTATTTATTAGAATTTATTAAAATCAGAAAGTTTCTAATTATTTTTAATAAGCCGAATGGTGTAATTAAAAAAATTATTAGTTGGATTTCAGGCTGTAATAACTAGTAATAAAGGTAAATTTAAATATTCATTATAATTCATTTTTTATTATCGTTGTAATTGAGCCAAAACGTCGCCTCCAACTATAATAAAAAAGGAATTAAAATGAATATTTAATTTTACCTTTTTTACTAGTTATTAAAGCCTGATATCCAACTAATAATTTTTATTTTTTTATTATTTGTGACCAATTGTACCGCTAAATGTTATATATAAAATATATAAATCAATAAACACAAAGCGAAGTTATCTATTATATATTCGATTTGTTTATTTTTAATCAAACGAAATTTAAAATGTATTTTTTGGTTGGTCAAAGTTTAACTGTGGAAAATATACATATTATTAAAATTCAAATATTATCAAGATCTTTAAAAATATTTTTCAATATTTATCACAAAAGAAAAATGGGTGAAAATGGAATATTATAAAAATTAATGAAACTTTTAAATTCGCTAATTATCCTTCATAAAATACTAAAATTGGAATCCACTTGATTTGTACTGTACTGTAATTGGAAATAATTTCTTGTTGTGCGTCCAAATTAATTCAATGTTATTCTGATGTATTAGGGCAAATTGTAAAAAATGTATTTATTTTAAGAATCATCAAAAGAGAGCCTAAGTGGATGCCAACTCTATGAAAATTTCCGAGCAAGATTTACTTTTCAAAAAGGTATGATTTTCTCATATTTTAAACGCGAACACAAAAATATGCTTTTATTATAAACTGAGCTGCTACTCCAATATGAAGAATAGTATTCCAACTTTATACATTTTATTTTATTAAACTACCAAGTATTTTCTTTTTCAATTTTTTTCAATTTAAACAAATTCAGAAAAGAATAGAGTTAGCGTCAATTATTTATTACATCATTGAATAATACTAATTTTAAATTATTTTAGATAGAAACATTTTAAATCAGTTTTATTTAAAGCATTTGCCCAAAAAATAATTAGTAACTTCTATTAGCTGTCTTTCAATATCATTTATTATTTTTATTATTTATTATGATTTATACACATGTGAAAAATTAAAAAATTATTTTGCAGATTTGTCCATAATGTTCCTAATTTGTCTGTTTACGTAATAATAAATAAATGAAAAGAGAAATAATAAGATGCATGTACATAATGTGTAATGGAGGTAGAGGAGCAATGTCGGGAGCACGATATATGATGTGTAACCTCACAGCACAGAAACCTGCATTCATGAGTAACAGGCAAACACCTCGGCTCTCACTAAACTTTATTGAATTCATTACTGTTTATTAATGCAGTTAGTAGCAACCTAATTACAATTACTGACACTCGCGGCGCTACGGACGCTGTTGGCGCCACAAAGAATCTCTGAATACAATCTTATTACATTCCCGCATTGCTAGCGCCGCATTCCGACTCTAAATGTTTGTTAGCGGCCTTTATTCCCCACATTAAAATGTTAGCCACGGTTTCTTTCTTTTACTCGACGCAGACAACTCTCAAACTCAATTTATTCAATTTTCACTTTTTCATTCACGATCTGTTACGTTTAATTTCACTTACCTTCCATTACCAAGTATTATCTCGAGCACTTTTACATCTTGCAATTAACATTTGCAGATATTATTTCAACTAAACTCTCTGAATAACATCGTTAATTATTTACGCAAATAAAAGTCAAATCAAGGAATCCATCCTATGAGCTAAAGTTAATTTATTATGACAGAAAAATTCGGATGACGCCTGGATTCGAACCAGGGACTTTCCGCTTACCGGACAGAGATGCTAACTTTTAATAATCATATAATATAACAAAATTAGCTCAATGCTTAGGGTATGATTTCCATTAAAAATAGAAACTGTGTCACTGTAGACGAACCCGGGAGTCTCTCGGAACGAAGCTACACATAGACACTGTGACAGAAAAATTCAGTTGATGCCATATATCAAACACAGGTGACGTAGTGTAACGGTTAGCATCTCTGCCCGGTAAGCGGAACGTTCCTGGTTCGAATCCAGGCGTCATCCGAATTTTTCTGTCATAATAAATTAACTTTAGCTCAAAGCTTATGATTACCTTTAATAATCATATAATATAACAAAATTAGCTGAATCCATCCTAATTCATTTAGTATTTATTAGAGATGGGCGAATATCAAATTTCACGAATTCGAATATCGAATACGAATATTAATCAGATCTCGAATATTTGAGGTACTCGAATATTCGAATATTCCTAAAATTATTAATAATTATTTAATTGTCCTTTTCATTATTTGAATGAAATTGTTAAGATAAAATAAAAATAAAACAAAAAGTACAAACAAAAAAGAAAAAGACGAAAACAAACAAATTTAAGGTGAAACGTACTGGCAAAAAACAAATTTGAAATATGGTACGTCTTCATGGTTTTGAAACAAAATATCTTTGTTATTAATAACTTCAAAGTATTGTAATAGCTTTAAGTTTATGTACAAATAATAAAGACAAACATAGTCAAAAATTGAGGTCAACATATGGCACGATATTCGAGGTATTCGAATGTTCGCTATACTGACGTTAATATTCGAAAATCTCGAATATCGAATAATGTCAATATTCGTGGCATTCGACTATTCGCGGATGATATTCGCCCATCTTTAGTATTTATATACATTTTTTACTGTTTATTTTAAGTTATTTAAATTTCAATATAATGTAAAAACAAGATTTTCTTGACACTTACCACAGTTAAACGTTTCTAAATTATTTTAGAGAAAAACATTTCAAATATAAATGGCAAAATATTTAGTATAATCATTTATTTGAACAATTATTCTGTGCAATAATTTGCGAACAATGCTGATGTGTAATGTGTTCGAATCTTTTATAAATATATACAACCAACGAACCAACTAACTTTAAATATATTAGTTGTATACATTTTTATTAATTTTTAAATTGTTATTAGTTCAATTTTTTATTAATAAATATTGTCAACCTTTTCTAATTCTAGTAGGGTATTCTTTTGATTGAAACTTTTCTGTTATCTGTCCCGTCAAATTTTAATTATAATATCGGATTAATATAAAATTGTGTAAACTCACAGAAGATATGTTGACTGTAATATGAGAATGAAAGATATAGAATCAGAATAAAAATGATTTTGTTTTTAGTATTTCAACTATTTTGAGGATATTTGCAATAAAATATTTTTGCTCATTCTATAGCTGCATCATTAGAACAACTTTTCCTAATAAAATTTCTCTCTCTAACTTTAATAGTTTCCACAAAAATCAGCCATAACTTTTTGCATAATTTGTTACCACTTCGTGGCACGAACCCTCCCTCTTAGTTGCTAAAATGCCTTACATCGAAAAATGGTTCAAATAAAGTCAGTTCCTTATTTCATTTAGAACAAATCTATAATCGATTATCATAATTTCGGTGTCAATGACCAGAAAAATTTACTTGCATATTTTTATATAATTTTCAAATATTTGCTTACTTATATAGTTGTTATTATTTAAAAGATTATGACAGCTTATTGACAGTTTCGTAAAAAGTGTGATAATATAAGAAACTAAATCAAACTTCATTAAAGTAAAATATAAATAACAGAATAAGTGATTTTTTCAAACATCACTTGTGAAAATAATATTTCCCTCACTCAATTTCCTTGTGGTAGTGATCGTTTTCCTCACTAGTGATGAAAGTTTTTCTCAAAAATGAGGGAAACAGTTGCTATCACAATTAAATTGAGTGAGAGAAATGTAAATTGACAGTGTGACCAAGGAAACATAAAAATGTAATTTTCATGTTGAACATTGAAAAAAATAGTATGTAATACACGTGGAAAAGGGCTATTGCAAAACTTGCACTCGTTTTGTAATTAAACCCTTTCCTCACTAGTATTACAATGTACTATTAGTCACAGTATGCCGAAATTGTACTAATCTATAATCATGACAAATAAGAGTTATCTAGTTACTGAATAGGATGTTCAAAAAGTACAAAAAAAACACGTGTTTAATATTTTTCAAAAACCTATCTTATGTCACCAAGCACGATCCCCCATCGCCACCCCCTGGGGGAGAAGCGGGGGGCCACTTTGAAATCTTGAAGTTACAAAACTTTTGAGCTACAAAAATCATTAAGCTCTAAAAAGAAGCTTTAAGACGTAACTTCAGTTGTGATAACATTTTTAAGCTATAAGAAAAAAATTAATCGCTACAAAATATAGCTGTACACATTTTCATATTTAGCGATGCAACAGCTATAGCTAAATTAATTGTAGCTAAGTTAAAAAGAAGCTAGCAATTGGTCAGCTCTGATAGATAGCTATGTAGAAATGGAAAGACTTGTCTTTAATTATGTTTAAGTTACTTCTTATTCATCTGCGAGTCAGGTAATTAGTGCGTTTTGTTTTCAGCGGAAGGCGCGTTTAAGAAGCTGAAGCCGGAGCCAGTGAGCGGTGGTGGCGGCGGCGGCGCGCTGTCCGGGGGCGGTGTCTCACCCGGAGGACCCCAGCACGCAGGGCACACTCCTACCACCGCCTCGTGTCCAACGCCAGCACGCCGTCGACACAGGACTACCTTCACTCAGGTAAACACCTCTAAGTTCACTATTTTGTATTCGTATAAATGTGTGACTAGAGACCGACCTTTCAAAAAAGTTAATATTTGATCTCATCCAATTCGTGATCCGGTTCTGAATTCGGCCTGATTGGATTCAACAGCTAGTGTTTCACAAATTCAAGATTCAATGTATAATTTTGTACTGATGTTGATAAAAATCGAAGCGAAGGCTATTATATTTCTCGACAAGGATTGTTGATTTCTTGTGCTACGTTTTAAAAATTTAGTAAACATATATATTTTAAATAATAAATAAAAGTATTGTTTAATTATTTATTAGATCTATTGATATCAAATCATTGTAATAAATTAATCAAATATAAAACGGTATTAAAGTTATCGATTCTATATCCAAGTAAAATGTAACTATGTATAATACAGAAACGAAATCTGCTACGGTAGATTGCCACATCTAATAATAGGCGTGATGATACATTTATTTATTTTATAATTATATAATAGCTATTTATGAAACTAGTGAGGAAATGAAGGTTATTACCTTACGCATGTGAAATTTGCAGAACGAGGCATAGCCGAATTATGTAAACACATAAGTAAGGTAATAACCTAATTACTTACTAGTTTCATACAATATTTTTTCTACTTCCGTTCTAATAAATACGAAAGAACGTTTTTGAAATTAAGAAATTTTGACAAATTAATGACAGTTATAAATTCAAAAAATAAAAGAATAGCACATCAGAATTCGTCTACCAAGATATCTGTTGCTATGTTACCTCATTATTTCACTAGTTAAATAATGCAGTTCATTACCTAACTCAAATAAGTAAAATAAAACGTCTATTTCCTAACGAAAGTAGAAAAAATAATTAGAGATGGGCGAATATCAAATTTCTCGAATTCGAATATCGAATACGAATATTAATCAGATCTCGAATATTCGAGGTACTCGAATACTCCTAAAAGTTAATTTATTTATTATTAATAATAATTTTATTATGTCCTTTTCATTATTTAAATGAAATTGTTAAGATAAAATAAAATTAAAACAAAAAGTACAAACAAAAAAGAAAAGAAAAAGACGAAAACTTCAAATTTAAGGTGAAACGTACGGGCTGATGTTGGCGAAAAACAAATTTGAAATATGGTACGTTTTCATGGTTTTGAAACAAAATATCTTTGTTATTAATAACTTCAAAATATTGTAATAGCTTTAAGTTTATGTACAAATGATAAAGAAAAACATAGTCAAAAATTGAGGTCAACATATGGCGTGATATTCGAGGTATTCGAATGTTCGCTATACTGACGTTAATATTCGAAAATCTCGAATATCGAATAACGTCAATATTCGCGGCATTCGACTATTCGCGGATGATATTCGCCCATCTCTAAAAATAATAAACATACCATTGTTAAAATAAGAATTAAGAAAATAATTTCCAAATAAATAAGTATTTTACATAAAACATAATAATTAAAGAAAATCTAAATTTCATGATTACATTCGTCTAGTTTTATCGTTAGGGTGTTTACCTGCAATTATGTGAATTTCACTTTCAAAACCAAGCCTGACCGACACTCCTTTGCCTTTCTGATTATTTTAATTCATCTTTTACTTGTGTCTAACTGCAATTATGTGAATTTTTTTCTTAAATAAGTACAGATCGACGCTCTTTTTCTTTCTTATGTATATAAATTTGTTGTTAGAGAAGTGAACGTTAGATTAATGAAAGTATAGAACAGAATAGATACATGTGATTTATGACTGGTTATGTGATGAAAGTTTTCGAGTGTGAAGAATGAATGAGCTTGTAAGAAGGAAACGTGAATGTAGTTGAAGAGGGTATGGTATATGGATGAGAATGTTGGACGAAGTCTAATTCTTGATAAATCTGATGAGTGGTTGTTCTTGAATGTCTCAAGGATTCTTGATAAGTCATTTAATTAGATATTGCGTGATGTTATATGTATATGTATGTATGTTTGTATGTTTGTATAAATGAACAAAAATTTGTAATTTTGTTGTGAAATACTAGAAAGATAAATATTGTCATAACACTAATTAATTAGCTTGTTTCTATAATACCTATATGTTGATTAAATTTTCGTAACGTTTACTAGAATAGTAAATTAAAGGAGTAAGCCGAATCCAAACTGAAATAATTTTAATCCGATCCAATATATCCCGAAATTCGACTTCATTACGCCCACTTCTAAGTATGGCACTATGCTGCAGCAATGATATATTTATCAACTATACATACTTTCGAAACATGACACATCGTAACATAGAACAATATATAAGACAAAAATTAAGTATAACTTAAAACATAAATCGTTACTGCTTGATGAGACATACTTTATTTTTTAAAATACAAAAGATATTTTAATTTCATATACATAATTAAATTTGCTATAATTAATTTGTGGTACAAAATAAAAATGAGTACTAATTTCTAAACCAAACGTTAGTAAAGTAAATATTCTTGCTAATTAGCCACATATACAGAATGATAGATATTTAAATTCAGATTTCAATGTTGGATTCATCACTTTTAAGTTTATATCTTTGGTAAATATTGTATTAAGAAGTATATTACAGTTTAATAAGCCTTATTTGTTATTTACCCTAAATATTCATTTATGAAATCAATAATAACAATTTGAACTAAAACACTCATTCTTTATTCATGTTTTATGCAAAAACTACTTTTTTGGCTTGTGTCACTTTTCTCGCGGCTCTAAGAAAAGCGGGACAATTCAGAGAAACTATTAACTCGATAATTAATAATCTAAGAAACACTGAAATTGTCATAAACACTGCAAAATTTGATGAAGCAAACATCAACTTTTGCGAAGATAATATCTCGATGCTGAGTTGATAGAAAAAATTCCAATTAGAATTAAATCAATTGTTTTACTTTAATACAATAGTTAGTCATCGTCAGGATTCGTTTACCAATTCTAGAACTCCATCCGTCAAATTACAAAATAATATTGTATCGAAATCTCAGCATAAACTATTATTTATTTATTTGTATCGTTATATTACTGTAGAAATAGAACCGTAATTGTACTTTCGTTTCGCAATCATAACTTTGTGGAGTCAAACTTCAAATTATAACCAAAAATATAATTGCATCCGAGTGATTCGGATTCCATTAGATGTTATAAATTGTCTGTACTATAATTGGGATTAAATAATGATAAATAATAGTATATTATGTGTGTGTTATATACGAGTTGTGTAAGTTGCTTTTTCTGCCTGAAAAAATATTGATAAAAATGTTATCCGTCATCCTCGAATACTGCAAAATACATTTATATTTTATTGAGCTAAAAACTTTGCATATTGTTTTGGATGCGACAGGGATGTATAAAAATAAAAAAATGATTGTGGGAATATGTGTGTTACAGGAACAACTAGCGGAATTAGAAGCTGCTTTCGCAAAATCACACTACCCGGACATCTACTGCAGAGAGGAGCTGGCAAGAACCACGAAACTCAACGAAGCCCGAATACAGGTCAGACATTTATCAAATACAATCTCCACAAAACAACACAAACTTGCCAGTTGTCAAAGTAACGTGTAACGTTTGTGTTTCCAATATACGTCAGCGTGAAGTGAGCGCGTTGGTCTTTGAGCGTTTGAACCCAAAATGCAGTTTAAAACCTCGCAGAAATATTATTTGATAAAAAAAGATCAAGTTTGAAGGAAATGAAACAAATCGATTGTAAAATTGAATTGTGCTCGTTCACAATGAGCGAACGAAACGAGCTAGTGGCCGCATTAATGAGAACCGCAGAGTTGGAACTCGATCAAAGGTGGACTGCGACGACGCACTGCCGTCGCGACGCCGTCGACGTATCATAGGTAATCTCATGAGCGCGGGAAGAACTCTGCTGCCGACCCAAACCTCATTATCCTACTTCGCTTTATGTAATAAAATAATGTTATCCTACGGAACGTTATCATATTTCCAGATTTCGAACTTATTCCGCGAGTTCAACGAGAATCTGAATTAGTTTTCACTCGCAGTTAACCCGAAATCTAATATGAAAAGATATCTACCAATCTGCTACTTACAACCGACTTTTCACATTTACTTTCATTACACCTAAATACACATAACTACATTCATTTCACGCATATTTACCTTTTATTGACACTCATTTTTTAATTGATTCAATTACATTTTTATCAATTATTTTTAACCAGGCTGGACATATTTTCAACAGCGATATTTTTATTTTATAATCTGTAGATATGGTCTAAATTATTTTATGAAAGAAAATTTATATCAACAGGATGGTTTCCAATTTTTAATATCTTTCAAATGACATCAAATATCCATAATTAAATATATTTAAACACAGTTAATATTGAAACAATACATAAATTTGATAGACGCGCTATTATAATAAAATAAATAAATTATCATACTTTTTAGCCATTTTGGGTTGGGTTGCTGTATATTATATATCTCGATAAAGTACAATTACCAACCGTCAAATTATAGCACCAAAGGATATATTTAATTCAGTGCCTTTATTTAATTTCTTTCTTTGTGCCTTTATTTAATTTATATTTTAATTTATATTTTAATTTTTACCATAAATAAAACTTGTACATATTTGAAGGCCGTAATTTGACGGCTGGTAACCTCACTTTACACGCAAATAGTTGTTTGTATACGTAGGCAATTATTTGTTTCGTGTATCGAAGGATGAACTTATCGGTTAAGACGATAACTCAATTTTCTAAACGCATTTTTTTTTAAATCAAAAAATTAAGGGTTATTAACCTAAAACATTTTTTGTAGTACTGCACTGGATTCGCTTTCTTATTAAACACAAACAATGAAGTAGGTATCAACTACGAAAGAATAATTACACAATTCAATTATTAGCAGTTATTTATAATAGAATTTTATTTAATTAATAACTTTAACATAATCATCCATCCAGTGGCAGTGGCAACGAAAAATTTTGGACTGGGAAACATGGAAAATAGTTTTACGATTTAAAAAAAAAATCTTTTTGTTTCATGATCAGCACGTCGTACAGAATATACCCTTTAATTTTTTGCTCTAAGTTGTGAAACACCCTGTATATATATATATATATATATATATATATATATATATATATATATATATATATATATATATATATATATATATATATATATATATATATATTACCAGTCGTCAAACCACGGCTCGCGAATATGTTTATGGAGGAGAATCACTTATACCATTATGTTTAATTCAAAATTCGTTATAAGTATAAATATGTTTCTGAAAACAAGGAAACAGTTTCTGTCAATCGAGAAATGCGTCCGAAAAATCGTTTTAACGGAAGCTGATATCAGAGCATTCGATAAAGTAGAATTGTGCAAAATAGATGAACCTCGTGCACGAATTGCCGTGATGCTATATTTATTTTCCAACCATGGTTTTATTCAACATTTGTTGATCTCGCTAGATAGATATATTTCACCGCAAAATACGAAGTACTTGCATTATTTAATAATAAGTAAAATAATAAATGAAAACATTCGCATTTTCGGATGTATAAATATTAATGCTAATTAATATTAATCACCTAATCCTAATGGAATTTTGTGGTGCAAACAAAATGTCCATGTCGACATGAAAGCAACATTTATTTTCGTTCCTTGGCCATGAATATGATTCCTTAATTATGCAGGATGTAATGCAAAGTGTCTTCAGAAAATTATTTAATATTTCATCAAAATCCCTAATGTACATTCAGCGAGCGACGAACGAATCTGGGATTCCTTTAATGCTGCGTAATTAAAAAACAATTATGCCAGGCATGTTTTCATTAAGGGTGGTTTTTGTTCTTACTCTCCCTGTTCATAATTCATCGTTACATGAAAAATTTAAAAGTATTTTCGTATTTTTAAAGAGGCAAATATTGAAATACGAGATTTTACAATGCGTTCATTTTCCGCTATGAAGGTGCATTGTGCACCTTATTAGGCCTGAAATTACCACCTGAATACTTATTGAACAAGAACAAGATATTAGTGTTATTGCGACTTTAAATAAACCATATTATGTATTGTATTTATATTTTTTAAATTAATTATTGAAAGTATTCTAATAAATGTGAAAACATGAAATTAATCTCTAGAAAGTACTGTATACGTCCGAAAAGCGGTGTTTTCCGTTCATATGTTAAAATAACTATTATTAGTCTATTTAACAAAAAAGGCACAAAGAAAATTAAAAAAGTAAATTTAATAATCTAAAATGAGAATAGACAACTTATGTTCTTGAGATCAAGTTTCTATACGTGGTGTTTAACAAGTTTCCGTACTTTTTTTAACTCCATAGAATATTCAAACAGGCGCGGTGACCGAGCGTGTTAAGGCACATCTCTTAACATACTGTGACGTCACCCGAGCCAAGGTTCGTCAGTTCGAATCCGCCTGTCGACAATGTGTGATTTGTCGTAAAATATAAAAAAATACAGTTACATGTATTTATCACACTCGGGCGCTATAAGCTAGTCACTTATACGCCTTAAAATAATGTAGCATTCGACTACGAAGACCGGCAGTACGGCAGTGTAAAAACTGCGGCTCGGTGTGCCCGGTAGGCCCAGGCCCGATTTGGGCTGTTGCGCCACAGATGAATATTCAATATACTGATCATAAAACACATAAAATTTTTTTAAAAATTCGCCAAATAAATTGCTCTTTACATGAAGTACACATTTTTAGTTCCACTGGTTTGATAGTTATTTATAATATATTAATAATTACATTATAACTATAAATAAAATAAATATATCATCACGCCTCTTCCTCATTACTAGGTGTGGCACTCTGCCGAAGCAGATCTCGGTAAATGATATATTACTTCACATGAAATGCGGATACCAGTAGTCAAATCCCGGCCCTCAAAGATGTTCTTGGAGTTACAGGGGTAGTATTAGCGTGGTGAAAATTGTTTGTCGCCTGTGGGAATTGAACCCGGGTTCTCAAATCCACAGGCCGACTAGATACCACTGAGCCACCCACCCCATAAATTATAACTACAAACACTACAATATTACATTTATTCATTATATAACATTAAATAATACCTTTTAGTAGTATTATAATTATAATTTATTTATTAATGTAGGTATTAGAAATAATTCTCAAACCAATGGCACTGAAAATGTTAGGTAAAGTACAATTAATTTTGCGAATATGGGGTAGGTGGCTCAGAGGTACCGAGTCGGTCTGTGGATCTTGAGAACCCTGGTTCGATCCCCACAGCCGACAAACAATTTTCATCAAATTAAATTTACTCCTGTGACTCCCTCTCCACTAACATCTTTGGTGGCCGTTATTTGACGGCTGGTAATTGCACTTCACGAGAAGAAATATATCACTTACCGAGATCTGCTACGGCAAAGTGCCATACCCAGTAATGAGTAAAAGGCGTGATGATATATTTATTTATTTTTATTTAATTTTGCGAATCTTAACAAAAATATGTTTCATAGTCAGTACGTCAAGTACTATATGGGGTTAAAATAAGTGCTATAAGTTGTGAAACACCCTGTATAAAATATTAGCCGCTCTCTACTTATCAAATTTGCAATAATTAATACATTCAAACTTCTATACTAATCGATAATAGGGGAAAGAGATGAAGTTTATGCCAGCCTGAAATCGTATTTATAATATTTAATATATAAAAATAAATAAATAAATATATCATATGAAAGCAAGATTTTAGTCGTATGTCAAAGAAACAAAATGTTAACAACAAAGACAAAATTAATTGTCATTCATACACTTGGTGAAACTAGATTTAATAAAAAATATAAAATAAACACTTGGCTAAGTCTCACAAAATTCAGCCTCCAAGTCACCTTATGAGGGCGTCTATGGTTACTAACTGTGCTGGCCAGCCTCTGGCGATGCCCTCATAAGGTGACTTGCAGGCTGAATTTTGTGAGACTTAGCCAAGTGTTTATTTTATATATAAATATTTTTTTAAAACAAAATGTTTCTCAATAAGAAGTCTGTTTCGACAAGTATAATCATAATGAATATTTAGTATGGAAATCAGAAAGCTAAGCAGAAATTTATGTTGTTTCCTTTAATTTTAAATATTAAAACACTGCTTTGAAAAGTATGTGAATCAAAAAAAAAGTAGATATTTTTTAATATTTACTTTTCACGATAAACATATTTCCAAAATTATTCTTCAAGGTTCCTAAATTAGATTTCAAATACAGCTGCGATCGACCGATCAAACGAGATAGACATGTTGACCACGCTTGGTCTTGAATACCAAAAATATGCACATCATGTTTCAGAAACGTGACTTTGCAAGTTATATACAAATACAATATTTATTAAAAGAAATTCCATGTTAAGAATACCACGAATATTATTTTCAAGTTAAATAAGAAATATTATTATTAGGTACTTACTCAAATTAAAAGAAATAATAAACTAGTTGCAATCATTAAGTTTACATTTACGATTTCGTGATTTAGGGAAAGCAAGAATACATATAGATAAAGAGTAACTGTTCCGTTTTTACAAATAAATTATTTAAAAAGTAAGAAGTAAATAATGTATTGCTTACTTTGAGGACAGTAGCTATCGGCCCCGTTCCAGCACTTTATGTTTATATATGAATGTTTTGCTTGAATACGATACACAAAACACGAATATTCATAATATCACACAATTTAAATAATTTTACACTTAAATTATTCACAATGTCCACAAAACGAAAACACTGCGTTCACTATAAATTCTTACACTGTACTAGATTAGCTTAATTCAACGCGAACGTTTTTCGACGATTTAAAGTAATTGATGAGCTATGTTCTAACTTGTTTGTTAGCGATAAAAATCATTTGAAACTTATGAAATGTAATGTGTACAGATTTCTTAGCTGTCGGTTAATTGCCGAAAATAAACGAATGATTCCGATTTTGCGCAGAAATAGAAAGACTGTATCTAGTTGAAAACTTGCTGTAGGTGCATTAAATTTTATTTATGCAAATATGGAATGTTTTTTATTATCGTATTTAATTCAAAAGACAGAACATAAACGAAAAGATAATTTTGATTTCCAACAAATTTAAATGTTATAAATTACAAATAAATACAGGACGTACATAGATTCATTTTATGAAACCTTTAAATATTATCTACGAGTATCATTAGAAAAAATTAATAAACATATCATCACGCCTTTTACCCATTACTGGTTGTGGCACACTACCGTAGCAGATTTCGGTAAGTGATATATTACTTCGCATGAAATGCTTTTTTCTATAGAAACATACGGAAATAGCCACACCTGTATATAAGTATATCTCATTCTAACTTACTTGAAACAATAAAATTGGTTAAACGCTGTAACTGTTACGAGTTTTTATGTTATATAAACTTATCTTTATTTTGACCTTTTGGTTAGTCTATCATAATCAAAATAAAATACGTCCTATATAATCACATTGTAATCTCACTTTTCAGTTAATTTTTTATAGTATAATTTTTTCCTACGAGTATATTTTATTTCATATTTTTAGTTTTATTTACTAATTTTTATCATGAAATATTTTTACTTTGTTTATTTTTTGTAGTAAGTTACTTGTTTAGCTATTGATAATCTTTTTTCTACATATTTTTTATGTTTTTGTTTAGGATAATTAATTTTTGGAGTAAAATATGTAAAATAAGTAATTTTGTATTGTACATCCTACAGAATTATATAGGTGTCACCAAAGCATTAGAAATATTGTGTACAATCATTTTATGTTTACAATTAGCTGTTACATCAAATACAAAACAAGATTGAATGTTAAATAAATATATCATTACACCTTTTACCCATTACTGGGTGTGGTATATTTCTTCGCGTGAAGTGCGGTTACCAGCTGTCAAGACACGGCTTCCAAAGATGTTATTGGAGCCACAGGGTTACTTTTAATATGGTTAAAATTGTTTGTCGGTTGTGGGAATCGAACCAGGGTTTTCAAGATCCACAGGTCGACTCGATACCACTGAGACACCTACCTCATTAAATATTATTAAGATTTAATGCATATGAACTCGGTTGCAAAAAACGGCACCTAATCACGTCGTTAACTACGCGAAAAATTTGAATTAGAATAAAAATACGTTTCTTAGAAATATCTAATTTCGTTGACAGTTCAATATTTTAACATGTTATAATTTCTACAGTATGCGTTAAACTAATAATTATTTGTTACAAATATTGTTTTACCACTGTTATTTAACCACATAATAAAAAACATTTTAATTACTTATAACACAAAAATATTAAAAATTTGAAAATATGTCGAGTATGGTGTCAGCCATCTTGGTCATTTCTAACTTTTAACATACTGTTAATCAACAACATAGTTAGCATCACTTTATATAATTAAGCTTTGATAGCGCAGCTATCCTGAAATAATTATTTGTGTACCTGAAGCAAAAAGTAGGGTATTGTCGCTTGCGTATGGAGATTGTTGATGGAGGCGTAGCTATGCAATATCGGAAAATACACTTTCTGCTAGAAGTGCATATAATTTTTTTTCTAGTTCAGTTATTAAAATATCATTTAACGTACTGGTTGCCATGGCGCTAAATAACGTTTTAATTACGGTTTGAGATATTAAGCACGGGTTGAAGTTAGCTTTAGGCATCTGTCATTGTAACTTAATCTTACTTTTTAAATAATTCATAAAACTTTTGTCTTAATTTGCAATCGTAGAAAAATTATAATATATGATTCTTTTATAAACTCTTTAGGTACTCGTTATTTATACATTCGTAACTAACGAGATATTTTTAAAACTTGCTTTATAATAAACTATTATACGACCAATTAAAAACGCTTAAAAAATAATTTTTAAATAAGTGAAAAAGATATTCCTGTTACAATATTGCAGCTCTCGCCTTCGGCTCGCGCTGCAATTACCGTGTTCGAGTAACAAAGAATCACTTTACGCTCTTAATACACAAATAACTATTGTCCCTTGTTGCTATTGGAGACAATCGGGAAAGTAAAATATGCGTTTGTTACTCGAGAAACGATAATTTTCTGTTGTCAAATGACTACTGAAATAGCATACTTGTATAAAAATTGTAACAATATTTTAGTTATTTAGGAGATGACATTTTAAATTTAATATTTATTGACATCAACGTACGAACAACATCCTTATTCTTTCCGAAAATTGAGTCTAAAATTTTGAAATATTTGCCTACCGCTGTATGAATTTATACGAATATTATAAAGTTGTTTTTGGCTTAAAACATAAATGTAGTGCACCGATATCTAGTTACTTTCTACTTTCAATCATAGTATAAACTCTCGCGGTTATTTCCCCGCGATCACGTTCCATGCACCCTGAGGGTGAATCTATGAGTCGTGGTGCATCCACGTGAGTCAGCCGCTGCTGTGACAGTTGTCCGCCGCCCGCTGTCGAGCCACCCCCAACCGAGAGACAGGGGAGAGCCTAACGAACACCTAATTCAATCAAAGACTCTGCCGAAGCCGTAGAGTTGGATTCGGAGTGGATCCAGCATCCAGCAAGCGCTGTGTAGTGTGTTACCCTCGTGGCATCGTGGCTCGTGTACCATGAATCGAACGAATGATGATTGAGAAATTGTTGGAGGGTGATTTTAAAATGTGACGAAGTGTTCATTGAAAATGTAGGGAAATAATTAGTGAAAAATATAAATGTAGGTAAGAGGCTTTCCATTTATTTATTTACTACTCTCAACAATAGATAATTAATGCCAATTGTAATAGCTTATAGTGGAATTAAAACCAATCACAGCTAGTTTCACTGCCATCCCTTAAATATCAAGTATCAAATGTTTATTAATTTAACTGATTTTATTTCTTGATTCAACATTGTTTTACTTAAATTATACTTAATATTCGATAAACAGCGGTCCAACTGGAAATTATAGACATAAATACTAGTGCTGTCAACCGGTCCCGGTCTTTTCTAGAACTGGTCTTTTAACCGGTATTTAACCGGTCTTCTGGTTTATAAAAAACCGAAAAGACCAGTCTTCTTAACCAATCTTTTTAACCGGTCCATTTAACCTGCCTTTTAACTGGTCCTTCGATCGGTCTTTAACCAGTCTTTTAACCGGTCTTTTGGTTTATAAAAGACCGAAAAGACCGGTCTTTTAACCGATCTTTTAACCGGTCTTTTGACCGGTCTTTAACCAGTATTTTAACCGGTCTTTCACCGGTTTTTTGGTTTATAAAAAACCGAAAAAACCAGTCTTCTTAACCGATCTTTTTAACCGGTCCATTTAACCTGCCTTTTAACTGGTCCTTCGATCGGTCTTTAACCAGTCTTTTAACCGGTCTTTTGGTTTATAAAAGACCGAAAAGAACGGTCTTTTTAACCGGTCCATTTAACCGGTCTTTTAACCGGTCTTTAACCAGTCTTTCAACCGGTGTTTTAACTACTTGGTTAATTCGGTCTTTTTGGGACCGGTCTTTTCCTACTAGGACCGGACTTTTTTTAAATCCTCAATTTTTGACAGTACTAGTAAATACAGTACTATTTTTTACGAGTAATATAAGTTAAAGTCAGCGAGATTTGAATGCAGAAACTCTTGCTTGATAAGCACAAATTGTATTCATTACAATCAAATTTCTCAAAGCAGATTCTAATCATTGCATTGCATGAATTTATTTTTATATTTATTTTATAATCGTACATTAAACTTATTAGATAATAGCATAAATATTAATAAACTAAAAAAAAATAATCCTTTGGATTTACCATATAGATTCTAAAATTAATCATTTCTGTGGCTGAATAAATGTCATTGGACATAATCCCCTGTTTGTTACATTTATTGTTATACCATTTGCTTATTATCTAAATAGGATAGATTATATATAAATATATCATCACGCCTTTTACCCATTACTGGGTGTAGTACTTTGCCATAAAAGATCTCGCTAGGAGATATATTCATGTGAATGAAGTGCGGTTACCAGTCGTCAAATCACGCTCCTCAAGATATTAGTGGGGGGGGGAAGCCACAGGGATAATTTAAATGTGAAATGGAAATCAAACCCGTGTTGATGCCACATTAGAAAACATTTTAAAAGCATTTTAGGTTCTAAAATCAGTCAAAAATGACTGTTACTCACAATGCCGGGTTTACCTATAGCCTATGGTGTCAAAATTTAAGGGACGCACATTCAATTGAATTATTTTACTGTTTTAATTGTCAACACATAATTTTTCTAAGACTATAATTTAAAATGAACATTGTTAATGATTTCTTTCACAAATACTAAAATCTTGTCTTAGAAAAACTAAATGTTTCAATAATTAATTAATATAGGCATAAAAATGTATGGGGCTGGAACATGTTCATAACCTATAAGCGGCAAACTTATAAATCAGTTTCTGATACACGAATCATTCAACTTGATTTATTGTACATTACTACTATTTTAACATAAAAAATAGGAAAGTAACTACACGAAGTTGTTTAATTCTACCTACAATTATGGCGACCGTGACAAGGCCCTGTGGAAAAAGTTAGGATATATAGATTGTAATTATGATGGAAAAAAAGTAACGGAAGAGTTGTAAGGGCAGCATTTACAAGAATCCATAATAAATTAGCAAATGACATAAAGGTAGTTGATCCAGATAAAAATGAAATAAAAGCTTAATTCTAATCAATTTTGGGAAGGAATATATGGCTTTAGGATCCTTGAATACTATTATTTATTTATTGGACGTTTCGATGGTTAACTCATCATCTTCAGCATTTATTTGTACAAAAATATTTTCCAAACCGAATATATATATATCCGTTTTTTACATTGTCAATTTTTAAATTTTAGTTGAAATTAGCTTCACTGATGAGCAACTGTCCTAACCATAAAAAGTAAGGTAACTTGTGAATTTAACAAGATAAACCACATGTGAAAAAACATTTTTAAATAGGAGATATTTTTCACGTGTATACTGTTAAGATGGCCGACAGAGAATGAGAAGTCGGCCATCTTAACAGTATACACGTGAAAAATATCACCGATTTAAATATGTTTTTTCACATGTAGTTTATCTTGTTAAATTCACAAGTTACGTTACTTTTTACGATTAGGACAGTTGCTCATCCGTAAAGCTAATTTCAAATATAATTTTAAAAATTGACAATGTTAAAAACAGATATGTATTAGGATTGGAAAATATTTGTGTACAAATAAATGCTGAAGATGATGGATTAACCATCGAAACGTTCAATAAATAAATAATAGTATTCAAGGATCCTAGAGCCATACATTCCTTCCCAAAATTGAAACTCAAGATCAACATATTCCAAGCATAATTCTAATAAAATTGGAAAAAAAACTACAGGAGTTTGTTTAATTCTACATAAAAATAACTTTTAGTTTTTCTGGTCCTATACTGCAACGTCGATGAAATTCCTATTGTACAAAGTAGCAAATAAAAATAGTAATAATTAGCAAATAATAAGAATATATGATCTACATTTATGATTCGCTAACCCAGTAAAACCTATCTTACGCTTAATTTATCTTGGTGTAATTTTTCGTGCTGGCAACTGTACTGTCGAAGGAGGGATCTCAACCCTCGCATGCCCCGGACTCGCACTCGACTCCGGAGCTCCGGGTAAGATGTGCGTGCCTCCTACGTCCCGCCCCCGATCCCATCAAATGGATCCGTAATGGAATTACCGCCCCCAAACAACGCCCGCTCGAGGGATGGAAGCATGATGATGTCGACGGCGCGTTTAAGGGCGGACTAATGCATATTTTGTGACCTTATACACAGCCTGTTTTGTTTATCTCCGGTCTTAATATAAGTGTTCTCTTTCGCCGCTGGAAGACAGCTCGGTCGCGAGCTTTTATCAGAGAAAATAGAAATTATCTTTGTGGAGATACAAGAAGAAGAATGTATTTTGGTCGTCGTACTTGTAAATTGTAATAAGGGAACAGCAACGTTATAAATTAAACAATTACAAATAACTGGAAAGCTATTTCATAAAACAAATTAGCCATTTTACTTACAATTTTGACTCTAAATAAATATTAAACAATATGGTAACGAAGATGACATTTAAACAACTAGGGATTATTCCAAATTTTATCTTGAACATTTGGCATTATATATTGTCCGTTATTAAACGTTCCTAAATTATTTTTGAATAAAATTCTTCAAATAATAGTAAAAAAAAATAGTTCTTCGTCATTTTTATTTAAAATAATTTTTAACTGCTTGATAGTGAGAAATATACGACACTAATTGATCAAGGTTTTTTGGAAAAATTATACAACCTTATTTTGTTTTGTGAAAAAAAAAACCAATAGTTAAATTTTACCAGCCGTCAAATCGCGGCCTCCAAAGATATTAATGGAGCGGGAGGCACAGGGATAGATTTAATTTGGTGAAAATTGTTTGTCGGCTGTGGGGATCAAACCAGGGTTCTCAAGATTCACAGGCCGACTCGACACCACTGAGCCACCTACCCCATAATTTAAAACTTGGTTTAAATAAATATTTATTGTTATATGACATGACTGAAAGTACAGTAACGATGATAAATTTAAAGTTAAATTTGGGTGATCCGAACCAGAGACCTTCTGTTTGACTAGCAGAGATAATAAGATAAGATAAAGAAACTTTTATTATTAAAGTAGATCATACATAACAAATGTACATTTTTCTTGCACATGTGTGATTTTCACCAAATCGGCTGTCGAATACGCTATATGCTAAGACATATCGCAATCCTAAGGATATGCGATTACTTTCGCATTAGCAGCGCTACGAACAGCCGACTGGCTTCAAACATGGCTAGAAGAACAAGAACGCTTTATAATTTAAATTCAGCAGTATATCTGGCACGTCTGTGACTAACTTGCTAATTATAAATTGCGTGTAACAAAACTTAAACTAATGATAAATGTAGTGAGAATGAGTGGAATGAGGTAAGATGATTACAAACTTAAAGGAAAAATTTACACAAAACTCTTTTTCTACGATTGCTATGAAAAGTTGACAATTATGCTCTCATTTGTCATCGTAAAGTTGATGTTTTCTGTGCAACAATCGAGAAATATCTTTGTCGCGCGTTGCCATTGGAGACGCGCGAAAAAGATGTTAAATGCGCGCTTATTTCAACAATTCACATAACAGAATATATCAATGAAATGGCAAGCGGATATGATAAAAAGTGAACAAATTTAAACGTCATTATCTCTTTAAAATCTATGCAAAAATGATTAGCACAGTTAAGTAATCTAAGTTTTTAAACAACGTAATAAACAATAAATTGTTGACAAATAAATATTTAATAGGTACCATTAGATTATTGCAAAAACATGCATTTGATTGCATTTAAATCTTGTATAAACATAGAAAATAACTTTTTTCTACGACTGCTATGAAAAGTTGACAATTACGCTCTCATTTGTTATCGTAAGGTTGACGTTTTCTGTGGAACAATCGAAAAATATCTTTGTCCCGCGTCTCCAATGGCAACGAGCGAAAAATATGTTAAATGTGCGCGTTTCCAATAGCCACGCGCGAAAAAGGTATTAAATGCGCGCTTATTTTAATAGTTACCAGGGATACAAACAAAGCAGAAACTTGTCATATTGACAGTTGACAGAACGAATTTATTTTCAGTACGAATACGTTTTTTTAATAATTTAAAATGCAATCGTAGAAAAAATTATGTGTGTATCACGAGCGTCAAGTGTCTTTGTTCCTACATTATTGCAGCTTTCGCCTTCGACTCGCGCTGCAATTATACCGTACTCGAGTAACAAAGAATCACTTTACGCTCTTAATACACAAATAACTATTTAAAATAAGCGGAAATGCTAGCTACTACACCACCACCCACATACGTAGTATAGCGTCAATCAAATTCTTCTGTCATAGTGTCTAACTCAGCATCGTTCCCAGAACTCTTATATGATACGTATAGAAAACGGGTTTCGTCGGCAACAACAAATCTTCTAATTTAAAGAAAATCATACCACGAAGTAATTTTTGTCATATGACATGACTGAAAGTACATTAACGATGATAAATTTAACTTTAAATTGGTTTAAATAAATAAAAACAAATCGAAATTACATATTTTATGGAATAACTGACATTGTTGTCAAACATACAATTTGCTTTTATTTATTTAAATCAAGTTTAAGATTCAACTATTGGCGGTACAACTGGTAATAACTCTATTAGCAATAACTTGAAAAGAGTAAGTTGATTATAAACAACTTAGTCCTTATGAATAATATAATTATTACTGTTGAATTCTCATTAAATAAACAAATATAAATTTGACTTGACTTGAGGTTTTATGTTGTTTTGACAATATTTCGATTCTTTATGTGGTCATCTTCATGGCAATAATAATAATTTATATGTAACTTAAACAACGTCTAGAAGGACAAATGTGTCAGTCTTAACGTTCACATGTTAAGTGAAAATGTTAGTAGAAGTGTACAATATAGAAATTGTTTTATTCTGCAGGTATGGTTTCAAAATCGACGCGCCAAATACCGCAAACAGGAGAAACAGCTTCAAAAAGCGCTGGCGCCGTCGGTTCTACCCGGATGCAATGGCGCCATGATGCGCAACATCTACCCCGGAGCATCCCGGGGATACCAGCCCTACCCGCATCCCAACGCCATCAACAGATACCCGCAGGTAAGGAAGAAGAAGTTAGCACTTCATTGTAAAACTCATATCAACAACCAGTTAGTGTTTTCTCTTATTAGATTCTCATAACCAACTAATTTTACCACACAAAAATTACCCCTGGTATTAGTTTGATACGAATATTTTGAGGAGTCGTAATTTAATAGCTCTTATGTACTTGTATTTTGCTAGCGAAACATATGTTGTTGTCAACGAATTGAAAAATAATTGCGTGTCTAGATAAATGTGAAACCTATTTTCTTGGTTATAGTCATTTTTATAAATAAATAATAGTATATTAAAGAACGAGTTTTAAAAAACGTATATATTTTTTGCACGCGTCCAAGTTTAGAAAACGAGCCGCAGACGATAAAAGTCTTATAATATAAGTTATTTATTTATACTATTTTTTTCTATTTTGCATCTTTTATAAATTCAAATTTAAAAAAAATTCAGCGATATTTTAAAATCGAGTCAATTTAAAGTCATTTAAATATGAAATGTTGTGGTTGGTATCTATTATTGGCATTATACAAGTGTTTAGATTTTGAGGTTATATTGAAATTTTGATGTTCTCAGCTTGATAGGTTCAGTATGACATCCGCTACTACCAACCGTATAAAACAAAATATTGCATATCGTAACGAACGCTTTTTCGTAATGATTTCCTTATGAACGCAAAATAGAAAAATATATTATTACGCCTTTTACTCACTGCTGGGTGTGGCACTCTCCCGTAGCAGATTACGATAAGTGATATATTTCTTTGCGTGAAGAGTCGTCAAATTACGGCCCCAAAGATGTTTTAATGTGATGAAAATTGTTTGTCGGTTGTGGGAATCGAACCTGGGTTCTCTTACCCCATATTATTATTACGAGTATTATAATAATTTGCTTTCTAACTCCGGTTTTAATATAAGCTATTTTAAAAATATTCTTTAAAGCAATTGAACATAAAGCTCTGTATGCAACTTGTACATAATCGGACTTTATAGTCTTGCATTAAGTACTTGCTACATGGTTAATTTTTTTAACAGACTTTTAAAAATCATCAAATTATTACGTTCGCTGAAAAAACCTTCAATATTATCCATTCATGAATTTCAAGGTCGATCACGCCATTTCTTACTCTCAATTTAATCAACATGTATCTGTTTCATCAATCATTCATTCAACGTAAGTTCAATTATTTTATGTCAGGATGTATTTTATTTTGATATTCACTAGCTGATTAAAACGTTAAAATGTAAACATAGTATAAACAAAATTATAAAAGAATATTTTTCTAAAAAACTTGAAAAAAAAATTGGTTGTCACAATTTATTTCTGCTATGTAATCAAAATCAATTACGTAACGTTCTATATAAACACGTTATAATCTGTCACCGAACGAATTATACTTGTAATTAAAAGCTCAGTGTTACAATGAATAAAAAATTATAGCTTGTCTCAGAAAAGAATCAAACCAAATTACAATAATTGAATATTCTATAAATAATATGAAACACATAACCAGCTAATTAATTCAGTATTACATTAGTACATAATGTATAAATTGGTCGGTTTATGAATGGTTAGTACGGGATGTCGCCGCGAAGCGTCCCATGCATTCGATATCAAAATCGCGTGTATCTCTGATTACTCACTTGCAGCTTAACGCAATTAGCAGAGGTCAAACAGGTTGAGGTGATTAGTTTACGTGTGACACCGCATTTCCTTGCGGCGGCGACGCGGGCGTCGGGCGTCGGAACGAACCGGGAGCGACGCGACGGCTGCGAACCGGCGGACAGACATTCAGACATTACTTATGGCTGAAGTCAAAGACAGTGAATAAGGAATCTGTGTGCTTATTATTAACATGGTTATTTATTACATAGTTTAATAGTATATCACGCCTTTTACTCATTACTGGGTGTGGCACTCTGCCGCAGCAGATCTTGGTAAGTGGTATATTTATGCGTGTGAAGTGCGGTTACTAGCCGCAGAGATAATTTTAATGTTCGATTTTATAACAATGATTCACCGACTCTTTAAAACAATTGATAATAATTAACTATTGCTTCGCGATTATTTATAAATAAATATATCATCACGCCTTTTACCCATTACTGGATGGGGCACTCTGCCTCAGCAGATCTTGGTAAGTGATATATTTCTTTGCGTGAAGAGCCGTCAAATCACGGTCCCAAAGATGTTAGTGGAGGGAGAGCCACAGGGGTAGATTTAATTGATTGTCGGCTGTGGGGATCAAACCAGGGTTCTCAAGATCCATAGGCCGAACCCGATATCACTGAGCCACCTACCCCATCATTATACAAAAGTAAAATGAAATTTCATATTTCACGGCCTATTTCCAACCAATTACAATCAACTATGTTTAAATTTTATGTACGTGGTTTGTCGTTTGTTGATCCATGAGAGAAATAAATTTGTTTTACTAGTTTTGTTCTATTTACTTAAATAGTATTTAACTCGCATATAATGGTTATATACATACATTATTAGCTCATTTAATAACATATTATTATTTTAGTTGCTTAAATTAATTGTGAATGACATTAATAAAAAATTAAAATATTCATAATTATTTAAATTAATTTTGTATTTGTGTAAAAATGAATCTACGCATACCCTACAAAATAAATATTGTTTAAATTATTGCCGGAAAAAGCGCCTTTTGCGATAAATTTTAGTACTCAATGTTCACCTGTGTCTTTTTCTATCATCTTTGGGGGCCCCGTGATTTGACTGCTGGTAACCGTACTTCACGCGAAAAAATATATCACTTACCGAGATCTGTTCCGGCAGAGTGCCACACCCAGTAATGGGTAAAAGACGTGATGATATATTTATTTATTGGGTAGGTTGCTCAGTGGTATCGTGTCGGCATGTGGATCTTGAGAACCTTAGTTCGATCCCCACAGCCGACAAAAAATTTTCACCAAATTATATTAACATCTTTGGGGGCCGTGAATTGACGGTTGGTAGCCGCACCAAGAAATATTTATCTAACCGAGATCTGCTACTGCAGAGTGCCACACCCATTAATGAATAAAATGCGTGATGATATATTTATTTTATTTATTTATTTGTATTTACTGATTCGGATTTAACTTCAAGTAATATACCTTAATAAATACATTAGTAGGCTTGGTTCAGTTCATTTAGTCATGTGTAATTTATCTGAACTGATTGAAGCGAATCAGTAACAAAAATTTTAAATAATATTTTTATTTTAAATTACATCAAGTTTTTATTCTTCATTAAACAGTCGTAAATTGTTATCTCTATATCAAGGTCTAAAATTATAGCCATTTGCAGGCAGACATTAAAATAGGATTAATCGATTTTTTAATTGTAATTAATACAAAATAAACTTATATAATTAGGAAAACAATACAAACATAACATAAACGTAAACAAAATATTTGTGGTCTGCAAATATTTTACAGTGGAATGGTCGACAAAGAGCGTCATTGCTAATAGTAACAGTTTTAAAATAGCCCTATTGCCAATAGCCTTTGTTCAAATAGAAATCCACAACTATTACAAACTATTGGAAGTATGCGCAGTTGAATTTTAGCATTGAAGCAGTGCAAAATCAGTGACTATGATAAGTAATCAGTTATTCAAGCATGTACAATTATTAGTTACTAATTGATTTCAAAGTATCAGAATAATCCATGGACTTTTTAAGAATTATCAATCAATGATATACTCATTAATATTTCAGTTAATATTTGAAATTTGTTGGTCACTAAAGCTTTTTAAAAATTGTTATAATTATTATGTCATATGTAAACATAGTGTTTGTGTACATATTTAAATAAATATATTAGAATATATTCGCAAGCATACGAGTCAACTTTCCACATTATGTGTTTTTGAACAGTTAGTTTAGAGGTGATTGAAAATATTACGTTACTATTTAAGCACCACTATTAAACAATCACAAACTAATTGGATAAAAGTACATCAAACTTATTTCTGGTTGCTTGCTCGAACAAAGCTAATAGCTATGATTTGCAATTGTTAACATTTCGTTATTAAATGACGTTCAAAAAACTACTTTTTTACTGATTGCAGAATAAAAAAATTCAAGTCGAAAGTAGCATTCCCGATTTTACATGATATGCCTCGGTCAACAATTTCTATGTTACTTACACTATTCTTGGGGTTGTTATTATTTATTCAGGGGATCACATGTTAAAAATTAAAGTTATTTACAACTTTTTTACGTCTGTGACAGCTGGACGGTGTGTTCCAGATGGGAACCAGCTCATACACCAGCATGGGACAGCCGTTTTCCATGTCTCATGGCGCCACCAACATGTCCGCTGTCACTGGGATGCGGCAAGACACCATGGGTGAGTAACACAACAATTATTCGCATTTGACACATTGCAATATGACATCTAATAATAAAATTTAGTATTGAGATCTTTCTGCTGTCAACTGTATACAATTTACAATTCATTTTTTGTTGTTATATTACAGTTTACATTTATTAGTTAACAATGGAATTTGACCAATTTGGAGCAGCTTGAGCATCCAATAGACCACAATATTTTACTGTGTCAATTGCGAATATCTATAACGCATATTTTACACTAAATGTAAAACACTTCTAAAAATGTTTCGATTGAAAGATACGAAAAACTAAATTTTCTACAACCTTTATTTGAAGAATATTAGTGTAATATAATTAAGAAAAAAATGAAAGAAGAAAATAAATGAAGCTAAATGTGTCAAGATCTTTTGCAAATTGTAAATATCTGTATAGAGGATACTGTTAAAAAAATCAATAAAAATGTATAGTAATTTCAAATAAATAAAAGCGATTGGAGTTACTGATATATAAATATAATAATCTTACATTTAAGTTATGCTTAAAATTTAAATAAAAACGGTGAAACTTGTTATTAAATGTTTTTTTTTTAATATAATTCAACTAAGAAATATTTAAAGTATTATCATAGAAATATTGTTCCGCACATCTTATAAATTTGGATTCAAATAATATATCTCCTTCAAAAATTAGCCTTGTAAATAACGAATAAAATGTCGAATCAATACCGTTTAAAAATATTCTTAAAGTTCGGTTAAATAATTTTATAACCGCCTCGGAAACTTATAAAATCATGGAAAATGTTGGTGTGCTCGACGAAGGTCGAATTTTTCACTTGGATATGTTTAAAAATACGTAACCAGCAACGGAGATTATATTGAAGGCGCGTTTCCAAATCATTGACCCACAACTTCTCCAAGATTACGGAGGGCGTCTTCGAAATCGTTTCATTTCCGGTACAAGATGAAATCCTACATGCCAAGATGTACAACGTTCAACTACGACTAACGCAGAAGGCGGAAAATCTCACACGAAGTCTGGATTTACTACGACGAACAGGAGACCAGAATACGCGAGAAAATGTCTTAGACTTATTCAATTATTTGGGAAATTTATATATTAATACCGATTGATTAGCAAATTCTATTAATAATTCTGGTTATTGCTTTTGGTTAAAGATCTACTTAAATATTTTATTGAAAGAAATTCAAGTTGAATCAATAGGAATACTAATTAGAATTATAAGAAAACTGTCAAATGAAATTAAACATTCTTATTTCAGAAATAAAGAAATAAAATACTTTATCTTAGAAGAAATAAGATTGAATAGTCAAATGATTAAAACAATAATAATAATTCAAAATGAGATTTAAAAAATATATATAATATTGTATATTTAAATAAATTATTCTTGACTATAAGTACTACAATTTTAGTTTTATGATCCACAAAATTAATTTCTTAAGTAACAATGTTTTGAATCATATTAACAAAGAAATATTATTTTAAAAACAATTTATATCTATAAGAAAAATTATAATATCTAATTTGTAAGAACATAAGCAATTACCAATTAGTTCTCGAACATTTGGCATCTTATATTTTACATTTTAAACATGTATAAATTATTTAAGATAAAAATGCTTTAAATCTCTTATTTTAAACACAATTCTCTAAGTTTTAGTAAAAAATATGCGATACCAAATGTTTACTCTTTTAAGCAAATGGTTCGATTGGTACTAGATTATTTTTGGAATGAATTTGTAATTATGTGTTATTTCTTGATTACAGGTATGACACCAGAAGACGAATGGTACAACAAGAGTCTGTCAGCTCTCCGGATGAACTCCTCGCACCATCCGAATCTCGCAGCACCCATGCTTCAGTATCAAACGTAATCCACGTCATACCTATCAGAGTCTGATCAAGAGAGCCTCGACATACTTATCACGAACAAGTAGCGTAAGAGGTGATCAGGATCCAGAGACCATATCCGGTGAACACATCGCGACCCTCGTATGTGACAACGAGTCTGGGAACCGGACTTACAAATTTTAGTTCCTTTCTTCATTGGTACAGAGTACCAAAGTTACCGGTTACCATTAGCAAAGTGACGGACTGTTAGTTCTTGTTTATATTATATATTATAGATGTGTATTTTTCATGTAAATGTTTATTATTTATTTTATGTTGTTTGCAAGTCATTTAATCACTAATGAATGTATAATTATTAGAATAAATAAATTGATGATGCTGCTTGGAAATGTAACTTTTCATACTTGCTAAAATTAAGTAAAATAATTGTAAAAATGTATGGTTTGGCGTTTTCAAGCAGACTCATTATAATCCATAACTCTCTATACATAAATGTGCCAAAATTTATTCGTTATGATAATGTGCGTATCTTGTAAACATTCAACTTACGTTTAAGTCATCAGTGTATAAGTTGTAAATAAATATTATTATCAATAAAATACATTATAAACCATTCTCAAATAAGATTTAATTATTGCAATTCAAATTCTAACAAAATCAATTAATTTTAAAATTTTGGCGCTAAAACGTCATAATAACTGTGCCAATCAGAGTACAGCAATCTAAGTAGTGATATTTAAGTTTGCAACGGTTGGCAACACTTATTGTCAGTAATGTGATGCCTCCGCCTTCGTAAAGTAAGTTAAAACAACATAACCACAATAGTGCAACAACTTTTTCGAAATTTTTACCTACTTATAATACGAATGTCTCCAATGAAAGTGCCTAATAACAACGGAGGTGGTGATGAGAGTGAAGGTGACGTTTCGGGTGTGGAATCAGACCATTCTGGATCAAGTCACGATGGCGAAGGGGGCCGGGACTCCAGTGAAGGAGATGAAGAGGCTGATTCTGATGATAGTTCAGAAATGGATGAAAGCGAATGCGAGATGAGACGAAATGAATGTATGGAAATTCTTGCAGATCTAGAACGCCAATCAAATGTAATCCGTGAACAATTGTACCGAGAAAAAGTAGCTCAGGTTGAAAACCAGCTATCCGAAGTCAAAAGTGGTCGGTCACAAGAATACCTCGGGCGATTACAAACTTTACAAGATAATATGAAAATCCGTACTGAAGTAGCAGGAATTTTACGAAACTATAGACTGTCTAACATTAGTAATAAATTTGATGCTGAAGAACAAGCTGCCAAACAAAACTTTGAGGTATGTTTATTTAATTTGATCGAAAATCATTTCAATCTAAATATATATTATTCTTTCAGAGTGAAAAACAATTGGCTTGGGACTGGCTACATAGTGAATTAATGGATAAAATTCGTAGGTTAGAAGAAGACCGACAAAATGTTGAATTAAATTGGGGCGAAATTGGTGACTGGAGTTCGCGATCAAGAACCAGAAACAATGGTCCTAGGAGGAAAGCTGTTACTGTGTCTGGTCCATATATTGTATATATGCTAAATCAACAAGATATTTTGGAGGATTGGTCTCTAATACGCAAAGCACTCAAACGATCTCCAACTTAAGGTTTACAAATTTTGTTTTGTTGTTATTTTCAGTTTAAGTATTGTAATGATAAATAGGGGTATTTTCTATTAATATAAGTATTGCAAAGCATATTATAATTATTTCTACATCCCATATAAATTGATTTCCTGACCTTTTGCGTTCAGAAGCCGATGTTCTTGTAGACACGACACTCACTTTCACAGTAGAAAATTTGTACTAAACTAAATATTTATTATAAGTTAATTAATGCTTGTGATCTAACACGTTCAAACCATTTGAAGCGTCGTAGTTGATTATTAGTAGATAGAATAAGATGCGTAATGGTCATTTGCACATGGTTACGGTAACATAATTTAAATCATTAATTAACAGTTTATTTTTAAAATATAAAAAGAAAGTTTTGATTTACAGTTAATATTTACGTTCTGAGATTTAATAATTAATACATACATATCACGCTACGTCGAATGAAATATAAAACATTCATTATATTTATCCTGTGATTAATTTATTCATATTTAATCCTACCTCTTAACATCTTCCATCCCCGCAAGAAATCTTTAATCATATTCTCCATTAAATCTTAGGCCGCCAACGTACTTTCTTATTCTCAATTCTCCAACATACACCTGTTTTACCAATTTTTCATTCGATATACATTTACATCACAAATAATTCATAACCACCGTTCTACGAACATTTTAAAAACCAATTATAGAAAATAAAGAATAGTCAAAATAAACTGTTGTAAAATTTATTTATAGTATTAATACCATAATCCTTTATGTAAACATAATATAGTTAACAATATGACGAATTATTTCATAAGAGAATGTACAACTGCCTTACAATTTAATGCCTTCAAATCTGTATAAGTCTGCCCCGTTCCCACAAAAACAATCGGTTGTCCCGTGATATACGTCATCGAAATCGCCGCACCGACTTTATCATCAATCGTATCAAATTTCGTCAAAACAATTCCATCGATAATATGTGGATTGCTCGAGGAAGAATAATCCGCTAGAGCTTGATTGAACTTAACTAGCTGATCAACAGCTTCGTTGCCAACCAACGCTTCTCCCACAAACAGAACCAAATCGGGTTCATTGACTTTAATAAGCTTTGCTAAAGCTCTCATTAATGGTTCGTTATCTTGCATTCGACCAGCGGTGTCGATAAGAACAACATCAATGACGGAATCTTTAGCGAAACGAATTGCTTCCATGGCGATACCTGCTGCATCTTTCCCGTATCCCTTTTCGTATAGTTGAACCATTTGACATCCTGAATGTTTTTCTGCGGGATGTAAAGCATTTAAATGTCTGGTGTGAGTTCGAAGTTGTTCAACTGCACCAGCTCGGAAAGTATCACAAGCAGCGATTAAAACCCTCATGTTATTCTCAATCAACCAGAAACAGATTTTAGCTAAGTTTGTTGATTTTCCAACTCCATTAACTCCGCAAAAAGTCATAATATAAGGACGATTTTGTTTTTTAGCCTCGATGGCATCGCGCAAAATATCGACTCTACGTTTTGGTGATAAAATTTGGACTAATGATTCGGTTAAACTATTTTTAATTGTAGTTGCTATACTTTCAAAAGTACCCAGAATCTTCCCCTCGAGTTTAGCTGAAACTGATTCGCAAAGTTTAATCGCAATATCCGAGGCAACGTTTTTAGTGATTAGATGATCTTTGAATTTTTCTAGAGCTGGTCTCATACTTTCTTCGGTTAAATTCTTCGAGCCAACAAGTCCTCGAAACATGGAAAACATTCCTCCTTTTGATGATTTATTTGTTGGCTTTTCTTCTTCGTAATCCTCGTCCTCTTCAGAACTGGATTCAATTTCGATGTCTTTGATTCCTCCTATCATTTGACCAACTATTTCAGTGTCTGATGTAAAATGGCTTCGGATATCTTCTGGTTTGTCGGTGGTACGTTCCAAATTAGCTAAATCTTTGGAGTTTCCGCCAAGTTCCCAAATACGAGGCTTTTTACCAGCTTTTTCTGGTGCCGGAGGGCTCTTAGGACTTTTACTAAAATAATTTAAAAATCATAAAGGTAATTTTATGAAGAAAATTGATAATAACTTACGGTTTTTCTACTTTTTTCTTGCTCAATTTTTCTGCAAATTTTAAACGATTCGCTGCAATAGTATCTTCGACTGATGTTCCGTTTGATTTCGGAGATGTTTCTGGCGAGGATGTTTTATTTTTCTGTTCATTTTTCACTAAAATATTTATTTTGTAAAAAATCTTTGAGAATATAGTAGGAAATAATTTTACCTTCATCAGTGAAATCTACACCTTTCTTTTTCTGTTTGTTCGGCTTCTCTTCTCCTTTACGTTCAATCATAGATGCAACCGTTTTCTTTGATTTCAGTGACTCTTCGAAAGTACGCATTTGTTTCGGAGCTTTTGCTTGAGATTTGCCCCATTGTTCAGCTGATTGTAAAACAGATTTAAATCTGTCAATAAAGTTGAACTCCGAATAAAATTTCCCATCCGCAAGATCATTTTTGTACTTATCACGGAATTCCAAATGTATATCGTTTAGGAATTTATCCACATAGGACAGCTGCAATATCTTTTGATACGCAACAACAAAAACCAATTCAAATTCATTATCCAATTTGTATTGAAGTGTGAGACCATTATGGTCATATGTGTTATTTCCAGTACGTTCCTAGAAGAGAATGACTTGATAAAATTCCGCAGTATATAATTTACATTGCGCTACTACTATAATATGTAAATTCATTAATAAACATATGTTATTTTCCAGCATACCTGTAAAATAACACTTCGGATCAATGCATTTACGGAAGGAGTAAAAATTTGACTTGTACTTTGAAAACACCAAAGTACAATACCTCCTTTACTAAATATTGTAAATAAATCTAACATTTTAAATAAGAAAAATATAAAACTTCAATGTACACTATTTGCATTCACACGTTGCACAGCAGATTATTAAACGTCACTTGAAATATCTATGTGAAATCAGCAATACTTTTTCCCAGCAATACACTAACCTACCTCAACTATAGTTCTACCGTTCAAATGTATTGCTAGCTGTCAGTGACAGTTCCGCAGCAATACATTAGCCAGCAATAGTTTCATTATTTCCTTAACTATTAAACTTCATCACGGGAAATTTAGTATATTTATAGACAATAATGTTAACTACAATAAACAAATAATTGAAAATTGATACATTGTTCCAAATAGAAGTATAAGACGTTTATACCCAGCAATAGATTTAAAGGAGCACTGCAGATACACAGTGAAGTGACGTCATCAATATATACATCATGTGTGACATGTGCCGTCTCCAGCAATAGATTTGATTTATTTCATCCCTGTTAAACTCTGAGCTATGAAATTTCGTACACATATAAACAATTACGTGTACTGCAATAAACAATCAATAAAATAGTGAAAATTTAATTTAAATGAGTCGTTATGGACATATTTATACCTAGCAATAGATTTCGATAAAACCACCCCTATTTATTTTACAGCTATGAAATTTCGTACACATATAAACAATTACGTGTACTGCAATAAACAATCAATAAAAAAGTGAAAATTTAATTTAAATGAGTCGTTATGGACATATTTATACCTAGCAATAGATTACGATAAAACCACCCCTATTTATTTTACAGCTATGAAATTTCATACACATATAAACAATTACGTGTACTACAATAAACAATCAATAAAATAGTGAAAATTTAATTTAAATGAGTCGTTATGAACATATTTATACCTAGCAATAGATTACGATAAAACCACCCCTATTTATTTTACAGCTATGAAATTTTGTACACATATAAACAATTACGTGTGCTACAATAAACAATCAATAAAATAGTGAAAATTTACTTTAAATGAGTCGTTATGGACATATTTATACCTAGCAATAGATTACGATAAAACCACCCCTATATATTTTACAGCTATGAAATTTCGTACACATATAAACAATTACGTGTACTGCAATAAACAATCAATAAAAAAGTGAAAATTTAATTTAAATGAGTCATTATAGACATATTTATACCTAGCAATAGATTTCGATAAAACCACCCCTATTTATTTTACAGCTATGAAATTTCGTTCACATATAAACAATTACGTGTACTGCAATAAACAATCAATAAAAAAGTGAAAATTTAATTTAAATGAGTCGTTATGGACATATTTATACCTAGCAATAGATTACGATAAAACCACCCCTATTTATTTTACAGCTATGAAATTTTGTACACATATAAACAATTACGTGTGCTACAATAAACAATCAATAAAATAGTGAAAATTTAATTTAAATGAGTCGTTATGAACATATTTATACCTAGCAATAGATTACGATAAAACCATCCCTATTTATTTTACAGCTATGAAATTTCGTACACATATAAACAATTACGTGTGCTACAATAAACAATCAATAAAATAGTGAAAATTTACTTTAAATGAGTCGTTATGGACATATTTATACCTAGCAATAGATTACGATAAAACCACCCCTATATATTTTAAAGCTATGAAATTTCGTACACATATAAACAATTACGTGTACTGCAATAAACAATCAATAAAAAAGTGAAAATTTAATTTAAATGAGTCATTATGGACATATTTATACCTAGCAATAGATTTCGATAAAACCACCCCTATTTATTTTACAGCTATGAAATTTCGTACACATATAAACAATTACGTGTGCTACAATAAACAATCAATAAAATAGTGAAAATTTACTTGAAATGAGTCGTTATGGGCATATTTATACCTAGCAATAGATTACGATAAAACCACCCCTATTTATTTTACAGCTATGATATTTCGTACACATATAAACAATAATAAGTACTACAATAACCAATAAACGAAACACTTATACATTGATCGAGATACAAGTAGGAAACAATTGCTGTGTCGATAGCCATGTTAGGCGGCTGGGATTCAGTTCACTCAGCAATGACGTCACTTCTTTCTCGTCATCCATGACGTTGGTCTACAGACTACAATTCAGAAGTGTCGTTGTATTCATTAATAATTTACGATAAAACCATCCCTATTTATTTTACAGCTATGAAATTTCGTACACATATAAACAATTACGTGTGCTACAATAAACAATCAATAAAATAGTGAAAATTTAATTTAAATGAGCCGTTATGGGCATATTTATACCTAGCAATAGATTACGATAAAACCACCCCTATTTATTTTACAGCTATGAAATTTCATACACATATAAACAATTACGTGTACTACAATAAACAATCAATAAAAAAGTGAATATTTAATTTAAATGAGCCGTTATGGACATATTTATACCTAGCAATAGATTTCGATAAAACCACCCCTATTTATTTTACAGCTATGAAATTTCGTACACATATAAACAATAATAAGTACTACAATAACCAATAAACGAAACACTTATACATTGATCGAGATGCAAGTAGGAAACAATTGCTGTGTCGATAGCCATGTTAGGCGGCTGGGATTCAGTTCACGCAGCAATGACGTCACTTCTTTCTCGTCATCCATGACGTTGGTCTACAGACTACAATTCAGAAGTTTCGTTGTATTCATTAATAATTTACGATAAAACCACCCCTATTTATTTAATTTAAATGAGACGTTATGGACATATTTATACCTAGCAATAGATTACAATAAAACCATCCTTATTAAATACTCTCTTCTTCTCAATGAGTTCGGACCCTGTACTATATTTTGGGTAAAGTTCCTGTTGTACATAGTAGCATAAATAAATATATATAAATCAATAAACATTTTTTATTTCTTGATAATGAGATTTTATTTAATCACAATTATTATTGCATATATTAGAGATACATTATCAAGAAATAAAAAATGTTTATTGATTTATATATATTTATTTATGCTACTATGTACAACAGGAACTTTACCCAAAATATAGTACAGGGTCCGAACTCATTGAGAAGAAGAGAGTATTTAATAAGGATGGTTTTATTGTAATCTATTGCTAGGTATAAATATGTCCATAACGTCTCATTTAAATTAAATAAATAGGGGTGGTTTTATCGTAAATTATTAATGAATACAACGAAACTTCTGAATTGTAGTCTGTAGACCAACGTCATGGATGACGAGAAAGAAGTGACGTCATTGCTGCGTGAACTGAATCCCAGCCGCCTAACATGGCTATCGACACAGCAATTGTTTCCTACTTGCATCTCGATCAATGTATAAGTGTTTCGTTTATTGGTTATTGTAGTACTTATTATTGTTTATATGTGTACGAAATTTCATAGCTGTAAAATAAATAGGGGTGGTTTTATCGAAATCTATTGCTAGGTATAAATATGTCCATAACGGCTCATTTAAATTAAATATTCACTTTTTTATTGATTGTTTATTGTAGTACACGTAATTGTTTATATGTGTATGAAATTTCATAGCTGTAAAATAAATAGGGGTGGTTTTATCGTAATCTATTGCTAGGTATAAATATGTCCATAACGACTCATTTAAATTAAATTTTCATTTTTTTATTGATTGTTTATTGCAGTACACGTAATTGTTTATATGTGAACGAAATTTCATAGCTGTAAAATAAATAGGGGTGGTTTTATCGAAATCTATTGCTAGGTATAAATATGTCCATAATGACTCATTTAAATTAAATTTTCACTTTTTTATTGATTGTTTATTGCAGTACACGTAATTGTTTATATGTGTACGAAATTTCATAGCTGTAAAATATATAGGGGTGGTTTTATCGTAATCTATTGCTAGGTATAAATATGTCCATAACGACTCATTTAAAGTAAATTTTCACTATTTTATTGATTGTTTATTGTAGCACACGTAATTGTTTATATGTGTACGAAATTTAATAGCTGTAAAATAAATAGGGGTGGTTTTATCGTAATCTATTGCTAGGTATAAATATGTCCATAACGACTCATTTAAATTAAATTTTCACTTTTTTATTGATTGTTTATTGCAGTACACGTAATTGTTTATATGTGTACAAAATTTCATAGCTGTAAAATAAATAGGGGTGGTTTTATCGAAATCTATTGCTAGGTATAAATATGTCCATAACGACTCATTTAAATTAAATTTTCACTATTTTATTGATTGTTTATTGCAGTACACGTAATTGTTTATATGTGTACGAAATTTCATAGCTCAGAGTTTAACAGGGATGAAATAAATCAAATCTATTGCTGGAGACGGCACATGTCACACATGATGTATATATTGATGACGTCACTTCACTGTGTATCTGCAGTGCTCCTTTAAATCTATTGCTGGGTATAAACGTCTTATACTTCTATTTGGAACAATGTATCAATTTTCAATTATTTGTTTATTGTAGTTAACATTATTGTCTATAAATATACTAAATTTCCCGTGATGAAGTTTAATAGTTAAGGAAATAATGAAACTATTGCTGGCTAATGTATTGCTGCGGAACTGTCACTGACAGCTAGCAATACATTTGAACGGTAGAACTATAGTTGAGGTAGGTTAGTGTATTGCTGGGAAAAAGTATTGCTGATTTCACATAGATACTTGAAATCTAAAGTTTGTTCAACACTGTCATATACACTACCATATTTCAAAATTTATACCACTACTTTCAGAAATACGCAATATGTTTTTTCTAGAACGCATGAGCTATTTTCCTATTAAATAACACTTCCTCGGTTAAAAATGCAACATTGAAATGTTGTTTTGATAAGAAAAAAGTTTGTTCGTTCAGTGTAAACCTCAAAAACGCTTTAGAATTAGCATGACGTGTTCGCGAAATGTCAATGTCAAATAACTTTTTTATTCGCGATATATATTTAAATAAATAAATATTACATAAATCATTTAATGTATGTTTGATCGCACTATAATTACTCAACAAATATAAATTATATCATGTATTTTTGTAGGTTATGAGCGCTCAAGTATTGGGAATAGGTGTTGGATCTTTTATATTAGTTAGTATTTGGATAGTAGCGTTTATTTTATGTCTAGTAGCTATTCGAACGAAGAAAATAATTGGGTTCATAGCACTAATAGTTGCTGCTTTTATAACCATCGTTTTATTTCTCATACCAAGACGTCCGGAAGGTGATACTGTTTTACTAGAGCAAAAGGTATTTCATTTAAATTATAAACAAGTTCTGTAATAAAATGTTATTTTATTTATTTTTAGGAGAGTGACTACAATTTTATTTGGCACAATTTATTAGCAACATTCTTCGGTTTATGCTCAATAGGAAGTATCGTGTTATTCATCACTGAATACGCAATTGTACCTATTCATACTTCACACATTCGTTCTTGGATTATAGAATAAATAATCATGTCAATTACACAAATTATATGTCAAAGACTCGTCCCAAACTTACGGCTATCGTTATTAAAAAAAAACTTCTCTAATTCCCAAGTATTAGAAAAAATATTTGTTATAAAAAACAATGATGAATTTATGGATAAAGTAATGAGTAGCTCAAATCCTGTAATTGTTAACTTTCACGCCGAATGGTGCGAGCCTTGCAAAATATTAACTCCCAAAATGAGAGAATTAATCGAACCTTGTGAAAATATAGATTTAGCGATAGTTGATGTTGAAACTAATGCAGAATTAGTCCATACTTTTGAAGTAAAGGCTGTTCCTGCAGTTTTGGCTGTTAGAAATGGTTTAATTGTTGATAAATTTATAGGACTCGTAGACGCAAATATGATAGAAAATTTAATAAATAAATTAAAACCCAATCAGGAAAACTAGTTTGTGACTTATCACGACAATAACAAGTCATTTGTAAGAAATTGCCTTCATTTAGTGCATTAATATTGTTGTAGAACTGTATATAAAAAGTACTTATTTTGTTGTAATATTTAAGCATTAACAAGTAGATGCATAAAGGGGATTTATCATTAGAACCATTTTTAATATCATTTTAACTCCATTTAAATTCAAAGAGCAAAGTGATTTAAATTTGATGCTAACACTTTTTATAACTCGAATTAAAGTAAACTTATTTCGTTATTGAAAATAGAGTTCAAAATTTAAAAAAATGGTGTTAATAATTAATCCTTTCGTTAATCTGCTGGTACTATAGTATCATTAAAATGATGTAAAATTACTGTTGAAAATAAAATCAATATTTTTGTTTCGTGACTGTTTTTGGACATCGGAATTTAACTGAGACACCAGATTTTCTAGAGCAGTTTCTGAAAAAAATATACATCAGATATTGTAAATAATAATAGCATGATATAGCTTACCATGAGCCATTTTTAGATATAGATTTTTTTGTATCTTACTAATATGTTTTATGATTGTTTGGTATTGTGAAATAAAACGAGAACACCTGACTACTAAATCAGGTAGTCGCGCTGTTAAAACATCTAAGAATATAAGGCCAGTTCGAAATATGCTATGATGTAAATGTAGTTTTGTTTTATCTAAAAATTGTTGAATAAAAATATTTGTATATTATTTTGTGTTTTATTTACCTTCGTTACGTGATTTAATTTCCGAATTTTTTTGTAATGTATTAAACAAAATATAAATTCCTAAACTGTACAATCCAATTAAACATTCGCATCTACAATAATATAAAAAAATCTTTAAGTCAAATTTACTATTATAAAAATATACTAACCGTTGTTCTTTTTGATGAAATATCCAAAATGCATTACAAGTTACGGAATTGTTCAAAAATTGGATAATATTAGAAGCCATTTCTGTATTCAAATTACATGTTTCTAATTCCGTTGATAGTATTCGAAATTCGCAAGAATCTATAAAATTAAATTAAATAAAACTTCTATAAAAATATATAAATTAAGCATTTGATTTACCTTCCGAAAAAAATAAGAATCCATCTTTTACAGTTGATTGTGCTCCTTCACATTTTTTCAAAGTACACAGTTTTACAATAAATAAATTATAGTGGGACGTGTATTTTAAAAATTTACATACGTATTTTAAAGTTTGTGTACATGGCCGCGAAAATATTATTTGTTTGAATATTTGATTCATTATTTCGTAGCTAAAACATTGTAATATATAAGAATGTAAATGAATCATATATATTTTTAAAAGTTACCATTCCGGGAGCAGAAATTCTTTAAAACACAAATTGCTTAAAAGATTTGAAACTGCAGATAAAAATCCACAGAATTGTTCCGATCTTCTCTAAAACGTTTGTTTTATTAATAAATATTTCTTTTAATAACATACAGAAAAAATTACTTACAATATCTTTTATTATAGTTGTTATTTCAAGAAGTAAATTTAAAAATTCAAAATATGATGATGTATCCACGTCCATTTGCATTTCATTGCACATTAACAAATTTGATGGAGTTGTAAAATAATTGTGTAGTTTTTGGCAATGAAAAACTAAAGATGATAAAATTGCCAAGTATCTTCGAATATCTACAGCTGTTTCGTTTTCATGCCATAAACTAACAAGAAAAATTGATTAATTTAGGCATATGCCATATATATCAAATGAAAGTAGTGAAACTGAAGGTGAGAGATTGTGTGAATAACCTAGGAATAAATGGATGGATTGATTGTAGGTAGAAGGAATGAACGACTTTGTATGAAAGAAATTATTAAGTTGGATGAAATAAAAGTGATGTCAGGATAGGAGTATTTGGTGGAGATTAATTGTGGGATAAATCTAATGAATAAAAGTTCAGTGATGTTTCATGCTACTCTATTTGATGTACATTGAAATATTACTTACATGCCACTGAAAATACAATCACTTTGATACTGAACCTCATTTTGCCCCAAATATAACTTGTTCATATTCTCTACATCATCATATGAAAGTTTTTGATGAAATCTCCTTAACTGCCTAAGTAAACAAAATAAACTATTTTTCGTTGCATTTAAAAAATTTTGAATAAAATTCAAGACGTCTGTAGAATTATTTAAATCTTGCTCTGTACATCTAAGTAATTTTTGTATATCTGGATAAAGATTGTCAATACAAATTAAATTGTTCTCTTCAGTTTTTGAGGAATTTTCCGCGCTGTTACCTAAATAAATAATATGTTATTAATGTTGTGTACTTTTTTTTGTGAAATAGAAAAATACATACCACCAAATAAAATTGCATCATTATGTCTGTACGAAGTTAATGAATATTTATTTATATTTTTAAATTTTAAGGCACTTTTTTTTTCCTGGCATTTCTCAAAAACAGATTTTGGAATTAAATTGTTTAAGGGATAATCTACAAATAAAGCGTAAAATTATTATTTTACAGAAAAATTCGGCCGACATCAGAAATTAATCTGAGTTCCTTAGTTTTCGATAAAATGTCCTATCTGTAAACTATCTATTCTAGCTGATACGACGCTATCCGGAAACTAAGTGTAAAAGTCCGGAATTGAATAATTAAATTATCAGTTATGTGATTCAGTGTTTACTTAAAAATATGTATAACAAATGATTTATCGTAATACCACAATATAAATCCTACGGATTTAAATTGTGGTAATACTTTTACTTACTTGTTTCGGATGTAACTGGATAAGGATAATCACTGATTTCTGTTTGAATACTTTTGCATAATGTGGATTTTTTAAATTCTTTAAGTACATTAATTTTATTTTTTGGAATGACTATTTGACTCATCCCTTCATTTAAGATAGTCATATTCATACTTGAATTATAAACTTTTTTAAGTTCATTTATCTTTTCCCTCAAATTGGCAATTTCCAAATTCTTTAATTCCAAATCACATTTTAGGGTACTGTGTTCTTTATTTACATCTATTAATTTAGAATTCCATTTTTGTTGACTTTCTTGAACAATTCGTAGTTTTTCAATTTTCTCGCTATCTATTGCTTTTTGAGATTGTTTTAATTTTGATCTTAGAATTGTTATCTCTCCGTTCTTAGTTTCGGTTATTTCAGTTAACTTTTTTGTCTCCAATTCCAACGACTTAATTTTTTGTAGCAACTTTGGAACTTCTTCATCAAATGTATCCTTAGTGATAACAGTACTACTACTTTGTACTGTTACTATACTGGCATTTAATAGATTTACCTATTCAGAAGTTTGATTTAATATCATTTATTTAATTTTGTAACAATTTATCCAACCTGCTTGGGTACAAAACCACTTGTTGATGCAACTGTTGCTGGTAAAAATGCTTGTGTTGATGAATAAATACTTTGTTTGCCTTTAAAATCATCATACGACGGAAATTTCAATGAACTATTTAACGCAAGATTTTGTGTATTCTAATAAAAATTTTAAATTGTAGGTTATATGTTTTTGAAATGAATATATGTTTTACCTGTGAACATTTTTGAGTTGCCCAATTAATACATTTATCTACTTCTTCAATTTCTGGGTCATCTCCCCAAATATCATCTATATCTTCTTGCAATTTAGGTCTTTTGCTTTCGAATGGACTAAAATGTTCACTTCGTTTCATGCTTAATATTAGAATTATAGTTATGTAAACATAGCTGTCGTTAAATATTATATACATATAATTCACGCTTTATAATTAATAAAAATATATATATTTAAACTTGACATACATATTATGACAATTTTTTTAAAAAGTGACAACTAACACATGTTATGAAATGACATTCGCGCTACACGTTAGTTTTAACTAAAATACAGACATTATCGACAGATCTTCCTCGCACTTGCGTAGTGATATGGCAGACAGGAATCAAAGAAAAAGTGACAAAGCGGAAACATTTTTGAGACTATTGATGATTTAGAAGTCGATTATAGGAAAATTGTTATTATAAGATGTTAAATATTTTAAACATTTATTAAAAATATGGTACAAAAAACTTGGTTCAAATCATGATTTAGAATCATCTTCAACTGCAACTAGTTTTCTTTTTTTCACATAATGTTGTATCCGATCTTCCAAAGCACCACATTTTTGTCGATTCATTAATGGTTTATAAACTTTGCTTTTGACTCCTTGTACTAGAGACTCTGTTAAATTAATATAAGGAAAAGATTCCTCATAATTTTGGTCTTTATACTTATTTTCCAAGTCATCTAACATAGATTTCATCATTGTAGTTCTGCAAACATTGGTAGATAGATTTAATGCTTAAATAATATTTTAAATTCTTACTGAATTGATGAGACGGTCCATAATTTTTGGAGATTAGAAATTACTTCAGATAATGCGGTATAATCATATACCCAATTTTCTTCATCATATTCGCAATGAAACAAATTTAATGGAATATCTTTAGCTAAATTATAATCTGGTTTTCTGAAAAATTAAAATAGATTTAGATAAATTACTGACTAATACTTTTAATTAAATTTACCTAGGATTTTTTTCGATATCTAAAAGTTCTGTAACTACATTTGGACTTTCTTTTCCTTCTCCAATTAAAAATAAAATTGAAATAATACATCTTATTTGATGCCATAGAAATGCTTGACCTTTGATAATTAATTGATACATATCATAATCTACAAATTATGTTTTATACAGACACGAATTAATTAATTATAAAATACAAAACAGTGTTGACAAACTCCTGAGAATTTATTTTTTGGGGATTATTTCCAGAAAAAATTTGTATTAAAAATATGTAAAATTGTATTTTCTTTTGCCACCATCAAGTACGCTAAATTTTTGTATACAGCTTCTAAGTGCGAAATGCATAAAAATAAACCGACAGGAAGTGAACCCTAGGGCGCTTTGATAAAATGGAGATTGCATTTTATTCGTACAATAAGAGTAAAATGAAACTTTCACGGTGGTAATTCGTCTCTACGAAGCTAAGGGTTGTAGAAAGAAAAATTTGACATAAATGCGATAAAAAATAAATAACAAACAACTCTTGCTTGAAATATTTGAACAAATAATGTTTAATTGTTAACTGTACAATTAATATGTCAAATGATTCATATTTCAAATCTGTTTTATGGTAAATGTAGCTAATTCACAGGCATTTAAGTATTGATTTTCCGAATTTTAGCTCCAAACTAAATTATTATTGCTACCTGTTAAAATATGTGAAGAATTAAAAAATAAATCCCGTATTTATCATAAGAATAAAATTTGCAATTATTATTTCCATTAATAACAAGTATATTATGTTGAAAAAATCTTTTTCGTGGAAATTTTGAGATAGATTTTCTGAAATTTATTTTGGATAGGTGCTTAAAGAGGCAAGGAAATATTCTCCGTGAATATTTATGAAAATTGTCCAGTTTGTCAATACTATTATCAAAATCAGACTTACGTGTATCTGCAGAAAGTTCGGAAATCATTTGAATTTCTGCTTCTACAATATTTCGAGTAAAAGCAACAACTCCATTCCCCACATCCATTTTACAAAAATTCCTAAAATCATGGCACCCTAAGAGTTTACTAAGAGCAGTTTGCATGGCCTCAATATTTAAATTTCCTCTTGGGAAAAAATATCTATAAGTTCGGCCCTTACAATTAAATCTAGCACTGTAATCTTCTGGAACTGGGCACCAACTTATGCACTGAATATTGTCTGGCAATACTCTGTTTAGTATTTTACAATAATTGATTTCATTTTTTACGTTGTTTTGATCGTTAATAGATAATTGACTTCTCAGGTTTAATGAGACTACCTGCCCAAAAGAACTAACGCCTTTGTCTGTTCTACCACATCGATGGTAGTTAGAAAGCTCACGATCTTTTATCAAACATGTCTTTAATAAAGCTTCGAATAAATGGTGTTCTATTGTGTTGCCTGTGTCTTCTTGAACTACATATCCTTGATAGTCCCAACCCAAATAAAAAAAATTTAAAAGTACATGTCGAAAATGAACCCTACAAATGATTATTTAGTATTTAACAGTAACTATATTTTGTGTACATACTTTGAGAAGTCAAAAGACTTTTGATTTTTATATTTATTGCCATAGGTTTTAACATTTCTTGCGATTATGTTCTTCAGTTGAACATTGTGGGCTTCTGAACAAATTAATTTTTGTATTAATTCCTAAAATATAGATATGATATTATTATTTACAAACGTTCGGATGATATTTATACATCATTATAAAACCTCTTTGGATAATTTTTCTAAGTCTTCTACATTTAATTTCTTCTTTCCTTTGCGCACTTTTACGCTCTCCATTTTTAGGTTATAAAGCAAAAGCCTACTGTCATTTCATTTCATTTCATTCGTGCTGCACATTGCCAACAGGTGTCCGCCTAACATTTCTATACCAAGTAAACATTGATGTAAATATGGAAAACTCTAAATTGATTTTTTAATCAAATGTAAATCATATATTCATTTATCTATGTGAGAACAGCGTGCGCACTACGTAATTCTTCCGAGCAAACCAGTGCACCATAGACCAGACATATATTGACATAGATTGATGATTATCAGTGGCGTACTTTTGCTTTCAACTAATTTATATTTTTATATTATATATATATAAATTTTATAAATTTAATTTCTTTTACTTATGAATATTAATATTATTTAAATATCTATTAAATATTATGTTTATTACAAAGAAACATTATAATTAGAAACAAAAAACAAAATTGTAGTTCTTATGCCCTTCTGCGCCACTGAGAAATTTTATCATTTACCAACAAAGCTTATAACCTAAAACGTGTACGTCAAAATACTAAATATTCTTGTAATTTACAGTTTAAAAATGAGCAATTCTTCACAAGCAGTTGGTGCTGGAGGACTGGCAAATGTAGAAGATGACGAATTAACACTCCCAAGAGCCAGTATCAACAAAATGATAAAAGAACTTGTTCCTTCCGTACGAATAGCCAACGAAGCTAGAGAATTAATCCTAAACTGTTGCACAGAATTCATTCACCTTCTAAGTTCCGAAGCCAATGATATTTGCAATCAAAATCATAAAAAGACAATAAATGCTGAGCATGTTTTACAAGGTATGTAAATAATTGCGCGCGAACCCTTCAAAATCCTTCAAACTTGCCTCTTACAAAAAAGTATTAAATCACAATGTCAAAAGTAATAATCTTTCAACATTATTCATCTTCAAATTTCAAAAGTATTTTATTTAGTCTAAAAAAAAATATAATAATTGGTCTATTTAAGCTCCGGAGTTGAATAAAAATTGACAACTAAGCAGATGAAATCATAATGATTGATTTTTAATTTTAGCGTTAGAACGACTGGGATTTGCAGATTATCAAGCAGAAGCTGAGGCCGTCCTGAAGGATTGTAAAGCTGTAGCAGCAAAACGTCGCCGACAGAGCACCCGATTGGAAAATCTGGGCATACCTGAAGAAGAATTATTAAGACAACAACAAGAACTCTTCGCCAAAGCTCGAGAAGAACAAGCTTGGGCTGAGCAACAGCAATGGCAGCAACTTCAAGCTGCTGCTCAACAAGCACAAGTATCCGCCCTGCCTAACAGTGACGATCAAGATGATTACTCATAAACTGTATTGTATTGTAACTTTTGTATTAACTGTAAGAATTTTTTGTAAATGCGTTGTTTTCAAATAAAGTTTTATTTTTAATTGTATTATGTAAGACTTCGGCCAATATTTATTTATTAAATTCATTCTGCAATCAATATTATTAATATTACAGGTAAATTCACAATATGAAATTGTACAATTTGAAAAAAAATCGAATAATTGTAAGCTGCGTGCTGATTTGCCGTAATTTATTCCACTTTACTGCTTAGTTTTAATTTCAAGTTTATCAATGATCAAAATGTCTATGTAGGTTTTTTTTTAAATATTGCCAGTTATGTTACTAATATATATTTTTTTATTATAATCACCAGCAGTCTCAATATCATCCTGGAGCAGCTGGTGTTCTAACCAGCTTCACCGGAGATGTTATCATTTTAAACATCATCAATGCCAATGTCTTTTCTTAAGACATCAGCAAAGTCAGCTCCCTTTTACCGCTAGATGTAGGGTTTAGTATAAAACTAATGTGATAAATATATTATTTTTGTATATTTTACAATATAAACTATTAAAAAATATGTTAGTAACATTATTTAGTGCACAAATATATAATTTAAAATGAAAAATGATCCATTAAGGCATAGAATTGTATTTATTCCGTTTTATAATTGATTCCGTAATTATCGCTATTTAAAAAAAATACATTGGCGTGGCAATGAAATACTGTGGCAGAATAAAATTAATTGATATTTAACAGTGTATCTAATCAACTGAAACTAAATATATACCGAGTTACTTCCTCATCAACGTATACTCCTAATACTCCGTATATAAATTGTGCTGACTAAAATGTTATTGAAAGAAAGGATAATAAATATACAAAAAACACAAACTTTACTTTATAAAATTGCTAAAATAAATGTAATTTTAATAAAATAATACATCAAATAACAGAAATACATATTTATTTGAAAAATGCTCTGTGTATGAGTATGGTTTAATTTATTAAATTAAGATAAACCATAAAAGGGAAAATAATAATAGATACTCCAGGAGAAATTATTGAAAGGTCAATAAAATAATTTAAAATACAGTTGAAATATTTTCATCTTTAATACAAATATATTTTTTGTACAAATTTTAATGAAAGAGACCAATTAGGTAGTCTTTGGTAAATTATATTTATATAAATACAGGAGCTGCATACATATACTGAGCACATCTACAAGAGTACATAAACATTGCACTAAATACATTTAAATTTCACATTTTTACATTACAAAACATATAAACAAGTAACAATCGTGCAGCTTATATATGTAACGTATTAAAAGACGATATATTAAATCATTTACACATTCAGATATAGAACCCGAAAATACTTTACAATAAAATAAATTATTATTTGCATTAACTACAGCAATTTAAAATAGGACAGGTATTCGAAATTATAAATAAATAAATGCAAAATTTTTATATAAAATTATTGGTATCAAAATCACCTATAGAAAATTTTCATTATTTTATTGCTACATTTATTGATACTAGATAGATATTAAATCTAGTGGTATAATAAATGATTATATAGACGGTAAAATCTTAAATATAGCTTTGGTTTAGAGTAAAATTGGCTGTACACAGCCAAACAAACTAGATTCACACACAAATATGTACAGTCGCAAACAAAACATCACTTAAATATAAAAATAGTTCTCATAATCCGCGTACGAAGAACTACTGAGTTTCCGCGTCATGATTGGCGTCGACGTCGTGGTTTTCACTTCTTTTGTACTCGATTCTTCCTTCTGTTTAACTTTGTTATTTTCTTCTGCTTCTTTCTTTGCTTGAATCAGCGCTCTGGCGTTGCAGATCTTTGAATTTGCAGAAGGTTTATTTGTTGAACAAGGTACTGTCGTCATGTCTGGTGTCCACATTATTGGAAACTGCAAATTTAAAAACCAATATTGAAACAAAACAAATTAGTAACAATAATTCTTTGAGTTTAATTCTGTATTTGTTTATTAAAAATAAACGATGATTCAAAGTAATAAATATGATATCAAGAAAGTTTTAGTTTTATTTCTTCAAAGTGTACCCTTCAATATTAACTTTTTTGACCACTCAACTTAATGTCAAGTTAAATTGACAATACTACGTTTATACAGTACTCAAATTAATTTTATTGATATTGCAGTTATAATGTTTTCTTAGAAATATTTGAATATTATTTATAGGTTTAGGTTTATAAATATGTATTTAAAACGTTTTTATTTATTTAATATTAAGTTTTAATTTTACATTCAATTTTTAAAATATCCCTGTTCAATTTTGAGCAGTGTAATTTAGTAATAAAAATTACAATTATTGAAAATTTTGAGTTAAAATCAGATTCGTATGTAAAATACATAGTGTGGAAATGACACATGTGCTACCTTTCTTTCTCTATTAAACAGGGCTTCAAAGATTGAGATTTATCGAAAAACAATACTTGTGGTTTCACAAATGTCATTTCTGCATTAATCCGAATTTTAAAGCCCTGTTTCACATGAAAAGAGACGTACATAAGACACTACTGTACTAAACGATACGTCTATTTATTCTACCGGGTGGAACATCATACCTGTGTACATAGGCGATTAACATGAAAAAACAGTTTTTCCGTGCGCATTGCTCCCCAAATTATTTTAGCCAAAAATGCTTCAATAAATGTTGTAGAGCATAAAATTCTGCATCTAAATCAATAAACAGAATTACATTTACATGCGTTGTAACGACAGAAATTAAATAAAAAAATATTAAAAATTACGTTCAAAATATCAAATAGCCATGGAAGTGAAACAAAATAGATAAATGCTTGCCGTTTTTCTGTTTATTTGATATTTTACCCCCGACAAATTAATCATTCAATAAAATTCATACAAAAAACTCCATACCTATGATTACAATTTAATAATAAATAAACAATTGTACATTTCAATGAAACGTTTATTTCTTATAGGGTTGGTCATGTAAAAATTATAACTTATCTATTATAATTCAAATATCAAACAATAATTCTCTCAATAAAATAATCACTACAATTTATTATTACAATAAATATTCAAATAAACCTCCATTTTTAGCCAAGCAATAACAAAGTCTATTGTAGAAGGAATGTCGTACATTAGCGAGCTGCCTATTTGTGATTAAAGCGCACTTATCCACGATAGCTTCTCTCAAAGAATTAATATTTGGGTGGCGTTGCTTATAAATTTTACATTTAAGATGACCCCATAAAAAAATCGCTAGGTGTTAAATCAGGAGATCTGTCAAACGTCAAGCATCTATCTATTTTTGTTTCACTTCCATGGCTATTTGATTTTTTCAACGTAATTTTTAATATATTTTTATTTAATTTCTGTCGTTATAACGCATGCAAATGTAATTCTGTTTATTGATTTAGATGCAGAATTTTATGCTTTACAACATTTATTTGAAGCATTTTTGCCTAAAATAATTTGGGGAGCAATGCGCACAGAAAAACTGTTTTTTCATGTTAATCGCCTATGTACACAGGTATGATGTTCCACCCGGTATATACATAACATCCCGGTTCTAATTCAAAACCGTCAAAAATGGCACAAGTGTCACAACTGATTCAATTGCAGAATGAATCGAATAAATAAATGTTACAATACGTGTACTTACTTTTCTCCTAGTAAGTGGTCTATAATCCGGATTTCTCCTGATAAGAAAATGACAAGCACTTGGATCAGGCCAAGTCTGTTGCACCAACAACGGTCTATCATCAGGATGCAGTTTCCTCTGATGTTCCCTTGCAGCACAAACTTCATACAACGAGAATCTTTCTACTCTTTCCTGACTTGCGTAACAGCTTAACAGCAATGCTAATAACTCATCAGCTGTTGTTCTTGCACTAATAAGCAAACTCTTATACTGCGAGTGACTGTTAAGTGCAGAGTCGTACACTTTAACAAGGCCTCCTCTTCGAGTTTGCAGCGAGAACCTGGAATCGCCTCTAGGATGACAAGACTGCAACACAGCTGGTTTGGCTTCGTCGTCCAATGCGAGATGAGTTCGAACTCCAGCCTTTCGGACGGTGACTTCCATGGAGAGATAGAACAGACGAGGGTCGCGGTGCTTCATGCGGTACTTGCCGAGGAGGGTGTCCACCACCTCGCGGCAAGTTGTACCGAAGGTGATGCTGAGGGTTTTATATTCGATGTCGGGGCGGAGGCATCGGGCGTAGACTTTAATCGTGGTCTAAACAGAAAGAAAACATAATTAGTAAGTATTCTGTCAGTAATGAGACATTGTTTATTTGCTGCGCTGCACAACAGGAACAGGAAATTATGAATTAAAATTATTTTTACAAAGACATACTTACATGTATATTTCTTGCAGGACAAACAATATTTTCGGTAAGATTAATAAGACTTCTATTTCGAACAGAGTACATTTTATCTATTTGTATTGTACACTAGATTTCTGTATCAACTATAAAATGAATGAACTATTGATTACAATAGTTAAACTTCGCGTGATTACACGAAAACTAAGAGTGATTTTAAGAGTGTGATTCTTTCTTGAAGTTCGGAGAAGGAATAAGAGAAGAATGTGGATGAAGTGAACTTAAATTAGACTTATCATAGGCGCCCGTTCTTTCAAACTTCCGGTTCAGAAAATAAATAGTAAAAAGCAATATTCTTTATGACCTTTCTTTCTATTTCTGTGTAATTTCGAACTCAAAGATAATTTATAATTGTGTGTACATCCCGTTTAGGGAAAGATCGATTTCTCTTTTCATTAGTAATGCACGTCTTGTTTTGTTGTTTATTATGATTGAACAATATCCGCTGAATTCTAATCGGTAACTGTTAATCGTAGAAAATCTTTTCCGTTTTAGTAACAACAACTATAAATCAAATACATACGTATTATTTTCTATAAATATGTATTTTTCCTTAGACATCAAAGAATAATTTCTTCATCTTACAACTTTTCAACATCATTCAACGATCTATCGAAATCTTTGATCTTTGAAATAATTATTATTGCCAATTCTTTGTTTAAACTAATACGATTATAATATGTATCTAGAATAATAACAGGAAATTAATTTTAAGAATTTCACAAAATTTTGTAACATCCACTGAGATAAATTGCGTAAAACAACAAACAAATATTCTCAGATCAAAAAATCTGGGTCACATTTAAGCAGAATAAATTAGTCTATAAATTTGTGATCTTGTGATCTTTAGTTCTTCCAATGAAACCATCAGCTACCGAATCAAGAAAACCGAATCGTTTATTTTCTTTAAAAGCTGGCGACGAAACTCAATCTGCATATAGGTATAGTTTATAGACCACACAAGACAAGCTCTTTACCCTGCAAGGGACAAGGGGGCCCTTTTGTTGGGTTCGGTAACGTGATATAAGAACCGGAAATAGCCATTTTACACTGAGCACGTGCACGCATACGTGTTCTTTCAAACTTTGATCCATGAAGTACACCTGCCCGCTATAAAGTCTTGATTTGCTTACCAATATTTATTTCGGAGAGGAAAACATCTTACTAAATTACTAAATTATTATTAGGAATGTTTAACACTAGGAATTTTTGTCTAATGGACAAATAAAACTTCTTAAACCTCTTGAAATATGACATATGGTTCTTTACAATGTCCATCATGTTTATATTGGCTTATGTAACTCTTAGCTTGAGAACACCTCTTAAAAAGATAATCCAACACTTCAAAACATATTCTGTCGATTACCTACTCGTCTACCATTAAACAATAAACAATGAATTTAAATAATCGCTGACAAAACAAAACAAGTGTAATATAGAAGGAAAAAACTTGGGGTACCGACAAGATTTCAACTTGGGACCTTTGAACTTTAGGGTTAAATGCTCTTAACCAACTAAGCTGAGAAACCATTTAATTCAAATCTGACGTTATTCCAATTTTCTCTTTTGTTCTATGTTAAATTCATATTTTTATATGCTGAAAAGAGTCGTCTGAACTGACACTACAAATTAAGGAAAATATTAGTTTAATAACAATGACATTGCAAACAGCCCTTGTATTCAAAATTGGAAAAACTCGATTCATTGAGTTTTGAAGGACTTCTGGTTGAGTCAGTGTTTTTTTGAAAATTTAAAATGAATTTACTATTACCTTGGTGATTAATTTACATTGTTTCACTTTTTGACATATCTAAGCAAAGTAAACAGTGAAATAAAATTCAACAATATTAATCTACTCAAAATAGTTAACAAACGTTATATCTAAGCAACGATTTGCGACAATTTTCACTAGTGAAATTGTCGCTGTAATACTACTGTGATTGATTCAATTCAGGAAAATACTGTAATTTTTTTGGATGAGTGGAATTGTCAGAATAATTTTATATAATAGCGTCATAGGATCTAAGCTGCCGTTGACACATAACAAAATAGAGATAAATGAAGGAATAATAAACATAAATATATCATCATACCTTTTACCCATGACTGGGTGTGGCACTCTGCCGTAGCAAATATCGGTAAGTGATATATTCCTTCGCATGAAGAGCGATTACCAACCGTCAAATTACGGCCCTCTAAGATGTTTGTTTAAGAGGAGCCACAGGGGTAGATTTAATTTGGTGAAAATTGCTCGTCGCCTGTGGGAATCGAACCCGGGTTCTCAACTCCACACGCCGACTCGATATCATTGAAATAATGTCAGATTTAAATTAAATGAATCCGTAAGCACAATTGGTTAAGAGCTCCCAGGTTCAAATTCTGGTGGTATGCCAATTTTCTCACTATAATTTAATTTTATTTCCTCAATTGTTAAGTATCTACTTTAAAAAATACTAATTAAAAAGAAGCATCGTTTGATAAAAAATAAAGTACTATCGTATCTCATGATTTTCTCTGATCCTTCCGCCTAGAAACGTGGTACAAATAAACAACACAACCCTGTAAATCATAATTAAATCCCTGACAATCATAACACAACCGCGAGTCGTGGTTAAAAATAGTCTCAAGCAGCTGGATACTGGAAACGCGCGTGCGAGTGCACATATGACGCGAGGGCGTGTGCTACGAACCCTCTCCTTTTGAACAGAGACTCTTAGACCCTCTTGTTTTACTCCAGACATGCATGAGAAGAAGAGATTATTATTTAGTACGTGGTGCTAAAGACCTAGTCTCAATTGCCATTTGGAATTTTATCAGCAAGAATGTAAAGAATTCAAAACACTGACAGAACTGATCAGTTGAATATGTATTCTTGGGATATTCAAACTGCATTTGCAGATCACAGTAGATGATATATTTACTGTTATTAGACATTAAGTTTCAACCTCTGCATTCTGTAACTCGATCATTATCTAAAATCAATCTGTTTATTTTTCATGATTAGTTTAAAACTCATCGCCATTTCAGTATTCTGTAACAATAATAATTCACCCTGGTATTTGCTAACTTATATACGAGTACATAGCTGTTACTATAAAAATAATTTAATGACATGTGACAACTTCGTAAAATGTATGTTTACAAGAATTTTATTTATACAGGGTGTTTCACAACTTAGAGCTCATCATGAAACAAAAAGAATTTTATTTAAATCGCAAAACTATTTTCCATGTTTCCCAGTCCAAAATTTTTCGTTGCCACTGCCACTGGGTGGATGATTATGTTAAAGTTATTAATTAAATAAAATTATATTATAAATAACTGCTAATAATTGAATTGTGTAATTATTCTTTCGTAGTTGATACCTACTTCATTGTTTGTGTTTAATAGGAAAGCGAATCCAGTGCAGTACTATAAAAATGTTTTAGGATAACAACCCTTAATTTAAAAAAATTCTTTTTGTTTCATGATCAGCACGTCGTACAGAATATACCCTTTAATTTTCTGCTCTAAGTTGTGAAACAGCCTGTATATACTGTTAGATTCGTACAACAACAAAATGCACAAAAGTAAAATAGAAATAAAAAAAATATATCACCACGCCTTTTACCCATTACTGGGTGTGGCACTCTGCCTAAGCAGATCTCGGTAAGTTATATATTTCTTCGCGTGAAGTGCAGTTACCAGCCGTCAAATCACGGCCCCCAAAGATATTAGTGGAGAGAGAGCCACAGGGGTAGATTTAAATTAGTGAAAATTGTTTGTCAGCTGTGGGGATCGAACCAGGGTTCTCAAGATCCACAGGCCGACTCGATACCACTGAGCCATCTGCCCCATAAAATAAATAAAAATAACATGCAGAATACATTATTCTGATCACAGAATGACAAAATGGTGACAATCCATAGTAAAGTAATGAAAAATATGGACTGTCAGCAATTTATCGATCAGAAATATATAATGGATCAGATTACAGAATAAGGGGACAGTCGTTTATTTTTGATATGAGTTAAAGTCAGCGAGGTTTTAACTGATGCACCCTTGCTTAGTAATATTCGCTGAGCTATGATTGCCGGTGATGGTATGGTTTTTTTAAATAGAACGATTTAGCATTCTATTTTTTTGGCTTATAACGTTTCTAAATTATGCCAGGGGATCGTACTTCAAATAAAAAGAACTATCTATATATCAATTTTATTTGAAATGTTTTTCTCTAAATTAAGATCTTTTGAAAAGTATTATATTTAGCCTGTTCTGCATATTTATCTATTTAAAATAGTTATTTACATACCAAGTGCGGGAACGATTGGTTCCCGGATGAATTCGGGAACCTAGTTCACGCAAGAGGTTTGTACAATATTTTTTGTACGAAAAGTGTAAAACTGTATAATCATCATCATGAGCAAGTACTTTAATAGAAACTGCTGCTGCTGATATAAATGTTCATGTGCCGCAAGCTTTACAATCCATTCAAAGAAACGAAGTTGTGCCAGGAGTTAGTATTTCAAATTGCCAAAGTTGTACTATAATTATAAACATTCATAATAACATTCCACAAAACAATATTTAGCATAAACAATAATATACCATATACACATAACACTGCTTTGTAACCATTTTAGAACTAATTTCACAGTATAATGTTAAATTTCAATTGATTTAATTTTAATATAATGAAAATAAAGAATGTTATATTATTTACTAATTTCATTTGTAGTATACAGTAAATTTAATAAACTTGTTTAATTTCATATCTATGTTGTTACAATTTACCATACGTTTGTAGGTTATGTGTTTCCACTACTGTCGAGTGGTTATTTCGTTGCCAACATTGTGAACCAAATTCACTAAATTTATCATTTTAAAATTAAATTTCATTCAATATTCCATCATTTTCTTTTATTATTATTACGCAAAAGGGTGTTTGAGATACTATACTTTTTTATTATAAATATAGTTTTTTAATAAGTGCTTTAGAAATTGGAGTGTTTTTACCAAAATTTCCCGAACGAGTGCGGGAAATTGACGTTTCGGTCGTTGCGTAGGCGACGCAAAACAACACATTTTAATGTATGAGTACAAAAAAGTCTTTTTGAATAGTTCTTAATATGTAACTAAAAATATGGGGTGTAAACAAACAATTTTCACCAATTTAAATCTACCCTTGTGGCTCCCCCTCCACTAACATCTTTGGGGACCGTGATTTGACGGCTGGTAACCGCACTTCACGCGAAAAAATATATCACTTACCGAGATCTGCTTAGGTAGAGTGCCACACCCAGTAATGGGTAAAAGGCGTGATGATATATTTATTTATTTATTTTAATATTATCCATTATGATTTTGTTTAAGTTCAGTAACTTTTTGGTAAGATTTGAACTGATTTGTCATGTTGATAACTTTATCTAAAGTGTCAAGTACGACGCGAAACTAACAAAGATATAAGACAGAAATGTCTCATAAAATTCTGCCAACAAGCTCGTTGAAAATAAGATCACTTTCTAGGATAGTTAAGAACGTAAGGGGTGCGTGCCATCTCTTGGGGTTGTTCAGTACAAGTGCAGGGTGTCGTATAACACCGCCCATGTGTTTCAGGGTAAACCATCCCTGATGTCTGATCTCCAACCCCTGTCCGTGTGTAAGAGGATCTCTTTAAATCACTGCCTTGCCAAGCTTGACTAAAAGTACATCCTGTCGCCCAAGAACTTAGAACTTAGACGTTTATTATGTTATGGCTACTACGAAGAAATAAAATGTCATCAAAACAAGAAAAAAAGTTATTAACAATTCACATAACAGAATATATCAATAAAATGGTAACCGGATATGATAAAAAGTGAACAAATTTAAACGTCATTAACTCTCTAAAAACTATGCAAAAATGATCAGTAGACAGTTAAGTAATCTAAGCTTTTAAACAACGTAATAAACAATAAATTGTTGACAAATAAATATTTAATAGTACCATTACATATTGAAAAAACATACATTTGATTGCATTTAAATCCTGTATAAACATAGAAAATAACTTTTTTCTACGACTGCTATGAAAAGTTGAGAATTACGCTTTCATTTGTCATCGTAAAGTTGACGTTTTCTGTGGAACAATCGCGTCTTCAATGGCAACGCGCGAAAAAGACGTTAAATGTGCGCTTATTTCAATAGTTATCAGAGATACAAACAAAACAGAAACTTGTCATATTGACAGTTGCCCAAATGAATTTATTTTCAGTACGTATACGTTTTTAAATAATTTTAAGATGCAATAATCGTAGAAAAAAATATGTGTGCATCACGAGCGTAAAGTGTCTTTGTTCCTCTTGCACTATTGTAGCAATTACCGTGCTCGAGTAACAAAGAATTACTTTACGCTCTTAATACACAAATAACTATTTTTTTATTCTGTATGGAGAAAATACAACACATTTGACTTTGCTATTTGATTGACTAAATTCGCGAGTAAATTTACACACGTCCTATTACAATGTCCATTTCAATTTATGCTATTCATTTCTCTCGTTTGACAGTTTGACAATTTATATGCGGAAAATACGGAATATGTATCTGTAAGCATGGGCAACGTGCTTCATTTTGTGATTAATGGCTAGTTGTACCAACGGAACTTATATTTTAAGCCTGGTTTAAATAAATAAAAGCAAACCGAACGTTTGATAGTAATGTCAATTTTTTGTGTAACTGGTCATAAGAAATTATTAATTTAATTCATTTTTTTCATTTATGCTACTTTATACAACAGGAACTAAATCACAATTACAATATAAGGTATGGACTTGCTGATCCGCAGTGTAATAGTTCATATATTTTTAGCTTGAGTGGGGTTTGAACTCAGGAGTTAACAAATTAATCACAGATGTTAAATTTTGTAACTATAGTGACAGTTTGTTACTGTAAATCAACCTTCTAGTTACACAATTCTTTAAAAAATGAACTATGAAATCAGCTAAAAAATATTATTTTACTTTATATTTCTGTTGGCCTGTGGATCTTAAAACCCTAGTTCGATCCCCACAGCCGACAAACAATTTTCATCAAATTAAATCTACCGCTGTGGCTTCCCCTCCACTAACATCTTTGGGGGCCGTGATTTGACGGCCAGTAACCACATTTCACGCGAAAATATATACCACTTACCAAGATCTGCGTCATGATATATTTATTTATTTATATTAATGTGAATGTACGAAGAAAAAATTAATAATTTGTAACTGTTAGATCACAAGAGATGTAAAAGGTGGTAAAACAGGGTTAAAAACTTTGATGATTTTGATGTGCTGATTTTTAGTCAAAAAGAAATTTCTGAAAATCCGAAAATTTAAGAACAATGTACATGATTAAATCATAACTGATGTTGAATAATGCCATTATTTTTATCAAAATTTTCTTACAGCTAATAATAACTTATTTGATTTATAAAATAAAAACATTTTGGGAACCGTAATTTGACGGCTAGTAATAGCACTAATTAAATAATTAAGAACTGTTATTAGAAGGGTACTAAAAATTTATACTTCAAAATCTATACCCTTAATTTTGCAAATTTTGAAAATTTTGACTGGGAATCAGCATATCAAACTATAAATACTATACCCTCTAAAGTTTTTTATCCTTTTTTTGTTGCCTGGTATATGCAGTCAGTTTATCTGTAATTGTTCGTAAAACTTCAAATAAAAATAACAGAAGTCAAAATAAAAGTTGTTTTATTTATGTCTTTTTCATGTTTTTCATCATTCCGATTCCGTGAACCATACACGAACGAATCTAAATCATCTGCCTACGCAATGGGTTGTTTGTCGGTGTTTTGACGAAGCTTTGAACCCGATCAGTCGCCGAGATACACGGCCACTGCCGTGCAGAGCTGTTTTTATGTCTCGTCGTCAGAAAAATGCGAGCAGGAGATGTTATCTACCTCTGTAAACACTAAACACTTCTCTGAAACTCTCTGTTTGTGTCAAACCACGCGTTGCAATCACCCATCGTCCTGCAATTAAATGATAACGAAGAGACATGCTTTGTTTAAAAATGACAGATTAAAAATAAAATAATTGAGAATCAAATTCACTAGCACAACAACTATTTGCTTAATATTTTATCTCTACGAAATTGATATAGTTATTTGTGTATTAAGAGCGTAAATTGATTCTTTGTTACTCGAGCCTTCGGCTCGCGCTGCAATAGTGCAAGAGGAACAAAGACACTTAAAATTATTTAAAAACGTATAGGTATTGAAAATAAATTCATTCTGTTAACTGTCAATATGACAAGTTTCTGTTTTGTTTATATCCCTGGTAACTATTTAAATAAGCGCGAATTTAATATCTTTTTCGCGCGTTGCCATTGGAAACGCGCGCATTGAAGGTCTTTTTTGCGCGTTGCCATTGGAGACGCGCAAAAAAGATATTTTTCGATTGTTCCACAGAAAACGTCAACTTTACGATGAGAAATGAAAGCGTAATTGTCAAGTGTTCATAGCATCGTAGAAAAAATTAGATTATCGTCAAATTATTATTATAAATACAGGAACTTAATCCCAATTATAGTACCAGGGACTCACAGTTTATAATAGAATTCAGACGTTTACCAAGCAAGCGTTCGCAAGTTCAAACCTCGATTTAAGTAATATCTAAAAATACGACTACATATATCTAAATTATTATGAAAATACTGTATGCTGTAGGTCCCTGTGAACTGTAATTGGAATTAATTTCTGTTGTGCATAACAGCAATTAAATCAAATATAGTATGTTATGCATCAAGGGAGGTACACAAGCTATTATTCCCGCGTGTGAAGTTGGCAAACCGAGACGTAAGCGAGGGCCGAAGGTTCGAAATGAAGTCGAGGTTTGCCAACTTCACACAAGGGATAATCGCGCCCTCCTGTGAAGCATATTATACTTTTCATAACAAGTGCACAATAATGACCGTCTTATCGGGACAAATGTCACATATGGGTTGCGTAACTAGTTACCTAGAAAACGCCGCAAATAGGTAATAATCGTAGTCTCTAGGGAGAGAAACATGCTACCTAGGGAGATAAACATAATGTTTCTCTCCCTAGGGGAGAAAAGCAGTGTTTCTCTCTCTAAAATTAGGGAATAAGAACGTGTTTCTTGTGCATGTGTTACGAAAAAGTTAATATAAATTATACAATTTCTGGTATAATTTCGATGCATTATTTTTAATTTATCTGACTGATGTATTATCTATCTCTTTATCGTAGTATTGTAAACGGGATGTAAGTCACGTATAAATACTAAAAGCAATCATATGTTTGTTTTCTTTTGAGAGACATATTTCTTTGTTGACGTAAACATTTCACTTGCCTTAATTGTTCCGATTGAATGTCCATTCACTCTAACCCAGTTATAGCGACAATTTCTGCATTTTTTCAGTCAATTAAAAGGCAACACGCCTCCTCTCACTGATACTTGATATCCGGAATAAATTTAGTTCGGTGTTTTAGCAGCAGCCCACATTCGAAGACTTTTATTATAATAATATATTTGCGCGTCCGGCAAAGAGTCCCTGTAACATTGAGACAAGAGACGAAAACACATGCGAGCGCTAATGTGCCGGATGTAGGGGCACGCGCGAGCTTTCCGGTTGTTAACCAGACCGTCTTTTGTCTTGAGGTTAGGCCTGCCCTAGTAGAACACACCTACTAAGTACCTTCTAAGTGAAATCACGGCAATGACCCCTACTATGAACTTGAGGTTTTCGAGGGTAATACCACTATTAGTTTCATTCTTATCCGCCAAATTTTATTGACGAGAACGAGGTTTCTTGGTAACAACTGACAACAGAAAGAGACATGAAAAATTCGTGACACTGAGTGTGGAAAATTTTGTCTTTTGTCAAATTACTTGAGTAGTTTTATTTCAATGCAACCAAGAAATAACAATTTGGCCTGAGAAAAAGTAAACCTCGACTGGTATTTATGGAGATAATTTATAGAATGAAGTAATTGATGAAAATAATTACATTTATGTCCTAGGTTTAAACCGCTAAACTTAAGCCATCAATTAGACACTTAAAAATAAGACAAAATGTTCATTTGAGTAAATGCCTATAAATGATTGTTTCAGAGATATTCCTATTTCTATAATTGCAGCAGCGTAACACTAAAATATCTAGTTATAACAATAAAATACCAAATATTATCTTATAACGATTATGACTAGTAAAAAAACTAATAAATATATCATCACGCCTTTTATCCATTATTAGGTGTGACACTCTGCTGCAGCAGAACTTAGTAATTGATATATTTTTTCCGCGTGACCAGTCGTCAAATCACGCTCCCTAGTAATGTTAGTGAAGGGGGAGGCTACAGGGGTAGTATTAATGTGGTGAAAATTGTTTGTCGGTTGTGTGGAATCGAACCCGGGCTTTTAAATTCACCGGCCGACTCGATACCACTGAGCCACCTACTCCATAATGACTACAACTTATACAAATAATAACTTATTTCATTTATAAAATAAAGAACATTTTGGGAACTGTAATTTGACGGTTAGTAATAGCACTAATTAAATAATTAAGAACTGTTATTAGACAAAAGCAAACAGAAATATATGATTCTGCAATTCATGGGCTACAAACTTTGTCAGTCTTTATATAGGGGAGGTGGTTCAGTAGTATCGAGTCGATTTATATAGCAGTCATTGTAGTTGTAACCAACATATGTCTATATTTTTCAAAAAGATTTAATAAAACAGATTAAAACATTTCAATTTTTGAAAACTACTGAAGTATGAAATTAAATTCGAGCCTCTTTGTGTTAAATATCATCATCACCTCATTGTCTTTCATTTATTAATCCTGTTAACTATTCAATATTGTATACTGAAAGACTTGTACAATTTACGAAGCCTTCTGTTACTAAATCATGCGATTAACAGTTAGTAATTCATAATATACTGACAAAACAAGTACATTTTGCATTCATCTTCCTTTAGACAAGATTGTTACTGATGTAGCAGACAGTTAAATTGAAATGTATAATAATATATCTCCATCATCATTCGTAATGCATGACTGCGTGATCTTCAAGCAGAACACAGAAAACAGTCTTCACGATGCACGGAGCAGTCTTTAGAATGTATTTCCGATTAAACTGAATTCAGCAAACATGTTGATGTAATTATTGTAATTACAAATTCGTTAAAATGTAATTAAACTATTTGTTTTACATTACTGAACGTAAATGTCAAATAACAACAAAGACAAAATTAATTGTTATCCAACACTTGTTGTTTAAATTGCTATTGCGTAGCTTTTCCTTTTTTTCGATAGATGGCATGACCTGTTCCACAGAACTTCTCATGTCATCTTACCTGTTTGTTAGAGATCTTATTCTCTGCTGGCACAGTTCTTCGTTACCAGCTTCTTCACGTGAACTTTGTTCTAGGTGAAGCTGAAGAAGTGAGTTATACCATACTGATGAGCTCTAATAAGAGCGAAACGCGTCTATGGTTACTAACTGTGCTGGCCAGCCTCTAACGATGCCCTCATAAGGTGACTTGGAGGCTGAATTTTGTGAAACTGAGCCAAGTGTTTATTTTATACTTTTTATTAGAGATGGGCGAATATCATCCGCGAATAGTCGAATGCCGCGAATATTGATATTATTCGATATTCGAGATTTTCGAATATTAACGTCAGTATAGCGAACATTCGAATACCTCGAATATCGCGTCATATGTTGACCTCAATTTTTGACTATGTTTTCCTTTATCATTTGTACATAAACTTAAAGCTATTACAATACTTTAAAGTTATTAATAACAAAGATATTTTGTTTCAAAACCATGAAGACGTACCAATTTCAAATTTGCCCGTACGTTTCACCTTAAATTTGAAGTTTTCGTCTTTTTCTTTTTTGTTTGTACTTTTTGTTTTAATTTTATTTTATCTTAACAATTTCATTCAAATAATGTAAAGGACATAATGAAATAATTATTAATAATAAATCAATTAACTTTTAGGAATATTCGAATATTCGAGTACCTCGAGTACCAAGTGTTGGATGACAATTAATTTTGTCTTTGTTGTTATTTAGAATATATTTCCGATTAAACTGAATTCAGCAAACATGTTGATGTAATTATTGTAATTACGAATGCGTTAAAATGTAATTAAACTATGTGTTTTACATTACTGAACATAAACGTCAAACTATGTTTTTATATTTTTATTTTCTTGGTAAAAGAAAATTCAACTTTCATAAATAATAAAATGTGAATCAACAACTTTAAAACAATAGTTACACATCATTTTTCCCTAGATAATTAGATTTCCAGGTCTATTGTAAGTCTCATCATTGCATACATTCGTTTCACATATACGCAAAAAGATAATCTCATTCATATAATGCACTTTTGCAACAACACAAGTTATTATACTTGTACAAAAATGTTGAAAAGGTTCTCACAATTTTAAATAACTTCTCTGGGCTGTAGAAAGCGTGGGTATCTCTTACAATAGGGTAACTAACAGGAGAGTGAAGATATCTCTTCTTTATTGAACTTACATTTCTTTTTGTCATGTTAAAATATACTACATTCTTTTAAATATACAATAAAATAAGTTATTTTACAAATGGGAATGAGAACTAGAAACTACTATTATAATTATTACACGTCTTTACAATTATAATTACACAATTAAATAATTTTATTCATAATTATACCCGCCAAACTTAAAACATGAAACATCTAAATATAAGAGAAAAAGGTTAATTTGAGCAAATGCCTGTAAATAGTTGTTTTTGAGATTTTCTTATTTTTACTTTCTCGATCTATAGAATAAGGAAAGTAGTCTGATGGTGGCATTTTCGATTTCGATATTTTGATGAATCTTTATTTAACCCTATTTAACTAAAAAAAAAAATTTGTCTCAAAAAAGTCAATCTGTCGGTCTATCTGCCAACAAGATATCTTAAAAATGGGGTGAAATAAACTGGGGTTAATTCGGTAATAGTTTAATACAATCAGTGGCACCAAAATTTATTAAAATAAAATAAACATATGATTACGCCTTTTATCCATTACTTGGTATTGCACTGTGTCGTAACAGATCTCGGTAAGTGATATATTTATGCGCGTGAAGTGCAGTTACCAGTTGTCAAATCTAGGCCTCTAAAGATGTTAATGGAGAATGTAGTCATAAAATACATATGGACCCTAATTTGATTTAAAACAACTTTTGGTTATTGGTTCATTTGTTAAAAGTAGTACTATTTTAATAATTTGAAAAATCGTTATGTGAGTTGTAAAAGATGGAAAACAAAAATTATTAAAATCATAATATAACACTCGAGTCCTCATGATTCCTAGTTAACTGTCAAAAATGACATTTAAACATTAGTCAATTATTATTAAAAATATGCCGAGTTTGGTATCAAATTAAAACTCTTAGTTAGTGAATTTTTGTAAAAGTGTTAAAATAATATTGAAGCGATTTTCAATTGTTTTTTTTAATTGTTCAAATTATGCTGACTGGCATAAAATGGAGAAAAAATTCTAAACATGTGGCTGGGGAAGTACTGTAATAACCACGGCTATTTTTTTATAATTCCAGCAACGCAACGCTAAAATATATAATTATAACAATGAAATACCAAATATTATTTGTCGTAGACAAATACTATGTCTGCATATTCACTATTTTTGTAAACATAAGACATTTTGCAAGAATATTAGAAACAAACATAATATTTGAATCGAATTAGGTATTATTTTTATTTATTTATTTATTAACTCATTTTGGGATCCTGTAAACAGTGCAAGCACTGGTACCCAGGTCCTTAATAATTACATTACAAAAATTAACAGTTACATTTTGTTAAATATTAAATTATTGCAGTAATATATTGCTTATTATAAATTAATTTCGAAAGTTTTAGCCATAATTTAATCTTAAGATAATAGATACTTGGTTTTCATAGTTACTTAGATATTTGAGTGTTGCGCCGCTAAAATAATAAAAATAAAAATATCTCTGGTATTTACGGGCATTTGGTCAAATGAACATTGTCTTTTATTTTTAGTTCATAAATTCATGGTTTAAATTTGTTGGAATTAACCCAAAAAACTCTGTATTCATTACAAGTTGATCTACTTCATTATCTCCAATTTATTTTTCCAGGGGTTGTTAGCCCAACTACCCTGACTAATAATGAATAAAAAAGTCTTATTTATTCACTTGAGTTGAATGTTTTAATTTTACCAGCGTTACGGTTCTGTTATGCTGGTAGCTGTAATTTACTCAAATTTTCTGCCTATTAATTTATGTTGAAGTTTAAAACCCTTAACGTAATCGTGTTGGCATGTGCACCGTCTTCTGTCTTCAAACAAAGCAAAACGACAGACTGAAAGTTCGGAGCATGCGAAATACTAAACGTTTAGTAAGTTGAAACCTTTGCTCAAGTATAAGTTCTACAGTGAGTATGTAGTGTCTCTGTACCTTATGCTTTCCTTACGTGTTTTTATGTGTGTATGTGTGTGTGTGCGTGTGTGTTATATGTGTAGTCAGCAGAAACATCTGGTCAGCTGACGAAGCAGTAGAAATGTGTAACACATGCAAAACTCAACCAGCAAATTGCATTTGTTGAAGCGCAACAGGGTTACTTAGCTTTAAATCTAATTTTAGTTAGTTTCTAAGTACAAAATCACCTAACTCAAAATCAATAGTTGAAATTTGTAAATTATTCACATTATTTCTGTTATTTTGTTGATTAAATTTGTAATATACTGAAGTATTTAATATTGTACTGTATTGTATTTTACTATTACAACATATTCGTATTTTAAAAAATCCAGTATCAAAACCTTAATTTTTGGTGGTATCTATACAGGGTGTTTAACAACTTAGAGCAAAAAATTAAAGGGTATATTCTGTACAACGTGCTGATCATGAAACAAAAAGAATTTTTTTTAAATTCAAAAAATTAAGGGTTGTTAACCTAAAACATTTTTTGTAGTACTGCACAGGATTCGCTTTCCTATTAAACACAAACAATGAAGTAGGTATCAACTACGAAAGAATAATTACACTATTCAATTATTAGCAGTTATTTATAATATAATTTTATTTAATTAATAACTTTAACATAATCATCCACCCAGTGGCAGTGGCAACTAAAAATTTTGGACTGGGAAACATGGAAAATAGTTTTGCGATTTAAAAAAAAATCTTTTTGTTTCATGATTAGCACGTCGTACAGAATATACCCTTTAATTTTTTGCTCTAAGTTGTGAAACACCCTGTATATTATAATACCTACATATTTAGAGTCAAATAGATATTTTTCTATCATTCTATCGTTTATTATTTGTTTCAATCTGAGTTAGTAATAGTTTCACAATATCCATGACTCTCAATAACGCATTTCTTTAAAAAATCGTGATTTTTGTTTATAACTTGAAAAGTTGCGTATAAAAAATGTATATGCATATAGGAGCTTTAATACTATTAATTGTAATTCATAATAAAAATGAACTTATTTAATCAGTTTGTAAATGTTTATAATGTATATAACAGTTTCGTTTTCATGACAAAAGAAATGTAAATGTGACACATTCTAAATGGCACAACAAACGCAGCCAAGTCAGCATGTTCAGATTACACAAGCCTAGTCTAGTTGTGATAATCTTACGGTACTATAAGTCCTCATTACAAAGAAAGCGCAAAATTTAATTAGCTAATCATGATTTTTTTGCACAATACCGTTGGTAGGATATCTGCAATCAGTATAGTCCGTTACCTTAATTTATTTCTACAATTCAAACATTTCAAACTCGCTAATTCAAGAAAATGTAAATACCTACTTTAAAACTATTATGCTGAGCTGTTATATATTTACTTCTTTGTTACTCTGCACAACAAGAACTTTAATCCCATTAGGGAATATACACACGAATCACTCAAAGTTATCGTATTTTTGAGAACGCAAATTTTACTTTGGTTTTTATGCACTTGGTTACGATTGTCTTTTACAGTAATAATTAGTAATAGTATATTATGTAACAAGTTTTATGTAAAAAAATTATAAAACGAGTCTCATACTACACTTTTTCTACGATCGCAAATTTAGACAAGAATTTTTTTTTATTTTATAAATTATTTAAAAAGTAAGGTTAAGTTACAATGCCTCAAGCTACTTTACCCCGTGCTTAATATCTCAAGCCGTGACTAAAATGTTCGAAGCCACGACTTGTCAACATGTAATTAAGATGTTATTTAGCACCATGGAAACCAGTACGTTAAATGACATTTTAATAACGGGAGTAGAAAATAATATATTATATACTAGTTTTATAAACGTCTCTTTAGTTACGAGTTTATAAAAGGAGAGTTATAAAACGAATCGTATACTATACTTTTTCTACAATCGGAAATTAAGACAACAATATTTTTTTTGATAATTATTTAAAAATTAAGGTTAAGTTACAATGACAGATGCCTGAAGCTAACTTCACCCCGTGCTTAATATTTCAAGCCGTGTCTAAAAGGTTCGAAACCACAGCTTGTTAACATGTGATTAAGATGTTATTTAGCGCCATGGAAACCAGTACATTAAATGACATTTTATTAACAGAAGTAGAAAAACATATTTATTTATTATTTAAAGAAAGAGACCTAAAAATATCAATTTTATAGGCACCATCCATTATTTACATTAATATTATTTGTAACAAAATTACATTAAATAAGGATTGTTAATCTCTTTAGTTACGAGTGTTTAATAAAAACGGGCATCTAACGAGTTTATAAAACGAATCACATACTATACTTTTTCTACGGTTGGAAATTAAAACAATTATTTTAAAGTTTTGTGAAATATTTAAAAAGTAAGGTAAAGTTACAATGACAGATGCGTAATATTTTAACCCATGACTAAAACGTTGGAAGCTACGTCTTGTCAACATGTGATTAAGATGTTATTTAGTACCATGGGAACCGGTACATTAAATGACATTTTAATAACAGGAGTAGAAAAACATATTTATTTATTAATTTAAAGAAAGAGACGTAAAAATATCAATTCTATAGACATCATCCATTATTTACTTTAATATTATCTGTAACATATCTACATTAAGTAAGGATTGTTAGTACAACTATCTTGCGTTAGGTAATAATAATAAGGAGATTAATTGTTATTTAGAACGAAATTATAGTAACATAAAACCGAAATAAAATGTCCGTTTTAATTACGAGGTCGTGCTTTCAAAACTTCAACTTATATAATAACTACGATTGGGTCGAAGTGTAAGCTGTAGACCCTACTGAGAATAAGTTTATGTCTTGCAGAGTAACAAATAAAAATTAAATAAATTTTATTTTTATTATCCCTCATACAAGTATGTTTACTTAGTTTGAGAACTGCTGGTGAAGTAAATAGGGGAAGAAATTAAATTAGCTGCATTTAAGTCAATGAGTCACTAGATCGTGATGCAGTAATATACAAGATCGTTTTGAAAGTAATAAATTTAGGGCGTGAGGAAATTGATTGAAATTGCAAATAGTACAAATACCAATATTGCTTCTAGATGTATTTTCGTTGGGGTACTTGGCATTTGTAGTACAGCTGAGCTTAAATTTAAGCTGCTGTAAGCTACGTTTACACTTAGAAATCACGTAGTGGTAAACAAATGTTCTACGTTTGACTTTTGTTGATGTATGAAAACATATTTAGCTAAAGGGGAATTCTGATAATATTTACATCTTGATTTCTATTTTGAAAATCGTTATTTGAGACTTTTTAACTTAAGGACCAGTCAGATAAGTGAAAAGATTTCGCATCGAATACAACTTTCTCATCAATAGAGATGTTGTTGTCAATTGACATGAAAAATACGCGAGATTTTGTCTTTGTGTCAATTTTTTGAGTGGAATCGCGTCGACCTGTGGGGTTCGAGAACTTGTGTTCAATTCCCGTAGCCGACAAACTTTACTCTTACTCCAAATTACCCTTGTGGCTTCTACTCCATTAACATCTTTGAGGGCTGTGATTTGACGACTGGTAATCGCATTTAACGTGCAAAATATATCACTTTCCAATATCTGCTCCGGTAGAGTGTCATACCCAGTAATGGGTAAAAACCGTGATAATATATTTATTTACTTTATAATATCAAAACCAGCAAGTCCGAGTGATAGAAATAAAAATTAGGCCTAACAAAAACGATGTCTCGTGTGGTATTTAATGAGATACTTTACTGAATGGAGTATTAAAATTATAACACTTATATTCACCGTTTCCAAGGTAATATGTCCATTTATAAATATTTTTCTTCCCTGTTTATTGGATAAAAATCTAGCAAAAGTGACGTTCTATATGAAGTTTTATACAATAGGTGAATTCTAATATATACTGGGTGTTAAAAAAGTTCCGGGACGGTGAAATATGTCGAGAAATACATATCAAATGAAGAAACAAAAAAACACGTGTTTCATATTTTGCAAAAACCTATCTAAGCACATCAAACACAAACCCCAACTCCCACCTCAGGGGTTGGGGCAGGGGGCAACTTTGAAACCTTAAATGGGAACCCCAATTTTTTATTGCAGATTCGTATTCAGCGAAATAAAATAAGTTAATTTTATCTGAAACTGTTTTTCCAATTCGGAATAGATGGCGCTCTAATCGTAAAAATAAGTTTTGACATGATTCTGAAAGAAAAGTAAAAAATCTGATGTGGACACCACATGACTTCCTTGTACGCGTATTAACTATAGATATTTTTTTAATTGCACATATTTGACATAAAATCTTTTATTTTTTATTTTTTGTTCTAATCCATAGCAAACTTAATTAAAAAAAAAACACAAAATATATACTATTTAAATTTAGATATCTCGCTTATGCAAAAGGCTAATTTAAAAATTCTTAATGTGTTAGACGCAGAATTTAATTCTCTAAAACTTTTATTTGAAGCATTTATTTCTAAAATTAAAATAATACCATTTTTTTCAAGGAAAACTGTTAGCAGCTTCATGTAATGTGTCACTTCCGGTTAGTGTATTTTAACCAAAATCTATTATATTATTTCCATTGATATAGTAGTCTTATATACCAAATTTGGAAAGTTTTAAATTATATTTGAATATAGTTTTTCATGAAAATCTATTATAGGCTTCAAGTAAAGTACCACTTCCGGAAGTTATATAATGACCAAAAAGGGAGGTGCACAACTAGATGTTATAACAGTCCTAAATATAAAATTTCAATTTTCTACGGCTTACCGTTTTTGAGTTATGCGAGATACATACGTACGTACGTACGTACGTACATACATACGTACATACGTACGTACAGACGTCACGACGAAATTAGTCAAAATGGACTCAGGGAGGGCCAAAATGCGTATTTCCACTGAAATCTGAGAACCGAAAATTTTCGCGATAACAATACTTCCTTTACTTCATACAAGGACGTAAAAATGGTCTAATATCACAAGAAATAAACATTGAATCAAATAAAAAATCAACAATAATCACAAGTAGCTACAAGCCTTTCACCGACTAAATGCTTGAAATAAATTTGTAAAACGATTTTATAAAATAAACGTTATTTTATTCCTTTATTGTTTTTTGGGGTGACTTTTTTTTACTTTTCTTTCAGAATCATGTCAATACTTATTTTTGCGATTAGAGCGCCATCTATTTTTTAACAGCCAGTATATTAAGTATATATGGCCTACTTAAATAAACCCTGGTATACGTAGACCATGGAGCTCTGGTAGCTGGCAACCCATAGATGCAGCAGCTCGCAGCAAATGGTGATTCTTTCTACCTGTCAATCTTTCAATCACTGTCATATTTTATAAATTAGAAATTGATTTAATAATTTTCCAAGTTAATGTAATTTTACTCTCTAAACTGCCGTGTCATAAACAGGCCCGACGAGACGGGGGGTAGGGGGGGGGGGGTAAAATACCCAGGGCCCGTGGAATTCAAAGGGCCCGGATGTGATGCTATTTTATAAATTGCTTTTAATTTTCTACTATTTCACCAATTTTTTATATTCTTTACTAAAACATGTATAACGAAATGTCTGATACACGTTTTCAACAATTTATTACATTGTATAAAGTACTAAATGACGAAATGCTTGATCAAGGGCCCCAGTTGCAAATTTTAAATAAATTTATACACTATTCAAAAGTACATTATTACATTGTTGCATTTTTGTTTCTTATATTACTACATTGTATACAACACACATAGGCAAAGGCTCTATACATTTGTGCGTAGTGCTGTTTTGGTATCCCCTGCATTTATAGAATATGCAACTAGATATTAGATAGTCATACAGTTAGTATACAATACACATCAGAATTTTTATTTAATTTTATTTATATTGTTATAACTTTATTTAGATATTAATAATTCTTATTGTTGTCATACATATATTTATAAATATATTTTTTTTGTACCTTATATTTAATTAATAAATATTCAAAGTTAAAGGGGGCCCGAATTTTTTTCCCGGGCCCGCTTTTCCTCTCGGCGCCCCTGGTCATAAATTATTCCATTGAAAAAATATTTAAATAAACTTCGCTTTTACAATGTTGAACATGGATATATTCCGTAATAGATTATTGATAATTTTTTAAACTAATTCTATAACTAGATTCTTAGAAGTGAAGATTGCAAATATATAATAAATTTGAAATCGTCCACTTCGAACCAAAATATCGTTCATACTGATTTATTCTTTTTAATTATAATTTTGTATATTCTACATTTTGAAAATTTGAGAAAACATACTTTTTCTATTTTGTCCTGTGTTAAGTTACATAAAAATACGAAACCGGGACCCATAAACCCGTCAGTATGATGGTGTGGATAGCAATACGGAATTCGAATCCGGAGATTCCGAGTTCGAATCTCACTCAAGCTAAAAATTATATAAACTACCACACTGCGGCTCGGTGAGTGCGGACGCTGTACTGTAATTGGAATGAAGTTCCTGTTATACAGAGTAACATAAATAAAAATAAAATAATAGCGATAAGTAAAGCCCGGATATTTAGGCTCTTAAAAACACCCAAATAAGCAGGCATATAGGCCGGTAATTACTCTAAAATAGGCGGGATTTTAGGCAGCCTAAATGTAAATAATTTGTTTAAAAAAATAAACGAATCCTTTTTCTATTATTGGTACTCGTATCTACTCTTCGTTAGAAAAAATAATCATTTTAAACAAAAATTTACGCAATCTGAAAAATAATAATGTAGGGTTCTCACATTTTATAAACTATTATGCAAATTTAAATTATGTAGTATACTTTAATTTACAAAATATTACGAGCAATTGCTCTATGAAATTTTCGGAAAAGGACTGTGTTCGGTCTGTCAGAACTTGCTTGTAAGTTGAAAACTTCGTTCGACATCACAAAATGTGACAGGAGCGTTCTTATATTTAACCATATCGTCTAAAGTTACCTCAGCTCCATTGATTAATGGCAAAGACACAATTGAATTGCCACGTAAAATTTTGACTAAAAAACGTTTTTTCTTTCGGCATTTTAAATTCACACACAAAAACTTGATTAAAGTAAGTACTTTAAATATTATAGGTTAGGTTGAAACACTTTGTCGAGTGCTGAATTAGTCAACGAAGTAGATGATAAACCTTGTCTGCTCAATAAAAGTTAGAATAGGCAACAAAAATAGGCAAAATAGGCTGTATAAGGTAAAATAGGCACAATAACAAAAATATAGAAAAAATAGGCTCTAAGGCACGAAAAAAAAACCTTCCATTACACGTAAACATATTACCTATCTATAGAAAAACTAAATTGCCTGAAGTATATTAAAATTTGAATCTAGGCAATTGCCTAAAAATCCGGGCTTTAGCGATAAGAATAAACGTGAAATACTAATATTATAAAATTAACAGGAAACAAGAATAATAGACTTTAATCCCTACAAGAAATAACAAACAATAATGAATTATAACTTAACTTTAAAAATACAACAACAAAAAGTTACAAACTATGAAAATTAGATTCATACAAACATAATAATTTATTGACAGCGATTTATTGGATTTTGACAGACTGACAGGTATAAAAAAGCGCCATTTGCTGTGAATAGCTCCATCTACAGTTTGCTCTCTTAACTGATATTAATTTCGTGTTTAATAAATAAATAACAATTGAAGGCTTATCTCCCGCAAAGAAATATCAACGGCGCCAAAACACAGGAAAGGCATCAAGTGTGGGTGTCATTTTCTGTTTATCCGTTACTAAACTGATAAGCTTATCTTCTAGCCTTAACTCTAACTGTCTGTTAACTGAAGACATTAGACGTAATACGTGAAACATTGAAGATAATAAAGCAACTTCCTTTGACCGCGTTTGTCTTACGGATTGTGAGGTCCTGCCTGATTGCGCCGACTACATTTTTTTCTAAATTAAATGAATTGATGTTTCCTGTTAGCTTGTTTTGTTAATGAAGAATTATTTGTATGAAATATTTTTCAAGAAGAATTAAATTAGAAAAATAATTTTAAATTTAGTTTAGTTAATGAGTTTGAAGAATAATTATGCTAGTTTATCATTCAAACTTGTTTTGAATGTTACCGAAGCAACAGCATAAACAAAATAAAGTTTAATATACAGTATTTTTCCGTTAGAGGAAATGACTCCTACATCTGAAAAGTTGCTAACTATTTATCACAAAACGGTAAATGTTTAAACATAAAAATCGCAAATAGATACATTCTTATTTATCTTTGTTTTGTTATATTTATAAAAATAGTTACACGTATATTTCAACGCTTAAAAGGAAGTTAAATTATACGTAATTATTTTCATTTAGTACGTTGTTAAAGCATTTAAAAGGAGAGTCACATACTGAGAAATAATTGACGGAAGATTTTGAAAAGAAAATTAACTTTTAAAATAATAACAATATAAATAATTGCGCTGTAATAACTATTACATTAATCAAGTGAAAATATAATAAAGTAATAGATCATCTTGAATTTGTTTCCGACATACTTATAGTAAAGTCATTATTCTAATTACTTAAATAACCTAGTTTTAAGTAAACCATTTTAAAGCACGCACTTCGCGAAAAGCGAATCTGGAATAACATCTATCATTTATCTATTGTTTTCATATAATTAGTCGTATTTACTCTTATTTGCATGAATGTTTCTCAGGACTCAAATGCAATATCATTCTTATTATAATGTAAATTAATGTAAGGTCGTGTAAAAAATATATTCAGTTTTGTTTCTCACGATTTATAATATTTCATAAATTCTACTCATTGTTATATACATTTGTAAGTCATACGATGGCCTATTTTTTTCTAAAACAATGGATGATTATTTCTCAAGGATTACTTGAAATCATGAAAGTCAAAGAAATATTTTTTCAACAGGAAACATCTGTTATCAAATTGATAAGAAATGACCCCTTCAAAATTTGGTTTTTAAGTTAAAAAAACGTTTACTTTTCTGTCAAGAACACAGAGATTCTTTCACCGAAAACTTGTAAATCTATTAAAGATTTCGTAAACCGTTTTATAGAGGAAGTGACAGACATGTTGAAAAAAAACATTCAAATGTCGAATAAACGATAAACAGTTAACGAAATTTGTAATTAGGAATAAATCGTAAAATAAGTTAAAGTAAACTTAATTATACTTGTTTTAACAGCTTTGTGCTGTCTTCGTAGGGTTAATAACAAAGAAATAAAAATAAATTTGTAATATTGCAACTACAAAAAAAAGGAATATCTCTGAAGCAAATCATTTACGGGTAAATAGTTCTTAAAATGAACTTTTCTCTTATTTTTAGAGTTTAAATTCATAGTTTAAATTTGGCGAATTAAACCTAAGACATTCTATATATTAAATAAGATGTGTAATATGCATATTTAAAATATTTTGATGAAAATACCTACTAATTCAAAATATTTATTATAAATCTGAAATTCACAATGACCACTATTGCTTCTAAGGCGTAGTTGTCAAAAACCATAATTTATACTTTAATTAATTACTCTAATTTGTAGCATAAAAATTAGGTAATAAGGTAAGTTGATAGATCAACTACTGCCCTCTTCTAATTTGGAACCATAATCGTTTACCGAACACTTTTTATTTACAAGAAATTTATTTTTATATCAAACAACTACGTTTCTATTAATTTGAGACAAACTATATTTTCCCAAGATAATAGTTTTCAATTATTATAAACTGTAGCAAAACCAAATGGAAATTATTCCTGTTAGCTATAGTCGCAAATTGATTTTGTGTCAATACATTCAGAGCAACATAAACATATAAAATTACTATTTCTAATAGGTTTCTATGTGATATTTTTTGTTTGTTTTTAAGAACTTGTTAAGAGATTGAAATATCGGTTCTTAAATAACTTTTTTCTATGATTGCTATTAAAAGTTGACAATTACGCTTTCATTTGCCACAGTAAAGTTGACGTTTTCTGTGGAACAATCGAAAAATATCTTTGTCGCGCGTTTCCAATGGCAACGCACGAAAAAGATATTAAATGCGCGCTTATTTCAATAGTTACCAGGGATACAAACAAAACAGCAACTTGTCATATGGTAACGCGCAAAAAATATGTTAAATGCGCGCGTATCCAATGGCAACGCACGAAATAGATATTAAATGTGCGCTTATTTCAATAGTTACTAGAGATACAAACAAAACAGAAACTTGTCATATTGCCAGTTGACAGAACGAATTTATTTTCAGTACGTATATGTTTTTTAATAATTTTAAGATGCAATCGTAGAAAAAAATTACGTGTGTAACACGAGCGTAAAGTGTCTTTGTTACTCGAGCACGGTAATTACAGCGAGAGCTGCAATAGTGCAATCAGTTTACGATCTTAATACACAAATACGATAACTATTATAAATATTGTAATATATATATATGTTATTCTATTTAATATGGACAGAATAATTTTACACCTTCGCTAGTTATACAGATTTTACCCGTTTATCTTGTAAATGCGGCCCTTAAATGATTAATTTTACATATTTGCAAGGGGAATAATGATGAATAATAAAAAAGATGTGTGATTTTCTGTGTTATCAATGTCAGTAAGGTGACCCTGCGCATATTATTATAGGGACTGTAAGGTCTTTGCCCTTCCGGTTACAACATATACATACCACTCGTGTTTCTCATACATAAACGCACATTATATACAAATATAGTCATAGTTTATACAGTTATGAAAATATACAAGAGATCTAAACATGTAGAGGTATAAATTAAATTTGAATACATAAAATATTGATCCTTGAGTGCGTAATTTGCAATGAATTGAAAGAGTTATTTGAGTGTTGATTTGTGAGTAAAAACTCTATATAGAAACGACACTTTCGTCAGTTTGACATCTAATAAATTGGGAAGAGAACCGTTTACAAATGGATAAATTTTTATCCGTCTTCATTATCTTAGAGGATATAAATATCATAATTTTATTCAAATATTCCATAATTTAGTTTAGTTTTTCTTCAATTAATAGAGGTTTATTTATCAAGGAAGAAAGTTCATCATTATTGTCGAGAGCGCAGATACAATCGCTTGAGGCAAATAATGACATTTTACTCACATGTTATATATGATATTTATATACAAACGTAGTAAAGTGGTATCGAGTCGGCCTGTGGATCTTGAGAACCCTGGTTCAATCCCCACAGCCGACAAACAATTTTCACCAAATTAAATCTACCACTGTGGCTTCCCCTCCAATACCATCTTTGGGGGTCGTGATTTGACGGCTGGTAACCGCACTTCACGTGAAGAAATATATCACTTACCGAGATCTCTCCGGCAGAGTGCCACACCCAGTAATGGGTAAAAGGCGTGATGATATATTTATATTTATTTATTTATATATACAAACGAAAAAATTCGTTATTTAACAAAAGAGACTTGGCACTGCCAATGGCTTTGAATCAATTTACTTCACTAGGGAGTAATTGTCATTTTTATTTCCCTTGGTATATAATGAAGCGCATTAAGTAATGATTTTGATAAGAATAAAGTTAAGAATATTTACCGATTGTATATATTTTTTTCGTTTTCTAGGACCTTAACCGAAAGTATATGCGGATCGAAAATTGGCCATTCTCTCCCTAGAGAATAAAGCAATTATTTTCCTCCCTAGGGAAAAAAGTAATTATTATTTTTGTTATTTATCATCACAGTCTTGGATATTAAATTTTTATTTAAATGACATGAAAGAATAGTAGTAAAAAATTATAGTATAGTGTTTTCCTCTCTTGTGTGATTTTTGCCCTCAGCTAATGTCACTGTGGGAGAAAATAATACACTTTTCACCCACGGTATATAAGCAATGTCTCACTCAAACTTATCTGCTTCGAGATAAAACGATTCGAGCAATTATACATTCAACAAAATATGTTTTCATTTTCGGCGTTGAGAGATTTATTAATCTACATTGACACGTTATGGTAAATACAAATTTGTCGGTACAAACTAAAACTATTTGTATTTAACGCTGGTTTTTAATTAATTTCAGTTTGATGGTTTCCGAAATATGTAATTTTCCAAGATCTGCAACTACATAATAAAAATGTGATATAGTGTTAATGAAGCCTATGAGATCGCTGCTGTTTTTTTCGTTTCATCAGATTAAAATGATTTTTTATTTCAATTAGTTAATTATTTTTTATGAATTAAAGCTGTCTACATACTTTTGGTTTCAATTATTGCTACGACCACACTGTATATGCGCAACGGCCATCCATTATACAAACATATGAAGAGATAATTCTGAAGATCTCGTGTGATTAAATTTCGCCGACAGAGCAATTCCAAGATGCGTATTTACACACTAGCGTACACAAATACAACATGCAATTGTATAGTGAGTATAATAAGTCAAGTTTATGTAATTGGCTTGCTATGTAAATAATATGCGTATGTTTTTGTGAAACACCTAGAGTATTCCTATTTAAATTGTACTTAATTGGCTAAAATTAATTGAACTATCTTTAAATACAATGATAAATAAATAAATAAAACAGGTTGTTTGATCTTTTTGTTTCAAAGCTGGTTGAAAAGAATGTAACTCCAAAACTAAAAGAGATACAATGCTGAGGACTTCATTATTGGATTTCTGGACAAGTACAAATATTTTTATATTTTTATTGACTAACGGACAAAGTAGTTACTACGCAAAATGTAAAATGGGGTAAAATTTGTTAAAAATTATACTTTTCTACTCATTATTTGTTACGCATCAATAAATTATCGTCCACACTTGTTTTTCAAGATACAGATTAACTCCATTTCGTCATTCTGAGACTAAAATCACTTATTATGGTTTTTTTATTTTACCTTTATGCATTTTGCCCTCTTATTAAGTTGATAGTAAAAAGTGTTGTTTTTTAACCAACAATTTTATGAAGCTATCAGTGAGCTGTTAATATATTTTTTATAATAACAGCCAACGTAAGTACGTAAAATGCATGAAAATAACATAAAAATACCAGGATAAATGAAGTCGTCCAGTATTTTTTTTTTTTATGAAACTTCATCTAAATTGAAAACAATGTATAGTTCTAGAAAGTCTCAATTGATATTCATTGAGCCATTATGATTTTATTTTTAAATTTGTCACATCAGACTTAACAAATGTGAATCTCAAACAGCGGAGCTTACATATAATTGTAGTCATATATATGATCTACTTTGTCATTTAGAAAAATATATAAATTAAGTTTAAATAACATTCATGGAAAATAATTAAAACTATGCATTGCTATAAAAATAAAAAAAAACTGTACGAATATTTCAGTCAAATGTTTGATTACTACTGGTACGATTTTCTGATCTACACCATTCAGTTTAATTTTCCCTTCATTGATTTGTGTAAACCTAACCAAGGTTTTAAACTAGGCAATATTTAACAACTACACTGCTGAAAATTGTCCAGGAATATTTTAAAAGTTGAATGTAAAATTAAAAATTAATATTAATGAAATAAAATACTTCTTAAACACATATTTATAAAATTAAAATTATAAATTATATTCAAATGTTTCTAAGAAAAAGAATACCTGAGGTATTCTTACAAATATTTGAATATAATTTATAGTTTTAATTTTAAATTCTATTTTCAAACTATTCCTGTACAATTTTGAGCAGTGTGTTTTATCTAAGTAACGTATGAATGAATAAAGAAGTCATATATTTTAAATACTTATTGACGTTGACATGAATAGTAGAAATAATTCTGAATAGACTAGATGTACGAAAGAGATGGTCAAAGAAAGATTGCAATGTTCTGAAGTCAAATTTAATGGCATTAAAAACTCAAATACTTATTTTAAAAATCAATAACATTTTTGAAAGGATATACATTTTAATACGACAAAATAAAAGAGATTAAAAATATTGACTAAAATCCAAAGATATCTGTTTTGTATTAACATTTTTGAAACTTTGTCCCAATACAAATGACAAATTTACATGTCTGTAACTATAGTGGAAGACCGCATTACTTGTCACAGATTGCGTTAATCTATAAAAGAATCACGGAATATAAAAAGTTGTCATTAACATATGAATCAATTATAGATAATGATCTAGTTATAGAATAGGGGGGTATATCATTTAAATTAGTAAAGCACGAACAAAACAAATACTATAATATAAAACAAGAATGATTAGCAAACGTTTCTACAAGTTGCGAAAATATCTTACAAACTATGCTATTACAATAATTATCGTAGGAAGGTAATAAATTATCATAAGTTTACTGGTTCGAAATTAGCACCTTCGATGATAGAGCAAAAGAACCGAGTAGCGATTTTTAATCTGTTTCACACTTAGTAATTAAATGATATCAAAGATAATCACAGTGGAGTAAAACCGATGGTATGCGAACGTGAGTACATTAAGAAGTAAAAGTATGGGTATAATGGATGCGTTGTTCGAACCAGAATAGGATTTTCAACTCATTAATTTTACTAAACGAAAAAAATACTGCATTAATCAGGCTATTGGACACCGGAAATTAAGATAACATCGAAATCATTTTATTATTATTGTTCAAAGAACCTATTAGATTAATTGTTACGCTAGAGAACTGCAATATTTTCGGGGTCCATTTATAAAATAAGTAAATATTATAATTATTTATTTATTTATATTACGCTTTACAACAGGAACTTAATCCCAATTTCAGTATACAGGGTCCGCACTTACAGAGCCGCAGTGTGGTAGTTCATATAATTTTTAGCTTAAGTGAGATTCGAACTCGGGATCTCCGGATTCGAATTCTGTATCGCTATCCACACCACCGTACTGATGGACAAATAGGTTCAAATGATATTGGGCAGCGGTGGGCAAACTTTTTTCTAAAGTGCCAATTTCTGCATATAGAAAATAACTAGAGACCGCATTAATAATTATACTTTTATTTTTTGTTACTTTAATTATTATTAAAAAACTGATTATTTATTTATTATATACATACAGTTAATTACCGTAAATTAAAAATGGAGATTAACCACAACCGAGCTAAGAAACTAGCGCCATTCACCGATAGCAATTTTCTTGCATTTTAGCAGAGTTTCCGCAGTTAACGAAAACGTGTATGGCAGGGTAATAACAATTGAAATTCGGGCAGTTAAAAACAGTTATAGGGCATGCGTAAAGTAATCGCTGTTTTATTGCAACAATTTAATCAGGAAAAATCGAATGAAAAAATCCAAAGACCGCATGTGGCTTGCGGGCCCGGTTTGGTATGGGGTGGTATCTATCGAATTAAATATCGTTTAGGGAAATTTTACTGTCCCTATGTATTTTGAAATATATATATGCAGTTTTGATCATCATTTTCACGATAAAGAAATTTAGTAAATATTACAAAAATAAATAGGTAGTAATAGATATGAAATAATTTAAATAGAATTACTATATATATATATATATATATATATATATATATATATATATGCATGTATATGTGTGTGTGAAAGGTATTTAATTGTTTTTACTGTTAATATGCATTTGAATCCATTAACATAAATTAATTATATTTCGTTAATTTTTGACAACATTGAATACTGTATGTTCACCTCTAACCCGTTTTGTTATTCACTGACAAAAAGCCGAAAGCTGTGTTACGACAAAACAAAATACTTCTATTTAATGTATTTGCTACCGATATGTGGGGACCAATAAAATCATGAAATTGTTTCAAAATAAACCAATGAACTGAAATTTATTTTGATAGTTTTTCACTATAGTCCATTTCAGTTAAAAATGGATCATAGAGTTAGATAGGGCCAATCATTTATGATTTCTGATTGGTCGAAATCCAAACTAAATTCACAACTCAAAAAAACGATGCTATGGACGGTAGTGACAGCTGTTTCATATTAACCCCAAATTAATCAAGTATTTCAATCCAGATTGTTCAATACATATAATTTAACTCCTAATATGATAATTGTCAGATAATATTTTGACATGAATTTAAATTCGTTGTTATTGACTCTCTATATTTCCATTTTCATTTTCATAAAACTCATAATTCATGTCAAAATATTACCTATTATATTAGTTAATAATATTTCGTTTTATTCACTAGAAGTAATTTCAACCTTATTAACGCATAGCACCATTGGCTGGTAACACGGTTTTAACATGTTAGAGATAGCTAAAACACCCAAAAACACTGCTCTTAAAACAGGAAAAACAGAGCTTGTGCTACCAGCCATTGTTTTTAGTGACTTTATATTTATGACGTAACTTGTCTGATTCGATTGATATCCAGAAATATTAATTACAAGTCATGGTACTTTGACGTACACTCAGTGTAAACGAACATAAATATTCGGAGTACAGTAGAACCATGATAATATGCGTTGCGATTTAATTTATATATACAGGAGTGTATCTATATCAGTGTACGAAACATTAATGAGTTTTCTTTTTTAAATTCACAAAAATAAATATCCTTTATTTGAAATGTAAATTTTTAGTACTACTGGCCGGCCCTACAAAGGTCATCTATCTGATGTATAATGAATAAATTGATTAAACTTAATTATTAATATTTTAGAAATAAAAATTCCTCGCATGATTTTTACATAAATAAGATACCCTACTTACACGATAACTTATTGCTGTGTAATAAATTTCAGGCCACTGTTATACAGTATGAACTCACTTGTTTGTTCTATAATTTCAAATACCCGTTAAGTAAGAAAGTAAAACAATGTCATGTTTCAAAATTCTTCACTAATCTTTGTTGTGTAAGGCCCTCATGACTTTGAGAAACTTCTGGCCACAGTCTATTATGTTCTGGCCTCCCTAGGGTCGAATTCACAGACAATTACTATAGCCTGGAGTGTCCGGCTAAGTACAATAACACTTGGAGCTGGACAAGTTTTTGTACCCTGATGTGACAGAGTCCGCGTGTGAATTTCAACCTGACAGAAGTCTTTAGGAAGTGGTTACCGCCTTTCTCACAATGACCGAGAGAATTATCACTGGAAAATTTGTTACTTCCTTCAAATTCTTACAAAAAGGTGCATTCGGCATCTTTACAAACTTATTTTTAAAGTATACATCATTAGAAATGGGATGGCCCAAATTTGCGGTAAAGAAAAAATATATATATATCGGTTGACTTTATACTTAATAAATGATTTAAGGGGCCCTGGGATGCGAGATTTTGAGATCAGTTTGGTTTTTTAGGAACTAGTCAGAGTTAATTCAGTTTAAAAAACAGTTTCATATTTTAAAAGACATATTTAAGTACATATATAATAACTCACTGTCCCTCGAATGAGATAGCAAGCACGAATTTTTGAAACATTCGGTAAACATTTATTCTTTAGATTCATGCTCCAAATGGAATACAAATACCGTATATGTCTCTTATTAAGCCAGGAAAATTGTTTAGGAATGAGAAAAAGGCGTCTTATTTTTGCTCTTTTTATTAAAAGAAACAAATAGCTAGTTTTGATTATTTAAATTGTCATCTTTGGACTGTAGAGAAATAATGCTACAGATGATTACATATTACATTTAAGACAATAGAGTTTAAATTATAACAAATATATGCAATAATAAATAAAATTCTTTGAGGTTAGTTCTTTTGGCATGAACTATGTATTTGTCGTAGAATGATTAAAGATCTTTTTCTGGCCGATCTGGTCGTTACAGTAGTAGAAAGATAAAATGAAACTAAATTTGATTTTTCAATAATTATAGACCAAGGGAGTGAACAAACACTTTTCTAACGAGGTGTATACACTATTTTCTCCACGACTCCTGTATTTAAAACACTTACTTATTCTTATGAATTATATTAAAATTAAATTAATAAAGAATGATTGAAATTTGTTTTATTTTGCCTTTCATTATCAACGGGAGAAAAATAATCTTAGCAACGGAATTGAAATACACTTTTTGTTATGTCGTTAGTAACACCAGAAGAAAATACATATTTTAGTCAAGTCGCTCTTGTTACGATACAGCAGACTAAAATATATTATTTCTGTTACAATTTTAATGTCATATAAAACGAATTTTACCCCCAGTCGGGACAAAAAAATATTTATATATATATATTTAAATCATTTCATATCTATTACTATCTATTTATTTTTGTAATATTTTCTAAATTTATTTATCATTGTCAAAATCAAAATCAATTTTAGTAATTTATAAATAAATAAGAATCCATAAAATCACTATTTTACTACATCAGATTTGTAAGAAGTTATTTCGAGCAGATTAATGAAAATTATACAAAACTAATTAATTATTTGTGTGTGAGAAAGAAGAAAAGAAATAAAAAAATCTAATTTCCGGTAATTTGAACACTTTCATTTTGCAAATATAGGGAGAAACCACAGACAGATAAATCACTAAACTTCAAACTCATATCTATTATTAAAATGTGAAATTAGTAGAACTAATATTAGTTTGAATATAAAGCCTTAATACAAACGCTGATAATTAGATAAAATAAAAGCTGCTCATTACAGAGACTTGATAAACGTTCTAAGAACCATGTGGGTCTCAACATATAATTTCATAACAGATGTAACTTGAAACCCAGCTTTCGTTTCAAAGTAAACTGAGTTGTATTGTCGAGATTCTTAGCGGTCATAATTGCTTAAAGTCTTATTGTGTGGGTCTAGAATTTTTTTCTTTCCTCTCTAACGTTAGTTTGTCAGTAAGATTATGATTATTTTATCTAGTAGACTGGGGATGTTGATAAATAAACAGATGAAGATTAGGAAATATATTTTTTGTTATCTTTAAAGTGTGTGAAATTTTGTTTATAAACAAATAAATATTTATGTGAAAAATTTAATCAGTATTTTCACAATATGGCCGTAAAACATTTCTAAATTATTTTAGAGATAATTCATCTGTAAAAACGTCATTTTTATCAGTTTGACATCGGGTAAACAGACAAAACAAAGTGTATAAACCTTTATTTACCTTCATTACTTTAAACGGCAAATATAATGGTTGAATTTTTCTCTAGTCAAATTTTTATTTTTAACACAAATTTATAAACGACTTGAACAATTTGATATTAGACCTTCGGTGCCGCCATTTTTTATATTAATTTCGCTCATTAATTGTTACCAAACAACAACATTTTCCTAATTTTTTTTTCTGATAATATCCCATAATCCATTTTGATCATAATGTAAAATATTTGAAAATTCAACCAATTAGTACAGTTTTATATTGATAATTTCCCTCGAACTGTATTCAACCAATCATAATGCAGAACACTTGAAAATTCAACCAATAAGCACAGTTTCATACTTTCTTGGGGGCCCTCAAAAAAGTTTTCCGAGTGAGCAAATGGCATATCTGGACTTATAAAGGGTCCCATGTTTCAAATAGCTAGTCTAAAGCCGGCCCTGATTAAAGTACAATAAAATAAATAAAAACCTAAGTATTTATTTATTTATATTAATAGTAAAAGATACAGACGCTGCAGTAACAAATTTTGAAAATAAATAAATTTTTATTTTCAGACACTTCATTTTTTGCCTCTAGTAATATCACTCGAACTAATTCTTATTAGATAAACTTTTGCTCTCGTTCTTGTTGCTAAGCAAAATAAATTCGTGTAAAATAAAAATGTATCGATAAAATCAGGAGGTCTTGTGTTATTATTTATGATAACATTTAAACTCTTGCTGTATCCCTCAAAAATTTCTTGAAATAATATAATATAGAGAATTATTACTTTTATTTCAAGCGCTACTTTCTAAATAAATTTAGAAACAGTGGAATACTATACGATGCCAAATTTGTCAAATTCTTTTACAGATCTCATTGGTAATTTATTCTATGAGAACAATTATTGAAAATAAAACTAATAAATGCAGACATATATCAACATAAATTGCATATTCTTGGAATACATGAAGCCATTTACAAACTGAAAAATAGTTTTAATCTATTTACTCGAGTGAAACTGACATTTCTCGTTGCTAATTAAATGTGGTGCATGCATAATTTATTCCATGATACTATCGCAAAATGATGTACTCTTGGAACAGGTTTATATAAGGAAAGGAATTCTACATTTTATTATGGAAATATTCAATATGTAAAACTGATATTATTAGAATTCAAAAATGCAATAAAATTATGTCAACCGTCACTTATTTATCAAAACTAAATAGATGTGAGAAAGGATATGATTATTATATTGTAATATGTAAGGTAATCAAATTAGTAGTCTATTTTTTAAGTGTCTTGTTTCTTTATTCCAAATCTGGTAATAGAAAAAAACTGGTATATAATTATGTGTCTTTACAATTGAGTCAGTATAGCAAGACAACACATCATTTCATTATATCATCTGAAGAATTCAGCGCAAAAACCTCACGCATTACATAGTAGCGCGTTAGTAGCGCGCTAGCAGTAGCCTAATCACACGATTAGACATCAGCTGAAACAAAGGAACGGCCTTACAAGGCAACCCAGATCTCTGAGAAGCTGCATGGAGTTCCCACGCGTTCACTCAAAACAATTGAAAATAACCTTACAGACTGTTATTCTTTTATTTTCTTGAATATTTATTATTCTGTGCAGTAAATACAATGTCACTGACCAAATTAAAAAAAAATTAACGGGAGTTTTTAGGCTTTTTGGGACTTACGTAGGACTCAATTTATTACAGGACACTGTTGCTAATTTAGGATCGTGGGAAAATTGCAAAAATACATAAATACATACATAACATCACGTCATGTACCATCAAATGGGATAGCACGAACCCTTGAAACAATGGCTAAACGGAACAGTAATAATTACAATTTAAATCATGTCTATTTTTATCAATTTTTACTCTACATGAATTCGTACGAATAGTATTAGTACGAAAAACTTTATACTGTCTTGCTACTGCTGTTTTCTAAGACGGGGAAATTGCGTGGACGACCAAGAAATATATAGATGGATATAACAGAATGTTTGTTATGTTAGAATTCAAATAGAAAAATATATGAACTTACATGAATTAAATAAAATAAATAAATATATCATCACGCCTTTTACCCATTAGTGGGTATGGCACTCTGCCGTTACAGATCTCGGTAAGTGATATATTTCTTCGCGTGAAGTGCGGTTACCAGCCATCAAATCACGGCCTCCAAAGATATTAGTAGAGAGGGAGCCACAGGGGTAGATTTAAATTGGTGAAAATTGTTTGTCGGCTGTGGGGATCGAACCAGGGTTCTCAAGATCCACAGGCCGACTCGATACCACTGAGCCACCTACCCCATAAGTTAGAATATTTTGACGAAGATTAATTGTAGGAGGAATAAGGGCTTCATGTTACCCTATTTGATGTGATATAGCATGATATACGCTAAGGGTATGTGTTACTTTTTGATATGCTGATTACAAATCAATTCTTTTTTAAATCGTTAAATTAATTTTTACTTTTCACACTCACACTTTCGTACCACTGGATATATAGGATACCTATGCTGAAGTTGTTAATAATAACATAAAATTAAATTAATTTTTTTCATTCTAAGTAATTTAGGTTGTTAATTACTTGTTCACTGTTTACAGTGTAGGTAAACTGCCCTTAATTTAACGATTTAAAAATAGTAGATTAAAGAATGAGTTTTATAAGACACGTTTTTATCGCTCGAGTCAATGTTTAGAAAACGAGTTGCAGGCAAGTTTTCTAAAGGACAAGTGCGATACAAGAATAAAATGAATTATTTATACTATTTTTTTCTATTTTGCGTCTTTTATAAATTAAAGTTTTAAAAAAATCTGCGATATTCTAAACCAAATCAGAAAAATTTGTTATGAAATGTTGTTATTGACATTTATGTAATTGTTCAGATTTTGAGGTTTGAGGTACTCAGGTTCAATATGTCATCCGCTACTACCAACCGTCTAAAACAAAACGTTGCGCATCGTAATAAACGCTCTTTTAATACGCATTTATATTTCCTAATGATTTCCTTATGAACGCAAAATAACAAAAAAATCTTTGTGATTCATATTCAGCATAACAAATAAACATACCCTTAGCGTATGTCACCAAAGTTATGAAACATCCTGTATATGTTCTAAATCTTAAAATGGCAGTAATTTAAAAATAATTTGCGACATTCTACTTTCCGTTATTCTGCTCTAGTTCCACGTTAAAGTTGTCAACAAATACACCTACATTGCAACAAATCTGGTAAAACATCCAATAAATATTTATTATATAGAATTAATAAAGATTTTATCTTATATTGCCGTTAGTAAAACTATAATAGGACGCTCCATATGTCATGAGACACCATGGGAACGTTGCATGGAAACGACAGTCATCTTTTTCTATAAAAAAGAAAATAAAAGCGCGTCAAGTTTTCTTTACGCTACACGACTCTGTTACGCCTACGTAGACGCATCGCAAACAAAAAGAAAAGAAATTTGAGAAAGATTCGCTAAAATACGCTAACATTATAATAGTTATACCCGCATTACCTGCTGACATTTGTAATTAGGCCGCTTACTGGTTCATTATCAATTGGTAATATTGATACATAATTAACTTTTAAGCGTCACAAATCGATAATATAACATTTACTAGCCCTTTTAATGTTGTACACAAAGACTTAGTAAAACACGTTCACTTTTACCACTTCTTCGGTTTCTGCTCGAACACTTCGGTTTTTACTACACATCTTCGGGCTACAGTTTTATAGGAAAAAAATTAGAGTTGAATATAATTTATTTTCTGAAATCTCAAATCTCGAATAAATAATTCATTCAATGTTTGGGATGAAGTTCATACAGAACGATGATATGAATTGATCTCTTTGAAACAAAATATTATTGTTGTTATGAATGTAACTTATTATGTTTTGTATAGAACTTTAAAGTGCAAACTTTATAATATGGTAAATTAGATTAAGTTTATGTATAAATTATGAAACTACGCTCAAAAAATGAGTTTATTTTCACAAAATTCTAGGCACAATTTTAATTTTAAATTCTCTATTTAAGTCTTCTATAATAATAAATAAAATATTCGAAAAAGCGTGTTTTTCTCAAAAATTTATTGTTTAAATTCCTCAATATACAAAATTTTAAAATTAAAATCGTGTCTAACATTTTTTAGAAAATGAGTGTATTTTTGTTGCGCGTGAGAATGTTACTTTTAGTCAAGACCGCGAGTCGAGACAATAAAAGGCATTCGAACGCGCCAAAAAATAATAATTTTGCCCACGAAATACAAACAACATTTTTTCTAGAACTGTAAATAAAGAATAATACAATAATTATTGATTTATTTAAGTAAATTAAAGGAAAACAATCAACAATAATATGAATTTGATACTATTTATGTGTTGTAACTAATGAAACCTGACAACAAATAATTTGGGAGCGTGCGCGAGATACTCATTATGCGCACTAGAATACGAACAGTGCGCAAAATACTCACTTTGCGTACTAGGGTGCAAAATACGCGTTGTCATGGTAGTATAAATGATGAAAAATTCACGTACTTCGTATATTGATATTAGTGAACAAAAATGAACATTTTTTGACAGTTGTAGAAAAACTCAATTTTTAAGCGTAGTTTCTTTCATAATTTGTACATAAACATAATGGTATCTAATTTATTATTATACTTTAATATTTTGCATTTAAAATTATATACAAAATATAATAAGTTTCATTCATAATAACAATAATAGTTTGTTTCAAAGAGCTCAAGTTACATCATCGGTCTGTACGATCTTCAGCCCGCATAATTCAACTTAAATAAAGTTCTCTTAAATAACTTTCAATATGTTTTTATAAATAAAATATGATTTTATTTGTCAAATTCGTATTTACCTCTTTATCAAGAGACAACTGGAGCAACTCTACATTTATTTTGTTTTGCGAGGATGCTTTCATTTATTATAATAAATAATTTGTTAATGTTTATTTTTTAAAATTTTTCTAGAACCTTTTTATTTATATTTTATTTTAAAAATAAAATAAAATAAATATATCATCACGCCGTTTACCCATTACTGGGTGTGGCACTCTGCCTAAGCAGATCTCGGTAAGTGATATATTTTGTCGCGTGAAGTGCGGTTACCAGCCGTCAAATCACGGCCCTCAAAGATATTAGTAGAGAGGGAGCCACAGGGCTAGATTTAAATTGGTGAAAATTGTTTTTCGGCTGTGGGGATCGAACCAGGGTTCTCAAGATCCACAGGCCGACTCGATACCACTGAGCCATCTACCCCATTAAATAATAGAATAATAGGACAAAATCTCCGGTTTGGTATTGAACAAGCAGTGGTAAAGATTGAACTGTATTCATACAAAATGTCATCGTTATTGCTACAAATTTGCACTTATAATTAAGGTTTACTTTTCTGATCTCCCAATAACTCGTGAAATTAAATTAAACCCACCATTTTAAAAATGAAAATTTTAGTAAAACCTACACGGCACTAGCTTGTACTATATTTAAACTGCACCGAAACCAAATTTCATTGTTATTTCTACAAAAGTACGCCTATAGCAATTATGTTTTTTTTTGTTAGATTAACAATCATATAATACGGTTTACTGTTTCGCTACAGTCGTACACAGTTGTTAAATTTATCTTCCAAATAATACTAAAAGCGATTTCTATTTAGTAGTTATTCACACTGAATAGTGTTAATCTAATCAAAAATGTGTTAGGTAACAATTATCACGGTGTTTGGTATATGTTACGTACCTACATACGAATAGTTAATGTTAGTTTTCCACAAAAATGGTTAAAATTTTAACAAAATAAATGGTTATATTACCGTTATAAGTTAAATTTTAAATATATAATTTGATTAACTGAATACTAAAAAAACTTAATTATTAACTGCGACAAACAGCTCAACTATTTGTATCTTGTTGATTAAAATTTGAATTATGTTTGTCAATTTTTACTTCAGTCTCCTGTAATTATGTTTTTCTACGATTGCTATGAAAAGTTGACAATTACGCTCTCATTTGTCATCGTAAAGTTGACGTTTTCCGTGGAACAATCGAAAAATAACTAATAAAAAAGATGTTGCCAATGGCAACGCGCGAAAAAGATTATAAATACGCGCTTATTTCAATAGTTAGCAGGGATACAAACAAAACAGAAACTTAGCATTTTGACAGTTGACAGAATGAATTTATTTTCAGTACGTATACGTTTTTTAATAATTTGAAGATAAATATAGATTATAAGACTATAACATTTAAAAATAAATTAGTTATATTTTAACGAAATGTTTTATAAATAGGACCAGATCTGTAAACCGGACCGGAACTTGAACCAAAACCGAACCGAATCATTTATCTTTCTTGAACCGTAAATCCGAACCGAACCGTTCACGAAGAACAGGTTAATTATACTAAACCGAACATGTGAACAACCAATTCGAACTGGTAGTACGATGTGTGCATTTAAACTTTGTTATTGTTTACTATATAATACAAAATGGAAACGAATTTTATATTTAAAACAAATTCTACTCCCGTTATTAAAATGTTATTTAACGTACTGGTTTTCTTGGTTGTACCTTTAAATGTTTTAGTCACGGCTTGAATATAACAATTTACATATTAAATACAGGGTGAAATTAGTTCCCTACATCTGTCACTGTACGTTAACCTTAATTTTTAAATAAAACATAAAACTTTTTTTTTTATTTTAATTTGTAATCGTAAAACAGTATAGTATGTGATTCGTTTTATAAACTTATTACATAATATACTATTATATAGGTACTTACAAAACGTAGATAAGTATAAGTATGTAACTGTAAATTTAAATTAGAAAATTTAAATTTTAAACTATTAACAAAATCATAAGTAGGTATAAAAATTTAATATTACTGTAACGAACTGATCTTGTGAAGCAGTTCATGAATAGATTCAAAACGTAATTTCTTGAAACCGGAACAAAAACTGAACCGACAAAGTATGATGAACCGCAAACCGAAACCGAACTGAATTTTTTAGCGGTCTATAGCTCGGATATAATAGAAATACAAGTTGATTTAACCCCCAACTACATTAGATTTGTTACTGTATACGTGCTGCGAAATTAATTTATTTAGAAGTAGGTATAATATTTCTGTTAGACCTCCCAACTTTCCAAGAATTCGGGCAGTTACCCTTCATAAACGTCTCACACAAAAACACAGGGTGTTAAAATATTTACTGAGCAATAAACCCAGTGCAGTTATTTTAAAATAAACACGCCCTCACCACTATACGGCTTCTTGGAACAGAGATATGACATTGTTGATTGTAGGTGATGGTTACCTTGGCAACGGCTGGTGAGAGGGCAGCACCAGCAGTGGAGGTGTCGCTCAGCGAGGAGTAGCTGGAGGAGCGACTTCCTAGAGGCTCAGGACTCAAGCTGGCGAAGGAGGCGTTAGAAGACAGAGACACTGTGTCAGCTCGACTTCGGTAGGGCGATAGCTGCACGTGTTTCATCATCTGAAAATAAATTATCACTCTTTAAACACTTCTTATATTGTTATTTTTATCGTCTTCATTTTTATTTATTTGTTAATCTGTATACCAAGAATTAACAGATAACCTGCAGCATAAAGTAAAATCCTAATCACTCAGATGTTCTTTTATTTGTGATTATACATTAAAGTTCGCTACGTTTGTAGCCACCCCATTCTTGTTTGTTAAATAACAATACTATTATGGTGCTATAACTGCATAATTTATGTATTTGCTATGCAGCGAAATCTGCAGTTTACAGTGGAATCCGAATCATTTAATCGCAGTTATATTATTGATAATTTTCCTTGACCTGTTTCATATTATAAAATACATGAAAATTCAACCAATAAGCACAGTTTTATACTAATAAAATTCCCCTACTAAGATACTATTTTCAAGTAAATTGTAAATGTGTTTATACGAGGTGCTACCCAAAAGTTCCCGAACTATTTTTTTTTAAAACTTCAAACCAACAAAATATCTCCTTCAAAATAACCCCCCTTACAGTTATACACTTGTCCCATTTTTTTTCCACTGTTCAAAACACTTTTTGTAGTCATTGTTTTCAATAGCGCTTAAGACCTCCTGCGATATAGTTTGAATCTCCACAACAGTCTCAAATCTCATGTCTTTCAGTTTAGTTTTCATTTTTGGGAAGACGAAAAAATCAGAAAGAGTGAGGTCTGATGAGTAAGGGGGATAGGGAAGAATATTTGTTTGCGTGGATGTCAAAAAGTCGCGGACAACCAGAGATGTGTTGGCCGGTACATTGTCGTAATGGAAATGCCAATTTTTGCTTGCCTAAGGTTAAGGGCGTTTTCGCCTCATATTTTCCATTAAACACCTCAAAACGTCCACGTAGAAGTTACCCGTTACTGTTGTACCCCTTGATACAAAATCAGATTCAAACTATATCCTAGTTTTATTATTTGTGTATCATGTATCCACAACTGATTGGCGTTTATACGAATTGTTTAAACAATGTTTGCTTGATATAATTTATACCGGATGTCTACTTTTTTTTTGTTATATAGGAAATTCAATGGTAAAATTTTCATTACGCCATAAATTTTTCCCTATGAATTTTAGAGCAAACGTTTAAATACAAAAGTTGTTCAGAATTAAAAACTAGCCTTTATTTATTGATATACGACGATCTTGTCACGAGATACAGGTAAATTAAAATTTCCATCTTTAAGCTGTTTACAGAGTGCCATGAAAAATAAAACAAATAATAGTATTGTTTAGTATTCTAGTTACTAGAAGCTTTTGCTGTTACAGAATTAAAATCAAAAGGATAAGTATCGTATAATAAATGTTACTCCTTTTTTTTCATTTGCTAAATGTAACTCTAGCCCTTCTGGGCGGTGTGAAATATTATTGGAGGTTATTATTTTCTGCCGGTCATTGCTCGACTAAGTTTACAATCTGTCGGCAACAATTGTTCGACCGAGTATAATTTGAGACGTCAGCATTTAAACTCTCTCTGGTCCGCCAGGTCAGACGCAGTCAACTCTCACTGGTTCATCTGTCTGTGTGTTTGAGCGTCTACGTGGGCCGAACACAGATTGTGCCCTCAGCAGGTCAAGGGTTCAAACTCCGCCCAGAAAGGGATAGACAGAGATAGGATATCATCATGTCATGTTTACAACTGTACGAGTAACAAGGAGAACGAGATTCTTTTGCTAAATCTTGAAGTCATTTGGCACACCTGTTGCACATTTGGTGCATATGAGATGTAGACGCGGCATAAGGAGGAATTACTTGACATTTAAACCAACTGAAAATGAAAATGAACTTTCACATTGTTTATATTACATCTTGATGCATTTCTTCGATTTAATAGCGTTTCGCAGATTCACAAAACGATTGCTATTAGGGTAATGTAGTAGTCTCAAATAATATTGAGCTGTCTCACATTTCTAAATTATTTTAAAGCAATATTAATAATTAAACATGTTTAACTATGGACAGTATTTAAATAATTCTTGTGCGCACTAAAAATAAATTATAAATAGAAATAGGGTAGGTGGCTCAGTGGTATCGAGTCGGCCTGTGGATCTTGAGAACCCTGGTTCTATCCCCACAGCAGACAAACAATTTTCACCAATTTAAATCTACCCCTGTGACTCCCTCTCCACTAATATCTTTGAGGGCCGTGATTTGATGGCTGGTAACCGCATTTCACGCGACAAAATTTATCACTTACCGAGATCTGCTTAGGCAGAGTGCCAGACCCAGTAATGGGTAAAAGGCGTGATGATATATTTACTTTATTTTATTTAACTACATTTTCTACTATCTTTTAAGGGATAGATGGCTTTTACAAATTCAGGGTTCGAATCCCGCAGCCGACAAACAATTTTCACGACATGAAAACTTCCCCTGTGACTCCCTCACCAGATAACATCTTTAGGGGCCGTAATTTGGAGGCTGGTAACCGCATTTCACGCGCATAAATGTCACTTACTGACATCTGCTACGGCAAAGTGTCACACCCAGTAATGGGTAAAATATATATTTATTTTTTGAAGCATATTTCTCGACAATAATTTTGTAACTTTTGACAGCGGAAAATATATCTACTTAATTAGATAAAATTATTTATGATTAAAGAATTTTCATTGATAAATAAATATAAAATAAATATATCATCACGCCTTTTACCCACTACTGGGTGTGGCAGTCTGCTTAAGCAGATCTCGGTAAGTGATGTATTTCTTCGCGTGAAGTGCAGTTACCAACCGTCAAATCACGGCCACCAAAGATGTTGGTGGAGGGGGAGCCACAGGGGTAGATTTAAATTGGTGAAAATTATTTGTCGGCTGTGGGGATCGAACCAGGATTCTCAAGATCCACAGGCTGACTCGATACCACTGAGATACCTACCCCATATTGTCATTGTTGTCTCCTGCTAAATAGAGAAAGTGCATGAGTGTTTGTACCTCATGATGCAATTGACAGATTTTAAAAAGAATAATGATTGTTCTAATTTGTTCAGAATAGTTCAACCGCAAAGGTATTTCCGTTGAATTAGGCACCGCTCTGATATACGTCTGCATGTTTAACTAAATCAGTTCATTTACTTTACATATATCTCTTTGAATACTAAAATAACTGCTTTTTAATTAACCTAACTCATTCCAGATGCATACAAAAAAGTTTCAACTAGAATACAAACCGCTTAACTTTTTTCTTGTAAGCATTTCGTATTGTAGTTTGTGTTACAATTTAATTTGTAAGACATCACGTTCTGACAAATATTCCATAAATCATTAGAGTGAGTTTTTCCCGAGCGTGTGGAAAGATCTACCCTCTCGAGGGCTTCTTATAAACCACAGAACCACAGACACATTTTTGAGAAACCGCAAGTGTCAGATTTCTCTCTGATGTGAACCGAAATACATTCTCATAAGTTGTGGAACGAAAACGAAGATTATATCACACTGTCGCCACCTTGTTAACATTCCTCACAAGCGCTACTGATCATACAACAAAAAATTTGGATCTAGTCATTTCGTTAACTGTTGGTCTAACGAATAATTGATTACTGTTTTATTATTGAATAAATTTTAATAAACATAATATGCAATTGGAAATGGATATTAATAGTTTACTATATAATATAAAATGGAAACGGATTTTATATTTAAAACAAACTCTACTCCCGTTATTAAAATGTCATTTAACGTACAGGTTTTCTTGGTTGTAGCTTTAAATGTTTTAGTCACGGTTTGAATATAACAATTGACATATTAAATACAGGATGAAGTTAGTTTCCTAAATCTGTCACTGTACGTTAACCTTAATTTTTAAATAAAACATAAAACATTCTTTTGTTTTAATTTGTGATCGTAAAAAAGTATAGTATGTGATTCGTTTTATAAACTTGTTACATAATATCCTATTATATAGGTACTTACAAAAAGTAGATAAGTATAAGTATGTAACTGTAAATTTAAAATAGAAAATTTAAATTTTAAACTATAATAATAAATATAATATGCAATTGGAAAAGTCTTTCATTGTTATTCGTTGACTTTTTATAGCCCTATTTTTGTAGAAATAAAAATTACCCAAGGGGCAAGTAAGTAAGTTTATTAATGTTAAATTAATTCGAGAAGAGATTGCAATTAAAAAACATCCTGATAATTTCAATCAGTGTGAAGGTCAGAAGTTGAACAAAGTATGACTGCTTTTAATTATTTGTTGTATCTTAATTATATATTTCTTAGTTACTTGTTTATGTTACTTATCTTAACGATAGTGTACGTTCAGCACACTAAAATATCGATATCTAATAAAATAAACTATAAACCAAAAGTGTGTTTTTAAAAATAATTCGAGTTAATCTCTGTAGAACGTGTTATGTGAATGAAATGAAAATCAAATGTTTATCACGTTTAATGTCGCGTGTGATATTGTGAAAGTACAACCACGCCTTTATAGTTGTATACTTAATTATTTATTATGCATAATCAATGATATAGAACTCGGGATGTAGTCTAAAGCGTAGGTTTGAATTATAAAATATAAACCAACGTAAGACAAATCAGAAATCACTATGATTTAGAGAGTGTGTCTGTTTACACGATTATAGTTATATTATAACAGCCCTGAGCAAAAATTCGAGAATGACTACAACTGTTTAAAACATTTTTGGAAAAAACATATTGTTATGGACGTAACTATTTTGTCATAATATATCTATTGTTTCATTTGAATAATATATGCTTGACATATTTCAATGTTTAAAGTTATAAAATTATTACTAGCACAACTACTATATTACTAGAAAATGAAAATATGTGAAAATAAAAAAAGAATAGTATTTAATATTTATGCCCATAGACAAATTTATTATTATTATTATTTCATTCTTAGCGAACAATTTAGTGTCACTGGGTTAATAGTACATTTAATTAAAAATAATAAAAATAAGGCATTACACCAGGTACCTACATAATAACTAATTAATAAATGATTATTTGCAGGCAGTGTTTGTACTTTTATTTAATTAGTAACATAATTATAAATAACTAAATGTACTATTAAATCAGTGACACAAAAAATGTTCGCTAGGAATGAAATACTCTAATTTTTGCGAACTTCAAAAAAATACTTTTTGTTCTATAATCAATATAATGTCATTAAAGTTTCGTGCAGAAGTATAGAAACACCCTGTATATATACATGAGAGGTGGTTGATTTTTTATTGTCCTACTTACATCTATTGATATATTAAAGATACAAGTAAAAGTTATATGTAAGACTTGTCTAACAGAACCGGGTCTAGAAAATAAAGCAAATAATTTTTTTTCAAGGTCTATTTATTTTCCGATAAAATATTTAACATAAGTAGGGTTTTGCTTTTAAATTATACCTAATAATACAAATAATAAAATTATAACAATCGGCTGTTCTATATATTCTATTTTTTATACTGGAGCGGCAACAGAAAACCAATTTTGTGGCTTGCTTGATCGCCCTATTTGTCCATTTTTTATTTCTTTAAAAAAACCCAAGTGTATGATACTCTTCCTCAAAATCTTCAAGAATTTCGAAATAAAATCATCCCATATAGCTTACTAATTACATCTAAAATGCTGTATAACGCCGGGAGAAATGTACCTCATTAAGTGAGCCAGAAAAATTTTGTGGACAATATGAACACTCATTATAAGACACACTATCTAGTATTGCATTTTCTTAATTTGTAATTAAATAATTTTGTTAATCATAGAGCAAATAATAATAAAAATCATATCAATTAATAAATGTCAAAATAAATTATATTTCAAATGTTTATTGAGTCTATTAATGTTACTAGCTTCAAAATAAGAAATTTAAAATAAAATAAATGAATGCGATACAAATAAAAATAGTATGAAAAATACGTGTTACAGTGATCAGTTGTAATACTTGTTTTTCAATAAACTATTTTTCACTAATTTCTACTGAACGACAAATATATTTATATTAATACACGCCTTATGAATATAATTCAATTATACTATATCTTACTTCACCCTGAAATATTTAAATAAATAAATAAAATGATCCTTGAACAAACATTCATGAAGGAAAAAATTCGTTTTCAATTTGCTATTTACTAATCGTGATAAGGTTTTTATTGTATAAACCACAATTGTTAATTTACGTAATTGTTGACGTTGTAAGTAGTTATGCGGTTGAAAATGACCTTTGAACAATGAATAATCTTTTTAAAATTAAGTTCAATTCCTCAAACAGTTGTAGTTTCGTACTTAGAACAATCGCCTTACAAGCAAGATGACAACTTACTGTCTTCAACTTAAAATTAAAAATACAATTGCGTCCGAAAGAACTGGATTTTATTACAAGCCATCAGGAATCCGAACCGTAATGAAACTAACCTAAAACCGTACCTATATCCACCTTTTTCCAAACCGTAACGAAAAACCGAAACCGTTATCTTTTGTTTTAAAATATGGAACCGAAAACCGAACCGAAAATTCAATTGATTTTGTAACCGAAAACGTAATCTAACCAAAGTTATTGGTTCTAAACCCGTACATTTAAACCAGTATAAGTAACGTACTGAACCGAAAATAGTAAGAATATGAAGAAAAATATAAGATATTAGTTTTATATTTTTATAAAGTTGCAGTCTTTGCAGTCGTGATAGGACTGGCACCACTGAATATGAATGATATTGTGATAAGATCGCCACTATGGCGTACATAAGAATTAGTTTTGAAGATGACAGAAAACAGAAAATTTGAGAATTAGTTACTTTAAAAAATATACTGTAATCGTAAAATAAAATAAATAAATAAATATGTTATCACGCCATTTACCCATTACTGGGTGTGGCACTCTGCCTAAGCAGATCTCGGTAAGTGATATATTTTGTCGCGTGAAATGCGGTTACCAGCCATCAAATCACGGCCCTCAAAGATATTAGTGGAGAGGGAGTCACAGGGGTAGATTTAAATTGGTGAAAATTGTTTGTCGGCTGTGGGGATCGAACCAGGGTTCTCAAGATCCACAGGCCGACTCGATACCACTGAGCCATCTACCCCATAATCGTATAGTTCCTATTTTGAGAATTATATTATTACAAATATACAAATTATATTTGTTTCAAAATTTGAAAAAAATTGTTTATTTTAAACCGAAACCGTAATCGACAAAATCTAAATCGCAACAGGAACCGATATAATATTTTCTAAAAACCGCAACCAATAAACGAAACTTTACTGTTATAAAAACCTCAAAATTTGTCGGCTCGAGTACCTGAAAACTACTACAATTGCGATTTAGATTCTGTTGTGCAGACTAACAAAATACCCAGAGACTAATTACAACCAAAAAACAAAATACTTATAATCACAGGGGTCAGTGTGATGATAATACCAGCTATCATCTTCAAAATCTTCTAAAACAAAGAAGTTACGCTTCATGCTTCACGAACAACTGCAAACGCAGTCGGCCATGGACCACAAACATTCGCAGGAGTAACTAAGAAGACGCATGTAAACAATAGAAGATCTGTGGCGTCTACCACAACTGTGAAGTGAATCTGTAATGACGTGTGTGTTCTGCACTGACCAGGGTCATAGAGTCACCGAGTCATAGTTCATGCAGTCAACCAATTAGGAGCTGTTTAGTGAAATGAAGTATAGGATTGTCAAATTATCTTGAACATTTGGTATCGTAAATTTTCCGCAGTCAATTGCTTCTACATAACAAATTTTTAAGCAGAAGAGAGACGTCATCAAAATTTGTAAGTAGAATAATGACGTCAAAGACGGCTGCGTTTATAGGATACACAAAAAATTAAATGCAATGAACGTTGTATAAATGTATAATAAATTTTCTAACATTTTAAATGTTTCAGGTATTATTTATCAAATATATAACACATAAATCACAACAAAATTGACAAACGACAACGCGAAACAAAATGGAGTGAGAGTCGTATACAAATGTAACGATTTTAAAGACAATAGGTACGAACGCCTGGTAAAGAAATGCATTTCAATTCTTTTAAATAAATTACAATTTCTTGAATAATAATGGCTAGTAGCATAAGCTATGTTTTTGGGTGTTTTAAGAGCACGGTTTTAACATGTTAGAGATAGCTAAAACATCCAAATACACTGCACTTAAAACAGGCAAAAATAGAGCTTGTGCTACCAGCCATTATGTTTAATTATGTTTTAATTTTAAATAATTGTAAATATAATTAATGTTTACTTTCCTTATTTTAATTTGTTTTTCACTTAACTACAAACGTATTTATTATTCTATGACGTCTTTCTTCTGCTTACATTTTTTTTTTGTATAAATGATTCTAGATATAGATACTTCAAGTAATGTGGTAAAAATTTAATTTATTTTGTGCCAATTTTTCTAAAGTAATTGAGAAATGTACAAGATTATTCGAAAATAATTATTATCATTATACGTTAAATTAATTTCGCAGGAATATTACTTATTGTGAAGAGCTCTTAAAGGAATTCGACTCTTCCAAGAATTGCTAAGACGTTTAAGAATTTGTTTGTCATGCAAAGTGCATTTTATTTTTTCGTAAAGTCTTCTTTTTGTGGCGGATAATCATAAATTAATTTCGATTATCGGCTAGCATTTTAAAAACAGATTTAGATAAACTTCACATAGCTCAGCTTCTAAGAATTGTTGTGTGGGCTTAAATTTATTGCAGCAACAAACTGCGATTTGCGATTTAGTTCAGATTGCAGATCCTGTTTACAGGAATTTCAACAAATCTACATAAACAGAGCCATAGTGTCTAGAGTAAACTTTCTGCATGGTTACAATAAATTGTGCAATTAAAAATGTTAATTAATCGTAAATTAAAATTATAATTAATTGTTTATGGTAGCTGTTTCAAATAGTTGCCAAGGTTGTTTTTTCTGACAGCTGAAATGTTAGTTTTTGTTTAAAGAAATGCAGAATTTAGTTTTTGTTTGTTTTAGTCATAGCCACGGGCAGGTGTAATCTGGTGAATACGTTTTTCTACTAGCAAGTGAAAATCAAGGTGTCTTTCCTCAAACAAGCTATCAGAAATTAGTTTCATGTACTTTTTACTTGCGCACACTTCCGATTATAATTTGTCTAATTAATTTATGATTATTTAATTGTTCTACTTAAATAGTAACGTAATATTTTGAATCCATATCAGACATGTTTTACTAAATATTCATTTATTTCTTTGCTACTCTTACTACAGTTTATTAACACCGGTAAACTAATTGTCGAAAAAGATTCACAGTGTAGCAAGATGGCTCATATGCTCGCGAATACATTCCAATATATATTTATAAAAATATAAAACCATTAAGTTTATAAATATATACGAGACAACACTTACGATAATAATTTTTTAGAAGCTTCAGTTAACAACAAACTAAAAAATTAAATGAAACATTAATGCGCCTGTCATTTTTGTACCGGCTTGAACAATTGATTTACTCACGGATTTTGCGCTGATTGAACGCTAAAAACCGACTGCCCGATTTTGTGATAGTTTGTGATAGTTGTGGATTGCTACTCCAACAAAGTTTATATTTATCACCAACAAAGTGTGAAATCAATCAAAATGTAAAATGATATATCAAACAAATTTTGCTAAAAGGAAGTTCTGCGGAATTAGGGTTTGTGCGAGCGAAGCAAGCCTTGTTTAAGAACACGTTCAATATTGAAATAAATGCATAAAAAACAGGAATAATTTGAGCTAAAATCTAATCTAACGGCTTGCGTATGTGAGGCATATCTACGAGCTTGTTTGTTAAAAATGCGACCGAAGCAATTCTCGCCAAAATGTACAATTTTTACAATTTTATATTTTGCCGGTAACATAGGTACTACAAAATACGACTGTTTAGTTTCCACTATAGGGTAGCCCCCCTGCTTATCTAATATTGAATTTTTGCAAATTCATCAAGTTCAAATGTGTTTTTGACAGCTGGTATAGTGCTACTCACTTTTAAAGATTTCAATTTCGAACTGTAGTGAAGTGTAGTATGAAACACTTTAAAAAAAATGCATGTTAAGTTTTAATCTTAATTCAAATGAACCAAATTAAGATTTAGTATCTGTTACATAAAATGGCTAACCAAAAAATAAATACTTTTAGTGAGAGAGATCAACCTGATGCATTAATAATAACTTTTCAACATTTGGCATCAATTTAGTTAGGTTTCATCTCAAATCTCCTTGGTTAGTGATGTCCATTCTGTTTCTTTTTTATTTATTATAATTGTTAAAATAAGTTTGTATACAAGACCGTAGTGAATTGTCAGTCTGTTTGTTATGTGTTACGTAAAAACTAAGCAACAAATCTATCAGTGTATGTGGATGATTGCATTCATAGCGTAACTGAGATCTACTATCGTGGACTTCCAATTATATCTCATAGACCCCAATTTTAGTTTTTTCGCTGACATGGACCTCTTGTGTCCCGACCCCTGGGGATCGGTATAGACAACTTTGGGTATCACCGCTCTATAAGCTGTATACTATTTTTATTTTAAACTCGAGGGATCGGCATAAAACGATTAAATCATCGCAATTACGTTTACAAAGGAACTCAAAATATGATCCGTCATAACTGGTGTCACAAGGTTCGCACAGGGTTGTACAGCCCCATTCTCCGGTCCGTCAATCATAGGAAAAAACAAGAATAATTTTAGGCTGAATACGACCCTTGAAAATTTACCTATTTTGACTATTGATAAGTGATATGGGGTAGCCGCACTAATGGATTTCATTGTAGTTATTTGGGACAGGGACGTTTAATCGTTTTATGCCGATCCCTTGAGTTTAAAATGAAAATAGTATATGTTACGTTCTCTGGAATTAAGAAGATACATGTGCATGTATTATATAATACCAAATAAATGAATCAATAAACTGGGCCCTCTAAAATAATGTAAACCAAAACCTCTGAAACCATTTGTTAGGTTCAGGTTGAAATGTAAAATTTCCGCAGGAAATTACAATTTATTTAGTTTTTAATCAACTAAAATGTTTGTTTTTACACAATGCATCAATTAGTATTAAGTAAATTTAGGGTAGCTGCATTTCATGTTAAATAAAGGAGTGTTCACTTCCCCCTCATGCCCATAACTCACGTTAACATAACATAAACATACCGTAGTCACCCCTAATATAATAAAAAATGCATTACGAAATGAGTAGGTAACCTGTCCAAATCTTATCGAAGTAATACACTTTTCGGTGTTGTATCACAGCGGGGAAGCTCTTTAATCAGGATACTGATGCCGCGAGGGGGGCAGAGGAGACAGTACCCTCTTGCACGCCCATGGGTCGTTCACCCATTGTTGTATGACAATGCCCAGTCGTGCATTTCCTATTTTATCTCACGAGGACAAATGTTCGCCAAGCTTCAAGTGCCATACGTGCTTTATCTGATGTGTGCATGGACGACAATGTTAGAGTTCGCATGATTCGGAAAACAGGAAGTAGTAATAAAGTGATGAGAGATGATTAAAAATATGTGTTTCATGTTTTACATCGTGAAATAGTTATTTTTTATTCTAGATTGCGTAATGTTACTTTTGCATTCGAGAATGCAAAAGCATTTCGCAATCGAGTATCAAACAACGTTTTTTCGAAAACTATGTTCCAAAATTAGTAATAATGTAATGAGTAAATTTTGACGTTTAGGATTAATTAATGTGATATCTAATGTCTCCATGACAACAATGTATGTAATATAATTGCTATCAAATCTGGTAATCCCTGACCAGCAATTGACAGCTGGTTGGTAATAGAAACCAAACAAACGTTCTAATTTTTTTCTGCGATTTAATGGGATTCGCAATGCATTACGCATTGCATTTCGCATTGAATTTCTCAAGAAACTATTCCAGTACACCAGTTAGCTTCCTCAAGCGGGATAAATATGAATAATTGCTCAATTGGAACATTAAATATAAATTTTGTTAAAGAATAGAAGTATTGTTTCTAAGCAAAAATATCTGATGTGGACACCACATGACTTCCTTGTACCCGTATTAAACTATAGATATTTTTTTAATTGCACATATTTGACATTAAATCTTTTATTTTTTGCTCTAATCCATAGCAAACTTAATTTTTTTTTAAATCAAAAAATATATAATATTTAAATTTAGATATCTCGTTTATGCAAAAAGCTAATTTAAAAATTTTTAGACGCAGAATTTAATTCTCTAAAACTTTTATTTGCAGCATTTATTTCTAAAATTGAAATAATACCATTTTTTTCAAGGAAAACTGTTAGCAGCTTCATGTAATGTGTCACTTCCGGTTAGTCTATTTTAACCAAAATCTATTATGTTATTTCCATTGATATAGTAGTCTTATATACCAAATTTGGAAAGTTTTAAATTATATTTGAATATGGTTTTTCATGAAAATCTATTATAGGCTTCAAGTAAAGTACCACTTCCGGTAGTTGTATAATGACCAAAAAGGGAGGTGCACAACTAGATGTTATAACAGTCCTAAATATAAAGTTTCAATTTTCTACGGCTTACCGTTTTTGAGTTATGCGAGATACGTACGTACATACGTACGTACAGACGGCATGACGAAATTAGTCAAAATGGATTCATGGAGGGCCAAAACACCTATTTCCGTTGAAATCTGAGAACCGAAAATTTTCGCGATTACAATACTTCCTTTACTTCGTACAAGGAAGTAAAAATAAAGTAACAAATTTTATTAAATTGTGAGCCTTTCTTCTATCAAAAAATTGCAGGATGCAAAAAACTTTTGCATCCTGCATGCAAAAGTCTTTTGCGTTCTGTAGACAAAAAAACTCATTTCGCGTGTTGATAGTAGTCATGTAAATTTTAACTTTATATGACAGTTTTCGAAAAAAATATTTATTGTTTTGCTACTCTGCATAACAGAAACAGTAAACGGGACTTACAACTTATAGTGGGATCAGAACCACTCAAACATAATTGCATTTTGTTGGATATTCAGATAAAGCGACCGGAAGTTAATCCTTGAAGGCTTTGATTTAATATCAAGGATCAAGTCAGTGAGATTTGAGTGTGCGAATTTTGAACTAAAATATCTGTTGAAATGTGACATAGTGAAATCCCAAAATCACAGAACACATTCTGCACATATTTAAGCCGTTATCATCATCATCTGTGGCGCTACAGCCCAAATCGGGCCTGGGCCTACCGGACACACCGAGCCGCAGTTTTTACACTGCCGTACTGCCTGTTTTCGTAGTCGAATGCTACATTATTTAAGGCGTATAAGTGACTAGCTTATAGCGCCCGAGTGTGATAAATACATGTAGCTGTATTTTATATTTTACGACAAATCACACATTGTCGACAGCCGTTATACTCAATTTATGTCTCAAATGATTTCGAATTTTATACATTTATTTGCACATTCGTTCGCGGTTTAAATAAACAAAGCCCGTAGAACAAATGATCTATTCAAGTAAACCTTAGTATATATTTTAAGCAAAATTTGCATGATTGAATTTTAATATTGCCGGTGATATCTGTATTCATAAAATGTGTATTTGTTTGAGCAGTAAACTTTTTTTATATAACAATTATTTAATGTGCCAGTATTTTTAATATTTCCTTTTTAAACATGAATACTATATTTTATTGTGTCATGACATCATGGAATAAATTTAAAAACTTTATGCAGTTTTTCATTTCTATTTATAATTTATTTTTAGTGTGTACAAGAATTATTTAAATACTGTCCATAGTTAAACATGTTTCAATATAAATAAATAAATATATCATCACGCCTTTTATCCATTACTGGGTGTGGCACTCTGGCGAAGCAGAACTCGGTAAGTGATATATTTCTATGCTTGAAATGCGGTTACCAGCCGTCAAATCACAGCCCACAAAGATGTTGGTGGAGGAAGAGCCACAGGGGTAGATATAATTTGGTGAAAATTGTTTGTCGACTGTAGGGATCGAACTAGGGTTCTCAAGATCCACAGGCCGACCCGATACCACTGAGCCACCTACCCCATTTCTATTTATAATTTATTTTTAGTGTGACGGCTGGTAATCGCACTTCACGCGAAAAATATATCAGTTACCGAGATCTGCTTAGGCAGAGTGCCACACTCAGTAATGGGTAAAAGGCGTGATGATATATTTATTTTTATTTTACAAAAATTGTTTAAATACTGTCCATAGTTAAACATGTTTAATTATTAATATTTAACATCATTTGGTAGTTACTAAAACTGGACACTACACTATTTCAAGTTTTTAGCCAAATTTATATGATTATCAAACTTGTGTCTAATTTTAAAAGAACTACTACAATCTTTTATTGGTATTCGGCAACTATAAAAGACTTCAAAATATTCAAAATCACATAAAAAACAATTTACATTTTTTAACATTCCACCCAGACACATTAATAGTTTCTAATCATAACCAGATATACCTTAAAAGTTTCTAAAATACTAAAAATCATCATTATCTATAATTAGACAACCATAAAAAACATTATCAACTATAAATCGGTTTTTAACACCTTCGTCCCAAAACAAAAAATAATTATATATATTCAAAGATAACTAGGATACAACAAATATGGTATTAGAGTATGTGGGAGTATCATATGTTTCTAGAGAAACAACACACCTGTTCCTAAGCAACTGTGATTCTGTAATTTTCACAGAATTTAAATCGGGACATCGATGAATATAAACAAGAGTGATTGAATTTTCAGTGAATCATTATTGAGTTTATTGACTTATATTGTTAAATATTATATTTGTATTGTTCTTGTCCAGATTGAAAGATATGAGTGATGGCACTCAAAAACAAGAAATGATTTTTGTGGTGTAATATTCTGCCTACACTGATCTTGTAACAAAATATACAACTCTTCTAGCTGTACATGGTGTGCGAAGGTGTATAATGAGAGAAATATTTAAATTTGGACACCCATTTTGGACAAAAACAACTGCTCATTTTCTTAACTTGTTCCTTGAGGGTGTGAGAAATCATTCTAACAGTACAGAGAATCAAATTACAAACGAATAGCATTTTCAAAAGATCTTGACATATTTGACATAAAAATGTTTGTTATTGCTACTCTATACAATAGAAAATTAATTCCAATTACAGTACAGGAGAATACAGTTTATAGCAGAATCTGAATCATTCAGATAGGCGTATTTCGTACACAAGTTGATGCGTTGATAGATATGATTGAAGGAAAAATGTAAAGTGGGAGGAATAAACGAGTTTGTATGAAGAAAATTATGAATGTGGCTGTAGCGAAAATAGTGTACCAGGATAGAAATGTTTAGTAAATATTAAGTACGCGATGAATGTAATTAATAAATGTTCTTTTGATCTTTCACAGATTCGTGCTACTTCATTAGATGAAACATGCTACTCCACTTAGTATAGCTACCACGTTAGATTAGGTTAGACGAACAATATGGCGAACTAATTTTACTAGCAATTTTATTTAAAATATTTCGCAGTAGATGATGCTAAATGTAATTAGTATTTTTTGAGTAAATATTTAACATCTGATTAAAAATTAACTTAATTATAAACAGGTTGTCTTTAACACACAAAAATTGAAATAGCATTAAATTTGATTTATATGGCGCTCAGTTGGTTGCAGCATTAGACCGGAGTTCAAAAGGTCCCAGGTTCAAATTGTGGCGGTATCTCAATTTTTCTCTGTATAATAAAGTTTATGGGGTAGGTGGCTCAGTGGTATCGAAGCGGCCCGTGGATCTTGAGAACCCTGGTTCGATCCCCACAGCCGACAAACAATTTTCACCAATTTAAATCTACCCTTGTGGCTCTCCCTCCACTACTATCTTTAGAGGCCGTGATTTGACAGCTGGTAACTGCACTTCACGCGAAAAAATATATCACTTACCGAGATCTGCAAGAAATAAGCTTTTTTCGTATTCTTTGTCAGGATTAAAGCGTCTGCTTAGACAGAGTGCCACACCCAGTAATAGGTAAAAGGCGTGATGATATATTTATTTTATTTTTTATAATAAAGTTACGATGCTAAGGCCCATTTGTTAAGAATGACCAAGATGGTTGATACCACATTTTATATATTTTATATATTTTATATATTTTCAGATTTTTATGCTATAATTAATTCATATCAATATTAAAATGTTTATTGTTAGTTAAATAATAAATAAATAAATATAAATATATCATCACGCCTTTTACCCATTACTGGGTGTGGCACTCTTCTGTAGCAGATCTCGGTAAGTGATATATTTATTCGCATGAAGTACGGTTACCAGCCGTCAAATCAGTGCCCCCAAAGATGTTAGTGGAGAGGGAGCCACAGATGTAGATTTAAATTGGTGAAAATTGTTTGTCGGCTGTGGGGATTGAACCAGGGTTCTCAAGATTCACAGGTCGACTCGATACCACTGAGCCACCTACTCCATTAATAGTTAAATAACAATGGTAAAACAATATTTGTAACAAATTATTATTAGTTCAATGCATATTATAGAAATTATAACGTTTTAACATTTTGAATTATCAAAAATTTTGACATATCTTAAATGTGTTTTATTTATTTATTTATTTATTTCTTTTACGCTGTACAACAGAATCTGAATCCCAATTACAGTATAGGGTCCGCACTCACCGAGCCGCAGTGTGGTAGTTTATATAATTTTTAGCTTGAGTGCAATTCGAACTCGGGATCTCCGGATTCGAATTCCGTATCGCTATCCACACCACCGTACTGACGGACAAATATATTTTTTTATTCCAATTCCACTTTTTCAAGTAGTTAATAACGTTTTATGCAACTATACCCAAATGTTTAAAATAATTTGAATATATCCTTTACTTATCAAATCTTTTGTTCTTTTCAGTCTAACCTACAGTTTTTGAATATAAAGAATTTTCGTTACATTTAGGACCTGTCATATAATTACTGTAAACCAGTGAACCAATGTATAATTTTAAACGGAACAATAAAGTTTTCAACAAATAAAAATTTGTTATATAAATTGTAAAGTGCAACTGCAATGAAAACTCTTCTAAAGTGTGCATTATTAATTAACTGCACGATTTCAAATAATAAATAAAAACATTCCTGGAAAAGTACCCAATGTGAATGTATTACATAATTAGAGCAAACAGCAAACGAAACAATAGCAATCGAAAACAAAACTTGTCCGCATAAGTCACACACGTAACCGAACAATAAACAAACTTCCGGAAGTACCGGAAACAACGCGGTTATCTCTCGTCGTGCAGTCAGCGTAACCACTGTCCCACGAGTGTTACCACCATCCGGCTATCGGTACAAACGTAACTATCAGCTTCAATTACTGCACCGGTCACATAGTATTATCATCCCTATATTGTTAGTTTTTTCGTTTCCTCTGGGTGGCATTATTTAGGGAGGAAGTTGATATTGGGAGTGCAGGATGCAGGGATCTATAGGTTGCACAGGAGATTTGCTTCACTGGTGACCTTCGTTAGACACACACACACTGGTAACTGGATTGTTATTAATGTTCATATTTTGTAATAACAGTGATTTTTATCTTATTTAGCATTGAAGTAGTGTGAAATGTACATTTACAACTTATCTGCTGTATGACAATCAGATGTTTGCATTGGGTTTAAAAGATAAATGTGTCAATATTTTTGCTTGTAAACTGAACAATGTTTGTACTAACAATCAACAATTTATATTAATACAACTTTAGGAATATGTCTTCTTTCTTTATTTACTATTTTGCATAACATGAACTTATTCCCAATTACAGCAACTTGGAATCCGAACCAATCAGTCAAACTATAAAATTCAAGCAAAGTATAAATAGCTTAGGAAATGTTAAAAATTTCAAATGCAATTTTTAAAATTATTTTTCATCTTGACGAGGCTCAATTCGCTCGTACTTCCAGAGCCGTCTTTACCCGGGGATTCACTAAACACACCTCATACCGCTTTCGGCACTTGTTATGCCGTTCACAATGTGCAAGTTAAAATAGCTCTTATTACTACACACCTAACAATTACCGAAACTGCTCGGCCACGTCCCCGAAAAAGACATTTTAATTACGAGGCTACAAATGAGCACATTTTAGACCCAATGAAAAAAATAATTTTTATTTTATTTACTTGACTCGGCTATTTCGAAATTAAGAGAGATTCGAGTTGCTAAAGGTTCAGAATAATAATAATAATCAGAATAAATTGGTACCTATTAAATAATAATATAAAATAAAAACATTACTGATGTATTTTTTCCTTGCTTTTATTGAAAAAAAAATGTATTGATTTTTAATTTGTATAATTTATTGTTTTATTTATATAATTTAAGAATTTTGAGAAATAAATAAATGAAACATTAAAAATTACATTGCGTTTTTTTGGTTGACAAGAGCCGGGGCCCCGGGGCGCATGCTGTCCACACCGTACCCCGGCGCAGAATATGCGTAAGAAGGCCCTGCGTACTTCTAACAAACAATCCGTAGAACATATTCTCGGCTCAAGTAAGCCGTTATATTCTGTAGTAACATATTAAGTGCATTAAAAATTATTTAAAATTTTGCATGAAAATATGTGTTGCCTAGAAACTGCATAAGTCTTTTTTGAATATAATTTGCCAAAAAGTGCCCGAAACAAAGTCGAGGGTACTTTTTCTGTTGAATTATATGTAAAATTATAAACAAAATAGACTGCTGTAAAGTAACAAATATTCCAAATAACTTTCAATCATTAAAATTGATAAATTTATCTTTCTAAGAAAGTCTGCCAAAAATTCCGGAAACTATACTCCGTATTAAACGCTCCTTTCCGCGAATTATCTGTCGTCAAATTACCTAAAACTAGAACGAAACCATAAACATGATCTTATGATCTAGTTTAAGCAACTTTACATGGTCTAATAAACATGATTATTTCAAAACAATTGACAATATCACATTTCCAGCGCTACCGCAGACGAAACACAATCTTATTTCTGCACGCCACTGGTTTTGCGCAGTTTCCGGCGCCCGGAGCAAGGTGAGAGTTTCAAGTGCCCCCCGCGGCACGCCACTGGACCCGCCGGGGTCGCATTCTTGTCGAGGTCTTTCAAGTCTCGTGGACAAGTCACCAAGCAGACTTGCTACACTTGAATTCAGAAGCGACTTCTGCTGAGGCACTGGCTAAACACGGTAGCGTTGATTATTTATTATACTCCAGAAGACGCTAGAATGACGTGCTCGAAGAATTTAACACTTCAGTAATCCGGAATTGTAATCAAGTTAAAATAATTGAATATAAATCAAAATTTATTGCAGATGAGAAATCTGACGATAATAATTTTCATTTTCGTTTTACCTAGAATCTGAATTAATCCGAAGTTTTACAAATTTATTTGCTAATCTGCATAAAAAAATCGATTTACAGTACAGGATATCTACAGTTTATAATGATATTCAATTAATTGAATATGGATAGATTTTTGTTGATGACAGCGTTAATGTAACTTAACATTTGAAACAGAAAATATTTAAACTTGCATACTATTTTGTTTAATGTCACTATTTTAATTTTGTCCATAATTTTTTCGTTTAAAGTTTACATAAATTGCATGAGTCATAATATAACAAAACTAATTAAAAACTGTCATTACACAACACAAAAGCAGACAGAAATGTATGATTTTGCAACGCATGGACTACAAACTTATTGTCGCCCCTTGATATGGGATAGGCAGCTCAGTGTTATCGAGTCGGACTGTGGATTTGAGAATCCGGGTTCAATTTCCAGAACCGACAAACAGTTTTTATCACATTAAAATTACTTCTGTGGTTCTTCCTCCACTAATATCTTTAGCGGCCGTGATTTGACACTTTATGCGCATAAATATATCACTTACTGAGATCTGTTTCGACAGAGTGCTACACTCAGTAATGAGTCATAAGCGTAATGATATTTTCATTTGATATCAAATTATAAAAGGTTAAAAATGTAAAATTATATGAAATTTTAATGAATTCAATTGATATTTGTCGTAAATATTTCCACCCTAGATTATAGTCTACATCCAGAACTGGATAAAAGAATAGTGAACAATTTTCTACCAGGAAATTACAAAATGTTAACAATTATCTTAATATTTATTGCAATTGTAAAAGAAAAACAAAGCTCAAGTTTTATACAAACAGAACCTATCGTACAACTCAAATCGTCCATGTACACGCAGCTACACAAGTAGAAAGCAAAATGGTGTACATTTATACATGTTGTACAATTCTGGCAATACAAGAGTTTTTATTTTGAATATATTTCAAGAAGTAAAGGTACAATTTTTCATCATGAAGCTATAACTATTCATATAATGTTGAATTACCAATTAAGTACGTATTAATAATAGTAAATTCATTTCAAATGCAGTACAGGAGTCCTACAGGCTATAGTGAAATACACTCGGATGCAATTGCATTTTTTCTACGATTGCTATGAAAAGTTGACAATTACGCTGTCATTTGACATCGTAAAGTTGACGTTTTCTGTGGAACAATCGAAAAATATCTTTTTGGCGCGTCTCCAATGGCAACGCGTGAAAAAGACGTTAAATGCGCGCTTATTTCAATAGTTACCAGGGATACAAACAAAACAGAAACTTGTCATATTGACAGTTAACAGAATGAATTTATTTTCAACACGTATACGTTTTTAAATAATTTTAAGATGCAATCGTAGAAAAAATATGTGTGTATCACGAGCGTAAAGTGTCTTTGTTCCTCTTACACTATTACAGCTCGCGCTGCAATTACCGTGTTCGAGTAACAAAGAATCACTTTACGCTCTTAATACACAAATAACTATTTGATTAAATGAAGCGATGTCTATAATGATTAATCGTCAATATTTATTTATTTGCTATTCTGCACAACAGGAAATTCATCCCAATTACAGTACTGTATATCTACAAATTATGTAGTGGAATACAAATCTTTCGAACGCGATTATAATTTTGATTATAAATTGAAGGTTTGAATATACGTTGTCGTTTGTGGCGCAATAGTTAAACTTGTCGTTTCTGTTCCTTTTAAGAATTCCAAAAAGATCTTCCTGCCTCAATTCCAATTACCTCCTCTCAAAGACAAATTTACACCACTAAAACAAACACAGTGTGCGACACCCTGTAAACATGTCATCGCAAACACTAACACCGTGTGAAGCGGCTTCTTCACTTCTTTACCAACTTCCGTCCACTGCGTGGAGCTGAATAGTTGTTGAATGCTGGATTTTACGTTTCCGCCGCACTAGTTTATCATTTGTTTTAATTGTGGTTGGTCGCTACGTGAATTAACGCAACGTAGAACTTCCTCTACGTACAGATGCAGTTATGTTGACTTGATGTTGTAATAGGAAATAGAAAAAAATGGAAAAATGCTTTGGTATGTCGTGCATTTTTTCGAGAAATAATTATCAGTTTTTATCAGGAATGCCTTTATAAAATTGTACTGTTTCTTTCAATAATGTTGAAATTTCTTCATGTAAGAACAAAATTACGACACGCGACATTTTAAAACCAACTCAGATCAGTATCTATTTCATTAGGCGTATCCTATTTGTAATTTGGATCAGATCTTACTTACACTTAATGAAATAGATCACTTACTTGTCATTCTAAATATTTTTCTGTAATCCATCTTCTTATGTTGTTTTGTTTGAACTGATTTAAGTGGGCCAAATGGGAATGGAATACAATTATTAATTATAGTTAAATTTTCGTTAGCCGCGCATTCCGCATACATCATAGTTTTTTTAACTATTAAAAACAGTAAGATATCTCTACTGATTGACGATGATTTTGAAGCTCGAGATGAAGCCAAAATTTCCAATACATAAATAAAATATATAAATATATCATCAAGCCTTTTACCCATTACTGGGTGTGGCACTCTGCCTAAGCAGATCTCGGTAAGTGATATATTTTGTCGCGTGAAATGCGGTTACCAGCCGTCAAATCACGGCCCTCAAAAATATTAGTGGAGAGGGAGCCACAGGGGTAGATTTTTAAATTTCCAATACATTAGTAGTAGAATAGTTATTTTTGTATTAAGTGCGCAAAATGAGTGTTTATTTTTTGCGTGTGAGAATGTTAAAAGAATTTTTCCCACGAAATACAAACAACATTTTTTCTACAACTGTAAATAAAGAATAATACAATAATTATTGATTTATTTAAGTAAATTAAAGTAAAACAATCAACAATAATATGAATTTGATACTATTCATGTGTTGTAACTAATGAAACCTGACAACAAATAATTTGGGAGCGTCCACGAGATACTCATTTTGCGCACTAGAATACGAAACAGTGCGCAAAATGCTCACTTTGCGCACTAGGGTGCAAAATACGCGTTGTCATGATAATGTAAATTATGAAAAAATTGCGTACTTCGCGTATTGATATTAGTGAAAAAAATGAACAGTAGAAAAACTATATTTTAATTTACAAATTAATTTTGTATGCATTTATCTTCAAACTAGTTTTTACTGTTTAAAAATTAGTCCTGTGGTTCTTCCTCTACTAACATTTTTGACGGCTGGTAGCCACAATTCACGTGCAAAGACAAAACCACTACTTTTACCTCTTCTTCAATACAAGACCCAGTTATTTCAATTATCAAAACAAGAAGGTAAGTACATTTTGTCGAGCAAAAGGACGACTATCTTTTTATTATTATTATTAGTTAAAATATAAATTTAAATTTAGAAAAGATGCAGAACAAATAAAAAACAAACCTTAATAGCACAAATAAATAATAATTCTAAGCAAAACAGAACGAAATAAATGCAGAGATGTCGCTTCCCTTATGACATATTTTTATTTAAACAACATTTAGGGAGTTATTTTGCAAAAATTTTGGTTTAAATATATTTAAACTTTGAATGTATTAGTTATTTGTTTTAGGATCCAAAAAATTTTCTAACAAAACCGAAACCCAGAGATTTGTATTAAAACCCATAGTCTGCGAGCTAAAATCGGAGAGGTAGCAACCGTAGATAAAAGATGTGATATTATATTTATTTGCGATTATTTTATCGTTCCAATAACAATCTGAAATAGGTAATTTAGGCGAATACATTCAACAATATCTACATGTCAAATTACTGTATTATTACGTGAAACAAGGTATAGTTATGAATAATTAGAACAATTACTAATGTTCAAACAAGAAATAATTATGTTCGAGTCGTCTAGCGTGCGTTGAAAGACAGATGAAAAATCACAAAGCTGACAGCGGTGTTATATTTTAACCAGCAACTATTTTTAGAAAACATCAACATACGTATGTTCAGCATCCCTTGCATAAAAACAAAGGGGAATCTTAAAGGAAGCGTGCCCTATTTCCTATTTTGAGAAAGGGTTGACAATTAGCGCCCTATATTTATCTAGTCACCCCTACCTATCAAAACAGAAGAGGATCTTCGCAAGATCCTAGAGGAAACTAAATCTTTTTCATCTTTCCAATCTTTTTCAGTTTCCTGTGATTCGCCTAAGAGAGAAAGAGACAGAACTATACATATCAGAATCTCTTTCTCCAGCAGTAAACACATGTTCACATAGTTCACATTAACATCGTAGAGGCCTGGAAACAACAGATGGTAGCTATGGTGTATACTATGCAGGTATGGAATCTAAATGCCATATGAGAGCTTATAAGCAAAACGGACGGATGCAGATTTTGTGGGGTGTACCAAGATGGTGCGAAATTTAAACCCGGAAACGCAGTTGGCAAAGATTTTTTTGTTTTACCTCCAGGTGCGGAATACGAGTATAACCGCAAATCTGTAGTAGGATCGCTCCATATAGAATTCTATAATAAAATACAGGCGATAATTTTCAAATCGCCAAATTAAAATTACGTTCCAAATAATTCTGCAATAGAAATATAGTTAACAACATTTGTGTACTACTTGGTACAAAACGCACCGGTTATTTTCTGTTGTATTATGTAAAACCATAATCATTATTTGACAAATGATAGAAAATCTAATGTCACAAATAGAATTCTATATTGGAGCGATTCGGGGGACCGACGGAAAGTAAAGCCCAGAGAATGTGTACTTTTGTTTGAATATCTACAAAATATATCCATTTGACCAATGAGAATGATGAAGATAAGTAGCATTGTAAATAATAAAATGATATAAGATTTAGTTTCTTCTATGTACTGTTATTTGAATGGGTTCCTACTAGAGATGCGCATTTTTACCCGAAACCCGAAACCCGACCAGACCCGACTCGACCCGCAGTCGGGTTTCGGGTCAGTTGTAAGTTGTTCATGTCGGGTCTGGTTCGGGTCTGGTTCATTTACGGGTAAGTCGGGTCTGGTTCATTTACGGGTAAGTCGGGTCTGGTTCATTTACGGGTAAGTCGGGTCTGGTTCATTACGGATAAGTCCGGTCGGGTCTGGGCGGGTTGGATACGGATAAATCGGGTCTGGTTGTAGACGGATAAATCGGGTCAGGTTCATAATTTAATTTATATTTATATGAAATATTCAAGTGCAAAATAAATAAATAAATATATCATCACGCTTTTTACGCATTACATATCTCGGTAAGTGATATATTTCTTCGTGTGAAGTACGATTACCAGCCGTCAAATCACGACTCCCAAAGATATTAGTGGAGGGAAAGTCTCAGGACTAGTTTTAACGTGGTGAAAATTATTTGTCGCCTGTGGGAATGAAATCCGGGTTCTCAATTCTACAGGACTATAAACCACCTACCCCATTACAAGTATATTTAGAATTTATTTAAAATTTATAGTTAACGCTTGGTCGTTTATACATATTATATACGGGGTGTTAAAAAACGATAAAAAACTTTGAGGGCTAATACATTTTAATGTGCTGATTATGAATTATAAATAAAATAAAAGTAAATATATTACTACGTAAAAGATGTAATAATAATTCATTATAATTTTTATTAAAAATTACATGTCGGCCAGTGCCTCAGAAATATACGCTTCAAGAACCATGCCTTTAATTTAGCGAATTTAAAAAAAAATGTTGCTGAGAATAAGTACACTGAAATGTATATGCCTTAGTTTTTACCCTTTTTTGAACACCCTGTATGTTTATAATATTGAGCAGAGGTGAAAATCTAACAGTGCTTGCGCTCTCATTCATGCTTTGTAAACATAAATCAAAGCAATGCTACGATAAAGATGGCATAACAAAACAAGTGTATCAGAAATTGTATATTTTTATAATTCTACTGCCGCTTTTATTCGTATTATCTAATCATGGATTTTAGTAGACTTTATGTCATTCCGCTTTAGTATTTATATTTACCACTGGCGCACGCAAGGGGAGGGGTCTTCACTTATATTTCATATTTATTTAAATGTAATTAAATAATTTCTACATATATACATATATATATATATATATATATATATATATATATATATATATATAAATCTACTCGTTTTACAAATATCCAAGCCCCCTCCAAATATATTTTCTCGGTTCGCCACTGATATTTACTGAATTTTAGTGTAGTCTTTGCTACAAAACCGCAATTTGTACCAAAAATGTGTAACAACTATAAACATTATATATTTGTTTAATAAAATATTCACTCAAATATTTATACTTATAACAAATCATTTTGAACTACTCGTAAGTATACAAGTAGATTTAAGTAAGTAGTAGTTTTGCACAGTTAATATTAACAGATTTTTTATTGTATCTAATGAAATACTATATATTCCTTGTAAAATTAACTTTCGGATCAGTTGGGTACATATCTGTTCAAGTAGTATACACATAATCGGGTTAGATTGGATATCCATCCGGTCGGGTCGGGTTGGATATCCATCGGGCCGGGTCAGGTTGGATATCCATCGGGTCTGGGTACCCATCGGGTCTGGGTACCCATCGGGTCTGGTCGGGTTGGATATCCATCGGGTCTGGTCGGGTCTGGTCGGGTTGGGTACCCATCGGGTCTGGGCGGGTTGGATATCCATCGGGTCGGGTATCCATCGGGTCAGGTTGGGTACCCATCGGGTTCGGGTCGGGTCTGGTTAATTTTTTTTTATAAAATGCGCATCTCTAGTTCCTACACCATATTCGAAAATATATATTGGAACTATAAGCGAAATAGTTATTTGTGTATTAAGAGCGTAAAGTGATTCTTTTGTTACTCGAGCACGGTAATTGCAGTGCGAGCCGAAGGCGAGAGCTGCAATAGTGTAAGAGGAACAAAGACACTTTACGCTCGTGATACACACATAATTTTTTCTACGATTGCATCTTAAAGTTATTAAAAAACGTAGGTATACGTCTAAAACTAAATTCGTTTTGTTAACTGTCAATATGACAAGTTTCTGTTTTGTTTGTATCCCTGGTAACTATTGAAATAATCTTTTTCGCGCGTTGCCATTGGAGACGCGCAAAAAAGATATTTTTCGATTGTTCCACAGAAAACGTCAACTTTACGACGACAAATGAGAGTGTAATTGTCATCTTTTCATAGCAATCGTAGAAAAAAAATATTGTTTTAGATATTGACAACTTTTTCGCAGGGAAAATTATAGTTATTTACGGCCAGCGTAGTAAATTAATTTTTACGGGTGAGGTGGATAGTTTGTGGGGCGAGCGACAAAGGAGCGAGTCTCCATAATGCAGTGAGCCCAGTAATGTATACCGTGCACAATAGTTATTTGTGTATTAAGAGCGTAAAGTGATTCTTTGTTACTCGAACACGGTAATTACAGCGCGAGCCGAAGGCGAGAGCTGCAATAGTGTAAGAGGAACAAAGACACTTTACGATCGTGATACACACATAATTTTTTCTACGATTGCATCTTAAAATTATTAAAAACCGTATACGTACTGAAAATAAATTCGTTCCCTTAACTGTCAATATGACAAGTTTCTGTTTTGTTTGTATCCTGGAAACTATTGAAATAAGCGCGCATTTAATATCTTTTTCGCGCGTTGCCATTGGAAACGCGCGTATTTAACATCTTTTTCGCGCGTTGCCATTGGAGACGCGCAAAAAAGATGTTTTTCGATTGTTCCACAGAAAACGTCAACTTTACGATGACAAATGAGAGTGCAATTGTCAACATTTCATAGCAATCGTAGAAAAAGTTTTTTTTTGCACCTTCACAGCGTTTTTTTAATAAATGTACTTTATTTGTTTTATAAAAAGATACATTACATTTTGTAATCAAAGGTTACTGACGATAGGATAATTTATAGCAAGACGTTGTCATGGTTTTGATGAAAAAACAAGTACTGTCAGTGTCAACAGTTTCGTGAATTCTAGAAACAAATAATTTGAAATAATTCTCGACAAAGACATCTTATATAAACAAACAACAAATAAATACTGGACTATATCCCATTTTTTTTTTAAATCTGTTAAGTTTCAAAAATATTAATTTATGTGTATATGTTTGAACATATCCAATCGATTTTATCATATCTCAAAATCACAATTTTTCATTGGTATCGTAAATTAATATTAATTACAATTTGACATGATAATGGCAGCATGAGGAAAATAACTACAGTAAATAAAAATCAATAGTATTTCCTTCTCTTCGTAGAAATAAAACCTATTGTGTCGCAGTTTCTGTCTGTTAATTAAGATAGTCAATTACACATTTAGTTGAGACGTACAGATCAAGATAGCCATGGACCCATATTAATTTCAATGACGTCATACTTACTACGTACTACGCCAAGCTACGCACTAAATACATGACACATATGTTTGTAATTTCACACCCAAAATATTAAACTATTTCATCCGAATTCAATTGATGATATTTTGTTTTTGTATCATAACATTCAACCTTCATTTTTTATTATTTTGTTGTTTTAAGTTTTTGTTTCGCAAATTGAAGGCAGTCGTAGCGAAGTGGATTCAGCTTGTATAACTATTTCAACCTTAATAATAATAATAAAAAAATAGTAAGCGGTTCGGATTCCTCTACAAGATGTTGGGCCCCTTGGGATTAAGTTGCTGTTGCGCAGAGAAGCAAATAAAAGAAACCGAATTTGTGTTCCTAGAATATGCTGGTTGATTTTTCGGAATATGGCGTGTAGAAATTTGAATAAAAATGAAATTATGAATCTGGGCGTATGTAAATTATTTTGTAATGAATGATTACAAATAAATGAAAGTGTTTAAAACAAGTTTTTAGGTTCACTCGTTCGTAGAAATGGAAATTAAATTGCAAAAAGTTAACTGTCTGGAAAACTGGTCGTACGAAGAAATTACTCCATGCATTCCAGAGATTACTCGCTATATTTTATAATATTACAAAAAATAAATTAGTTTCTATATCATACATGCTTCAATCATATAGTGTAGGTATTTTTAAAATAACCTGAACATTTTATATCGTATATTTTCTGCTGAGATAGGTAGCATTCCCACAACCAACAAACAATTTTCACCAAATTAAATCTACCTTTGTGGCTCTCCCACCACTAATATCTTTGGGGGGCGTGCAAAATCTGATACGGCAGAGTGCCACACCCTGTAATGGGGAAAAAGGCGTGATGATATATTTAGTTTTATATTATTTTCTGCTGTAAAATAGTTTTAAAATTATCTGCCACTTATATTTTAACGAATTTCTTTCAAAATAATTTAGAACTGTTTATTAATGAACAAGCAAAAGTTTGTGCGTTCAATTTCACTGACTTCAACTTATATAAAAAAATACGATTGTGTCTGAGTGATTCAGATTAAACTATAAGCTGTAGGCTTCCGATACTCTAAGTGAAATTAAGATGCTGTTGTATATTACATAAATAAATAAACTATTTTTTCTACGATTGCTATGAAAAGTTGACAATTACGATCTCATTTGTCATAGTAAAGTTGACGTTTTCTGTGGAACAATCAAAAATATATTTTTTGCGCGTCTCCAATGGCAACGCGCGAAAAAGATAATAAATGCGCGCTTATTTCAATAGTTACCAGGGATACAAACAAAACAGAAACTTGTCATATTGTCAGTTAACAGAATGAATTTATTTTCAGTACGTATACGTTTTTAAACAATTTTAAGATGTAATCGTAGAAAAAATTATGTGTGTATCACGAGCGTAAAGTGTCTTTGTTCCTCTTGCACTATTGCAGCTCTCGCCTTCGGCTCGCGCTGCAATTACCGTACTCGAGTAACAAAGAATCACTTTACGCTCTTAATACACAAATAACTATAACACAGGACAATATAAAGCATATATTGAAGTTATTTTGAAAGATTCGGGTACTTGTATACACGGGTGTTTCTATGCACGAAACTTTAATGACATATATAATTTGATATACTAATTATAGAACAAAAGTATATTTTTTTAAATTCGCAAACATTAGGGTATTTCATTCCTAGTGTCACTAGTTTAATAGTATATTTAATTTTAAAAAAAATAAAATAAGGATTTATATCAGGTTCCTACATAATAAATAATTAATAAATGATTATTTGTAGGCAATGTTTATACTTTTATTCGACATGAAAATATCTATTCATCCTATAATTGAACGTTTTCCTGACATATTACGTAAATAACTATTATCACTTTGATAGCGAATAAATAGGAAGGTAACTTTTTGTAACTGATAATATCTCAGCAACCCTATAAAACTAATGTCATTTAAATTATTTTAATTTAATGTCGTTAAATTATCTTGCCGAATTACAATCGAGCATTTTATTTTCGTCGGCTAAATTTCAATTTGACAATTCTACCTTGTTACCTGACAGCAATTTGACTTAAAAAACTATTTAAAAATAAAATCACTGCACCTATGTCGCCATGAATTAATTTAGAGTTTTTGTTGTTAAATTGTTAGGTAATAAGATTTCAAGATATAAATTTATTCGGAAAAATAAAAACTTCCTGTGGTATTAAATATAAAAATACTGCAAATAAAAGAACTAAAAAAAATTAGTTTTCGCTCAGTGGTATCGAGTCAGCTTGCGGATCTTGAGAACCCTGGTTCGATCCCCACAACCGACAAACAATTTTCACCAAATTAAATCTATCCTTATGGCTCCCCCTCCACTAACATCTTTGGGGGCCGTAATTTGATGGCTGGTAACCGCACTTCTCGCGAAGAAATATATCATTTACCGAGATCTGCTACGGCAGAGTGCCACACCCAGTAATGCGTAAAAGACGTGATGATATATTTATTTATTTTATTTATCTATCTAGATTCTAGAATAATCTAAAAATGTTTGAGAGCCAAATGTATCGAATACTTTTGAAAATATCTTCCAACAAAAACTGGCAAGAAATGTATTTTAGATTGAATAGGATTCTGAAAACAAGGAATTAATTTCTGTAGCAACCAATTCGCCACATCCTATTGTCTATATGATTACCGAACGAATAAGGAAACATAAAACATATAATTCACTAGTGTTTCATAATCTCTGACGAAATTTCCCTAGAATACTAATTTCCTTCTATGTATCCTATTCCTACTTTCCATAGTTCCCAATATCAAACTCACCAGATCAAATTAAAATATTAATCTGTATGTTTCCGGTTCATCGATTTCATTTGTTTCAGCGGAAGTGGTTGGTTGCAAAACGCACCCTCGCGTATAAATAAATAACAATCACTTTCTCTTTCGCAGATCATGCGGCACTTGTTACGCGACTTTCTTTTATTTAATTAATAGGTACATCTCACAGAGATTATTCAACGGAATTTGTTTTTTGGTCGTTTGTTTCACTTGATTAATTGGTTTCTAAATGGACTATTTTATTTTAGAAAGAAGCTATAGTTGCTATACTGATGGGAATCAAATGATTTAATAGCTAGCAAGTTTTTGTTTTAATTAATTTGGAGATAGTAGCTTCACATCTGGTATTTCAATTCATATTTATCTATATTTAATTTCATTCAAATTAATTACCTACCTACATTTATGTAAATGATGAAAGTGTCTGAATTGATTATAAAATTCTTACATAACTATATTTACCTATAAGAATAAAAACATTTGACATCCGGTAAATATCCAAACAAAAAACTATTCAAAATTCATTTAAAATTAGTTTAATTAATTTACCACGATATGTAATGTCCAACTTTCCAAATAGTTTATCAATCGATCAAAGAAATTCTTTGAATTAATTTCAAAAATTACAAAATATTTCTCAAGCGTCCTTCAATATCATTTACATATTAACGTCCTAGAAAGTAATTTTGAGTATTATTCAACAGTGAATAGCATTGAATTTCCCCATGAATCATCATCAAAACTACGTTTTGTCAGTAGCAGAACTGCATAGCAATATGGTGACAGTTTATGGTTTATGACATACAGAAATTCCCAGTATTGTTTTCCACACCTGCTTATTAAAAGTTCAAATACGGTTAATACTGGGAACCACTGAATAGGCTAATTATCGTAATAGACATAACTAGGTATTAGCTAAGAAAATAATATTTACGAATTCCTTGGAAATATTCTTGAGAGGTTTAGGATTTGGGATTTTTCTTCTTATAGCATTATTGCAGGCTTTCTGTAGTTATAAATTCCGCTTTACAATTTCAAATTATTCTTTCTTAATCTGTAAATCAATTATTATTTATTACCACCGATCAACACGGTAATAACGACTATTTACTTTTAATAACATCTTTAAATACTATCACCATTTTAATATTCTGTCAGTTTTAATTTACTTCTAGACATTTTGCGCTCGTGTGAAGCTATCATTATAAAATTATTAGAATAAAGTTAATTTTGTTATGAAGCTGTCAATAGCTTACTGAGATTATTAAAAAAATTAAATAAAACAAAACTACAAAAATTGTCCATGTTGCTAATACATTTTCTAAGTTCCACAGATTTCAGCTTCCAAGTCACCCTACTAGATATATTATAATTCTCGGAGGACGACCAGCACAGTTAGTAATCATAGACGCGTTTCGCTCTTATTGGTGTTCATCAGTATGGTCTAATCGACTCCTTCATAGTGAACAAGTGCACCTGAAGAAGCTGTGGCAGAGTGCCACACCTAATGATGGGTAAAAGGCGTGATGATATATTTATTTTATTATTTTAAGGAGCCATTTGCATAATAAGTCACACGTTGGACTTTTTAGCACCCTATCACCTTTGTCACACTACGTCATACATCGTAGACCCCCCTCTCGTATTTCGTAACAAAAATACAAATTCCAATTTTCAAACCAGATGACTGATTAAAATGCATATGAATTGTCGTAAACAATAATATGACAAAAGTCGCCATTTTGAAAATTGAAATACAATTTACGAGACGCAATGTATGATGGCCAACCCTCTTCTCTATGTCACATATCGTCACACTTCCGAAACCCCCTCCCTCAGATTGCGTGACGTATTATGTTTGCTAAGAAATATCAATATTTTATTGCAAATTCGAATTCGAATCCGGAGATCCCGAGTTCGAATCGCACTCAAGCTAAAAATTATATTAACTACTACACTGCGGCTCGGTGAGTGCGGACCCTCTACTGTAATTGGGATTAAGTTCCTGTTGTACAGCGTAATATAAATGAATAAATAAATAAATAATTAAAAATTATGAGAATTTGAAAATCGAGACACACAATAATCCCGAAAATACATCTTAGGGACATCGGAACATTGAATAAAAAATAAGGACAAATTCTGAAAAATCGGGATGTCACCTTAATAATGTAACAAGTAATCGTTAAATATAAAAGATTGTTATTAATATATGGATCGATTACAGATAATAATCGGGGAGATTGTATGTTGATAGTCGAGGAATTTATAAATATTCATAAATATGCAAATAAATGAAACTGTGTAATTTTAATAACTTTAATTTCGAGGTAAAACCGTATTTCAGTTCTTATCATAGTTATAATCCAAGTACAATATGAATTTCTAAAGTGTGTGTCCTTGCTTAAAAGGATCTAATATTTGTTTTGTTTTCATGAGAGTTGAACAACTTGCAGAGGTTGAAAGAAGAAATTACGTAGATTTTCTCAAGGCATTCAAAATGCAATTCTCCTTGTCCTATATTTGTTATCAGCTATTAAAACTTTAAATAAATTCAAACTTGTTTTCATGTACCTATCTAGTAATTAATTTTACATTTACAATTACAATTGTCATTAATTACATGTGTAGTAGTATAGTTTACAATATAATACTTGTAATTCATTACACCTGCCTTGGTAGTTAACAATCTTTGTTTTTGTATGCAAGATTTTTAATTAGTAATTAATCTATGATGATTATAATTTATTTTAATTATTTTCAACAGCTAAATATCAGCGGATATATATTTATTTAAATGTAAATCAAACTACTAATTAAAAGGATTAAATATTAAATACAATCATTAATCATAAAATCATGAAAGAATATATTTTTTGTTGTCATACGCTCCTACATTATTTTAGAGATAAATAATTCAAATTTTCTGTTACATTTATTTGAAGCATTTTAATATAAAGTTTTTAGAAAAGTTTGACAGTGACTAATATTTACTAGCTATTATTTGAACGCTTCTAAATTATTTGTTTATTTATATATGTATAAAAAGTGTGGTTAAAATAGATATTTGAGCTCAGAACACACACAACATTTTTCCAAAGTCGCCATAATTTTTATAAATTTAATGAGTATTTTTTTTATATTGGTAGTTTCGTAAAATACATTAAAATAAAATAAAACAAAACAAATCATTTTAATCACATAATACCGAAATGGTGATAATCTATAGAATAATCATGAAAAATATCGGTTGTCATTATCTTATCTATCAGTAACAAATAGGGAGCATTATTTTTTGTATTATCCTGATATTTATAGTAATATGTTGTGAATTATTCCTTTTCCATAAATTAATAAATTAAGAAGCAAATTAAATCTCAAATGTGCCAAGATCTAGTGAAAATACTTGACAATCTCTCATACCTGCAGAAGAAATAAAGCCACATCTCTGTAAGAAATGAACAAGATCATGTTCTTGTAGATCACAACCACAAAAATCGATTTAATAAAATCGAGTTCGATCGTTCTGACATGATTGAATCGACAGGCAAGACACGTGAATAAAAACTCAAGTTCAGAGACCTTGAGAAGAATCTAACAGAGCTCAAGACCGTCTTCAAAGCGGAAATCAAGTGACGCGAGACTTTACCACTGAAATACAAATGCCCTGGGAGCAACATTTGTACGGAGAAGTGAACCAACTGATCTAAAATCACTCAGAAGTAACAGTGGATCTGTGAGATGTGAGTCACTAGAAACTTAAAGATCAACAATCTTTGATTCATAAGTTCTGTAATTTCTTGGAAATTAAAAGTAATTTACCTTTCTTACTCATCCTCCTCTAAGATTATTAAGTGACAAACAAATTTAGTTTTTGAGAATTTGGTTGTTAATTTAAATATATTATCTTAAAAATAATTTTAACATTTACATATTTTCTGCTGTGCAATAAAAACATTCTTAACACCTTATTAATTCTTGGAAGAGTAGAATTCTCAAAAGAGCTACTTGAAAATAAGCAATATTATCTTGCAATATTCTTGCGAAATAATTTAATATTCTGAAATAACAGCTGTGAATTATTTTATGTACGACTGCATTATATTACTTATGCGGCTATAAAGCACTTCTTTATAATACTAGTAAAATAAAGTTACTTTATTTTACTAGTATTATAAAGTAAAGTAAAGGTCCTGTCAGCTATCAATCAATGTCAACATATATTTATTTCAATTTAAATTATAATCAATTACAAAATATTATATATACTGTTAACTGTTACTAATTAGCAGATTTTGGTAAGTGAAATAATTATGAACATGAAATGTGGTTACCAGCCGTCAAATCATGGCCACTAAAATATTCGTGGAAGGGAAGCCACAGGGTTAATTTTAATGTGGTGAAAATTGTTAGTCAGCTGTGGGAATCGAATCCACAGCTAATAAACTGTTTTCACCACGTTAAAACTACCCCTGTGGCTTCCTCTTCACTAACATCTTTGGGGGCCGTGATTTGACGGCTGGCAATCCGATTTCACGCGACGAAATATAACTCTTACCGAGAGCTGATACGGTAAATGCCACAACCAATAATGGGCAAACGGCGTGATGATATATTTATTTTATTACTACTAATTTATCTAATATTCTATAATGTACAAATTAATTATTGTAGAGTTTATAAATTGTAATCTAATTATTAATGGTATTTAAAAATAACCAGTAGAACTAAAAATGTATATTTCTTTTAAATTACATTCATTTTGATAACTAAAAAAAAATCTTTAACAATTAAGAAAGCTTTGCTTTGCATGCCTAGTCAGGAAAATAACATATTACCTGCCTAGGCAGGTAATGAAAGAAACGTGAGTGTCTAGTTAGCAACATAAAATACTGATTGAATATATAAGTCAAATATTTGTTTTAATTTAAATTAATTTAAAATATGTATTATTTGTTTATAAGTTTCAGATAAAATGTTATACGTAACACGTCAGTAAAGCGTCGTACAGGATTCATAAGCTGTTTAAAGCCTCGCTATCGCTTGGCATGAAACTATCTACTCATCCTGTAATTGAACATTTTCCTGACTTTTTACGTAAATAGCTATTATCCAATAAAAATTTAACCGTTAGGGCTGATATTTTACACTCATAAGTCATAACAAAATTTATGATAAATGTATCTGTCAAACAAAAAAACATCAAACCGAAACCATAGTTCAATCAGTTTTTTGATGTGTTATTTTTTGTTCGTTACATTAGGAACTTTGCTAGATGATTAATATATCGGCCATAAATATACTTCAAATAAAACATAGCGAGCACTAAATTAAAGTATATTTCTTTAAAATAATTAAAAAACATATGACAGTAGAAAATGTACGATGCTATTTAAAATAATTAGTAATATTCACGTTAGAATTACGTCAGGCAGAAGTTTAAATGTCTTACGTCTTGTCAAATTGTGTACCATATTAAGCTGTCGGTACAGTAAAATAATGAACATAAAAAGTTGTAAACTACGACAGATAAATAACAGTATCTACTTCAAGAATGCGTTAGTATCCGGAGGCGATCCAACAATCGAAAGGAAATCATACAAGATTTTTGTGTAGCTCTTATAACTCGTATCCGGTGTTTTATGCTAATAACGCGAGTTGCTCGCTATTTTTTAAACGGAAAGCGAAAGAATGTGATATAACAGTAATGTAAATCCAACATAATAACACAACATGAAGATTTTACATTTAAATTGAAGTTATCAATTTACTTGATGACGGGTCGTTATTGATTTAAAATATTCTCTAGAGCTTACATACATAATACAATGAAAATAAACTAAAACCTGTGTTTAACTATACATTATGGTCAGACTCATAAAGGTTGTCTAAACATCGTTTAAAATGTTTTCATGATGCTAAATATAACTTTGTAATTCATAAATCGTGACAGGTTTTGTTCAATGTTACTTTTGTTATTATTAAATTAAACAAAAACCAAATGCATCATCTTTTACATTATACTTCTACTACGAAAACTAGGTACGTCATTTTTTTAAATGACTAAATTTAAACATTATTTCATTGTTTGTCTACAATCAGAACACATTTGATAAATTCTTATTTGAAAATGTCAATTTTAGACATGACCTAACTCATATATTCTTTTTGTAACCCACGATTAGCTAAAACAATATTTAGTGACAATATTTAAACAAAATAGAAAACAGACGTCCTTGAAACTATGACAATTGATACAGAAATTTATTATTGAACTTGTCGACAAAGAAAAGAGTTCCGGCTCTAAGTATTTATGTGTAACTCACGCAAATACGTGCGCAAAAACCATTGAGAATATTTTTAATAATATCCGGGAAATGACTAACTTTATAGAATAAAACTAATTTTATTTTTAATAAGACTGGAATTTGAAAAATGATATCTAGGACAATGACTTTGTAGTATATAAATAATTGATAATTGTTCTCAAATATAAACATTTGATTTTGATAGTTATCGTGGTTAAAATAACGATGATATTTATATATTATGTTACATAACATTAACTTAATTCTAATCACAGTAAAGGAAACCCACAATGGAATCTGAATCTCTCAGACATAGTGTTTTTTTTTAATTGTAACAACCAGACTCAACTGCTAGAGTCATATACCGTCTAGGTTGCTCATTGTCGATAGTATGACAACGGCATGCGTAGTTCAAACATATATGGATTGTCGTTATTTAATTTCACCAAATTTATACTACCCCTGTGGCTCTCCCTCTACTAACATATTTGGGGGCCGCGATTTGACGGCTGGTAACTACACTTCACGCGAAGAAATATATCACTTGAAAGTAATGGGTAAAAGGCGTGATGATATATTTATTTATTTATATTTATTTACTATCCACGAGCAATATTGTTTAACTTATCGATTCAACCGGAACAAATGCACTTATTTTTTATTTATTTATTTACTTCTTTGCTACTCTGCCCAGTAGGAATGTAAGATGCATCATTCGGGTTGAATCTGAAATTAACAACAGAATACTGGATTTGACTTTAAAGCTTAAACATTTTATTATAAATTTAATTATAAAGTTTTAATGCTATGTAAACGTGTCTTCATTTTGATGTTCTGGTCAGGCAATCAACATGAAAATATAATACGTCCTATAAAATTATATTGTAATCTCTTACCGAACGGACTTTACATATTCTTATACAAATTTTAAAATTCTTTGAAATAAATAAACGAATTGTATTATTTATATACTTCTAAGGAAATATATAGGTAAAGTAGATGTTTTTCTTTTAAAAGTGTATTCAGTTTGAGTGAAATTATTTCAGTTTTAGATTTATTTGTAAATGTAAATAAACACTTAAAAAAATTATATATTTCTTCGTGTGAAGTGCAGTTACCAGCTGTCAAATCAGGGCCTCTAAAGATATTAGTGGAGTTGGAGCCACAGGGGTATATTTAAATTGGTAGGTGGATTAGTGGTATCGAGTAGACTTGTGGATCTTGAGAACCCTGATTCGATCCCCACAGCCGACAAACAATTTTCACCAATTTAAATCTACCCCTGTGGCTCTCCCTTCACTAACATCTTTGGAGGCCGTGATTTGACGGCTGGTAACTACACTTCACGCGAAGAAATATATCACGTACCGAGATCTGCTACGACAGAGTGCCTCACCCAGAAATGGGTAAAAGGCGTGATGATATATTTATTTATTTAACTTCTTCTTTATAAAAATAAAATTTCTTGACAACAGCGAAAATTTATGTAAACAAGTTTGTTTATGTCAAATTATTTTATATTTCCAAATTGAAATATCAAGAATACAGCGAAGGACCCTTCTAAGAATCTCAAGAAATTGTTGCACCTGCACCTGTTCATAGATTTTCATTTGTTTCATTGTACTATATTGTGTGTTACATATATTTGACAACCTAATTGTCAAAGTAATATAAACTAAATGGATAAAATGTTTTATTCTGTTCCTATTTTTGTATCAGAAAACGGTCAAATACTCCCAGTCGTTTAAAAAATTAATTTAGATGCAGAATTTTATTATTAACAACTTTATTTGAAGCTTCTTTGCCTAAAATTTGGGACGCAGGAAGTTCTTTTTCTGGTATCGCAGTTAACACCATATACGCAACGAATAAAACTGCAAACATTAGTCAATTACGCGCCATTATTTCGTATTAAACACCGAAAAACCTCACTACGGCTCTGACAAAAGGTGCATCAAATGCTCATACATTATAAAAATATTAAATACATTATTAATATATGAATTTATTAAAAGGCTTCAGGCTTCAGATCAGGTACATTTTATAGTCCTTAGGTAATTCTTAAACAGCTCACGTGCTTTCGTCTCTGTTGTGACACGTGTACTAATCTTATTTGCATCTTATTAACGCTTTACTAACAGTTGAAATCTAACCAAACAATCTTTAAGTTAATGGCGGCAAATTTACCAGTGAGATAATGATTTTATTTGCTTACTGAAATGTGCAAAAGCAGGAGAAATAAAAACAATTGCTTGTAATAAATACGGATTATTTAATGACGATTGTTAATGAGATAATTAGTGAAAGTAATTATGGTAAGACGCGCGAATAAAAAGCAGAAAATTGTACATAAAAAGCTTGGAATATTTTAAAGAACTCAACCATGGCATGCGCTATTTTAATCATTAAAATTTTGAATTTTAATTTAATAGCACATTCGGTGAGTCAAGGTAAAGGTATTACCAAGTAAAATGAATGATTTTTGTAAATACTCTAACCAGACATTGAATTGCAAAATGACTAAGATATACTCAGAAAATAACAATGTTTTATTTATAGTATTCTGTAACCGACAATCTAAGTTGCGCGTTGAATTTTTATTGAAAGATCCGTCTTTAAATAGATACAAATCAGTCGATTTATAGAATTTCAAATTACTTTCTTATCAATATTTAAATTACTTATTTATTTAGCATGTTGAACAACAAGAAATAAATATCCAGTACAGTACAGGAAACGTACAGCGTGCAGTGAAATCAAAAGCACTTGGACACAACAGTATTTTTGATTAAATTGAAATTAGCAACAATTGCCTATCAAACTTTTCTAAATTATACTCATAATTAGAAAAACTACAATAATGTATACTTCAAGAACCATGCTCTTAATTATGCGAATTTTGAAAATTTATTTTTGCGCTATAATCAGTACATAAAATAAATAAATCATATCATCACGCCTTTTACACATTACTGGATGTGGCACTCTGTCGCAGCATATATCGGTAAGTGATATATTTCTTCGCGTGAAGTGTAGTTACCAGCCGTCAAATCACGGCCCCCAAAGATGTTAGTGGAGGGAGAACCACAGGGGTAGATTTAAATTGGTGAAAATTGCCACCTACCCTATAAATAATATATAATGCCACCGATAAAGTATCAAATCACGCAAAATATGAAATGCAATATTAAATTACACAAATTTTGCCAAAACAAGTATTAAAAACTTGTGCTTGGGGAATGTGAGTTTTGCAGACAAAGCGAGCCTTGCCAAACATATTTTACAATATTCAAATAAATATATGAAATTCAGAATAATTTAAATTTATATCGAAAATAATTGCTTGTATTTATGGAACATGTGCGTTCTACAGGCTTAGTGTTTGTTTGATGAAAGCGCTAGCGAAGCGAGTTTTGCCAAGTATGCGTTCTAATATAAAAAACAACAGATAAATAATACAAATTTTGTATTTGAAATTTTGTACATTGCCTGAACTTTATACTTTGCCGGTAAAATAGAATTTATTATAAAACAAGCGAGTTAAAACTGAACTGCAACCATCATCAATCTGATACTAAATTAAAAATCAATACAATTGAAATAGGTTTTGTAAATATCATTTAGAATTTTTATAAACTTTTTAATGTATTTATTTGCTACTTTGCACAACAGAAGTATAAACTCTATTTAATCCTAATTACAGTACAGGGTCCTATAACTTATACTAAAAGACGAACAACTCGGGAACAGTACGTATTTTATTTTAAAAATAATTTGAAGTCAGCAATATTTAAACGCGCGAACTCTTGTTTGATAAACAGATACAAGTTAAATCCACTGGACTATGACGGCAAATATAATTTTAAAATACTATCCCACATAATTTGCAGGTATACACATTTAAAATATACATTTGTATATTGTAAATACAGACTACAATACAAAGATATTTAAATTTCTTTAATATACCGACTTAAAAATTAAAATTACGAGTAAAATTATATGAACATTGCATTTAAATATAACTAAATATTATTAAAAGAAACTTACATAATAATTATTTGTAATATTTTTCAAAACAAATTGCAACAAATTTATTTATTAACAGAACTGTCGAAACATTGTTAAAATAATAAATACAGAACTAATGTCAAATTATAAATAAATATATTAGATTATAAGAACTTACCTTGAAACTCAAAACATGTAATCCTATCCAATGCAAGAGTGTCAATCCTTTAACGAACACAAATCATCTCTAAATGATAAAAACACAAAAACACTGAATATTCACGTTTCGCAAGTATTACGAGAGAAACATCAAGCTCAGTTGACGGACACGCTATTACTAACTTTGCGCGTTTGAGCTACCGCGGGCATAGTATTTTCCGAGCGTGTGTACATGACGTCAGAGACGCGAGAACCAATCATAGAACAGTCTGGGTCCGGGTACAGCATCTGTGAGATTTGAGAATGTGAACAAAAATGTTTAAAAGTATTTGTTTATGTGATATTGTAATTAAAAGATTTCTGGGTGTTGGATAACTACTCTAACTACCATGTGAAAATAATATTAATAAAAAGACATTTTTTACAATTCTCAAAAAATGTTCATTTTTTTTCACTAATATCAATACGCGAAGTACTAGATTTTTACATAATTTATATTACCATGACAACGCGTATTTTGCGCATTATTTTGTACCCTACAGCGCAAAATCAGTATTTCGCGCACGCTCTCAAATTATTTTTTGTCAGGTTCCATTGATTACACATCTTTATTTATTTCATTAAATAAATATATCATTACGCCTTTCACCCATTACTGAGTGTGGCACTCTGTTGTAGCAGATCTCAGTAAATGATATATTGCGCGTAAAGTGCGGTTACCAGCCGTCATATCACTGCTCCCAAAGAGGTTAATGAAGAGGAAGCATTAGAGATAATTTTAATGTGGTGAAAATTGTCAGAGTAAGTGAACAAAAAATAAATAAATATATATATCGTCACGTCTTTTATCCATAATTGGGTGTGGCACTCTGCAGTAGCAGTCCAAAAATGTCAGTGAAGAGGGGGGAGTACAGGGGTAGTTTTATTGTAGTGAACATTGTTGGGAATCGACCCCGAGTTCTCAAATCCACAGACCAACTCGATACCATTGAATTAGATGACTATATTTATAAATGCATATTACTCTAATTGTTGTTTTATTATATTAATTATATTTTAATCTTCATGATTACATATAATTATTCATAAATGTCATATAACTAATTTTTTATGTTTTTATGAAATTTTATCTAAAATTGTTATTTAGTTTGTTTTTTTTACACGTGCAATGTAAAATTCAAGCCTCCCCTGGAACCTCTTGATCGAATTCTCCCTAAAATTCCTGTCTCCCCCTAGAGAAAAAAATATCTGGATTTCATAGGCCCCCAAATCCAAATTTGCCTATGAAGGTATAATAAATTTGTAACAACTTATATTGTTATAGTAGTATCTCAAAATATTCATAACTGTTTGCTTTGAGTGTACATCACTCGTGTAAAATGAATATTTCTGGAAAGAGTTATTTCAAATTTAAATTTTAACCAATTATTGTTTCTATTTAACCTTAATTATATAAATAAAACAAGTGATATAGAATATTCTTTGAACATTCTAGTTTTGGAATATGTATATGGAAGAAAAGTTAAATCATTAAAGTATAAAAAAACAACGAAGTGTAGAAAATCAAGCTCTCAAAATGTTTAGTCGGTCATCTATAATGTAGTAAATTTTTATTTAATTTTATTTATTTAATGATTATTACTGATTAAAAAATACAAATATTTTTTTTTAAATGTTTGCGCTAAATAAAAGAAAATAAAAGATTGGCAATAATTTCTGTACTCAAATGAACAAACTGTAATAAGATAATACAATAAAGTTAAATACTTTGTAAATTGTTCTAAAAAAAACAGTTTAATCTTACAAAAAGATTAACAAAAGTAGTTTCCGAATTTGCAAGACAAAAATGTAATAAAACTAAATGAGAAATTATGTTAATGAAGTAAAAGCAAAAGAAATATTGGGTAACAAGTTTTTTCTCATCCAATGTGTGAATCTTAAGTGAGTCACATCTCATGAAAGTATGCGAACAAAATTAATTGTTATTATTTTATTACTAACATGTATTTATTCCTATTGTTTATACAAAAAATGCATTAAACGTTGCCGTGGTTACACGATGTCGTGATTCGTGATTCAATTGAGTATTTCATTTCTTAATTAGAATGTCTTGACTCCGGAGGGAACTGAGAAAGATATCTCTATTGTATAAATTGTTGACAACAAAGAAACTTAGAAGATTTGAACATTAGAAAGGGTGGGAAAATTGCAGCTATTATTCAATTATTTATGCTTGAATACACTCAAATAACTTTGAATTTTGAAACATGTTTTACTATTTACATTATTGAAGCAATCAATAATTTTTATACATGAGCAACAAAATGCTGAATGACAATTGTAAATATTTTCACAAGCCATAATATCATATTTACTTTATATTTAAAATGATATTGTTTGTCACATGGTCAATGTTTATTTTATTTTAGCTGATTTATTAAATTATGTATACGTAACATCATTCAGTTTAATTTATGATAAAAATTATAGCAGATCATGAACGCCGAACGCTACATCATCCCGCCAAACATATCGTAGTTCTGGTTGCAGTCGACAGATTACTAACCTGAAAATAGCTGTTATGCTTTAGTGTCTTTTTTTAAAAACGTTTAGTAATTTAGTTGTTGTAACAATTCCCTGCTTGGCAGAATGTAAACTAGAACTGTCAAATGAACAATTATTATTTTTAATACGTCGGTGTGAATCTAGTATATTTAACCATGAATTCTTGTAAAATAGCAAGTCCAGTTGAGGACAAAGACGGTGACCAAAGATGGATAAGCATAGTAAATAAAATATATTATTTATTATAAATAAATTCCAACATCTGTAAACCATTTTTCTATTTTAGCACAATCGATTTGTTTCGGAAACTAGAGAAAAAGATCCAGATGTAATTTTTATCGGAGATTCAATTCTTCAAGCTTTGCAGCACACAGATACGTGGAATGAATTTTTTGCTCCATTACATTCGCTTAATTTTGGTATTCATAAAGACCAAGTACAAAATGTTTTGTGGCGGATATTAAACGGGGAATTAGATAACGTTAAACCAAAGGTAAAAATTATGGCTGGTAGTTAGAGCTCGGCTCTAACTTGGTTTTAGCTAAAACCGTGTAACACGGGACGTTATAAATAATTCTTCTTAGCTGCAAACTAAATACAAATCATGAGTATGAAATAAAACTATAAAAAGATTAAATAATCAATTTTAATGTATTAAAAAATAATCATTTTCGATTAATTTTATGTAAAGGAGTCATGATTAATGACAACATTTATTTCTATCATTATGAACAGTTCGGTTTTAATTAAAACCAAATTAGAACGAGCTCTTACTACAAGCCAGTGTGTTGTAGTATTTTTGTTAATTAAAAAAAGAAAGGTTATTGAGATGTGTATATAGTTGTCATGGTAACTATAGTCATTTGTTTATTATCGACAGGCAATTGTTTTACACGTTGGAACAAATAATCATAGCAACTCCCCTGAAGAAATTTGTGACGGGATATTAGAATTAATTCATGTTATAAAAGAGAAGCATCCTGATACATACATAGTTCTTCCAGTAAGTTTATTAATGATTATTTTGAAGTATCTTGAAATTTACAATATTTTATTTAACAGACCTTATTGCCTCGAGGACAGCACCCAAACCCTTTGAGAGAACGCATGCAACGAGTAAACGACCTATTGAAATCAAATGTTGTAAGTCTTACTCGCGTAGAAATGGTCCCAATAGATAAAGGATTCGTGCAGCCTGATGGAAGTATCAGTCATCATGATATGCACGATTACCTTTTGCTTACTAATGCCGGGAGTCGAAAGGCTTTCGAGCCAGTTCATGATCTGCTCCTGCAATTGTTGAATGAGGGCGAGCCTGAGAAGGACCTCACACCCTCAGAGTAACCCCCTGAAAGGGTAAATCGAAGCTAAAACACACTACTAGCCAGTTAGAGGCATCCAGAATAGAATTGTATTTTTTGTTGTAAATTGTAGAATGTTGCTGATCAACAGCTTGATTTTGTGAGTGTACAAGATTTTATTTTTTTTGGGCGGGTTAATTAAAATTCTGTTTGATATTAAAGAATTCTTTAATTACAATAATGGTTTTTATAAAACTAAAAAATACAAATGATGAATGATTTGTTTAAATTGGATTTTTCTGGGGCCAAATTTAAACAATACCAACATATAGGAGTGGTTAATTATTTTTAGTATTTTTGCACTGTGAAAACTGTTGATTTAATGAATTTCCACTATGATACTGACAATTTACCTCGAATTTATAAGATAAAAATAATTTATTTAAAAATGCTCAAAGCTAGGGAAATGCGCCAAATCTCGAAACAGATTCGGAATATAATTTCGCGCGATAGAAACAAACGACTGGATGCTCTGTAACCGAGTACACATTCCTCACTCATGATTTTTTTAAGGTACATTTTTAATCAATGACGATATAGTAGGAGAAATATCGCTACTTTAAATGATAGTGTACCTACGTAGCGTTTAGTCTGTTCCGATGTTGTTTTGTTTTTCGATTGCTTTTGTTTCGTATGCATCGTGGCACACTATGATCCCTACAACCAGTGATAAATATAAAAACAAAAGAACTGAGATGAATTCGCGCTAATTTTTTGATAGTGTAAATGCAAATGGAACGTCAGTTACTGATGAAAGCTTATTGTCTGTGAATGGTGATATTTATATTATGTACTTTTTCAAATGTATTTCTATATTTATCTGTTGTATTGTAAGAAACACCGCAATAAAAAAATCACTACAAACTTCTTGTTTTCTTTTTAACAATCAACTTAAGAACAATTACTTATTCTGGTTTCTATAATAACAATTCCAATTTCCTACCACCTCTAGTTAAGGAAAATACATATAAGCTTTACATTTTCGTAATTAAAATATTATTCCAGTAACAAATAACCATAATATATTAAACGTACTCAAATCGTAGTAACAATATTTTCATAAAATTCCTAGTACGTTTATTTCATAATAAAATTAAATTACAATCTTCTAACACAGACCACAAACTCACATCTGTACTTTCATTAAACACGCGCGAAATTAAAATGATTTATTTGGCAAATCCCGGTTTTACTTCAATTTTGCTGTCCGCGAACTGCATGTGACTGTCTATAATCTGGAAGAGTTCGTTTGGCTGAGGAATTCGACCAGTCTCCAGCTTTGACCAAACAGGAACGTCGTTCAGAGTTATTTCGAAAGCCCCAGACGACATAAGTTGCACCTCGACAATATTACATAAAAAGAACAACATCATACAAGCGTAGAGTTTGTTCTCGACACACCAGGTCCACCAACCTGGTTGCTGCTGACCAAAGTACATGAAAATATTCACACCTCCTAATATGCAGACGATAACGAGCAATTTTGTAATTCCCTAAGAAAAATTATTTAAAATTATCAAGTCATTTATTTTTAGAGGTTTACACTTACGATTAATCTAGAAAGGAACATATTAATGCCTGGGGGTTCGTAATTTCTTCCATCGATGACTATATCAGGATACTTCTGATTAATGATATTAACATAGTCATCGAACATTTTACGATAACCACACGAATAACTAGAACAGAAGATAAGATTATACCATGTTATACCATGATTAAAATACCATAATTTAATTACCAATATGCGAATTTCAACGTCGGAGAACCAACATGTTGACCAAGTTTCGTTAAAGTTACATCTTTTTCTGCATAAGATTCTTGAACTACTATACACAATGCTAATAATATTATTAATCCGAAATATGTTGTAAAAAATGATAATCTAGAAATCGGAGCCATAATTATTTTAACAAGAAGTCATAAATTTCGCATTCGAATTGCACATCAAACGACGGCCGCACAGAACATATGACACTCAAAAAATGACAAGTTGTTATCAATGAATATAGATGATTTCCTTCCTCTTCTTTAAATAACTTGTACCTATATTCAATTCAAATACCTTTCTACAGTTCTTCAAATTTTAGCATCTTGTCGGTAAAATATTGATTAAAAATAATGCAGCAACATATCTGTACTAATTTTTAACGTTTTGTACTAGATAATTGTAATTTTTATTGTATATTTCATTATTTAATCATTATTTTAAATAATCCCATGCAACCATACAATAAATTAGTATGTTCAACCTGGCCGTTTTATGTGGCGTGAGAGAGATAATTTCCAGTGATTTCCGGCATTGGTTCTAGTCTTCTTTAGCTTCATCGATAGTCATGAAATTGATTAGATTTTAATAAAAACAATAAATCTTTAACTATTTTTGAATTTTAAAATGTTCAGTATTTGAAAGTTTTAATATAATTGAAGATCGCAATTTGACAGACAGATGCTGTGACGTTTCACATCTAAACTTCAAATAGAAATATTTTAAGTTCTGGACTTGACACAGACGTTTCAAAAAATTGTTTGCATATAGAAAAGTTGTGGAAAGATATTTATTATTTATATATATTCGTATGTACTTCTCTTCCTTATTATTCAATAAGCGAGCCTTCGACAGCTATCTCTTTCTTTTGCATATACTAACTGATCATTCGTCTCTCTCTTGCCACACAAAAGCTATCATGTTTGTTCGTTACGAGGCCATTTACATATTAGTTCCTAGTTCATAGATTGGCACTTTTGAAAGAAACTGTAGTTGGCAAGCTGTATTACTTTTCTTATGGCATATGTAGAACAGTCACATACGACAGATAATAAATATATTTTTATTTATTTTGCGTAAAGCCCTAAACTGTTCTCATTGATATTACGTAATACATAAATGGTGTGTACATAACTTAATCAGGGTATATATTTTCTAGTATATAATTAAGAGAAATGCTGGCAATGTAAAGTCGGATCTACTTGAACTATTAAGATTTCAATGTCATATTAAATGAAATACAATAATTAACCATTTTAATTGAAAATATAACTTTTTAGGGTCTACACTTGTGAAAACCAAGTTTTACCACAGGTCGCATGACCCATGTAGATAAACAGTGACTCATCTTCGTTGTGTGAGCGCGTGTGTGTGTGATCTGTCAAAGAAAATCCTTATCGATTATGCCGCTGTTTGGAAAGTCGCAAAAGAGCCCAGCGGAGGTTGTCAAGGCACTGAAGGAGGCCGTTAATTCTCTGGAAAGAGGAGACAAGAAGGCAGAGAAAGCACAAGAAGATGTCAGCAAAAATCTCGTCCTTATTAAGAATATGTTATACGGAACATCAGATGCAGAGCCACAGACAGATATTATCGTAGCACAGCTGGCACAAGAGCTATACAACAGTAACTTGCTGTTACTGTTAATCCAGAACTTGAATCGCATCGACTTTGAGGGCAAAAAAGATGTGGCACAAGTGTTTAACAATATTCTGCGAAGGCAGATCGGAACCCGCTCTCCGACCGTGGAGTACATCTGCACGAAACCGGAAATTTTATTTACGCTTATGACTGGCTACGAGCACCAGGAGATCGCACTCAACTGCGGCACTATGCTGAGGGAGTGTGCGAGATACGAAGCTCTGGCTAAAATCATGTTGTATTCAGATGACTTTTTTAACTTTTTCCGTTATGTCGAAGTTTCCACGTTTGACATTGCCTCAGATGCCTTCTCAACATTCAAAGTAAGACATACATATCATCAAATGTGCCAATACGAACCCTTAGAATAATTACTAAATATTTATTAATTCTGCAGTTAGGTTTCGTTAAATATTTGTATTCTGGTACAACACAATCATAATTCCTTCCATACAAACTTGTTTATTATTGCTCTCACTTTTAATCATTTCCATCCATTTATTTTTGGATATTTCACGTAATTTTTCATTCTCAATTTCATCAATCGTTCCATATGTCCAAACCATTTCAACTAAGACACCATTTTTCTAATAAAATTCCTCTCAATCTCACACTCAAGACTAAAAATAATTTTGTGTTTTAGGAATTGTTGACCCGCCACAAGATTTTGTGCGCGGATTTTCTGGAGATGAACTACGACAAAGTGTTCAATCACTACCAGCGGCTACTGAACTCCGAGAACTACGTGACCCGGCGCCAGAGCCTTAAACTCTTGGGAGAGCTGCTGCTGGATCGGCATAATTTTACTGTAAGTTATTATAATCATAATTTTATCGAAAGTTTTTTCTTAATAAAAAAAAATAAAATTCCTTCGTGTTTGGATTATATTATGATTTGTTAATGTTAATACTATCAACATGATCCTGATCTAAAACGTCATTCAGTAATTAAATCCTAGTAATCCAAACACTAAAGTATTTTTATTTTTTCCTATTCTGAAAGATAAAATTATAATATTAAAAGAGACGAGCCAGGATTAGATATTCTGATATGTTGCGTGTAGGTGATGACGCGATACATTTCGAACCCGGACAACTTGAAGCTGATGATGAACATGCTGAAAGAAAAGTCGCGCAACATCCAATTCGAAGCGTTCCACGTGTTCAAAGTGTTCGTGGCGAACCCCAACAAGCCCAAGCCGATCCTGGACATCCTGCTGCGCAACCAGGATAAGCTGGTGGACTTTCTCACCAAGTTCCACACGGACCGCTCGGAAGACGAGCAGTTCAACGACGAGAAGGCGTACCTCATCAAGCAGATTAAGGAGCTGAAGGCCATGCCGGCGGACCACTAGCACCCGCACTCACGGAACGGATCCCGACAGAACTTGTTCACTACTCCAGTTATCTTAACCAAGATTAATCCTAGCTTCTCGCTACTACTAGTGATATAAACTGTTCTAAACCTAGTATTCCAGTCCGACTGATGCGCCCGGTTTATTTATTCATCCCGTTCCGCCGAACCACTCGACTTCTCGGTTCCGTCTGTTCTGTTTCGTTCCTCCCTTCCTATCCACATTGCGATGTCTGTCACCAAATAACAGCAATAGTTATATTGTAGCTATCTATTATTAGCAATTATCCAACTGTTCTGTTTATTCACCAAATTGTTTATGTTTACTATTATGAGCGCAGGTTAGAAATTTATTCAAGTATTCATGTGAAGAATAATATTATTTGTAAATAAGGATTTATTGGTTTTAAGTAATAATAAAAAATAATTTTATATACAAATCACTTTTATTATTTATAACACCTTAAAATTACTGTCAACCATTTATTGTTTCGTTACCTTCAAGTTCAATTCATTTTACAATAATTTCAATTTATTTTCAATCATTTGCTCGCTGGCCATCCAAAGCTGTTCGGCTACATTTGAATCAAAATTAACTTTAGATTTAAATTGAGCGCAATTTCGATAAAACTTTCCAGTTTCATTTTCAAGTTGCGGTTCTGTAGCACAATATATAACAGTCTGCGCTCCTTGGAGAGGCGACCGCATAAATAAAAATGCAATTGGTGCAACCAAAAGATAATGATACCATTTTACATTATAGTTCCTAAACAAACCTGTATACACCCAACCTGGACAAACAGTATACGTATTAACTTTAAAATCAACCCTCCTGGCAAGTTCTTGAGCAAAATACGCATTTGCTAGTTTGGAATTATTGTATGAAGGTGTCTTCCCTGTTTTGTTTAACTCGTTGAGATCATCCAAATATATATTTCCTCTTTGATGTAAACTGGAGGAAACTACAACCACTCGACTTGGTGCTGCGGCTTTTAGTTGAGTCAATAACAGTTTTGTTAAGAGAAAATGACCTAAATGGTTTACACCGAAATGAATTTCAAAACCATCTTCAGTAGTTTTATATTCACTTTTCGGATAAGAAACGCCGGCATTATTTACAAGAATGTCGATTTTATTTACAGAGTTTTGTAATTCTTCAGCAAATGATTTAATTGACTGCAATGAAGCCAGATCTAACTGCATTGGTACCTAAACAATTAGCATTTTTTAAATTAATTTATTATTAGAAATAAATGATTAGTTACCAGTTCTGCAGAATCACCAAGAACAGCTTTAATCTCTTTTACTGCCTGAATAGCTTTTGAAATATCTCTGCATGCTAGAATAACTTTTGCTCCTCGCTTTGCTAACTCCTTAGCTACTTCAAATCCAATACCAGTGTTAGCTCCAGTGATAAGTACAATTTTTTCTTTTAACCCAACTTTGTTGTTACAATTTTTCCATTTATATTCTTGATATTTCCGAATACAGACTAAAGCTAACACTGCAGCAGGTGCATAATAATACCAATTAGAATACATTTTTACTCGTAACACACTTTAAGGGGATTAATAATAATGATTTGCAAAATGTAAATAAACTTCAAAATCCTTTGATCTTTATACAAATACCGCCGCATTGCCGCATTACAATTTAGGTGGTCAAAAAACTAACTAGCAAACTGTCAGTCGTTGTATCTTTCTAAAATGGCGGCCAGAACTAATGTCACACGGCGGATCCCGGAAAGCGATTCTACAATCGCTTACGTTCAGATTGATGGCTTGGTAAGTACTTTCAATTTCTTTTCTATCTATATTTTATTGTTTTTGATCTATTTTATCAACTTCACATGCGTATTATATATTAAATTGTTACGCCATGTGCTGGCATTTTAACCTGTACGTTTATCCAAAAGCTAAACTAGTTATTTAAATAATGTTCTTATATATATTTTTTTCAGGCTGTTATGAAAATAGTGAAACACTGCCATGAAGAATCCACAAGCAATATGGAGGTGGCTCAAGGAGCTCTTTTGGGGTTAGTAGTTGACAACCGCCTTGAAATTACCAACTGCTTCGCTTTCCAAAAGCACAACGACGATGGTATGGACGAGGAAGAATACCAACTAGCTATGATGCGTCGTTTGAGACGCGTGAATGTTGATCATTTCCATGTCGGTTGGTATCAAAGTGCTGATGTTGGTAACTTTTTAAGTCTTCCACTATTGGAATCACAATATCATTATCAAACTTCAATCGAAGAATCAGTAGTCGTTATCTATGACACTCAGAAATCTGCCAGAGGTTTCTTAACTTTGAAAGCGTACAGACTAACTGCTCAAGCAATCGAAATGTACAAAGAGGGAGAATTCACTCCCGAAGCCTTGTTGAAACTTAAAGTAGGTTTTGAGAATTTGTTTATTGAAATTCCAATCGTTATTAAAAATTCTGCGTTAACTAACATCATGATGTCTGAGCTTTGCGATATGGTTCCCGAAGCAGAAGGAACCCGGTTCTTAGATTTAGGAACCGCGTCGGTTTTAGAAGGTCAGTTACGTTGCATGATGGACCGTGTGGATGAACTAAACCAAGAAGCTATTAAGTTTAACCGCTATCAACAGTTGGTTAATCGACAACAACAAGACAAACATCGGTATCTGCAGAAACGCGCGCAAGAAAATGCATCACGAGTCGCTAAAGATGAAGCTCCACTACCGGAAGAAGATCTTAATAAATTGTTCCGCCCACATCCAGTTCCTCCGCGTCTAAACCCGATGATTGTTGCTGGACAGATTTCGACGTACAGTCAACATATCTCTCAGTTTTGTTCGCAATCTTTGGCGAAATTGTACATTACTCAGGCTCTTCAAAACGCAAAAGAATCGAAGGCGAATCCTTGAAGGTAGTATTCAATTATATTGTAATTTGTATAACGTTGGAAATTGTATAAGTAAAATATTCCGAATAAAAAAGAAATTTCTTACGTATATGTTCTTACTTTATAGCAAAATAAAAAGTGAAATAAAATTTTATTATCCCTTTATAACTCTTTTTTTAAGAATTCTACAAATAGGTTCTATTATTATGTCAAAACAAAATCCATGTTTTTATTTTAACATTTGACAGTAAATAACGGCCGAGAATTATTTGGCAATATTTGTTGAACTTACCAACCATCAAAATGGTTTTAAAAGATATATTAAATTCAAAATTACGAAATGAAGCAAATTGCTCATAGGTACTTACAGAAAATGATTTTGTAAAAGATGAGATGGACATGTAAATATCGTGTTTGTAAACTTGCTTGTGATTTTAACTAAAAGAATAAAGTATTATCTTCTGCATATTTCTTAGAAAAAATCTGATGTGGACACCACATGACTTCCTTGTACGCGTATTATACTATACCAACATTTTTTTTATTGCACATATTTGACGTAATTGGACATTGGCATTAATTTTTTTCTTATTTTTTGTTCTAATCCATAGCAAACTTAATTACACGAAACAAGAAATATATAATTTTTAAATTTACATATCTCGCTTATACAAAAGGAAAATTTAATAATTCTTAATGTGCTAGACGCACAACTTAATTCTCTAAAAAATTTATTTGCAGCATTTATTTCAAAAATCAAAATAATACCATTTCTTTCAAGAAAAACTGTTAGCAGCGTCATGTAATGTATCACTTCCAGTTAGTCCATTTTAACTAAAATCTATTATGTTATTTGCATTGATATAGTAGTCTTATATACTAAATTTGAAAAGTATTGGATTACATTTTAATATAGTTTTTCATTAAAATCTATTATAGGCTTCAAGTAAAGTACCACTTCCGGAAGTTATATAATGACCAAAAAGGGAGGTGCAAAACTAGATGTTACATACGTACGTACAGACGTCACGATGAAATTAAGTAGTCAAAATGGATATTTGTGCTGAAATCTGAAAACCAAAACTTTTCGCGATTTCAATACTTTACTATGTACAAGGAAGTAAAAAATTAATATAATAATAGTTATATTTGTTTTAAGAGCGCGAAATGAGTGTTTTTTTTATTGTGCGTGAGAATGTTAATTTTAGTCGAGACCGCAGGTCGAGATAAAAAAGTCATTCGAACTCGTAAAAAAAACAACATTGTTTCTACACCTGTCAAACAATAATAATACAATAATTATTGATTTATTCAAGTAATTTAAAGGAAAACAATCAAAAATAATATGAATTTGGTACTACTGATGGTACTATAACCAATGGAACAAAAAATAATTTGGGAGCATACACGAAATACTTATTTTGCGCACATACATACATAACATCACGCTATATCCCATTAAATGGGGTAGCACGAACCCGTCAACATTCTCATCCTGACACACGATACTCGTTTCGACCACATAACACGAACTCTTTCTTTTCTCACAACCAAAATCCATCATCACGCAACAAACATTCATCCATTCGCTCCTGTACACCTGTTTCGTAAATCTTCACTTACGCCCACTTCTCTAACAACGAATCTATAAGAAATGAAGGCAGCAAAACAGTGCGCAAAATACGCGTTGTCATAGTAATGTAATTCATTTAAAAAATCACGTATTTCCGTATTAATCACAGTCTAGGTTAGGAGAAGCCTTGTTAGAATTAAAGAAACCCGAATTTCAGCTAATTGTTTCTCTAAATTAATGATTAATTAAATAGTCGTAAATGTTATTATATTATGTTATACGAATTGTGGAAAACCTATATAAGTAAAGAAAATAAGTACTAGTTTTATATTAAGGTTTGTATAAATCTATTATCTTTCAGAAATATTAATTTACATGTTTATGTTACGTTGAAAGTACGAATAAAAATTAATATTTTGACACTACATCACATCATATCCAGTCGGTTTAGCTAAATTCAAGAAAGTTAAAATGAGAGGGGAAAGTAAATAAATAATAAATGATTTTATCAAAAATTAAATTTATAAATATTGGACACGTTACACTAACACATCAATGACTAGAACATTTGATAAATTTTCATTTGAAATCCCAAAATCTTTTCGTTCCTTATAAAAACATTCAGTACGTTCCATTCTCACTTATAGTAAAATATTTTTTGGAATGTTATGTATGGCAAAGCCTTTTACACAAAATAATTTAGATAACCTTAAAACGAATTAATTTTATATACATTTCTAGTCCCTAATGTTAAGTTAACCCTACTACATTATAATATTGCACCAAATGGCCTATCAGAATTATTCAACATAAAAAAAAAGAATTATAACCTTACCTATAAGTGTAACAGAACCAACTATTTACTAACTTAGCACAACTTACTTTTAGAAACGAAAGACGAACGGAACAACACAACAACAATTGACAACAAAAAACAAAAGCTATTCCTTAACTAGCAGGTAACATATTACCACTGGCTTCGTTCAATTTCACTAGAAATTGACAAATATTAATAGTATTAACAAAAGAATTCCTACAACAATATTGACAACTAAAAACAAAAACTGCACTATTATCGACTAGGGTTACTTGTTTACCAAACGATAAATTCATAAATATGGCACGGAATCAAATTCACGAATCATTAAATTATTCATTCTAATTTAGTCCTATGATAACAACGCCATGGGAAATTAATTTTCCACTATCATTGCTTGTTAATTATAAATAATTACATTCTGCATCTAATCCAGTTTGAATATTTAATTTATTTATTTAGTTACTGTTAAAATCAAGTTTAAATTATGTATGTGATAGTTAAAACATTTTACAATTTGTTTCACTTTCATGACTGCAAATAATATAAGTTTTTGACAAGTTTTAAAATTAATTTATCTATTTTACATTCATAAGGAAGTCATTACGAAACCCAGTTGCGTATCGAAAGAGCGTTAATTACGACACGCAACATTTTATTTTAGACGGTTGGTAGTAGCAGATGAAAAACTGAAACATAACTTCAAAATCTGAACAATTGCATAAATAACAATAATATTTACCAACCACAACATTTCCTATACAAATTACCTTTAATTGATTCGGTTTAAAATATCGCAGATTTTATTTTAATTTATAAAAGACGCAATATATATATATATATAAAATATAACTTATTTTATAAGACCAACGTTTAGAAAACTCGCCTTTGGTTCGTTTTTTAAACTTGGATGTGTGCGAAAACAACATGTCTTATAAAACTCGTTCTATAATATACTATTTAGCAATAATAAAATAAATGAAGTGAAATATTAAAATTGATTTAGATGTAGAATTAATTTTTTTTACATATTTTATTTCAGGAAAGTAATGGCAGTAAAAAACTTATTACCCATTGTGCAGTTTTAGTGTTAATTGTGGTTAATAAAATTATGTTAATTATAAATTAAACTAACAATTTTAGTGTCGAATATTTACCGCTGTTAATGTTCCTGAATTATTTGAAAGAAATGTGCTATTTGAATAAAAGATAAGAACAAAATTTTCTTTGTTTATTTGAAGCATTTTTCTATAAAATAATTTAGAAAAAATTGAGGCAGAGAATATAAAATAGTTTTAAAAATATTAACGAAATTGTTCTATTATATATAATGAATGATTCGTTACGTAGTCATAACTACTGGTCACTTTTAATTAAACTTACCAACAAATAATTAATTACCTAAAACCTAAATGAATAAATTAGCAATTTTTTGACAGTCTACTTGAAGCTAGAATGTCCCTAAACAGCATTAAGCACATTCAATACATATTTATTAACTGGTAAAAATGGTTGTACAGGATCCATCATAGCTTCACTAAGATAACTTCTAATCCTTGGAGGAACAGATAGTTCATCTAGATCACTTTTACATTTGACCCTTTTGACTATTTCCGCCCGACACCGATCCTGAAGGTTGACAAAATCCCTTCTCATAGAAGCTAACGTCATCTCCGTTTTAGCAGCCGTTGAACATATAATCGGATAGAGTGGATCGCGTACTTCGTTCAAACCTTTGAAGGCGATACCCAGGTTCTTGCCGTCCTTGTAATAGGTGAGAGTGCCAGCGATTCCATCGAAGAGGATGCCAATGGTAGTGGCTTCGTTCTCCCGGAAAGGCTTTGTGTAGTGGTACCATCGTCCAGCGTGCCAGAGAAGGCCTTTGTGGGATAAACCCCAACCTTGGTCGTCTTCTCCGAGGAGGTTGGTGAAGGCGTCAGCATGGAGACGAGCTTTGCGGGTGCCGATGCCGAACATCATGCTTGTGCCGAAGATTCGCTGGGAGATTTTTAATTCCCAGAAATATCTGTAATCATCAAATATTTAGTTTCAGACAATGAAACAAGTCATAAAAACGGTCAAAACGTTGCAAATAACACATAAATATTAATATACAGAAATTTACAGGCGAACATAGAAAGCTAACAGGCGAGCAGGCTAGCGCTCGCCTGTAAATTTCAGGTAACGGTCGAGCATTGTACAATGTTTTATAAGCATTTGAATCGCAATATATGTATATTTAATAAAATTAATTGCAATAGTATAACGCAATAACTAAAATGTTCAATCAAGGTAGACTTTGAAAAACTGACAGATTTTGTTTAATCCAAAGATATTTAAGTGTCAAACGTTTCAAATTAGATATGTTGTCATGATAACCAATGTCAACAGCCCGTTATAAGTTTGTACACGGGCCTAGCGCGTTAAAAGTCTCGAAACCCCTAGAGACACAGCTAAATATACAGTTCTTTACTATTCAAATGTCCACAAAATTATTAACAACAGATGGTTCCCAGATAACAAAACAAGAATAGAATATATGAAAACAATTTGTATTGTTATAATAAATTAAAGTTTTGACAGACTTTTTAATGTATTTATTTAAATAAATCATTTTTAAAGTGAATAATTACCTATTTATTTTAGCATTATAAAAATAATAATAATAAATAACAATTTTCACTACGGTAAATAAAACTACTACTGTGGCACCTCCACCACTAACATCTTTGGGGGCCGTAATTTGACGGCTGGTAATTGCACTTCATGCAAAAAAATATATCACTTACCGAGATCTGCTAAGGCAATAAATAGTGTACATAATTCGCTCGAAAGTCGTTTTACAGTATTAGTATATGTACAGTGAGTTTACAATTGTTTGCGTAATTTGTTATAAAAATCATGTCAGATTCGAAGACAATAATATACAGAGTGACACACGTTAAGGGTATGTTTAATTTCTTATGCTGAATAAAAGGTTTTTTTTAATCACATAATTAAGGTCAGTTTACCTACACTGTTCATTTTTAGTACCACTGGATTCGCATTCTTTCCAATAAAAAATAAACAGTGTACGAGTAATGACAACTTAAATTATATAATACTCATAAAATGAAGAAATTAAACATAATTATTATCAACTTCAACGTTGAATATGACTTCCTAAAACCAAATTGTTGTGAATTTATTAAGCTCTCTTTTTCTAGATAGATTGACAGTCTATATTTGACAAGTTTTTCAAATATTTTCCCAAAAACTGGAATAATTGAAATGGGTCTATAGTTAGGACCGGTATCATCATCTTTTTTAAAAATTGGTACAACTTTAGCAATTTTAAAAACGTCAGGATAAATGCCTTCCGTAACACATCGATTAAACAAATTGCTTAAAGGAGCAGAAATAATGTCAGCTATTATTTCTTATTTTCCAACAATCTCTAGATTTGTTAGACATCCAGTGACACCAAAAATGTGTGATTGTCAGGGGAGAAAGTTAATTATGTGTTTTAAAAAAGAAATCCTTTTTATCCGTAATTAGCATCTCAAATAATACATACCCTTACCGTATGTCATCGAAGTTATGAAACACCTGTATTTGTTTGTGATATGTAATTAATTTTGTTCCTGTCATTTACATTTTTAATATTATCGCAAATATCAATATATTTTCTTTGAGTCAATGATGACGTAAATGTATATCCTTTGACATTTAATTATTTGAATTTCTTGAAAATGACAGCATCAGTTATGAACGTCGTGTCGTGAGAAACAGAAAAGGAGAATAAAACATAAATTGAAATTACATTGAATTATAAAGAGAAAAATTGGAATACCGCCAGGATTTGAACCTGGCAACTATGAACTCCGCAGGGGTGTGAAACCTCTGTATTAGCTGTATCAATGATACAGGGCCCCCAGGCTAAGGGGCCCCACCAGCCAACCGGAGTAAACAATTTATGTATTGATTATTGTTTTGAAAAACTGTATGCTCTATTTTCTATTTTAATTTAAATAATTAGTTGTGCATCTTCTTTTTTGGACATTGAATAACTTCCGGAAGTGGTACTTTACTTGAAGCCTATAATAGATTTTCATGAAAAACTATATGAAAATATAATGCAAAATTTTTCAAATTTGGTATATAAGACTACTATATCAATAGAAATAACATAATATATTTTTACATGAAGCTGCTAACAGTTTTTCTTGAAAACAATGGTTATATTTTGATTTTAGAAATAAATACTGTAAATAAAAGTTTTAGAGAAATAAATTCTGCGTCTAGCATATAAAGAATTATTAAATTTGCCCTTTGTATAATATTTTTTAGTTTTTATAATTAAGTTTGCTATGGATTAGGATAAAAAATTACAAAAAATATTTTTTTTTAATGTGAATGGCAAATTACGTCAAATATGTGCAATTAAAAAAATATTAGGGGGTAGGTGGCTCAGTGGTATCGAGTCGGCCTGTGGATCTTGATAACCGTGGTTTGATTCCCACAGTCGACAAAATAATTTTCACCTATTTAAATCTATTGCTGTATTATTGTATGTGTATCACGAGCGTAAAATGTCTTTGTTCCTCTTACACTATTGCAACTCTCGCCTTCGGCTCGCCCTGCAATTACCGTCTTTGAGTATCAAAGAATCACTTTACGTTCTTAATACACAAATAATAATTTTAAATATTTATTTTAGTTTTTGAGAAATAACAATTTTTTACTAAATCAACATTGAAATTTAAGAAATCCTTAAGTATATTTCTTTATTTTATTTTAGTTGAGTTTTTATTGAAAACTAATTCATTTGAACGCTTCATTGCAAAGTTAAACAATTACATATCGATCTATGATGCAATTACTTAATGGCGCTGTCATTTAAGATAATGTATCGTAACGCAAACATTTATCTAAATAGTTTATTGTTCGGGCAATTGTAGTCCAGTAGATAAAATCGAGATAAAATAATTTCATACATGAGATTGTGAGTTCGAATCTCGTTGATATCAATTTATATTATACTATTTTCATTGGAGGGATCGGCATAAGACGATTAATCGTCCTTGTCCAATATAACTACAATGAAATCTATTAGTGCGGTTACCCCAAATCGTTCAACGATGATCACAACAGGTTAATTTTTAAGGGTCGTATTCAACCTAAAATTATGCTTGTTTTTTTCCTATGATTGACCATTTAAAAATTATTAATTCGGATTAAATTATCCAATTAGCAGTTATGTTACTCAATAACAAGATTAAATATCCTGTACTGAATCAGACTGAGTAATGTATTTAAATGTTTAGATTATGTTTGTACGAGTAATTTTTTTGTTTTTATTATACACGTACCGGCGAATGGGGCTGTACAACCCTGTGCGAACCTTGTGACACCAGTAATGATGGATCATATTTTGAGTTCCTTTGTAAACGTAATTGCGGTGCATTTAATCGTTTTATGCCGATCCCTCCAGTTTAAAATGAAAATAGTATACAAATCTGGTTGTGCAAGTGGTTGAGATTCCACTATAAGCTATAGATTCCTTGTACTGTAATTGAGATTAAATTTCTGTTGTGTGAAGTAACAAATATATATATTTTTAAAATAAATAAATAAATATATCATCACGCCTTTTACCCATTGCTGGGTGTGGCACTCTGCTATAGCAAATCATCGGCAAGTAATATATTTCTTCGCGTGAAGTTCCCCCTAAGTTGTAGATGGAGCGGGAGCCACAGGGCTGGTGAAAATTGTTTATTGGCTCTGGGAATAAATTTATATTTTTAAAAGTTCTTATTACTTTGTACAACAGGAACAGGATATTAACCTCAATTGTACGGGAATGGAGTAGGTGGCTCAGTGGTATCGAGTCGGCCTGTGGATCTTAAGAACCCTGGTTCGATCCCCACAGCCGACAAACAATTTTCACCAATTTAAATCTACCCCTGTGGCTCCCTCTCCACTAATATCTTTCAGGCCCGTGATTTGACGGCTGGTAACCGCTCTTCTCGCGAAAAAATATATCACTTACCGAGATCTGCTTAGGCAGAGTGCCACACCCAGTAATGGGTAAAAGGCGTGATGATATATTTATTTGTACAGGAAGTGTATAGTTTATAGTAGAATCCGAACCAGACATAATCTTTTTTTTTGACAAAGCTGAAATCTGATTTTTGTATAATTATAAAGTTTTACTGCACCTGCCATTATTAAGGACTCTCTTCCCTCTGACGCCCGCAGTTCCGCTGCTCCAGTTTGGATGAAAATGCGCGGTGCGAAAAGCGGTTCCGTAGAGGCGCACCTCAGGACTGCGATCGCGACGGTTCCACGTCCACTGGTCTTCACAACCGTGCCCCAGGGGCTGCGGCTCCAATGCATTCGTGGCCGACGTGGGGGACATCGCCCCCGCCCGCTGCTACGCCGTGGAGCTTGTCTCCGGAGCTGGTGACTCGTCTTCTAACAACCTGGGGGAGAAAGAACAAATTTGAATATAAATATATTACTACGCCTTTTACCCATTATTGGGTATGGCACTCGCAACAGATCTCAGTAAATGATATATTTTTCACGTGAAGTACAGATGCCGGCTGTCAAATCACGGCCTCCAAAAATGTTACTGATGAAGGAGCTACAGGGGGTAAAGTTTGTTGGTTGCGGGAATTGAGCTGGTTTTTTAATTTCATAGATTAACTCGATTCCACTGAGCTATCTACTTCATTTAAAATATATACGAGTACAATATTACTGTTTTTATTTGATTTGTATTTTTATTATAATAATCTTTTTCTCAAGTGTAACTTTTAATAAACAAACTTAAAGCCCTCCACTCCAAATTCACGCTCTACATATTCAAGCCGTTATACTCGGTCTTACTGCAACTTAGTTTTAGGTAGCAGGTGTCCGCCATATTATTGTTAACAGCTTGTTTATTGCAAAAAGTAATTTTACTGATATTATTAAAATAACACATTATTAATATTTTAAAACTAAAAATTGTTGTTTTACTGACCAAACAGCGATTAAAATACTAACATAAAATAATAGTTATTTACGTAAAAAATCAGGAAAGCACTATAGGATAAGTAGATAGCTGGAAACAGCTTACGAATCCTGTAAGACGCTTTACTGTCGTGTAACGTATAACATTTTACCTAAAACTTATAAACAAATAATACATAATTTAAATTAAAATAAATATTTGACTTACATATTCAGTCAGTATTTTATGTTGCTAAGTAACTAGACACTCCTGATTGTTGTTTTATTACCTGCCTAGGCAGGCAATATGTTATTTTCCTGACTAGGCATGCAAAGCAAAGCTTCCCTGAGTCTTAAAGGTCAAACAAATGTTAATTTGTCTGTCAGTTTCAGGTAAATATATCATCACGCTTTTTACTCATTACTAAGAAGTGGTAGGGTGGTATGGATTTAGCGATACATTAACTTGCATAACCTTAAAGAGAAAACTTGAAAATTTTTGGCACTCAAAGATTCATCAATTTTCGACCAAATTCAACCGAGTTATGGCTGTATGAATATTTGGCCTGCGATCCGTTTTTTAAACTTGGAGACGTGCAAAAAGAAAATGTCTTATAAAACTCGATCTTTAATATACTATTCTGATTGATACAGAAGAGGAAATAATGACTGTTATTCCTATCATTCCCTCGTTATTATTTCTAACATGGAATTATGTAGCAAAAATTATACATTTAATACATTAGTCGTATACTTCAGGCAATTTCGTTTTTCTATACATAGGTACTATGTTTACGTGTACTGGAAGGTTTTTTTCGTGCCTTAGAGCCTATTTTTTCTATATTTTGGTTATTGTGCCTATTTTACCTTATACAGCCTATTTTGCCTATTTTTGTTGCTTACTCTAACTTTTATTGAGCAAACAAGGTTTATCAGCGCCATCTATCATCTACTTCGTTGACTAATTCAGCACTCGACAAAGTGTTTCAACCTAACCTATAATATTTAAAGTAAGTACTTACTTTAATCAAGGTTTTGTGTGTGAATTCAAAATGCGAAAGAAAAAACGTTTTTTAGTAAAAAAAATTACGTGGCAATTCAATTGTGTCTTTGACATTAATCAATGGAGCTGAGGTAACTTTAGACAATATGGCTAAATATAAGAACGCTCCTGTCACATTTTGTGATGAACGTAGTTTTCAACTTACAAGTAAGTTCTGACAGACCGAAGACAGTCCCTTTCCGAAAATTTCTTAGAGCAATTGCTCGTAATATTTTGTAAATTAAAGTATACTACATAATTTGAATTTGCATAATAGTTAATAAAATGAGAACCCTACATTATTATTTTTCAGATTGCGTTAATTTTTGTTTAAAATGATTATTTTTTTCTAACGAAGAGTAGATACGAGTACCAATATTAGAAAAAGGATTCGTTTATTTTTTTTAAAACAAATTATTTACATTTAGGCTGCCTAAAATCCAGCCTATTTTAGAGTAATTACCGGCCTATATGCCTGCTTATTTGGGTGTTTTTAAGTGCGTAAATATCCGGGCTTTACTAATAACATATTGCAACACAACTATAGTATTTTTTCAAATTATCCTGAACATTTAGCAGAATGACATTGTATTTTTTTATATAAAAAAATCCTGAAATAATTTAGAGAAACATATTTTAAAAATTAAAAAAAAGATAAGTTATATAAATTTTATTTAAATATTACGTTTCAATAAACTAAAGCAAAAATTGTTTATCGTTGTTCTAAAAGCATTTTTCTTAGGATAAAACAACTGCTTCAAACAAAAGTTAAGGACGAACTAAATTTATTAGAGCCGATATAAATATCGCATCGAAATCATAATTAAAAAAAACAAACTGTCATTTTTTGTTGTGTTATTTCTTGCTTGTTAAACAGATACCTTTATTAGAAACTGTTAGAAGATTGAAAAATCAGGCTTTATATTAAGTTAGAAATATTTGACTGCAGAAAATATATGTTTTCAAATAAGATAAATGAAAAATACTACATTTCCATGTATTTTCAGTACATGTATCGTGAAATATATAGTGATTTCTATTAATGCTATCATTTTCTGTTAACAAAATTAGTAATTCTAGCTTCAGGTAAATACAAAACATGCATATCAGTTTCATGATCGTGAGTCATCACCGACAAGTAATCCACTACGTTCCTGAAGGGTGCGTGACCGCAGTAGCCACCCCCTGGGCCGACCCTGCACATCGAACAATCCCCAACGAGAGGGTGAGAGTGACTCACACCGCGAGCTTTCGTTCTCTTTTTATCTTACACGGTGTAATGCAAACATTTCACTTGCTCTTACAGCGAGGGAGAGGGAAAATGCGGGGGAGGATCAATATCGCGCAAATGGAGCAGTGACCAACAAACAAAGAGACTGTGAGGAAAAAGGTGTCAATGAAATGAGGTGGACAATGAACCTAAACAGTAGACAACTTTTTATAAATAATCAACAAATATACTTTTCATATAATTCATATAAAATATAGATACTGCTATTATTGTAGTTTAAAAATGTGATAACAGACAAAAACGTTTGAGAAGCACAGATTCAGGGCGCCACGAGGAACGCAATTTATTCTCTTCCCCTTGCAAGTTTTTTGTATTTAGTATTGTTAAAGGGGTTCCCTGTGACAACTGCAATCCTATACATTGATTGATTGACAATTTATTGACACTTTATGTTGCTATTAATTATTATTGTATTAATCAAATAACATGACAGGAACGTATTGTTGTTTCTTTGTTTTTATTATTTGTAATAAACAAAATAAACTGGTTAACGAAATAAGATTTTTCTGGAATAATATTTGAAATATCCTACGAAAAAATAAACATAAAGACGAAATCTGTTTACAATTAATTCTATCAAACAAATATACTTACGCTTTTAGAAAATAAAATCAAACAATACGATGTAATATTTGCGAAACAAAATGTCACATGCGATCATATGAAAACTAAACTATTTTGAATTAAATTCACCTGTTACTATCACTACTCGCATCTAATATCGATTAAATCGTTTTTTATACAAAGAATATTGATTTTTACGTGGCAGGTACTAAATAAATATATTCAGAAAATTAGTACTACATACAAAAATCTGTCATCAGTTGACTAGAAACAAATGCTAATAAAAACAAAATTAAATATTTTATTGTTTGTTGATTACCGTTCGCTGAGGTATTGTTGTCCGACTGTCGCGGATTCGATTGTTGTCATCTTTGATGAAACGAGCACAGTATTGGCTGAAGAAGTGAACACGAGGCGCATAGAAAGAACACTGAATGTCTGTGGACGTCGGGACGCTCGATGGATGTAGGTAGCTGAGCATGCGTCGTGCAAAGGGGTGCTTGATTAAGGAGGGTGCCAGCCACTTTTGATAAGCGCGGAATTGAATTTGCTATGCACTTCAGATAGAACTTATGAATGGGATTTTTATAATAAGTATTGATTAAAAAATACGAAGAAAAACAAAAAATATACAAAAATTAGTTTTTCCCTAAATAGCTCAAATAAACTATTGTTAAGGTACATTTCATAATTTAAGTTAAAATAACTTGAGATTAAATGGTAATTCGTCAATATTTTCAAGTTGCCTTCCTGTTTCAAATAGCAACATGGCTGTTGTATCCATTTTGTGCTTGACATGATATTAAATAATTATTTTATTATTTAAAGGATTCATATGCATTTTAATATTTAATTATTTATATTAGAAGTATATTAATATTAAATAATAGTTAAAAGTATGAAACATATTTTTGCATTTATATATTTTGTCGCATTTTTTGTTCGTTTAAAATTTTTATTTTACGTTGATGTTTCGACTCTGGAATAGCACAAATCCTTTTAATGTAATTCCTCCCATAGCGTATTCATAATAATATTAATATCTTTCAGAAAAAAATATATTTTTTTAAATGAAAATCTTTTAGTCCGGCTCTGGCGATCTAGTGTCAGACATTACTGTAAAATGTGCAAATCATTCAAACATGCCGCCGCACGGTCATCACGGTTGTGATGGGAGCCACGATCACGATGATACCCCCGAAATGGGGGTACAATACAGTTTATTTGAAAAAATTGACAAGGATAATCTAGAATGTTTAAATGAATCAGAAGAAGGATCGGGAAGAAAGATCTTCAAGCCGTGGGATCAACGACTGAATTTTGAATTTGTAGGTTATGTTGTGATACAAAACTGTATTTTTATTCATTTGTTATTGTATTTCAGTGTGTTGAAAGCGATGCAGATGAAGAATTACTATTTAATATACCTTTTACTGGAAATATCAAGTTGAAAGGAGTTATGGTTATTGGAAATGATGATGATAGTCATCCATCTAAGATGAGATTGTAAGTACAATTTAAAATGCCTCATATTATTATTAATTGTTTAAATTCATTTCACAGATTTAAAAATCGGCCTCATATGACTTTTGATGATGTATCCGCTCAAGCAGATCAAGAATTTGAGCTGTCGATGAATCAAAATGGAAGTGCAGAATATTCTACCAAGTAATGGATTCGGTCCTTAAGTGTCATCATTTTTCTAATTACTATCTGCTTTTTGTAGAGTTGTAACCTTTTCTTCAGTTTATCACTTGTCAATTCATTTTCCGTCTAATTTTGGAGCTGAACAAACCAGGGTTTATTATATTGGATTGCGGGGAGAATTCTTTCAAGCGCACAGACATGGAGTAACGATTTGTACTTATGAATCTCGACCAAATGTTTCGGATCATAAAAATTCGATTGAAGATAAAGTGAATTATCAAGTTCAATAATTTGTTATTTCTTAATAATTTGTATATTAATTTGTCATTAAAATATTATTAGGTATTTAAACGTTTGAGTTAATATTTTGTTTGACTTATTTGAATGGTGGGTGAGAAAATAAGAATTGGGCGGTTATTAGGAGATACCCATTTATTAACAATTATTATTACAATATGTTTGTACTAAAATAACAATTCACTTTTATACATTTTATGATATACAGTTAATACATCAATGGACAGAGTTGCAATATTATATAATAATAGTAGTAACCTATAAATAGAAGTAAATCATTAAAAACATATAATATTTATGGCTGTTATATAAATATTTATAATACATAGACAATAAATTACATTCAACATTAATCTTACTAACATGAAACATTTCCTAGCCTTAATAAAAAATTAACTACAAAATGAATTTAAAACGAAGATGCTTCCGAAACATCTACTTGGACAATAATAATCTTTAGTCATATCTACGTTCAGTCATGCCAAGTCTTACTATAAACAGAGAAACTGAGTGATAAAAAATACATCGATGCACAGACGCCAGTCTAAAGGGCCCAGGGAACGTGAATTTACGCTTTATTCTATGGAGGCGGGCCCTACTAACTCTAGCTCGTATATCTCTTTTAGTTTGCCCTGCAACTCAAACTGGGCTTTAACCACTTCAACATACCGAAAGAGAATCCATAAATCTCCATACACACAACAATCATTCATCAAACATTCATTTTGTACCACAAATCATTACCAAATCTTAATTGACAATCATCTTTTCAAATTAAAGTGGTTAAAACCTCATACAATCGGGTGATGGTAACAAAAACAACAACAGGGTAAACAAAAACAGGGCAGATTGTTAGCCAAATAACACTTTGAAATGGAATCAAGTAGGAACTTGTTTATTTTATTGTCGCCGTACTGTTAGGAGCGATAGTAGGAGTTGGAGCCACACTATCTGCAAATAACACATCTGGAAGGTTTCCATTCTCTTCAGTTAATTCTTCTGGAACTGTCTCAGTTTCCAGGGTTGATATGTTTTGTTCTGTTGTTGATATGGAGGGTTTTGAAGCTGGCAATGATTCTGGAGTCGCAAATAAGACTTTATCCACGTAGAACATTGTTCCTAAATTGTAAACAAATACTTCGCTTTCTACTATTTTAGCATCGTTGATTGACACATCTGAAACAATCCCAAAATAAATATTTAAATTAATTTTGAAATGTGCTAACTCACCTTTATTTCTGGTAACAGTAACAGTTTTATTTCCAAGAGTCTGAAATTTGGTCCCATCTTTCAAATCACGATCATACAATCTACCTTTTAAGAAATGATTCAACAAAATTTGTAAACCATCTCCAGTTGATAGATAATTATCCGGCATTTTATCCAATCCTAGTTTCTCAAAGGCTGTATCTGTCGGTACGAAAAACGTATACCCAGTTCCAGAAACATGAGGTGCCAAATCCGCTAAGTTTAAAAACCTAGTGATATGTGTAAATCTTCTGTCTCTTTCTAAAGCCAAGAAGGCATGTGAGAGAAATTGTGCTCCAAACCAGGGGAACGCAAGGAGTGGAGGAGTTTCTTTGTCCCGATGTTGTTGATGAAGACGAGAAACTACACTTTCGCTAACGAATAGTACTTCACCGATGAACATGATATTGCCTTTTGCAACCGAAGTATCCCCTTTGACGATTGATGCTCCGTTGACAGTTAAAGTCGCTAGAAATAACAATCTTGTTAGTTACAATTGTTAATTAATTGTTGTAATCATCTTACGAGTTTTATGAAAGACGACCTCTCTTCCTCCTAAAGTTTTGGCAGCTTGTCCTTCTCGAATATCTTCTTGGTGTAAATTGCCTTTGATGAAATGATTAATCATTACATTTTCAGTAAATTCAGGGACAGAAAAAGGGTAAAAACCCCAATCTATAGGGTGCCAACGTTGGAAAGCATGATCTGTTGGCACAAATACTGTGTACTCTTCACCTAAAAAGAATATTTCATTTTATTCCTTATGGATTTATTTTTTACACAAAAATACTCCTATTAGAGATAAGGATAAATTATTTCGTACCCTCTTTTAGAAGTTGAGAGACGTTAGATCTGGACAAGAAATGTTGAAAAACTCGAACCCCGCTCTTCAAATAGGATAAGACTTGACTAACATTATCAATAAAAGTTAAATTAGCAGGAGCTTGAGTAGTTTTAACTTCTTCTCCAACTGTTACAACCGAGAGCATTCCAACATCTAATTTATCCGAATGTCCATGTCCAGGTTTCTTCAAAATCTTGTCGTCTTTGAATAAATAATTATCCAGAATAATCAGAATCCCATTGGGTACTTCAATTTCCTTTTCCATAACTTGTGCGCCATTTGCGAAGATTTTGTCGTTCGTTTTGGTTACTTTTACTTCTTTTCCACCTAAAGTTTTGAATGTTGTAACGTTTGATATGTTAATCTGGGGCCCTAGGACGATGTGGTCCAGAAGGAGCTTCTTTACTAGATCAGGTTCCTTTAGTACAGAGTCTTCCCGCGTTGCCGCGCTATTCCTTGGCGCTAGAATCGTGAACGGCTCGCCTGAAACAAGAATTAATTAGTTTTTAGGTAATTTAGTTAATGAAAAGAATTGGAGGAATTTTTAGGCCCACCTAGAGATTGTAATTAATTGCTTTGAAATGGTACTTTTTTAATTACTTAGCTTTGTTTTTTAATTAGTTTAATGTTGTCTGTAGAGAATTCCGGGGTAGGTGATTAGAAAAAATGTAAATATTAAAACATATATGACACCAACATGATGTAATGTACTGTAATGATGTAACATGTGAGTGACTAAGTGTTGGGAGTGTACAATTTCGTTTAGAATGATGAATTATCTTGAGTAATTTAATATAATTTATGTTTCGTCTTTGTTTCTGATCTGCATACTCAATTATTTTTATACGCGATCTTTAAAAAAACACTTCACTTATTAAAAAAACTGTAGCATTAAGTTATGTAACAATAAATTATTGTTTACTGCTTTAATTTCATTTTTTGTATAATTTTTTATCGCAAATAATTTGGTTTTTATTTCGATAGTTTTTACGGTACAGAAAAATACGAAAAGAACAATAGTGTAATTAAATTTTTGTGAGATTAGCGCGTGTAATGTTTACGGTGTCGGTGGGATGAAATTTTAGCAAGGGAGTAACTGTAGTGTCGTTAGGGGTAAATGCCCTCGCAGCTTGCAGCGTCGTAACTTGATGAAATATTAATGAATTTTCAATTAAAACCCAGATGGCAATTAAATCATAACCGTTAGTTGTAAACTCATCAACGGTCAGAGGGAGATGACCTTATATCTCGCCACTCCATATTTCTGTCTCCGTTAGTGAAGTGTCTCACTCTGCCGAGAGCACGCTCGCAAGCATTATACAATTAGGTAAATATACAGAGGTGCTTACTTGATATTTTGATCTCGTCGTTGTTGAAAACCAACCACAGCGAGAAGAAATGATCCACTTCGTGATTGGCGGTGAGCTGACCATCGATGCCAGTGGTGTCGGGCAGCTGTAGCGTGCGGGGGCCCTCTGTGGACGCCGCCACCACCAGGGCGAAGCACAGCAGCACCCCGTACGCTGCCTTCATCTTGAAATACATTCCAGCCAGCCCGACTTGTTGCTCGTTGTCACTTCACCTCAACTGTTTAGTAGCAATCAACTGTTCATTTAAACGAGCACTGATTGTTGTAAGTAATCAATTGTTCGCGCACTCGCTTGTTTATTTACACTGTGTCCACTCACTCTAGCTGGCTTGTGTTTCTTGCCGTGTCTTTCGACGGACTGCTGCTGCTGCTGTTTGGTCGCAGGCTAGACTTGTTTCGCTTTAGCAGCACATACACACACATACAGAAGTAATCGCGCGCGCAATGTCTGCAGGAAAGACGAACTCACGCACACAGCCGCAGGCCTCTCTATGTGTGTGCACCACAGCCACGGCGCAACGATCGATTCTTATGGCAGGCATGCCAGTGGTGGAGGCACATATTACTTTGCCAGGCGCCAAAATACGCAGGAACTGCACGAGAACACAGACGACAGAAAAGAGAAAGTCATTTGCAGATTTCACCAATTACATTTTAAAACTTATTTAGGCTTTGTTTCTCAGACAAGCCAGACATAGTCAACTCTCGTCTTTTATCAAATCTTCCAAACGAGGAAAATAACTTTTCTAATCTCGGACATATCTCGACAATTCTGATCTTATC